>JARFIW010000165.1:1762500-3072500 GCA_036346225.1 Platerodrilus igneus | reverse complement strand
TTGGAGCGTGATCTTAATTACCTATTTAACAAATCAGGCAATCGAAAGTATTTAACCGCGTCGGAACGTCGGGCTTATTTGTCTGTATATGTCGTCTAAGTTACAGTGAAACAATAGGAATGTCTGACGTCTTCAGTCTAATTATTATTCAACCCTTACTGTCAGTAATATTTATCGTACGTGACACGATTATTGTAGATGAAAATGGCAGGTAAGTTCTGGGATTCGAAGAGAAGCCACGAGTGTAGCCCCGTATATGATTACACTTTCTCTCTGCATGTTTGGCTAACGCATCCTCCGTTATGAAAGTTACGAAACAGCCGTTGCAAGCCATTTAGTGTGCAGCATTTCGAAGGCTGTTTTTTATCCAATCTACCTAGATAGTTATTTAAACAGTTGTACTGGTTCTGTCTCTCCTGTATGTATAAAAGGTTGACATGTTGTGCGCGTTTTCTTTGCATAAACTGTAAAACATCAACAATTGATTTTTCTTCCATACCAAGCACATTGGTCCGTCTGTAGTACAAAATTTGAGATATCACTAACCTTCACAGGAAGATGAATCCCATCCAAGCTTAAAACGACGTTAAAATAAGAGTTCGTAGATACTCTGTGAGGATTATCATCAACAGGATGTAACATAGACTCTATTGATCAAGCAAAGCACGCAGTGTCTGTGTTGTATATGTTAACGATTGATTTCCCGTTTTTAACTCAAGGACGGAAGTCTAAGTACGACGATCCACGCAGACATGCGTAATTGTTTATCCTTATTTCCAAGTGTAGCATTTGCTAGCGCCATTTCCTTGCCCTCCCCGCCCCCATTTTAAAATTTTTAAACCAGAGTATTTTATAGTTTTGTGCCGGTAATGCCGAGTTTTGTGCTGTTTCCAAAGCAGGGATATTGTGGGAAGAGCTGAAGAAACAGGAGCTACGCCCACTTATAATCCTGGACAGAAATTTTGTCACAATTTTCTGCCACGTTAGTGCTGTTTTGTGCCGGTAACCCCGAGTTTTCTGCTGCTTCCCAAGCAGAGATATTGCGGGAAGAGCTGAGGAAACGGGAGCCCCGCCCACTTACTATTCTGAGTCAGAATTTTGTATCACGGTAGTGCTGTTTTGTTAGGGTAACGCTGAATTTTGTGCTGCTGCACAAGCAGAGATATTGAGAGGGGCTGAAGAAACGGGATAGAAAGTTTGTCAGAATTTTGTGCCACGTTAGTGCTGTTTTGTGTCGGTAACGCTGAGTTTTGTGCTGCTTCGCAAGCAGAGATAATGTAGGAGGTGCTGAAAACGGGCAGACTCGTTGTCAAAATTTTGTGCCACGTTATTGATTTTTGTGCCGGTAACCCAGAGTTTTGTGCATCTTCCCTAGCAGAGATATTGTGGGAGGAGGTGAAGAAGCGGGAACCCACACACTTACAATTCCGGACAGAAACTTTATCAAAATTTTGGTTAATGGGATATCAATGTCTGTCCGCCGCCGTCGTCCGTCGCAGGGTTTTTGTGATTTTATAATATATATGTATATATCAAAGAATGAAATTTATTGGCAAGTGACTCAATATCAGCCACAAGGGCATCCTGTCGACGCGAGTTATGTATCCCCCAATTACATATATATATATTGATATATTGAATCTAATAGGAATTATTAGAAATTATTAAGTAAAAGTATAAGTTCAATGCAACATTGTAACACAAGGATAACCCAGAGAGGTTATCGACAGTTCATGTGAACGGACATGCAACTTTGCATCCGTGAGGGCAGTGATACTGCAGGTGGCAGGTCACAGGCGGTCAACAGACCGCAATTACTTAGAATTAAGTTGTTACATTGTATTAAAGTGTACAATTAAGAGAAATGCAGACATGAGATCTGCAAGTTCTCACAGCCGTGTGAGGGCAGGTTATTATAAAAGGCCCGGGAGCTCAATGCCCGGCAGTCAGTCTTCGAACTCCATACTTCGTTGTTCAAGCTACTCAACCGAGTCAGTGTCCAAACTCCATACTTCGTTGTTTGAGCTACTCACCTGTACAATAATTAATTTTAGTATTATGTACAAGTTATCCAAATTTTAACTAATAAAAATATTGTTAAAGTTTCAAAGTGTTTTTAAAAACCAGATCCAAAGGCCCGAACTTTAACTGGCGCAGTCGTAACGGATGTCAAAAGGGCACTGAAAATCCAAAATCGGAAGATTGGTGACCAAGAATTTTATTCGAAATTTTGGCAGAACCCAAACCAAATTGGAGGAAGAACAAGCATCGTCTAAATCCAGCAACAAACCAAGTTGGACAAGGAACAAGAATCGTCTAAGGCCAACAAAACAAACCAAGGTGGACAAGATACAGAATCGATCGAACCCACCAAAGAAACAGATGAAACTAATGTAAGTTCATTTCCATAAAAATTTTCTTTTAACCAAATTATAATTGATATATGCTAGTATTATTTTATTGATCATTGTTTTATGTATGAATATTTTGAAAATAGTTCAAAGTGAATTATTTTCAAAACGAGACTGTATAACATTTTATGAAACTTGAATGTTAAAAAGCAAATGAGACTTGATTATTTACAAAGAGATATTTTTTTCTTTAAAAAAGCAAATAAGAATTGAATTTAAAAAGAGATTTTCTTTTTAAAAGTAAATGAGAATTAATATTAAGAGATTCTTACCATAATAAATAGAACGAACTCAAAATAATCCAAAAATAAACGGGCGCATATTCACTAACACCAAATAATTACCGCGATTCAACGCACGTTTATAAACCGGTAAACTAACGCGAAATTAATTTCAAAGCTAAAGCTAATTCGAACAAGCAGTACAGAACGTTTAATTAAACCATTGACCTCTATAATACTGAATAAATCACAAGAACTCTGCATTAACTAAAAATACGGTAACTTAAAACCACCTAAGAAAACAAAGCTCGCATCTTTTATACACTTAGAACATCAGAGAAGTGCAATAACTTTCAACCTTCAGTATTAAAGTATAGCTTAACAACGCAATATCATTATTAAAATCGCTTTCAGAATCCTTGCACAGTACTAAAGAAATAACTTTCAACTTTCAGTATAATTTCAATTTGCATCATACACGGGATAATAAAATCGACGCAGTTTCTATATTAATACCTACAATCCATAAAAGCGTGTACAATTGCAATAAACTCTAAACGTTTTCAACTAATTAATCAGCATTATAAAGTGCAGTAAAACGGTCATCATAAGAATCTTTAATTAAAACGCTAAAACGTTATCATACGCTCATAATTGTAAACCTGAAAACGCACATAACGAAGAGTTCAATTACCAACAAGCATTATAATATCAAGAGATCTAAAATAAAACAGACATAACACTTTACATTAGCGAGTACGGAAAGTCAATTATCTAATTCCATAAACTAACACCTGTAAGTGCAATTACCTCAACAAAGTATTCAATTTCAACCATGAAGTACAGGAGTAATCAACCTTAAGTTATAAGTAGAACACAAGACAGACGAACTGTACGTTTACGCAACTCAGTAAAACCCACGGAAAGAGTATTAATTAACAGAATTTAACCAAAACAAAGCTAAACGAGAATAAACCCATCCATTTAAGATTCCTTAAGAAGCAAAACTCAAGACGAACTAAAAGCTGCATAAAACAATTAATCCAAGACTACGGTAAATAAATTCAACATTATTGAATACAAATCTCGTGAATACATCACCGCATTGTGTAATTAAATATAAATAAACAACGACTACGATTTTAAAAATAACTCGACGCAATATAAACTTAAAATTAATAAATCCAATACTACAAGTACGAAATTAATCTCAAATTTTTACCAAATTTTTATCCACCCAATCCAAACTGAAAATTAACAAATTCAAATCAAAAATTACGCCGAAAAATAACAAAATAAACATCAACCTTTACCAAATCTTTATGTACCTAATCTAATTGAAAATTAACAAACCAAAACCAAAGTTAACGTTTCAAATAGCTAAATCAACATCAATTTTACAAAACTCTAAGTTATCCAATCAAAAAAGGAAAATTTAAAATACCAAAGCAAAAATAACGTCATAAAAAGGAAAATCATCCCCAATTTTTACAAAATTCGAAATTATTTCATCCAAAAGAAAAACTAATACATCCAAAGCATAATTAACGTTACAAATAGAAAATCAACCTCAATTTTTACAAAAATTGAAATTTCACAACCCAAACGGAAAATTAATAAATCCGAAGCAAAAGAAACCATACAAATAACGAAATAAAGCTTAATTCAAAAAAAAAAAAAATTTTTTTTTGAAATTTCCAAAAAATCGAAAACAACCCTTAACCAACATGAGTAACACAGACTTACGTCTCTATTTAGAGACAATTCAGACGTTCGATGGCACGCAGGCCCATCTCTTAATTTCATTTGAGCATGTGAAATGTTCCTAAAAACCTTTTACAAACCCGGAGATGACGCAAGAAATTCATTGCTTATACGCTTAGTAGTAAGTAAACTAGCCGGAAGGGCACTAACATTAATCGCCAGTAGGGACGACTTATCGGAATGGGACCAGTTTAAACAGCTACTAATTGCATATTTTGGAGACCAACGTAATATAAAATGCCTGGTACGAGACCTAATAAACCTTAGAATGGAACACAATCAATCCCCTTACCAATTCGAAATGAAATGCCAAGACGTGAGAAGTTTAATTTTAACAAAATTAAAAATCGAAGAACCCGATCAAAACGTTAGACATTTAAAAACAAAATGTACGACGAAATGGCACTAGACACATACATAAACGCTTTACCAGAACGACTATCGGATAAAATCAGATTCCAACGACCCCAAAATCTAGAAGAAGCTATGAGCCTAGTAATAGAAGAAGAAAATGTAATGTATTACCGCAACAGACTATACAACCCCAACGCGAATAAAAGCTATTCACCAACAAAACTATACAAGCTACAAGACAAACAATCCTCAACAAAATTCACACCCTTTAACTCACAAACAAATCAACCGCGAAGTAACAACCCAAGTTTTAACAATACCAATTTTAATAATCAATATAAACATTTTCAAAACCAACGTTTAATCCAACTTTTACGAAACCAGCATTCCAACCAAGATTTAATCAAAACCTAAACCAACAAAGACCAGCATTCAACGCAAACCCTAATAGAAATACACCAATGACTAATACTCATAACAACCCTAACAATTATTACAAACCAACACCAATGGACACCTCATCTGGTAACACCAGACAAAACACAAAATAACACATATCCGACCAAACCCTCATCAGAAACGTAATTTTACATCGGAAGAATTATTTCATCAAGAAATAGAAAAATTTGACACTGACCAGAATAATGACATTGAGACACCTACGAACAATGAAACAAACCATGCAGAAACTTATGAACGTGACGAACAATACGAAACTTACGAGGAGTACGACGACGAAAACTCGAATTCAAATTTTCAAATGGACCAATTCATAACCGACCAAACTTAATTAACTTAAATAATATAAATCACTTAGTATTACCATACATAGAAATACCCCACGCCAAATTCAAACTATTAATCGACACCGGATCATCTAAAACATTAATTAGCCCCCGAACCGTAAAAAAACATTATTTAGATTATGTAGAAAGAGAACCATTTAAAATCAAAACAGCTCATCAAACAACACTACACCAATTCGTAGCAAATATACCCTTACCGAGAACATTTAATGTCAAAATGAAACATAAATTTTGTGTATTCGAATTTAACGATAAATATGACGGATTAATCGGAATGGATCTTCTAAGAAAATTAGGAGCCAACATTGACATTAAAAATCGTTTATTAAGGACAAAATACGGAAAAATCCCAATTAAATTTCAAAACACACAAGTTGAACAAAAATACACTATAGAACCCCGAACGGAAAGAAAAATAAAAATCCCAGTAAAATCTAACAAAAATTTAGGAATAATAAATCATATGACATTTCAACAAGGAGTAGAAACCCCAACTGCCTTAGTACAAATAAAAGACAATTTTGCAACCACAACAATATTAAATTCAAACGACTATCCCGTAGAATTATCACTGACAGACCCAATTAACGTAGAAGAACTAAATTTTAACGAAATGGAAATAGACGAAAATTTAGAAAACGAATACAACCCAATGGAACATGACGAAATGTTAAGAGAAAATTTAACTAACATCCGCTTTAACACCGATATCAATCAAGAAGAAGAAAGAGCAATTAAGAACTTATGTTTTGAATACCGAGACATATTCCATTGTGAAGGAATACCATTGACATTCACCAACACAGTAAAACATAATATCGAGTTAACAGACAATAAACCAATTTTTACAAAAGCATACAGACTACCTCATGCAAGCCAAGAAGAAGCTGACAGACAAGTAGCAGACTTATTAGACCAAGACATAATCCAGCACTCCAATTCACCATGGAGCAGCCCGTGTTAATAGTACCTAAGAAATTAGACGCAACCGGAAAGAGAAAGTACAGAATGGTAATAGATTATAGAAAGTTAAATGAAAAACGGTAGATGACAAATATCCACTACCAAATATTACCGAAATTTTAGACAAATTAGGCAAATGCCAATATTTTACAACATTAGACCTAGCATCAGGATACCATCAGGTAGAGATGGAAGAAAAGACATATCAAAAACAGCCTTCAGCACACCTAGAGGACATTACGAATACAAACGAATGCCATTTGGATTAAAGAACGCACCCGCTACTTTCCAGAGAGTCATGGACAATATATTACGAGGAATACACAATGAAAATGCCTTGTATACCTTGACGACATCATAGTTTATTCCACATCACTGGTAGAACACATAGAAAGATTGAAGAAGTATTCGAAAGACTTAGACAAGCACATTTTAAAGTACAATTAGACAAAAGTGAATTCTTACAAAAGAAGTATCATTTTAGGACATGTAATAACACCCCAAGGAGTAATGCCAAATCCAGACAAAACAAATGCAGTTCTAAATTACCCATTACCAAAAACAAACAAAGAAATCAAAGGATTTCTAGGACTTAGTGGTTACTACCGCAAATTCATTAAAGGTTACGCTCAGATAACCAAACCCCTGACAAATTGTTTAAAAAGGAAACAAAATTGAACACACCCGGAATTTATTAAAGCAGTAGACAAAATCAAAAACATATTAAAAATCACCCTGTATTAGAATACCCAAACTTTACAAAACCATTTATACTGACGACAGACGCATCGAATGTAGTATTAGGCGCAGTATTGAGCCAAGGAAAAGTAGGTAGCGATAAACCTATCAGCTACGCATCCAGAACCCTAAATAAAACCGAACAAAAACTAGCACTATAGAAAAAGAATTATTAGCCATAATTTGGGCAACAAAATATTTTAGACCTTACTTATACGGAAGAAAATTTTACATATACACCGATCATAGACCACTAGTATGGTTATGCAAACTGAAAGAACCAAATTCAAAATTACAAAGATGGAGAATCAGACTCGAAGAGTATGATTACGAAATTATATATAAAAAGGGAATTTATAACAACAACGCAGACGCTTTAAGCCGAATCCAACTCAATGCATTAGAAACGGAATCCATTATAGGAAACGTAGACGATACAGAAATAAGGGAAGATCCAGACGAGATCGACACTATACATTCGACACAAAACGAAGAACCAAAAAACGCGATTAAAATTTTAAACGAAGCAATCGATATGAAACCCAACCAGTTTATAATAACCGAAGTTTTAAATAACCCCAACCCAGTAAAATATACAAAAGTAGACAATAACTAAAGACGACAACGAGGAACAAATAATTAAAATTCTAAAAGAATACACCCCCGAGAAAAAACGATTTTATTTTTATTTCAATACTGAACATTTATACCAAAGATTTTCAGAATTATACATTAAACTATTCAATAACTCTGGACCTGAACTCATCAGATGTACTAGAAAACTAATAACACTAGACGACCCTGACGAAATAAACGATGTAATTAGAAATCAACACAAAGGAAAAACCAACCATCGTGGAATTAACGAAACAATAAAACAACTTGTAAGACGCTATTATTTTAAAGACATGAAGGACTTGACCACAGATTTCATTAACCAATGCGAACTATGTGACAAAGCGAAATACGATAGGAAACCCCCAAAGATACCCTTAATGTTAACCAAAACACCCGACAAACCATTTCAAAAACTTCATGCCGATACTCTAGTAGTAGAAGCGCAAAACTATCTAACAATTATAGACGCATTCACAAAAATAGGCCAAGCAATACCAATCACATCCAAAAATAGCATCGACGTGACCCAAGGATTTTACAATATTTCACATTTTACGGAACACCCGAATCAATCACTTTAGACAATGGTAGCGAATTTAAAAATGAGACAATTCAAAACACTTTAGAACTACACAAAATAAACATTCATTTCATAACGGAAAACCACCCTGAGTCAAACGGACTAATTGAACGACTACATTTAACCCTGTTAGAGCAAATTCGATTATTAAGAATAAATTATAAAAAGGAACATATAACCAATTTAATGTCATACGCACTAATCGCCTATAATAACACAATTCACTCATCAACAAATTTTACACCCTTAGAATTAACATTAGGACATTCAGATTCACGAAATCCCTATGACATACACTACAACATGGAAGTATACCAACAATATGCGAAAGATCACAAACAGAAACTAAAAATAACTTATGACAAAGTAAAAGACAAATTAGAAAACGATAAAGAACGTATCACCACAACCCGAAACAAAAATACCGACTCAAATAAATTTTCAATAGGACAAACCGTATATGAGAAAAACTTTCAAAGCAAGCGACATAAAACAGCACCCAGAAATTTAGGACCATTTAAAATTAAGAAAATATCATATAAAAACATAGCAGTAGTAGACAACGGTAAAATAACGAAATACATTCATTTAAAAAACCTAAGACACCCTGTAATTTCAGATGGACAATCATCACCCTTACCGTCAACCTCCACCCAGGTAGAAAGGACAACCCAATAATAGAAATTATAAAAACAACCCCGGTATACTACCAAATAAATTAGGCAGTATACAAAATACAATATTTACTCAAATAATATCCAACCTTACTTTAACGCAACAAATTTTAGCAACATTAAGAATAACGAAATAATATTTTTTAGAAATCTAGATAGTAGAAAGTAACAATTATCAATATTATCATTTATTTGCTTTTCCAACAAAGGTTACTAGCACATACCAAGTAATCATACCCAAAACCAAATTCCTATCCCTAAATGAACTGAGATATGGTTATACAAACGAAAAATGTACTGAAGTAACACCAAACCAATATTTATGTCAATCGATGACGACAACAACCATTAAGGAAGACAGCCCTTGTGAAGTACAACTATTAAGATTCTCAAATCATTACGAAAACTGTGAAACCAAACAAGTGCAAATAACTAATATGAAAATTCAAAAGTTACAGATAACAAATGGATAGCCATTTTCCCAACAGAAGTAATAGCAACCATCCACTGCAACCAAGATGAAAATAAGCAAGCATTAATCGGAAGCAAACTAATTACCCTCAAAGAAGATTGTTATGTGAAATTGAAAGATGAAGTAATCAGAGTTTATCAAGATCCAATAGCAACAAAGAAACTTGCAAACCTACCAGAACTACAGTTCAAAATACAACAAGAAGACGAAGAAATAATAAAGAAACCTATGAAGCTAGAGCATCTAGACTTAGACGACCTCAACCACGCCGTGAAATTAGTGGAAAGTTATAAAGAACAATTAAATGAACTCAAAACGCCAAAGTTACATTATAATAATATAAGTGTTTGGACAATTGTATTGATCATTTTAATAATTTTTGTAATCATGTATGTATTATACAAAATGTACGTTAGATATAAGAATAAAGGAAACAGTTCTAGATTTAAGGAAACAAAGAGAAAAAAGGAAACAATAAGCATACCATTAGAAACAATGAATTTTAAATGAATTTAAATAATGTATTTTATGTATTTAAAAATTAAGAAAACCTTAATTTTTCATTTACGGTGGGAGGAGTTATGTATCCCCCAATTACATATATATATTGATATATTGAATCTAATAGGAATTATTAGAAATTATTAAGTAAAAGTATAAGTTCAATGCAACATTGTAACACAAGGATAACCCAGAGAGGTTATCGACAGTTCATGTGAACGGACATGCAACTTTGCATCCGTGAGGGCAGTGATACTGCAGGTGGCAGGTCACAGGCGGTCAACAGACCGCAATTACTTAGAATTAAGTTGTTACATTGTATTAAAGTGTACAATTAAAGAGAAATGCAGACATGAGATCTGCAAGTTCTCACAGCCGTGTGAGGGGCAGGTTATTATAAAAGGCCCGGGAGCTCAATGCCCGGCAGTCAGTCTTCGAACTCCATA
This sequence comes from Platerodrilus igneus, assembly GCA_036346225.1. Classification (NCBI taxonomy): domain Eukaryota; kingdom Metazoa; phylum Arthropoda; class Insecta; order Coleoptera; family Lycidae; genus Platerodrilus; species Platerodrilus igneus. The sequence continues at coordinate 3,061,952 of JARFIW010000165.1, read as the reverse complement.
CTTCGTTGTTCAAGCTACTCAACCGAGTCAGTCTCCAAACTCCATACTTTGTTGTTTGAGCTACTCACCTGTACAATAATTAATTTTAGTATTATGTACAAGTTATCCAAATTTTAACTAATAAAAATATTGTTAAAGTTTCAAAGTGTTTTTAAAAAACCAGCTCCAAAGGCCCGAACTTTAACTCGCGTTTCGCCCTAATTAGGGCTCATCAGGACAGGAGTTGCAAAGATGTAATAATAATTTTTTGATATTATTTTAAGACCCATCAATTTACTTATTCTTTATATGTATATATATATATATATATATATATATATATATAAGATATTGAATAATATCATGTCCTGCATATTTATTTTTATAAAAGTGATTAGTTACTGAGGACTGAAGTATAAAAATTAAAACTTGGATTGTGCTAACGTTTCGTGAAATTTATTCACATTATCACAGCTTACTACTTAAATAATTAAAATAAATTTTTTTATTTTAATTATTTAAGTAGTAAGCTGATAATGTGAATAAATTTCACGAAACGTTAGCATACAATCCAAGTTTTTAATTTTATACTCAGTCCTCAGTAACCGTAATCACTTTTATAAAAATATATATATATATATATATATATATATATATATATATATATATATTGCTATGATAAGGGTTGTTTAAGGGTGTATTTTATAGCAATGGTCATGTAGTAATCAGAAATCACAATAGGAAGCAAAAAACTGCATTTATTTAGTAGAAAATTGAGTAATTGCGATAGTTTGTAAATAATAAGCAGTTAACACCCTGTATATAGAGTATAATTAGTTTTAAGCGACGTAAATAGACACAGTAGGACGCATTGTTAGCATAGAAATAAGTAATTCATGCATTAGGTAAATAACAAATATTTAACACCTGGTATATAGAGTTTTAGTAATAATAAGTAATGCAAACAATGATATTTTTTAGTAGAAGCGCGCGTATTTAGAAGTAAGCATAGTTCATGTAATCAAACACGCATTGAAAAGGATCCGAATTAATCATAACATAATACGGAGATAAGAAATAAAACTTAAAGAAGCTTTGTGAGTGCGTAGAAACAATTAACAATTTTTAATAGTAAATGTAATTAAAAATGCGTAAATATATATACATACTTGAAAATTAAAATTCGAATTGCATCAGGTATTTTGGTATAATATGGAAAAACGATTATTTGCTCAAAACACGCATGGTCTAATAACAAAGCAGCTGTAGCAAAACAACCATTACTTGAAAAGCCAAGAATGTTACATCAGAAAACCACTTTAAGTGTAGGAAATAGAAAGACCACAATTGGTTAAAATTAGTAAGCCAAACCCACAGACAAAGGGGGACATACCCATATATTAACAGCGAGCAATGATAACGGAGCTCAGTTTTCAACTCAACAAGGCCAAGCTGTGTTACTCTGAATCAAAGTGTAACGCGTGATAATAATATTTTAATAGTAAAATTGTTTAGTGACAGATAGTGCTTCGAAGATGAAAATTTCTATTGCCGATTAACGGTTCTGAGGCTGGTGAGAATAATTCTGAGGCTGGTAAGAATAATCCAGAGGGCGACGACAATAATTCTAAGTGTGATAATAATAATTCGGAGTTTGATGACAATGTTCTGAGGCTGGTGAGAATAATCCAGAGGGTGACAATAACTTTGAGGCGGATGACAATAAATCTAAGTTTGACGACGATAATAAATTTAAGTTGGACGGAAATAATTCGAGGCTGATGATAATTTCGAAATTCCAAAGGGGTGCATAATTCAGTAGATAATATTTCAAATGGGTATATAATAATTCCGAATTGGTAGAGAATAATTTCGAATACGATGTTAATAATCCAAATGGATGGTATAATAAAGCATGGAAAATTCTAATTGATGTTGGTTGATAATGGATGCGTCGATAATCTTGGGACAATTTTGAGTTGCGAGAAAGAATTATAGAAGCACGAAGTAAACAGACCAGGTTAGGTCTTTTTAGTTTTAAGACATTTTTTTGCTATTTGAATTTGAATATTGAATTTACTTAATTAATATAAACTAGTGTAACTGAGTCATCACGAACTTTGCATACGTTGAAAGTACGTAATATAATAAGGGGTTTTGAACGATCTTGGCTTCTTTGATAAAAAAAAGAATAGTTTTTGGTGACTTTAGATTGATTGCAAAAAGTATGATTTTTGAGATAAATAATACTTACAATATTGATTTATTGAAAAGTGTATTTTAATAATTTTCAAAACCTGTACATAATATTTGTTTTCATTATATGGAATTCATTAACTTCATTTTATAATTCAAAATAAAAGCTAGTCGAGGCAGAATAATAAAATTAGTGGGAGTGAAGTTTATGATTAGGAAAACACAGAAAGGTGGAGTTAAACAAGAATACGCCATTGATACCGAGTACGGCGTTATCATATCAAAGTATTTATATTCGATCCAACGTCAGCGATCGATAGTTCCCGGAACTCTTAGCATATATATATATATATATATATATATATATATATATATACATATATAATATAAATCTTATTCAGTTTTTTACGCTGATTACGAATATGCTATACACTATTCGACATCTCATTTACTTTTCGAGTTATTCGACTTTAAAATCGAAATTTTACAACCAACGAAAGTTTCTGTTAATAAAAATAATTATAACTTAAATTCAATTTTTAATGTAAATGTGAACTATATTTAATAATAGAACATTCATAAGTTTGGTTGTGAGCCGTAGATGCGGCGCAAATTTTTTTTAATTATATGTTCCAATGTTTCAGTAGTTTGCTACCTAAATTTTAAGCAGAACTGGCTTTGCGCCAGAAAATAACCGAGGGTTCGGTGTGTGTGTGTGTGCGCGCGCGCGCTTGAGGGGATGTGTTACGTGTATGGGAGAGATATACGTGTTACCTTCCCCTTCTAGAACCAGGACCATTGGTCACCGAAAATCTAAATCGTCAAGGAAGAACGCTCAACGGATATTGCAACATCAGTCCGGATTATCGGCAGCCGGAAATCCAGATGTGGAAAAGGCAATGTAAGTGTGTGAATGGGCGTTTGTGTTTGTATAGCGTTTGAGAAAGTACCTATGAGTAAGGTGTGTGTGTCAGTGTGTGTATGTGTGTGCGCGGGCTTGAGGGTGTGTGTTATGTTTGTGTGTGTGTCTGTGTTTGTGGGTTAGAGTTGTGTGTGATGTTGATATCCGTGTTAAGTTCCCCCTCTAGGACCAGGACCATCGCCAGCCGGATATCCCAGTCGTCAAGGAAGAACGCTTAACGGATTTTGCCCTATCAGTCCGGACTATCGGTAGCCGGAAATCCAGATGTTGAAAAGGCAATGTAAGTGTGTGAATAGGTGTTTGTGTTTGTGTATGTATGTGTGTGTTTGTGTGTTATTTGCATATGCCTTGCTCCCTCCCGTACTAGGACCATCGGCAGTCGGAAATCAAGTTTTCGAGGAAGAAAGCTTAACAGATGTGCTTGAAGTGCGTTTGAAATGTTAATTTGTGTTTATGTTTGCCCAGGTTACCAAAAGTTTGGATTGAATTGGTATAATTTTGTACATGTTCGAAGTAATACTATTACTTTAAAAAACTAGGTTCTTTCAGAGGAAAGGATTTGTTTACTGTATTATTTGTCTCAGATATATGTAAGTTTGGTTCTTAAAATTTAGCGGTAGTAAAAAGAAAATTCCCTATTCTACTACTTAAGATTAACTTATACTACTACTGTTAGTTATAGCTAATATGTAGTAGCATGCAAATTCTACATAATAGGGAGTTGGGATGTTTTAAAGTTGGGTTGTTGCTTTAATCTTGTTGCTTCTGGTCGTCAAGAGCGGAATTCTTGGAATTCCAGGAGATCGGTCTCCGGGGTAGAGCCTTGGTCCGAGAAGAGATGGTACATATGTGTCTCTGTCTGGATAGTTTTGTTTGTGTTTTTTATCCATCAAGATAACGTTGGTGGATGAGTGCCGTGGTTTTTGTGTGAGTGGATTTAAGTGTGAAAAAAGTTTTTTGTTTCAAAACATCGCGTGTAGGCTCTTATTTAATAATGTTTGTCTATGTGCGTAGAGGTACGGTTGTAAGTCATTACACTCGAATACTAGATGTTTCTATTTCTCCGCACGTGCATATGTTGTTATTAACTAAATTCATATGTTCTCTGTATGTTGGATAGGGTCCGTGGCCATTTAGGTAATGAATAAATTATTGACTGTGTAACGTGCATTTTTATAGCTTAACATTTTACGCTCTTTCCCCAATTCGTAAATACATTTCTGCAATTACTATTTCTATATTTTATATTTATTAACTCGTTGGCGAATGCGTCGTATTATAATGAGTGGATTGCATCGTTCTTGTCTTGCCGTTCGTATAAATTTTGTCGCTTATGTGGATATACAAGTCTAGATAAGAGACGATAAGAGGTTGTAATAGCAACAAGTTGATATAAACAGATGAGCAGTTGTAGTTTGTTCTTGGTTCCTATATATTAATTACGATGAAAATACTGTTTCTTTTTGCTTTGACAATAGTGAGAATTAATGCGGTATCAATTTTCGAATTGTTCATGAACAAGCACGGCACGATTTTAGATGTTTTTCTTGTGAAATAAAAGTTGTATATTAACTGTAGAAAGTGGAGTGCTAATTCCGATTGAAGCAGTATGGTTTATAGGCAAACGTGTTCGGTCGACGCACGGGTGGTTTTAAGGACATTTGACGGACGGTTTTATTGCTTACGCGTGCCTTACTAATTGTTTTTTTGTTGAGTTTCTGTTGGAAATAAAAGTGGTAGAACTTGTTAAACTCGACCTGCACGCGTGTTTTACGGAACATTTGACGGACTTACTTTAGTGATACACGTGCTTTACTAATTGTGTTTTTTTTTGTTGGTGCGTCGTCTTTTGATATTTAAACTGTGTGTGTGATCTAGTTTCGCGGCCCCTTTTTTTGTATCAGAGTAGTGCATACTTTGGATTATCCAAATACAGTTGATACTGTAGTTTCTGAATTTCTAACCCCAAAGAATCTAAAATAGATCATTGCTTGCGCAAATTTCGTTATTTGCGAAATATAACAGATTACCGGTTTACAAAGGTATTGGTTGAAGTTTCTCCTTGCTTTTTGGATGTTTATGAAAATAATATACATTTGGTCCCAGTTGAAATTAAACTAGTGCTACAAAATATTTCGAAATTATTGTCTCAGGAAATAGAATTAACAAGAAATTTCTCAATGCTACATAGTTCCGTCGTGTGATAAGGTCTGCTGCTAACACCAGTGAAATACGTAGGTGTGATTAGGGTTACGTGTGATAAGTTCCATCAACGCCCTCACAGTCAAGGGTGAAGTGCTTCGTTAGTGCCGGACATCGTGAATCCCACACTTCAATTGCAAGGAAGCGTTACTGAAAGACCTTTTTGTAAGTTGAACTATTTCCTACTTGTTATTACTTTAAATATCTATCCGTTTGTTTTGCCATATCTTTGTCGTTCTGATACCTTTTACAATCGAATTGCCTGCTATTAAGAAACAAAAAAACAAAAAAAAAGGGAAAAAAATCAATACTACTGGATTACTCATATCAATTGTGTCTTAAGTTATGTATTTCAAATGAATTAGATAAGGAAGTAGTATAAATAGAGGTAGCGCTAGACTTAGAGATTAGATCATGTATGACATCAGTGTTGTAATGTTCTCACGCTAATAAAAATTTTTAAAAAACCGTTTTTGAGAGTGATAAACATAATTGGCGCAGTCAGTACGGGATTTTGGAAATTTTCAAATCGCCGGAAATTTTTCGTTTCAACGATTAACCAAACTCAAGAACCTTGAAAGTGATATATCCATATAGGCAAGCGAAAATTGCTTTGGAAAATGCTTTTAGGAAAATCAACAACTGTTTGTGCTTTCGAATTCGAGAAACGAAGATTTTTGTTAGCAGTTTGGAGGAGGAACGAAATCGTCCAATCCAGACACCAGCCCAAATTTGGAAGGAACAGAATCGTCTAACCAGGGCACTTAGTTTAAGAAGATTATGCGAACTCAATGCATCATATTAATGTAAGCTAACTTTGAATTTCTATTTCTGATATCTTATAATTGATTTTCAATTGATGAGTGATTGTGATGTAAACGACTTAACAGTCTTGATAGAACGTATTAAAATAAGTAACGAAGAAATTTTAGAAGCAAGTTCAGATAACACGAACGTAGATATTCTAGGGAATAATTCAAGGGCTCGTTCAAATATTTTGGAAAGCTCAGAAAATAGTATCAGTAATTTAGATAACTTAATTAATTCAAACATGGCAACTGAACAAACAAATTATCAATTGCTAAAATTACATTTAGATTCCATCCCCCCCTTACGATGGAAACCCTCATACCTTGACAATATTTATCGCAAATTGCGAGAACGTAATTAATGTATTTGCTAGTCAAACAAATATTCAGTTAAATAGTTTCTTGCTTAGAGCAATTTTAGGTAAATTGATAGGTAGAGCTCAGATATTAATAGGTTCACGCATAGAGTTAAAAACTTGGGACGAAATTAAAAACGCGTTAAATTTATCTTTTGGAGATCAGCGCGATATTGATTGTCTTATTCAGGATTTAATTAGTTTAAGACCAAATAAACATGAAACGCCATATAATTTTGGAATGCGTTGCCAAGACGCAAGGAGTTTAATAATTTCAAAATTAAATTCATTGACCATTTCAGCCGAAGAACGTACTATTAGACTTAAAAGTTATGATGACCTTTCGCTTAAAACATATATTCGTGGATTGCCAATAACCATTCAAACAAACGTTAGATTACGCAACCCTAGTAGTTTAGAACAGGCTATGGGATTAGTTATCGAAGAAGAAAATTTCTTATACTCAACACAGAGAAATAGTAACTTAAATTCAAATTCAAATTTCAAACCCATTTCAAGAATGACGCCTAGTAGCTATTCAAATCACTCTAACATTCCATTCAGACAGAATTTTAACAATTTCAATTATAGGTACCCAAACACATTTCAAAATAACCAACCTTCATATTCGAAATTTCAAACGCAAAAGCCTCATTTTCAAAACACACATTCGAACAGATTTCACACCCCTGTAAACCATCAAAGAACATTTAATCCAAGTTCCCATTTTAATAACAGGTTTGGTATGCAAAACATGCCATTTAGTAGCAAACAAAATCTTGCAAGTTCATCTCAGAGATTTGCTCAAGTACACCTAAATAACATATCCAATTTTAATAAAGACGAACCGATGGATACATCTTCTGGAAATACAACTATTAAACCCCAATTTCAATCTCAAAGGTTATACAATCAGAATATAAATAGTTCAAACTGCAATGACCCTTATTTTATAGAACGTGAGAATGATTGTAATACTGCAAACTATAATGCTTATTGCGATCACGACGACCTCGTTCATTCTTTGAAAACACACGAGACGTTTCAAACCCAGCCGCTACATAACACCGATAGAAACTATATCCAGTTTCCTGATAACGCGTGTGAGAATATAAATTACGATGTTAATGATGTAAATCCTACTCAGCAAAATTTTCCACAGGTCATGCCTTGGAACAACGAGAGATAATACACGTAAACACATTCAAGCAAGATTTACCATTTATTATTATTCCTGAAATTAATGCTAGATTTTTAATCGATACTGGTAGTACTCGTAGTTTGATAGATCCTGAAGTAGCACACAAATTTTATACGAATTTCATTTACCCGGAGTTTTTCAATATTCAAACGGCACACAATACCACCTTTCACAAAGAAGTAGCGCGCATACCACTTTTTCAAATCTTTAACGTAAAGGACTATTACAAATTTTTCCTTTTCAAATTTAGTAATAATTTTCAAGGTTTAATTGGAATCGATTTACTTCAACAGTTAGGCGCTAATCTTAACTTAAGCCGGAAACAAATAATAACCCCGCATGCGACTATTCCTATTATTCTAAATTTTGAACCAGAAATGAAAAATAATCAATTCAAAAATTATTCGATAATTGTAACCGAGCGTTGCCGACAAATAATAAAAATTCCAGTACAAATACGTAATGGAGTCGGAATATTAAACCACACGAATTTTGGAAATGGACTTGAAACACAAAAAGCTTTGGTTAGTGTTACCGAAAATTTTGCGACCATTGTAGTTACAAATATAAATGAATATCCCGTTAAAATTTCTATTTTTCAACCTTTTGAAATTGAACCCATAAACGATATTGATGTAAATTTTATCGAAAATTTGGAAAAAGACCTAGAATTAGACGAACCACAGGACGATAAATTAAAAGGAAATTTGAAAGATCTTCGACTTGATCACTGCAATAAAAAAGAAAAAGACGCTATAAAGAAATTGTGTTTAGAATACCGTGACATATTTTATTGTGAAGGAGTTCCCCTCAGTTTTACTAGTGAAATTAAACATAAAATAAATTTAAAAAACGACTCTCCAATTTTTACAAAATCATATCGCCTCCCAGAAATTCACCGCAACGAAGCTAAATCACAAATAAAGAAAATGTTTGATCAGGGCATAATTGAAGACAGTGTTTCGCCGTGGTCTTCCCCAATTTGGATAGTGGAGAAAAAGATTGACGCATCTGGTAAACGAAAATGGCGACTTGTAGTAGATTATAGAAAATTAAATTCCGAAACAATTCCTGACAAATACCCATTACCTAATATTAATGAGATTTTAGATAGGCTAGGACGTGCAAATTATTTCACGACCCTAGATTTGGCCAGCGGGTTTTATCAAATCCAGATGGACCCCCAAGACGTACAGAAAACAGCATTCAGTACCCCGCAGGGACATTTTCAATTTAAACGGATGCCTATGGGTTTAATAAATGCTCCTTCGACATTCCAACGCGTAATGGATAGAGTTTTACGCGGACTGACAGATCAATCGTGTATAATTTACCTTAACGATTGTCTAGTGTTCAGTTCATCTCTTCAAGAGCACTTAGAAAAATTAAGAGAAGTTTTCGACAGATTTAGACAACATAATTTAAAAATACAGTTAGACAAATCAGAGTTCCTACAAAAAACCGTAATGTATTTAGGACACGTAATTACCCATACAGGAGTTAAACCAAACCCAGACAAAATAACAGCCGTAAAAATTTTCCTTTACCACGCACAGCAACTGAAATCAAAAGTTTCCTTGGACTATTAGGTTACTATAGACGTTTCATAAAAGACTTTGCAAAATTACAAAACCTATGACGAAATGCTTAAAGAAGAATGCCAAAGTAATACACGACAAAGATTTTCTAGACAGCTTTAGAACTTGTAAAGAAATTTTGACCAACGGACCTGTACTTCAGTATCCCGACTTTGGAAAAAAATTTATTTTGACGACAGACGCGAGTAACTATGCAATTGGAGCAATATTATCGCAAGGAACCGTACCCAATGACCGACCAATAGCGTACGCATCTAGGACACTAAATGAGACCGAAACAAAGTATTCGACAATCGAAAAGGAACTTCTTGCAATTGTTTGGGCATGCAAACATTTTCGACCGTATTTATTTGGACAAAAGTTTTATATATATACTGATCACAAACCACTGACATGGCTTTTCAACTTAAAAGACGCAAACTCAAAACTGACAAGATGGAGGATAAAATTATTAGAGTATGACTACGAAATTCTTTATAAGAAAGGAAAATGTAACACTAATGCCGATTGTTTATCCCGGATACCAGTCAATGCCTTAGAAACAGGATCTCTTGCAAATAATCCAGGTGACATAGATGACTATATAACAGCATTTTTAAAAAGTTTAGATCATGAACCGCATGACGAAAATCAACTTCAAACAGAATTACCTGAAGAACCTCAATTAAACACTCCTGAACCTGCATGGACAATACATATTCCTGACGACGACAACATATCTACTCAACACTCTAACTCTAATGGAAACACGAATAAAGGAATTGCTATTTTAGACGAAATTATAAATAACAAACCACGCCAGATTTTAGTTTACCCAAATTTGTATTACAAGACGGACGTAACGTTAGAAAATGAAAGCGACCCCACAATTATAAAAGTCAAAATTCCAGAAATTGCCAATGACAAACTAATTTTGGATTTTCTAATTCAGTACACAGACCCTAGTAACACTTATTATTTACATTTCAACAAAGACAAATTGTATGACTTCAATGACGTATATCAACAGCATTTTTCTGAAAATAGACCAAACTTAATCAAATGTACCAAATTGATTAATACACTTAAGGATATCGAAGAGCAGACAATAGTAATTAGAAACTACCATGAAGGTAAAACGACTCACCGAGGAATAAACGAAACCTATGAAAGACTTAAACAAAATTATTACTGGAAAAATATGAAAACTAGTATAACAAATTTTATAAATGAATGTACATTGTGCCAAAGAAATAAATACGCTAGACAGACCCCATATACCCCAATAATGCTAACAGAAACGGCAAAAAGCCCATTCGAAATTGTACATATGGACGTATTTACTTTTGATGGAAAAAATTATTTAACATTAGTAGATGCTTTTACAAAATTAGCTCAAGCTCTATTTATAAGTGGAAAAACGGCTATAAATATTAGTCAAGCACTTATAAAATATTTTACTTCTTTCGGTATACCCCAAACCATTGTGACAGATAAAGGAACGGAATTTAACAACGCTACAATTAAAGAAATTTTAGGACTACACAAAATTAGTGTACATTTCACAACATCCGGACATCACGAATCCAACTCCATAGTTGAAAGAACACATTCCACACTAATTGAACACTTAAGACTTTTACGCGATATTTACCCCAAAGAAAGCGATTTAATGGACTATGCTACAATAGGTTATAATAACTCGAACCACAGTGCGACAAAATATACTCCCTTTGAATTGACGTTTGGACATACAAATTCGAGAGACCCCAATGAAATCTTTTTAACCCCTAACTTTTATTCAGACTACCTTAATAACCATAAAGAAAAATTAGAACACGTATATAATAAAGTAAATGAAAAATTAGTCGAAAATAAACAGAAAGTAGTAGATAAGAAAAATACCAATGGAGATACTAATCCAGAATTTAAAGTAGAACAAATAGTTTTAAGAAGAATCCTAAAAGAGAAACAAAAAGATAAGGTGTTTTAGGACCGTATAAAATTACTAAAATATTAGATAAGAATAGGGTAGAAATTTCAAGAGAGAAACAAAAAAATAAGGAAATTACATTAAGTAAAGAAATTATACATATTAAGGAACTAAAAAGACCCCCTGTTACAGATTCGCCCTCTGCACAGTCACAAGACGAATTGCATCCCAGTTCTACAATTTAGACGACAACCCCGGACTTCTTCCTCTTCGTTTAGGCACAGCCCAAATAAAAACCGATTTTTGGACATTTATTCAAATTTATGATATTGCTAATATTACAAAAACTTTTGACTTTAAATGCTCAATATGGACAAATTCAAAATACACTATCATTATCCCCACATGTATTCCAATTCAATCAATCATTTCACAATTCGTATCACACAATCCAAATTTTAGAAAATAAAATTGAGATACAATTAAAACAATTAAATCCGCTTTGGAATAAACGAGAAAAACGATTTCTTTTTAACGGTGTAGGCTCAGCATTAAAGTTTCTCACCGGAAATTTAGATTATAACGATGGAGAAAGATATGACAATGCCATTTCATCTTTAACTAATAACCAAGAAAAATCAAATCTTTAATTAATGATCAAATAACTCTATTTCAAACTTCCTTCAGAATTTCGAAAATAACTCTAAAATATTAGCTCACAATCAATATATTCTAAAAGACCGAATCGAGGAGATTTCAAAAGAAATTAAAAATTTAAGTATTGACAAGGTAGAAACTTTTCATTATTTTGCTCTAGAAAGATTAGCTCTGCAATTTTCCACAAATTTTCAGATTCTATATGATCTATTGGAACGAATCGAAGTTGCTTTTACTTTTTCTAAATTAAATATTTTTCATAATGCTATGGTAGAACCCCATGAACTATTTTCTGAACTAACCACAGCCAGTAAACAGTTACAAGGCAAGAAATTCCCATTCGAAATGACAGTACTTAATACGTTGCTATTCGAAAAAATCATCAATATAAAAAGCTACAGTAAAAATAACAGTATAGTGTTTATTTTGGAAGTACCAATTGTTGAAATGGAAGATTTTATCTATTATCATTTGTATCCACTACCTACTCCACATCAGACTTCTTTTAAGATGATCATCCCCAGTGCAAAATACCTTTTGTTAAACGACCACACCTATGCAGTTTCTGACACAAATTGTTATGAAGTCACTCAGGCAGAATTCATTTGCCATCAACTACAAACATCAAAAATTACTTCAACAGCACCATGCGAAATTGAATTAATAAGATACGCCGATAATATACGTAATTGTTACCAAATACCAGTGAAGATAACCACAAAGAAGATTCAAAAACTGGAGAAGAACAAATGGATCATCGTAGTGCCTCATAATTTAGTTGTTATACACAAGTGCGGAAAAGTGAAAAACAGTATTCCTATAAACGGTAGCTATTTGCTAGAACTTAAAGATTCTTGTGAAGTGTCAATTGATGAAGTAGTGTTAAAAACTTTTGTTAATGAAATTTCTAGTTATAAGAATATTGTATTACCACGCTTAGAAGTTTATGCGAATAATTCAAAAATGCCAAACTTTGACCTTAAACCTTTAGAAATAGATCCGATACATCTCAATGAATTAAATGAGGTCTATCGAGTTTTGGAAAATGAAAACTAGAATTAAGTAAATTAGAAAGTCCTGTAATCAATTTTAAGAATATTAGCTTTTATACGATAATTTTATATGTCACTATTATTTTCTGATATTATATTTAATTTATAGATATTTTTAAAGAAGTCAATAGCTAAACATGTAAACGAAGATAGCACAGAACATGAGACAAGGAACTTTCCTGGACTTTCGAACTCTGGTTCCCATAGTTCTCATTTAGGGCCGGAGGAATTATGTATTTCAAATGAATTAGATAAGGAAGTAGTATAAATAGAGGTAGCGCTAGACTTAGAGATTAGATCATGTATGACATCAGTGTTGTAATGTTCTCACGCTAATAAAAATTTTTAAAAAACCGTTTTTGAGAGTGATAAACATAATTCTTACCTATTTATCTTTTGTTAACATTTTGTCTGATTTATGTTTAATTGGTGTGTGAGGAAACGTTTCTGCTGCTCCCCAATATTACCTCACTTTGTACTAAAAATTTTTTGTATTGCTTTTACCGTTGTTATATTATATAGATTATCCAAACAGTTTTTTTTACATTCTACAAAGTACTGAACAATCTATGCTCGATCAGCATGCTATGCTTTTTCTTTATTTCAGGTTTGCAGGACTAATTTTTTTATTGCAGGTATTGTTACTAATTCCTTACAGCCGCGTACATTATATGTTGGTCTGCTTTCTACAACCCCCCCTAATCTCCGATTGAGCCCGGTCATTTCTTTGATCTTCTTTGTGTTACGCACGTCTACGAGCCAACGTAGCATAAATTTGGCGCCCAACGTGACTGCCCCGATTAACGTAACAACTGGATACCAGGTATTTTGCTTTTAGGCGGTCTTTGATATTTCGGATCATTGCATATACCCATCTGCCGGTTGTGCATTGATCCCAACGTGTCTGCCATTCAGCAAATTTATTTCCGTATTAGTCGTGTGCAGTTGGTTAGTACATTACAGCTCGCTGTTTCACTACTAGGTCCAAGGGCATAGTACAATAAGTGCATCATGCGCGGTAGTCCCATATGCTCCCGTCAGTCGCAGTAAAACACACCGTTGTGTACAGTTAATATTTTGTCTAGGTTTGATTGTGTTAAGGCGTTGTCCCCAGGTGCTTGCAACGTTTGATACCATAGCCCTGAGCACACTGTTGTCCTTTGGGCCAGCGTTGTGATGTTCTGCATTGCAGAAGTTGCACTTGCACACACGGTGTTTATATGTGTAAAATAATTTTGTTGTTCCTCTAATGTTAAGCCCAAGTATTTTGTGTTTTGTGTTCTTATTATATTTACACCGTCTAGTTTGATGGTGTGGTCTCTTGCCAGGGTTTCCCTCATCTTAAGGTATGTCGTCTTTTGTGGTGCTATGGTCATTTTGTTGGTTTTACACCATCTTTGTGTTTGGGTTAGGGCAATGTTAACTTTACGTTCGATTTCCTTCTGGAATTGCCTTCAAACACCAGCAAGATGTCGTCGGCGTATGCAATCATCGACAACACTTCGTCAACGGTGTCCAGCTTTTCCAGGAGTTCATCCATTACAATATTCCAAAATAGGGGTCTGCAACGGAGCCCTGCGGGCAATCTTTGTGTATATGTTTGGTAATGCTCTCCGTGCCTTGTAGGGTTACTTTCCTGTCCCTGCAGTGGCTCCTGAAGGAATGGTATAGTTGTGATGGACAGTTTATGGACATAAGTCTGGTAAAAGTGAAGGCCACCAAAAGTTATTGAAAGCGTCTTCTTTGTCCACTAATATTAATAGGAGGTATCTTTTGTGTGATTGTTTGATAGTTTGTATTGTTTAGTTTATGGCGTCCTCGGTCGATTTGTTTTGTGTGAAGCCGTATTGTCTCGAGTGTACTCCTGTGATTTGTCTGTGGTCCTGCATTCGTTTACATAGTAGTTTTTTGTACGTTTTTCTAAAAGTGTTCAAAAGGTATATAGGCCGGCAAAAGCCCGGTTGTTTGGGGTCTTTACCTTTCCCTTTAGGGATAATCACGACATTCACCTGTTTCCAGATGTTCGGAAAACAGCTAGGCGTATGCATTCATTGTACAGTGCTGTTATCGTCGGTGTTAATTTATCTTGTAGCTCTATGTCAATCTCTGCAAGAATTCCACCCGGTCCGGATGCTTTCCTGCTCTTCGATTGGCATAGTGCGTGTCGCACTTTGTCTTCTTGTGCTACGTTAGTGATGTTTTGTGCCGATAATTCCGGATTTTGTGCTGGTCCCCAAGCAGAGATATTGTGGGAAGGGCTGAAGAAACGGGAGCCCCGCTCATTTACAATTCTGGACTGAAACTTAGTGACAGAATTTTGTGCTACGTTAGTGCTATTTTGTGCCGGTAAGCCCGAGTTTTGTGCTGCTTTCCAGGCAGAAATATTGTGGGAGAGGCTGAGGGATTGCGAGACCCATCCAGTTAAATTTTAGTCTAAAACTTAAATTTTGTGCCGGTTACGTCGGGTATTGTGCTGCGTCCCAAACAGAGATATTGTGGGAGGAGCCAATTCTATGGTAGATATTGCAAAGAAGGTTCAATTTATCATTTATTATTGTTATTATTTTGAATAGCAATCTTTGAGGAAAGGTTTTAGTTTAGTTCAAAGATTGAGCACAACGAGGTTAAAACACAGTAACCACCATACCTTAACATAGACCCAACAGGCTTGAAAACTGTTTGTTCGTATTTTTTGCTTTTAACATTGTTGTATTTTTAAAATGATATAAACACGTAAGTAAATATAGAGATTCTAGAAACACTTTAATATCAAACAATATAATACGCAACTTTAAGAATTCCTATAAAGCTACACAAATGTACAGCCATTGGTGAAAATTTACCCCTGTAGCCCTCCAGGTGCGGAAAGGCACAGTTCACAAAAAGGCCCTGCAAACAGCTACAGATAAAACTTAACCCCCACTAAACAGCTGCAGAATTAAATTTAATATTTCTTGCGGAGGAGCCATCAGTTTCGAGTTACGTCACTGTGCACAGCGATATTAACCAGAAATTAAGAAATGCAGTAATGTTGGCAAAAGAAATATAACGGTGCTGATGTTTTACTATTATTATTATTATTTTACTTAAATTTATCAATAAAATCAGCTGTACTTCAATAAAGTGGTCCAAATAACATTTGCTGTAGATTTTGATTCAAGTTTTGCATAATACTAAAGAAATAATATGCTTATTGTTATTTTTTATATGATTAGCGTCTATTATTGTATGTGATTTTTAGATACAGATTAAAGTTAAAGTCTGTGGTCGTTAAACTTTAAGCAAGATTAGGAGAGTCACATTATGATAATTAAGTAAATAGGCACTTGTTAGGAATAATTGTATATTTGAAAGAAACCATGCTGTAAATGTTCTATATTCTTTTAGATGAAAAAAACTATTTTTGATGTTCTTTGATACTACTGTGTTTGACTTCATTTTGTAAATTCCATTACTTCCATTGTGCTACCCAGGCAAAGAAAAGTTCGAAAGGTAGGTAAGACAGCAACGTCAAAATTTTCATTTTTGTACCTGTATCACAGCACTCATTTAGCGGCGCTCTAACGCCTGCTGTTGTCATAGCAATATATATATATATATATATATACATACATATATATATATATAAATATATATACACATATATATATATATACATATATATATATAATATATACATATATATATATATATAATATATATATATATATATATATATATATATATATATATATATGTAGGATAATTTTATAGATAGTAGGTATTCAAATCATTTTCTCTAGAACTAGTTTAGGTAACTTCATACTACAATAGTATGGAACATGCGGCGTCACTGCTAGGCCGAATAGCTTTAGGGATTAAGCGGGGAGGTGTAAAGGTTGTTCTAAGTAAGGGTTACTGACGAGGGTAACGGCCCCAGTCGGTCCAGAGCAGTCGGTCAAGTCGGTCCGTGGCAGCAAGACGAGGTGGAAGCTTAAGACGTAAAGCCCATGACAAAAGTCGATGACGATGGGGTAATGCTTCCAACGCGTATATTTAGAACTTGTGCCGGAAAGTAATTGTGGCACGTATTGTTTATAACAAGTATTTCATTAACATCAGTATTGTTAAGTATTAATAATTTCACGTGTAGTTGGCTCAAATATTATCCTTGTGTTTAGTAAATGATATCTAAAGCGCCCGGACCTTTTTATTGAAATAACAACCCTAGACGACGAAAGAAAACCTCTACAAACCTGGGTGCTCGGTTCCGTGATATGAACATCCGTGAATATTCGATTTCAAAGAATGTAGTTAAACTTGCAGTGCAATAAAAAGACTTTTATTAGTAGTTGGTCAAGCTGCAACGTGTTTCAGACGAATAACAGAAAATACATTGAACCTGTTTTTATGGTCGGCGGCCTGCGTTACTGTCGTGAGTAAATAAAAGGTACAAGCTACTATTGCAAAGGGTGAAAATAAGCTATTCAAGCCGCAAGTTAATACGGCAGGTAAACTTCAGATCTCCGTTAGCAACTGGAAGCTTTCAAAACTGGTAAGGACGACTCAGAACGGATTGTATGCTGGGATACAAGTGAAGGTACACTTGCACATCAGATGACCAGAAAGGTGGGGATTTGCTCTAATTGTAAACAAACCATCGCAGCAAGGGATTTTAGAAAACTGTAAAGACGTTGACCCTAAAAGAACTTTGATTTTTAACTCAGTCGTACTATTCTTAAAACAAATTGATTTATAGGAATTAAATGTCGAGTTATTCTTGTAAACACTTATGTAAACGTGCACGCAATTATTTTCGTGTTACTGAAAATTAAGGGGTTGCTTTGATTGAGAAGTCAAATCAATATTAATTTAAAGCTTGATTCTGAGTCCTTAACTTTAATTTTATTTTTTATGTATTAGACTAAGCTGTGCTGGTTTAGTTACGAAAAAGTTTAAATTATTTGTTTGATTATAAAGCTACTGCGCTTATTTATTGGGGTAGTATACATAGCGAATTTTATTTTCTTTTATTTAGTTAGAAATTATACGTCAGATTTTTCTTTGAATAAATATGTCGACAATAAAAAGAACGTTAGATAGCAATCTCAAGGTTAGTTATAACATTACTCATAATAATTTGAAAGCAGTTAAGGCGCTGCATGTCATAGTATTTAAAATGAAGGTGAAAGTAGAAAAACTAGAAAAGCTCTTCGCGGGTTTTCCGGATTTGAATTCGACCGGAATTCTGATGAATATGTAGAGAAAGTTAAAGAGATTAACTTGCGTATGGATATAGTAGACTATATAGCGGTATGTCACGTGCTGGATTTGGACTATACTGGAATCAAAGATGAATTGGCGGATCACATTTGTTCCTTTTTGACCGATCTTAATACAAAGCAAAACTCAAATGAAGACGATGACAGATGTAGCGAAAGTGAAGACGAATATGAGACAAGCGACGTTTACGAAGAAGGTGGCGAACTGGTTGAAGAGAGCAATGCTCAAGGAACCATAGCTACGTCGGGACTAAGATCTCGAGATTCGTTTGCTTTAACTTTTCGCGATGTTGAAGATAGTATTAGGGTCTTTGACGGGAAAAAAGATTATCCGGTGATTTTGAGGAAATTGCGGCCATAACAGGATGGAACTCCTTACAGAAGTTGGTATTTGCAAAGAAATCTAACGAAACGTCTAATAAAGTGATTCTATATGGTGCAAGGAACTTTTCAGAATTTAAGGAGAAGGTGAAACTGTATGAATGTATCCAAAGCAAAAAGACGATTATTGAAAAAAATGTTCCTAAGTTAAAGTATGAAACCGACAGTAGTGTTAGGAAAGAAAAAGAAGGGCGAAGATTTAATTGTTTTAACTGTGGAACAAAAAATCATAAATCGAAGGATTGCCCTGACAAAGAAAAGGGAATCAAGTGCTTTAATTGCGATTCCTTTGGGCACGTTGCAAAGAAATGCCCTAAAAAGATTACGCCACGAGTGGACGAAAGTAGGCAGGACAGACTCGCTATTAATATAATAGAAACGGTGCCAAAAAATTCAGTGAAACTTATAATAAATAATATACAGATGGATGCACTTTTTGACACCGGAAGCGTTATAAATGCTATCAGAGAAGATGTGTATAATGTATACTTCAACAGCATACCACTAGATAAAGATTTCGTAACGGTAAAGGGATTAGGTGGAAGCGTAACGTCTACATTAGGATCCTTCACTAGAAGTGTTGTCGTGAATGATGAAGATTTTATTTTAAAAGTACATATCATCCCTGCAAATAGTTCTGACTTCAAGGCAATTATAGGTAACAATTTATTACGATACGCTGACGTCAGTATACGAGAGGATGGACTGATGGTCTATAAAAAACAAGAAGACAATTTTTTGATGAATATAACACATAATGGACAATATGAATTTTTAAGAGTTCCCTTTGGGTTGTGTAACAGTCCAGCTGTTTTCCAGAAATTTATTAGCCACGTTTTTAGACTCTTAACGGCGAACAACACAGTAATATATTATATGGATGATTTAATTATACCCAGTAAGGACGAAGAAGAGGGCATAGTAAAATTAAAATCTGTTTTAAAAGTAGCCCAAGACTATGGGTTAGAAATTAGCAAAGCAAAATGCCAATTTTTGAAAGAAGAAGTAAGTTTTCTTGGTTTTATTATCCAAGACGGCAAAGTGCGGCCTTTGGATGAAAAAACGGCCGCTATAAGAAAATTTCCAGAACCGAAGACATTTAAGAAAATTCAGTCGTTCCTAGGTTTAACTGGTTATTTTAGAAAGTTTATACCCTCATATGCTACAGTAGCAAAACCTTTGAGTGACTTGCTAAGGAAAAATCAGAGTTTCAATTTTGGAGAACACCAGAAAGCCGCTTTTATGAAACTGAAAGAACGGTTAACGACGGAATCGGTTATTCACATTTATCAACAGGGGTTGGAAACTGAAATACATACTGATGCAGGTAAGTTTGGATACGACGCTTGTCTAATGCAAAAGTCAGATAGCGATGAGAAATTTCACCCCTTGTTTTATATGAGTAAAAAAACAACGCCGGCTGAGGAAAAATTTAGCAGCTACGAGCTCGAAGTACTCGCTATTATACAGGCGGTAAAAAAATTCCTAGTATATGTTTTGGGTATGCCAGTCAAAATTATTACAGATTGCGCAGCATTTCAGCGAACTATGGAAAAAAGAGACCTAACCACTAGAGTAGCGCGATGCGCCTTACTATTAGAGGAGTATGATTATACAATTGAACATAGAAGAGGAAATCGAATGCAACACGTGGATGCATTAAGCCGTTGTCCTGTCACGATGTTTATAATGGAAGAAGACGGTATTATCTCTCGACTCAAATTGGCCCAAGAAAAAGATGAACATCTGTCGATAATAAAAAAAATTATTAGAAGCACAAAATGAATACGAAGACTATCTTTTAAAACATGGTATTTTGTACAAATACGAGAAAGGAAGAGAATTAATAGTAGTTCCCAAAGCGATGCAGAATTAGGTAATTCAAAGAGCGCATGAGGTAGGACATTTTTCTGTTAGAAAAACAGACGAAATAGTTAAAAGGGAATTTTACATTCGGAAAGCAAAAGAAAAAATTGAAGGCATTATTAGAAATTGTATACCTTGTATATTAGGAAGCAAGAAGGAAGGAAGGAAAGAAGGTCTTTTGCACCCAATTTCTAAACAAGAAGGACCCTTTCACACATATCATGTCGACCATTTAGGGCCTATACCATCGACAAATAAGAACTACCGGTATATCCTGGCAGTAATCGACGATTTCTCTATCCGACGAAATCTACCACAGCTGCAGAGACTGTCAGTTGTTTAATCAAACAACAAAAGATATTTGGAAATCCATATAGAATTATGACGGATAAAGGAACTGCTTTTACCGCGAATGAATTTAAAGAGTATTGTAGCGAAGAAAATATAATACACATGACAATCACTACTGGAGGGCCTCGTGGAAACGGTCAGGTAGAGCGGATACACAGAACTGTTATACCACTTCTTACGAAGCTTAGCATAAACGATTCTACAAAGTGGTATAAGTATGTAGATCGCGTCCAGCAGGCGCTGAATTCAACATTTCAAAGAAGCATTAATACTACTCCGTTTGAAGTGTTAATGGGAGTAAAAATGCGAAACAAATAAACTATACGCCTAATAGAGTTAATAAAAGAAGAAATTATAGAGCAAGCTCATGAAGATAGGGAGAACTTGAGAAAAGAGTGTAAACGGCAACTTCTAAAAGTACAAGAAGAAAATAGGAAGACTTACAATTTTAGAAGAAAGACGCTTAAAGTATATATAGAGGGAGCGCTGGTAGCAATAAAGAGAACGCAGTTTGGATCAGGATTGAAAGTAAGTAGGAAATATTTAGGGCCTTACAAGATAGTAAAGGTAAAGCCCAAAGACCGATACGATGTTGAAAAGGTAGGACATGGTGAAGGATCAATACTGACGTCTACTTGAGCAGAAAATATGAAGCCGTGGGTCGAAAATGAAAGTGAATCCGGGTCGGATTCAACGTCGGATGGCCGAATGTAGGATAATTTTATAGATAGTAGGTATTCAAATCATTTTCTCTAGAACTAGTTTAGGTAACTTCATACTACAATAGTATGGAACATGCGGCGTCACTGCTAGGCCGAATAGCTTTAGGGATTAAGCGGGGAGGTGTAAAGGTTGTTCTAAGTAAGGGTTACTGACGAGGGTAACCGCCCCAGTCGGTCCAGAGCAGTCGGTCAAGTCGGTCCGTGGCAGCAAGACGAGGTGGAAGCTTAAGACGTAAAGCCCATGACAAAAGTCGATGTCGATGGGGTTATGCTTCCAACGCGTATATTTAGAACTTGTACCGGAAAGTAATTGTGGCACGTATTGTTTATAACAAGTATTTCATTAACATCAGTATTGTTAAGTATTAATAATTTCACGTGTAGTTGACTCAAAAATTATCCCTGTGTTTAGTAAATGATATCTAAAGCACCCGGACCTTTTTATTGAAATAACAACCCTAGACAACGAAAGAAAACCTCTACTATATATATATATATATATATATATATATATATATATATATATATAAAAGACAGGTTATTTGCAGTTTCCTCCCTATGAAGTAATAAGCTAATGTTTTGTTAATGGCTATATAACTACCAGCCCGATTTGTATTCGTCAATGGCTCTTATTATTTTCATAAGAGTTTGTTTACAGATACATCTTACTCTATATATATATATATATATATATATATATATATATATATATATATTACTATGAAGTTGAGGCGCTAATTACCAAGCCACTCCGTTGGGAAGCCATAATGTTACTGTGGATTCTTTGTGGGTAAGCCGCTGGTTCATGCCTCACAAATTGGATGCCATAAATTATAGTGCTGAAAATAAAATTTTAAACACTACTAATTTTCTTTCTTACTAACATAGTAATCCACGCTTTGATTCTTATAAGTTTTGTTTTACACTTCTCTGAAAAAGCTTTCCAAATTGTTATGCCACGGCTAGCTCTGCATCCAGCTTCTTCAAAGATATTTATCACCAATAGCCATACTCTCAATCGCCTTTGAAGATTAATAATAAAAAATAACCAAACAATTCAACACACCATACAACCTTTTATTCAAACAAGATAAAAATTTAATTCACCATCTCAATATTTACAACATGAATCCTTGAAACATCTTTATAATTTTATTCTGTATCAAAATAACTCACTTTAATATTCCTTAATTTTATGCTTTTCTACACTTCATTATTTTAGTTGACGATAGATGGGTCTATCCTGAAACCTTAATTGAATTTTTCTTGGTCTATGTTGAGCTCAGAATAAACCTTTTATGTTTGTGCTTAAATTGTTGCACTGAAAATTAAACACAGACCCGTTTGCCTCTTACATCATATGGCATATTCCCCAAGCTTCTACACCTCTGATTTATAAAACAGAATAATGGTCTTTTATTTTAGGTTAATAAATCATTTTCAGTTCATAAATATTCTTATTAATAAAACACCAATTACAAACAGTTTAAATAAAATCACTCCAGCACCACAGTTCAACCAAGCAAAATCGTTATCTGGAGAGTATATTGCTTCCATAACAACATCTATGCAGTAGCCTTCAACTCGACTACTCGTTCCAGGATCATTCCATAGTGTGGGTTTCCATTTAAAAAAAAACATACCAAAACCAATTTATTTTTCATCCAAATCATTATTCATTTCATCCAAATACAAATCCAAAGATCACCTCGCCTTTCACTCAATAAGCCTCCAGCACTCTCGTTCAAAATTTAAATAACCTACTTACGAAGCATCCTGCTTTCGTCATACTACTATATTACGGTTCACTCCGTTTTAAAATTACTGTGCACTTTACTTGTACATTAAACACTTATAAAACTTATCGGACGTCACTTATCATGTGTTGTAAGCTAGAATGTTCTAGTAGTGGACTTCGAAAGTAAGAGAGAGCCTTTACTGCCTCTTACCCCGTTTATATAACTTTCTTCCCCGTTTAGTGGTACGTATTTTCGTATTCTGTACCCTTAAATTGACAAACCGCCACTCATTTCTAGAAATTCTCTCGTAACCGTCGTTCAAAACTTAGAAATAGCCTGCAAAAATCAGCCTTTACCAGGAAAACTAACCGATAAACATAATGATTGAGATATTCTCTAAAAATTTCCTTTACCATAACGTTCACGCAAATATAACTCTCCTCTTGTGTGCGCGTTCATTCTCTTGTCCTTTTACATTCCGTGTTTTCCATCTCGCTTGCCGTCCCGCTATACTAATATTGTTCGCGGTTAATTTTCCCCTTTCTTATCTGTATGCCTTCAAAAATCGATATTCTGTGACTTGAACCTGTTGCGTCTGCGCTTTTGTATTACCCTCTACAAATATACTCGTTGATTACGTGCTTGGAACTGTTTGTCCTTAAAACACCTGCTCTTCCATCTTTTTCTGTTGTGTATTAACTATAGTCCGTCTCAGAATTGTATTGATTTGTTTTCGAAATAAAATGCTGTTTGTTAACTTTTGCGTCGTCCGTTACTATAAAACTACTAAGAAGTATTTTCATCTCATGCCGGCTTTTCAAAAATTGTTTATATATTCCACTCGTCTGTTATTTGAAATACTCGACGTTTTTAAACGAATTTTCTAATATCTGAGCTTGTAGCTTCTTCTTTGTTATCGTATGCTGTGTTAAATAAATATATCCGCCTAAATTATCGATTTTCTCTGTACTGCAAAGCTTTAATACTACCCAACTTTGTATTAAATTAAAGTATACAAATTATTGTTTTGAGCGTATATTATAATACGTTTGTTTCATTCTAAGCTAATTAATTTGTAGCGAAAAAAGTAAATTATGGTTTTCTATACATAGGGTCCTTACATCACTACGTTCTTTTGCAGTATTGCACGGTTTTTGACTCACTGTTTCGACTGACCCACGTAACTTTTTTTACAATTACAATGTACCTGGTAAATAACATTGCTACACAACGATTTCTCCGTTCTGTCCTTTAGTTTTGTAAGTAACCTACCAATAGTGTTGTTATATGTGCACGCTATAAAAATATCGGGCTGTTTAAGTATTCTGGCGTTTCTAGATGTTAACTGCTGAATATAGGGTAGTTTCTTAAATTTAATGGTATCCGAAACAACCCGAGAAGGATTCTGCAAAAAATTTGAAAAAAAGAACTCTCTTTACCAGACCTATGGGAAATAAATTATTCAACAATGTACACTCCAATTGTTTAAAATTCTTATTACGAAATTCCGGTTCACATATTTTAAGAATACGTTGTTTTAGACAGATGATTGTGTTTAACTTATGACGGAATGAACGAATGAATGTTTTTTTAGTCTTTGAAAAGGCACGGATTTTTGTTGCTGAAACGTTGAATTAAATTAGATTTGACATAGCAGTCTATTCATTGTTGAACGAGTGTATCTCACCAACCTTTGTTTTAACTATTGACTTACGTTCAAGAATTCAGTACTATTATTTCTAGTCATGGAATTCTACCACAACATTCGTGTTGAATATGGTGAGAATTGTTGCAAATTGCTTAAACAATGGGCACACCTTAATAGAAAACTTGCTAACTTGAACAACCGTTGCCAATTTCTTGGAGAAATGCAGAGAAGAAGAAGTGATTCTTAAACACATACTTAACAATATATATATATATTGCTATAATATTAGATACTCAAGCCCCTTCGTTGAGCTGCCACCTTTATTGCTATGCTATTCGAATAATTATCATGCCCCGACTTTGTGTTGCATTATTTATTTGCTATACTCTAAATTATTGGACCACCATTTTAATATTCACGATTAAGTGTAATTATTTCCTCCTCCAGCTGTTTTCTTAATATCGCTATCAACTGGACTTTATCTGTAAACAACTCTATCTACCATTGGCAAAATTCGATACGTTACCGCCTTGCGACTTATCACTTTCCTGCTCAACTGGTGGCTCCGCCTTTTGTACTATTTAAATCTTATGACCTCGGCTAGCATTTATTTGCAATTATAAAATTCAGTAAATTTAGATTTTGTATAATAGAACCAATATGTTATGTACAGCTTTTGAAATTATTCGAAATACACTTTTCAATCAGTTAATTTTATAAATCTCATTTATTAACAATCATTTACTCAAACCCAAAGTCACCAAAGAAAATTTATTATCCTTACCAACAAATGTAGAATATTCTAAACCTGTTTTCTTATTACTCATTCAATACGTATGCAACTTCTTTTGTTGACTTTTCACAAGCATTTCTTATTTAGCAAATTCAATATTAAAAATAAAATAAAAATTCATATAGAAAAACAAAATGTCTTATAACTGAAAATCTGACCTGGTTTTATCTTTTTCACATCGATGCTTCCAATAAAAATGATCTTCCCCAATTCTGGATTCCATTCAAATTATTACACTATGGATCACCTCCATTATTAAATTATATACCCAATTTATTTCAATTCTTCAAATTTATCATTCTTGCTCCAGACTTAAAATTATAGTTTGTTTCACCCCTGTACTTCGAGATTGTATTATTCTTCTTCTCCCTTGACATTTAAATTGTATCACTGTAATTTTTCTTAACATCATTATCCTAGTCTAATTCCCTCAGACCTCGAAACCCTATTATTTTTATGTCTTAGTTTACAATAAATTCATTAAAAACGTACGTACGTTTAAACGGTAATTGTAATCTTCATATTTGCACTCATTTTATTTCTCACTTTTATACTTGTTGCGTATTACTTTATTTAATGGCAATGCACTTCGGCCTTCATTGAGTTCAAAACTGACTTTCCCATCAAGGTGCTTGCTAATATAATCTCGAATCCCCGCTCCATGCGTGGGTTTGGTCTAGAACGCGTCGCTTGTCTCTAACCAATCAAACAATTACATATTGAGCAGTTTCTGATGCAATGCTCTACGATTCCTCATAATCACCACCTGTCCACAGCTGTCTTTCATAATCAACATGCTGTATTTTGATAGATTACCTGCTTTTCTATAAACAACTGATGCAACCCGATTTTAAATTTCCATGTTTACATGCGATTCACGCAATTTTTAATCCTTTCTCTTATCAAATGGTTATATCTTTGTACGCATTTATATTAACTACCTGAAACTCCATTTCTATATCCGTATTACTTTAATTGTCTGGAACTCTTTTCTTAATGCGTGTCTAATTACACTTTATTATTTATTACGCGTGCTTCCACTGAAAAATATCCTTATTTGTTTTACCTAAATTAACTAAACTTTATCTACAGGGTATTTAATATTTACTATCTACAAACTATGTCTATTTCTTAATTATTTCCTTAAATAAGTGTAGTTTTCTGCTGACTATCCTAATTATTCATTCCCGAACGACCTTTAGTATAACGTGCACCCTTAAGCAACCCCTTATCACAGCAATATATATATATATATATATATATATATATATATATATAATGAAAGACAAGTTATTTGCAGTCCGCAATAAGAAATTGTGTAGAACACAAGATGTATCTGTAAACAGCCCGATTTGTATTCGTCAATAGACTCTATTATTTTCATAGAGTTTGTTTACAGATACATCTTATTTTATATATATATATATACACACACATAAGTAGTCCACATTAGTTTGGTTCATAAATTTGATCACGAAAATGTTACTTTTAGAAAAGAATTTCAAAGCTGTTGTTTTGAGTATGCGGTACGCATATCTTAATTTAATAATTACAATGTATCAGTGAATATAGAAATCGTTTCTAAAAATGCAGTTATTTGAAATTGTAAAATACAATGATGAGGGAAAATTCTTCGGCACACAAGAGGCTACTTTAGTAATTAAATAATTGGAAGGGAGATTTAAGCGAATATGCAAGATTTTGTAAACTGGGATTTGACCGCCAATTTAAAATAAAGCCAAAAAGCTGAAGATATTTAATAGTGTTAATTACAAATTGGAAAAGCGCTTTGTTGATTTTTGCAAGTATTACTTTTAAAATATTGTTTGTAACTGATATTTGAGTATTTGTCATTTAGTTTAAGATATAGTAAGTCTTAATTATGCAATAATTTTTTTGTAAGGGTATTTACCAAGGAAAGTTTATGCTCCAAGTTTGAAACACTCTGACCTTTTTAATAGATTATCTGTCAAGACTTTTTTGGCCAAACAAACATTACAAGCGTGTGAATCAGAGTCAGGTAAGCTATACATAAGAGAAAAGATTTAGTTCTGTAAATTTAAACCTAAATAAAGTAAGAGATATTTTGACAATTAAGTAAGTAAATAGGTACTTGTTAGAAACAATTTGATGTTTGAAAGAAACTATGCTGTAAATGTTCTATATGATTTTGTTCGAGACAAAATATTTTAGACTGTATAAATGCTTTATGATATTGGTGTGTTTAATTTCATTTTGAAAACTTCATTAATTCGTTGAGCTCGACAGGCAAAGAAAAGTTAGAAAGGGCGGTAAGTCAACAATTTCAAATTTTACATTTTGTTGTATCTGTATCACAGCATTCTTTTAGCGGCGCCTACCGCCGTTCCCTGTCACCATTTTGTTATAGTGACGCTCGTTGTGGCACTACTGAAAGAGTGCAGTGACAACGCTGCACGTTGGAACGTCACTAAAGTAGTGCTGTGCTACAGATATAACAAATTGTAAAATTTAAAATTGTTGATTTACCTTCCTTTCTATCTTTGCCTGGCTAGCTCAACGGAACTGACGTAGTTTTCAAAATAAAAGCAAACCCAGCAATATCACAAAGCATTTATACAGTACGAAATATTTTTCTCATACAAAAGCATGTAAAACATTTACAACATCGTTTCTTTCAAACAAAAATAATTTCTAAGAAGTACTTACTATAAAAAAATGCTTCTTAACTTATTTTAAACTTACAGAACTAAATTTCTTCTTTATGGATATTTTACCTGACTTTGTTTATTCCCACGCTTGTAATATTTGTTTGGCCAAAAAATCCTTCACAAATAATCTGTTAAAAGGTCAGAATGTTTTGAACTCTGATCACAAACTTTTCTGGGAAAAATTCTTTACAAAAAAAAATTATTAAGACTATCTTAAATTATCTTAAACTAAATGACAAAATTTAAATATCAGTTACAAAAAAATTATACTTGCAAAATTCCACGAAGCGTTTTTTATCCAGCTCGTAATTAAATATCTTCTTATTTTAAATTGACGTCCAAATCCGTTTAGAAGATGATGCATAATTGAAATCCTCGTTTCAAACAGCTGTTACCAAAGTACATTTTGCTTACATCTTCCGTTCAATTATTTAATAAAATTTTAGGACTTGCATTATATTGAAAAATTTTCCCTCTTCATAGTGTTTAACAATTTCCATTTTTTTTGTTAAGTTTAAAACATAAATTCTGTATTCATTATAACAATGTAATTATTAAATCACAGTATGCTTACCGCCTATTTCAAGTATTATCTTCGCAAAGCAACAGCTCCCCACTTAAATCAAAATAACGTTACGCGATCGAATTTAAGAATCGACTGAGTCCCTGTTTTTAATAAACGCTTCATATATATACTAATTTATTTATTTTCACAATGTAGTAGAATTTGCGCGGTTCTATTCTGAATAATAAACGTCTATCTTTCATAATATTCTTAGAAATCCTCATTAGCGTTCAAATTTGTTGAGTTTTATTACCTAATTATCTCTTCCACTTATTTAGTGACGCACGCTGCCTCGTCCTACTCTAACACATATACGATTACTGAGACGTCGCATACTAATGCGAAAAATAATCAATTTTTATCGGTTATTTTCAATGTTCGAACCGCTTCTTGGAATAGATGTTTACATATTAATGAGTTCATACGATTGACGTATTTTTCTCAATTCCTTTCGAAAATAAGAGAACTTGTTTTTATTTACAATGTTTTTATGCTATACAAAACAGCACTAATGACAAGTTTTAGCCAAAATTTAACGGGACGAGTCTCGTGTTTCCTCAGCCTTTTCCACAGTATTTCTACCTGAAAAGCTGCACAAAACTTGGGATTACCGGCACCATACAGCACTAACGTTGCACAAAATTCTGGCAAAATTTTAGTCCAAAATTTAACTGGATGGGCTTCACGTTTTTTCAGCCCTTCCCACAATATTTTTGCCCGAAAAACAGCACACAACTGGGGATTATCGGGGCTCCTGTTTCTTTAGCCCCTCCCACAACATCTCTGCTTGGGAAGCAACACTAAACTTAGGGTTACCGGCACAATACATCATTAACGTGGCACAAAGCTCTGACAAAGTTTCTGTCCAGGATTGTAAGTGGACGGGGCTCCCGTTTCTTCAGTTCCTCCCGCAATATCTCTGATTTGGGAGTAGCACAAAACTCAGCATTTGTTTTCGTACGGGTGGGCGGTGTCTGGCTTCTTAGACAATGTATGTAGACTATTTTGTTTAATACGCACGAGCAAAACAAATAAAAAATTCATAAGTACATAGATATAAAAGTTAAATAGTTAAAATGAACAGTTTATACAGTTTGAAACAGTTCGGAAGTCTTCAGTAATGTTTGGAACTCTACGGAAGGCTTTGTGATTGCCCGTGGAACCAAGTAAGAACTTAAATACTAATTAAATGAACATGTACATAGTTCAAAGAGGTCCGAAAGTCTTCGGCAGTTTTCGAAACTCTTCGGAAGGCTTTGCGATTTACTTGTGGGACGACGTGTAAATGTAAAGAATTAATTAAGACATAAACATGAGAATTATACATTGAACAGATATACAGGTTTAAGAGGTTCAGAAGTCTTTGTCGGTCTTCGGAACCCTTCGGAGGGCATGGGAATTTATTTGTGAGGCCAAGTAAGAACCTGAATAACGGTAAATAAAAAACAGTCTTCGAACTTTTCGGAGGACTTTGTGGTAGTGATGCCCTAGGCCTCGTCGAGTGCGTTGCCGCTGAACTCTACAGGGATGCCATCCCGGAGGTAAGACTTGCAGACACACTCGGTGTCACCACAATAAACCACCTTTCGTGAGTTTATCATTGTGGGGCGGCTTGGATAGATTCTTGCCGTAACCCTTGTCAGTGCTAAAGATGGTCTCGTGACGGCAGCAGAGGTGACAGGAGCTTCGGATGCGGTAGAGTGGCTAGAAAGGTACGTCGTAGAGCGTTCTGCACCTGCTTCCGGTCGGCGTAATGATTTACGGAGACAAATTAAGGCGGTGTGCCCTAGGTACGGCGCCGGGGAGCTAATTGGTGAAGCATAAGCAGGCTATGGGTAGCACTGCTTTCTGAAGTGGTTGACAGGCTGTGGTGAGCAGCGCTAGTTGAGTTTCTTAGGCTATGGTGAGCACTAGGCGTAATGATTTCTGCTGGATTTGCATTCGTATTTATATGCTTTCTTCCCGTATGCAGGGTATGTTGAGAAAACGCTATTAGAATGGACATCCAGTAGATTTGCTAGTTATAGGGTAGCACCAAAAATGAGTTGTAGATTTTGATTTTTAATGCATTTCTTTTGTGTTCAGCACGTGTACTTGACTATATGGTAACACGTTACTGGTACAAAACCGCACTAATGCTGCACAAAACTATAAAATAATCCGATCTCAAAAATTTGAAAAGGAGGGGGGCAAGGAAATTGAGCTACACTTGCTTGAGGATCCAACCTAAAAAGGAATATTTAAAATCGTTACATTTAATTGTAAATCCCCGGTGTTTCTTTTGCCTGAAATTCCTCAGATGCTACACCCACTGTTCTTAAAATTCCGCTATAAATCTCATTAAAAATTTTTAAAAATGTAATCGGCTTGTTTCTCGTGTTAAACGACTTGCATCGTCGACACTCTGCGAACCAACCATTTTGTCATACAGCCCAAACACCTCCAAATTAGCATTTACATAAGTGTGGACCTGTAACTGTTTTGCAACAAACTGCACAAAATGGTATTTCTGCTCTTTAAAGGAATTTGGGACTTCGTAAATGCTATTTACGTTCTTTACTCGATAGGCAACGATTGGAGTCTTAAACACAGTGTGGTCTTACGTTTTATCCGTGCCGTCAATCACTGCACAGCCCTGGGCGTAAACTATCACGCTCGCAAATGTGACTGCAATTATTGGCGTCATGGGTTAAGCTAACAATAAGCCGGCGCTTACCAGCTTATTATTCGCTAGAGCCAAAAACAGCCACCACACGTCTTAAGAGGGTCAGAGTTGTCTTGGAGTAGTTGCTGCTGTCTCCAAATTCTTAAAGCGAAGTGAGTCTACCAACAATTTTGCTGAACATGAGATGTTTTTGTAGGTAATTAGGAAAAAGGTACCATAGATCATTTTGCCGGAACTGCCGCGCAAACGCATTCAATATTGTTCAATAGACGGTTTGAAGTCAAGCTTCCTGCTTTAAAATGCATTCTTCGCATTAGCTTGTTGGTATCCCTGGTAACGACGAGCAACCATCCTTACATTGTTGAAAGAAGAAGGGATTGCTTGCGCGAAGAACAAAGCAGTTGCGGTTTGACCATGCTCGGATTAGCACGTTCGTTATGATAACAGCGGGTCGTGGTTATATTGCTCTCACATTAAAATTTGTATTATAAATTTATTTATCGATGCACATATGTTGTGTTACACGGTAATGTTAAATTCAATTTATTCAATCTTTTTAATAAACATACAGTCCACTATTATCGATTTATTTTTCAAGCTTTTTTATTTAATTAAGCACAACTGATATATGGTGAATACGAGCCTATGGAGTCGCTAAATTGAGTGATAAGAATTCGTGTTTATCATATTTATTGATCCATTCGTGCTATCGGATGCGAGTTATGTATTCCCCAATTACCTATATATATTGATATATTGAATCTAATAGGAATTATTAGAAATTGTTAAATAAAAGTATAAGTTCAATGCAACATTGTAACACAAGGATAACCCAAAGAGGTTATCGACAGTTCATGAGAACGGACATGCAACTTTGCATCCGTGAGGGCAGTGATACTGCAGGTGGCAGGTCACAGGCGGTCAACAGACCGCAATTACTTAGAATTAAGTTGTTACATTGTAATAAAGTGTACAATTAAGAAAAACGCAGACATGAGATCTGCAAGTTCCCACAAGCCGTGTAAGGGGCAGGTTATTATAAGAAGCCCGGGAGCTCAATGCCCGGCAGTCAGTCTTCGAACTCCATACTTCGTTGTTCAAGCTACTCACTAGTACAATAATTATTTTAGTATTATGTACAAGTTAATCTAAATTTCAAAAATAAATGTGTTAAGAGTTTGAAGTTGTTTTTTAAAAACAGAGCTCCAAAGGCCCGAACCTTAACTTGCGTAGTGAATTATTACGTGTTTTTAAATGATTGTTTAATTAAGTCGGATGTGGTATTAATTTTCGCCATATTATAAACAATCCGATTGAGCATTCAAAATATTATTGGAAAGAATTTTAAGTGTTTTAAAATTAAAAATTGTGCAGTGCGAATTTGTATTGATTTAATTCCAGATGGTCATATCTTTACAAATTTGTATAAAGTTTTGCTGATTAATTCCAAACGGTCATATCAGTGAAACACACGTTTTAATTTGAATTGTGTATGCAAGGAATTAGAAGCTTTCATTTCGTTTGTTGTCTGTGCGGTAAATAAGGATAGACAAAAGGCATTTGCACATCATTATACTGTCGGCAAGGTATAGTATACAGCTGTATTCGCCTGGAGATAAGAAAGGTAGGCCAAACAAGCAATTATATTTTAATGTGTTGGTTCTGGAATTTCCGTTTTATACAGAATTACTAATAGTTGTTTTGTACGAACTGCAAGTATATTTACTTATTATTTACTGGTAGTAAAAAACGTTAAGTTACTCATTGCAATTAAAATTGTGTGAGCGAAAATTTATATTTATCATCATGACAAAGGGTAAAAAGACTTTGTTAGGTGAACGTTCATTTTTGAAGAACAACATAACTAGGGCGAATAATTACGTCTTAGAAGCAGAAGCGATGTCTATTGCGGAATTAGATTTGGAAGAAATAAATATTAAATTCGAGCTTATTAAAAGTAATTTTGATGAGTTTATGCATGTTTGTTGTCAGTTGCAAGAATTTGAAGTGGATGATAATTTTGATGAAGCAGAGGTGGTTGAAAAATTGTATACAACGACTTACGCTAAGTTTAAAAGATTGTTAAAATTGCAGGGCAGGTCTGAGGGATCTTCTAGTGATGGCACAAATAATGTTGTCAAAGTAAATATTAAATTGGAAGCCTTACAATTACCTATATTTTCGGGGCAAATTCTAGGTTTTAAATCGTTTTTTGTGCTTTTCATAACTCTTATTGACAAAAATCCAAATTTGGAAAATATCGAAAAATTAATGTATTTACGCAAGCATCTAATGGATGAGCCATTGCGGTTAATTTCTGCGTTGCCCGTGGAAAATAATTCTTATACTACGACACTGAATATTTTGCAAAAAAGGTATAAGGATGATTATTTGATTATTGATTGTCATATCAAAGATTTAATGGAATTATCAATTGCAAATTGTAATGATTCGGGTATGTTACGGGACTTTGTAGCCAGAATAAGGCAAACTGTAGCTTATCTAAAAAATTTAGGGGAATCAATTTGGGATGCTATGATAGTTTATCTTATACTTTCCAAGCTAGACCTTTATAGCAATCGAGCTTATCAAAATGAGAGAAAACCTAATTCTAGGGCTAATTTGGAAGAACTTTTAGAATTATTGGATAGGAGGGCTTTGAATTCGGAATTAACTAAATCGAGTGTCAAACTTCAAAATAATAGTAAAACAATTAATAAGCAAACACATTTTAAACCTGTAACTAACACTATTACTGCTGTACCGAATTCTGGTAAATATTTTAAGCAAAAAATTGAGAAAGGCAGACAAAGAGTGAATTCAAACTCAGTAAATTGTAAATTTTGCAAGCATGGAGGTCATCCAATTTTTAGGTGTGATCAATTTAAAAATGCAAACATGCAGGAAAGAGAAAAGTGTATTTCGGAAAACAAGGTGTGTAAAATATGTTTAAATGTACATGTGGGTCAACCCTGTTCTGTTGATCTCAAATGTTTCATATGCCAATCCAAGGAGCATCACACATATTTGCATAAGGATGTTCAGTTAAATGTGGTAGATAATGTGGTAGCTGCTCAGGGGATAACTAAAGTAAAGTCTACTATTTCAGAATTTGTTTTATTGCCTACGGCATCAATATTAGTAAAAAACGCTGAAGGTGAATTACTTTCGGCACGAGCCTTGTTAGATTCAGGCTCACAGACTAGTTTTGTTACAGTTAAATTGCGTGACAAATTGGGATTAGACACTTGTCGTACAAAGAAATTAACTCAAATTTCTGGTATTTGTGATAATTCGACAGAGTGTTCAGAATGGATCGACTTGTCTATTCGTTCGAGATATGGGAATTATGAAATTTCTCATGATTTCGGGGTTATTCCGAAAATTACAGTTGAATTGCCTCAACTAAGTTTTGATTTCAGCAGTTTTAAATTGCCAAAGGGTTTACCGTTGGCTGATGAAAAATTTTTTGAGTCAGCTGAGGTAGACATCCTTTTATGTGCAGATATTTTTTTCTCGGTTTTGCTTCCGCAAAATATAAAAATGGGTATAGATCAGCCTAATTTTCAGAATTCTTATTTTGGTTACTTTGTGAGTGGAAAAGTGCCGTTCACTACAAAAGTAAGATGTGGTGCTAGTTTGCACGCAGTGTCCTTACATAGTGTGGTAATTGATGCTGATGAAAATTTAAATCAGTTGATGGAAAAGTTTTGGGAAACCGAAAATGTTTTTATTAAAAATGACCAAGAATCGCTGACTGAAAATGAAATAGCAGAACAGTGTTTTGTAAATAAATTTACAAGAGTTGACGGGCGATTCCAAGTCGATTTACCTTTAAAAGTAAATTTAGAAGAGTTCCAATTGGGAGATTCGGCTTCTATGGCACTCAAACGCTTTGAAAACTTAGAAAAACGATTTGTAGCAAATGAAAGTTTATATTTGAAATATTCGCAATTTATCAAGGAATTTCTAAGTAGAGGTTTTATAGAAGATGTGAAGGTTGATCCCTTTGCATTACATAATGAGAATTGGTATTTTTGCCTTATCATGGTGTAGTAAGAGATGACAAAATTACGACGAAACTTAGAATTGTAATGGACGGTAGTGCCACTACAAAAACTGGTGTTTCTTTGAACAGTATTTTGTGCAATGGACATATTGTTCAGCTTGAATTATTTGATATTTTGCTTTTATTCCGTACTTATAGGTACGTCTGTATAGCTGATATAAAACAGATGTATTTGCAAATTTCGATAGAACCCGCACACAGAAAACTTTTAAATTTTCTTTGGAGGGAGAGTAGAAATCAACCGCTGCAGGTTATGCAGTTTAAACGGTTGCCTTTCGGCTTGAAATCCAGTCTTCATTTAGCAACGAGATGTTTATTACAATTAGCTATTGAGGGAGAAACAGAATTTCCCTTAGCTTTGTTTATTTTGCGTTTTAATACTTATGTTGATGACTGCCTTTTTGGTGCAGATCATAAGGAAAGTTTGTTGCAAGCTCAAGCCGAACTTATAAAATTACTGGGTTTAGCTAAATTTGAATTACATAAATGGTGTTCCAACCATGTGGAATTAGTACGAAATATTCCACGACAACTTCAACATTTTGAAGAAACAAATATTACTAATGAAAAAGGGAGTATTTTAAAAACCCTAGGTCTATCGTTTGATGTAAATACGGATCAATTTATAATGAGTTGTGGAATGAAAACCGTTCCTGCAATATGCAACAAAAGATTTGTTTTGGGCTTTATTGCCAGGTTATTTGATCCTTTTGGCCTTTTAGCTCCAGTTATTACTGTGGCAAAATTATTGATGCAATAAATATGGGCTGCAGGTCTGGACTGGGACACAGAATTACCTAATAAATTGAAAGAGGAATGGGAATCATTTTCACAGGGATTAAGGTGCATGCCAGCAATTAAAATTGATAGATATTTAAATTTTTCCGAGGCTGTTTCCATTGAACTTGTTGGATTTTGTGACGCATCGCAAATTGCACAAGGTGCTTGTGTTTATGTGCAAGTAGTTACGGCCAGTCATACAGTGGAAATAAAATTGTTAGCTCCCAAATCAAAAACAAATTCGTTGAAAAATAAAACAAGCATTCCGAGGTTAGAATTGATATTAGCAAGATTAATAAATCGAATTTTTGGTATGCTGAAGGATAAAATACAAAAGGTTTTCTTGTTTTGCGATTCAAAAATTGTATTAGCATGGTTGAAAATAGAATATTGGAAACTTAATACTTATGTCGCCAATAGAATTAAATTAAATCAGGAATTAACGTCCGAATTTCTGTGGTGTTATATCCGTTCTAATGAAAATCCTGCTGATCTTGTTTCGAGAGGAGTTTTACCACGCAATATAGAAAATTGTATCTTGTGGTGGAAGGGTCCTGAATTTTTAGGGACACTTGATTGTACAGTTGATAAATACCTTCGGCCGTCCGAGTTTAGTGAAATGTTGCCAGAAATGAAGCCCGTAGTGAATGTTGTAGTCCAGAGTAAAGATAAATTGACATTATTCGAAAAGTTTTCAAATTTTATGAAAATGAAAAGAGTTTTGGCATATTGTTTGCGTTTTATTTACAATTGTAGGAATAAAACTAACAAAAAAACTAGTAATTTAACAATTCAAGAGATAGATGAATCGCGTACGATTATATTAAAACAAGTACAAACGGAGTATTTTACAAAAGAGATTGCAGAAATTAAAGCAGGCAAATCTTGTAATTCGAAATTATTATCACTGAATCCGTTTTTGGATTCGCAAGGATTGTTGCGTGTAGGAGGGAGGCTGCATAACAGTGCACTTTCGTATCAACATAAATTTCCAATAATTCTACCTACTAAAAGTTTTATAACAAAAATTATTATAAATAACGAACATTTACGGTTGTTGCATGCCGGTGTAAAGTTAACATTGTCAGTTTTGAGACAGCAGTATTGGATATTAAATGCTACTAGAGAAATTAAAAGTGTTATTGCTAAATGTTTAATTTGTTGGAAGTTAAATTCTGAAGCTTCTAAGCAGCTAATGGGCAGTTTGCCGTACGATCGAGTGAACATAGCTCGGCCGTTTGAGAAAGTTGGGGTGGATTTTGCTGGACACTTTTATATTAAGCAATCAAGAGTCAGAAGAGTGATTCTTACAAAGGGTTATGTAGCAGTTTTTGTTTGTTTTGTAACAAAAGCTATTCATTTAGAAGTAGTGTCAGATTTGAAAACTGAGACATTTATAAATGCTTTAAAGAGGTTTGTGAGTAGGAGAGGTGTACCGCGAATGATTTTTAGTGACAACGGGAGAACATTCAAAGGAGCTGATAATGAGTTTAGGAAATTATACAGTTGTTTAAAAACTAATCAGCAGTTTCAAAGTTATATAGGGGAATTTCGTATAAAGTGGTCTTTTATCCCACCATATAGCCCAAACTTTGGGGGGTTGTGGGAGAGTAACATAAAGGGGTTCAAATATCATTTAAAAAGAGTAATTGGACTGACTAATTTGACTTATGGGGAATTTAACACGGTCTGTATTCAAATAGAAGCCATGTTGAACTCAAGGCCATTGTGTGCCCTTACTGAAGATGCGTCAGACTTGTCTTGTTTAACGCCAAGCCATTTTTTAATTGGTGGATCTTTAGCTTGTATTCCAGAAGGTAATGTTTCAGATGTGCCAATAAACAAACTTAAATTTTGGAAACTTTGTACGCAATTACAATATAGTTTTTGGAAGGCTTGGTCTAGGGACTATTTAGGCCAGTTGCAAAACAGACCAAAATGGAAAAAGGTTATGCCTAATGTAAAAGAAGGTATGTTAGTTCTTATTAAAAATGATAAGTTACCGCCATTAGAGTGGGCGATAGCACGTATAATTAAGGTTATACCAGGTAAAGACAATAAGGTGAGAGTTGTTCACTTAAAAACTAAAAATGGCACTTTTGTCACTTCAGTGTCTAAAATTGCGATTCTTCCTATTGAATCGGATACTTAGTAATTAGTTTGGTCCGAGTAGATATTTTTTATGTTAATAATTTTTTAAGGGTTACTACGAGGATTATTATCTTTAGTTTTATTTTTAAGATAATGTTGCATACGCTTTTGCTTGCATCTTTGACTTTATTAATTGAGTTATTGTGAAGTGAGTGATTTTGTGCTCGCGGGCAGTTTATGGTAGCGACGAGCAACCATCCTTACATTGTTGAAAGAAGAATGGGTTGCTTGCGCGAAGAACAAAGCAGTTGCGGTTTGACCATGATCGGATTAACACGTTCGTTATGATAACAGCGGGTCGTGGTTATATTGCTCTCACATTAAAATTTGTATTATAAATTTATTTATCGATGCACATATGTTGTGTTGCACGGTAATGTTAAATTCAATTTATTCAATCTTTTTAATAAACATACAGTCCACAATTATCGATTTATTTTTCAAGCTTTTTTATTTAATTAAGCACAACTGATATATGGTGAATACGAGCCTATGGAGTCGCTAAATTGAGTGATAAGAATTCGTGTTTATCAATCCCCTCCATACAACATTTCTCATGATTAGTCGCGTTAACCTCACCTAATTCCTTTCTCTGATAAATGCGTGGGTATGCGTCAGGCTTAACAGAAACTAATAAGACTACGGAGGCTTTGAAATTTGAGATAAGTGGTATAGTTTGGAGGATATGGATGACACAAAAGAGGATATTGTTTGAATAAAAGCTAATCAGAAAGCGCGTGAGAGGGAGACGAATCGAAAAATTAAGAAGTTCGATCAAAAAGTAAAAGAAATCTGCCAAGCTGAAATTAAAACATATAAAAATGACTTAGGAAATTCTGAAAACAAAGTAGAAAATTTAAAAGATAGGGTAAAAAATATAATGTTGGGGAACCCATGAGGTGAAGTCCAACTAGTGTTCCATTGGAGCAATATTCATCATTTTATCGGGATAAACTGAACCCTAAAATATTCTTAAATAATGGCAAAACTTTAATACATTGTAGCTGGGATAAACAGACTGAACTAAATATAGTCAGATCCATGTTAAAAGAAAGTGCGAATATATGGTTTGGCCTTATTCAAAGTGAATTAAACTTCTTTAAAACTTTTGAAATTGAATTTTTAAAACAGTTATGGGGATAAACAATAATATAAAGTGAGGGAGACTTTAATCAGAAGCAAGTACAGCAGTGATTCTGGCATGGCAATTGAATTGTATTCCATAAAACATTCAGTGTGGCGAAACAACTTGATCCTCCTTTAGAGGATAAACAAATAATCAAATATTTAGCCGGACACTTCAAAACAGAGGTAAGGCAATGCATCGCCTTACAGAATATAGTAGACAAGGATGGTTTCCTAGAATATTTTCAAATGTATGATGAAATGGGTCAACCTCGGACATTGGAGACTAGACCTAGAAGGCAAACCATACATAGATTTCTCCCGATATCAAAGAAGCAGTAAACCAGAACGTTACATTGACAGAACGATCGATGAGGCAATGTCAATTGGACTAACTAAGGCTATATAATACCATCCGAGAGACGTGGGAGGGAACCACAATTCCCGAACCATTAGGAATAAAATCATGACAAAAGGAAGGGGAAACAATGAAAATCCATAAAGATATTGCGCCAATAATGGAAACAACAGGAAATGTGGACGAGATGAGCAGCCCAGGACCTTCAACTTCGAGGCTGGATTTTAATTAAGAGGTAAACTAAGTATACCCTTAGAAATTAATCAGTATTTACTTCAGCAAGAATTTTAAAATTGATAAGCATCATCATTTTGTTTTCGACCTTGCTTAAGGTCGATTTGACGCAGCTCTAACTTCTTTTCTATTCTGTGCTAATCTAAAAAGTTTTACATGCCCTTCACAACCTAAATTCCTAATAATTTGACTAATATAGCTTGGTCTAGGTGTTTATATACTACCCTATCTTTTTTTTATCTACCTGGCTCTACATAGATATTAGCAATCCGGTGGTTGTTAAAGAACTTCAACATGTTTACACGATTCCCAATTACAAGGAAATGAAATATTACCTGGTTATTCCCTCCAAAAAAGGAAAAGTGTTAAATTATATGTTATGGTAAGTCTTAAGCAGCGAATCGCCGCCAACACGCCAGACCGCTAACTAGTTGTGAGTTATGTCATAGTGACGTTTAATAAATTATATGTTGTAGTAAGTCTTAAGCAGCGAATCGCCGCCAACACGCCAGACCGCTAACTAATTGTGAATTATATCATGGTGACATTTTGTTGACCGATTTTTTTTTTTTTTATTTTGTTTTCGAACTTACTTAAGGTCGGTTTGACGCAGCTCTACATTCTTTTCTATTCTAAGCTAGTCTAAAAAGGTCTTATACCCTTCACAACCTAAATCTCTAATAATTTGACTAATATAGCTTCGTCTAGGTCTTCCTACTCTATTTTTATTTGGTAGACTATAATCTAAGACATTACTTAATAGTCCCTCGTGTGTTAACTTGTGCCCTATCTGTTAGAAAGACTTATTGCATTGTCTTGCGTGTGTTATATAAATTTGTAATCTTGATCGTGCACGCGTCTCCGCTGCCATTATTTTAGGTAAAGTAGGTAAATGTACGATATATGCCAAATTTGTTGTTAGTTACCAGAACTTTGACTTATGAAAATATTGGTATCGATTAAGAGTTCCGATTAAGAGGCCAAAAAACCCGTGTGAGAACACATTGTAAGACCTAGACAAATTGTTTATATTATTTATTAAATGTTTCGTTGTAGGAACTTTATAATAAACGACAAAGGTTGCTGAAACTTCGACTCTTTATTATAAAAAGTGTGTATGTCCTACCTCGGGAACGTCTTGTAATTTCCAATAGCTTATAAAGTTCAATACTATCATTATATGTCTCCTGACCATTAATTGTTTCCACATACAGCGTTCTTCACCTATCCTTTTATAAACTTTCTGATTTGTTACTCTATATGTCAAACTAATCCTTAACATTTTTCTATACCAAGTTTAAAAGCTTGTATCTTTTTCTTATCTACTTCTTTAAGTGTTTAAGTCTCACTGCCGTATAATAGACTTTAAAAAACTTTTCTATTATCTAAACTGATGCTTTTAGCTATTATTAGTAAGACTTTCTTATTTAAAAACATTTTTCTAGCTTGAGCTATTCTAGCTAGTACATCCCTTCTGCTACGTCCGTCCTTTGTAAATATACTACCTAAATAGCAAACTTTATCTACCTCTTCTAACTCGGTATTACTTATTTTTAATTTTGGTTTAAAACTAGGTTGTAACTCAACTTGTCATTATCTTTGTCTTTCCTGAGTTAATTCTCATACCATAGTAACTCTGTAGTATCTAATCTCGCGTGATGTACGTGGTAGAGTGAACGTGTTGTTAAACACCGCTCCGTTATCTATTAAACCTAGTATTGCATATAAGTTATATTAATTTTATTAAACAACTGTTAAATTAATTTCGGTTATCGTATTAATTAGTGCTTGCAAGATGCCATTCACGAGAGAACAGGTAAATGATATTGTTGCTATAATTAAACAATCCATTAGTGACCTAATAAATGATGAAAGATCTCTCGCTCAATTGACTGATAAGGTCACAACGAAAATTTCTGAATCGATTGACAGGAAATTTCAGGAACATAAGAAATTTATTAATGAACTACAACAAGAAAACATCGCTTTAAAGAGAAAGTAAACGACCTGGAAAGTTATAATCGTAGAAGTTGTGTTAGGATCTTTGGAATTACGGAGAAAAAAGATGAAGTTCTCGAAAATGTGGTGTTGCAGCTGTTTAATGATAAAATGGGCCTGCAGATATCGGCGGCGGAGATCGAGCGATGTCATCGTTTAGGAAGGTTAGAATCTGGAAAAAAACGTAGCATAATAATCAAATTTCTAAGTTACAAAAGTAAACAAATGGTTTTTAATAATAAAAAATTACTAAAAGGTACTGAAATCTCCATCACTGAGGATCTAACCAAACCCAGGTATATGTTGTTTAAGGAAGCCCAGAAAAAACTAGGTAGGAATAAAGTTTGGACTTATGATGGTAGAATATATACATTCAAAGAAAACAAAAGATTTTGTATTGCTAGCCATATGGATTTATAATGTTATTGTCGTAATCCAATGAAGATTGTGCGGTTAATGGTCTTTTAAATATGTATGTTTGATTTAATTTTCAAAGTTATTATGTTAAATATGTGAAACCCAATACAATTTGAATTACAACTTGTAAATAAGAATGATGGTTAGTAACCAACTTATAGTGAATTTGCCAATCCAAACTTGTGTATTTAAGTTTATGTTCTTTCTCCCAGTATTAGTCCAAATATTATACAACAGGTTAGGAGCAGGTGTAATGACGATCACATATCTATCTCTATTTTCTTTTTCTTGTTTAAAATATACATTTCAAAAATATCGAACTTAATCACATAGTTACAGATGCAAAATTTTAGTATAGCACACCTTAATATTAGATCACTGTTACTACATTTTAATGAGTTTAGAGATTGTGTATTACTTAATAATTATGATATAGTAGGTGTATCAGAAACTTGGCTGAACGACTGTATAGCATCAGATACAATATCAATTAATGGATACTCACTTATAAGAAGAGACAGAGTTAAACGCGGAGGTGGTTTAGCAATTTATGTGAAATCGTATATTAATTATGTAATATGGTCTTCAAGTGCAGATATTGAGCAGCTCTGGATTAAATTTAAACTAAACCAACAGGCAATTGCTTTTGGCACTATGTACAATCCACACTTAGTTAATTACAAACACTTCTTTGATAGCCTTGAAAATTCGATCATAGACATCAGCATGCAAGTTGACTCTATTTACTGCGTTGGTGATACTAATGTTGATTTGCTTCGAATGGATACAATTGAAGCCAAATATGTTTGTAGCGCCTTAGAAATTTTTGGGTTAAAACAAATTATAAATCAACCTACTAGATATACAGATAAGAGCTTAACCTTAATAGATTATATTCTATGTAGTAAGCCTGAAGAGGTTAGTTCAGCTGAGTTATACCTTTTTTGGCTCAGATCATGAATTAGTTTTTGTACCTTGAATTTTCCGCAAACAAGAATCAATAAACCCACATATAAAACGTACAGAGATTTCAAAATTTTAGTTACTCTGATTTTAAGCAACACTTACAATCTATCCCATGGCGAGTAATTTATGACCTAAACAATATCAACAGCAAAGTTGATTTCCTAACTAATAGTATACTGATTCTTCTAAATATGCATGCCCCATTTGTGAAACGTAAAATTACTAGATGCTATTCACCGTGGCTTACTGCAGATCTGCGGCAGATGATGAAAATTCGAGATCTAGCACTTGCTCGGTTTAAAAAGACAAAGGAAAAAATTCATGGAACAATTACAAGCAGCTTAGAAATTTAGTGAATATTGCAATAAGGAAGCAGAAAAAAAATTACTTGGAACAAAAGCTTACAAATGCTAGCAACAAATGTTTTTGGTCTGAAATAAAAGTAACATATTTAATACTAGTAAATTGCAGAACTTACCTGATTATCTCAATGATGTTGAAGCAATAAATTATCATTTCTTAGATTCAATACCTAATACAAGCCCAAATAGTGAAGTTATTAAATATTATGAAAACAATTTTCATCCTAAAGCAGCATCATCTTTTAATTTTCAAACCGTCACAGAGAATGACATATTTCGCGTAATAGAAAGCATAAAGAGTACTTCAACAGGTTTGGATGGGATAAATATACTAACGATCAAACTCTGCATTCCTTTCTTCTTCCATACATAACCCATATAATAAACCAGTGTATTCTAAAATCAATTGTTCCGGAAAAATGGAAAATAGCTTACGTTACGCCTATACCAAAAAATTCCAGTCCCAAAACTTTGTCAGATTTAAGGCCAATAAGCATTCTTCCCACGTTTTCAAAAATTTTAGAAAAAGTCCTAGATATACAACTTCGTGAATATTTACAGACTAATAATATACTACCACTTATGCAGTCAGGTTTTAGGCCAAATCACAGTTGTACAACAGCAATGTTAAACATTACTGATGATATAATTCGGGCTTGCGATAATAAAAAAATAACGTGTCTAGTTCTACTAGACTTCAGTAAAG
Organism: Platerodrilus igneus; assembly: GCA_036346225.1. Taxonomy (NCBI): domain Eukaryota; kingdom Metazoa; phylum Arthropoda; class Insecta; order Coleoptera; family Lycidae; genus Platerodrilus; species Platerodrilus igneus. The sequence continues at coordinate 3,017,221 of JARFIW010000165.1, read as the reverse complement.
CGTTTGACACCGTAAATCATGTAATTCTTGTTGCTATTATGCACTATATTGGCTTGCTTCCTGAGAGCTGTAATTTGATCAAAAACTATCTGAGCTTTAGAAAACAGGCTGTTAGAGTCGAAGGGGCAACGTCCCGTTTTCGAATGTTAGCCTCTGGTGTACCGCAAGGTTCAATTTTGGGACCTTTGCTGTTCATATTGTATACTCACTGTGTTGAATATTCTCTTCTTTCATCTCAATTGCACATGTATGCTGATGATACTGTAATATATATGCATTTCTTTGTTGATGAAATAAAACAAGCTGCTGCCGCTATAAACTTGGATTTAATGTATATAGTGAAATATTGTAACGATCATTGTTTAAAACTCAATTCAAGTAAATCTGCGTTTGTTATATTTGGTAATGCAAGTGATAGACATTTTGCCTCAAAAAATTTAGACCTATTTATTGAAGGAGAGTTGTTGCCAAAAATAGATACTGTTAAACTATTGGGATTAACCATTGACTCGAATTTAAGATTTACTCAGTATATAACTAGTCGTTTAAAGGTGGCGTATGGCAACTTGAAAGTTTTGTTTAATAATCGTGATATTCTAAGTGCATCGACAAAACAATTCTATGCAAGTCATTGGTTTTATCTTGTGTAGATTATGCAGATGTAGTATATGGTCCGTGCTTAACATCTGTTGATATTAATAGAATTCAGAAATTGCAAAACTCCTGTATTAGGTTGATTTATGGCTTGAGAAAGTATGATCGAATTAGTTGTAAAAGAGCTGAATCTAAGTGGCTAACCATGTCTGCAAGACGAAACCTGCATGCTGCATCTCTAGTTCATTCAATCATAATCAATAAGGCTCCACAATATCTGTATGATAAGATTACCTTTCGAACAGACGTTCATAATATCAATATTCGACATAAGGAACGTTGACACCTCCATTTCACCACACTGAGCTATTTAAACGTTCGTATACGTACAATATAACAAAATTGTATAATTCAATAGTGGATGAAATTAAATCGGTAGGCATTATAAGATTTAAAATTACTGTATCAAAAGCTTCTTTGAGAGGCATCTTTTGTTTTATAGTTTGCACTGTAACTCTATAAGCTATTACTTATATGAAATGTGTTTTTTGTATTAATTTAATTTTTTTTCCTTTTCTTTATTTTGTATACATTATTTTTGATTTTTTTGTTTCTTGTTTTAAGTTTTACAATTGCGAATGTGGGTTAAGTGGAAGAACATCTAGTAGTTTTGCTACTAAGATGAACTTCGCCCATTGTTCCTTAAATTTATTTCTTATTCATAATTTGCTTTAGTTTATATATATACTGTACAAATCAATTTAAGGCAATAAAGACCTTTAATAATAATAATAATAATAATAATCTAAAATATTTCCTATCTCTTTTCTAGACTCTGCTATAATGGCTATATCATCTGCAAAAGTCTCTGTACACTAATACCTAACTCTTTCCTCTCTCTGGCTAAGTTTAAAGCTTCCTTAATATAAACATTAAAAACCAAGGGAGATAGTATACAACCGTATCTAACAGCATTTCTAATTTTAGCTTCCTTTTCTATTTGATCAAATTTAATTACTACGCTTTGGTTTTTATACAGACTGTAAATAATTTTTCTATTCATATGAGAGATTCCTATTTTTCGCAAAACCCTGAACATAACAATCCAATTAACCCTATCAAATACTTTTCTAAATCTACAAATGCGAAATGTGGCTTTTCATTTTTTTTTACCTTTTTTCGATAATTACCCTAATCATTAGTATCAGTTCTCTAGTCCCACTGTCTTTAAGAAAACCATATTGGTCTTCGACTAAATAATTCTCAGTCAAAGCTTCTACTCTATTTTTAATTGTTATTGTTAGTATTTTGGAAGCGTGGGAAGTTAAACTAACCATTCTGAAATTCTCACACCTACCAGCTCCTGACTTTTTAGGATTGGGATAATATTTTTTTCGAAATCTATTGGGACCTCACCTGTGTCATATATTACTATTACTAGTTCATATAATCTGTCCAAAGCTTTCTGGCTTGCATATTTTATTAATTCTGTGGGTATATCGTCTATTCTCGGCGCTTTATTTAGTTTAATATCTCTAATAGCAAATTCTTCTCTTAATATTGAGAACCCCATTTCTACATCCTCTTGGTCGTTCTCTAATTCGTTCATATCGTCTCCCTTATATAAATTTTCTAAATATCTTTTTCATTTATCTGCTACCTAAACTTTATTTATTAGAAGCTCGCTATTCACATGTTTAATGCCATTATATTTTTTCCTATCTTCTCCGAAAAACTTTTTAACTGTCCTGTAAGCCCAGTCTATCTTACCTACTCTCAAATCATCAAGTATTCCCTTACAAGTCCCTCTATCCATTTATTTCTAGCTTTTCCACACTCATGTACTATCTTATTTCTAACTCTTTTATATTTTTGCTTACTTTCACTTTCCAATTCTTTGAAAGGTTTAAGCTTTCTTCTATTGTCCATTAAATCTAATATCTCCTTTGTTACCCAGGGTTTTCTCGTTTCTACTTTTTTCTTACCTTTAGTCTGTGTTGCTGTATCATGTACAGTTCTTTTTATTTTTTCCATCTATTTTCTACGTTCCCTCCTGTAGCTATCTCTTTGAAGTTATTATCTAATACTTGTTTATATTCTTATTTTTGACTTTACCTTAGCTACCGAAAGATATCAATTCTGTCACTACTAACTTACCTTTCATGAGAAATCCTTTTTTTTTCACTGAAATGTGTCGCACAACCACACTTGAATGGCCAAATTAGTTAAAACCGTATATGCTTTTCATCACCCTAACTCTGCCTCTGCAAAGTTTAAAATTAAACCTTTTGATAGTTGTCCATACTTACCCATTTCCATTGTCTCTCGTTTTGTTGATGCACTGTAAGACACCGGTTCTAACTCTTCTTTGATTAACTGTACAGGCCTACGCTAATTAACGAAAAATAAGGTTTTAAAATAATACCTTAAAATACAGCTATCGTTGTCACTTACTCAGGTCAAGTTAATGTAACCGCATCTATTAAATAAAAATTCGTATAAAATTTCTTGAACGTGAAGTCGTATTCTTAGTTGTACTTACCTTAGCCTATTCCTTCATTTTGGGAGTTGATTTTTGACATCTCTTTACCTTAACACTGAACTTCTTAGATTCTACCTGGCAAGCTAGCCACATGGAAAACGATCGTGCTTCCCTGGAAATTGCAAATAAAATTTACCTTACTTAACAACAAAACAGTTTTTTAGAAAAACCTATGGATAAATTCTGTGGACCCTGTACTTCTGCAATAGGGTGTGTTATAACTCTATCTCATGAAATTTTGACTGCCGATGCAAAACCATTCAAACAAAGTCAATATCCTTTATTGTTTGTTTTGCAAAAAACATTTATATACCAAAATTGGCTAAAGGATTCACTTCGGTGTTATCTCTCCGAGCTTTTCTTTTGGGGTAGTTCCATTTTGTTAGTTGAAAAGAAAAATAGATAATATCGTATTTGTTTAGAATTTCTGATAGTTACTTTTACCACGTACCGATTCCATCTTAAACCGCTTACGTAACGCTATAATACATATCCTCAATAGAACTTAAACCAGTGTTTTACCAAATACCTTTGGAATAATCTTCTCGTCAAAACTGCCTGTAGGTACCTGAAACGATGTGATTGAATTTAACTTTTTACGGTTTGGTTTATTTAACTTCCTTAAACACTTCGACGTGCCATGAACACGACATTAGGTCAGGACTTACACTAAGAACGTGCTTTCGTTTATTTTGATGATGTCCTGGTGACTTTTATACCTTCAAATAACATTACTTAACTTCAAGTGAAGTAGCTGATTGCTTATGTAATTTTGGTTTTAAAGTCCATTTGGAAAAATACAATTTTTGGCGTTCCTCTTTTCCATTTTTAGAACTTATTCTGGCTGATAATGAACTACGAGCTGACCTAAATAGAGTAAATACTATTACCAATTTTAAAACACCTAAAAATTTTATTTTACCAAATTTCGATGAAACATTCTATATCTAAACTGATGCTTCACTTACTGACTTTCTTTCAAGAAAAGATGGTCTAGAACACCACATCGTTATGCCAGTTGTATGTACTTTAAATGCCCGTAAACAAAAGTATTCTTCTGCCGAACGAGAGCTCTCGGAATAACTTTTGAACTGGTGAAAAATCCAGGTCGTATGACCTAAGCTTACTTAGAGAGATGTCGTCTAACCTACCCTAACCGGGGGAGGTTGAGACTAACCTAAGGTGGTTGGTGGACCGTGGGAAGTCGGTGAGAGATGGACGATAGGAGATGAAGGTGAAAGATATAAGGTGTGGGGCAGTAGGTGGAAAGTGGGTGGTGGGAGGTCTAAGATTTGTTAACTAGTATAAAACTGGTTAAAAAGGATATAGAAAAGAAACTCATAGATGTAAATTTAAAAATAAGAATTACAGTGGTTAAGTTACAACAACCAAAGAGTTAACAAAGAATTTGCGGGCATGTGTTTCCGTGTTCCAACTTATTGGAGTGGATTCTGGAAACAAAGGTGCATATTATTTGTTACGGGATTTTCTTAACATTGATTTTAATGGGCATCCGCATACACAATGAGTACTTAATGAGTCCTAAATTACTCAAAATGACCTCAAAACCCAGGTTTCGCTCCAAAACCATGGCACATGCCCGGACGTAGCGCCAATTTTGTATAAATTTATATTCTTATCTTGGATGATGTGAAATTATACTTTCGAAATGCGAGGGGTCGGATGTAGCTAGGAGGCGGTGCCGACTTGGGTTGACCTTGTGAGCCAGCAGATCAACTGCTCGCACTGTAACAACTCATCCTCGAATTTAATTCTTATTAGTAATATTTACAATACAAATAACATATATACACTATACACAGTAAATAACGTTGTCGACTTCGACTTGGCGGCTCTCTCTACTGTTTAGAAGTTCGTGGAGACTTGCAGAAACAACGTCCGTGCATGGGTGGTACTGCAGCCTCGGTAATGTGGTGTTACGTTATTCGGGGCAGCCACGTTGGGCGCCAAATTCATGCTACGTTGACTCGTAGGCGAGCGTAACACCAAGAAAATCAAAGAAAGGACCGGGCTCAATCGGAGATTGGGGGGGGGGGGGGGTTGTAGACAGCAGACCAACATATAACGTACGTGGCTGTAAGGACTTAGTAACAGTAACTGCAATAAAAAAGTCAGAATTGCAAACCTGCAATAAAAAAAAATTGGTCCTGCAAACCTGAAATAAAGAAAAAGCATAGCATGCTGATCGAGCATAGATTGTTCAATACTTTGTAGAATGTAAAAAAAACTGATAGGATAATCTATATAATATAACAACGGTAACAGCAATACAAAAAATTTGTAGTACAAAGTGAGGTAATATTGGGGAGTAGCAGAAACGTTTCCTCACACACCAATTAAACATAATCAAACAAAATTATAACAAAAGATAAATGGGTAAACACAATTGATATGAGTAGTCCAGTATTATTGATTTTACTTTTTTTTTCTTCCTTTTTTTTTAAGTAGCATGCACTTCTATTGTAAAACGACAAAGGATATTGCAAAGCAACGGATAGATATTTAAAGTAATAACAAGTATGAAATAGTTCAACTTACAAAACCAGGAGCACCCGAAGAGTTTCTATAGAATTGGACTAATTCGGCTACTGATAGCCTTGCAGTTGGAGTTGGTGGAGTGTGGGGTGTCCATGGTTCCATCCCATTATCAACTTGAAACTTGACACTACTATCAACTGCAGATTGTTCTTTTACTTTCTGTAACTGATCTAAAGCCTCCTGATAGCTTGGTAAGCCGGATGCACTGGTATAGCTTGGCAAAGATTTACAGTCTATTCGCGGGGGTGGAATTTGTGGTACAACAAACAGGAACACATGCAACACACGCAACTAAGAACAATTAAAGTTAGTATAATTCCGATCCAAACATCCGTCCAGAATTTTTCGTATTGCGGATCTGCTTCAGCAGAAAGAACTTCGTCAACTTCTGAAGCTAATTTCAGTTGATAAAGGCATTGTTTGAATACGGTGAAACATTTAAAAGCACGATCACTCTCACAATCTCATCTATAAAAAAAAATGTACGTTCATATTTTATTTACTTATTAAATGCAAGGTAGATTTAACATATCATTAATACGGAATGAGTTAAACACTTCTGCAATTTCATTGTGCAAATGTTTTAGGGAGTTTAAAACCTGACTAAAGTGGCTCCTTTAAAAATTCTGTACAAGTTTATTGCACTTACCCTGATAAAAAAAGGGGACCACTACACTAGATCGCACACATTAATCCTAAGAAGAGTCGGTCAAGTTTAGCAAGCAAGTTCTACCACTTTTATTTCAAAAAAAAACTCAACTAAAAACACAATTAGTAAAGCACGCGTAATCACTAAGTCAATGTTCCGTAAAACGCACGTGAAGGTCGAGTAAACAAGTTTGCCTATAAAGCATCTTTCCTTCAATGTAATCAGAACTACGCTACCTACAGTTAATATACAACTTTTATTTCACAAGAAAAACAACTAAGATCGTGCCGTGCTTGTTAAGGAACAATTCCAAAATTGATCCCGCATTAATGCTCACTATTGTCAAAGCAAAACAGAAACAGTATTTTCAACGTAATTAATATATAGGAACGAAGAACAAAACACAACTACTCATCTGTTTATATCAACTCGTTGCTATTACAACCTCTTATCGTCTATTATCTAGACTTGTATATCCACTCATTATAATACGATGCATTCGCCAACGAGTTAATAAATATAAAATATAGAAATAATAGTTACGAATTGGGTAGTTTAAAATGTTAAGCCATAAAAATGCACGTTACAGTGGACTGGTTGGTATTGGTGTTGACGTCATTGTCGGCATCGGCTTGTCGTCTCTCGAATGCTTAAAAGTTTGTTGCGGTCTGCAGGACAGCATCCGTGAATGGTTGTGTTTTCCAGCCGCGGTAATGTGGACTGGTTGATACTCGCGTCGGCGTCAAATCGGCTTGGCGTCTCTCTTTTAATTCTTTTACGTCATCCTGGACTACTGGAAGAGTCGGCTCGTCTGTCCAAACCTTACTTAGAGAGATGTCGTCTAACCTAGCCTAAGCGGGAGAGATTGAGGTTTACCTAACGTTGGTGATGGACCGTGGGAAGAGGTCGGTGGGAGGTGAATGATAGAAGGATTTACAAACGAACGAAGGCAAGGAAAGCTGTAACAACTGATTTAAAAACTTATCCAACAATATAAGATAAACTATTATTTTACATATGCTGTAGTCAGCGCTGGTATGGCAGAACGACTTATCGGAACAATTAAAAACATGTGATTTCTCTTGCAAGGAAGTTATGAAACAACAGAAAAACCTCCGATAAGAAAAAAATACCTGATCGTTGACAGAGTTATCACAAGCTGAAAAAAATTGCATCGCGTTGGAGAGAATTCGGGTACGGAACCGTTTAAAATTATTTAAGTACAGCAGACGAGATCAATAACGTATCTACCGGAAAATTTAGAAAAATAGCCAGTTCTAGGTGCTACCTACGCTGAAAAATTTCAAACTTCAGCAGCGTCCAACACGTAAATGGTAGAAAAAGTTATACGAAAACGCAACCACGGGTAGGAACTGGGTGGGGAAGAATCTAGAATAAGGAAACAGATTTACTTTAGTATATATGGACTTCCTCCAAGTTTGCGCATTGATTAATCAGACCTCAAAGGGAAAACGTGACTTAAATCGTGGATATACGATCTCTGTGGATACACTCCTGTATTTAGTGTTGTGTTTGAAATCTGTGCGACCTTAAATAAATATCACTACTGCTTCTTTAATTTTTGGACTTAATCTATAGATTGTTAGGATGTTTTTTATGGATGTTTATATAAAATTGATACGTGGTATTCTTTTTAGGTTGATCAAATAGCCTTTGCACTCTATAAATCCAACTGGTATGAGAAATACCGACCGAAGCAACGAAGAGCAATGATATTAATTTTTCAACGTTCTAATCAGGAACGGCATTTTCTGTTGCTGGAATGTTTGAAGTAAATGCAAAATCACTTTTGGCTGTAAGTATTTATTTATTTATAAACAATTCGTACACCTAAACTAAGCAATTGCCTGTATGGGAACTTGCATATCTTCGAATATTTAAGAAGTTTGAAATATAAATAATAGAGTTTATAAATAACATTAGATAAATTTTTGTTACCGAATACGTGTAACGTTTCGGTGTCGTAAATCGCCATATAGCGCGAGGCATTATTTTAACACCGCGCTCCTTCACTTCACTTGATCGAGCCTGTACCTCTCGGATCCATCTTCCTTCTACAGCATTAACCTTGGCCATTCTGGATATCTCGTTGGTATCAGTTGTTTCACTTTTGTCATTCCATTTGATGTTTTTGCGGGTGATTGATAGAGTGAGTAACTTCCCAGATGTTCCTCTTGGTTGCTCTCTAACTATACGATATCCAAATCCTGGTTCCACTGGCCGGTGGCATTCGATCGACAGGATGGTTATTCGCCGTAAGCCGCTCCATTGTCAGGTAGCTCGTCGCATAATGGATGTGCGTCCCCTACGATTTCCTATTGTCACTGTTCCATTGCTCACCTTGTTTCGCACGGAGGCAAAGGTAAATAGATATTGATTCCGCGAGATCTGTTGCTGGAATGCCTACATCGCGCTCCTTGGCGGATCCACTATTATGTATGAGCCAAAGGTCAAGTGGGGTGTATGACGTCAGATTCCTACCACCCGAGCGTCTGATTGGTACGTTTTTGGGCATATAGAGAAGCCGTATTTGTTTAGTTTTTATACAATTGTCCGCTCTTGCACTAGCATTCGAACATCACTTTTCTATTATAACTTTGACCATCATCATTAAGTCATCAGTTCTAGAACTGGTTGGACGCGTACCTTTATTGTTTCCTAGTCTGAACCAACCTTCACATTTCCCTGAAATTTGCACAGTCTGCATCTATCACTATCTGTGTGCGAAAGTCTGATCTGGATTTACCTCTACCTCTCTTTTCCTATCACTGCTTGTAATATATCTTGCAATATTCTCAAGAAATGCCTTAGAACGTATCTTGTCCTTCTATTTCTTCTATTTTTTTCGTTTTCCATAGATATCTTTATTCGTCTACTATTTCTACAATCTATTTGTTATTAGCTTAGTCTGTCCATGCTACTATCCTCATACATCTGAAGCACAACGTTCCAGCAGGCTTCTATCTCTTTGTGTCTGCTTTTCCTACTGCCCCTATTTCATAGACCTACTGTGCTGTGCTCCACACTATGCTTTGAACAGTTTTCTTCGTGTATCTATGTTCATTGTCTTTGAACATAGCCGCTGTTCTTTCTTGTTTGATGCTGTTCGGTCACCTTCTATTGTTTTACTGTTATATACCCTATTTCCCCGATATTCAGTGGTATGTGAAGGGGGGTCAGCTGCCTTTGGCTGCTAAGTTCCCCCAGCACTTGAACTTTTGTCGAATTAATAGTTTTTCCAATTTATTTTTTCGCACAATCAACATTAGTTGAAAATATTTCACAATCAACACCTGTAGTTGTTTATAATAATCATCAAATTTAAGAGCACTTATTTTTTCGTCATTGGGTTTTACGTCTTGAAACTGGTTAGACTTGTACCTCAGCTTATTTATATTCTGAGCTAGCCTAGAGAGTTCCCTGCAATTCTCAGAACAGCCAATATACAGCTTGACTCCCTTCTATTGTTTTCTAATTATATGTTCTATTTCCCCGAAATTCAGTAGTATGTGAAGAGGGTTGAGCAGCCTGTGGCTGCCAAGGATCCCTCAACATTTGGACATTTGCCGTATTAATGTTTTCCAGTAAATCCTTTCGCACAATTAACATTAGTTGAGAGTATTGCTAAACCAATATCTGTAGTTGTTTATGTAATCACAACGTTTAAGTACAGTTATTATTTTTGTCATTAGTTTTTTCATCTTGCAGCTGGCTAGAAGCGTATCTCCATTGATCTCTATTCTGAGCTAGCCTACACATTTTCCTGAAATTTTCACAGCCTACATCTTTCAGTATCTGTGTGCAGTAGCCTAACCTAGGTCTACCTCTACTTCTCTTTTTTCTTATCTCTGCTCCTAATATATTCCGCACTATTCCCTAATGTCTTAGTATGTGGTCTATCATCCTATCTCTCCTATTTTTTACTATTTTCTACATGCCTCTTTCTTCCCCTGCCATTTGTAGTACTTCTTTGTTTTTAACTTTGTCTGTCCATGGCATCTTCATCATACGTCTGTAGCACCACATTTCAAAAGCTTCTACCTTTTTCTTGTTTGCTTCTCCTACTGTCCAGGCTTCACAACCATATAGTGTCGTGCTCCATACATATGTTTTAAGCAATCTTTTCCTTGTTTCTATGTTTGTTGTCTTTGAACACAGTAGTTGCTTTTTCTTGTTAAATGTAGCACAACCTTGTACTAATCTTTGTTTTATATCTTTTGTGCTTTTCCCATCTTGCGATATTTGACCTCCTAGGTAGAAGAATTCCTTAATCTCTTGTAAGTTCTCGTTACCTATTTGTATTCTTGTTTTTGATTTATTTTCCACTCTTTTGCATATTAAAACTTTGGTTTTATTTTTGTTAATTTTCTTACCATATCTCTCCGTTAGAACTGTTTCCATTTCATTAAGAGCAGCTTCTAAGTTTTCTTTGCTAGATGCTAATACCTCTATGTCATCTGCAAATCTAAGCATATCAATCTTTTGTCCCTGCATATTAATTCCAAATGTCTTCCTGCATTTGACAGTAGTCATTGCCTCTTCTATGTACAAGTTAAAAATTAATGTGGATAAGGCGCATTCCTGTTTTACCCTTTCTTAATGTTTACTTCTCTACTTTCTTGCTCTAATTCTATTACCGCTGTTTGCTCCTTGTATAAGCAATGTTCTATCCGTCTATCCCTATAACTCATTCCAATATTTTTGAGTATTTCGAACATTTATTGCCACTTTACATTGTCAAATGCTTTTTCCAGATCTACAAACCCTATATAGACGCTCTCCCCTTTCTCTATTGTTTTCTCCATTATCACCCTCAGAGCTAAAGTAGCCTCTCGTGTTTCCCTGTTCGCCTAAACCCAAATTGAAATTCTCCCATTATTTCTTCAGCTCGTTTTTCCATTCGTCTTTATACAATTCTAGTTAATATTTTTGAAACGTGTGTTGTCAAAGCTATTGTTCGAAAATTTTCACATCTATCCGCGCCTTTTTTTTGGTATGGTTAATAGGATGTTACGTTTGAAATCTTTGGGTATCTTGCCTTGTTACACTTGGCGCCACTGCCACGGTCCACGTTTCACAATATTGCACAATAGTTAATATTATGACATAATTACGTGGCAAATTGTATTAAATACCAAACACGTTTACGATGATACAATTCTTATTTTTACACAAAAGTAACGCAAAGTACTCACTTAAAACGCGCCTTGTAGTTAAATCTCAGGTCATCTCCTTGTTTGGGTGTGGGTTGCGTCACGCCATTGTTGATCCAAATTTATTCGTCTCTCCTCTTTCGTCGGTCGTAGCGGTACGATAGAGCAACCAGGTAAAGAACGATAAGGCAAGATATGAAGGAACCTACATCCTAAATGAGAGAAAAGACAAAAGAACACGACACAGGTAAATGTTACCGTTCGACGTCTCGTGGCTAATAATGTCGTGTCGCTCCGCACACTTGTCCACTCACTCCTCGCCTGCGCATTGTTTTGCGCCGACGCAACTGTGTGGGAAAGCGGAAATTAACAAGTTTATTTTAAAATAATGACGGGAATTTAGTCACAAATTTAAAAGTGTACATTTCCAAATTTGGAATGTAACAGCCTGTCTAATAGATAAAGCTTAAAAGTCAGAAGAGACGTTGTGTTACTGCTTGTCCAGCGGCTTTTAGAGTTTCTACTTGCACCTTATCTATACTCGTCGCCATAACATTTTTTAAACCCTTTAATGCTAATTCAAACTAATCTCTAAATACTGGATATCCTAGGTCATCATTTTCAATGCATGATTCCTGTTCTAATGCTGTTAGTTCCTCTCCTGAATATAAATTCCCTATATATTCCTGCCATCTAGCTGCTTTCTCTACATTTTCTATAATGACGTTTCCTCCCGCGTCCCTTATATTTTTGCTATATTTTTTGTATATCCTTAAAATTCATTCTAATTAATTTGTATGATTCGTCTGTCTTTCCTATTTCCATCTTAGTTTGTACCTTTTTGCACTTTTCATCAATCCATTGTTCTTTAGCTTTCTTACATTTGCGAATAATTTTCCATTTTATGGCTTTGAATTTCTGTTTTCCTGTTTCGTCTGATCTATTTTTGTATTTTCATCTTTCTTCTATTAAATTCAGGATATCCTTTGTTATCCATGGTTTCTTATTTTCTTTTTGTTTATACCTCAGAAGTGTTCTGGCCGCCATGTATAAGCTGGATTTAATGTTATTCCATTGACCGCTAATGATAAAAAGGCTAAAAACTGTTTGATGTTAAAGATAAAATTCGAAAAGCATTTGATCTTTCCTTTTATAATATCAAATCTATCAAACTAAAACTTTTTGAATCGAGCAAGCCCCCACCTCCCCCCCCGAGGTGATTCCGCTACGTTTACAAATTTCATACATTTATATGAATCTTTCATCTATGCTAATCCTGACTTTTCCGGGGTAGGTAAATTTATGTAATTGAAATCACTTCTTCATGCACACTCCTAGCGCGCTATTTAAAATTTTGATTTGACGAAAAATCATTATATTTTTGTTTATAACTTCGCAGTAAGTATGAAGATGTGAAATAAATTACTATTGCTTACCAGGCAAATATGGATAATTTTCCTAAACGTTACTCCGATTATCCTTCAGGTTTACCGAAATTATTCGATGTTTTTACTGACAACTTTGAAACTTCAAAAGTTTAACCTTCCAGTAGATAAATGGAGTTTAGTTTCGGTTTAAATGCTATTAAATCGTTTTGACGTACACACAGTCCGAATCTTTGAATTAAAGCACGATCCCTCAATCAGGCCTGCATAAACGGAAATTATTGCCTTTCTAGAAAAAACATGTAAGTCTCTCAGTGACTTATCTTTAAATCACAAGACAGACATGAATATAGTAGTTCACCCACAAAACCCCGATTGTGTCCTCGCTCTAGGGCAGCAATGTTGGCAAGTACTAAATATAATCCTGCCTGGTTACCACACTGTAAAGCTGTACACGTTCTTTATCGATGTTCCGGTTTTATAAAATTGCCGCCTAGTGAGCACTTCTATTTCGTAAAAGACTGTAAACTTTGCCTTAACTGCCTAAGAAGTTTGCGTCCTTTAGCAAAATGTAAGTTTCAGTTTGTCGCGCTTCTAGTCAACAACATCACGGTTTGTTACTTTTTAACCCCAGCCGACCGAATCTAATTCAAAAAGTAGCGCTTGTACTAGCGCTAATACCGTTTCGTCCAATCTGGCCGAACGGGCTAATTATAAGGCGTCTGCTGCGTCAGCGTTGAGTGTGCGCGATTTTTCTCAAATAAATGTTGTTATTTAACACAAATCTGCAAAACGTGTGGTTTTATTGTCCATTGCGTAAACAGAACTTAGTAGTCGCTTTGGTGATTTTCAAAAGTTTTACTACTTGTTGGGTACTAGTTCTCAAATACGTCGGCCAACAACAAGACATCAGTCTTTAAATAAATATCGCTGTATTCCTCGAGGGTATCCATCTTGAAAGTTTGCCACACTTTCTGTGCACGCCCGTATTCTGCAAAGGAGATGTCAGTAGATGACATCTTGTTCTAAAAAGCTTCCTTAGGCGGCAACGATCTCTCATCCAACACGAATGCATCCGTAATGTAATGGTACGGGAACGCGCCTTTTTCTTTAACCAGTTTGAATTTTTCTTCCTCGGGGAAATATTTACGCAGCTCCACAAACTGATCAGAATCCAAATTTTTAGCCAGTCTGTCCAAGGACGACACCATGAGCCATAGTGAGTCAATAAATCGGAGTTGAACGGAGCCTGAAACATTCTCCTCCTCATCACCGTCCATATGATCATCACCATCCAGTTTAACGTTTTTTGTGAACGAGATGTACCTCTCCGTATTATTTGGTATGACGCTAACACTTTCTTGGTCGCATCCCAACTACTTAACTATGAAGTAAGCAACGTACCCACTTAAATTGTGGAAAATCACTGGGATGAAATTTTGAACTGTGTATTTTAAATTGTAATGGCTATGAACCGCAAAGCGGTATTTACTCGTCAGGCGACAGTGGTTTCGTATCCTCGCTTCTTCTAAAGGCTTTTTATAATTATTTATGGATTCAGGTTGGGACCGTGCCATTTTAGAAATTAAGGTCAACGTTTCGCCCACTTTTGTAAGGGGCTTCATCAGGACAAGAAAACAAATAATAAAATAAAAATAATAAAGATAAGAATGATAATATTAAGTAGACAAGTGTAAAGAAAAATTACTCCTGAACTAGCAGACTTACTAGCCCATTCAAAGCCAAAAGGTGTCTTGTGGCGAAGTAACTGGTGAAAGTAGGGAAAGTGGTAGTTTATATAGGGCGAGAACTTGATGCATGAGTGATCATGAATTCAAATCAATAAAAATTCTAATAATCTAAACAAAGACGACGGCTACTATCTTTTTCCTATTTGGAAAACGCCTATGTTCACAACAGCGGAACCGTGACGTTCACTGATCCGCTACGACATTCCTCTCTATTTATGATCACTCATGCATCGAGTTTTATTTCCAGAGAGGTCCATCTATTTGATCGGAGTCCTCTGTGTCCGGCGAAGATGGTGTCCCATATGCAAAACAATAACGATGCACTCATAATTGTTTTGGCAAATTTTCCTGCAATTTATGCAAGTTTTCAGCCACGTATTTGCTAGCTTGTTTCTTTATATATTCGTGCAGCAATTTCGTAAGATTCTTGACTGTCGGCATTCTTTTTTCACCCACTCTTTTATAATACGAACGTATAATTAAAATAAATATGCTACTTCGTAGAAATTTTCCTCATTAAGAAGGAGCATTGTATGCCCCTGCATGATTTATATTGACACTTAAATTGAATATTCTCGAAAGTGTTAGGCCGCTTTACTTTTCCGTGTAATAGCTTAATTTATTGCCCAATTCTTGAATATCCAGAGTTTAACTTGAGTTAGTCATGAAGTGTTTAATCGATGATGTCTCCACGTCTTCTGAAAGTGATGATGATGAACCGTTGGGCTTTAGGTATTTGTCGTTAAACACGAAATTAATTTTAAAAGAATCGAATTGTTTCAAGCATTTATCAAGCGTCGCTCTATTCGGACGAAGGCGTCTTCTAAAAATTACATGGGATTTATGTGATACAAAATGACTACCGCACTCAAGCGTATTTTGCGAGCGAAAGCTGATTTCAAATCGACTCACACAATACTGTTTGACGATTTACGCCTTTTGACATTTTTTAATGTTGATCTGTCGAAATTTACAGATGCGTCATCGTCATCGTCGTAATTCTTCTCGTTCACACTTTTTGTATTAGCATTATCATCGTCATCATTCTTATTGCTAATACCTGCACCTCTGATCACTCTTGTATGTTTATTTATTGCATTAGAAACGATCTGATAACATATCAGGTTCAGTAGGAAGAATTTGAAATGACGTTTTCCAGCTACGTTGTAGGCACGTTTTAATTGTTTTAAAATTGCACGTGCAGAAGAATGCGCATGAGACACCTTTAATTCCCAAATCATGCGATGTCGATGTTTATCGTTCGAACAATTGAACAATAGTAAATTATAAAAATTCTAAATAATTCTTTCTACTTGTGCGAGGATAGTAGCAGTAGTAATAAGGCTAAATCTCAGTTATACGGCAACATGCTCTTGACGTAAATTTAAACTGTAATTTAAACATGCGGTTATAAAACTTGCCGGCAGATGGACAAACCTGACTTATGCGTTGGTCATTGCAACCCAAATTCTACAAATAAATTCCACTAATAATATAATATAATCTGGAAAAATAAAACTTTTCGTAAATTCATGATTGCGCCCTGAACAATACAAGCGTACTTTTATTCAATAAAGAGCCATGCAAAAACGCAACTGCGCGTGTATAAATAATCACCCTGTATGATATAAGCATATTGTAAATACATAGCAAGTAACATAAGTTGTATATGTAAAAATAATTAATTGTAAGATACTGTAAAACGCATTTAATGCAAACGCAAATCGATCGTTTTAAGATAAATACAAAGCCATTTATTTTCACTTATTAATTATCAATACGTTTTTAATAAAAAATACTTTTTGTTGCTGTAAATAGCATAGAATAGTATTTGCTTTATGCATTTAGCTTTAGAATCTACAATCAACCTCAATTTCAATAAATTTTGTGTACGAACACACAAAAGCAAATATTTTTATAAAATGCAACTCTTTTTGCTTTAAGAAGCAATTAAAGTTTAAATTAATTACCCTGTGCATTACAGAAATTAATTTTAAATACGGATATTTCTAAAATATTAGGAATATAAAAGGATGAGTCATCGATATTCAGAACTACGTAAATATCTAATTAATAAATGAAAATTTTATTCCAAGAGGCTGCCCGATTATTGAAAAACCCACAAAATCCAAGAAATATTAGATAAAATTGATCACCCTTAGCAGTAGTATACGACGCCACAATAATAGTATATGCGGTAAACAAGAAGAGGCAGCGTGCGTCACAAATAACTGGAACCAGACAACAAGGTAATAAAGCTCGGCAAATTTGTTCGCTAATGAGGACTTCCAAGAATATTACGTTTATTATTTAGAATAAAATCGCGCTAATCCTACAACCTTCTGGAAACAGATAAAATCGTGTTTATAAGGAAGCGTTTATTAAAAACAGAGATTCATTCGGTAGATTCATACATTCATTAGATTGATTTGATTTATTTGATTCTTAAATTCGATCGTAAAACGTTATTTTAAGTAGCGAACTGTTGTTTTGCGAAGATGATTTTTGAGGTATGCAGTAAGCATACCTAAATTTATTAATTATTCTTACAATGAATATAGAAGTAATTTTAAATACAAATTACATAAAAAATAAAATTTGTTCTTTAAAATAACGCTATTTAAAAAATTTAATTATATAATTGAAAAGAAGATCGAAGCATAATGTACTTTGGTAACTGCTGTTCGAAATCAGAATTTTAAACATGAAAAATCTTGTGAGCTGATGTGGACATCAATTTAAAATAAGAAGATATTTAATTACGAAGAGCGTTTTTTTGGATTGTGCAAGGTACAGCTTTTAGATTTATTTTTAATTAATATTGGAGTATTTGTATCTAGTCTAAAATAGTCCTAATAATTTTTTTTTGTAAATGAATTGCCAGGAAAGTTTGTGATCGGAGTTTGAAACAATCTGACCCTTTAATAGATTATCTGTCAAGAATTTTTGGCCAAACAAACCTTACAAGCATGGCAATAAATATTACTAGGTAAACCATTCATAAAAAGGCAATTTAGTTCTGTAAATATTTTTTCTTAGAAATTACTTTATGTTTGAAAGAAACGATGTTGTAAATGTTCTTGTATAAGAAAAATATTTCATACTGTATACATGCTTGATATTGCTGTATTTTATTTCATTTTGAAAAATCCGTCAATTCCGTTGAGCTAACCAAGCAAAGTTAGAAAGTAAGGTAAGTAAGCAATTTCAAGTTTAAAATTTGCTGTAACTGTACCACAGCACCCTTTCAGCGACGCTAACAAGGCGCAGCGTTGTCACAGCACTCTTTTATCGGCGCCTAGACGCGAGATCCTTTTCACATCAATATATATATAGATATATATATATATATATATATATATATGTTGCTATGATAATGGGATCATTTAGGGGTATATAGGATCGGCGGCTACGTGACGTAGTGGTATGTGTGTAGCTACTACGCCCAAGGTTCCGTGATCAAATCCCGAGACGGTTTGCTTGAAAAATGTTAGGCGAGCATTTTTCACAAAAATACACCCTTGTTCGAATGTGAGGTAAAATGGAGGTCCCGTGTGTGAGTGTTGTCACGCAGGTTAAAGATCCTTACCTTGCTTGGAACAGCAAGGGTTCGGCAAAATAAAAAATTTTCCAGATAAAAAACTCGCTTCCTGACCAATGTAGTACCCTCGGGTGGAGCATTGGAAAAGCACTTGTAACGTATATAGGATCACTAGGATAGTACACTTTATATAAACATTATAAGAGTCCAGAAAACTAGACATTTTACCAAGGAAAACGACAAAATTCGACGATTAGGCAAAAAGGCAAATACCAACGCCCTGTATATAAACTATGATTATAATTTTTTTCGAAAAAAGGAAGAGTATTCGTAAAGATTCAACTAAATAAACAACCTTGCAACTTATAAAACCACGTGGACAGTAGCTATAAAACAATACGCGTGAGTAGTGTATCATTATTATACAAGGAATTCCATTTAAACAAGCAGATTTGTCAATTTGTAAAACGGATAAACACATATAAATCCGTACATCAATAAATATAAAACTGCGTGACCAAAAGTATGAAAATCCAACGCCTTGATAATTTGAGAATAATAACAGCATGAGGTTAAAGCAAAGTTCAACAAATTTGCTGTAAAAACAAAGCGTAGGTGATTTAAAAGACCATGAAGGATGTTGAATTCCAACTAATTTATACAATAAACCTGAAATCCTACGTGCAATGAAGAGCGGCTCCACTTCATTATACATGGAATTTCAAAGGAATTCCCAAGCCTTCACATGAAGAACAAGGTACAAGGCCGTAATCAGCGAATGATGCGCTTAACCCACCAATTACAAACAGATAGGCGTTTTCTTTAAATACCACAGGATTTGATAAACATATCAGTTTGACTTTAATGAGGGCACGGTCTACATCACCTGATGTAAAATATTTACGTGAAATTGCAAGTGTTTAATAATAAATAATCTAAATGTGGAGATAGTTAAACAAGTGAATAATTAAACAAGATCCGTCGTTTATTCCTCAAAAATGACAAAAAACAATTTCTGGATCCGACCTGGAAAAGTCGAACAAGCATGTCCAAACAATTTCTGGATCCGACCTGGTGTATTTAAATAAATCCGAAGAACTCACCTGGCGCAGAATTTCTAAATCCTATTTTGGTAACTAAAGTAATAACTATAAACTGAAGCTGAACCAGAAAATAATGAATATACGCGAAGCAAGAGAAGATATACCTGAAGATAACTAGACCAGAAACTGGTCTAAACTGGTAGAACGAGATACCCAAAAAAGGGACAACAGGTTAGCTATTATAAACGTTTTGTTGCATTGATAGTTTTATTTCTGAATATTTAAAAATATTGCATTTGCGAAAATTTTTGTAAGGGTCAACAAAAATCGTTCTGACATACGTTATAATTTACGTAAAAATTTAAGGAAGAGTGATGAACGTTTATAGGGCTTTAAATAATAGTAAAAAGGTTGATTTTTGCTGGATTTTTGATTAATTCAAATCAATTAATTCAAAAAAGGTTCTACTCAACAACATTATAAACGCTTTGTACATTGTATTGTAACAATTTTATTTCTTGGTTATTAAATCCATCCATAAAAGTGCAAAGTTATAAAACGCTTTTATTAAAATTATAAGTAAAATACATTTAACAAGTTTGGTAATACGCTAAAGCTGTATCTATATGTAGCATTCTATATATAGTTATATATCTGTGCCTTCGATAACTGTTCGCAGGCGCGTTTTGGTTGAAAGCCCCCCCCCCCCTTGGGACACGCCGTCGTTGGAGCGAGCGTGTTAACCAGTCGGCCATGCGAGATTGTTGAGTCAAAATGTACGATTGGAAGCAGGCCGCCAATTTGCGGTTACATTTTAAGCAGTCGAGATCCATCTTTAAATAGCGGTTGGTATTCTACGAACGTTATTTAATTTGTTTAATTGAGGTATTTTATTTAGCGCGCAAATAACCACCATAAAATCAACTTTGAAAACAACTATTCCAACCACTGATGTAAAACCACTTTGTATTACAGTCTGTAGGAAGTAACTTTGATGATGGAAAATTTGAATAATTTATAGAAGACCATTTTAGTACACAACGTTAGGATGTTATTTGATAAGACAACGGGGTTCAACATATTGCAGCAGCTGATGGAAGTATGGTGATTACGTTTGATATTACAACACCTCCTCACAGCTACAAAACGCAGCTTTGGTTCGTAGATAACTATAAGAAATTTTCCGTGTTTCAAATTAGAAACACGCTATTTTGTTTAGTGCATAAAAGCACGAAAATAATAAAATTTCAATTATTTGTTGTACTGGAATTTTCCAGTGTTAAAAATTATAATTCACAATTTTTAATGGTTTAAGAAACCATACACGTGGTTCATTTTGTTCTGTTGGTTACAGCGACAGGTTTTTTTGACGTCACTTGTTTGTCTGCAATATACTGCTGACACCTGTGTTCTAGTAAACATATGCTTTGAACAGCGTTTGCCTAAGTTGAGTAAACAAGAATATTTTTGTGATCTTTTTTTATTAGAAATTGAAACTAACACAAATAATTTAGATAAGGAGACTTGAGTTACAATGTTTTAAATTGTAACCCGCTCGAACAGATCTGCACGGGTCGGACCTTTGTTTTTGTAACAAGTTTACACTAAGTTTTAAAATGTTTGATTATCAACTATTTTGATAAACCTTAATTTAAAACTCATGAACTCATTTAATTAACTATGAAATTTTGTAGCATTGAATTTTGTTTTAAAAGAGAATCTTTTGAGTAAATTCTTGGTTCAAGATTAAAGTTTTTTATTTTGATCAAATATGGTCAAAACTAACTACAAGAAACTAATATCCTTAAAAGTGGAATTTTGATGTCAACTTATATAGGAGATATTTTTTTTTTAATATTTCTTTAGGTATGTTTGTGGTACACAAATAGTGTTCCACCCTTCTATTAAGCTAATTATTACTATTTCTTACAGGAGCAGCGTCTTATTCAGTTAAGACGGGTTTCTGTCATCGAAGGCGATTTTTTTTCTTTGGGTTTCCACGTCCGCCCCTAGAAATATACCACGCTATTATCATAAATAAGTCAGGACTTGGTGGCGCCTATTTGTTTTGGATTAAGTTCAACTTACAATCAAAATTCGACTTACCCCCCCATTTCTCATAGCTCTACCCAAGGAATAGACCCCTAGTTATGTCGGAAGACTTTGTTACACTTGCTCATAACGTGAGGCCAGCTTTATATAAGAAAAATTAGTTTCACTGGCTTTCTATAAACGTTGGGCAGGTGCCTCAAAAAACAATATTCGTTTTACTAGCGCCCATGCGTGAGGCTAGCTAAGCCGAGTTAGAAAAACCGTTGTACTGGCACCCAACGTGTAGGGCTTCGAAATTTGATTATTCGAAAATCATTTTGCTTCGAAATTTGTTTGTGCAAAATTTATTTTACTTCGAGATTTGTTTGTTCAAAACTTATTTCACTTCGAAATTTGTTTGTTCGAAAATCATTTTACTTCGAAATTTGTTTGTTCGAAAATTATTTGGCTTCGAAATTTGTTTGTTCAAAATTATTTTGCTTCGAAATTTGTTTGTTCAAAATTATTTTACTTCGAAATTTGTTTGTTCCAAATTTATTTTACTTCGAAATTTGTTTGTTCAAAAATTATTTTGATTCGAGATTTGTTTGTTCAAAAATGTTTTGCCTCGAAATTTGTTTGCTCAAAGTTTATTTGACATTAAGATTTGTTTATTTAAAAGTTAGGTTAAGACGTTAACCCCCATACAGTCAATTAATTAACTTAGTCAAATTTATTTTTAACTTTCATCCCGTTTTGACCCAAAATATTTTTTTTGATATTGTTTTGGTAAAATTTATTTTTCCAATACACTTTTTGACTTTTACCTTTGGTTGCCCAAATTTGTTTTAACTATTTTTGTAAGGTTCAAATCATTTAGATTTACCAGTTTGATTCCAATAGGCTTTTGTAATCATGTCGGAGGGATTCCGAATTGTTTGTCTGCTTAACGAGGAACTAGAGTTGTAACAGTTCGATTTAACTGCTACGAATCTGGACGTTAGGCAACTTTATTCACCTCCATTTAGATTATACGTTAAACGGAAAAGCAAGTCCCTTTGTCTTATGAGTCGAAATTCTGTTAGGTAGGGATCAAAAGGCATATTTTAGTATTCTGCGCACTTGATAACATCGGGCTATCTTATTCAACTTTTGGTGGAAGATGGACACGAGAAAGAAAATTTACTGAAGTAAAATTTACAGTTTTGTTAAAGTTCTAAGAGAATTAAAATTGGTTAAATTTTTATTAGTTTTACTAAGATAATTTTGCAGCTTGATTATCTTGTTAGTTCAATTACAATTATTATACGTATGTATATCACATGTTGTTTTGTCTTATTTCTAACTAAATCAGTGAAGTTTTTGTTGGATAAATTATTTCCATGTGTATACTATCGCAGAGATAAAACAAAGAACCCACGGTTTTAGCCCTGATGATAAGGTCTCCCAGAAGATTTAAGTAACAAAGTAAATATCTATTAAGAAAGATTGAATAGGTGATCATGGTAGAGGTAAGACACGATACACAAATTAAAGAAGCATGAAAAGGCAGGTTACAGAGTATGAACTGAAGATTGGAGGAGTAGTGAGTGAGAAACCAGTGTTAGAGAAGAAGAAAATTTTAGGAAGACTGTTAGATAAAGTGGCTGATGAGCCTGGAGTTTGATTTGCTTGAGTCAATAAAGAACGTTTTTGTTCAAATTTGATGATAAGGCTAGAGATCCTATTTTGAGGGTACATTGGAGTGAGCTGTCGTCGTGTCATTTGAGGATTGCTCTTGTGCATAAGCACGTTTTTGATTTTGTTAGCAGATTTTGTTTAGATCGGAATTGCAACGCAATTTAGTCTAGGCGGAACTTGTCGTCGTGGTTGGTCGCTCAGCAGTATGTTAGTCCAGACGAGACTCAGGAAGAGTTGGTCGCTCGGCATTACATAAGTCTAGACGAGACTCGAGGTGAGTTAGGCGCTCTAGAATTTTTTTTTGCATCATATTTTTTTTGATTTGATGTAATTTTTGTATTGTTAGTCTAGGTGAGACTCGTAGAGGGTTTGTCACTCTAGCATATTTAGGCGTTGTGAAGCATTGTAGTTGTTTCGACAGTTAAGTTGGTAGTAGGGTAAGAGTGTACCCGAACACTGATTTTTTTGTTAGCTATCGTCGTGATTAGTTTTTTTATTGATGATTCATAAGCAGGTAAATGGCTTTTAGTTGTTGGTGACTGGTTCTCGAAGTATTTGAGTTTACAACCTTTGCGTAGTGCCACGGCACATTTGATTGAGAAGTTTTTAGAGGAAAAAGTATATCTTGTCTACGGAGTACCACAATTTGTTATTTGTGATAATGGTCCACAGTTGATTGAACGTGTTTTTAAAGCTTTGTGTGCAAGGTACGAAATCCAGAAGATTTGGTACAATGCTGTGTATGCTCCTCAATGCAATTTTGTGGAAAGAATTAATAAGACAGTTGGTACTGCAATTCGTTCGTACGTAGAAGAACATGATAGTGAGATATCAAATTTTTTAGTCTTTGGTCGTCAGGTAGCCTTAAGAGGAAAAGCTTATAGTGATAATTTTAAACCTGGTGAGGATGTAGATGTTGTTTCAAGTAGTAGACCTTCTTATGTTTTGGATCGTCAACTTTTGTTTGATATTTTTGGAAATGTCCGTGAAAATTTACATGTAGCTTATCAGCGTTCGAGTAAACGATACAACCTTAGGAGAAGAGACATTTCATTCCAAGTCGGAGAGAGCGTTTGGAGAGCTAATAAGGTACTTTCAAGTGCTGGTGATAAATTCTCCGCTAAGTTAGCCCCAAAGTTTGTTTTGAGTAAAGTTGGAAAAAAACTTTCCAATTTAGTTTACGAGTTAGAAAATGAAGATGGAACAAAAGCCGGAAAATGGCATGTCAAGGATTTAAAACCCGTTGAAGCATCATATCCAAATAAAAATGATGACCCTGACGATTAGTTCCAGTCTAGTCATCTCTTTGATGGTAAGCGAAGCAGTACTTGTTTGCCTTGTTTTGTTCTAATCTTTGATTTGGCATCGTTTCACTAATACTAAATGGAGACTGCCGTTTGGTAACTAATATTTTGAAATTTTGTTTGATAATTGAAGCAAGTGTTTAAGGATTTTTGTAGTAGTTTTGAGGTGTGCATTATGGTGCATACTGGTTGTTTTAGTCGCGTGTTATTTGAAGGTGAGGTTAAAAGATGTCTTTGACAGATATCTTTAGGATGTAGAGATAAGTGGGCTATTTAAGTCCTGATTTCGACACATTTAGGTTGAGAGAATGTTGATTTATTCTTTCCCTTGTCTCTGACCTGTCAGAAAGTTTTGTTTGATAAGGTCAAAGGTTTGCATGGTAAACCTCACCATTTGTACCATCACTAATAAGATCTGTTGTTTGAAAATTAGTGATAGGATAATCAGTAGGGTGTAGGATATTACAGCCCTAGCTGGTTCAATTTTGATTTTGAATTTTGTAAGTAACCTGTTGGTTAGGTTACCTTTGTTTTGATTATCACTTTGTGATAATAATATTTCATATCTGAAATTTGTATGTAACCTTTTGGTTAGGTTACTTTTGTTTTGATTATCACTTTGTGGTGATAATATTTTGAAATTGAAATTTGTATGTAACCTTTTGGTTAGGTTACTTTTGTTTTGATTATCACTTTGTGATAATAATATTTTGAATTTGAAATTTGTAAGTAACCTTTTGGTTAGGTTACCTTAGTTTTGATTATCACCTTGTGATAATGGTGTTTTGAATTTAGACCTATTAGTAGGGTCTTCTTTTTGATTGTCACTTTATAGTGATAATATTTTGAATAAGTTATGCTATTTTGATGTTGTAGTATTACTTTTTTTTGTTTATAGAGCTACTTGAGCTCCAGGAAGTGGAGTCTTTATTTGTGAAATTAAGGTAATTTCTAATATGTTTGGTTATAGTTAGTAAATACTAGCCTCGGTAGGAGTAAGAACCTCTAGTTAAAGGCTTACTTTGAATTTAGCTTTTGATTAATTTTTTTTGTCCCGTGGAGTGTTTGACTTTTTACTTAGACCCCTCCCAATTTTGACCTACACCGATTGTGACTCCCCGATTTTGTCTCCCTATGGACGTTAAGTACACGTAGCTACCGACACACTAAGATTTGTAAATATTTGTCCCCTTGTTTTGATAAATTCATAAGAATTTGTTTTGATAATTAGGAATATAGGAGAGGCTAGTATATTATAAAAAAATTTTTGTATTTGTTACACTTAAAGTTTTTCTTTGTTAGAAAAATTTTTTTTTCTTTTAGGAAAGGGGTAGTGTAACAATTTTATTTCTGCGTTATTAAATCCATCCATAAAAGTGCAAAGTTATAAAACGCTTTTATTAAAATTATAAGTAAAATACATTTAACAAGTTTGGTAATACGCTAAAGCTGTATCTATATGTAGCATTCTATATATAGTTATATATCTGTGCCTTCGATAACTGTTCGCAGGCGCGTTTTGGTTGAAAGCCCCCCCCCCCCCCGGGACACGCCGTCGTTGGAGCGAGCGTGTTAACCAGTCGGCCATGCGAGATTGTTGAGTCAAAATGTACGATTGGAAGCAGGCCGCCAATTTGCGGTTACATTTTAAGCAGTCGAGATCCATCTTTAAATAGCGGTTGGTATTCTACGAACGTTATTTAATTTGTTTAATTGAGGTATTTTATTTAGCGCGCAAATAACCACCATAAAATCAACTTTGAAAACAACTATTCCAACCACTGATGTAAAACCACTTTGTATTACAGTCTGTAGGAAGTAACTTTGATGATGGAAAATTTGAATAATTCATAGAAGACCATTTTAGTACACAACGTTAGGATGTTATTTGATAAGACAACGGGGTTCAACATATTGCAGCAGCTGATGGAAGTATGGTGATTACGTTTGATATTACAACACCTCCTAACAGCTACAAAACGCAGCTTTGGTTCGTAGATAACTTTAAGAAATTTTCCGTGTTTCAAATTAGAAACACGCTATTTTGTTTAGTGCATAAAAGCACGAAAATAATAAAATTTCAATTATTTGTTGTACTGGAATTTTCCAGTGTTAAAAATTATAATTCACAATTTTTAATGGTTTAAGAAACCATACACGTGGTTCATTTTGTTCTGTTGGTAACAGCGACAAGTTTTTTTGACGTCACTTGTTTGTCTGCAATATACTGCTGACACCTGTGTTCTAGTAAACATATGCTTTGAACAGCGTTTGCCTAAGTTGAGTAAACAAGAATATTTTTGTGATCTTTTTATTAGAAATTGAAACTAACACAAATAATTTAGATAATGGAGACTTGAGTTACAATGTTTTAAATTGTAACCCGCTCGAACAGATCTGCACGGGTCGGACCTTTGTTTTTGTAACAAGTTTACACTAAGTTTTAAAATGTTTGATTATCAACTATTTTGATAAACCTTAATTTAAAACTCATGAACTCATTTAATTAACTATGAAATTTTGTAGCATTGAATTTTGTTTTAAAAGAGAATCTTTTGAGTAAATTCTTGGTTCAAGATTAAAGTTTTTTATTTTGATCAAATATGGTCAAAACTAACTACAAGAAACTAATATCCTTAAAAGTGGAATTTTGATGTCAACTTATATAGGAGATATTTTTTTTAATATTTCTTTAGGTATGTTTGTGGTACACAAATAGTGTTCCACCCTTCTATTAAGCTAATTATTACTATTTCTTACAGGAGCAGCGTCTTATTCAGTTAAGACGGGTTTCTGTCATCGAAGGCGATTTTTTTTCTTTGGGTTTCCACGTCCGCCCCTAGAAATATACCACGCTATTATCATAAATAAGTCAGGACTTGGTGGCGCCTATTTGTTTTGGATTAAGTTCAACTTACAATCAAAATTCGACTTACCCCCCCATTTCTCATAGCTCTACCCAAGGAATAGACCCCTAGTTATGTCGGAAGACTTTGTTACACTTGCTCATAACGTGAGGCCAACTTTATATAAGAAACATTAGTTTCACTGGCTTTCTATAAACGTAGGGCAGGCGCCCATGTGTGAGGCTAGCTGAGCCCAGTTAGAAATACCGTTTCAGTATATATTGAGAACATTATACAAATTGTGGTACATTGTGTTTAGCTAAAATACATAGGAAGTAGAGATAAAAAGGGAGATTAAGAATTGTTTGTTGTCGTATCGTCGCAAGCTAAAACTGAGCTAACCGAAGTATAACAGTCAAAGCTAAGAACGAGGTCACCGGGTTATTGCAACGATATCATAGTAATATATATATATATATATATATATATATATAATTGATTGTAATTATGTTAGCGGGTATTAGGTCTGCTGGGGTAAAAGAAAACTCTTTTTTATGGCCTAAATTTTCGCATTTATTTAATGCTTTCTTAAAGGCAATAACTAAAAAAGTAATACAACAATAATAATAAAGACACTGTGGTTAATAAGCGTTACTATATATATATATATATATATATATATATATATATATATATTATATATATTAGTTTTTTATATATTAAGCATTCATTTGCATTCCAAATATGGATTGTCCTTCTTTATTAATATATATATATATATATATATATATATATATATATATATATCATATATATTATCGTGTAAATTAAATGTAAAGAGGAATAGATAAGTCAAGAGAGTAATTGTGTAAGGACCGTGTACATAAAAAACAATTTGTAAATTGGTAAAAGGGGCATTGGTTTGCCTATTGAAGAAGTCCTAGAGCTTTTTCTAACAGCAAGGAAGCGTTTTGGAGAGATTTCCATTTCGGGACATTGTGGTATATTTGTGTTGGAGCTGAAGTTTCTTTTGATTGTCTATAGAGGAGCAGATCCAGGATCCAGAGAAGCATTTACACAACGAGTAATCGTATATCAACTACAATTTTCTTTATTAAACCTTTTATTTTACATAAAACTATATAAAACTAATACTGTAGTGGGTTACTACTATCGCGTTTCATTAATTTAAAACAAGTAAATGCAAGAGTTTTTATTACTCACTGTTCACAAGTCTAATTAACAGTATATGCCTTATTTATAGATATTTTCAGTCCAATTAACAATGAAGCACTATCAGACTAATGAATTTACAAGCACTAATATCTTCTTAAGCTAACTTCTTAACCATAGGTCCATTAACAACACTAACACAACTATTTATTTATTACACTTTTGGTCTATTTATATATTCTACAAGCTGCATGTACATTAGACACATAATATAACATTTATGTATACTCTTGGACTTCCAAAAGCTCAACTATTTCACGTTACACGATATAATTTATATTCGACATTCTGATATAGACTAACTCTGTACTTCATCATCGGTCTTATTTATACCGTGAAGTAAAAAGGATGACTCATCCTCCAGTAATTGCCAGAAGCTTCTCGGTCCCTGTAGAATATGCAGTGCTTGCGGCGCTTGTGTATGTTTGAGGGGTTGCCTAATAGTAGCTCGCAACTAAACTTAAAATTTTAACTTAATAGATTTACTACCTGTGGCCAAATTTGGACCAAATCCAAATTTCGATTTTAAAATTGTTAAGGTTTTAGGTACTGAAATAAACGATAATAGAAAAATATTTTAGAAACCATTCACATACAAAGCGACAGACACTCCGTAAATTCCAAGTCGGACCACAAACAATTCACTAATATTTACTACAGACTAATACAAAATAAATTGTAACCTTTGGCGCTTCAATAAAAATACGCTTTTAAGGAATTCACATTTCTCATATTACAATTTGCTCCAATAGTATACATTTTAAATTATCAACAATAACAGATTATTTCTTCTAACCAGTTAACCCAATGTAGTCATTCAATATGACATTTCTAAAACTTTACGACGTACAATAATCATAATGTATCTGTTATCTATTTAAAAATGTTTTTGTGCAAATATATGTTTCCAGTGTATAATTTTAAAGTATTTATAACAATGTAATTTTTTAGCTGCTATTTTGATAATGGTTATTTAGAACCGAAACGCGTAATAAGCATGAAAATACATGAAAACCAATGAAAACAAATTGAGTTGTTTTACTTAACCTGACCATTTTCCAGGAACACTCATTACTATTTACATATGGTCAAAAAATGTATATCTTAATATATATACAGGGTGTTTTTTTTAAGTGGGAGGTCACCTGTATATGGAAGACCAATGGTAGAAAGAAGCTGAAAATTTGCACTAGGAGGTTATCCAATGTGCCCTACACGTCTAAAATAGTTTCGATACGTTAGCACTTCCGGTTATACCGGAAGTCGGTATTACTATCGTTATTTTAAATAGAACACCCTGTATATTTATGCATTTTTGAATTCCTTGTCGAATTTTATGTGAACTTTTATAACACAACCATACCTCTATCTAATGCCGTTTTCGAGATATTTTGATTTTTAGTAGATTTTTGACATTTGCACGCAGTCACATAAATTGGAATAACTAGAAATTGAACGAACTTACAAAATTGGTTTTTTGCAATCACATTCATAATACTTGATATTATTTCTACGTGCAAAGAAAATCAGATTACAATGTACAGGGTGCTAGAAAATTCATTTTATAATTTGACTAATCAAATGCCAAATATTCCGTTTTTTTTAAATGGAACCTACCATATTTTGTTATATTAATCGATTCTACGGAAAAAAATACCTTAGGTATGTAATTACAACAATCCATTTATTGTAAGCCGTTTTTGAGTTATTTGCATTAAAAGAGAAAATGCACTAGTTCAGTAACATAATAACATTTGCTACTATCAAGTAGCTTTTGTCCGATACATTAACAAAAGAATAATTGGATATTTTTACGAAACGTCAAATGTAGATAATTCTACGCAGATTGCAATTCCCGTACTGTAGTTATTTATGAGGGTTAATCGAAATCTTAACAAATCAAGATTATCTCGAAATGATAATTATTTATGGCGAATGTAATAGATTTCTTCGAAGAACTGGCGATATTTTTCATCAAATATTTTGTTATATTAATCAATTCTATGGAATTAATATCTTAGTACTTAGAAAGCAGGAAATGCTTTTGCATCATTTTAGTTGCCAAAAATGGCAGCGCAAGAACATTTTTTGAAAAATAATGTATAAAGGCTACACAAACATGGAACAATGTATTTCATCTAACAATATTTTACCTAAAGAAAAATAAATAAAAACAAGAGGTTGTTTATAAATGTTCTATTTGGCGGCCATTTTGATCCAAGCATTTTAAAATGCGTCTTTTAAACTCTTCATTTGTTGCCTTTTGTATTTGGTCTGGAGTTAAAGAATTTAGAGTATTTAATACTCGTCTTTTGCAATCTTCCTCAGTAGTAGGAGCGTAGGAGAAGACCGTATCTTTTACATACCCCATAGAAAAAAATCCAATTTCTAAATATCGTTCCCCTGTAAAAAGTGTTCATCGAGAAGAAAAAGAATTACTAAAACAATATGTACTTTACCGTTTAAATTTTCCTGGTAAAACACTACACATACAATTCGCTAATCTCTAATAGCACAATAAACGTTAAAAGACCATCTTTCCTGAAAATTTGTTATGCATGCTTGTTGAGGATTTTCTGTGGAACAATGGTGTGAATTATGTCGGTTAAACACTCTGTTTTTCGTAAACTTTGCTTCATCGCTCCAAATAATATTTTTCAAAAACTGTTTATCCTCTTGTGTTCTAAGTAATACAAATTCGCAAAACAACATCCTTCTTTCGAAATCGGTTTCCTTAAGGTGCTGAACAGGATAAAGTGACCAACTTTTAAAATTATTTGCTTTCAAAATATTGTATATGGAACTACGGCTCATTCCTATATCCTGTACAGCATTATTTAGTTAAGCTCTGCTGCATGAAAATATGCCAATACATTAGTAACTCCAATTACTTCCTCCGTCACGGTGCTGGTCCTGTTCTTCTTTGTAATAAATGATCCATTATTCGCACAGTTTTCAAGAAGCCTAACATTCGGCGCTGGCTTTTCAGAAATTTTGATGAAAGACATCGCAAGTTCTTTGAAGAATTCTGTTGCATTCGCCATAAATAATTATCATTTCGAGATAATCTTGATTTGTAAAGTTTCGATTAACCCTCATAAATAACTACAGTACAGGAATTGCAACCTGCATAGAATTATCTACATTTGACGTTTCGTAAAAATAACCAATTATTCTTTTGTTAATGTATCGGACAAAAGCTACTTGATAGTAGCAAATGTTATTATGTTACTGAACTAGTGCATTTTCTCTTTTAATGCAAATAACTCAAAAACGGCTTACAATAAATGGATTGTTGTAATTACATACCTAAGGTATTTTTTTCCATAGAATCGATTAATATAACAAAATATGGTAGGTTCCATTTAAAAAAAACGGAATATTTGACATTTGATTAGTCAAATTATAAAATGAATTTTCTAGCACCCTGTACATTGTAATCAGATTTTCTTTGCACGTAGAAATAATATCAAGTATTATGAATGTGATTGCAAAAACAATTTTGTAAGTTCGTTCAATTTCTAGTTATTCCAATTTATGTGACTGCGTGCAAATGTCAAAATCTACTAAAAATCAAAATATCTCGAAAACGGCATTAGATAGAGGTATGGTTGTGTTATAAAAGTTCACATAAAATTCGACAAGAATTCAAAATGCATAAATATACAGGGTGTTCTATTTAAAATAACGATAGTAATACCGACTTCCGGTATAACCGGAAGTGCTAACGTATCGAAACTATTTTAGACGTGTAGGGCACATTCGATAACCTCCTAGTGCAAATTTTCAGCTTCCTTCTACCATTGGTCTTCCATATAAAGGTGACCTCCCACTTAAAAAAAACACCCTGTATATATATATATATATATATATATATATATATTATATTTTATAACAGCAACGTCGTTATACCAAATAACACTGTATAACTTATTAACAACTGCGATTGTGTTCGCTTTCTTCAAGTTATTTTCATGTTG
The DNA here is from genome assembly GCA_036346225.1 of Platerodrilus igneus. NCBI lineage: Eukaryota > Metazoa > Arthropoda > Insecta > Coleoptera > Lycidae > Platerodrilus > Platerodrilus igneus. Next base: position 2,984,909 of record JARFIW010000165.1, on the reverse strand, counting down.
TACGTCATTACTAAAAGATTACATGCGATTTGAATAATATTGGTTTCAATATTCATAACAAATTTAAATTTTAGGTTTTGAAGGCATCTTGGTCTGTTTGTGCAATAATGAGAAGCATCAAGCCAAAATTCTAAATCATTTACAAGACAAAAGAGGTTTAGAAAATGTTTCACCTGGATGCACATTTTAGAATTAGCCTATACACTAAGTATTTGTTTAGTTCACTTTTTTCGTATTTGAATAAACTTGAATAAAAGATATATAAATAAAATTAAGATTATATCAGAAGGTTCTATAATCATTAGGGAAAGTAGTACTTTAAGACTCTTCATCATACCTTATGGAGCCTTTAATATTAATACACAAAATGGAACTGTTATTTGAGGATCATGCAGCACGGTAATCGAAAATGACACGGGTATGGTGTATTTAAGGCGCAAACCGGGAAAATCAGATGAAAATGCAAAAGACACCCTGCATGAATTCTCAAACTATTTTGTGCAACAACAAGAAAAAGTATTTTGGCAATACAAATAAGCTTAAACTCTACACTGCACAGTAGTATTGTATAAAATAAATATGTTTAGCCGCGTTAATATGATATGAAATTATTTCTACCTCGCATACCAATGAAAAGTATAAGGTCAGTTCAGGGAAAATTTTATAACTTTTATTTACTAAAATCTAAATCGAAAACACTTCTTTTTGCATGGTTGTAAATACGGCCTATATTAGTTACATGTAGGTAATTTTGTAAAGATTCTATTACAACAATCAAAATAAATAAAAACGAACTGCCCAGTGTGTTGCTAAAATGCGACTGTGTGGATTAAGTGCAACGTTAACGCTTAGTAATTTTGTAATGTCTAAGCCTATATTAAAGTCAATATTAAAACTTCAGAGTGGGTAAGTTAAGTTAGCTCAGTTTTCTGCTGTTAGAAAGGTTTGTCTTGGAATGTTAACATCTAACAAAAGTGATTATAAGCAAACAATTTTTAAGAGATTAGCCACTCTTGGGTTTAGTAATTCTTTATGTTTACCATAAAAAGCAGACTTCAGATTTTTTATTTTCTCTTTCATTTTATGTACTGCAAATAGCATTAGTTTGTAATTTTTGACATTCCTCCCTATATACAAAGCACTTTTGTTGTTACATAAAAAGTGCTTATGAAAAACTTTTCAATTTATTTCACATGTGTTGAATTTTATTATAACATAAACAGCATGTGCTGACTTTAATTTGCATATTTGTGATCCAAACATGCCAGCCTTGTCAAATTCAACTTTGAATTTAACTTTTTGTAAATAACTTAAAATTTGATTTTGAATATCTTAAAAGTTTATTAATTTTTGGTGTTTGGGCTTATTATTGAAATTACAATGATTACATTTTCATGTTATAATAATTATAAAAATTTTTTATAAAATAGATACTCTATTAGTAAGCATTATATTTTCACTTCAAATATTTAATTTTTTCATTTATGAGTCTGAATGATCTTCAAAAGAAAAGATTGAGAAAATCAAATTGTTTGTGGTGGTTCAAGGCACAAATAAGAGCTGCTTACGTTTATTGTGAGGATAGTAAATGTAATAAATATTACTATTGAAATCTGATAAATGCTTAGTGTTGTATATCCGTTAGAGTAATACATCGGATTTTCTAAAGGTAGGTAGCTTCTTATTAAAAAATGGTCCTTTTCAATTCGTTAAATATATTTGTATATAACAAAAGTATTGTAAGAACACAAATAGTGTTCATTCAAATAATTTGCCTGTTTTGTTTTATTTTTTAGGTTTAACCTAATAGTGTTTTTGTATATTCAAGTCGTAGGTCCATCGATAAAATATACTAGTAGTCATTTTAGGTCATACCTGAGGGCTTTTGCGTTTCCCTTGTAATTTCCTCATTGCTTGTGTATTCCTAAATGCAGTGGGACCATCCTCTCTTTTTGAAGTCAGCAAAATCGTCCATGACCCTAGCTAATGTCCCTCCGCATACGGTAATTCTTAAGCTTAGCCCGCAAGTATTGTTTTATATTCCTACAATTAAGTGGCCGCCCTTAAATTTTTCATATCTACGCTTATCTTTGCTAATTAGGAAACCCAAGTATCTACAGTAGTCTCCAACGCTTAAAAAAGGTAACTTTAGCGCCGTCAACGTTGGCCTTAAAAATAAAATAGTTTGCACCCTACTTATCAGTGCAATATTGACACAACACCCTTTGAAGTGTTAATAGGCGTAAAGATGAAAAAATCGGAAAACCTATTAATAAGCGACTTAATAGAAAAAGAGGTAAAAATTGTATTTTGTCAGAATAAAGAAGAAACTAGAAAATTGTGCAAAAAACAACTACTAAACGTGCAAGAAGAGAATAGAGAAGAATACAATTTAAGAAGTAGGAAGGCAAGAATTTACAGCAACGGAGGTTTGGTAGCATTCCAATGCACACAATTTGGCTCAGGGTTAAAGGTTAACCGAAAATATTCAAGACCGTACCAGATGGTGAAAGTAGGATATCGTGAACGACACGATGTCGTTAAAATAAGACACCATGAAGGTCCGATGAGAGCCGCTTCATGTGCAGAGTTTATGAATCCTAGTTGTCAGCCTACAAGCGATTCCGATTTGGAATATTTGTCGGATGGCCGAGTGTCGGATTGCATTTTCTTGTGTTGAAATAAGTTTGTGTTAACATTCTAATTTCTGTTGCTTACAATTAAAATTTTTGTTGCCAGCACAAGGCTTTGCTTTTGAAAGCTTATTTGATTATTATTATTGAATGTCAGATTGACAACGTTGAAAATTTGTAGAGTTGTCTGTAATCTCTGCAATAAAAAGATGTCTAAGAGGTTATTCCAGCGGTCTTTTAGTGACGAGTGTGAATTATACCCTACAGAACGAAACAAAACCCTGCACTATTTTTTTTTATATCACTACCACATGTGAATTTATTTAACTGTTTTAATGTTAGATAAGGGTTATTTGTTATATAAAAGATACCTTCTGGTTTTAATATGTTCCATTTTCTAAAAAGGGTAAATTAAAAAATCTTAAATGATTCACTCTGATAGGGTGTCTGTATCTTCCCTAAAACCACATGTTTTTAAATACTTGCTAGATACAGTGGCGTATAAATTCACTTTATTTAGTTTTCCATTTCACAAAGAATATTTCAACCCTGTCCTTTTCATGATCTCTCATGGGATAATACCCAAGCTATCCGCCGGCGCAGCAAGTTTTATAGCTCCACCTCGCAAGCGTAAAAAATTCAAGTTCCTTTAAATTTCGAAATGTTGTTCTATCTTCTCACTAGGGGCAAGATCACACAACGTGTTATTTAAAAAAGTAATACCGTTACATTCACGCCTAACGCTTTGGTCAAAATGAGTAACCATTTAACTGTAGCATTCATATAAAAACAAATTTGCAACCCTGGCCCAATAACGTGGGGCTGAAGAAAATAAATTTTGTTACATAGTATTAATTGCAGAACATACACGATCCATATAAAAATAAATTTGCAACACTGAGTCAACAACGAGGAGCTAAAAATTTTTTACATAGTATTATAAAGTATTACAGAACTGCGGGCAAAACTTGGTAACTTAGTAATTATACGTTTTGTCTTGTATCTGTTCTGTTTTCTAGATCAGAAAACCAGGCGTTAAAAATTTGTTAAATTCTCAGGTGAATGCCTTCATGAGTATGGATTTTGCAATTCTGCAGTATTGTGTGGCTGAATGCATTTCAAAATATTTTTAGCTTTTATTGTTAATTTAAATTTAAGTTAGTTATACGGTTTTAAACTCGCAAATCTGTGATGCCTAGATAACTAGGTTAATTAGTTTTTGTTTTTAGTTTGGGTGCAACATTTTGATGCTTATCAACTTCTTGAGCGTTTAACTTTTGAATGTATCTTGATTACTACTTTCAATTTAAATTAGGCGCCATTTATGCAACATTAACATGATTTTCTGTTAGTAATTGTACGATCCGCAGTTAAGGAGCGCCTCATGTTTGTCGTCTAAAAAGAGAAAAATATTTTGGAAAGGGGAGTGCAATATCATACTCGGGAGGTCTGATAATCTACATGGATAATTTCTTATAAAACGTAGAATGAAAAGCGAAAATGTCTTTGAGGTTTATGTGAATTTTAAATTTCATAAGCTACATCAGATGCACGAAATTAATGTGTATCGCTACAATAAACTTGAATATAGGAAAGATAGTGGAATATTATTTGTCAAGAGCCAGTTGCCAGTGGGACATATATTTCATCATCATCATCATTGGGCCTTCAGTCCTGAAACTGGTTAGACGCGTACCATCATTGTTTCCTATTCTGAACTAACCTACAGATTTCCCCGAAATTTGCACAGTCTGCATTTATCACTATCTGATCTAGGTCTACATCCACCTCTTTTTTCCTATCTCTGCTTGTCATATATCCCATACTATTCCTCAAACATGCCTTAGAACGTATTCTGCCCTTCTATTTCTCATTTTTTTTTTCCCAAAGATATCCTTGTTTCCTTACTGTTTCTATAACCTATTTGTTATTACCTTTGTCTGTCCATCCTCAAACATCTGAAGCACGGCATTTTAAGGCCGTTACTGTTCTTCTGTCTGCTTTTCAGACTGCTCGTATTTTGTAGGCATATTTTCTGTGCTGTGCTCCACACATGCGCTTTCAACTACTTTTTGTTCTATGTTTGTTGTCTTTCATCGTAGGCGCCGTTCTATCTTGTTACGTGCAGTTCGGTCACCTTCTATTGTTTTACAATTATATACCCTATTTCTTCGACATTCAGTGGTTGCGAAGGGGGGTAAGCAGCCTGTGGCTGCCAAGTTCTCCCAGCACTTGAACATTTACTGATTTAATATTTTTTCTAATATGTCTTTTCGCACAGTCAACATTAGTTGCAGATATTACACAACAAACAACTAGTTGTTTATAATAATCATCAGATTTGTCTGCGCTTACTTTTCCGTCATTGGGTTGCCCGTCTCAAAACTGGTTGGACATGTACCTGCACTTATTTCTTTTCTAAACTAACCTACATGGTTCCATGAAATTCTCACACAGCAATACAGCCCGGTTCCCCTTATATTGTTTTCTAATATTATGCCCTATTTCACAGAGATTTATTGAAGGGGGTTAAGCAACCTGTGGCTGCCAAGATCCCCCAACACTTAGACATTTGCCGAAATAATAGTTTTCCAGTAAATGCTTTCACGCAATTACCATTATTCGAGAATATTGCCCCTCCAATGCTTGTAGTTGCTTATAATAAATATAATGTTTAAGTGCAGCTACTTTCTTCGTCATTAATTTATCCATCTTGGGACTGGTTGGATGCGTACCTCCATTGATATCTCTCCGGAGCTAGCCTACACATTTCCCTGAAACTCCTACAGCCTACATCTTTCACTATCTGTGTGCAGTAGTCTCACCTAGGTCTACCTCTTCTTCTCTTTTTTCCTATATCCTGCTTCTAGTATATTCCGCACTATTCCTTCATGCCGTAGTATGTGGCCTATCATCCTATCTCTTCTATTTCTTACCGTTTTCCACATATTTCTTTCTTCCCTTACCATTTTTAGAACCTCTTCTTTCTTAACTTTGTCTGTCCATGATATTTTCATCATACGTCTGTAGCACCACATTTCAAAGGCTTCTACCTTTTTCTTGTCCGCTTCTCCCACTGTCCAAGCTTCACAGCCATACAGTGCTGTGCTTAACACATATGTTTTGAGCAATTTTTTCCTTGTTTCTATGTTTGTGGTCTTTGAGCACAGTAGTTGCTTTTTCTTGTTAAATGTAGCACGACCTTGTGCTAATCTTTGTTTTATATCTTTTGTGCTTTTCCCATCTTGCGTTAATTGGTTTCCTAGGTAGCAGAAATCCTTAACCTCTTGTAAGTTCGTGTTACATATTTGTATTCTTGTTTTTGATTTATTTTTCCCTCCTTTGCATACTAGTTCTTTAGTTTTACTTTTGTTAATTTTCATACCGTATCTCTCTGTTAGAACCGTTTCCATTTCATTGAGAGCAGCTTCTAACTCTTCCTTGCTAGATGCTAATACCGCTATATCATCTGCAAATCTAAGCATATCAATTTTTTGTCCCTGCATAGTAATTCCAAATGTCTTCCTGCATTTGACAGTATTCATTGCCTCCTCAATGTACAAGTTAAAAATTAGTGGGGATAGGGAACGTCCCTGTCTTACCCCTTTCCTGATGTTTACTTCTCTACGTTCCTGCTCTAATTCTATTACTCCTGTTTGCTCATTGTATAAGCTATGTACTATCCGTCTATCCCTATAACTCATTCCAATCTTTTTGAGTATTTCGAACATTTTTTTCCATTTTACATTGTCAAATGCTTTTTCCAGATCTACAAACCCTATATACACGCTTTCCTCTTTTTCTATTGTTTTCTCCATTATCACCCTCAGAGCTAAGATAACCTCTCGTGTTCCCCTGTTTCGCCTAAACCCAAATTGGTCTTCTCCTAGTATTTCTTCAGCCCGTGATACGTGTGCTGTCAAGCGTATTGTTCGAAAATTTTTACATTTAACCGCGCCTTTCTTTTTTGGTATAGTTACTATGATGTTACGTTCGAAATCTTTGGGTATCACGCCTGTCTCATACATATAGCTTACAAGTTGGAAGAGACGTTCAGTTACTGCTTGACCAGCGGCTTTTAGAGTCTCCGCTTGCACCTTATCTGTACCCGGCGCCTTACCATTTTTCAGACTTTTTAATGCTATTTCAAATTCATCTCTAAGTATAGGATATCCCAAGTCATCATTTTCAATGTCTGATTCCTTTTCTAATGCAGTTAGTTCTTCTCCTGCATATAAATTCCCTATATATTCTTGCCATCTACCCACTTTCTCTACATTTTCTATAATGACATTTCCTCCCGCGTCCCTTATATTTTTGCTATGCGGTTCTATATCCCTAAAATTAATTCTAATTAGTTTGTATGCTTCATCTGTCTTTCCTACTTCCATCTTAGTTTGTACCTCTTTGCACTTTTCATCAATCCATTGTTCTTTAGCTTTCCTGCATTTTCGAATAATTTCCCATTTTATGGCTTTGTATCTCTGTTTTCCTGTTTCGTCTGATTTATTTTTGTATTTTCGTCTTTCTTCTATTAAATTCAGGATATCCTTTGTTATCCATGGTTTCTTATTTACTTTTTGTGTTTACCCCAGAATATCTCTGGCCGCCATGTCGAGGCTGGATTTAATGTTATTCCATTCTGTTTCTACTTCCTTAGTATCAGATATTTTCCCGATATCTTTAAGCAATTCATTTGACCTTTTTTCGAATCTTTCTTGAATATCTTTCTTTTTTAGTTTCTGTAGGTTCAAGTGCCTTTTTCCGTTTCTTTTTTTCAAATTTTTAAATTTAAGTGCGGCCTTCATAATTACGATGTTGTGGTCAGTGTCTATATCTGCTTCTGGGTAGCTTCTAAAGTCCTTTACTTGATTCCTAAACTGTTGTCTAACAAGAATGTAATCTATTCGATATCTTCCTGTATCTCCTGGCATCTTCCACGTATATCGTTTTCTTGCATGATGTTGAAATAATGTGTTTGTAATGATTAAATTGTTCTTGTCGCAAAATTCTACCAGCCTATTTTCTCTGTCGTTTCTCGTGCCTAACCCAAATAAACCTACTATCGCTCCTTCCCTACCCTCACCTACCACTGCATTAAAATCCCCCGTAAATATTAAATTTTCATGTCCTTTTACGTGTCTTAATAAGTCTTTGATATCTTTTTAGATTGCTTCTACCTCTTCGTCACTGTAGCAAGAGGTGGGCATGTATACTTGTATTACTACTGTGTTTACCGGTTTAGATTCTAATCTAACCATTAGTACTCTTTCATTCTTTTGTAAGTAATTTTTTACACAGTATCCTATCCTTTTCCGCATAACTATCCCCACACCCAAATTTCCTTCCTCGGCTCCTGTATGAATTACCCTGAAATCTCCACTCCAAAAATCCCCCGCCTCTGGCCACCGAACTTCGCTGATCCCTACTATGTCTAATGATAATCTATTCATTTCGGTTTTTAGGTTCTCTAGCTTACCCACTTGCTTCATAGTTCTAACATCCACGCTCCGACTCGCAAAATGTTCCAGACTCTTATTCTTAACTTTCCGATCGCATCCTCCGAAGTAGTCTCCCCGAGATCCGAATGGGGACTATTTTAACTGCGGAATCTTTTAGGTACGCTGTGTACTTGGAAGGTAATGTGGTGGTTTCCCGTTGCCTTCCACATCGCGGTAGTGTGTCTTAGACTGCCATACCGACCCCTATGGTCTCTGCCAATCTAAGTACCGATAGAGCCGCTGCCCTCTTTCGGGGACCTGTCTTAGTCTGGTTCCTTACTAATGACCCTACTACTTTGGTTGGACCTGTAGTTTGGCTCTTTAGCTCATTAGAACACGCAAGCCATTTCACCTGTTCTAGTAATCTAGAACTTCGGCAAGGTGCAGGTCCATACGAAATGGGGGACATATATATATATATATATATATATATATATATATATTATTATGTAAAGGGGGGGGTATAAGGTTTCTAAAGGTATATTTGTATTAATAGGGGTGTTTGCCAAACGATAGGATCAATATTTCAGATTTAATAATTTAAAAACTATAAATTTTGCTATACTTTACATACATTAAAGTATGTACCATTTCAGATTGAAACTTATATGCCAAAAGGTAGATAACTTTATGACGTTGATATAATGCACGGTACTTGAGGTTTTATACTGAGTTGATATTTCATGAGCCAGTTGAGAGTACATTTGCCGTCGGAAAGCCGAACGCATTTATGGATATCTGCAATATAACAAAGCGTCCAGGTCGTGTATAAATTATTTGGCTTTTCCTTTTTATAGAATCAAACTTTTGGACGAATTGTAAATCAAAATTTAAAGTGAATCAAAATGTAAAAGGTTATTGGAGTTTAGTGAAGTGTTTTGGACCAATAGTAGAAATTTAAAATTATTATAAAGACTGTAGCGAAGGTATGTTGGACACTGAAAGAAAGATGATTTGTTATTGGATGTTATATGTTTAAAAATGTTATTCTAGTAAGCTAAGTTTGTTGATTTAATAACTAAGCAAAATAAATAAGGGACTTACTTTTCGAATTTGTTCAGATAAAGACCTATTTTATGAAACCTGCGTTAAGTTGTAAAATATTTTAAAATAAAAGTTTATATGTGTATCATCGAGTATTATTTAGTAAAGTGTGAAAGAAATAAGAAACATCGAGTAAATAAAGGCGACGAATATATATAAGGAGTTTAAAAGTGGTTAATAGTGCAACGGGAAAGGCAACGAGTATTTAAAGAAGATTTGGAAGTGGTTATTAGTGGAACGGGGGAAAGCGACGGATATTTGTTTGAGAAGATTGGTGTTGGTTTTGGTATAGATTTGGTATAACGGCAGTAGGAGATTGGAGTGGATAAAGAAGGCATCGACGACATAAGTAATTTTGGATTGATTTGAGAAGATTAAACGGCAGTAAGGACATCGTATGGATAATTGGAATAGTAGGACTAGGAGTGATTTGTATTAGGACAGCAAGTTTGAATTGGATTGTACGAAGAGAGGATTAAGTGGGATACGAAGCAGAGGAACAGGAGATCGATATACGAAGAGGAAGAATTAACGCAGGGGAAGTAGACAACGGTTTTTTTGCTAAATTCTAAATTGGGGTAACATTATTTCAGGTTTGGGTCATCGAAATTGTTTTTAAGAACACCTGGAGGCAGTACGCAAGCGGACAAAATTGGAGAATCTTTTTGTGAAAGTACGTACGGCGATTTCGAACTTGAGCCAGCAGTTAAAGGAAGGCCTTCAGCGCGGTATATTTCTGGTAAGTACCGTAAATATATCATAACGTCAAAAATTAAAGTCATAAACAGTTACATAAATTAATTTGGCATCAGGCAACTTTGATATATTAAAATTTGGCATGCATAGTAAATTCAGTACATTAAAAAAGTGGTAAAACAAACGAGGGTGCAGTTTGGTTGGGTAGCGTACATCTACTCACGATTGAACTCACGGTGAGTAGGTGACAAAACCCTGAGATTAAAGTTTCAAATAGTCGAGGCATATAAAAATATAGTAATTAGTAAAAAAAGAACCAACCAAACGTTTGCTAAAGCACCTCGATTTGAAATCATTAGGGACGACGACAAAAGTCGTTAAACAAATTTTGTTTAAAGTTAAAAAGTAATAAATAAAGAAGGTATTAGCCCAAAGCGAAAGTAAAGTAATAGGGGTGATATAAAGTAAAGTAAATAAGGGCGGATATAAGAATATATATATATTATATAATGATCTTGATGAAAATGGTAATTATAAGATTTAGCATTTGAAACTGTTTTAGTTTGAAACTATTTGTCGAAGTTTTCGCGGTATAGTTAAGTAAGGCGTCGCCGTGGATCAATGTAGTAAGCGTAAGACTACGGATCCCAAGGTCCTGGGTTTAAATCCGGACCCAGCCGACTGCTTGAAAAATGGCAGGTGAGCATTTTTCACAAAAATTACGCCCTCGTTCGGATGAGAAGTTAAATGGAGGTCCCGTGTGTGAGTGTTGTCACGCACGTTAAAGATCCCTACCTTGCCTGGAACGGCAAGGGTTCGGCAAAATTCTAAATTTCCAGGCAACAAAAAACTCGCTTCCTGGCCAATATAGTACCTTCGTGTGGAGCATTGGAAATTTAAATGAACGGTATAGTTCAATATCGTTAAAGATAGAGGACACAAATAACAAGCGATTTCTTAGCCGGGGCGGTAAGGTGGCTGTCAAAAATGAATTATAATTTTGAGGGATCTAGGCGGTTACAAATATTGCTTTGTCAATAGAGAAACAAAGAGGAGTTAGTAATTTGAATGCGTAGAAATAAGATAGAAATATCACGTGTTAACAGTTTAAGCTTAGTAAGAGAGGCGCGTTTGAAACGTTAACTTTGCCAGTAGGGGTGCAGTTTTTGAAGAAATGTTTATAATACGTGCGCTGTGGAGAGTGTAAACTTAAGTTTCTCGGAGAAGATCGGTGTCGGGTGGGAGTGAAATTCACAGAAATGTATAATTTAGGTTGCGGTGTGAGGAAAATTTCTAAAAATTCGTTGGCAGTTGGAGTTGTTATTGCTAGAATTTGTGGAAAAATCTAACGATTGAGAGTCTCAGGGATTGAATGTTTGTATTGACGTTGTTAACATGCGTTAGAGGGGCAAACGTAAAATATATAAGCCCTAACGAATAGTGGTGAGGCTCTCTCCCGCACAATCTCGCGCTCTCGAAGTATTTTGCAAGTATACGTCTTATACTAGTAGTGACAACCAGATAATGGCGCCAGGTATTAAAGTTCTGTTAGTAAAATTGTTACATTTTGCACGAAGTGTGCTTTGTACACAATTGCGACTGAAGTAAGAGATTGTGTTTGACGTACTGGTTGATTGGCAATACATTATTGAAGAAATTTGGTAGTTACAATGCAGTATGGAGGTGGAAAATGAGATAACTCTTTGCTGATGTAGATGCAGTTAGCAGTCGCTGTGATGGCAATCCAGATTGGATGTTCCTGTAGGCAGCAGTCGTTGGTAGTATGTTGTCAGTCCTGGGAGCAGCAATAGAATCCAGGTAACTCTTGTTTTGTTTGCATATGTGTATAAACAGGTGTGTTGTGTTTTGTGGGTATAGTGTTATGAACCAAAAGGATAAACTTGGGAATTGTTGCGACTTGAACTTTTGCTGTATTGCACTTTATTTCTTTATGTGGAAATTTAGGTTTAAGAAATAATTGATGATATTAATAATTTTTAGTACGTACAACGTAAAATGGCAGTTTTGAGGATTGACGTGCTATATTTGAACGAGGGTCTAAAGGATTATTATTAGCTCGTACTAAACCGGAGGTAAAGTGAAGACTGTGGGAAAGCCCTGTTACTTTTTTTGTAGATAATCAAATTGTAAATATTTATTTGTGTAATTATGAATTTCAAAATGTATTGTGAAATGTGTCTTATTAATAATGAGGATTTACAGGATTGAGTGAACGAAGAGTTTTATGTTAATCTGGAAGTGTCTTTGTCTATGAATATGTTAATAAACTCAGGCGTTTTACCGTAGCAGATTTTTTTTGTAGTTAGTTTGGTTTCTCAGTAAAACAACTGAGCAGCCGTGGCATACTTCGTTGCAAAGCAGAGTTATTGTAAGTTTTTGTAGATATATAAGCAGCATCGAAGGTTTGTAGCATGTTTTGTGGAACGTATTTCAGAACAAAATTTAATAAAATTCTTAAAATAGCGTTATGTCGAAGAATTTTCCTTATTCCTTGTAATGTATCACTTCCATTTTTTTCTCTATAAGTTACGTTTAAAACATCGCATCTTTTTACGTTGTAACTTAATAATTATTAGACTAAGGTATACTTACTGCATACATTTGCTGTGATACCTACATCAAGCCTCACCAGAGTAAACAAAAATATTCGAGCCTCTCAAACTGGGCACCAAGATTTGCTGTGATTCTCGCCCTGTTGAATCTCTTCTGATAATCGCCTCTTTACTCTTTCCGCCTCGGCTGCTCACCTAGTTAAAACTTTCATCCTCATTCAAAAAAACAAACACATTCCTACCACAAACATCAACGTTAACTCTATTTACATCAATATTCATAATACATTAAAATTTCAAAATTAAATTGTAGCATAAATTTCAGTATCATAAAATTTCAAGTTTAAATTTGTCATCATTTTAATTTGCATCCACAATTAAAGTCCTTGTAGGATGCCTACTAATTAATTTAACAATATTTGCAGACCTGAGTCTGAGTACAAAGGGAGCATCTCCCACCCCTTTACGTTAATCAAACAGGTTAGTCTAATTGAGCTCAAAGACAGACCCAAATTTTCATCATAATCAAGAACATAAACTGCTAAATACTCCTTTCTACTTAAACAAGAAAATTTCACCTTAAAATTAAAATTTTGTGGTTTGTACAAATTCACTACTGTCCATTTTTTAGCAAACAAGTTATAAAGTTATTCAACACACCAAAACATCAAAAATCGAACAACAAAGCATAACTTACCTGAAGGTTAATGCACTCGTGGCTCCAATGTACATCGTCCTTTGTTAATCACACCATTCCAACTGGGTTATGTTTACGGCTCCTGATTCTGAACGCTTTTAAAATTTTCTACACCACCATTCATCTAAAGTTTTTTCAGAGCTTCTCATGAACTCATCTAAGTATATCAAAATCTTGTTTTGTGGATCCAATCACGATTACGAATAACATTTGATTATTAACACCCCCGAAAAATAGCAAAGAAATTCCTAATTCTTTCACGCTATACCCCAAAACTGCCTACTTTTGTTTATTCATTTATCGTTGCAAATTTGGATAATTGGTACAGTAATACTCGCAAATATAACTAGACTTTATTACCTTGTATCTTCTTTTCTAAGTGCACTAATGCATAATAACTTGTATCGTAGCACGTAAAGAGCAAACTGTTTTGAAGTATTCAATAATCACCAAAATATAAGAGCAAACTGTTTAAAGTATTGAATCAAAATCGAAATTCTAAGAGAGCGAAACTCCTATAAACACGGGTTTATATAATAGCTTGCCTGCATGTTAGTTTTGTCCCGCGACGGCCAGTTTTCAGAATTTCGCATTCTCTGTTCTTTTCTCGACAGTCCGGCACGGCGATTCTATTAAATTTGCACTCGCGCCAGTTGAAAATCTAAGAAATTTTCACACGGCTCACAAACACGTCCGAGAATAACTAATTAATTTTGTATAGGAATCGTTACGTTTACACCTCTCATATCTTTATCTTATTACAACCAATCGTAGCCCTCGTGACGCTAAACAAATCACACTTTTAATTATTAGTGTCTCTGCTTGAAGCATTTTATCCTTCCTTTTCTACCTTGGCCTGAGTGGTACAAATCAATACTCTGTATTATGGGCTATTTCAATCCACGTGGGTTCGTACGTGACTTACTTGAGTTAAATAACCCCACATCTAACCTTCCCGTTAATATAAGCTACGGTTTATCCGACCGTTTGCAATATACGCAGAATTTTCATGTTTATCCAAACAAATTAAACTGAAATTGACTTTTAAAAATACGCAGGTGTGTGCTCCTAATTAACGTTTTAATATAATTCTCAGAGCTTTTAGTTCATGGTATTTTAACCTTGGATTTTCACAGGATTTATGCTTATTATATTATTAATAATGGTTCAATTAACTCCAACTAAAATAATAATGAATGGCATTGACTTCTACCCTTTAATTTTTAGTGAATCCTAATTAAATATTAATTATTATTTGTACATTTTGTTTAATACTCGTTACTTAAAACTTGAATTAATTAATATAAATTTTGCACGTAATTTCTATTTGTTTCTTTACTTGGAATAATTAAATTACATACAAGTTGAGCATTTTAATTCTGCTTCTTTTTATAGAAAGCGTCTAGTGAATAATTTAAATCCCTTATTTTTAATGAAACGAATAAATTTGTATGCTCCACGTTTTAATAAAGCGTATTATCTAATAAAATTTTATACAAACCCTACCTTCTAATTGAATGATTTACATCTTCATACTAGGCATTTAATTACGCGTACCTTTTCCCAAAGCTTCCTTATACACGGTGATTAAAATTATTTGATGTCGTTAATTAATTTTCTACCCTGGTCTAAATTTGAGTAATATATATACATATATATATATATATATATATATATATATATTATAGTGGTTTTAAAAGATCAAAACTAAATATAAACAAAGCAATTTTAACACACCCTGTATAAAGGAACAACCAGAAAGTACGTGCGAAAATTATATTAGTTAATTCATTTTAAGTATCAAGTATTAACGAAATTTATAAATAATTAATGAAATTTAAGTAGGTTTGCAAAGAAATTAAATGGTAGAAGCCAATGCCATTAATTTATTAATTAATTTGAATTGAATTGAACGACTATTAAGGTATAATATGCATAAAAGCGTTTAAAAACCCGGTAATACCAAGTTGAGATGCGTTGCTAACGTACAAATATATCAGGAGGGTTGAAATACATGGAATTGTATTTTGTGGTTTTATTGGGAGTGTGCGTGAATGATAGGATTTATGAATGAATATAGTTATCCAAAAGGAAGTCCAAATGAGCTAGCCGGAAGCAGTTGAAGAAGACCATTCAACCGGGGAAGAGAGGAAAACGGGTAAGCAATATCTTTTTTGACTTATTTAAATTTTTGGAACTTTTTCTATATTCGAATTTGAAAATTTTATGTTATATTCGAAAATAATTTTGTTGGTGAGGATATTACCCGAGTACCACGGCAATCTTATGGCGACCCAAAAGTGAGGCTCGAATTCCAAGTAAAATTTTAGTGATTTTATTCCAGGAAACTGGCGATCTGAGAGAGAGAGTTTCAGTTTTTTTGTTAAATTTAAGCGGATTTTAGTGTGTGTGTGTGAGGGTGATTTGAACGTATGCAGAGAAAGGAGTGGTTAAGGAGCCAAGGAATGGAAATTGGAAGTGACGATAGTGCCTTGTGTGATAGTAATTCGAAAATGGAGGAAGCTGGAGGTAGTAGGGATCAGTCGAGGACGGAATCAGGAGAAGCTGGGAATGAATTAATGATGAGAATGCTAGAGGAAATGAGATTAAGTAGTGAAGAATCAAATAAAAAATTTGATCAGATGAGTGAGACGTTAAGCGGGGTTAGAGAGGACTCAAATCGAAAATTTGAACAAATGAGTGAAGAGTCGAATAAGAACAAATTGAGTGGTACTAGAGGATAAAATAGAAAAATCGACGAAAGAATTTTCAGAGTTCAAAAAAGGTCTGACGGTAAAGATGGGGGAAGTTGAGAATAGGGTTGATAAAAATGAGCGTGATATTAGAGGTTTAAATTTGGAAATGGGACAATTAAGGACTGATGTAAGGATTTTCTGTGAGGATGAGATTAATGCGAAAATGACTGAGGTAACGGACTCGTGTAAGGATCAGTTAGGTCGAGTTGAGAGAGAAGTGACCGGGATTAAGCATAATGTAGCGACGTTAATGGGGGATGGTCCATGGTTTGTAACAGGAAATATTTCTTTAGAGCAACAAATGAAATTTTATGGGGATAGTAGAGTAAATCCGCAAATATTTATTAATAATGTTAGAGGGTTAATAAATAACGTGTACGATGAACAGGCAAAATTGAATATTGTAAAAGCTTTATTAAAAGACCATGCTGAAGCTTGGTATAATTTAATAGTACTGGAGATTGACACATACAGGGACTTCGAAGACAAATTTTTAAAACACTATTGGAGTGACCACAGACAAGACCAGGTACGAGACGACTTAATCACGAGGAAATTTAATGGAGAATTTTCAGGAAGTAGGGAGCAATATGCTATACGCAAGTATAGCATAGCTAAGCAACTGAACCCACCACTGACGGACCGACAAATTATCAAGTATTTATCACGATACTTCGAGGTAGAAGTTAGACAACACGTAGCACTACAGAACATAGTGGACAGAGAAATGTTTTTGGAATACCTGCAGAGGTACGACGACGTAAGTAGTGGACGACCTCGGGAACATAGTGAAAGACAGATCAACACAGTTAGGTTCGACAATAGACGGGACAACTACGCTAGACGGGGGAATAGTTATGAATACCAGCGACAGAATTGGGAACAGCGACGGCCATACTTTAGAAGTAATAGTTTAGGAAGGGGACCTGCACCGATACCGGGACCTACCAGACAGAACAGTTCACCGGACATGAGGGGGACTGCTAATACAGACACAGAACGAGTGGAAACGCCTAGGACATACGATGAGGTGAAGGCTAGACCAGGACCGAGTAGGGAAAGCAGACCTGGACAGGATTTTTAAAGACGGACAAACCACTAGACATCACTGTGTACAAGTATGAACATCCGAAGGAATTTTTAAAAATTGAAGAAGAAATTGAGCTAGAAATAGTAGAAAAATTTTGTTTGCCCATAATTGAAATTAAAATTTTTGAGAAAAATTTAGGAGCTTTATTAGATTCAGGAGCTGAGGCGAGTTTGGTATCGGAGGAATTCCTCAATGAAATTAAAAATAAAGTGTGTGATAGGATAATGCCAATAAAAAGAAGTCACCTGGTTGCGCCGAATAAAAAACGATTTGCTGTTGTGAATAGCGTAGTTATTTTGAAAGTAGAGTTAGGTTCAGTAAGCTGTGAACAAGAATTTATCATTGTACCTGGGTTAAAGTTTAAAGGGATATTAGGGGTCGATTGCATGATGAAGTTAGGGGTTATAATAGATATGGAGAGGAAAATAGTTAGGATTAGGGATAGGATATTGCCCTGGAAGGCAAGTTATGATGTCACGGAAGATGACATGGGGTTATGTATTAATAGTATAGAGGGAGATGATGAAGAGGTGAGAGAGATCGACTCAGGGGAATATAGTGAGGAAAGGTTAGACAAGGTAAAATGGATAGTGAAAGAAGAGGCTGAACAAGTAGAAGTAGAGTCATGCGCAGCGTTAATAGTGGATAACAAGTCAGAATTAAGAAAGATAGAAGTAAAAATAGCGTTATGTGACACACAAGAAGTAAATATAGGCATAAGTGAGTTAAAGGGCAAAGATAATTTTGATAATTTGAATTTGAATTTAAATGATTTTTATAAAATGAATATTGTACATAAAGGGTCTAGAAGAGATAAAAAGTTTTGTATAGAGGGGAAAGATAAAGATGTTGAAGTAGTATCGTTTGGTTTGTCCGCAGAAAAAGATAGTATAATAAATGAGAAACAGACAAGTATAGGGAGTGAAGAAGAAATATTTAAGAGTCAGGATAATAGGGATAAGTTGATTTTATGTGAAATAACAAGGATGGTAAGTATAGAAATAGAAGGAGGAGAAATAGGGATGAAGAGTATTAGGATGGCTAGAAGAAAGACATGGAGGATTAAGAAGAGAGTTAGATTTAAATAACAAAAGGAAGATTAATGACGAAAAGGATAGAGATAGGTGAATTTTAGTATAGATATAGAATAGAGAGATAGCGATAGGTGTATATAGAAAATTAAAAATAGAAATAGGTATATAGAAAAGTAAACATAGAAATAGGTATATAGAAAAGTAGAAATAGAAATAGGTATATAGAAAAGTAGAAGTAGAAATAGGATAAATATGAATAGGTATACAGAAAAGTAGAGATAGGTGTATAATAGAGTAAAATTTAAATAAATAGGGATAGAAATAGGTGTATATAGAAGACTAGGTATGGGATAAATATGGGAGATAGTTAGATATAGGTATAGAATTAGTTAGGTTGAGTTAAGATAATAATAGATAGGGATGATAGGTAAGGTTAAAAGTTAGGAAGGCTGAAAATAAAGACAAAAGTACAAAAAGATGTACATAAAGAGTCAATAAAGGACTAAAAGGGGGGAATGAAAGAAGAAAAGACAATGAAATAAGAAGGTGAAGAGCTAATAATAGATAAAAATAGTTAGGTAAAAGATAGTGATAGGTAATTAGAAATAAAGATAGGTGTAGATAGATAGAAATAAGTAGAAATAGATGTAGAAATAGGTAAAAATAGGTAGATAAGTAGTGATAGGTTGGATAAATAGGTATAGGTAAGGGTAGGTGAGTAGATAGGTGTATAGAAATAACAGTTAAAATTAAATTAGAATGTAGGTATTTAAATTCAGAAAAACCGGGGATAGTTTTTCTTAGAATTGAAATAGGGGGATTATATAGTGGTTTTAAAAGATTAAAAATAAATATAAACGAAGCAATTTTAACACACCCTGTATAAAGGAACAACCAGAAAGTACGTGCGAAAATTATATTAGTTAATTCATTTTAAGTATCAGGTATTAACGAAATTTATAAATAATTAATGAAATTAAGTAGGTTTGCAAAGAAATTAAATGGTAGAAGCTAATGCCATTCATTTATTAATTAATTTGAATTTAATTGAACGATTATTGAGGTACAATATGCATAAAAGCGTTTAAAAACCCGGTAATACCAAGATGAGACGCGTTGCTAACGTACAAATATATCAGGAGGGTTGAAATACATGGAATATCCAACTCGTAGAAGTGTTATTTAAAATGTTACGATTGAACACCTGCGTATTTTTATAAAGGTCAAGTTCTGCTTAAATTGTGTAGATAACACACAAAGTTTCTACGTATATTGTAAAACCGTCGCATGCGTTCTATAGAAATACTAATTAAGGGGTTATTTAACGCACATAGACAGTCCACGTGTGTAAACAGTGAACAAACAAGAATATTGATTTTTCTACCACTCAAGCAAGGTAGAAAACGTATAAGCATGAGACCACAATAGTATAGGAGGGATTGGAGAAACGTCATTAAATCTACGATTGGTGGATATGTTCGTTCGACTTGATATAGACACGAGGATAGTGTAGCGCGATTTTCTTAAAATTTTATAACGAGGTACGGAAATTCGCAGATTTGAAATTGGGGTTGAGTGCAAAATTGTGAGAATGTGTTGTTGTGAGCGGAATTTCGGATAACTTGGGGCCTAGAGAGGTGACAGTCAAAAGACATAATACTCTAGAGAACTAGGACTCGCTCTCTTGTATTTTAACTTCGTGCCTTATTATGTCGATCGTCCCAAAAGCACGTATGAAAGTTAACACGAGTTGTAAGTATTAACAAATAATTTAAAGGGTATTGCTTAGTGGTGGCCTCTAAATTAATTAAAACGCGGTTAGTGTGCCGAAATTACTTATTTTAATTTGAGGTATTACCTATAATTTGATCAACTTGTGTCGGGACATTAAATAACGTAGATTACTGTGAAAAAAGTATAATTGGAATGAAATTTGGAATTTGGTTACACCGAGAAGGCGGTGTTGGCGTATCAACTTGGAGGGAGTTCGTCTAGTAATAGCGAGAAACGACCTGCCGATCAGATAAAAAATTACATGGCATCATCAACAGAGCGAAGATCTTCTAGAAATTCCAGGTAACGATTTAAATTTGTGATTCCTATAAACTGTAAATATTGGGGTGGCGTATGAGAGTGTTTTTCAAGGTAGTGTGAATTATTTACTTATTGAACAGAATATGTGTAAGTAACTTTATTACGGTATTTAACTAGAAATTGAAGGTGTCTAGAAAGCTTTTAAACGTTCCATCAGAACGTGAAATTTTGTGAAGAGTACATGGCTTTGTTTTTTTTAGTTTTAAAATATGCAAAGTAGAAGGGCATACAGTAATTGGGTTATTATGAGCTCACCATACCCCACAGTTTACGTAGATTATTAATATAAATAAATAAATTATAATAAAGGAATTTTAGAGAAGGTATTATTCAAGGTCCATTTACTCCGAGTACATTTTATGTGTTTGATGATTGTAAAATTAAATAAAGAACATTAGAAAATAAAATTTACTGAAGTGTAATGTGAACAATAAAATAATAATGAATTGCATTTGTAAATAAGAATAAATAAAAGATTATATGTTTGTTGTATTTAGTGGTTTTATTGGGAGTGTGCGTGAATGATAGGATCTATGAATGAATATAGCTATCCAAAAGGAGGTCCAAATGAGCTAGCCGGAAGCAGTTAAAGAAGGCCATTCAACCGGGGAAGAGAGGAAAACGGGTAAGCAATATCTTTTTGACTTATTTAAATTTTTGGAAATTTTTCTATTTTCGAATTTGAAAATTTTATATTATTTTCGAAAATAATTTTGTTGGTAAGGATTTTACCCGAGTACCACGGCAATATATACTAAATTATTTATATCCAAAAGGTTGCAGAATGCGCGCAATTCTCTTCTAAATAATAAACGCATATCTTACTTAATTATTTTGGAAATCCTCATTAGCGTTAAAATTTGTTAAGGCTCATTACCTAATTATCAGATTCCAGTTATCTGTGACGCGCGCTGTTCTTCGTGCTCTCACATATCCTATTATTGTGGCGTATCGCTTCTCTCAGTGAATGCGAAAAACATAAATATTTTTTATCTGTTATTCCAGGGATTTTGCAGACTTTTTCGTGTTATAGCCGCTTATAGGAACAAACGATAATTTATTAATTAGTTTATTTACGTAGTTCTAAATACCGATGACGCAACCTTTTATATTCTAGAAAATTCTTTATTTAAAATAAATTTCTGTAATCCACAGGGTAATTTGTTTAAACTTTAATTGCAAAAGTGGTTGCATTTTATAGAAAACTTTTGCATTTAACATCAAAACATGATTTAAAACTCCTGTTAAGTTTAGAATTGGAGTTTCTGTTACCAGATTGTAGTTTTTTATGCTTAAGCGTAAAGCTAGTACCATTATACAATATTTACAATAAGCGAAACTAAATGGCTTTGTATTTGTCTTAATATGATGCATTTTTACGGTATCACAAAATTAAGTATATTTACATACACAACCTACGTTACCTATTTTGTAATTACAATATGCTTATATCATACAGATTGATTATCTATACACGGGGAATTGAATTTTTCGGTTGTATATCAATGAATAAAAGTACGCTTGTATTATACAGGGCGTAATAATATATTTACGGAAATTTTTATGTTTCCGAATTATACTATATTTTAGTGGGATTTATTTGTAGAGTTTGGGTTTTAATCACCTCTCATGTAACTATTTCTAAGCTTCAATATACTTGTTTACTTTGCCATCGTTCCTATTAGTAATTAATCATTATTCTAATTCTGAAATGAAGTACAAAAATTAAACCGACATTATTTTATATAGTACCATTCCTATTCTATCGTATTGAAAAACGTTCTAAATTAGAAATTGATTTTTATACACGGCGTACCTACAAATAAATAATTTTTTACTTATGTAATTTGATTTTAGCTTAGAAATCCATAGTAATATATATATATATATATATATATATATATATATATATAATACTGTGATAAGGGGTTGCTTAGGGGTGTATTGAGTAGTAAGGGTCGCGTAGTAACTGTAAATAGCAATGGGAATCCGAAAACTGCTTTATTTAGCAGGAAAATAAATAAAACGCACATTATGTAAATACCAAGCATTTAACTCCTTGTATATAGACCGTAATTATCATTAGAGAGCAAAAGCTATATAACGCCCAGAGTTGATAAGAAAGGGTCAGTCTCAATTTGAAGCACGTCGAACCTGCAATACCCTTAATCAAATATTTACGCGTCAAATAAATAAATTTTGTATTATATTTTTGTGAAAAATAGTGTTGTGTAAGAATAATAGTTGATGACGAATTGCGTTAATAATATGTAAAAAAGCTTTTACCGTTTTGCAGAAAACGTGAGTAGAAATTGGTTAATTAATTTAAATTAAATGTTTATAATAATGTAGGGCTCCTAAGGCAACAACCCTTGCTGAAACGTCGGATAATTAGTTAAATATATGCAAACCACTATTTAGTTTATTTTTGGGCTACAGTATCCCAAGTATAATTACCATTTTCATCAAAATCATTATATATGAAATTAGTCCATATTAAGAAAACATTTCTAAGATGTGTAACGTGCATTTTTAATCGTTTAACATTTTACGCTTTTTCTCAATAAGTAAATATCTTTCTGCAATTACTATTTCTATATTTTATATTTATTAACCCCTAGGGCGAATGCGTCGTTTCTTTGGGATCGCTGTTTGTATAAAGTAAATACTTCAGAATAATGCAGAATGGTATGCAATTTAACTCGTGTGTAGTAATTTAAAAATAGATAAATTGAAGGTTGATTTTCAATTAATAAATAAATTGCAAGAAACGAATTTTAAATAGGATTATTCGTAAATTACTTTCCAACTTCTCGAAAATGATAAACAGCTCGTAATTAAATAGTAGGTATGATTGTTGCATTCTTTTATTGGATGTTCCTTATGTGGATAGACGAGTCTAGATAAGAGTCGATAAGAGGTTATGGTAACAACGATTGAATATAAACAGATGAGGAGTTGTAGTTTGTGCTTTGTTCCTGTATGTTGATTACGTTAAAAATGCTGTTTCCTCGTTGCTTTGAAGATAGTGAGAATTGATGCGGTGTGGATTTTCGAATTGTTCATTAACAAGCACGTCACGGTTTTAGTTGTTTTTCTTGTGAAATAAAAGTCGTATAGTAACTGTAGAGAGTGTAGCTCTGATTACATTGAAGGAAAGATGCTTTATAGGCGAACGTGTTTTACTCGACCGCACGTGCTTGTTTACGGAACATTGACGGACGCACTTAGTGATACGCGTTGCTTTACTCATTGTGTTTTTTTAGTTGATTTGTCTTTTTATATTTGAACTGTGGCGCGTGTTCTACGGAACATTTTTACGGACTTACTTTAGTGATACACGTGCTTTACTCATTGTGTTTTTTTGTTGGTGCTTTGTCTTTTGATATTTAAACTGTGTGTGCGATCTAGTTTCGCGGTCCTTTTTTTATCAGAGTAGTGTATACAGCCCGTGATTCTAAATTTTTATTACCATTTTTTTACGATTTGTGTTACAAAGTATTTCGAAATTATTGTCTCAGGAAATAGAATTAACAAGAAATTTATCAATGCTACATAGTTTCATTAGCATGATAATGTCTGCTGCTAACACCCGCGAAATACGTAAGTGTGATGAGTGTAAAGTGTAAGTAATTCCATCAACACCCTCACAGTTAAAGGTGAAGTGCTTCGTTAGTGCAGGACCTCGTGAATCCCACACTTCAAATGAGAGAAAGCGTTACTGAAGGACTTTATGTAAGTTGAACTATTTCCTACTTGATATGACTTTAAATATCTATCCGTTGTTTTGCAATATCTTTGTCGTTCTGATACCTTTTACAATAGAAGTGCATGCTACTAAAAAAAAAAAAAAAAGAAAAACAGAATCAATACGACTGGATTACTCATATCAATTGTGTCTTACCTATTTATCTTTTGTTAACATTTTGTCTGATCTATGTTTAATTGGTGAGTGAGGAAACGTTTCTGCTACTCCCCAATATTACCTCACTTTGTGATAAACATTTTTGTAATGCTTTTAACGTGATTATATTATATAGTTTATCTGAACAGTTTTATTTACATTCTACAAAGTCCTGAATAACTTAGACTTTTCATTGCTGCTATGCTTATTTTCTTTTTTTTCAGGTTTGCTTAATTAATTTTCTTGCAGGTATTATCACTAACTCCTTACCGCCGCATACATCATATGTCAGTCTGCTTTCTACAACCCCCCCCCCAATCGCCGATTGAGCCCGGTCATTTCTTTGATTTTCTTTGTGTTACGTAACATAAATTTGGCGCCCAACGTGGGGCCACGAATTAACGTAACATAAATTTGGCGCCCAACGTGGGGCCACGAATTAACGTAACAGATGGGATTTTATAATCTAATACATATTAAGTACGGAACACCTACTATGAAATCACTTAAAAAGTAACATCACACGAACAATGGCAAAATTAAATACTAGGAGAAGCTTTCTACTAAGATGCAGACAACAAACCATTTTCCCACGTCATATAACTGATAGAACCAACAAATTGAGAGATTTATTAACTCACACAAACCATCATGTCAACAAAAGGATCACTAAATTTATAACCACGTCTAATATTACTATGCTAAATTTTGAAATAGAAAGTACACATTCCAATATAGCTTTTTGAAAGACAAAATTAACCTCTTTGAAAATTTCTCTTGAAGAATCTTTGACATTTGATATATTTTTAGAATTTGAACGAAGACAAGTTTTGTCATATAAAAAGTTGTTTTAAAAACAAAAACAGATTCTATCAATAAAGTCTCAATCACTAAATAATACCAATACCGAATGTAAAATTTTTTTTAATGATAATAGTAAATGGATCGTTAATTTAAGTGATAAAGCAATACCTAATGACATAAGTAACTTTTTATCATTGGGACCCAAGTTCAGTTTAAATATTAACGTCAACAATATTAACATGGTAAAACTATTAGCTAATATCGAAAACATTCTAGACAACAATGAACTTTTACAAGAAGAAAATAATGATTTAAGAGCTAAGACCACAAATTGTATTACAAATTTTGTTAGTAATCCAAAAAATAAAATTATTCGCAATTTAGAATCAAAATTATACATCAAAGTAAAAAAGTTTCTTAACGAAAATTCTGATATTATTACAAAAGCTGATAAAGGAGCTATCACTGTAATTTTAAATAAAAATGATTACGTTAACAAATCTGTACAATTACTAAAAGATGATCACACATATCAACAAATTCAAAAAGATCTCACTTTTATGATCAGAAAAAATTGTAATGACCACATTAAGATGTTACATTCCAAACATTTGATTACAGATTCCAAAAAAAAACAGTTATTCAATACCAATTCCAAACCTGGCAAATATTATGGGCTTCCAAAAATTCATAAAGAAAACTGTCCATTACGACCAATAATTTCTACAGTAAATACACCAACTTATAACTTAGCAGTCTTCCTTGCAAAAATTCTACAAACATCATTTCCTTTAGAAGTATATTATAATACCAAAGATTCATTTACGTTTGTAAATCAATTTCGTCAATTTCAATTACCTAAGAACCACATCTTACTTTCATTAGATGTTTCTTCACTATTTACAAATATACCTCTAGACTTGACTATAGAAACATGCACGAAAAACTGGGATGTTATCAAACCGCATACCACCTTGTCAAAAACCCTATTTCTTGCCTCCATCCCCTAATTTTCAATAATACTTATTTTGTGTTTCAAAATATATTCTATCTACAAAAATTTGGTACTCCAATGGGTTCCCCATTATCTCCTATCATAGCACAAATAGTTATGGATCATCTATTAAAATCAATCTTACCTAATTTAGATTTCGATATGGTATTTTTAGTAAAATATGTTGATGATATCATTTGTTCTGCTCCACCAGATAAAATACACTACATTTTAGACCATTTCAATAATTTCAATGAACACATAAAGTTCACATATGAACTTGAAAAAGAAAGAAAAATTCCTTTTATAGATACTTGTGCAGGCTGTATTGCGAAGGTATAACAAAACGCGAGCTTTAAATACGAAAGTTGTATGCATGTAAAAATAAACAGAAGCGATAAATTCACACACCAATATTGTCCTGGGTGTGTGGTCCTCTTCAATGTTGCTGCAATGCCCCCGGGGAGTCAGTTGAATGCACTGTTACAAGCACTATACTTTATTGTTTGCATAGCTTGTTTCGCACAACCGTCCCGGTACTAGGTCGAAAGAAGAGTCCTCGATTTTTGTAACAAAACCACTTTCGCACGCGTTTATTCTATAAGAGGCGCAAGCGCACTGCACAACTTTATTCCACTATAGTTTGTTTCAACTAATACGAAACATTCAGCCCACCAAAATAGCTTTAGGCTATTTTTTTTTAAACTTAACACGAAAAATTTAACTTTGACCGAGTCTTGTATGTATGTAAAACTAAATGAATATAATAATGCTTACGAAACTATAATAAAGAACACTAAAATAATTAATATTTATTATTGAGACGGCAATGGGCATAGTTTGACCATTGGTCTTTTCAAATTGCCTTGTGAAGTTTTTACGGTGGCTACACGAGGCACCCCATCGCTTCCAGGATGAAGCTCTATAATTCTGGCGAGTTTCCAATTTAAAGGAGGAACACCCTCTTTTTTGATGAGCACCAAAGTACCAATGTCAACGCCGTCGAGTCTCTTAGACTTGTACCACCGACCACGTTGATACAATTGGTGTAAATATTTATTGTGTCACCGAACCCAAAAACTTTGATGCATAGCTTGAATCAACTGCCAACGAGAGAGCCTAGAGATTTTCAAATGAGACAAGTCTGGGTGCGGAGGTGCTGTCAAGGGTTCTAAAGTTAGAAAGTGACCTGGTGTCAGTGACGAAAGATCATTGGGATTCGAACTTATGCTGCACAAAGGTCTTGAATTCATCAATGCTTCAATCTGAGTGATTAAAGTATGAAACTTTTCGTACGTGAGCACTTGGTTTCCAACAACACGAAATAAGTGAGTTTTCACCTAGTTAATGGCGCTTTCCCAAATACCTTCGAAGTGAGGGGTAGACGGGGGGTTAAAATGCCACGAAATGGCTAACGATTCTGCACAGTGTCGGAAATCCTTTAAAAGTTGGCGACTAGCGCCGACGAAATTTGTGCCGCAGTCGCTGAAAATGTGTTGACACCGACCACGACGAGCAATAAAACGACGAAGGCAAGCGATAAAGGCATCAGTCGACAAGTCTGATACGACATCCAAATGAAGAGCCTTAGTGGCGAAACAAGCAATCACGCAAAGATATGCCTTACAAGTCTTGTTGCCTCTTGCACGATGCATGTTAATCGTAAAAGGACCGGCAAAATCGATACCGACGGAACTAAAAGCCTTGGCTTGAGAAACACGAAATGAAGGCAATTCACCCATAACTGGACTGACAGGAATAGGGCGAAGACGATAACAATGATAACATTTAGACAGTATTCTACGAACTGCGCGAAGAGATGAAATGATCCAAAATCGTTCTTGAAGCAAGTACATCGTTGTGTTTACTCGCGAATGTAAATTTTGTGTGTGCACTTGTTTAATCAACAAATCTGTTATACGGTGTTTATTGGGTAATACCGCTGGATGTTTTGCGGAATCTGAAAGATTGGAATGAATTAATCTCCCGCCTACTCTTAAAATGTCATTCGAATCAAGAAATAAGCCTAGACGTTACAGATGTTTTGGCAAAGGCTCACCTTGACGAACGGCTTCGATTTCAACTGTAAGTGAACTAAATTGGACCACCTTGACAATAACCATAAGAGCAGTGTGAAGCTCCACCGACGATAAAAATAGCGAATTGATGGTACCTTTTCTAACATTAAAGATTCTCAGACAATATGCGACTATACGGTGAATTTTGTGTAACGACGAAAATTTGTTTGATAAGTCTTCCAACCAAGTTGATTCTACAGAAACAATCAAAATAATGCGTTTCTCCTCAGAAGATGCTTCCAGAGAAGGAACAAACAATTTTGGCAAAGGCCAATTTTCTTCAGACAACGACAAAAATTCAGGACATGCCCACTATAGCGGATGCGCGGGCAATATTGAAGGAGATAAACCTCTGGTAGCACAATCAGATGGGTTGTTTGAAGAACTAATGTAACTCCACTGTTCGGGAGAAATACGTTCTTGGATGTAACTAACACGGTTAGCTACAAACATTTTTAAACGATAGGTAGGTGACTTAAACCAAGTCAAAGCGACAGAAGAATCAGTGTAACAACAGATTTTTTCAAAGGTTACATTTGAATAAGTAGTTTTAAGAAAATGAACTAATTTAGACAAAAGTACGGTAGCACATAGTTCTAGCTTGGGTATAGAAAGACATTTCAAGGGGGCGACCTTTGATCTAGCCATAACAAAGTGAACAGATATTTTTCTTGACGGAAATACTAAACGAAAATATGCAATAGCCGAATATCCTTTTTCGGACGCGTCACAAAAACCATGTAGTTGTATACTACAGGCTTCATCAATAGGGATATAACAAGGAATTTGAATTGAATCAATATATGAAAATTTAGCAACAAATTTTTTCCAAAATATGACAATAGATTCAGGAGGAGGATCATCCCAATCCAACCCCAGCACCCAAAATTGTTGAATGAGTTGTTTGAGTAAAAAGGTAACTGGTGTAATAAATCCTAGAGGATCGTAAATCCTAGCAACTGTCGAAAGTAAAATCCGCTTGGAAAGACGATTTTCTAAAGGCTGCATTTCAAATGAAAAACTATCAGGTATCGAGTGCCACTGAAGACCAAGCACTTTTACGGTAAGCTTTAGATCATTTGCGACTAAACTTGGTTTTACTTGTTGATACTCAGTAGGAATATCTTCTAACAGTAGTGGACTGTTGCTAGCCCATTTGCGTAGTTCGAAGCAGCCAGCACGTAGTAGTTTAATGAGTTGACGTTTTAGTTCATGAGTTGCCTGGAGAGTGTACGACCCAGTCAATACATTATCAACATACAAATTATTTCTCAAAGCGTGAGCAGCCAATGGGTAGCTATTTTCTCCTAGTTCAGCTAGTTTTAAGATAGTGCGAATGGCGAGAAAAGGAGCGGATGAAACTCCATATGTAATTGTGTTCAACTGATAGGTTGAAATTGGTTCTGAAGGATTCCATCGCCATTGTATCAATTGATAAGAACGATCCGTTTCTGATATCAATATTTGCCTGTACATTTGTTTTATGTCACAGACAAAAACGAACTTGGGAATACGAAATGCCAAAAGTATTTTTACAATATCATTCTGGAGCTTAGGTCCAGTGAGTAAGGTATCATTCAATGAAATACCATTCGAAGCTCGAGCCGAAGCATCAATTTAGGTTAATTATTTTCTAGTTTGAACACGGCATGGTGTGGAATAAAATACGCATTATTGTCAGCTGGAGGCGTTAATAAAAGCCACATGTGACCAGATGCTTCGTAATCAAGTCTTGATTAGTTTCGAGACGACGCTCTAGTGACAATAGACGTTTAATGGCAATGGATTTCGAGTCCGGAAACTCACGAACATTTTTTCTAAATGGGAGGCTCACGCCGAACCTACCATTGGGTAACCGATGCAACGAGTTATCAAAAGATTGTTGAGCAAGGTCATTTTCCGGGGACGACAAACTCTTCGATGGAATGTCGTCAAGCTCCGAAAAATGTTTAAGATCAATATCCATACAAGGATCGATAGATACAAAGAACGAATGAATAACATTGGTTGAGATGGGATCGATAGTACCAAATATCATGTAACCAAATATGGTGTTGACAGCAACAGGCGAAATTTCTTTGCCATCAATTTTCCCATCGAGCAAAATACGACTGGCAACATCAGAGCCCAATAACGTTTGTACTGGATAAGGATGTCTCCAGTTTTCATCTGCGAGTTTTATATTTTCCAAATGAGACCAATACGATTGAATATACTTATTTGGAAGATTACCGCAAATAGACGGCAAAACCATTAAGTTTATTTTCAAATTGTTGTCCGTGGGGACTGAATCATATTCCTGAATGGGACGAATGGTTCCAGATATCACACCTAACGTTTGGTGTGAAGTCTGGCCCAAACCAGAAATAGGAATCGAAGAAGGACGAGACGATATACCAATAGACTTACGACAAGACTCCGTAATAAATGAAATTTGACTTTCAGTGTCTACTAGAGCACGAATAATTTGAGGTTGATTTCTCTTGTCGAGAATTTCCAAACAAACCGTGGGTAGCAGAGCTAGACAAGTTGTCGCCTTAGACCCAACTGTTGTAGTACAAGTAGCATTATTAGACGAACTGGTTTGCAAATTTTCTTCACGAGATGGAGTTGAAGAAGCTGGTGACGTAGCAATTGACTGCACAAAATGTAACAATGTATGATGATTTTTATTGCAAGTTTTGCACGAAACTTTTGACGGACAAGACGACATGTTATGATTTGGTCGAAGACAGTTCAAACATAACCGAAGATGTTTGGCTTGCTCGTGACGTTTGTTTGGAGACAATTTAAGATATTGCCCGCACGAATACAATACATGATTTCCCTTGCAAAAAATGCAGGAGAACGAATTGTTCTTAGAAGAAGTGTTAGTCTCAGCTAAGAATGTCCTAGGCTTCAAGTCAGAATTCGAACGAGTGCGACCTTGTTTATTAATATTATTTTTAAGCACTTTCGATTGTTTGCTTGAGACAAGATTCTCTAAGGCTACACATTGTTTTGACAAAAAGTCTTTGACGCAATTGAATGTAGGCACATCAGTAGAATTGAAATGCAATTTTAATCGTTTACGAGTTTCCTCATCGAGTTTACATAATAAAAGATCTACAAGAACGAAATCCCAACTTTCAACACCAAATTGTAACGATCCCAAAATCGATAAGTTTTCTGTGAAACAGTCAATTAAATTTCGAAGTTGTTTTACGTTTTCCGCTTGCATAGGCGGGTAATTTTATTAAACCCCGATGGTGATTAGCCAAAAGACGTTTATTATTATATCTAGAACATAAAGTGTCATATGCTAATTTGTAATTTTCATGACAAAGAGGAATAGACCGCAACAATGTCAATGATTCACCCGACAAGCTTGAAAGAAGGTAGAAATGCTTTTCGATGTCCGTTAAATGCGGTTGTTTATCTATCAAAACATCAAACATATCCTTGAGAGTCTTAAAGTTTTTAGGGTCATTATCAAAACGTGGTAGAGTAATTTTTGGTAATTTTACTCAAGATGTAAAATTATTATCTTGTCGAATTATGTGATTCGCAAACGAAGTTTTCACTTCAGCAAAAAATATCTCTTGCTCTATCAAAAGGATAGAATAATATTCGTCATCTACGTTTCTACACAAATTCTCTAAAGCCGGTTGCAATTCTGGTTTTGTGTTTACAAATACAGTAACATATTTTTCAGTAAAATCCTTGTAGATAGATTCAACCATTCGACATTTCAACTTAAATAATTTATGCACAGAATCGTTGTATTGTGTCTTTTCAGAAAGTTCGAAAATTTCATGAATCCTAGCAGCGTAGAGCTTTAATAAAGTTACAGACGTACTTGTGTCAGGCATTTTGTATACAAATAACAAACGACAATTATTTCAATTAACAACTACCGACAATAATCTTATTGTAAATTCAATCACCGAAAATGATCTAATAAAGTCATTACCCAATTTGTAATGTAAAATGCGAAACGAGCAGTTAGATACCTATAGTTTCCTATTGTATTTTAAACCTTATTTTAAACGAAATGACAACCCTTAACAAGAAGGTTTATAGAATGCCCCAAGGGTTTAGTCATTCAAACAAGAAATAAGCTAAAATATTTAGTGGTTATAAACCCTTAAGAATGCAGGTACGTATACGATAAAGCTGGAATGTTGTTTTCAGCTGTACACAAGCCAAAAGGAGTGACCTACTACACAGGTATACAAAATTTTACAATAGAACAACTTTGAATACAACATTTGCAACAGGTTTTCTATACGAACTATTTAACTATATCTGTAAAATGATTAATAATGCTCTCTAACTAAATTATTGCTAAATCGTAATATATGTATAATCAAATAATGATTTCTAATTAATAGACTTGTGTATCGAATTTTTTATATATAAGTAAATAGAAATATGATGCGAACATTGCTAATCGAAGTTTTACATACATACAAGCTAAAACGAAATAAATTAATTTATTAACCATTGACAGCTCTATCACGCGAAGAAGGACCAAAATGTAATTAATTAACTAGAATAATGTGCTGGCGCGTCTTATTAGTTGTGGACTGTATTGCGAAGGTATAACAAAACGCGAGCTTTAAATGCGAAAGTTGTATGCATGTAAAAATAAACAAAAGCGATAAATTCACTCACCAATATTGTCCTTGGTGTGTGGTCCTCTTCAATGTTGCTGCAATGCCCCCGGGGGAGTCAGTTGAATGCACTGTTACAAGCACTATACTTTATTGTTTGCATAGCTTGTTTCGCACAACCGTCCCGGTACTAGGTCGAAAGAAGAGTCCTCGATTTTCGCAACAAAACCATTTTCGCACGCTTTTATTCTATAAGAAGCGCAAGCGCACTGCACAACTTTATTCCACTATAGTTTGTTTTAACTAACACGAAACATACTTTCGTCATCCGAGATCCATCCAACAAACTGCTATTTGATTACTAAAAGCCTTCTAACTCCGGTAGATACATTAATTACTATTCCAATCATTCATTTCACCACAAAATAAATACAGCTTTAGCACTTAAACACAGAATATAAATAATCTCTGAACCACAATTTAAAAAAACTAATCTAAAAACTTTAGAATTCACACTCTGTAACAATGGTTATCCCAAACAATTAGTAAAGAAATGATTATACACAAACATCCATTTTAACAGTACTGAAACTAGACCCAATACCATTTTATACAAAAAATTACCTTTTATACAAACATTAACTCCTTTATTAGCAAGAATTTTAAAACAACAAAACCTAATTATAGAATTTAGTTATGAAAAATCTGTAAGAAAACTTTTTACAAAACTCAAAGACAAACCTAACAAATTATTAAGCAGCAATATTATTTATAAAATAACTTGTTCGTGTAATCAGACTTATGTAGGTAGCACCACCCAGTGGTTAAAAAATACACTTACACAACGTAAGTCAGATATAAAATTGGGAAAAAAGAATTGTGCTCTCTCTCAACACATTAATATAACCCAACACATCCCAAATTATAAAGAAACTAAAATTTTGGATTCTGAAAACAATTACAAAATGAGACTTTTTTGGAAACTTATTATATACAAAATGAGGTTAAGTCGATGAACTTTATACAGGACACTCAAAACTACATCCAATATACTCTAATTTATATAGAATTACACAAAAAAGCAATAGTTCAATAACACAGTTAAGATTTACATGCGGCCATGTAAAATTTAAAATCAAGAATTCCTGTCAAACTTGACAAATATATCAATAAGACATATAATTTAAAATTTATTTTATATAATTTTTATAAATCTATTAACCGACATCAATCCACATGTGTGAGACAACGTTTCTAATATTTATGCATTAGTAATTAAGTAAGTACCTATGTCATAATTTTAATATGTCTATTCGTTACTATATTAATTTTGTAGTATCTTTAAAAAAAGGCAACAACCCTTGCCGAAACGTCAGATAATTAATTAAGTATATGCAAAACACTATTTAGTTTATTTTTGGACTACAATATCACAAGTATAATTACCATTTTCATCAAGATCATTATATAATATATATATATATATATATATATATATATATATATATACTCAAATTTAGACCAGGGTAGAAAATTAATTAACGACATCAAACAATTTTAATCACCTTGTATAAAGAAACAAATAGAAATTACGTGCTAAATTTATATTAATTAATTCAATTTTTAACTAACGGGTATTAAACAAAGTGTACAAATAATAATTAATATTTAATTAGTATTTGCTAAAAATTAAAGGGTAGAAGTCAATGCCATTCATTATTATTTTAATTGGAGTTAATTGAACCATTAGTAATAATATAATAAGCACAAAAGCCTGTGAAAATCCAAGTTTGGTTAAAATACCATGAAAACAAAGCTCGGAGAATTATATTTAAAAACATTCATTAGGAGAACACCTGCAAACTTTTAAATGTCAAATTCTAATAAATTCGAGCTGATATACATGCAGCTTCTACGTATATTGGAAACGGTCGGATGCTTTAGCACGGAATACAAAACAGCGTTTATTTAAAAGTCACGTCGCGAGTCCACGTGTAGTTTAAACAGCCGATAGTAAAGAATATCGATTTGTACCACTCAGACCAAGGTAGAAAAAGACAGATAAAACAGGTAAAACAGAGACACTGATAATAAAAGGCGTGATTTGAGCAACGTCACTAGGTTTGCGATTGGTTGAAATAAGTTGCAAATATGAGAGGTGAAAACAACAATTTCTATACAAAATTAATTAGTTGTTCGCAGACGCGTTGCGCGACGTGTGAAAATTTCTTAGATTTTCAACTGGCGCGAGTGCAAATTTTTTAGAATCGCGTGCCGAGCTGTCGAAAAAGGAACATAGAATGCGAAATTCTAAAAATTGTCCGTTGATGGACAAATCCGACGTGCAAGCAGGCTATTATATAAACCCGTGTTTATAGGAGTTTGGCTCTCTTAGATTTTCGATTTTTATTCAATACTTTAAACAGTTTGGCTCTTAGATTTTTGATTTAAAACAGTTTGCTCTTTATTTTTTGCTGTTATACCATACTTCAAGCAGAATACGTGCTACGATACAAGTTATTATGCTTTAGTGCACTTACAGAAGATAGATAAGGTAATAAAGTTTAGTTATATTTGCGGGTATTACTGTACCAATTATCCCAATTAGTAGCGATAAATAAATACATTGAAGTATGCAGTTTTTAGTATAGCGTGAACGAATTATGAACTTCTTTGCTATTTTGTTCGGGAGTGAGTAATCAAATGTTATTAGTAAACGTTATTGGATCTACAAACAAGATTTAGATATACATAGATGCGTTCCTGAGAAGCCCTGAAACTTTTTAAACGAATGGTGTTGTAGATGAATTTTAAAAGGCGACCAGGAATCCTAGGACGTGAATATAACCCAGCTGGAATGGTGGGGTTAGCAAGGACGATGTACAATAGAGCCCTGAGTGCATTAACCTTCAGGTAAATTATGCATTTTGTTTGATCTTAGGTGTTTTGGTGTGTGTTGAATATCTTTATAATTTGTTTGATAAAAAATGGACAGTAGTGAATTTGTATAAACAACAAATTTTGAATTTTAAGGTAAAATTATCTTGTTTAAGTAGAAGGAGTATTTAGCAGTTTATGTTTTGGATTATGATGAAAATTTGGGTCTGTCTTTGAGCTCAATTAGACTAACCTGTTTAAGTAACGTAAAGGGGTGGGAGATGCTCCCTTTTATTCAGACTTAGGTCTACACATATTGTAACTTAATTTGTATGCATCCTACCAGGACTTTAATTCTTGATGCATATTAAAATGATGACAAATTTGAACTTGAAGTTTTATGATGCTGAAATTTATGTTGAAATTTAATTTTGAAATTTTAATGTATTATGAATATTGATGTAAATAGAGTTAACGTTGATGTTTGTGGTAGGAATGTGTTTGTTTTTTTTTATGAATGAGGATGAAAGTTTTAACCAGGTGAGCAGCCGAGGCGGAAAGAGTAAAGAGGCGATTATCAGAAGAGATTCAACAGGGCGAGAATCACAGCAAATCTTGGTGCCCAATTCGAGAGGCTCGAATTTTTTTTTTTACTCTGGTGAAGCTTTTTGCAGGTTTCACAGCATATTCTTGACGGCCCAACGCTGGGGCTCGATTCGATAACCTTAGTTCACGAATTTTGAAGGTTTCACAGCAATATATATTTATATATGTTACATATCTCTTGAAAGATTATGTTAATAAGCTCTTTAGGATCTTAAGGAGGAGGGGGTTTCCCCCTCTCTGCACATGCTACAGCTAAGAATTATATTTACCCTTGCATAGGTGTTTTAGCAGTACCCTCCGTAAAAAACTTGCACAGTTGCAATGGTGTACTTCTTACGGTTAGTTTTGTTAAATTTAGCCATATAATTCAGAGTTGATCATCTTAACTAATGCAAATATAAAAAGGAAATGTGTTCCATACTTAGGTTGAAATTTGTCTACCGTGATTCAGAAGTAAATTTGAAAAGGGAGCATCTAAAATATTGAGCAACGTTATTAGTTAGAGGTCGCTCTTACAACTTCTTTTTACGATTGAGGATAAACTTGTCATCAAACACTTTAGAAACCACGTACACAGATAAACCGAGCAATGAAGTGTCAAATCTAAATTATTTAAATTGTTAGGTATTTTATCATTTTCTTGAAATTAAGCATAATTACAAATAATTGCATACTGTTTTACTTAATATACATTAGCATTTCAAAGTTTTCAAATTATTATTTGAAGTTTTGTAGCTTCTGATTTTTGTATAATACCTCGACGTTATAAATTAATATGTAGTATAATTATCGTCATTTAAAGTTAATTATTCCGTTCAACTTTCTTTTTCTGAAGGAATCGTTCCTATACAAATAAGCCTCATTTCTAAAGCGGCTTTCAATAGAAGGAGTCAATATGAGAAAAACTTTTAAGTGTTTGGAGCTACCTTTATATGTTGTTAGAAGCTTTGGATTGTACAATGACAAGGGACATTGGAATTTCAAAATGAAAGCATGCAGTTTTGTATACATAACGCTCTTAAGTATTAACATTGTGTTGGAACTTCTTCAGTTGCCTTACATTGGATCAAATATTGAGGAAATTGTTAATATTCTCGAAGCAACAACTGCATGTGGGCAGGTAAATAAGTTGCAGGCTACAAATTTACGCAGTATGTTTTGAAAAACATCCTTAAGTTTAAGAGAAAATCCGGCTGAATTAATAGTTACTACAATATCTTTCCAAGGGTAAAAACGTAGTTTCAAAATAATTCAAAAATTTTTCATATGCATAATAGCCTAACATCTAATTAGAACCGTTTAGCTAGAACTCAATTAAGCACAGTCCATAGAAATTCGATAAAACAAAGACTAATTTAGAAAAATTTCAGGAAAATGGGTTTTGAATTAATCTTAATATTGCGGTTTCAAACAAAGTGAATAACACCTCCATCTATCTGAGTATCGTTTAAAATTTTACATAAGGACACTGAAAACGGTTTTCGATAAATATCTCGTTACTGTCACTTTACAAAAGACATTCTGTATTAAACTTGTAGCACAGGAATGTTTCTACAAAAACATGGTAAATTTTATTCGTTGGAGTATTATGTACAGTTTCGGTATACAAAATTAGGTACATAATTAAGTGGTAGCGCGTACCATAGGCAATTGATGTGTTTTCAGTGTCGCTAGTACCTTCCCGCTAAGCGGACGACTATTGTGCAGTCAGGTAATACTCATTATAAGCGATTACTCTCTTTTCTTCGAGCGAGAATGGATCAATCGTGATGAAGACCGTAGGTTCAGACTCTTTCTAAACTATGTAAGTAGATGGATGACAGGCGAATCAGCGCCTCTTTTCCTCCAGCATCCTCATTTCCTCACTCATTCTGGACCAAATAGTTTTATTTGACTAACCATTTCATCTTTCGAGATAAATGTACCTTGTTTGATATCAATTAATATTAAATTATTCTCAGCTACCTGAATTTCAAGGAATTTTTTAGATAGTATGATCCCCCAGAGAGCTACCCACATGTTAACAGTTTCGACCGGTAGCGATTTCTGACCGCCCTTATAAATTTTTAGCCATGCAACACATCAAATTAGTCTGGAATTTTACGCAAAATCCGAATCTGCAAACAGATTTAAAATCCGACCACCCCTAACCGTTTTACACATATAACCTCTGCGAAATAAATCTTTCTCCACATTTCCACCCACGAGATAAATGCACCTTGTTTGGTATCAATTAATATCAGATTTTTCTCAGCTATCCTAATCTCTAAAAAATTTTCAGATTGCATTATTCCCCATGGAGTTACCCTCATTTTACGAATTTTTTACAAACTGGTTTTTTAATTACACCCTATATCTTTTTTAAAGGGTTCGAGATACCGTTTCATCTTGCTGTTTTATGCAAAATCCGAATCTGCAAACAGATTTAAAATAGGGCAACTCCTTAACGTTTTACACACATACCCTCTAGCGACCATGTAAAAGATTATTTCTTGTTTCTTTCGAGATAAATCTATCTTGTTTGGTATCAATTAATAATAGATTGTTCCCAGCTATCCAAATTTCTAGGAATTTTTCAGATTGCATCATCCCTCAGGGATCTACCTTCATTTCAAGATTTTTTTACCAGCAGCGATTTCTAATCACCTCTCCTTTTTAACATCTAGAGTCCTTTAACCAAACACTTAGAGGTATTAACACAAAGAAATTAAGCATACAAAAGTTGAATAATTTATTTTATCCGATTTACAGTTTAATAAACTAATAGAATACAATTTTTACATTGCAGAGTAAAACATTATTTTATTTTCTTCGTGTAGCCAAATCCAAGCAGTTGAAAGTAAACTGTAACAAAAAAGAGATTAATGTGTTGTTTAAAAAGAGAGGAAAAGTGTTTTCGGTCAATCAGACATTTTGTCGTTAATCTAACAGTATTGTTGCGAGCTACTACTAGACAACCCATCAAACACACACAAAACGCCGCAGGCACTATTTATTCTCTCCGGTTCCAGAATTCTTCTAGAAAATACTAGATAATGAGTCATATCTTCAATTCAGGGTATGAATGTAAAAGTTAGTCTATACTTGAATGTCTAATATAAATTATATCGTGTACAGTAAACGTAGTTGAGCCTTTAGGAGTTCAAGAATATACATAAATGTTATATGCTGTGTCTAATGTACATGCAGCTTGTAGTATACATAAATAAATAGAAGTGTATAAATAAATAGTGGTGTTAGTGTTGTTAATGGACCTATGGTAAAGAAGTTAGTTTAAGAAGATATTAGATCTTGTTAATTCATTAGTGCAATAGTGCTTCATTGTTAAGTGGACTGAAGACATCTATAAATAAGGCATATACTGTTAATTAGACTTGGGAACAGTGAGTAATAAAGACTATTGTTATTACTTGTTTTTAAATTAAAGAAACGCGGTAGTAGTAGCCCGCTTCACTGGTGCCAGGTGCGGGGTATATGGTGATTAATTTAAAAGGAGAATACACAAGTCTAAAAATATTTAAGTAGTTTGTATATGCCAATTACAAGAAGTCAAAGTAAAATGGAGGCAGAATGTTTAATAAATTTCCTCAAGGATTTTAAATCCGGTATGGAGGAGAGGTCGGCTAAACTGGAATTGACACTTGGTGAAAATGCTGAGAAAATAGAGGAAAAGTTGAGTGAAAATGCCGCGAAAATGGAAGAAAAGTTAAGTGAAAATACAGCCACGTTAGAACAAAGATTAATGGAAAGCTCCATTGCATTGAAAGGAGATTTCACTGAACAGGTAAAAACAGTTGAGCAAAAGTTGGACAGTAAATTGGTAAAAATGGAAGAAGTTATGATGAGGCTGCAAGAACAGGTGATTTCACTAACAACACGGCCACTTGAAATAGCAAATCAAGTTGTAAATGAGAACATTCTAGAAATAAGAACCATGGAAAGAAGCGAGTCCATACCGTCCAAATTTAAAGTGAAACCACCCACATTCGATGGCAAAACACCTTGGCCCACATATTTGAAACAATTTGAAGCTGCGGCAATAGCCAACATGTTGGTGCAACAAAGAGAAGGCTATCTCCTTAATAGTGACCCTACGGGAGGAAGCTCTTACTTTCTTACAAACGATTCCCGATCACCAGCAGAATGATTACGGCCTCTTAACATCGAAGCTTGAGATGAGATATGGAGATGCTCACCTCAACAGGTTTATCTCGCACAAGTTAAGAACCGCTCGCACAAGTTAAGAACCGCTCGCAAAAAACAAGCGAAAGCCTGCAATAATTCGAAGCTGACATCGCCAGATTAGTTAGATTGGCATATCCAACGGCACCAGATAGTTTCCTTGAACAACTGGCTGTACAAACATTTGTGGATGGCGTTAAAGATGGCGAAATTCAGCACGCGCTAAGATTAGCACGGCCAAAAATGTTAGATGATGCACTGGCCCATGCGCTTGAATTTGAAGCAACTAAGCAGACATCACATAAGGTGAGTCACAAAGTTAGGTCTGCCTTAGAGGAACCTGGTCAACCACAGAACAGCATAGATGAAATAGTCAACCGTCTGGCTGAAAGACTGGAAAGAGAACGACCGCGGAGATGGCGTCTGCGATGCTGGAGCTGCGGTGAAGTTGGTCATTTACAGAGACGCTGTACTCAACCAGCAAAACAACCGGTTGAGCAGCAGGAAAACTAAAGCAAGTCGACGTAAGGGGGCGCACGTCGACAGCACAACGTAGTGCCCCTGAGATTATCATTCGTGCTGCATCGTCGATGGGGAGTCTGGACAGCATTTATATCGATGGTAGGATTAATGGTAGGGTTGTCCGATTACTTGTGGATACAGGAACGACAAGAGCTGTTGTGAGACCGGATTTGGTTGGTCGTGAAAAAGTGCTACCTGTAGCGGTGTGTCTCCGAACGGCAAGTGGTGAGAAGATTGGTACTCACGGAGAGACTGCCGTTATGTTGACACTTGGGGACAAATTAATTAATCATCGAGTGTTGGTAGCTGAAATTACAGAAGAAGTGATCTTGGGAATGGATCTCATGAGAGAATATCGGTTTCATGTAAACATGAAAGAAAATGTGCTTCGGATAGATGATGATGGGAATCCATTTCAAGGTAGGAGTAACCAGACGATGCAAGTTCGAATGATTTGCGATATGAAAATACCCGAGAAGGCGGAAATGATAGTAATGGGACGCAGGGTAGTACGCTCCGGGAAGGACAAGTATGCACGATGGAAGCAACTGAATCGGGAATGGGTCAGGAGGGACTACTGATTGGAAGAACGCTGGTAAAGTCTCGAAATATAGTACCAGTAAGGGTGCTGAACATTAATCCGCATACGGTAACCCTAAAGAAAGACACGATTGTGGGAAGTTGCATTCCAGTATGCAATATTAAACGTTGTGTGGACGACACGAAAGATAAACCAGCCAACGGTTGCTCACATAAATTGCTGGATATGTTAATACCTTCGTGTCAAGGATTAAACGGCGACCAACCGGGCAAGGTAAAAGAGCTGGTCGGACGATATCGAGGTGTGTTTGCACTGGATAATAGTGATAAAGGAAGGACGAATGTTGTGCAACACAAGATCAATACTGGATATGCGCAACCGATAAGACAACACCCCAGGCGGCTTCCTTTGGCAAAACGTAAAGAAGCCGAGCAAATTATCACCGATATGGAAGAACATGGAGTGATTGAACCTTCGAATAGTCCATGGGCATCCCCGGTAGTGCTTGTTAAGAAAAAGGACGGGTCAACAAGGTTTTGTGTAGACTACCGGCGGCTTAACAATGTGACAAAGAAAGACAGCTATCCTTTGGCCAGAATTGATGACACCTTGGATACTTTATCCGGATCTAAATGGTTTTCGACCTTGGGCTTGAAAAGCGGATACTGGCAGGTAGGCTTGGAGCCAAACGATTAAGAAAAAACTGCGTTTACAATTGGAACTGGATTATGGCAGTTCAAGGTCATGCCATTTGGATTATGCAATGCCCCTGCTACTTTTGAACGGTTGATGGAGTCGATACTGCGTGCACTGTCTTGGAAGACTTGTCTGGTGTACCTAGATGACGTGATAGTGTTAGGCCGGTCTTTTGAAGAACACCTTAAGAACCTAGAGGAGATATTCCAAAGTTACGGGGCAAACCTACATGAAGCCCAAGAAGTGTCACCGTTGGAAAAGATAAAATTTAGGAACTGTCTTTCGAGACCAATAAGCTTGAATTACAAAATAAATACAAGTTGTAACAAATATAACCAACTAGCAGTTTTCTAGATTGTCCATATTAGAGTTTGTATGGGTTTCAAAATTAAACCGTTAACAATTAAGGAAAGGACAAATTTATTGAATTTGACTGCAAGGCATTTGAAAATAACGGTACTGGTTAGGCAACCAATTTGTTATCCGATGAAAATTTTTTGAAACCGATGCAGTAACCGTTTGAATTTTTTCAATTGCTTGACGGCGGAAAAAAGGATTTCGCCAAGGTTGTGCGGAGGGAATATTTTACAAGAAGGACTGTTGGCGTGTCAAACTAACACTTTTATAAGTACTATACGCTTAAATTTTAGAAAGCCATATCTTAAAATAGTTACCTGCATTTGAATCCGAAGGGAGTGGCGGTATCTTGCAGGAAAGACTTTGACACAGAACAGGAGAATAATTTCAACCATGGCTGTTGGAACAAATTAGAAGTTAAAACCTTGCGTCAGTTTGTTTCACCTAGCTTAGACAGATTATCGGAAACATCGGCCCTTCATAAGTGAATTGCTTTATTTAACATAACATTGGACATTATAATGCATAACAACTAACCGCCACGATATAAAGCTTTTGCCAACCATTTTTTAAATTTAAAGACCGTCAACGTTTCAACACCGCTTCACGCAATCCAGCGAACGGTTGAAGTTGAAACAATCCCGCCATTTTCAAGATGTCCGGCGTGCGTTTTTACCTAACACACCATTTTTCGCAAAACATATCGAATAACAACACTAGAAGACAGCAAAAGTCCATATAACCCCTTTATCTTAGCGAAGACGACTAAATTAACAGTTAAGCGAAACACGGCTCACCGTTTCAACCAAAGCAAACCGGCGTTCAGATTCCATTTACACGCCAACGCCATGATGCCATTTCAGCCGCTCATTGCGCACTCCCGCTCCGCGATGTGAAGCAGAACCATTTCGAACACCATCGCGACGGAGCACGTTTTATTTAGAATTTTACAAACACAACCCAGCATGCCTTGCCCCAGTCCATTTCCAGTACAGTAACCGACGTTCACCTCGACCAGAACCAGCCAATTTCCGCCAGCACCGGCCAGCAGTCGCAACCATGGAACACAACCGATTATCGGCACCGTTGCCACCGTTGACAGCGCTCGCACCTTAGAGCAACAAAGCTACATTGGGCTCGTTAACCGTTCCTGCACCAACCTTCATTCCTCATACGTGTATTTTCCACACACCCCCACTTTCCACGAAATGCCGTCAACCGATTTTAGAACACGCACATCCCCCACGACCGACCTGCAGCCAACCACCCTCGTCCAGAACGCTATTCACCAACCACCCGCGTCACGGATGAACGATTTAAACGTGACGACCCACAACTTAAACCATTTTTCTCACCAACCACCGGCCTACACCAATCTTGCAGACCGTATCCATTTCTCCACACGTACGCGTTGAAGCCGTTTTCAGCCCAGATTCCCTCAACACGCCACCGGTTTTGAACGTTTTAAACAAACCACTCATTAACCATTACTGCACCATATCGCGTACCAACCAGCCCACGCACCATTTAATTTGTTCACAGCCAGACGGAACGTTGTCAGACCAGACCACCACATTCTGCGTCATTTTAAGCCCGACCACCAAACCAACACGCCCACTTCATTTTCCACACGGCGCCATTGCAATGGATGCCATGTCCACAAGCCTTTAGCCGCGACAGTTGCCTCGATCACCAACACGCGTGAGACCCTAACTTTCGTCCACCACCAGTTGAAGACTTAACACAGAATTGAACTTAACTTATTTAAACGCAAAACAAACGTTCATTTACAGCATCACATTTTGGGTTCAACACAGAGTAAAGATTTTACAACAGGCCTTAAAGACCAGCATTTTAACTCATCTGCCCATTAAACCATTGAACCTTCCGAGAACCCTTACACTCCGCAACAGATACAGGAGAAGGTGAAGCTGATTAAGGATTTAAACATACAACATAA
Source organism: Platerodrilus igneus (assembly GCA_036346225.1). NCBI lineage: Eukaryota > Metazoa > Arthropoda > Insecta > Coleoptera > Lycidae > Platerodrilus > Platerodrilus igneus. Next base: position 2,940,675 of record JARFIW010000165.1, on the reverse strand, counting down.
ACAATCATATACTTCACGTGTTATCGAAGACATGAGTGTCATTCCTCGAAACCAAACGCGCAGCAATTAACCACCAGCCAGACCACAACAGACTTGGATGGTAGCCTGCCGTCAACGTCGCCTGTCCCGCACCCTTCAATCAGCCTTTATAGCCGTTATACAACAAATTCGACACATCATTAAGTCGCCGGCATTTAACCATTTACACACACACATCCTTTCAGTGTTAGGGTTTATTTACTTATTCGCAGCTGTAAACGAACCGTCCTTCATCCTTTTCAGCGATACGACACGACGCGAGTCCATCAATTTGGCTGATTACGACAACCAGACCATTATCCGCACCCACCAAGCCCACCATCCGCATGCCACTGCGCGTGATTGAAATCCCTTCAGCAGTACCATTTGGGAACACTTTACGTAACCTCGGTAAAGATCGAAAGTTCACAAACACAGTTTGCGAATTTGCGTGCAGCAAGAAACCCGCATTCGTTCGTATCGTCATTTGATAAATTTCTTTTTCAATAACGGATGCATCTTTCAAGAACGTCATCCAAAGAGCTTTAGCAACCAGATGTCAGTCCATCGGCACATAAAACCATTTTCTTTTCTCAGTTGTTCCCACAGCATGATCGCACGCCTCACGCCGCATTTCCTTCCACCAGCCTGGTTAATTTTCGAACGGACATCAACATTTCGCGGACGAATGGCGATCATCCATCTCCGAACATCATTTTTGATTCAGATTGTGAAACATGTACACGTATCGGCACTGCAAGATTTTTTTATCTGTTTTCCTCATTCCCATTAAGGTCCAGCCGAAATCATTTTCCTTTTCCGCGATCCACTGCAGTTCACTCAACACCGCTCAGCAAAGAACAACAGACCTTTTAGCTTGTCCGAAGCGGCACAATTTGGCGTTAAGTACACATCTTCCACATCAAACATTTCCCACCGATAGCTCACCGCACAGTCCAACGCGTAACGTAGACCAAGCAACGCACGACAACGTAAAATTAGCGATTGCCGTTTTCACCGATTTCACGCGCATTGCCATTGTTAAACTCATCCACGCAGTTTACGTTGTCAACCTCATTTCCTATTCAAGCAAGCTTTAAACACACCATTCATCCCGCAATCTGTCATCCATCAAAAAAACCGACTCGTTCAATTCGTTTTAACATCGTTCCTTTCGAACAGATTTTGAATTTTCGCACGAGCCTTTCCGTTATTTCGGCATTGGCCCAAACTTTCCACGCGGAACAAGGAACTCAGACAAGCACACAATTTTTAGAAACACCGCCTCAGCTCGCGCTTAACCAACCAACAGGTCCGCACTGTCAACCGCACGCCGACATCAACCATTGGCCGCCAACATCATTTCCCACCAACGTCAGGTTCATAGCGCCACACATTATCATAGGCCCAAGTCGAACAACGAAATGCCATCGCACAGAATTGCGAACAAACACACGGCCAGCGATCCCACATATGACCCACCACCACGACACACGCAACACGCACGACACATGACATGACCGACATCGACCAGCACATCATGACCATGACCACAAGCGCACATACCACACAATTACACCCAGAGTTTTTCCACAGGTTCCACAACAGTTCACAGGCGCCGGGCGCCGGACCCAAACCATTAATTTTTCCTTTATCTAACCTAGGTCCACACTTGTTTTTTAATGGAAAAACTCATTAAAATGCAATTAGTGCTAATGGGTTTTAATGAGAAAACCATTAAAAAGCAATTAGGTCATATGGTCATGTGGTCATATGGTCATGTGGTCATGTGGTCATTGGTCATGTGGTCATATGGTCATGGATGGGTCATGTGGTCATTGGTCATTGGCCATGTGGTCATATGGTCATGTGGTCATATGGTCATGTGGTCATATGGCATGTGGTCATGTTATTCACCCTATGGGGCAATTTCACCACTTAACATCCTACATATATCCGGATATATGTCGATGCGCATCCGTCGGCTTAGGTTGGATAACAACATATTCGACTATCTTCGGCAATATACGTCCTCACTCTGTAGAATACGTAAGAGAACAATTTTTCGTATTCAATTTAGTATTCGATAGTAGCTAGAACGGTAAACATGAGCGTCTCCAAGGTGATTAACGTGTCTCAACTTCTGGGAATAAAGTGAAACCGACAAATGAGCGATTTGGATTATGGCTGTTGGCAGAAATATGTGCAACAATAATCTGGTGACAGATATTGGTAATATTTGTTATGTCGAAGGCGAAAAGATGCTGACTGGTGGACTACACACACCAATTGCAGAACCATTTTGTGACAATATAATGTTGGTTAAAATTTGGACCTTTCTGACACCGAACAAGCATCTGCAAACAAAAGGATGTTTATCCTAAAAAAGAAATTTGTGGTGCATTTAACAGCTATCTACGAAGAAAGTTCAACCGATTTGTTTCCGCTAGGCATGGTGTTAAAGCTAAGCTTCCGTTTTCTTGGAAAGCACTAACAAGATGGGCCAGAGAGTAAAAGAAATTATCGGAAAAGAAGAACTCGAATGCATTAATAAAAATTCCAAAATCCTATATGTGTTCCATACAAAGTGGAACTAGCAGATGTTGTTGGAAACTTTATTGAGGAACTACCAGATATATTAGACGAAGTCGAAAAGATTATTTCTATCTTTTGACATGGATGTAACCCAAGATTTTGCGGGCATATTTAGCAAGATGGAGATGTGTAATTATTTAACTACAAAGCATAACTTTTGCTATAAGGAGAATACGAAGAAAAGTGTAATATTATAGTTGACAACGATAAAACTGCATGGATTGATTGTTTAACATGGCTAACAACCAATGCAAGAATTAAGATATACAACAAATTTGTGTGTCAGATAACAAGTCCTGGTGTTAATAAACAACTTGGCAATCATATACTAGATTTTTACGTTGTCCAGATGTACGTTTAAGGGAAACATTTGCGTCTACTTTGGCCAAAGAACATGGTATTACGCGATTGGAAGCGAGAATATACAACTGTGCAATTGGAAGCTATGTCAGTGCGGAACGAGTGTATAAACCCTTAAAAGATTGTTTAACCTTATTGGAAGATAGTAAGTTATACTTCCTAAAGGCGCCAATGTACTCGGTATCCACTTGCCAAAATGTGGAGTACGCTATCGGACAAGCTACAAAATAGCTGTTGTTTAGTCTATAATAACCTGCTACAGTACGTGTATTGGGGAATGGCAATACAAAGAAATTGACGGGCTTGCAAATTGTTGTCCGAAAAACTAGAGGAAAGGGAAAATTGATAAAGTATGTGCTTGGCTTTTAGTTTTAACTATTTACCTATAAATTATTTGGAGATAGTAGAGGAAGATAGCCAAGATAAAATAAAAATCTTACACAAGTGCTACATTAAAGCAGGTAGTACATATTTTACACAATCTGCAACACCATATTCTACAATTCCAAAAGAAATAGTAATTTCGGAATTGTGATTGATAGATACGCCTAACATTCGTCCAGAGGTTGTACGACAACGCGTAAATATTGGTAGTAAACTCTATCCGTTTACGCTAAAGGAAATTGCCCCATTATGTATACCATACGCTGTAAGTGGAAGGAAAAGACAACTGGAATTAGAGGAAATGGATGCAAAAGGCGAAAATTGACTACATGGAAAACACTGCGACAATACGCGATCAATACAAAGATGTGTTAGACAAAGAACATCTTATTAGAGAAAATGAGGAAGAATTAAAAGATTATTTTATGTACCGATGGACTGACTTAGATACATCTGGTTGTACAAGTGTATGCATTTGCGGTTAGTAAGAAAGACTCTTTAGTTATGTAGGCGTTCTTGCAGAAAAGGATGGTACTAAATCCGTATACTTTTTAAAAGGTTATTCTAAAAACGTATTTATCAAAATGGCAGATAACAAAGACGAACTAAGGAATGCGGGTTTCGTAACCTTGGCGTACACCACACGCAAAGGGGTTCCGCTAAACATTGTATATTTACCTAGTAAAAAACCTTTCGGATCATTTAAAACCGAGGGTCTTACAACCTATAACAACCATATATTCCCAAAAGTGGTGGACATGCAACTACGCAACAGTCTGTGGGAGAATAAGGATTTCTCCAATACCGACAAGAAGAAGTCGATCAAGCTAACAAGATACGTATGCAGGATATAGTGGGAAAGCTGCGATTAAAAGATTGTCACAAGCTGCAAGAATTACACGAAGGAATGGATCTGGTTGTCGATTGAATCAAAGACTTTAAATATAGAGGCAAGCTTCGGTACATTTTACAATTCGAAAACCTAGACGGTCTTTATGTATCAAACTATTGGCTAGAAAAGGAGATAGAGGACTTGGGTATCGATTTAAATTTTAAGCTGCGAATAAAATTAGATAAAATTAAAGCCACCCAAACAAACATAAAGAAAGGACTGTCTTCTGTGTATAACTTTGTATTAAAATTAAGTTTAAATGACCCCATGCTTGGCATTAAATATTTTTAAATTTGTTATGTATAATGTCAGAATAAACATTTTATAATAGTATATAACATTGTTCTTTATTTATAAAAGGCTGTGACGTTACCCCGAAATAAGGCCAGTCGCACAGAGAGGCAGCGCATGGGCGGCAGGTGGGGCAGCACAGGGCTGGGATGTGTCTGCGTACACGAGGGAAGCGGATGTTAACAGTCACCAAGCATCCAATTCTTTATTTGGATGGTATCGAGTACTTGCCTGCGTATGTATCCGGAGTAAAAGAATACGATTTGTATACGCAGCTTATTAATAAAATTAGTTTATCGAGGGAAGATGACAAAAAGTACATCATTCCTAATAGTACAACAATCTACGCATGGGGCGTAAAGATATAAGATAGTTGTTTATATTTGTATATATTAGTTTTAAATTCCATAATTTTTAAGTTCTTCGCCCACCTTCCAAATCCTTTCCTGCTTCTATCCTGGTTGACAGAGTATACGTGTTATCTCCACGTGGTATTCGCGGGACACGGAGGTTTTAGATTTCTCGGGAGATGGTTTAAAGCATATGTCTCATGTAGCAAAAAGGGTTTTAAAGATGGAGTTAAATAAAGATGGGCAAAAATTAGTCTTTAGAAGGCATAACTTTGTATGGGTGGAGCTATTTAAAATCTGTTTACAGATTTGGGGTCCCTAGAAAATTTAATATTAGTTGATACCTAGCAAAATATATTTATCTTAAAAGAGTGACTAAGTATAATAAATACAATATAACACTTGTCGATAAAAAGTTGTAGGAAAATTAAAGACGTATTTAATGGGGGTCCAGTATTAGAATTTGTTGGTAGTAATGTTAAGTCCTACTGTATTGTAGGCGAGAAAGATACGATTAAAAAGATTAAAGGGTCTCACGAAGTGTAGTTAATAAAACCGAGGGTCTTACAACCTATAACGAATATACTCCAAAAGGGTAGGCATGCAACTACGCAGCAGTGCGGGAGAATAAGAATTCTCTAATAAGAAATTAAAGTTTCCATGTACGTAGCACCAGTCATTGGGAAATGGTAGAAATGTTAAACCTATAAAGGCGATTATTAATTGTGGATTAGAAAATAGTAGTTTTCGTGGACTAAATAAAATAGCTTAGACTAATTAATGTATATGGTTACATACTCGTACACATCCACAAACATCTGTTTACGTCCACAATGGCGATACCGGTAGTTTTTGTTTAACAAATAGTAGGAAAATACGTTAGGTGTTAGTGCGTGGAAGCCCATAGGATCGTTGGATTCAAAAAGAACGATGCGGTGGGATGTATGGTTGTTCCGTTAGAATAATCGAAAGTGGTTAATTGATTGTATTAGATGTTTAAATAAGCGAAAGTGTAAAGGTCACATAAACAAAAATTTAATTAACCGACAAAAAAGTGGCGATGTCTACACTTATAAATAAAGTATGGAATGGTGCTTTTAGCGACCCTAGCAGTAAAAAGGGCGACTGACTTTTCCAAGCAACTACAAGAATAGCAGTAGCGCAGAGAAGGGTATGCATGTATTATACAGTTGCTGCAAAATATGTTAGTTTACGCGTAGCTCGGATGTGTAATTGATCACGACTTAAAGATCCTCGGAGGTTTAAAAATTCTCAGCCCATTGTCGTTCGAAAAATGTTTGGAAATTATCAAAACGGTAGCGGGTCGAAGTTTAATGGATGATTGACCGAGTTTTTCTACCTTTACGAGGGAATTGGAAGTTGACAGACATCGAGCATCTAATTTCTATTTGGAGGATATCGAGTACTTACCGGTTCTAGAAATCAATACGTGCGGCCGACCGCTATGCGAAAGTGTAAAAGCCTACAGAAGCAAAATTTAATTATCAGACGAAAAGTGTGCGATGTGCTATAGAAAGTATAAAAATGGTGCTTTGCATCGCTCCTAACAGTAAAAAGGAGAGTGACTTTTTCAGCAATTACAAGAATAGCAGTAGCGCGGCGAAGGGTATGCATGTATTATACAGCGCATTGTTGCTCTAAAATATGTTAGTTTACGAGAAGCTCGAACGTGCACAAATTAAATTTCAATCTATAATTAACCACGGTCGTAAAAATAGGAAATTAATGGGTAATTCTAATACCGTTAAGCATATACTTTCGCTTGGTGATTCATTTGGAAAAATATTCAAGCCCCATTTCCTAAAATATGACGTAAAGTTATTTAAAATTAAATTGTTGTAAGTATCCTGTAGACAACAAGTTGGTATTTTCTTAGTAATGGTTTAAAGTGTTTTTGGTTATAGTAGCATTGCATCTTCTACAGCACGACTTGCACACAATTTGTGTGCGTGTGCTACCACCCTTTGGATTTTTAATATGCACGCGATCCGTATAACATGGAAGACGTTTTCCGGTGTTTCTACTAACGGCATTCACACCATCGACGAAGCGAAGCAGGTGCATGCATTAGCGCTAAATGTATTGGACGAGCAGCAAGGAATATGACATCATTTAGTTCCCGCCGAATCCTCAACATCGTTCGGTCGTCTTCGGAAACCTTCGGTATGCATTCTATAAGGAACATAAATCAGGTATGCTCGAGTAAGCTTTTAGTTAGTAGATTACAAGTTTAACCAAAGTGCTATAGTGCGGTTTTGTTTTGTACCAAAATGGTACCTGCAAACGTTTATAAGTGCAACCTTGCGGTGCTTCCTATACCTGGAAAATGCTCTCAAACGGCACCAGAACAAATGTCGTAGTGTAACATCGCCCAGGGTTAAGCCGTCCGCAGCAAAGTACTTAAACTGTGGGACTTGCGGTTTCGCTTTTACGAGAATGGACAACTTACGCGACACAAGGAAAACAGCACGGTATGTCATTAAGCCTTAAACGTTCAGCTCCGCCAGCTGTTAAAGGGTCTTGTACGAAACAACCACGAATTATGTGTACAGTATGCGATTTCGAAATGGAAAAGAATACATATGCCGCACACTTAAGGAGCAACAAACATAAAATGCATCAGTTACCGCTACTAACGAAGATGGTGTAGAAATGATTAGCACAGCGTTTAACAACTGCATGGCTAGCTATCGCATAAATAACGCCAGCGTCGACAATGGAGTGTCCGAGTTTTTGGAAGCAGAAGGAACGATTTATTCGATTACTTAATAAAAAGAATACAACATATAATCCGGAAAATACGTACGAAGTCTTAAACATCATTCCTAATAGCACAGCAACCTAATTAAGGTAGGTCAGTAAGCAATATTTAATTGTTGTTAATTGACTTGTATTTAGCGTACTTTCCTATTTAAAACCCATTACATTGGAATGTGTTTACCTCCACGTGATGTCGCTGGACGGTAAAACATATTGTTAGATTAACGATAATATGTCTTATTAACCGAAAACACGTCTCCTTTTTACATTAATCTCTTTATTACAGGTCTATTTAAACAACACATTAATTTCCTTTTGTTACAGGTTAAACTTTCGGCTACGCACAGGAAATAATGTTATACTTTGTAAAAATTGCATTCTATAAGTTTATTAAACTGTAAGTTGGATAAATAAATTATTAAAATTTTGTGTTCTTAATTTTGTGTTACTACCTCTAACTGTTTGGTTAAAGCATATGTCTTGGGTAGCGAAAAAGGTTTTAAAAAATGGAGTTAAATATATACGAGCAAAATTTTTTAAAGAGGTTTGAGAGCTTAAAGTATAATTTTGCAGGGCGTGGTCCTATATTAAATCTGTTTACAGATTCGGATTCTACATAAAATTCTAGACTAACAAGATGTATTGCATGTATAAAAAATTTTATAAGAACGCTCAAAAGTCGCTACAGGTAAAAAATCTTAAAATTAGGGTAGCTCCCTTGGGGATGGTGCAATCTGAAAAATTCCTAGAGATTTGGGTAGCTGAGAAAATTCTAATATTGATTGATACCAAACAAGATAGGTTTATCTCAAAAGATGCATTGGTCAGACGAAGAAAACTATTTGTTAGTTTTGCTTATAGAGCAAAGAGCGAAATTTAGAGGTTCCGGACTTTAAAGGGTATAACTTTGCAGGGCGTGGTCCTATTTTAAATCTGTTTACAGATTCTGCAATAAAATTCTAAGCTAACAAGATGTATTGCATGACTAAAAAATTTATAAGAACGCTCAAAAGTCGCTATAGGTAAAAAATCTTAAAATTGGGGTAGCTCCCTTGGGGGTGATGCAATCTAAAAAATTCTTAAAGATTCGGGTACCTGAGAAAAATCTAATATTGATTGATACCAAACAAGGTAGGTTTATCTCGAAAGATAAAAAAATGGCTAGTCGAAGAAAACTTTTTGGTCCAGAATGTTAGCGGTAAAAAATCTTAAAAATAGGTTTATCTCGTGGGAGGAAATGTGGATGCTCATTTATCTCGAAAGATGAAAAATGGTTAGTCGAAGAAAACTTTTTGGTCCAGATGTGTGAGGAAATGTGGGATTCTGGAGGAAATGTGGGGGTGATTACACCATAAATACACTACTATTATAGAATCTTAAAACTAATATTTACAATAGATATACAAAATCTATACAAATATAAACAACTATCTTAGACCTATATCTTTATGTCCCCGTGTGTACGTTGATATATTTCCGTTTGTCATCTTTATTAATAAGCTGCGTGTACAAATCGTGTTTTTTACTCGGGATACATACACTGGCAAGTACTCGATACCACCCAAATAAGAATTAGATACCTGGTGACTGTTAGCTTCAGCTTCTCTTGTAAAAGTTAGAAAAACTCGGTCAATCATCCGTCTAACTTTTACTTCAACCCGCTCCCATTCTAATAATTTCCAAACATTTTTCAAACGACAACGGTCTCAAAATTTTTAAACCTCCGAGGGAGCTATAAGTCGTGATCAATTACACGTTCGAATTACCCGTAAACTAACATATTGGTGCGAGCTACTATTAGGCAACCCGTCAAACATACAAGCGCTGTAGGCACTGCATATTCTCCATGGACCGAGAGACTCTTCTAGCAATTACTGGAGAATGAGTCATCTTTTATAATTCAGAGTATATATAAGACCGCTAATAAATGAAAGAAGTTAGTCTATATCAGAATGTCGAATATAAATTATATCGTGTAAAGTTAAATAGTTGAGCTTTTGGAAGTCCAAGAGTAAACATAAATTCTATATGATGTGAAAGTGTCTAATGTACATGCAGCTTGTAGAATACACAAATAGACAAAAGTGTAATAAATAAATTATAATAGTTGTGTTAGTGTTGTAAATGGACCTATGGTTAAGTAGTTAGTTTAAGAAGATATTAGTGCTTGTAAATTCATTAGAGTAATAGTGCTTCATTGTTAATTGGACTGAAAACATCTGTAAATAAGGCATATACTGTTAATTAGACTTGTGGACGGTGAGTAATCAAGATCTTTGTTATTGTTTTGAATTAGTGAAACGGGTAAGGCCCACACTGGTGTCAGGCCTGTGTGGGGTATATAATGATTAATTTAAAAGGAAAAACACACAAGTCTAAAGACATTTAAGTTGTTTGTATATGCCAGTTACAAGAAGTCAAAGTAAAATGGATGCAGAAAGTTTAATGAATTTCTTTAAGGATTTTAAATCCAGTATGAAAGGAAGGTTTAGTGAGAATGCTGAGAAAATGGAGGAGAGGTCGACTAAACTGGAAGTGACACTAAATGAAAACGTAATGAGGTCAGCTGAACTAGAAACAAACCTTACCGAAAGATTAAGTGAAAATGCTGAGAAAATGGATGAAAAGTTTAGTGAAAATGCCGAGAAAATAGATAAAAAGTTTAGTGAAAATTATAAGAAAATGGAAAGGTTAAGTGAAAATGCTGCCAAAATGGAAGAAAATTTGAATGAAAGTACAGCCACGTTAGGACAAAGATTAATGGAACGCTCCATTGCATTGAAAGAAGGTTTCACTGAACAGGTAAAAACAGTTGAGCAAAAGTTGGACAGTAAATTGGTAAAAATGGAAGATGTGATGAGGCTACAAGAACAAGTGATTTAACTAACAACGCGGCCACTTGAATTAGTAAACGAAGTGGTAAATTAGAACATCCTAGAAATAAGAAGCATAGAAGGAAGCGATTCAATACCGTCAAAATTTAAAGTGAAACCACCCACATTCGATGGTAAAACACCTTAGCCCACATATTTAAAACAATTTGAAACTGTTGCAATAGCCAGCGGTTGGTGTAACAAAGAGAAGGCTATCTCTCTAATAGTGGCCCTACGGGGGGAAATTCTTAACATCTTGCAAACGATTCCCGATCACCAGCAGAATGATTACGGCCTCTTAACATTGAAGCCTGAGATGAGATATGGAGACGCTCACTTTCATCAGGTTTACTATGCACAAGTTAAGAACCGCTCGCAAAAGACAAATGAAAGTCTGCAAGAATTCGAAGCTGACATTGCCAGATTAGTTAGATTGGCTTACCCAACGACACCAGATAGCTTCCTCGAACAGCTGGCGGTTCAAACATTTGTGGATGACGTTAAAGACGGCTAAATACAGCAAGCGCTAAGATTAGCACGGCGAAAAATGTTAGATGACGCACTGGCTCATGCGCTTGAATTTGAAGCAGCTAAGCAGATATCACACGGGATGAGTCACAAAGTTCGGCTGCCTTAGAGGAACCTAGTCAAGTGCAGAACAGCATAGATGAAATAATCAACCATGTGTTTGAAAAGCAAAGAGCGGAAAGGCTAGAAAGACGATGACCGCAGAGAGGGTGTCTGCGATGCTGGAACTGCGGTGAAGTTGGTTATATACAGAGAAGCTGTACTTAACCAAAGAAACAACCGGCTGAGCTAAAGCAGGCCAATATAAGAGAGCAAACGTCGACAGCACAACGTAGTGCCCCGGAAATTATCATCCGTGCTGCATCGTCGATGGGAACTCTGGACAGCATTTATATTGAAGGTAGAATTATTGGTAGGGTTGTCCGATTACTCGTGGATACAGGAGCGACAAGGACTATTGTGAGACCAGATTTGGTTGGTCGTGGAAAAGTGCTACCTGTATCGGTATGTTTTCGAACGGCAGGTGGTGAAAAAATTTCTACTCACGGAGAGACTGCCGTAACGTTGGGAATTAGAGACAAACTAATTAATCATCGGGTGTTGGTAGCTGAAATCACAGAAGAAGTGATCTCGGGAATGGATCTCATGAAAAAATATGGGTTTCATGTGAACATGAAAGAAGATGTGCTACGGATAGATGACGATGAGATTCCATTTCAAGGGGCGAGTAACCAGACGATGCAAGTTCGAATGATTTGTGATATGAAAATACCCGAAAAGGCGAAAATGATAGTAAAGGGACGTTCGGATGGTATGCTCCGGGAAGGACAAATATGCATGATGGAAGCAACTGAATCAGGAATGGGCCAGGAGGGATTACTGATTGGAAGAACGCTGGTAAAGTTTTGAAATATGATACCAGTAAGGATGCTGAATATTAATCCGCATACAGTGTCCCTGAAGAAAGACATGATTGTGGGAAGTTGCATTCGAATATGCCATATTAAACGTTGTGAGGACGACACGAAAGATAAACCAGCCAACGGTTGCTCACAGAAATTGCTGCATATGTTGATACCTTCGTGTCAAGGATTAAACGGTGACCAACTGGGCATGGTAAAAGAACTGGTCGGACGATATCGAGGTTTGCACTGGATGATAGTGAGAAAAAAAGGACGAATGTTGTGCAATGTAAGATCAATACTGGAGATGCGCAACCGATAAGATAACATCCTAAGCGTCTTCCTTTGGCAAAACGTAAGGAATCCGAGCAAATTATCACCGACATGGAAGAACAAGGAAGGATTGAACCCTCGAATAGTTCATGGGCATCCTCGGTAGTGCTTGTCAAGAAAAAGAATGGGTCGAGAAGGTTTTGTGTGGACTACCGGCGGTTAAATAACGTGACAAAAAAAAACAGCTATCCTTTGCACAGAATTGATGACACCTTGGATACTATATCCGGATCTAACTGGTTTTCGACATTGGACTTGAAAAGCGGATACTGGCAGGTAGGCTTGGAGCCAAACGATAAAGAGAAAACTGCATTTACAATTGGAATTGGATTATGGCAGTTCAAGGTCATGCCATTTGGATTATGCGATGTCCCTGCTACTTTTGAACGTTTGATGGAGTCGATTCTGCGTGAACTGCCCTCGAAAACATGCTTGGTGTACCTAGACGATGTGATAGTGTTATGCCGGTCTTTTGAAAAACACCTTAAAAGGAGATATTCCAAAGATTACGCGGGGCAAACCTTACATTGAGCCCCAAGAAGTGTGACCTATTTGGAAAAGCGGTGAAATACCTAGTACATGTCGTTTCGGAGACCGGAATAAGAGCTGACCCTGACAAAAAAAACGGTACAAGAGTGGCCTACACCAGCAGATATACACCAACTACGCAGTTTTCTAGGATTATGCACATATTACCGACGTTTTATACTTGGGTTTGCGAACATTGCCAAACCATTGACAAAATTAACCGAAGATGGACAAGAATATGATTGGAATGACGACTGCTACAGTGCATTTGAACAACTGAAACGGCTACTGGTTACAGCACCAATTTTGAGTTATCCACGGATGGAGGGGAAATTTGTGTTGAATACCGATGTCAGTAACACAGTTATAGGAAGCGTTCTTTTTCAATTGCTTGACGGACAAGAAAAAGTTATTGGGTATTTCAGCAAGGTCTTGTCGCAACCAGAAAGGAACTATTGTGTAACAAGAAGGGAGCTGTTGGATGTCGTCAAATCCGTAGAGCACTTTAATAAGTACTTATACGGCCGTAAATTCCTGTTGAAAAGAGACCATGCTGCACTAAAATGGTTACTGCAGTTTCGAAATCCTAAAGGTCAAGTTGCACGGTGGATAGAACGACTGCAGGAATATAACTTTGACACAGAACATCGTGTAGGAGCTAGCCATCGGAATGCAGACGCTCTATTAAGGAGACCTTGTCCGGTAGACTGCAATCATTGCTCCAAGGTGGAAGAGAAAATAAGTGGTATACATAGAATGACGGTAACCGATGATGATTGGCAACCCGAAAGGATCCGAGAAGACCAGGAGAATGATTTAGAATTGGCACCTATTATTGAGTGGAAAACTAGAAGACAACGACCAGCTTGGGAAAAAATTAGTATTTCAAGTAGGAGCCTGAAGGCATACTGGGTACAGAGGGACATCTTGGTGATTGAAAATAGAATCTTGAAACGACGCCTGGAATGTGAAGATGGCACTGAGAGACTTCAAAAGCAGACTGCCGGGAGTGTTGCAGCAAACGCATGATGGTATTTTCGGAGGGCACTTTGGCGTGAAAAGAACTCTCGAAGGAGTGAGAAAAAGATTCTATTGGGTGAACTGCAAAGAAGATGTGAAGGAGTGGTGCCGGAAATGTGAGTTATGTCGTGTAAAGTTAAATAGTTGAGCTTTTGGAAGTCCAACAGTAAACATAAATGCTATATAATGTGAAAGTGTCTAATGTACATGCAGCTTGTAGAATACACAAATAGACAAAAGTGTAATAAATAAATTATAATAGTTGTGTTAGTGTTGTAAATGGACCTATGGTTAAGTAGTTAGTTTAAGAAGATATTAGTGCTTGTAAATTCATTAGTGCAATAGTGCTTCATTGTTAATTGGACTGAAAACATCTGTAAATAAGGCATATACTGTTAATTAGACTTGTGGACGGTGAGTAATCAAGATCTTTGTAATTGTTTTAAATTAGCGAAGCGCGGTAGTAGTTGCCCGCTACACTGGTGTCAGGCCTGTGTGGGGTATATAATGATTAATTTAAAAGGAAAAACACACAAGTCTAAAGACATTTAAGTTGTTTGTATTAGCCAGTTACAAGAAGTCAAAGTAAAATGGATGCAGAAAGTTTAATGAATTTCCTTAAGGATTTTAAAACCATAATGGAAGGAAGGTTTAGTGAAAATGCTAAGAAAATGGAGGAGAGGTCGACTAAACTGGAAGTGACACTAAATGAAAACGTAATGAGGTCAGCTGAACTGGAATCAAACCTTACCGAAAGGTTAAGTGAAAATGCTGAGAAAATAGAAGAAAAGTTTAGTGAAAATGCTAAGAAAATGGAAAGGTTAAGTGAAAATACTGCCAAATGGAAGAAAAGTTGAATGAAAGTACAGCCACGTTAGGACAAAGATTAATGGAACGCTCCATTGCATTGAAGGAAGGTTTCACTGAACAAGTAAAAACAGTTGAGCAAAAGTTGGACAGTAAATTGGTAAAAATGGAAGATGTGATGAGGCTACAAGAACAAGTGATTTATCTAACAACGCGGCCACTTGAATTAGTAAACGAAGTGGTAAACTAGAACATCCTAGAAATAAGAAGCATAGAAGAAAGCGATTCAATACCGTCAAAATGTAAAGTGAAACCACCCACATTCGATGGTAAAACACCTTGGCCCACATATTTAAAACGATTTGAAGCTGCTGCAATAGCCAGCGGTTGGTGCAACAAAGAGAAGGCTATCTCTCTAATAGTGGCCCTACGGGGGGAAATTCTTAACATCTTGCAAACGATTCCCGATCACCAGCAGAATGATTACGGCTTTTTAACATTGAAGCCTTAGATGAGATATGGAGACGCTCACTTTCATCAGGTTTACTATGCACAAGTTAAGAACTGCTCGCAAAAAACAAATGAAAGTCTGCAAGAATTCAAAGCTGATATTGCCAGAATAGTTAGATTGGCTTACCCAACGACACCAGATAGCTTCCTCGAACAGCTGGCGGTTCAAACATTTGTGGATGGCGTTAAAGACGGCTAAATACAGCAAGCGCTAAGATTAACACGGCGAAAAATGTTAGATGACGCACTGGCTCATGCGCTTGAATTTGAAGCAGCTAAGCAGATATCACACAGGATGAGTCACAAAGTTCGGCTGCCTTAGAGGAACCTAGTCAAGCGCAGAACAGCATAGATGAAATAATCAACCGTGTGTTTGAAAAGCAAAGGGCAAAAAGGCTAGAAAGACGATGACCGCGGAGATGGTGTCTGCGATGCTGGAACTGCGGTGAAGTTGGTTATATACAGAGAAGCTGTACTTAACCAAAGAAACAACCGGCTGAGGTAAAGCAGGCTAATATAAGGGGGCAAACGTCGACAGCAGAACGTAGTGCCCCGGAAATTATCATCCGTGCTGCATCGTCGATGGGAACTCTGGACAGCATTTATATTGAGGGTAGAATTAATGGTAAGGTTGTCCGATTACTCGTGGATGCAGGAGCGACAAGGACTATTGTGAGACCAGATTTGGTTGGTCGTGGAAAAGTGCTACCTGTATCGGTATGTCTTCGAACGGCAGGTGGTGAAAAAATTTCTACTCACGGAGAGACTGCCGTAACGTTGAGAATTAGAGACAAACTAATTAATCATCGGGTGTTGGTAGCTGAAATCACAGCAGAAGTGATCTCGGGAATGGATCTCATGAAAAAATATGGGTTTCATGTGAACATGAAAGAAGATGTGCTACGGATAGATGACGATGAGATTCCATTTCAAGGGGCGAGTAACCAGACGATGCAAGTTCGAATGATTTGTGATATGAAAATACCCGAAAAGGCGAAAATGATAGTAAAGGGACGTTCGGATGGTATGCTCCGGGAAGGACAAATATGCATGATGGAAGCAACTGAATCAGGAATGGGCCAGGAGGGATTACTGATTGGAAGAACGCTGGTAAAGTTTTGAAATATGATACCAGTAAGGGTGCTGAACATTAATCCGCATACGGTGTCCCTGAAGAAAGACATGATTGTGGGAAGTTGCATTCCAGTATGCCATATTAAACGTTGTGTGGACGACACGAAAGATAAACCAGCCAACGGTTGCTCACAGAAATTGCTGCATATGTTGATACCTTCGTGTCAAGGATTAAACGGCGACCAACTGGGCAAGGTAAAAGAACTGGTCGGACGATATCGAGGTTTGCACTGGATGATAGTGAAAAAGGAAGGACGAATGTTGTGCAACATAAGATCAATACTGGAGATGCGCAACCGATAAGATAACATCCTAAGCGTCTTCCTTTAGCAAAACGTAAGAAATCCGAGCAAATTATCACCGACATGGAAGAACAAGGAGTGATTGAACCTTCGAATAGTTCATGGGCATCCCCGGTAGTGCTTGTCAAAAAAAAAAGAATGGGTCGAGAGGGTTTTGTGTGGACTACCGGCGGTTAAACAATGTGACAAAGAAAGACAGCTATCCTTTGCACAGAATTGATGACACCTTGGATACTATATCCGGATCTAACTGGTTTTCGACATTGGACTTGAAAAGCGGATACTGGCAGGTGGGCTTGGAGCCAAACGATAAAGAGAAAACTGCATTTACAATTGGAATTGGATTATGGCAGTTTTAGGTCATGCCATTTGGATTATGCAATGCCCCTGCTACTTTTGAACGTTTGATGGAGTCGATACTGCGTGGACTGTCCTCGAAAACATGCTTGGTGTACCTAGACGATGTGATAGTGGTAGGCCGGTCTTTTGAAGAACACCTTAAGAACCTAGAGGAGATATTCCAAAGATTACGCGTGGCAAACCTTACATTGATCCCCAAGAAGTTTCACGTATTTGGAAAAGAGGTGAAATACCCACGATATGTCGTTTCGGAGACCGGTATAAGAGCTAACCCTGACAAAAAAAAACGATACAAGAGTGGCCTACACCAGCAGATATACACCAACTACGCAGTTTTCTAGGATTATGCACATATTACCGACGTTATATCTTGGGTTTGCGAACATTGTCAAACCATTGACGAAATTAACCGAAGATGGACAAGAATATTATTGGAATTTCGACTGCCACAGTGCATTTGAACAACTGGAACGGCTACTGGTTAGGGCACCAATTTTGAGTTATCCACGGATGAAGGGGAAATTTGTGTTGAATACCGATGCCAGTAACACAGTTATAGGAAGCGTTCTTTTTCAATTGCTTGACGGACAAGAAAAAGTTATTGGGTATTTCAGCAAGGTCTTGTCGCAACCAGAAAGGAACTATTGTGTGACAAGAAGGGAGCTGTTGGATGTCGTCAAATCCGTAGAGCACTTTTAAAAGTACTTATACGGCCGTAAATTCGTGTTGAAAACAGACCATGCTGCACTAAAATGGTTACTGCAGTTTCGAAATCCTGAAGGGCAAGTTGCACGGTGGATAGAGCGACTGCAGAAATATAACTTTGACACAGAACATCGTGTAGGAGCTAGCCATCGGAATGCAGACGCTCTACTAAGGAGACCTTGTCCGGTAGACTGCAATCATTGCTCCAAGGTGGAAGAGAAAATAAGTGTCATCCATAGAATGACGGTAACCGATGATGATTGGCAACCCGAAAAAATCCGAGAAAACCAGGAGAATGATTTCGAATTGGCACCTATTATTGAGTGGAGAAGTAGAAGACAACGACCAGCTTGTGAAAAAATTAGTATTTCAAGTAGGAGCCTGAAGGCATACTGGGTACAGTGGGACCCCTTGGTGATTGAAAATAGAATCTTGAAACGACGCCTGGAATGTGAAGATGGCACTGAGAGACTTCAAAAGCAGTCTGCCGGGAGTGTTGCAGCAAACGCACGATCGTATTTCCGGAGGGCACTTTGGCGTGAAAAGAACTCTCGAAGGAGTGAGAAGAAGATTCTATTGGGTGAACTGCAAAGAAGATGTGAAGGAGTGGTGCCGGAAATTTGAGTTGTGTGCCTCTGCAAATGGCCCGGTCACAAAACGGAAAGCCCCAATGAGACAGTATAACGTGGGGAATCGTTTTGAGAGAGTAGCCATTAATATAGCTGGTCCGTTTCCTGAATCAGAAAAAGGAAATAAATACATCTTGGTTGCAATGGATTATTTTACCAAATGGCCGGAGGCATATGCTATACCTAACCAGGAAGCCGAGACGGTTGCAGATGTACTAGTGAGGGAGTTGTTTTGTCGCTTTGGAGTTGCGTTGGAATTACACTCCGATCAGGGTCGGAACTTCGAATCAGCGTTGTTTCAAAACGTCTGCAAGTATCTTGGAATCAGAAAGACTAGAACCACGCCACTTCATCTTCAATCGGATGGATTGGTTGAAAGAATGAACAGGACGTTAGGAAAGTACCTAGCCAAAGTTGTCTCTGAACATCAACGAGACTGGGATCAATATTTACATTTGTTCCTACTGGCGTACCAATCTTCGGTACATGATAGCACAGCATACTCTCCTGCTTGCGTGATGTTAGGACGTGAATTGCGACTACCATGTGATCTTCAATTTGGATTTAAACCTGGAGAAGAGATCGCAGGTAAAGATTACGTTAGTAAGCTTCGTGATAGATCAAATAGCATTCACGAAAACGTCCAAAAGAATATCCAGGCAGCAAGCGATCGAATGAAATCACAATATGACACGAGAGCACAAGAAGGTGGTTATCAACCTGGAGCTTTAGTGTGGTTGTATAATCCACAAAGAAAACGGGGGTTGTCGCCAAAATTACAAAGACAATGGGAAGGCCCGTATGAAGTGTTAACGAGAATTAATTATGTATTGTACCGGATCAGAAGATCTCCCAGTACCAAAAGTGGTACACTTTGACCGTTTAACATCCTACGCTGACAACAACCAGGAAGACTCGAATAATGAGAATGGTGTTCGACGAGTTATTAATCATGAGCCAAATTTAGATTTTGAGAGTTTTATAGCGGCGTATGGTGGTTCCGATAAGGCGAGATTTGGCGTTGTTGTTGAAAAACAGCAAGATCTGTTTAGAGCACCAGAGGAGTATACCCTTGCATATTGCGTAGCTCAAGATTTGGAAATGTCAAGAGGAATACCTGTTGTTTTCAAGAAAAAATTTGGATGTTTGGATGAATTAGTACAACAGCAGCCAACTATAGGAAAAACTTTGGTTCTTCAGGATAAAAATCGTTATGTTTACTATCTGGTCAACAAAAATTCTTCCTGCCAGAAACTTCGGTATGGACATCTATGGGAGGCATCTTAAGACTCAGATGATGGAAAATGGAGTAACGAAACTAGCGTTGCCCAAGCTAGGCTGTGGATTGGATCGCTTAGATTGGAGGGTAGTCCGAAATATGCTAGAAGTAGATTTCCAGGGAACTAACGTCCAGGTCCTTGTTTGCTGTTATCAACCGGTTGCCTACCAAGACCAAGAAAAGAGTGTTGACTGTTATTTCCAAGGACGCGGTGGATGCACCAGAGGAGATAGCTGCCGATACCATCATCAGTGATGGAATTGGCGCCAAAATGTATTTACAGTTACGAGACGTAACGGTTTTAAAGAGGGGGCAGTATTGTAAACTACTATTAGACAACCCGTCAAACACACAAGCACCGTAGGCACTGCATATTCTCCATGGACCGACAGACTTCTAGCAATTACTGGAGAATTGATCATCCTTTTTAATTCAGAGTATATATAAGACCGCTAATAAATGAAAGAAGTTAGTATACATCAGAATGTCGAATATAAATTATGTCGTGTAAAGTTAAATAGTTGAGCTTTTGGAAGTCCAACAGTAAACATAAATGTTATATAATGTGAAAGTGTCTAATGTACATGCAGCTTGTAGAATACATAAATAGACAAAAGTGTAATAAATAAATTATAATAGTTGTTTTAGTGTTGTTAATGGACCTATGGTAAAGAAGTTAGTTTAAGAAGATATTAGTTAATAATCTATAGGAACACTGTGGCACGATTTAAATAAAATTAAATAAAACCCCTTAACCACAAAAATATTTAAAGATACGTATTTCGACCACTATGTGGTCATCATCAGTAGGGAACCTGTTTAAAAAAATAATAAAAATTAGTTGTTGTTCTGGAACATTTCAGAGGATATTCTCCTCACCACTTATGCTGAAGTGAACCTTCCGAACCTATAATTTACTATATTGTTGCTTTAAACACTATCGAGGATATTCTCCTCACCCGCAGGCTGGTGTTCTCAACAACAAACAAGTGAATTGTGACATTATAACTTAAATCTACTTAATTTATACTAATTCTAAATCTTTATGTTTAACAATTTTAATTGATTCATAGGCATTTAAGGAGGAAAACGTTGGTACCGCTTTTAACAATTTGACATTTTCTAGTTTAACGGGGTGGCTGGTTTCAAATATATGTTTGGCGACCTGAGACCTTTCATATTTACCATATTTGAAGTGAGCAATGTGTTCTTTAAATTTTGTTGTTATATTCCTTTTGGTCTGACCAATATATTTTTGAAAACACCCTGGCCCTGCACAACTAATTTCATAAATCCCCGACTTTTGCAATTTTTCCACCTCGTCTTTTGGATTACCTAGCAAATCTTTAATTTTATTAGTATTAGTGAAGCAATTTTGAAATTACACTGTTTGAATATTTTATCAAGACCCTTTGTGGTTTTGTGAAACGGAAGTTTAACATATTTAACATTATCGTTAGAGGTGGTTGATTGCAAAGTCGTTGATTTACGGATGTTAATTCTGTTTTTACACTTTCTAAAAATATTATCTATAATATCAGAAGAGAAACCATTGTAATTCGCTATTTGTTTAATAGGAGCAAATTCCTTATTAAATCTGTTTTTATTTAAAGGAAAATTCAATAATCTATTAATTAAAAAGTTAAATGAAGCCAACTTATGTTGTAAGCTATGATTAGAGGAAGACAAAATAAAGCGATTTACATTGGTTTCTTTTCTATAAATGTCAAATTCTAATTTATTACCATTTCTAATTACTAATGTATCTAAAAAGGGTAATTGTCCATTATTCTCTAGTTCATACGTAAATTTTATGGTTTGAAATTTTGAATTCATTTCTTTAACAAAATCATCAACATTTGATTTAGAAGTGTCAAAAACTGCAAAAATATCATCCACGTACCTTAACCATGTTCTTGGGAAGTATTTCGAGTTTTCTTTTAACTCGGTTTCAAAACGAGACATAAATAAATTTGCTATGAAAGGTGATAAGCTATTTCCAATTGCTGTGCCTTCATGTTGTTCGTACAACTTGTTGTTGAATTGAAAACAGTTCTGGGACATGCAATGCGAAACAAGCTTGATATAGTCCTCAACTTTATCATCATCAATATCACTATCTATAAGAACATCCTTTAAATATGTTAAAGTACGTGGTATTGGAACACTAGGGACTAATGAACTGACATCAAATGAAATTAAGATTTCGTTCTCTTCTAATGTGATATTTTAATTTTATTAATGAACTCTAAAGAGTTTTGTACAGATAAACTATTAAACTTTAAAATCTTAAATTCATTTGACAGCCACCGTGATAAATAGTAAGTCGGTGAGTTGATACCTGAAACTATTGGTCTCATCGATTTATTATTTTGTGAATCTTTGGTAAACAGTAAAGTTTTGGCATTTCGGGATTTGAAATTTTAATTTTAATTTTAGTGTGGGCGAAATTAGGTTTGGACATTCTTTCAAAACAGACTCTGTTGATTTAATCATTTTATTTAAAGGAACTTCATTTTACGTTTTTGACTATTGGTCTGTAAGGACCCTCAGACAGCAAAGTCTCTACTCTATCAACATAGTCTTGTTTATCCAGAATAACCAACCTATTCCCCTTATCAGCCTTTAAATAATAACAATTCTTTTGTCGTAAATCTTTAATAATCAGATGATCTTTCCTTGTTTGTTCTGAGGCATTCCTTGCGCAAGTGCGTAAGTTGTTCGAAAGTTGAATTTTGCACGCGTTTCTAATAAAGTTTTTTGAATTGTCATCTAATTTTGAAATAGATTTTTCAATGCCAGCAATAATGTCTTCCAAAGGAGTTTTCAAATGATCTACTCCAAATTTTAGGCCTCGACCAAGGAAAGTCAACTCTTCATTATTGAAGTTTTTCGACGATTTGTTAACAACTATTGATTCTAATGGAGGTGAAGTAATTTCCAGTTTTTTAGGAGGTACATTGACATTGTGTTTCTTTAAAAGAAACTTCAACTTAGTGTTTTGCCTATTAATTTTGTCTAACAATTTATGATTGTTGACTTCAAAAACAAATCTCTGGAAATTACTCCATTCCTGAAAACCGGACTCGAATAAATTGCACGTTAGTGCTAGGTGCAATTTATACGTTTCCAGTTCCAATCTACTAAGCTTTACTATACAGATATTTGATTTCCAAATTAAGCCATTTATCTTTTGCAAAATTGATTATTGCGTTACTACGTTTACAATTACTGCTGATTTTTACGTTAATGAAATTTGGAAAAACTTTGTGGGCTTTACAACTTTTTAGGAATCGAATATCTGCTTTTACAAAACTAATTTTAAGAGCTAAGCTCAGATACCTATTAAGTTCCGAAGACCGGGAAGTCATAGTTAATAATCTATAGGAACACTGTGGCACGATTTAAATAAAATTAAATAAAAACCCTTAACCACAAAAAATATTTAAAGATACGTATTTCGACCACTATGTGGTCATCATCAGTAGGGAACCTGCTTAAAAAAAAAAAAAATAAAAATTAGTTGTTGTTCTGGAACACTTCAGAGGATATTCTCCTCACCACTTAGGCTGAAGTGAACCTTCCGAACCTATAATTTACTATATTGTTGCGTTAAACACTATCGAGGATATTCTCCTCACCCGCAGTCTGGTGTTCTCAACAACAAACAAGTGAATTGTGACATTATAACTTAAATCTACTTAATTTATACTAATTCTAAATCTACTGAAGCGGAACCAATTTAATCTTGCTTTCTCATTGGTTGTTGACCAATAGGGAAAGCAAAGCAGATGACTCTATTGGCCCTTTATCGGTGTTTAAAAGGGGTCCTTTATGTTTAACAATTTTAATTGATTCATAGGCATTTAAGGAGGAAAACGTTGGTACCGCTTTTAACAATTTGACATTTTCTAGTTTAACGGGGTGGCTGGTTTCAAATATATGTTTGGCGACCTGAGACCTTTCATATTTACCATATTTGAAGTGAGCAATGTGTTCTTTAAATCTTGTTGTTATATTCCTCTTGGTCTGACCAATACATTTTTGAAAACACCCTGGCCCTGCACAACTAAGTTCATAAATCCCCGACTTTTGCAATTTTTCCACCTCGTCTTTTAGATTACCTAGCAAATCTTTAATTTTATTAGTATTAGTGAAAGCAATTTTGAAATTACACTGTTTGAATATTTTATCAAGACCCTTTGTGGTTTTGTGAAACGGAAGTTTAACATATTTAACATTATCGTTAGAGGTGGTTGATTGCAAAGTCGTTGATTTACGGATGTTGATCCTATTTTTACACTTTCTAAAAATATTATCTATAATATCAGAAGAGAAACCATTGTAATTCGCTATTTGTTTAATAAGAGCAAATTCCTTATTAAATCTGTTTTTATTTAAAGGGAAATTCAATAATCTATTAACTAAAAAGTTAAATGAAGCCAACTTATGTTGTATGCTATGATTAGAGGAAGACAAAATAAAGCGATTTACATTGGTTTCTTTTCTATAAATGTCAAATTCTAATTTATTACCATTTCTAATTACTAATGTATCTAAAAAGGGTAATTGTCCATTATTCTCTAGTTCATACGTAAATTTAATGCTTTGAAATTTTGAATTCATTTCTTTAAGAAAATCATCAACTTTTGATTTAGAAGTGTCAAAAACTGCAAAAATATCATCCACGTACCTTAACCATATTCTTGAGAAGTATTTGGAGTTTTCTTTTAACTCGGTTTCAAAATGAGACATAAATAAATTTGCTATGAAAGGAGATAAGCTATTTCCCATTGCTGTGTCTTCATGTTGTTCGTACAACTTGTTGTTGAATTGAAAACAGTTCTGGGCCTAAAATTTGGAGTAGATCATTTGAAAACTCCTTTGGAAGACATTATTGCTGGCATTGAAAAATCTATTTCAAAATTAGATGACAATTCAAAAACCTTTATTAGAAACGCGTGCAAAATTCAACTTGCGAACAACTTACGCACTTGCGCAAGAAATGCCTCAAAACAAACAAGGAAAGATCATCTGATTATTAAAGATTTACGACAAAAGAATTGTTATTATTTAAAGGCTGATAAGAGGAATAGGACACACTACCGCGATGTGGAAGGCAACGGGAAACCACCACACCAAGTACACAGCGTACTTAAATTGTAACAAACATGATGGCATTCTCTGGGGTAAAAGATTCCGGAGTTAAAATAGTCCCCCATTCGGATCTCCGGGAGGAGACTACTTCGGAGGATGCGATCGGAAAGTTAAAAATAAGAGTCGGGAACATTCTGCGAGTCGGAGCGTGGAATGTTAGAAGTATGAAGCAAGTAGGTAAGCTAGAGAACCTAAAAATCGAAATGAATAGGTTATCACTAGACATAGTAGGGATTAGCGAAGTTCGGTGGCCAGAGGCGGGGGATTTTTGGAGTGGAGACTTCAGGGTAATTCATACAGGAGCAGAGGACGGAAATTTGGGTGTGGGGATAGTTATGCGGAAAAAGATAGGATACTGTGTAGAAAATTACTTACAAAAGAACGAAAGAGTACTCATGGTTAGATTAGAAGCTAAACCGGTGAACACAGTAATAATACAAATATACATGCCCACCTCTAGCTACAGCGACGAAGAGGTAGAAGCCATCTACAAAGATATCGAAGACATATTAAGATACGTAAAAGGACATGAAAATTTAATAATTACGAGGGATTTTAATGCTGTGGTAGGTGAGGTTAGGGAAGGAGCGGTAGTAGGTTTATTTGGTTTAGGCACGAGAAACGACAGGGGAAATAGCTGGTAGAATTTTGCGACAAGAACAATTTAATCATCACAAACACATTATTTCAACATCATGCTAGAAGACGATATACGTGGAAGATGCCGGGAGATATAGGACGATATCAAATAGATTACATTCGTGTTAGACAACGGTTTAGGAATCAAGTAAAAGACTGTAGAAGCTACCCAGAAGCAGATATAGATGCTGACCACAACATCGTAATTATGAAGGCCGCACTTAAATTTAAAAATCTGAAAAAAAGGAACGGAAAAAGGCACTTGGACTTAGAGAAACTAATAGATAAAGATATTCAAGTAAGATTCGAAAAAAAGTCAAATGAATTGCCGAATGATATCGGGAAAATATCTGAAACTAAGGAAGTAGAAACAGAATGGAATTACATTAAATCCAGCCTAGACATGGCGGTCAGAAATATTTTGGTGTATACACAAAAAGAAAATAAGAAACCATGGATAACAAAGGATATCGTGAATTTAATAGAAGAAAGACGAAAATACAAAAATAAATCAGACGAAACAGGAAAACAGAGATACAAAGCCATAAAATGAGAAATTATTCGAAAATGCAGGAAAGCTAAAGAACAATGGATTGATGAAAAGTGCAAAGAAGTACAAACTAAGATGGAAATAGGAAAGACAGACGAAGCATACAAATTAATTAGAATGAATTTTAGGGATATAAAACCGTATAGCAAAAATATAAGGGACGCACAAGGAAACGTCATTATAGAAAAAGTAGAGAAAGTAAGTAGATGGCAAGAATATATAGGGAATTTATATGCAGGAGAGGAACTAACTGCATTAGAACAGGAATCATTGAAAATAATGACTTGGGATATCCTATACTTCGAGACGAGTTTGAATTAGCATTAAAGAGTCTGAAAAATGGTAAGGCGCCGGGTACAGATAAGGTGCAAGCAGAAACTCTAAAAGCCGCTGGACAAGCAGTAACAGAACGTCTCTTCCAACTTGTAAGCTATGTGTATGAGTCAGGCGAGATACCCAAAGATTTCAAACGTAGCATCATAGTAACTATACCAAAAAAGAAAGGCGCGGATAGATGTGAAAATTTTCAAACAATAAGTTTGACAGCACACGGGTCAAAAATATTAACTAGAATTGTGCAAAGACGAATGGAAAAACGAGCTGAAGAAATACTAGGAGAAGACCAATTTGGGTTTAGGCGAAACAGGGGAACACGGGAGGCTATTTTAGCTCTGAGAGTGATAATGGAGAAAACAATAGAAAAAGGGGAAAGCATGTATATAGGGTTTGTAGATCTGGAAAAAGCATTCGACAATGTAAATTGGAAAAAAATGTTTGAAATACTCAAAAAGATTGGAATGAGTTATAGGGACAGACGAATAGTACATAGCTTATACAAAGAGCAAACAGCAGTAATAGAATTAGAGCAGGAACGTAGAGAAGTAAACATTAGGGAAGGGGTGAGACAGGGATGTGCCCTATCCCCATTGACTTTTAACTTGTACATAGAAGAGGCAATGAATACTGTCAAATGCAGGAAGACATTTGGAATTACTATGCAGAGACAAAAAATTGATATGCTTAGATTTGCAGATGATATAGCGGTATTAGCGTCTAGCAAGGAAGAGTTAGAAGCTGCTCTTAATGAAATGGAAACGGTTCTAACAGAGAGATACGGTATGAAAATTAACAAAACTAAAACTAAAGTTCTAGTTTGCAAAAGTGGGGAAAATAAATCAAAAACAAGAATACAAGTATTTAACACGAACTTACAAGAGGTTAAAGATTTCTGCTACCTAGGAAGCCAAATAACGCAAGATGGGAAAAGCATAAAAGATATAAAACAAAAATTAGCACAAGGTCGTGCCACATTTAACAAGAAAAAGCAACTACTGTGCTCAAAGACCACAAACATAGAAACAAGGAAAAGATTGCTTAAAACATATGTGTGGAGCACAGCACTGTACGGCTGTGAAGCCTGGACAGTAGGAGAAGCGGACAAGAAAAAGGTAGAAGCCTTTGAAATGTGGTGTTACAGGCGTATGATAAAGATATCATGGACAAACAAAGTTAAGAACGAAGAGGTACTAAAAATGGTAGGGGAAGAAAGAAATATGTGGAAAACGGTAAGAAATAGGAGAGATAGGATGATAGGCCACATACTACGGCATGAGGGAATAGTGCGGAATATTTTAAAAGCAGAGATAGGAAAAAAGAGAAGAAGAGGCAGACCTAGATTAGACTACTGCACACAGATAGTAAAAGATGTAGGCTGTAGAGGTTTCAGGGAGATGTGTAGGCTAGCCCAGAATAGAAATCAATGGAGGTACGCATCCAACCAATCCCAAGATGGATAAACTAATGACGAAAAGATAACTGTGCTTAAACATGATGATTATTATAAGTAACTACAAGAATCGGTTGGGCAATATTCTTGAATAATGTTAAGTGTGTGAAAGGATTTACTGGAAAACCATTATTTCGGCAAATGTCTAAGTGTTGGGGGATTTTGGTAGCCACAGGTTGCTTAACCTCCTTCACTGAATCTCGGTAAAATTGGGTATAAAATTAGAAAACAATAGAAAGGGAACGAGCTGAATACACATACTCCCTGAAAAGAAGAAAAAGAAGAAAACCACCAAAAACGCAAAATCAAAGTAGCTGCTTATATAACCCTAATTAAAAATAACTGAATTGCAAACGAATCCGTGACTTTCAGTAAACAATGGATTCCATTACTAAAAGAAATATCAAAAGAAATAACAAATGAAAATCAAATGCCCACAATATCTAGGTAGCATTACAAGTTTTTCCTGGGTTTTCCTTGCAATATTAACATGAAATACGGCCTACATACATGATTTCTATTTATACATAAAATAACTAATTACATAAAAATAAGCATATTAACAATCCTTGTAAAACAGCATTGGTATCTGACAAGCATAAATCCACAATAAGGTTACCTCAAAACCATATACAATCTTCGTTGAACAGTATTGGTAGCTGACAAGTGTAAACCCGCCATAGGGTCGCCTCAGATCCATATACAATCTTCATAGAACCACATTGGTATCTGACAAGTGTAAACCCGCCATAGAGTCGCCTCAGAACCATGTTAAAATCTACCAAAGAGGTAACTTAAATCATAATGAATTTTCCCCCTCAAAATAAATATAAAAAAAACGACTACTTAAGCCTTTCAATAATGCAATCTCACACTTCTTTAATAACCATCCTCTCAATTGTATAAATAGAAACATGTTAAAAAATGTTTTCCAATTCCAAGTTATTGAATTTATATAAAATTCACCAATAAAAATTAATCAGCTGATTTCACGTTAAGCGTATTGGCTACCTAAAGAAAGCCGATCCCAGGTCGCAACACAAATTGAAGGCAATCATTCTATTAAACTTTAAAAATTTTTGCTTAGTATACTCAAACCAAATATTTCAAACATCAATAAATCAAAGTCACCTTCAATTTATGTCATAAATGTCAAACTTGAAGTTTTTTATTATTATTTTGACAACGATGATAGGTCATGGATCGAAACGTAAATAAAGTTGATTTAAAAACTATGAGTGGTTTAATTCCCAAAGAAGATTAACCTGAATACACATGCTGTGTGAGAATTTCAGGGAACTATGTAGGCTAGCTCAGAATATAAATAAGTGCAGGTACGTGTCCAACCAGTTTTGAGACGGAAAACCTAATGGCTGCGAAATACCTGCAACTAATGTTGACTGTGCGAAAAGATAAATTGGAAAATATATTAAATCGCCAAATGGTTAAGTGTTGGGAGAACTTGGCAGCCACAGACTGCTTACCTCCCTTCACAACCATTGAAGGTCGGAGAAATAGGGCATATAACTGTAAAACAATAGAAAGTGATCGAACTGCATCTAACAAGAAAGAACATCGCCTATGAGGAAAGACAACAAACAGAATAAGAGGAAAATTGTTGAAAGCATATGTGTGAGCACAGCACAGTATGCCTATGAAATACGGGAAGTCTGAAACGCAGACAGAAAAACGGTAGCAGCCTTTTGAAATGATGTGCTTCAGATGTATGAGGACGATAGCATGGACAGACAAAGATAATAACAAATAAGTTACAGAAATAGTAGGGGAACAAGGGTATCTGGGGAAAAAGAGAAATAGTAGGGCGGAATACGTTCTAAGGCATTTTTGGGAAATAGTATGTGATATATTACAAGCAGAGATAGGAAAAAAGAGGTAGATGTAGACCTAGATCAGACAGTTATAGATGCAAACTGTGCATATTTCAGGGAAATCTGTAGGTTAGTTCAGAATAGGGAACAATGATGGTAGGCGTCTAACCAGTTCTAGGACTGAAGACCTAATGATGATGAAGGGGAATAGGTTGGTTATTCTGGATAAACAAGACTATGTTGATAGAGTAGAGACTTTGCTGTCTGAGGGTATTTACAGACCAATAGTCAAAAAACGTAAAAATGAAGTTCCTTTAAATAAAATGATTAAATCAACAGAGTCTGTTTTGAAAGAATGTCCAAACCTAATTTCGCCCACACTAAAATTAAAATTAACAATTTCAAATCCCGAAATGCCATAACTTTACTGTTTACCAAAGATTCACAAAAATAATAAATCGATGAGACCAATAGTTTCAGGTATCAACTCACCGACTTACTATTTATCACGGTGGCTGTCAAATGAATTTAAGATTTTAAGTTTAATAGTTTATCTGTACAAAACTCTTTAGAGTTCATTAATAAAATTAAAAATATCACATTAGAAGAGAACGAAATCTTAATTTCATTTGATGTCAGTTCATTATTCCCTAGTGTTCCAATACCACGTACTTTAACATATTTAAAGGATGTTCTTATAGATAGTGATATTGATGATAATAAAGTTGAGGACTATATCAAGCTTGTTTCGCATTGCATGTCCCAGAACTGTTTTCAATTCAACAACAAGTTGTACGAACAACATGAAGGCACAGCAATTGGAAATAGCTTATCACCTTTCATAGCAAATTTATTTATGTCTCGTTTTGAAACCGAGTTAAAAGAAAACTCGAAATACTTCCCAAGAACATGGTTAAGGTAAGTGGATGATATTTTTGCAGTTTTTGACACTTCTAAATCAAATGTTGATGATTTTGTTAAAGAAATGAATTCAAAATTTCAAAGCATTAAATTTACGTATGAACTAGAGAATAATGGACAATTACCCTTTTTAGATACATTAGTAATTAGAAATGGTAATAAATTAGAATTTGACATTTATAGAAAAGAAACCAATGTAAATCGCTTTATTTTGTTTTCCTCTAATCATAGCATACAACATAAGTTGGCTTCATTTAACTTTTAATTAATAGATTATTGAATTTCCTTTAAATAAAACAGATTTGATAAGGAATTTGCTCTTATTAAACAAATAGCGAATTACAATGGTTTCTCTTCTGATATTATAGATAATATTTTTAGAAAGTGTAAAATAGGATCAACATCCGTAAATCAACGACTTTGCAATCAACCACCTCTAACGATAATGTTAAATATGTTAAACTTCCGTTTCACAAAACCACAAAGGGTCTTGATAAAATATTCAAACAGTGTAATTTCAAAATTGCTTTCACTAATACTAATAAAATTAAAGATTTGCTAGGTAATCTAAAAGACGAGGTGGAAAAATTGCAAAAGTCGGGGATTTATGAACTTAGTTGTGCAGGGCCAGGGTGTTTTCAAAATGTATTGGTCAGACCAAGAGGAATATAACAACAAGATTTAAAGAACACATTGCTCACTTCAAATATGGTAAATATGAAAGGTCTCAGGTCGCCAAACATATATTTGAAACCAGCCACCCGTTAAACTAGAAAATGTCAAATTGTTAAAAGCGGTACCAACGTTTTCCTCCTTAAATGTCTATGAATCAATTAAAATTGTTAAACATAAAGGACCCCTTTTAAACACCGATAAAGGGCCAATAGAGTCATCTGCTTTGCTTTCCCTATTGGTCAACAACCAATGAGAAAGCAAGATTAAATTGGTTCCGCTTCAGTAGATTTAGAATTAGTATAAATTAAGTAGATTTAAGTTATAATGTCACAATTCACTTGTTTGTTGTTGAGAACACCAGACTGCGGGTGAGGAGAATATCCTCGATAGTGTTTAAAGCAACAATATAGTAAATTATAGGTTGAAAAGGTTCACTTCAGCCTAAGTGGTGAGGAGAATATCCTCTGAAGTGTTCCAGAACAACAACTAATTTTATTTTTTTTTAACAGGTTCCCTACGGATGATGACCACATAGTGGTCGAAATACGTATCTTTAAATATTTTTTGTGGTTACGGGTTTTTATTTAATTTTATTTAAGATATTAGTGCTTGTAAATTCATTAGTGTAATAGTGCTTCATTGTTAATTGGACTGAAAACATCTGTAAATAACGCATATACTGTTAATTAGACTTGTGGACAGTTAGTAATAAAGACCTTTGTTATTACTTGTTTTAAGTTAGTGAAGCGCGGTAGTAATAGCCCGCTACAATATTTTACAGTAACAGTGCGCTGTATAATACATGCATATCCCTTCTCTGCGCTACTGCAGTTCTTGTAGTTGGTTGAAAAGTTAGTAGTCTTAAGTTACTGCTAGAACCGCTGCAAAACATCATTCGACACTTTCTTTATAAGCATAGCACATCGCGCACTTCTTTTATCTGATAATTAAATTTTGCTCATGTAAGCTTTTACACTTTTGCATATTTAAACATGTAATACGATCGATGAACCACTTTCGATTATTCTATCGAGAACCGCCATACATTACGCCGTACTGTTCTTTTTGAATCCACCGATCCGATTGGCTTCCACACACTAACACCTAACGTATCTTTCCTACTAGTTGTTAAACAAAAACTACCGGCATCGCCATGTCCGTATGTGGACGTAAACAGTAAGCAGTTTGTGGATGTGTACGGGAATATGTAACCATATACATTAATCAGTCTAAGATATTTTATTTAGTCCAAGAAAACTACTATTTTTCTTATTAGAAAGAATCCTTATTCTCCCACTCACTGTTGCGTAGTGGCATGTCCACCACTTTTGGGAATATATCCTCGTAATAGGTTGTAGGACCCTCGGCTTTAAATGATCCGAAAGGTTTTCTACTAGGCAAATATACAATGTTTAGTGAAACCCTTTTGCGTGCGGTATACGCCAAGGTTACGGTATTCCGTAGTTTGTCTATGTTATCTGCCATTTTGATAAATACATTTTTAGAATAACCTTTAAAAAGTATACGGATTTAGTACCATCCTTTCCGCAAAGACGCCTACATTAATGAAAGAGTCTTTCTTACTAACCACAAATACATACAGCTTCTAGAACCCGAATGTATCTATGTCAGTCCACCGGCATATAAAATTTTTTTAATTTCTTCCTCATTTCCTCTAATAAGATATTCTTTGTCGAACACATTTTTGTATTGTTCGCGATTTGTCGCAGTGTTTTCCATGTAGGCCAACCTTTGCCTTTTTGCATCCATTTCTTCTAATTCCCGTTGTCTTTTTCTTCCGCTTACAGCATATGGCATGCATAATGGGACAATTTCTTTTAGGGCAAACGGATAGAGTTAATTGCCAATATTTACGCGTTGTCGTACCTCTGGGGCGAATGTTAGGGCGTATTTGTCAACTCCAATTCCTAAATAATTATTTCTTTTGGAATTGTAGAATATGGTGTTGCAGATTGTGTAAAATATTGATTACCTGCTTTAATGTAGCACTTGTGTAAGGTTTTAATTTTATCTTGGCTGTTTTCCTCCTCTACTATCTCCAAAGATTTATAGGTAAATAGTTAAAACTAAAAGCCGAAAGCACATACTTTATCAATTTTTTCCTTTCCTCTGGTTTTTCGGACAAATTAATTTGCAAGCCAGTCCATTTCTTTGTAATGCTGTTCCCCTAACATACGTACTGCAGTAGGTTATTATACACTAAACAGTAGGTATTTTGCAGCAAGTCTGATAGCTTACTCCACATTTTGGCAAGTGGCACCAGGTACATTGGCGCCTTTAGGAAGTATAACTTACTATCTTCCAATAAGTATAAACAGTCGTTTAGGGGTTTTATACACCTGCTCCGCACTGACATGGTTTTCAACTGTACAGTTGTATATTGTCGCTTCCAATCGCGTAATACCATTTTCTTTGGTCAAAATAGACGCGAATGTTTCCCTTAAACGTGCATGTGGGCAACGTACAATATCTGGTATATGATTTCCAAGTTGTTTATTAACACCAGGACTTGTTATCTAACACACAAATTTGTTGTATATCTTAATTCTTGCATTGGCTGTTAGCCATGTTAAGCAATCGATTCCTACAGTTTTATTGTTGTCAACTATAATATTGCACTTTTCTACGTATTACCCCTTGTAGCAAAAGTTATGGTTTGTAGTTAAATAATTACACATTTCCGTCTTGCTAAATATGCCAGCAAAATCTTGGGTTACATCCATGTCAAAAAGATAGTAATAGTCTTTTTTGAGTTCGTCTAATATAGCTGGTAGTTCCTCCAATAAAGTTTTCAACTTAACATCTGCTAGTTCCACTTTGTACGGAACACATATAGGAGTTTGGAATTTTTTTATTAATGCTTTCGAGGTCTTCTTTTCCGATAATTTCTTTTAAACCCTAGCCCATATTGTTAGTGCTTTTCAGAGAAAACGGGGGCATATCATTAACACCATACCTAGCGGAAACAAATCGGTCAAACTTTCCTCTTAGATAGCTGTTACTATTCTAAAATTTTTATTCAAACATTATGCCTAACAAAATTTAAAAACATTCAATGTCAAGTACGGAGCTATTTAGCCTTAATTTTTATACAAAGTTATATACAGAAACCAGTCTTTTCTTTATGTTTGTTTGGAGTGGTTTTAATTTTATCTAATTTTATTAGCAGCTTAAAATTTAAATCAACACCCAAGTCCTTTATCTCCTTTTCTAACCAATAGTTTGATACATAGAAACCGTCTAGGTTTTCGAACTGTAAAATGTACCGAAGTCTGTCTCTATATATAAAATGTTTAATTCCACTGACAACCAGATCCATTCCTTCGTGTAATTCTTGCAGCTTGTAACAATCTTTTAATCGTGGCTCTCCCACTGTATCCTGCATACGTATCTTGTTTGCTTGATTGACTTCTTTTTGTCGGTATTGGAGGGAATCCTTATTCTCCTACTCACTGTTGCGTAGTTGCATGTCCACCACTTTTGGGGATATGTGATCGTTGTAGGTTGTAAGACCCTCTGTTTTAAATGATCCGAAAGGTTATTTACTAGGTAAATATACAATGTTTAACGGAACCCTTTGCATGTGGTGTACGCGAGGGTTACGAAACCCGCATTTCTTAGTTCGTCCATGTTATATGCCATTTTGATAAATACGTTTTAGAATAACCTTTTAGAATGTATACGGATTTTGTACCATCCTTTTCCACAAAAACGCCTACATTACTAAAAGAGTCTTTCTTACTAACCACAAATGCATACAGCTTGTAGAACCCGGATGTATCTAAGTCAAGTCCATCGGCACATAAAATAATCTTTTAATTCTTCCTCATTTTCTCTAATAAGATGTTGTTTGTCTAACACATCTTTGTATGGTTCGCGTATTGTTACAGTGTTTTCCATGTAGTCCAACTTTATGCATCCATTTCCTCTAATTCCAGCAGTCTTTTTCTTCCACTTACAGCATATGGCGTGCATAATGGGGCAATTTCCTTTAGCATAAACAGATAGAGTTTACAGACAATATTTACGCGTTGTCGTACAACCTCTGGGGGAATTTAAGGCGTATTTATCAACCGCAATTACAAAATTACTATTTCTTTTGGAATTGTAGAATATGGTGTTGCAGGTTGTGTAAAATATGTACTACCTGCTTTAATGTAGCAATGTGGAGATTTTTATTTAATCTTGGCTGTCTTCCTCCTCTACAATCTCCAAATACTTTACAGGTAAATAGTTGAAACTAAAAGCCAAATGCACATACTTTATCAATTTTTCTTTATGGTTTTTCGGACAACTTAAATTGCACACCACTCAATTTCTTTGAATTGCTATTCCCCCAATACACGTACTGTAGTAGGTTATTATATAGCTATTTTGTAGCCTGTTTGATAGCTTACTCCACATTTTGGCAAGTGGTACCAAATACATTGGCGCTTTTAGGAAGTATAACTTATTATTTTCCAATAACGTTAAACAGTCTTTTGAAGGGATTATACAACCGTTCCGCACTGACATAGTTTCCAATTGTACAGTTGTATATTCCCGCCTCCAATCGTATAATACCACGTTTTTTAGCCAAAGTAGACGCGACTGTTTCACTTGAACGTGTATCTGGACAACGTAAAAGATCTAGTATATGATCGTCAAGTTGTTTATTAACACCAGGACTTGTTATCTGACACACAAATTTGTTGTATATCTTAATTCTTGCATTGGTTGTTAGCCATGTTAAACAACTGATTCCCACAGTTTTATCGTTGTCAACTATAATATTGCAGTTGTCTTCGTATTCGCCTTGTAGCAAAAGTTACGGTCTGTAGTTAAATTATTACACATCTGTATTTTGCCAAATATGAAAGCAAAATCTTGGATTACATCCATGTTAAAAAGATAGTAATTATCTTTTTTGAGTCCGTCTAATATATCTGGTAGTTCTTCAAACAAAGTTTCCAACTTAACATCTGCTAGTTCCACTTTGTACGGAACACATATAGGATTTTGGAATTTTTTTATTAATACTTTCGAGGTTTCCTTTTCCGATGATTTCTTTTACTCCCTGGCACATCTTGTTAGTGTTTTCCAGAGAAAACGAAAACTTAGCTTTAACACAATGCCTAGTGGAAACAATTCGGTCATATTCTCTTCGTAGATAGCTGTTAAATGCACCACAAATTTCGTTTTCCGTTAAGTCGCTTACATTCTCTTGTTTAGGAACAGTTTTGTTATCTGTCCTAGGTCGGATTTAATCCGACCTAGGTCGGACTGGGCAGGGGTGCGCATCGACATATGTCCGGATATATGACGGATATATGTCGGATGTTAGGTTAGAGGGAAATTGCATTATAGGGGAAATTGGCTCATAGGGTAAAATTGCCACATAGGGTGAAATTACCTCATACAGTGAAATTACTTCATAGGGTGAAATTGCCTCATATGGGGAAATTACATCATAGGATGAAATTGCTTCATAGGGTGGAATTGCCCCCGACCTAGGTCGGATTTATTTGGAATGTTGGACATATGTCAGACATATGGCGAACATGGCTGACATATGTTGGATACATGTTGAACATATGTTGATCATATGTCGGATATATGTGGGATATATGTAGGATGTATACTGGACATATGTCGAATGGATGTCGGATATAGTTTGGATGTATCTCGGATGTATGTCATACGGATGCGAGAGGAGAGAGAAGGACAACGCAGGGGGAGGGAGTTTATGTTAGTTTACGTTGTTTGGAGTTAGATTAGTCGGTGTTGCCTGGAGTTAGGTTTGGTTAGTTGGACTCGTCAAGAGTTAGGTTAGCTGGTGTTGTCTGGAATTAGGTTATGTTAGTTGAACTTGTGTGGACTTAGGTTAGATAGAAGGAAAATTTCAGATTCGGATTTTGCGTAAAACAGCAAGATGAATCCGTATCTCGAACCCCCAAAAAAGTATATAGGGGTGATTAAAAAATCAGTTGATGAAAATTTCTTTATAGGAGGGTAACTTCATGGGGGATATTGCAATCTAAAAAATTCCTAGAGATTCGGATAGCTGAGAAAAATCTGATATTAATTGATACCAAACAAGGTGCATTTATCTCGTGGGTGGAAATGTGGAGAAATATTTATTTCGCAGAGGGCATGTGTGTAAAACGGTTAGGGGTGGTCGAATTTTAAATGTTTCCAGATTCGGATTCTGCGTATAATTCTAGACTAATTTGATGTGACACAAGACTAAAAAATTTATAAGATGGTCAAAAATGGCTACCGGTAAAAATTTTGTAATGAGGGCAGCTCCCTGCGGGATGATTCTATCTAAAAAATTCTTAGAAATTCAGGTAGCTGAGAAAAATCTACTATTAATTGATACCATACAAGGTACATTTATCTCGAAAGATGAAATGGTTAGTCGAAGAAAACTATTTGCTCCAAAATGAGTGAAGAAATGAGAATGCTGGAAGAAAAGAGGCGCTGATTCGCCTGTCAACCATCTACTCATGCACGCAAATATTGAACGACTAAGTTGTTACGCAATATAAAGCGCTCGACGAATTATTTTAGGTAATATCTAATTTTAGAGAGTTTTTGTATAGCTCCTTTTTATTACACATATCTGTGTAATACAGAGTTCTTAATATAGGCTCGTGAGAATTACCTTTGGGGTTTTTTTGAAAATAGCCTTTACCGTGAGACCCTATGGCAATAAAGATTCTTACTTGTCATAGGAGAGACTTGACGCAATCTAATCAATCAGAAAGCGAACGAACATGTGGTGGTGGGTAAGTTGTTGGAGGTGGAACGAAAACCTCTTTCCACACTTAAATGCACTCACGCAAAAAACCACGGCACTCATCCACCAACGTTATCTTGACGGATAAAACACAAACAAAACTCAAGGACAGAGACATAAAAGTACCACCTCTCCTTGGACCGAGGCTCTGCCCCGGAGACCGTAGACCAATCTCCTGGAATTCCAAGAGCTCCGCTCTTGACGACCAGAAGCAACAAGATCAAAACATTAACCCGACTTTGAAACAATCCAACTCCCTGATATGTAGAATTTGCATGCTTCTACATATTAGCAACCCCGTCTCTATCAAATAATAACTAACAGTAGTAGTATAAGTTAATTTTAAGTATTCGTATAAGTTAATCTTAAGTAGTAGAATAGGGAATTTCATTTCTTTTTTACTAACGCTAAATTTTAAGAACCAAACTTACACATACCTGAGGCAAATAATACAGTAAACAAATCCTTTCCTCAGAAGGAACCAATTATTTATGTAATAGTATAAGTTCAAACATGTACAAAATTATACCAATTCAATACAAACTTTTGGTAACCTGGGCAAACATAAACATAAATTAACATTTCAAACAGACTTCACACAAACGCACACGCACACACATAAACACGCAAAACACCTCTCAAACAATGCACAAACACAAAACAGCATTCACATACTTACATTGCCTTTTCAACACCTGGATTTCCGGCTGCCTATGGTCCGGGTTGATAAGGCAAATCCGTTAGCGTTCTTCCTTGACGACTAGGATATCCGGCTGCCGATGGTCCTGGTTTTAGAGGGGAAACGTGACACGGACACGGACATCAACTTCACAAACACAAACAACATACACACATACACACACACACACACACATACACACACACATACACACACACATACATACACACACACACACACAAAACACACGCCCTCAAGCCCGCGCACAAACAAACACACACACACACACACACACACACACACTTTATAAAACACAACCTAGCGTTCCTCTTTAACGACTGGGATATCCGGCTTCCGATGGTCCTGGTCCTAAAGGGGGATACCATCATCACATACACAACACACATACACACAAGCCTCACACACACATACACACACACACACATAAACACACAAAACACCTCTCAAACAATGCACAAACACAAAACACCATTCACACACTTACATTGCCTTTTCATCTGGATTTCCGGCTGCCGATGGTCCAGGCTGATAAGGCAAATCCGTTAGCGTTTTTCCTTGACGACTAGGATATCCGGATGCCGATGGTCCTGGTTCTAGAGGGGAAACGTAACACGGATCTCAACATCACAACACACACACACACACACACACACACACACACATACACACACATAACACATGCTCTCAAACGCGCGCGCGCACACACACACGCACACACACACACACACACACCCTACAGACGGTTACTTTCTGTGGGAAAGCCAGGTCTGCTTAAATTTCAGGTAGCAGACTACTAAAACGTTGGAACAAATAAATAAATAAATAAATAAATAAATGTTGGAGGTGCGGTCATGGTGGCATTCTCAACCTGACCATATATCTTGAATAACCTTTGCGGAGTGCATACAGACTTTGTGATATAACAAAACCGTCAATTCTCTATCTAATTTTCATACCTATATTATCTTGTTCTCATTTGTGTTGTAGGAAAAAGTAACAAGTTGATCACGTTAAACTTGAGCTGGGACGTCAATCTGCATTTACACAGAGTAAGTGCAATAAACAATAATTATTTCATACACAGCTTACTAATATGCATTAAATTGAAAAGTAAGCAGGGTTAATAATTAATTTACATTATTATTTTGAAACATATTGGTGAAATATGTCAAGTTGACGCAATCAAATTGGAAGGCAGAATGTGGAATTTCGGAAGCGAATGATACGTTCTTCGCTAGCTTACACCAAGCGTACTAACTGCATTTTGGTACAAACCGCAAATCACTAGGCGTTGCTGGTTGCCGAGTGTACTGTGGAGCATACCTGTTTACGGCCTAATTTTCGGAGCATCTCTCAATAATCATATGCTTCTTTCAAAGATTAAGTCTTAGTACAAACCAAATCAAAGCGAAGCCACGAAAGGTTTCATAATCAGCTATAGAACCAACCTTGGATTGTACCCACAGTTACTTGGATAACTGGTTATTCTGCAGCTAACACCAAGAACTTTGACTGGATGCAACGATAGTACTTTTTAGAACAACAATAGAATAATGATTGCCGGCTAACTTCAGGGAAAGAAAGGGTACGTGTCTGCTTAAGATTTGCCGGCCCATTGTTGAAGAACACTTGTTTATATTGACGAATGTATCAAACGCTTCTTAATTTTGCTTAGTTTGGGAGGTATTTCAGAATTGCTAGTATAATAGTCGCCTGGACATGAAATCAAAAAATGATCTATTCGATGACTGATGTTGCAGTAAATAAACGCCCAGATAATGTATACGTATTGACATAGAAGATAAATACTCGTGCTGGCATATAATAATAAAAACTTCCAACTATATGTGTTACGTCATCATCGAACAATTCGGTATTTTGTGACAATAAATACCGTCAGTGCGTGCATCCTACAGTTGTCAGTGAAACATTATATACCGGCAGTGAGTGCGTGAAGTGACAGTCGTACTCGAGCCTTTACAGAAGCAAGTCGCATCAGAACCCTTACAGAAGACGGTCGTGTGAGAGCTTTGAAAGCGAGACCGACACCATTCGTGCGTGTTACTGGTTCTCCGTAAAAAGCTTTTGTGCGTGAACGTTTCATTTGCCCACAGCGGCACAGGATAAAAGGTATTTATACCCTTTTATTACGTAGTTTGGTGTAGTTGTAGTTATTACATAACCACTCCACTGTCATCGTTATTGCTACAAAAAGCAATTGGTCCTTCCCTATAATAGCATATCTTTATCAATTTATATCAACTCCTTAACCCCCACCAATCATTGGTCCTATAGTCGATCCGGATTCATCAGTCCTATGTATACGCATGTCCTAAATTAAATATCATTTTGCATTCCAGCGAGCTTTTAAGTAAATATTTTAGCTTTTTAAATTTGTGTTCAAACTCCATATTTAGCGGGTTAGAATATGTACAATATTAGCTACATACTTTCTTTAGATTAAATTAAGCGATTTCGCCGTAATTGAATCCAGCAAGCGTTTTAATTACAAACAAATCCATAATATAAAATTTGTCAGTTTTCAGTTTTAAATTCATTTTAGCGGTATAAAGCACAGCAACCTGAAAATTATAGTCGCCTTATACTTCTTAAACAAAAAAGGTAAAGGGATTTGCTTTGTATTTAAAAGCTATTGTACGTTTTCTATCACATGCAACCTTTTCAGTCGGTTTACGGTAAAATATTGAACATCTGCAAAGGGTAATATAATGTAAAAGCTGCATTCTTCTTGCAAACACGTTAAGCTGCATCTTTCGGCAAATGCGTTAAAACCACGTTTCTGTGAGCTTTGAAGTAAAGGCCGACCGTAACCGCTCGGGTTGTTAAGCGGTACATCTTATCTAAACACTTTGTTTGACGAACCGTTAGTCATAAAACGTGATTTATTGGTTTATACGCTGTCTTACCTTTTCGTGCTTTGAACAAATCATAATAATTTAATATTTCTCAGTGCACATTTAGCTTTACCGTTTTACAACAGTTTATTGTAGATCTTTCAAATAACAGTCGCTATGGCTCCAAAGAAGGCACATGTGGTAGAATTAGAATTACTGAAAACACGTATTTTAGAAATGTTTGAGCTTTGTAAAACTATACAAAGTGACCCAACTTTAAAGGCATTGTTCCTTATTCAAACAAGGGGAATACATGACCTTTATACAAATTTCAGCAAAATTTTAATTGCGGTCTTAGCCTCCTGTGACGAGGCAGAATCATTAACTTACAACGCTGTACGGAAGGAAGTAGATTCCGCTTATTTTTGCATACTGATGCATCTCGAAACGATGCAAGAAATGAAAGCACCACAAATCATCGAAAATGCTCCAAGCAGCACGGTATCAAAATTGGTACCGTTAAAACTCCCAAGTTTTAATAATGAGGTAACTGAGTTCGTGTCCTTTATCGATTTATTTGACAGTCTGGTATATAATAACGCGTCGCTGTCCAATATCGAAAAATGAAATCACTTTATTAATTGTTGTAGCGGGGAGTCTTTAAGAATCGTTAAATCTGTACCCATTTCGGGGGATAATTTTATTATCTCATATAACGCCTTGCGTGAGAGATTTAGCAATCCGCGTTTATTGGCAACTTTGCATTGGAAAGCAATGAAAGACTTTCCACCTTTAGAATCAGAAGACCCTAAGAAACTTAGCGCACTTATTGATTGTTTTTCGGAGAACCTTGCTGTTCTAACTAACTTAAAGTTTCCCACTGAACATTGGAACTTTATTCTAGTCGATTGTCTTTTAGAAAAACTCGATCCGTTCACTAGAAAACGCTTCGAACTCCAATCGGATCCGAAGCAAATACCCAATTTCGAGGATTTGAAATATTTTTTAACTCAACAATGTGCAGCGTTAGAAACCTTTTCTTCAACCGCACCTGTTTCTTATTCGACGACTGTCCATACATCTCACACATCAGTGCTTAAGAAATCCTCAGCGTTTCAATTTAAACCAAAGGTTTCTTCTAACGTAGTTTCACTGGACACACCAAGTAGCTCCAGTGACTCAAATAATTCATTTTCGCACCATTGTCCTTCCTGTAAAGGCAATCACTTAATTTACAGATGTCAATCGTTTCTAAAGAAAACTCCGACAGAACGTTTCGACATTGTCAAACGCTTACGCCTTTGTTTAAATTGCTTACGAACAGACCATGCGTCCATGCAATGCAAATCTTATAATTCCTGTCGAACTTGCGCCAAGCCGCATCATACCTTGCTACATTTTGAACCGCAACCTGCTTCTAGCCGTTCAGCTGAACCGATCGCTACACCTATGCATAAAAATGCCAATAGGACGCAGTCAGCCTCTCCTATTCCGGCAAATGTTTTGTCTTCACAGACGAATCCAAATCTTGGGGATACTGTCTTACTCTCCACTGCTGTTGTGGAAGTTCAAGATCGTTCTGGTAGATACAAACCGATCAGAGTACTCTTAGATCCTGGTTCCCAAGCTAGCTTTATTCGAGACGATTGCGTGAGCAAACTTTGGCTTCCACGCATACGTTCTTAAGTTCCGATTTATGGACTTGGGCAGACAACTTCAGCAGTCAATAGGGGTGCCGTCAGCTGCACCATTCGTTCTATGTTAGACTCTGAAAAATCTCTAGAAGTCACAACTTTTGTGCTTTCGTCAATATCTGGCAAATTACCTAGCGTTGAAGTTCCTAATAATTGGGAACACTTATGCGGCCTGCACTTTGCAGACCCGACCTGGAACTCCCCAGGAACCATTGACATGCTCCTTGGAGCAGATGTTTATCCGTTCATCGTCGATGGCGGTGTTATACATGGCAAATTTCTTCAGCCTGCCGCCATAAATACAATTTTTGGTTGGACTATTATTGGTCCCACAAAAAGCTTGCAGTCTGATACTGTCCAAGCATTTTTTACTTCTGTAGAAGATCCTATCGACCAGACCCTAAGGCGGTTTTGGGAGATAGAAGAACTGCCATCCAAGCCTTATACTTCTCCAGAAGAAGAAAAGGCAGATTTGATTTTTGAAAACACGTTTTCTCGTGACCCTAGCGGTCGTTTTATTGTTGCGTTACCGTTCAACGATACTTTGCCCGTTTTTGATAAGTCCTTTGACATGGCTAAAAAACGACTATTTTCGTTGGAGCGCAAATTACATGCTCAACCGGAGCTACGCGCACAGAACAACAATTTCATGCAGGACTATCTTGATGCGGGTCATATGGCATTACTCGATTCTCCGCCCGTTGGGAACGAAAATTATTTTTTACCCCATCACCCTGTGTTTAAAGAAGAAGGTCATACTTCTAAAATTCGTGCCGTTTTTGACGCCTCTGCAAAGGCTAAAAACAACGTGTCACTTAATGACACTCAATTGGCTGGACCTAGTCTCCAAAATGACATTTCGTCAATCTTACTTAAATTTCGCTCTCATCGTTTCGTTTTTACTTGTGATGTTTGCCAAATGTATCGACAAATTTTGGTTACCGAAAAACATCGAAAGTTTCAATTGATTGTTTGGCGGTTCTCCGCAGAAGAACCCATCCAGACCTATCAGCTTAATACAGTGACCTATGGTATTAAGTCATCGCCTTATCTAGCATTAAAAACTCTTCAGCAATTAGCCATTGACGAAGGCAAAAGGTTTCCGTTAGCCGCTGAGGCTATACGGTCAAATCTATATATTGACGATTTCGTCGCGGGTGGAGATTCTATACAATCGGCCCGCGAAATTAAAGATCAACTTATCCGACTTTTACATTTGGCTGGTTTTGAACTTCGAAAATGGAGTTCTAATTCAGTTTCTATTTTGGAAGGCATTCCGTCAGATTTTTGCCAATATACTTCTCTCGATTTCGATTCTGACGAATCAATAAAATATTAGGTCTTCAATGGTCACCCACAGAAGATATTTTCTCATTTCGGGTTAAACCATTAAACCCAATATGTACAAAGCGCAACATACTTTCGCAAGTTGCCAGAATATATGATCCATTAGGATTTTGAGCACCACTAACACTTTTGCAAAACGCCTAATCCAGCATCTGTGGATGTTAGGTTTAAATTGGGATGACATCCCACCAGCAGACATTTCGTCTCAATGGCAGCAGTATCAAGAAGAGTTGCCGTTATTATCGTCATTAAAGTTACCACGTTGTTTACCCCCTTCGGATCCTTTTACTTGTCATTTGCATGGGTTTTGCGATGCTAGCGAGGTAGGGTATGCAGCGGTAGTGTATTTTCAGTTCATAAATCAAACTACTGGAGAAAT
Organism: Platerodrilus igneus; assembly: GCA_036346225.1. Taxonomy (NCBI): domain Eukaryota; kingdom Metazoa; phylum Arthropoda; class Insecta; order Coleoptera; family Lycidae; genus Platerodrilus; species Platerodrilus igneus. The sequence continues at coordinate 2,895,760 of JARFIW010000165.1, read as the reverse complement.
AACTGTACAATTTGTAACCGCTAAAACAAAAGTAGCTCCAATTAAGCGCATTTCAATTCCACGTTTGGAATTATGTGCCGCCGTTTTATTAACCGATTTACTTTCTTTTACCATTCGTTCTTATCAAGGCTTGATTGAAATCTCCGATGTTTCAGCGTGGAGTGATTCTACGGTCGCTCTCACTTGGATACGTTCTCCACCTTTTCGTTGGAAAACTTTTGTGGCAAACCGTGTCAGCCACATTCAAGAGATCATTGCACCTAGCCGATGGTTTTATATTAAATCTTCGCATAATCCGGCTGATCCTGCATCTCGGGGATTAATGCCAAGCGCGGTTATTTCATGTTCGCTATGGTGGGCGGGGCCTGAATGGCTTCACTACCCTAGTGACTCGTGGCCGCTTCAACCAACATTGTCAACCTCAATTGCTGAGGTAACTACGGAAAAGAAGATCCTGACATTTGTCGCTCAAACAGATCCAAACGTCATTGACATTCTACTAAGTCGTTTTTCATCGTTATATAAAATCCAAGGCATCGTGGCTTATATTTATAGATTTTCTAAACCCATGGCTCAACGTCATACGGGTCCCTTAACAGACATTGAATTACACAATGCTCTCATGATTATCGTTCGGCATGTACAAAATGTTACATTTTCAAAGGAAATAGCTTCGATCAAGGCAAACCGTAAGTTATCTAAAAGCTTGCGAAAACTTTCTCCATTTGTTGATCCACAAAACATCTTAAGAGTAGGTGGGCGCTTGACACATTCTTCGCTTTCCTATTTCGAAAAGTTTCCTGCGTTATTGCCTCAGCGGCACCGATTAACCGAACTTATCATTCGGTCAACTCATGAAAGGTATTGCCATCCCGGTGTTAATACCACAGCGTATCTTCTCCAACATAATTTCTGGATCCTTTCTATTAAAAATTCAATCAGAAATTATTTATCATCATGTCATAGATGTTTTCGTACCAAACCGGTCCTGGTAACTCCTCCTATGGGAGACCTACCGGCAGCACGTATTACCCAAATCAAACCGTTCAGTATTGTTGGTGTTGATTTTGCTGGCCCTCTTTTAATAAAGGCTAACCGCCTACGAGGCTCTAAATCTCTTAAGGCCTATATTTGTATTTTTGTTTGTTTTGCCACTAAGGCCGCACATATTGAACTTGTTTCGGATTTGTCGGCAGACGCGTTTCTTGCTGCTTTGCGACGATTTATAGTACGTCGAGGACGCTGTTCTCAAATATTTAGCGATTGCGGTACTAATTTTGTAGGTGCCTATCGTCAGCTTACGAGTTATCTGCATAGTGCAGTAACCTCAGAAAGGATAAAGTGGTCGTTTAATCCACCTAGCGCCCCTCACTTCGGTGGCTTGTAGGAAAGCGGTGTTAAGTCGGTAAAGACACACCTAGCTCGCGTAATCGGCGAACAAAAACTTACTTTTGAGGAACTGTACACAGTTCTTACACAAATTGAATCTGTTCTAAATTCAAGGCCACTCTGCGCTTTGAGTTCGGATCCAAATGACTTGCGTTGCCTAACACCAGGTCATTTCCCTCACCATGGAGCCTCTTTCTGCACCACCAGATGAGGACCATTCAACCAACGTTTCACCATTAAAAAACAGGTGGAAACTCCTGCAAAAACTCCACCAAGATTTTTGGGCTCGCTGGAGCCATGAGTACTTACATACTCTAAATCAAAAGGTTAAATGGCACTCTAAGGTAGGTGTCCGACAAGTTGAAAAGGACACTATTGTCCTCATCAAGGACGACCAGCTTTCTCCACTTCAATGGAAGTTTGGTCGTATTATTAATACCTTTCCCGGTGCGGACGGTATTATACGTGTCGCTGAAATCAAAACGGCACATGGCACATTAAAACGACCTTTGGTCAAACTAGCGCTGCTACCGGTATTTTAATTTTATTTTTATGTTTAGATGTATATACACATTTTTTACATGTATAGTAGTATATTATTTTTACATATTTGCTTATTTACATATATATTTTATTTTTTTGCATAGTTGGTAATATCGCTCGCTGTAGTGTACCACCCTATCTTTCGTTACCTGCTTTCCTAGCAAGGTCAAATCCCATGTGATTTCCTTCACCCAACCTACTTCCCTCCTTTTCAAAATTCTATGAATTTGGTGGGCGGTATGTTACGTCATCATCGAACAATTCGGTATTTTGTGACAATCAATACCGTCAGTGCGTGCATCCTACAGTTGTCAGTGAAACATTATATACCGGCAGTGAGTGCGTGAAGTGACAGTCGTACTCGAGCCTTTACAGAAGCAAGTCGCATCAGAACCCTTGCAGAAGACGGTCGTGTGAGAGCTTTGAAAGCGAGACCGACACCATTCGTGCGTGTTACTGGTTCTCCGTAAAAAGCTTTTGTGCGTGAACGTTTCATTTGCCCATAGCGGCACAGGATAAAAGGTATTTATACCCTTTTATTACGTAGTTTGGTGTAGTTGTAGTTATTACATAACCGCTCCACTGTCATCGTTATTGCTACAAAAAGCAATTGTTCCTTCCCTATAATAGCATATCTTTATTAATTTATATCATCTCCTTAAAACCCCACCAATCAATATGTCTAGTAATGAACCAGCGACAATTGTTTTAGTTAGGACTTTAATACATGTGAAGTATTTTTAACTTGCAACTTTACTACAGTGGTTCGCATGTATTTACGTCGATTAATTCGAAAGAAGTCTTCTATTAACTTTTAATTATGCAGGCAGCACGCACTTATGACTTCGTCAATGCCGAAAAGGTAAGAGAAAATTCAACTAACCCGCTTCCCCTTCATTGCCTAACTTATTCTTTCCCATGTTTCAAGATCGCCTCCATAAAAATTACAACCCAGCTACAGAATTGATAGAACCGTACTAATACGAACACGCAGGATGGCCGACACAATAAAATTAGCGAAATTTTAATAAAAGCACCGACCAAGCTTGAAGATATACTAATTTATATAACCTTTTAAAACACTATAAAAAGTATGGCGTTTGTTAAGCACCTAAGTATACACTCTGAGCGTATTATAATGCGTTTGTATGTAGAATAAAATCTTGAAAAAGTAAGTAGTTGTGCTCCTCTATGTATATTAATGATTGGATTATTAAAATTCCTTCAAGGTAAGAACTATTAAATAAAATTTAAATGACTCAAATTTAAAATAATTTGAACTAATAGAATCTTAAATTTGAAATCTCCTGTAGGTTAAATAATGACTGTAAGAAAACATTTTCCACAAAAGAAGTAATAATGAAATGATGTTTTAAAATTCCACCTACACACGTTTTATTAAATGGAATTCAACTTTTGATTCTAATATTTCTAGAAGAATCTTATAAAGGAAACCATTTCTAAGATTTACAGAGTTGTAACAAAACACCATACACTCCACCGGTGGTGCCACTTGTACGCGTTCATTTTTGTTTGAAAAATACTTACCCTTTAATAATTTAGGAATTTTAGTCATTAATTAATCTTTAGTTTCAAACAGGAGTATTCAATATAAATTATCATTCTTCCTCAGATTACTAAAGTTTGTATCTTCTCTTCTTCATCATCTTCATGTTTTTTTTTGTGTTTTCTATTGATTTTTCTATAGGAAACACATCTTCCGCGTAGTGGCAATTATCGGCACATTTATGTAGTGTTATATTTACTAAAAGCCGTCCTCAGCAATTGCCTTTAATTGGGGAATAATATGAATTAGTTCTCTTGCAGCCATAGTTTAAGCTACAGCCCTTCGTGCAATTATAAACAATAGAAAGCAGCAAAACATGTGGTGAAATTGGATACAGTATTTCAATTGGTTCTAAAATTGTATCCTTTAACGACTATTTCTAGCTTGCGAGAGTACACTAGTTGACTATCCATATTTATACTTATAAACTAACCACATATAAATGTTGCCGAACAGTAAGTAGATGTTGGGTGAAGAATAGACGATTCAACGGATGAGTTGTAAAAATTCTACAAAAGATTAATATATGTTAATATCAACTGATGCTTCCCTTATTGGATCTTTATACATAACTAAAAGAAAACGGGTTGCTTTGTCTAAAAACACACCTGGAAAACCTTAAGTCTTAGTAAACGTGTCGGCGTAACTTACTTTCCTGAAATAATTTGGAAGCCTTAATTCTGCTTTTATTAAAAATTGCTGTCGCTGCAGGAAAATATATATTTTTGACCCTTTGAGTATGCGTATAAACTTTGTCAACAATTCCATTGTTCTATCGAATTTATCATATTGAACTTATTTTAACATTGGTAGCTTTAAACTTTACAAATAACACATAAGACATAAACCAAAGGGATGTATCGAATTTCAATTTACTGTTCTTTATATGGTCTAATATAAGCTGATGATTGAAATGTATTTACAGAAAACGTTGCTAGAAAGCACACTGACAATAATTTCTACAGTATTCACTGCACTAAATTTTTTTTAATTTAACACTATATTTATGAACTTAATTTTGCACCGTTAATTTATATACACAAGCACTAATGGACTTATATTCTAACTTATATGGACATTTATGTGGACCATTTATTTCATATTACTTGTGAATTAATATTCAGACATGAACTGAACTCCCTGTTAGGTCGTACGATTTATATATCCACCTATGATTCCTTTTACATTATTCTCTGGAACTTCCTAGATTCTACGAAAATCGCATTTTTTTCGTTTTGTAGTTTCTTTTTAAATGCTATATTCTTTTCAAACAAACAAAGTCCATTAACTATTAATGTGCTAAAGCCAACAATTATAATTTCTTTAAATATACACCTACTTTTTAATAAATACAATATATGCTTTTTCGAATTTAACTAGGTTTGATGATTTTTGATAAATACCTGTACCAAACATTAAAATATTAAAATTCTTCTTTCTGTAGAAGAAAATATATGACCCACATTTCTCTCGAGTTTTAGTGTTTGCAGAAGTTTTACAAAGTAAGAAGCGAAATTGTAATTAGAATATTTACCTACCGCGTGAGGGTATCCAATTAACAATAAATAATAAATGGCAGGACCTCTAGCACTATCGTACCCTCACGTTTCGGGATGTTGCCTCGCACGCTGCAGCCGTCGGTGAGAGGGGGGGTTCATTAAACAAACACACTGAGACGAAATTCCGATTGTTTTATTAAATGGGCTACTAACTAAAACTTCAACTAATTACATATGCATAACAAAAATATACAGTAAATAACATTATTTACAATAGGGCGCCACCATGGGAATTAAACGGCCCATGGACCAATCGCGGTAATAGTTCTCGTCGCACTTTGTTCGTAGGCGATGAACCAAGATTGCAGGACAGAAAATAATCACTTCACATGGGCTAATCTTTTAAAGTCTCCGGCTAGCACAAACACAACTTAACTAAACTAAACTAAGATCTTTATTTTATGAACATTAATAACAGTTCTGGGTGAAACCACCCCAATACAATAATTAATTAATTCTACCGTAGTCTACTTAACTTGCTTATGGCGACGACCCTCCTTTAACCACGGGGTCATCAACACCAGAAAAAATACGACCTTCTCAAGGGTCAAATACTACAGTAACGTGACTCCTGACCTGAGCTTGCATACTCAGGTAGTCTCGTGGCTTAGTGATTAACGGCCTCTGACACCGTCGAAACACAATATAATAGTAGACCCTTCTAAACCGATGCGGTCTCCCAAATCAATAATCTAACGGATCAATTTACTTGAACTGAGCTTTAACCCGGAGTTGTATTTTATGGAAGTCGACAAATACTGTATTTAAACAAATAACTGACTTATGCTGCATAATACAGCCTTGAGTTCATGGTAATACCACATATACTATTTACTTACTCAGAGAAATAATTAACTTAGAACATAGCGGCACGCACTTGACTTCAGAGAAATAAAACACTTCACTCAGTCTGGAAATAAACAACCAGCTTTAACCTCTAACGCGTCTGGAAATAAACAACCCTGATTACCACCGGCTGGCATCCTTATATACATTTAAGTTAATTGAAGAATAACCCCTTTCTTGGCTCTCATACTCGACTTAGGATACGCCGGTCGTAAATCTTTAAGATTAATTAAACTGCCAATTGCACTAAGATAGCCACACAAGTAGATCTCGGAACTAAGTTTAGTTGAGTACTCCGCTAATTGAAAAATTCCTTCCGACCACCCAGACATAAATAGGGTCCTAGAACATGATTGACATCTAATCATAGATAGCAACTAATCTGACATGTTTAGTGCCTTTGAAGTAAAGTGCCTTTAGAAAAATTAATTAACTCTTGGATTATCTCTTCCTGGAACTTCGCTAGGACGCTCTTGGGTGATCTTGCAGCTGCTTACAATTGCAGACATATTAATGCTACAAGACCTTCATTCTCATAATTAGAATACTAAAATTAAACTAGAAAATAACTATTTTTAGAAATAATAGAACTATTAGAGCGTATTAAAACAGTATGTTACAAAATATATAATCAGTTTATGATATATAGCCGTGTAGAGCTTTTATTTCCAAGGAAAGAGGTTTGTAGTTCTTGGAACCACTTTTATTTCTAAGGAAAGAGGTTTGAAGTTCTTAGAACCACTTGTGCTTTACAGCTAAAAAGTTTTTAACCACAATAACAGGCAACTAAAGCTACAATAAATTTTGATGTGCAGAAAAAACATTTAGAGTTATACTTTGTGATAATTTTAGAATATAGATAGAAGGGCGGACTTTTATTCGCCTGAGATTTAAATAAGATTTATAAATAAGATATAATTTTTTTGCCGTACTGAATGGACCTGCACCTTGAAGAGGTTCCAGATTACTAAAACAGGTAGAACGGATGCGTATTTCAGTGAGATAAAGAGCTAAACTATAGGTTTAACCAAATTAGTGGGATCCTTAGTGAGGAACCAGACCGACAGGTTCCGAAAGGGGGCAGCAGCTTTTTCGGTACCTAGAGTGGCATAGGGGACTGCTTCGGAGGATGTGTTCAGGAAGTTTAAAAAAAGAACCGGGAACATTTTGCGAGTCGGAGCGTGGAATGTCACAATTATTATGGAGCAAGTAAGTAAGCTATAGAATTTGGAAATTGAAATGGATAGGTTAGCATTAGATATAGTAGGGATTAGCGAAGTACGATGGCCAGAGTTGGAGGATTGTGGGAGAGGAGGCTTTAGGGTAATTTATACGATAAGAGGAAGACATTTCGGGTGTGGAGATAGTTATGCGAAAAAAGATAGGGCACTGTGTAGACAACTACTTACAAAAGAACGAAAGAGTATTCATGGTTAGATTAGAACGGTGAATGCAATTATAATACAAGTATTGCTAGCTACAGTGTGTTACAGTATTCCGTGCCGACAAGAACGAATAAGAAAGTAAGTAATATATAAAAGCCTTGCGATAATACTTTTAAATAATTGGAGCATACCATTTCAGCAAGAAAACGTTGCTGATAATCGAATGCCTTTTCAATGTTATATCAAAATGGAGGTAGGCTGATGTACTTTAAATTATACTAAATATACCTATCAAATTTTAGTTAGTAATAAGTAATCATTTCAATTTAGAAAATAGTCGAAGTTGTTAATGAAAATTCGGAAATGACCGTGAATACAGGAAGGAATATAAAACTTACTTACATACGAATGAAAATATTTACCTAGCGGGACGGCACGTAGCAAGTGGGGAAAAAGTAGAATTGATCTACAAAGATATCGAAAACATGCTACAATGCGTAAAAGGACATGAAAATTCAATAATTACGAAGGATTTTAATGCAGTGGTAAATGAAGGTTGGGAAAAAGCGGTATTAAGTGTATTAGGATTAAGCACGAGAAACGACAGATGAAATAAGCTAGTAGAATTTTGCGCAAGAGCAATTTAACCATCACAAACACATTATTTCAATATTATGATAGAAGACGATGTACGTGGACGATGCCAGGAGGCATAGAAAGATATCAAATGAATTTAAATATAGGACAAGAACCAGCAGCACTGGAACAGAAATCAGACATTAAAAAAGATGACTTGGGATATCTTATACTTAGAAATGAGTTTGAATTAGCATTGAAGAATCTGAGAAATGGTATAGCAATGGGCATAGATAAGGTGGAGGAAGAAACCCTAAAAGCCGCAAGACAAGTAGTAACAGAACGACTCTTCCAACTTGTAAGATATATGTATGAGACAGGCAAGATACCTAAAGATTTCAAACGTAAGATCATAGTCACTATACCAAAAAAGAGAGACGCGGATAGATGTGAAAATATTCGAACAATAAGTTTGACAGCACATACGTGAAAAATATTAACTAAAATTGTATAAGGACGGATGGAAAAACAGACTGAATAAATACTAAGAGAATATTAATTTGAGTTTAAGCAAAACAGAGGAACACGAGAGATTATCTCAGCTCTGAGAGTGATAACGGAGGGAACAATAGAAAATGGAAAAAGCGTGTATATAAGGTTTGTAGATCTGGAAAGAGCATTGGATAATGTAAAATGTTTGAAATACGCAAAAAGTTTGGAATGAGTTATAGGGATAGACGGATAGTACATAACTTATACAAAGAGCAAACAGCGGTAATCGAATTAGAGCAGGAACGTAAAGAGGTAAATATTAGGAAAGGTATGAGCCCTATTCCCGTTAAATTTTAACTTGTACATTAAAGAGGCAACGAATATGTTAAATGTAGAAAAACGTTTGGAATTATTATTTGGTGACAAAACATTGATATGCTTAGTTTTGCGGATGACAGCGAAATTAGCATCTAGCAAAAAAGGGTTAGGAGCAGCTCTTAATAAAATGGAAACAGTTCTAACAAAGAGATACAGTATGAAAATTAACAAAAGTAAAACTAAAGTACTAGTACGTAAAGGAGGGAAAATAAATCAAAAACTAGAATACAAATAGGAAACGAGATCTTACAGGAGGTTAAGGATTCTTGCAACCTAGGATGTCAAATAACGTAAGATGGGAAAAGCGCAAAATGTACAAAACAAAGGTTAACACAGGACCGTGCTGCATTTAACAAGAAAAAGCAACTACTATGTTCTAAGAAAACAAATATAGAAACAAGGTAAATATTGCTGAAAGCATACATATGGAACACAGCACTATTACGGCTCTGAAACCTGGAGAGTGGGGTCAACCGACAGGAAGAAGCCTTTGAAATGTGGTGCTACAGACGTGCGATAACGATATTGTAGACGGATAAAGTTAAGAACAAGGAGGTTCTAGAAATGGTTGGACCAGAAAGAAATATGTGTAATACAGTAAAAAAAAAGAGAGATAGAATAATATGTCACATACTAAGGCACGAGAGAATAGTGCGGAATATATTAAAAGCAGAGATAGGAAAAACAGAGGTAGATGTAGACCTAGGTTAGACTATTGCACACAGGTAGTCAAAGAGGTATGCTGTGAGAATTTCACGGAAGCATGTATGTTCGCTTAGAATAGAAGTCAATCAGGGTGCCCGTCTCACCAGTTCCAAGACGTAAACCTAATGACGAAAAAGATTAATAGTACTTAAACCTGATGATTATTTAAAACAACTACAGGTGTTGATTTTGCAATATTCTTAACTAATGTTGATTGTGCAAAAACATTTATTGGAAAACAATCAATTCGGAAATTGTATCAGTGTTAGGTGATCTTGGTAGCCGTCAGGTAACCCCCTTCACATACCACTTAATATTGGTGAAAGAGGGATATAGTTAGAAAACGATAGAAGAAGAGCCAAGCTGTTTCTAACAAGAAGGAACAACTACTATATCCTAAGACAGAAAACATAGAAACAAGAATAAAATTGTTGAAAGCTGTATGGTAATGAAATGGGGACAGTAGAAGCAGGCAGCAAAAAGTTTTTTGGAATGTGAAACTTTAGATGTATGATAATGGTACCATGGACAAACAAAGCTATTAAAAAAGAGGTTCTAGAAATAGCCAAGAAAGAATAATGTCTGTGGAAAACAAAAAAAAAAAGGAGAAGTATAAGGTTAGGACACGTATTAAAGCATTTGAGGAATAGTGCGGAATATATTACAAGCAGAGATAGAAAAAAAGAGACGTAGAGGTAGACCTAGATCACACTATTGCATGCAGACAGTGAAAGCTGTTCGCTGAGAGAATTTTAGGGAAGTCTATAAGTTGTTCAGTCATAGCGTACTAGAAGTCTGACTTCCAAAATCGTAAATAACAAAAGACAGTTTAACATTTACATGCGACAGCTATTAAATAAATCAACAATATTACCACCTTTTCCGGAATAAATCCGTGTGGAATATATTACTTACCATCTGGCCCCTCTTATTATGTGATTATAAAATCGGCCAACCTTACACTGAGCACAAGTTCTATGTACGTCTGCCGATCATTAGGCTCTATAAAAGTACATATGAGAAATAAAATAAATAAAAGATTCCGGGTTAGCCTGTCGTATCTCTTGCTTCTTACGTTAACAAATCAACTTTATATAAATTTATCTCATTACTTTCCTGAATAAAATATCAAAAACCAAGCGCATGTACTTGCAGAACGTTATATTATATATTTTGTACAATACCAAAATTATTTAAATAGGTTGAACCAACTTATTCTGCGTACATCATCCTTAGATCAGAATCGATTTAGCATATAAGTGATAAAATTTTACAAACGTTAAAATGGTGCCGTGTATTTTTTCTGCCCTTGGTGATAGGAAATAAGATAACTAAGACCTCCCCCTCAGTAGCACTTTTTCCCAGAAGATATTTTTTTATGATGACGCTAGTTATGTATCCCCCAATTACCTATATATATTGATATATTGAATCTAATAGGAATTATTAGAAATTGTTAAGTAAAGTATAAGTCCATTGCAACATTGTAATACAAGGATAACCCAGAGAGGTTATCGACAGTTCATGTGAACGGACATGCAACTTTGCATTCGTGAGGGCAGTGATACTGCAGGTGGCAGGTCACAGGCGGTTAACATACCGCAATTACTTAGAATTAAGTTGTTACATTGTAATAAAGTGTACAATTAAGAGAAACGCAGACATGAGATCTGCAATTTCCCACATCCGTGTGAGGGGCAGGTTATTATAAAAAGCCCGGGAGCTCAATGCCCGGCAGTCAGTCTGAGTATTACAGCTTTTGCATTGTTGTCTACCTAGACTACTCGCCCAGTACAATTAATTATTTTTTTTTTATTAAAGTTATTATGAACCAGCTATTCTAAATTTCATTGTAATTTCTGTTTAAGTTATTAAATTTTTGTTAAGTGTTTAAGTTGTTTTTTAAAAACACAGCTCCAAAGGCCCGAACCTTAACTCGCTGACGCCCAATACTTATTATGATTAAATTTGTTCTTTATAGAATAACCTCCAATATCCCCAGTAATGCAATTTATTTTAATATCTTCCAAGTAAAGAAAATACTTATATTCAACCTTAACGTAGATCCACGGTAAGAATAAATTTAGTGGAACAAATAAGGGTGCCTAAAACAAACAGAATTAGGAAATGTACATGCGTACCGCCAAACTTACAAGAATGTTCCTCTTCTAATATTATCCTGTAGTAAATAATGAGGACGAGTTAGTTTCCAATTAATTAATTTGAATTATTAGAAAAACTCTAAACAATACGCCCGCTTTTATGAACGAGTCAAATCGAACAGAAATATAAGCTTGCAGCCGCCGATAACACAATTTGAATTTGGAAACAAGACCTGTCTCATAGGCGTGTCGATTCACATACCACTAAATCTAGGTGAAATAGGGCATAAAATTAGGAAACAACATTGTGAGAACCAGCTGAATCTAGGCTGTGGGAATTTCAGGAAACGGTGTAGTCTAGCTCAGAATAGAAATAAGTGAAGGTGTGCATCCAACCAGTTTCAACACAGAAAACGTAATGATGATCAAATAATTGCACTTAAATCTGATGAATTATTAAAAACAACTACAGGTGTTAGTTTTGAAATATTTTCAACTAATGTTGATTGTGCATAATGATATATTGGAAAACTATTAATTCGGTATATGTTCAAGTGTTTGGGAATCTTAGTAACCGCAGGCGGCTTAACCCTCTTAAAATACCCTACATGTGATTTTCCAATGCTCCACCCAAAAGGTACTACATTGGACAGGATGCGAGTTTTTTACTTGGAAAATTTGGAATTTTGCCGAACCCTTGCTGTTCCAAGCTAGGTAGGGATCTTTAACGTGCGTGACAACACTCACACACTGGACCCCCATTTTACCTCTCATCCGAACGATGGTGTATTTTTGTGAAAAATGCTCGCCTAATATTTTTCAAGCGGACCGTGTCGAAATTCAAACCTGGAACCTTAGGCGTAGTAGTCACACACTTACCAACTACGCCACGGAGCCGCCTTCTCTTAACATACTTTACATGTGATTTTCCAATGCTCCACCCGAAAGTACTACATTGGCCAGGAAGCGATTTTTTTTACCTGGAAAATTTGGAATTTTGCTGAACTCTTGCTGTTCCAAGCAAGGTAGGAATCGTAAACGTGCGTGATAACACTCACACACAGGACTTCCATTTTACCTCTCATCCGAACGAGGGTGTATTTGTGTGAAAATTGCTCGCCTAACATTTTTCAAGCGGACCGTGTCGGGATTTGAATTCGGGACCTTAGGGCGTACCGCTTAACATACCGTTCATTTACATTTCCAATGCTCCACCGTGGGTACTACATTGGCCAGGAGGCGAGTTTTTTGTTGCCTGGAAATTTAGAATTTTGCCGAACCCTTGCCGTTTCAGGCAAGGTAGGGATCTTTAACGTGCGTGACAACACTCACACACGGGACTTCCGATTAACCTCTCATCCGAACGAGGGCGTAATTTTTGTGAAAAATGCTCACATGCCATTTTTCAAGCAGTTTGCCGTGTCGGGATTTGAACCCGGAATTTTGGGATCCGTAGTCTTACGCTTACTACATTGATCTACGGCGACGCCCTTCTTAACATACCACTAAATATCGGGGAAATAAGATATATATTTATAAACATAAGAAAGGGAACCGAACTGCATCTAACAAAAAAAAACAGCGGCTATGTTTGAAGACTACAAAGATAGAAACAAGGGGAAAGTTGTTGAAAGTATATGTGTGGAGCACAGCACAGTACGTCTATGAAATAGAGGTAGTGGAAGAAGCATACAGAAAAACAGTGAAGCCTTTTGAAATGTTTTGCTTCGGATATATGAAGATGATAGCATGGAAAGACGAAGTTAATAACAAAGAGGTTATAGAAATAGTAGGGGAATAAAAGATATTTGTAAAAAACAAAAAAAGTAGGAGAAATATAAGTGCAGGATACGTTCCTAGGCAATTCTACGGAATAGTGCGGGATATATTACAAGCAGAGATAGAAAAAAAGAGCTAGAGGTAGACCTTAATCAGACCATTGCATGCAGATAGTGAAAGATGCAGACTATGGAAATTTAAAGAAATATGTAGTTTGTTACCTCGGAATATGAAACAATGAGAGTACGCGTCTACCCAGTTTCAGGACTGAAGACCTAAAAATTACAATGACGAAATATAAATGTGGAACAAGATTGCACCCTCTAGAAAACTAAACTAACCTCGATACTTTTTGAGGTAAGTCTAAAAATAATTCAAAACTCAAAGATATTGATCCATACAAACACACATGATCTTACAAAATTATAAATACAAATTCTAACTGAAATAAAATTTTAACTATTTTACCTACCACTTTAGAAATCACTATAGAAATCCTTCCTGAACAGTAAGTATTCTAAATATTTCAACCAAATAATTCTAAATAAACTAGTACTAACCCGCGCTAACGCGCGCGCAGGGTCTTAAAATTTATAATGTTATCTCTATGGCGTTTTTTTGCATGTTTGACATATCATAACTCCGTAGTGGTACAATATTTTCCAATTTTAATAGTTTTTGGGAAATCTACGCTTCAAGCTGAATTTTTTTATGTATAATATGTGTATATTGCCCTTATAATATTGAAGCTAAAATTGTAGCAATCTAACCGCTTACGCTATTTATATGTAGATTAACTAAGAAGGTTTGTACAAAATCGTTTCTTATGCCAGTGTCTGTTTGATTGACCGTCATTCTCTTTCTTCTCATATGTATTAATGCCTAATTTCTTACGAAAATGTTAACAGATGACTTGTGCACCATATAACTTTACTAAATAAAATACACAGACAATCTTAAAACGAAGATGTGTTCCCCATTAAATTTACTGAAGTATATCAAATATGGGACCACTGTAAAATACACAACAATTATTGTTTAATTCCATTGGAGAGTATTTAAGTTTCCCCAAATAAATAAACAACATCACACTCTTGTATAGTTATTAGTTATTAAATATCTCTACAAAATTTAGTAACAGAACGATAGCTAATTGGCCTGTTACAAATTCTCCTTTATTAGAAAAAAAACTTTGAAAAAGTTTTCAATAACTGTTCATATTCACAACACCGCCAAGAAATCATTGCCAAATCATCGCCGATTGCATGCTACCATGTTTCATCAGGATATAAGGTATAATCAGGTTGTAGGTCGGAAATATGCCAGTGTCTGTTTGATTGACCGTCATTCTCTTTCTTCTCATATGTATTAATGCCTAATTTCTTTTTCACTTTATATGGCCTCTAAAACTTCACATCCAATTTTGCCGAAAAATGTTTCGAAGCATCTAACAAATAATATTGCTTCTTCCAACAAAAATCGCCCTCGTTTCTTACAGGTGTGTATACCTTACATTATAATTATGTGCTGCTTTTGTGTGAGCTTGCTAAGTCTTCTTATTATAAAATGTCGAATTTCTATTAATTTATTACATTTCCTTGTACTACTGTTGTCATCTGTTATATTAGTATTATTCCTAATTAACTCTTTTGGTTCATTGCCTTTATACTGCTTCCCATCTAATATCGTTCCACAACCAAAATTAATACAATAAGGTGTATTTTTAGCCATTTCTGACCTAGCTATACGTAAAGTGCAACCCAGTTTAGGTTAATTTATATACCAAAGTTTTTGACTTTCACCTATATACGCTGTAATCATAGTTTTAAATATTCTATTATATAAATATTCTATTATAACTTTATGTCGGATTATTTACTCTTCAGTAAGCTAACAAACTTCCTACTTTTATATTGTATACCATTATCTGATTTACGATATTCAGGAACTCCAAATATTAAAAATACATTTTTTTCCATTAATTTCGTTATTTTTACTGCCGTTGCTGTTCGCATTGAGAAAAACAATGAAAACCTACTGAAATAATCACAAATAACGAGTACAATCTGCTTCCGTGCGTGCTTCGAGAATAAGGTCCAAGAATGTCTGTAGTAATGTACTGCCAACACTTAGTAAATGACTACGTTTATTTCGGTTATTTCGATCCCGATTAAAGTCGAGCGGCTTTAATTGTCAATCCCAATTCCAATCCCAAGCGTTTATATGTAAAGGGTTTGAAAAAGAAGGAGTTATTAAATTACTTTCTCGGTTATGTTGATAAAAATAAAGACCGGAAAATGACATGAAGCGAAGTTAGCTACGAATATGTACTTGAAGTGCCATTTCAGGTAAATTCAAGTGCTTATCCGTTTATATGGGTAGTTTGAAGCCGCTTCAGTCAAGTCAAGCTGTAAATTTTTGGGATTGACTTGAACTGTTCAAGCCGCTTGAAATCATACTCTTGCGTGTTTAAATCCAAGCTTGAAAGTGGATTACTCGAGCAGCTTGATTTCAAACCGGATTGAAGTAACCGAAATAAACGTAGTCATTTTTACATTAGATTCCATTTCAAGTGTGGTGGTGGTAGCAACAGAATCGGCTTTCTTTCCTTACTAACAGTAAAAAGGAGTTCATTACAATATGAAGTAACATCTTGCTTTTTCACGTGCTACTTAAATATATTGTTTTTGATGTTTTCAAGATGACAAAATAGAAAATATATAAATAAAAGGTTAAGTAACCGACTTACTAAACGCATGATGTAAATGTATCCATCATTTGGTGTGATAGATAAGCACATGAGTAGGGTAGCTAAGCCGGTTTGGCAACAGAGATCCACAGCAAGATATGTATACGCCGGTTCGAGAACAATATGAACAGCTAAGCCGCTTTGGGAAACAAAACGTGCAGCAAGATATGTATACGCCGCTTTGAGAACAAAATTGTCTTTGTGTGTAAATTTGTTGCGTCGGGGAGTCGTTAGGTCTTTGGGGTGTGCGTTCGGCGGGGTCGTTAGATTTTTGTTGGGGTGGTGCGCGTGCGCTGGGGTGGAGATATTTTCTTAGAAATTTTTAGCAGCGTTCACGACGTTAAATATTAAATATTAAATTTTAAAAAATGTTGGTTCGTATTTTCTGGGGTAGGTTAAGCTAAAAATTAAAACGCCGAGGTGAAGAATTTTTAATATTAGGCAAACGCGTGCAAGTGGTAAAGAGTGTTTTAGCTCTCATAAGCTGCGTTTTGTACGAAGTAGAAAATAAAATTGAGAAAATATACGAAATGTTATATGATGGAGGTCAAATTTTAAACGTCTGCAGGTAAAATCTTGTAAAAAGAAGTCGTTCACTTCTCGCAATTTCAATGTCACGATAAAATACTAAGAATTTGCATGCAGTCGAATATAACCTCGTGTTTTTATCTGGTAATATATATGCAAATTATTCAACTTTTAATATAATGTATTTAATTAACATAAGGTGTGTTGCAAAACCATTCAAGACAGGTATGTCGTATATTTCCTTTGGTTACATCATCCCAAAATAATTTATACAAGTACACTGAACTTGCAGTCGGATCTAACTTATAATCTTTTAATTATACCCGTATGAATTTAAAATATATGCAAATTATACCACCTTTCATCACGATTTATTTGACTCTCAAATTATTTGATTTGATCTTATATCAAGGCTTATGTATTAACTTTTACAACTCAAGGTGTAGCATCAAGGTTTTACGTCACTCTCAAACTATAGAACTTAATAAAAATAGCTTTCCTTAGCACCAATATCATTTAGAAAATATGTGTTTCATTAACATATACTTATTTATTAAATATTTCCTACCAAAATTTATTCAAAAATTTAAAAGTTCTTTATTTTCATTTTCATATAGGTAAAATCACCACGTTGCTATGCTCTCGGCTACCTAGTTCCGGCTACTTTTCCAAGGTCGTTGTGACGTCATAGCCTTTTATAAATATAGAGCAATGTAATACTATTCTAAAATTCTAAAAGAGTCTTTCTTACTAACCACAAATACATACAGCTTGTAGAACGCGGATGTATCCAAGTCAGTCCATCGGCACATAAAATAATCTTTTAATCCTTTCCTCTTTCTCTAATAAGATGTTCTTTGTCTAACACATCTTTGTATTGTTCGCGTATTGTCGCAGTGTCTTCTATTTAGTCCAACTTTCGCCTTTTGCATGCATTTCCTCTAATTCCAGCTGTCTTTTCTTCCACTTACAGAGTATGGCGTGCATAATTGGGCAATTTCCTGCAGCGTCAACGGAGAGAGTTTACTGCCAATATTTACGCGTTGTCGTACAACCTCTGGGCGAATGTTAGGCGTACTTATCAACCCCGATACCGAAATGGTTATTTCTTTTGGAATTGTAGAATATGGTGTTACAGATTGTGTAAAATATGTTACCTGCTTTAATGTAGCACTTGTGTAAGATTTTTATTTTATCTTGGCTGTTTTCCTACTCTACTATCTCCAAATAATTTACAGGTAAATAGTTAAAACTAAAAGCTGAAAGCACATACTTTATCAATTTTTCCCTTTTCTCTGGTTTTTCTGACAACTTAATTTGCAAGCCCGTCAATTTCTTTGTATTGCCGTTCCCCAATACATGTACTGTAGCAGGTTATTATACACTAAACAGCAGCTATTTTGAAGCTTGTCCGATAACTTACTCCACATTTTAGCGATACCGAGTACATTGGCGCCTTTAGGAAGTATAACTTACTATCTTCCAATAAGGTTAAACAGTCTTTTAAGGGATTAGCGAATGTTGCTCTTAAATGTGCATCTGGACAACGTAAAAATCTAGTATATAATTTCCAAGTTGTTTATTAACATCAGGATTTGTTATCTGACACACAAATTTGTTGTATATCTTAATTCTTGCATTGGTTGTTAGCCATGTTAAACAATCGAATTTATATTAAAATTAAGTTTAAATGGCTCCATGTTTGGCATTAAATATTTTTAAATTTTGTTATGTATAATGCCAGAATAAAAATTTTAAAATAGTATTACATTGTTCTTTATTTATAAAAGGCTATGACGTCACAACGACCTTGGAAAAGTAGCCGAAACTAGGTAGCCGAGAGCATAGCGAAGTGGTGATTTTACCTATATGAAGAATTTTGTTATGTTAAGTAAAACGTGCAAGTGGTAAAGAATTTTTAGCTTTCCTCAAAAGCTGTATTTTGTATGAAGTAGCGAATAACATTTAGAAAATATACGAAATGTGATATAATGGATCAAATTATAAAGTCTGCATGTAAAAACATGTTGTTCACGATTTCATTACCAAGATAAAATAACAAGAATTCGCAGTCGAATATAACCTCGTGTTTTTATTGAAATTATAGCTCTTGGTAATATATATGCAAATTATTCAACTTTTAATATAATGGATTTAATTAACATAAGGTGTGTTTGAAAAACATGTTAAGACTATTTCCTTCTTGGTATGCAAATTATACCCCTTTCATCACGATTTATTTGACTCTCAAATAAAAAATTAATTTGATCTTATATCAAGGTGTTCTTGCTTAATTTAGCAATTTCAATATATATTTAATATGTGTGTTATATGTAAAAACATGTTAAGACAGGTCACTCGTTATTTTATTCATGATTGCATCACCAAAATAATTTATACAACCACACTAAACTCGTACCCGGATCTAAAATTAACCTTTAAATGTATGCAAATAATGTCGTTATTTAAAAGGTGGTGAAGAATTTGGATGGGGATGTACTCATTCTCAAATGCGGAATGGTACTCCAAAAGGCGTTCTGAACGGAGGCTTTGCACGCATTAGGTGATTGAATACTTCGGAGATTTTTAGGTTAAGCAAAACATGCACGTGTTGACGAATCTCCGAGAATTTCAAAAATTATTTTTGTATTAAATATATAATATTAAAAGAAACACACAATATTTTAATGTTTTATTTACAAAACTTACATTCTTTAATTGTCCCTATCTTTTGTAGGTGGCGGTAGCAGATTCTTATTTGAATAAAATATAGATAAGACTTCCACATTAAGAAAAATGTATCTTAGTTAAATGTACGGGGATTTTATTAATTATAGTTTAGTAAAGTGCATGGTAGTTAATGACCTCGAGGTTGTGATATTTATAACAACATACCGATATATGTAAATTATATATGGAAACTGCATAACTTCAAATCATTTTAGCATAATTGTTAATTACCAAAATTCATAATTTCTACTTCCGTTAAAACACATTAAGTAAGTAAGTTTATACATACCGATAATACAATGGTAAAATTCTTCTACAACACATTAAACAGCTTATTTATATTTGCTACCTTAAACAACTATGCGGAGTGCATATAAATGTCAGAGGAAGATTTCTTATCGTTCCTTCCAATCTTAAAATTTATATCGTCAATAAAATAATAAACAGATTACTAATAATAGGTCGTCAATGGAACTAAAACAACATATACAAAATGTGTACAAATGAAAAGACCACTTATTAATTAATCATGACTATAAATTCCTTTAAAGATTTGATATTCATAGGTAGTAACAATGTTGGTGCTATATATATAAACGACTTTTATGAGCATAGTTTAAATTAAAATAACACCGAAATTTATGTAAATTTAATAGTTCTGGTTTATAGTTGGTTGATCTTTGGAGAATAAATTTTATGAAACTTAGGTTTAAGAAATTAATCATTTTACAGGTGGGATTAAATAAAATGTACTACTTTGATGATAAAAACCTATGCAATGCATTTTATGTTTACACAACTATAACATACTTTAAAATTTAATACCTCGGTAGTAGAATATAATTTTTAATTGTATTATTGTAACATAAAGTTTGCATAAAAATGCAAAATACATATCCGTTAAGAGGAATTTTTCAATATGATACTTACAGATTCGTTAGTAAGTTTTACAATTAAACTTATTTCAAGACATTTTTGAAACACATCTTACTAGTCTCAAGGAATATGTATGTATGTAGGTATAAAATATACAAATAAAAACACTACTTAATGTAAACATTATTCTTTATTAAAATGAATAATTGGTTATATGTACAAACCAGTTTTTGAGTACAATTACATCTGTGGTTGCGCAATTGAATGACGAATGTGTGTGGTATACTAGAAACACTTGTGTGAATTGGTGTAATACTTTAATTTATGTAGAGGAGTACACCTAAATCTTCTAGGTTAATAACATTTAGGTGTGGAAATTCATTGTAAATTGCCATCATCTCAAGATATACCGTGAAAGTTGCTTAACCATATCTTTTGGTATTTGAAGCGAGCTGATAGACAGTTCCAAGAATATGGTGGTTTCAGCACATATGTTATTGCAACTCCATTCGATAGGGATAGTTGTAAAACAGCCATTTCTTTAAACACAAAGTTATTATGTGCAATTTTAAACTTTGAACGTCGACAACTAATGGACTATTAATTTTAGACTTCACTCACAATATTGGTTGCAGGATTGTAGCGGACCAAACGATCGTGTAGAATGAGGCAGTACGCTGTAGTGTGAGCTTTAAGCGCTTCTTTCATTTGAAATTCTAATCGTACGTCAACCGCTCCCACTTTCACTATTTCGTTTTGATGGGAACAATCGATGACTACAAGTGGAGCGTGCGTTTGAAATTCATTGGGTGTTAATATCGGCTCGCTGATACCCCCGTAGTACGATTGTTGAAACTGTGCATACATCTCATATAGTATAGAATAGCGATTGGTATCGAAATCAATGTTAAGATTATCGTAAGGATACATAGATGAACCCAGATGTAATTTCATATTGGTCAACTTACAGTGGTCGAACTGACTGCGCCCTTTTGCGCGATGTATCGGTTTGAAAGCAGACAATAACAAAACGTGGTTTCTCCACTTGAGAAGCCGTCTTCACGGCCCACGTATGCGTGTGTTGTATGTAATTCTGGATATTCGTGTAGTTCCCAACTGCGAAAGCTTATGTCCATGGTGGCATTGCGTTGAATATGTTTGAGTAGTTTTAAGCGCTCTGCATCTGCAACGGTTATATGTGGAATCCGCCATGATATATGTGTAATAGTAATTTTGATTGACTCTTTGGTATCAGAATTCGATATAGCTGCATCGTCAGCACTACTTCTAATAAGAATAAGCTCTGTTTGATATTCAAAAGAATTTTTCGGTAGTCCTCCGCAAATCCTAAAACCATGCGCAAGGGAATGCATACGTTGAAATGACCATTAGCATCAACGAGATCAAGCTTATCGATGGGGACCAACCGGCGTTTCTAAAGCGACGACTTTCGCTATAATCGTAGGATAGGAAATTTTTAATAGTCGTAGTTATACCTGGATTACGAACGCGGTCAATAGTCTTTCCACCAAGTTCATAACGAATTTCATCAAATAAAAATAAAACTCCGTTGTTGACAAAATCGGCGGTAAGCGAAACGCCACCATCTGACTTATTCATTGTACCCTCAATATAAATTACGCTGTCCCATGGTAGTGTATAGACATCTTCGTTTTCTATTGGAATCCGTATAACATCGTTCTTCTCATACGTGGTATTGGAGTACGGAGTATGCATATGTTTGTCGGCATTGATGATGGTTGTATCAAATATAGCACGTTGCGTAACATTTAAAATATTACTATCCATTTTAGCTATGTAGCACTTTGAGTCCTAATGTTTGCAGAAATTTAACGTTTTCCGGTGTTAATCGGTGCACTGGTGTCTTGTAACTGGTAAAGGTGCTGATAATGCGTCTATTAATAGGTTTTGGTGGTTTATGCTCATAGCGCAAAACCATTGTTTAAAGACGCTTTAGATAAAGTCTAATCGTGATGGTTTCCCGACGAAAAGTGATGAGATTACCGTTTTGATCAACTATTTTAACAATGATGCGATCGATGATTCGTGTATTAAGTGGCATATAGGTGACGTTCACGGGTTTTCAATAATCTTGTACCCTGCAGCAACTGCAGGAAAGAATTGATGCAAAATGTGTACAGGTTTGCTATTCCGATACGATCCGACCACAAGATTACATTCAATACATATTGAATTGATTGGAAAGACTTGTGCCGGATGGTCCGAAATAGCAGTAGTGAGAGCTGGTAGTTTACGTTTCTCAAAACCCAGCAACGAAGCAAGTGAATTTGGTTGTGTAAATCCACTATACCTGATGCTTTGATTTCTGTATGTAAACTGTTATTATTGGCTCGAATATCAATAAGATAACGTTTGGATGAAGTGCGTTCACGGGGATCGTTCAGATTACGTCGTACGAACTTATTAATATCTGCCACTTCATAAGTTCCTTCTGGTAAAGTAAGCACGATGTCATCAATGTAAAATTTATTGTTCGCTTCCGTTACATTGGGAATTGAAAATATGTATCAAAGTTTGTAAGACCAATAACGTATTCATGGTCATCATCGAGAACAATTGGTGGGTTGATGATTGCGGTGAGCGTAGATTCAGTTCCAGTTAAAGTAAATGTGTACATGTTCGGTGGTTGACGATAAACTAACAACTAGTCGTATTCGTAGTTGGGATGGGGTAATAAAAGCAAATTCCTGAAACACTTGCAATATATGGTTTTTAATTAAACACTTTTTATACAAAACAGTTAAAAATACACTAAAATCAAATAATATATAACGTTGTTAGAAACTTAACGGAGGACTATTTTGCAGTAAAAATTTCAATACGAAGTGTCCACAGGTAACAGTGTTAAGCGGTTGAAATTGTTCATAATTATAATAGAGAGTGCATGGTCCTGATGAGGTTAAGTATTTGACAAGTTCCCTCGGAGGTCGTAGATTACCAATGCTATCATAATAGACTGCCCTTGAACCATCTTTTTTGTACGCGGTCCAATGAGTTCCCACACCACGTGTAGTATCATGATTAAGAATACCACATTCTCGCCAACGAATTGTGTTTGGAAGTGAATTGCGCATGAATATTCCACGAAAGTGGGATATTGGTAAACGTTTTATGTATTTGTTCAAGTCAACATTGGTCAACGCTCGCATAGGTAGGTTTAACGAATGCGTTGAGTTTTTTTTGTTGTCTTTGTTTACGCAAACCTTGCCCGTGTGTAAGAAAAGGCTTTAGGTACAGTCCATGTCCACGGCGATAAGGTTTCAAATAGAGACCCTTTCCAAGTGTCACTGCCTCTTGTGCCATATTATGTCGTTTCGCTTCATCTAATTGTTGTTGTCCAAGTTTAGCATCGTTGACAGCTTTTGCAATCCCAGCTGCTCCACCCGACAACGCTCCAATTGCGGAAAGGGCTGCAAAATAGGTATCAAAGGTAGGAAACCACCAGTTTTGGGTACAGGGATTACACGTGGGATGCCACGAATTTCATCTGTTATTCTTTAATCGGTGCCACTGCAAGTTTAGCAGTTTTAATAAGATCAGTCGGACGAACGTTTTAATGCGTTCCCAAATGGTGCGAATTAAACGCTTGAATGGTATACCACTTCCTGTACGTAGACGCTGACCACATCGTTTTCCTTTACACCTTATCGTTTTTTTGCGACAACCCATACCAAATTTAACTTTGGCATTCATTGCAGAACCAACAGCAAACGCAGCAAGTTTTTCACCTAACGAAGCGTCGGGTGCAGTACGACGTTTTTGTGCTGTTTCGGCAAGACGTCGATCAGCTTGGTGTCGGGTTGTTAAGTCTGTAGAAAGATCGTAGGCGATGTCGTGTAGTTTGCAGGCTTCGTCTAGGGATTACGACCTATATCACCACGCTCGAGGCGTTTCTGAAGCTTAGTACCCGGTCCACAGAAGCGATAGCCTGGTAAATGTAATTCTACCGGTAAACGATTGATAGCACTATTGAGTAACCCGTAGCCACGATAGGATTTCATTAATCTTGTCAGTCGAAAGGTTTAAAGGAGACTGGTCATGCGTGTAGAATTACTCGCTTAAATGCTTACCATACTGCAATTACGTTTTAGTATATGGATAGAATGCGTCTGGTAAAGCAACAATTGGCGTTGCCAATTACGGACCACAACTGCAGCAACAACACTAACGTGCAAAAGCATGGACTACTATTACCATCAACAATACGGTGTATCATTACAGGTCCATCCAATTGTGGTAAAACTAATGTAGTCATCGGTCTCTTGAAACATCCGAATGGTGTACGCTTTGAAAACGTTTATCTCTACTCAAAATCCTTGTATCAACCAAAGTATCAGTACCTAGAGAGGTTATTACAACCAATAAAAGAAATAGGATATTTTGCGTTTAACAAATGGGATGCAATTGTTACTCCAGCGGATGCAAAACCTAATTCGATATTTATTTTCGATGACGTGTCGTGCGATAAACAAAATGTAATGCGAGAATATTTTTCTTTAGGTCGACATAAGGCCATTGATTGTTTTATCTATGTCAGACCTATTCCAAAATACCTAAACAATTGATTAGAGACAATGCTAATGTCCTAGTGCTATTCAAACAAGACGAACTCAATTTAAAACACGTATACGCTGACCATGTAAACACGGATATGTCGTTTAACCGGTTTAAAGAATTGTGCGGCGTATGCTGGCGAGATCGGTATGGGTTCCTGGTGATCAATAAAGATGGCGATTTGCAGAGCGGTCGTTACCGAAAAGGTTTTGACACCTATATATACTTATAAAGCACATAAATAGCATATCACTTCCTACCCGTTTCTAGACGATGGCAGACGACGTGAAAACCAAACAAGAACTCATAAAAGTACGAAAGGCAGTCAAGAGGAAATTACAAGCGCTAAAAGCAGGTGTGGTTGAAAAGGAGCTTGCATTAAGTAAAGTCTATGCACCTATTACAAAACGTTTACAAACACTTCAGACCGGTCTGCTGAAAGATATTAAACAGGAGTCCAAGATCGAAAGCCAGCACTGGTTACCACAACAACATGACGTACAATCTACTCCTAAAAGACGCCCTAAATTTCTCGATCAGGTGCGCAGTTCAACACCAATCGCCGCACCACCAATAGAGGAGGCATGGGAACACAATCCTCATAGCCCAGTCCAGTCTGTGGAGTCCACCTTCGAAGAATCGGAGAGTAGCGGCAACACTCCAGAGACCCATACAGAGTACGAACGGTACCTAAACAGCGAAGAACATCAGGCCTACTTACAACGATTCTTACCATCGGTAAGATACTATGTCGATAATCTGTTTTCCAACTTTACTGGTATTTATAACAATGACACGGAGCACTTGCGCAGGGATAAAGTACGTTTTAATCCGGAGACAGGAAAATTAATGATTGGTGATTCGGACATTATCTTCGGGATTGGTGAAAAGGTGTGTAGAACGATTTTGCTACAACGGTAGCAAAGGGTTGTACGAGCAACTGTTCCTTCTCAATCCTTTGGGTAAATTCTCACTTAAAGAAATTAACGATTATGCGGACATTAAAAAAAGAAGTAATGCAATGTATAGCTTACGACAGCAAACTATAAACCCGAGTGGTCGTGGTCTACTCATGGATTATAACGAGAAGCCACTAGAGTATGTATACTTTGATGATCCCAACGAACTGTGCGAACGGCTCAAGCTTCTGGTCGCCTCGCAAGATGCAGGTAACACCGGTCACACAAACGAAATTACATCGATTATGGAAGAATTACGCGAATTGCGTATAATAGCGTAGATTGTGCGACTTGTTATTCATTATCACGATGGTTATCGACAAG
Organism: Platerodrilus igneus; assembly: GCA_036346225.1. Classification (NCBI taxonomy): domain Eukaryota; kingdom Metazoa; phylum Arthropoda; class Insecta; order Coleoptera; family Lycidae; genus Platerodrilus; species Platerodrilus igneus. The sequence goes on along the minus strand of JARFIW010000165.1, from coordinate 2,869,677 downwards.
TTTGGACATGCGTCTGACTGTGCTTCATATATTTCTTATGATGATTACTACGATTTTGACAACATGAGATTAGCGCGCGTCGCTACACCACAAGAAGATGATGATGCAGTCACGAAAGCGTACTTAGAATCGCGGTTAGCAACGCTACACCAGCAAGAGGGCGAACCAACGCTTGGAAGTGGTTCCACTATTCAGCAGTATATAGACACGCTTGTGAAGGAGACAACAAACAGTATGATAACACAATTCTCGAGCGAGTATGTTACAAGATCAGACTTTAACCATTTTGAAGAGATGATGCGTAACCTTGTTCCAGCCACTGTGAACGCTAATGTTGCACAAATCGTAACCAAACGGATAGATGATTCTATGAATAGCATATATAAGACATTAGACGCTGCTATTCAACAAGTGAAAGCACAATTTAGAATAGACATTGCACGAATTCAAGCAGATATTCAACAGTTGCAAGAGAAACTTAAAACGCACGCATATAGCCGTCAACCATACACACACACACATATATTAGCAATATGTCTGTAAAGGAGCAAATCGTCCACGAGTTACATAAGCCTGCTCGCATTAACTTTCCTAGAAGACATGTAATCACAAAAGGATTAAACGAGCTGTTTCAAGCCGATTTGGTGGAAATGATCCCATATGCAAAGATAAATAAAGGATTTAGATACATTCTAGTTGTTATCGATGTATTTTCTAAATACTTATGGGCCGTACCGGTTAAGCGCAAGACGGGTAAGGCTGTTTCAAACGCTTTTCAATCAATTTTCAACAAAGACCATCGTATTCCATGGTACATTCAAACGGATTTGGGAAAAGAATTTTATAATTCAACATTTAAGGCTTTAATGGAAAAATATGAGATTACACATTATAGTGTGTACAGCAATAAAAAGCTTGCGTAGTAGAACGCGTTAATCGTACCTTAAAGTCAAAAATGTGGAAACAATTTAGTTTGAATGGTTCGTATCGATGGCTGAATATACTATCCTCACTCGTGACTGCATATAACAACACCAAACATCGAACAATCGGCATGCGACCTGTAGATGTGTCAAAACGCAATGAACGCAAACTCTTCAATACAGTGTACAGTACGATCAAAACAGTTAACTTAAAGAGTAAAAAATTTTCTGTTGGAGATCATGTTCGCATTAGTAAACATAGAAGTCAATTTACCAAGGGATACACACCAAATTGGTCTAACGAAATTTTTACGGTGTACAAAGTGCATTTGACTAATCCTTTAACGTACCTGTTGCGCGATAGTCGAGGACAACCAATATTAGGCGGCTTCTATGCAGAAGAACTTCAACGAACACACTATCCGGATGTATATTTAGTGGAAAAAGTATTGAAGAGAGTTAAAAATCAAGTATATGTGAAATGGTTAAATTTAGATTCTAGCCATAATAGTTGGATATCCAAAATCATATTTTGTAGATTTGCTGTTACGTGTTTGTTTACCATCATATGTCATTCATCAATAAAAATTTTTTTACTGTTATATGCTTTATTATAGCGACACACACACACACACACACACAAATTACATCTATGTACTACTAATTACTACACTAGTTCTACGTCAAGAAAGTTGTTTATAATTCCTCATGCCCGAAGCGCAAAACGTTGATGTAGGTTGATTTTCGCTGTTTTGGTTGAACTTGGGTATTTTGATGTCCGTGAATATGTGTAAATAACAAGCAGGTAAAAACACATAACCTTCTCAGCTAACAATTTCTCCCGTACTTGACCAACACTCGAGGTATATATATTTATTGTAAAAGGTATGCGACACGTACAATAGCATCCTCCATTATATCTAATAAGTGCTATCTATAGCGCATCAGGTAGGATTACCAAGATGACATAATTTACATACAAAAATAGTATTAAACTAAAACAATAACTTTAATAGCATATACACTTTTTATAATCATCTATACTATTTGATGGCCATTTTCCCGAATCCGGACCACACGTCCATCCTGGTTGCTGTTTTGAGCCCTCCATTGCCAAATTCTTGAGGAGCCAGTTATATGTTGTTCTATGAGGGCCAACTACATTAGGTTGGTACTTATAATTTACCTTATACTTTAAAATTAACTTCAATACTTTTTAATACCATAGGTTGTGCGAAATATACAACATCTACAATCATATCGTCAATCGCTGTGACCAGTGATTTATAGTTGCATTTTATATTCATGATAGGAAATGCCTTCGTACTCAATACAGCTCGGTTGGTTAGTAATTCTTCAAGGAAATATACATCGCTCAAACTATAATTACTCTCTATTGCGTCTAGTACACCGCGCACCTGATGACATTTTAACTCTGTTTTGCCGTTGCAAGCATCAATGAAGTTTGATACAAATTGATCGCACCTACTCTGTTGATTTAAACAGCATGTCCATTACATCAATGGATGTATCATTGGTCAGCGTTAGCCATTTGAAGGCTTTAAAGGAACATGAACACCTACTCTGAACAGTATACGTTTGATTTTGTCTACATCATTCAATACTATGGCATGTTTCAGATGTTGGTGTAAAATGCGTTGTTCACTCTCGAACAAATCGTACAGTACATTGTCCATGTTAACTTGAAAACTTCGCACCACTATCGTTGTTGTTCCACTCACTGCGAGATCTATCCAAGTACCTAGCTTTTATGGCACATTCATCAAAATAGGTAATGCTAAAGTGTTGTGATACTGAGCATCACCTAGTTATTCGTCTGATAAACCCCCCACTAGTTTTTGTAACAGCATTAATAAATCAACAACCTTGAGATGATCTCTGGCAAGGCGACTCTGTTGAATTTGAGCAATATATTTAAGGAAAATCCAATTAGAGGTGTTTTGGTGGTGATAGATTGTTATTCAAATTATCTATGGAAATATCCTTCACTTTTAACGAAGGATGCATGCCCGGTAAATTGCAAATTAATCAAAAGAGTATAACGTTAATCATTACTCTACATAGAGCACAAAAAGCTGTCATAGCCATGCGAGAAATATGTTGCCTGATAAATACTCCTGTATGATTGTTGTGGTTTTGACAATTTTGACAACGATCCTAGGTCATGGATCGAAACGTAAAGAAAGATGATTTTAAAAACTATGAGTGGTTTAATTCCCAACGAAGATTAAGAAAAAGGTTGTCTGATGTCGCTAAATCTATATATATATATATATATATATATATATATATATATATATATATATACAAATGATTAATACCTTGAAAGTAATAGGAAAATAAAATTTAATGTTGTCAACCATGTTCGGGTGGTAATGTTGATTCGGTCATTGATACCTACTGCAAGTTAAAACAAGTCGTATACAATGATGAAAAGTTTTTTGAAACTAACTAAATGTGATCTTGAATACATGCTTTGTAAAAGCGATATAGTTCAGATTCTGCTACGATTCTTCAACAGACAACAACAGATAACAATAAAAACTCTGTTTAAATTAATTTTTAATAACGACTTAACATTGCGTAATTCTATTAAAATGATTTGAAATATAACGGTATTATTTTTATTGTTTAGCATCAATTTAATAACATTTGTTGATATAAGATGAAAATTGTGAATTTTGGTAATTGACAATTATGCTAAAATGTTTTGAAGTTACCTTGTTGCCATATGTTCCATTTAACAGAATTAAAACTCAGATATATTATAGACATTCTTGCAATTATTTACCATATGTGTATATATTTCTCTTGACAATAATTATTAATTTAAGAATAACTTATTGAATTAAAGTAAGTTATTTATAAGCACTAAATTCTACAATAATTAAAACGAGTTTGAAAATAAAAATGTATTGACAATGTAGCTATACTTGTAATTTATTCTACCAGGATCAACAAAATATAATGCAAAATAGTTGTTTTAGGTATAAACCAGAACCATATAATTTACATATGGAGATATGTTGTTATATTTATACTATAAATAGCCCAATCGCCGAGGTCATTAACTACCATGCACTTTACTGAACGCGGTTGTTAAAGGGCGTTATATGAACGTTTTTTGCAAAGAAATAAGTAATATTTATCTCAGTTTGCGAGATGTTGAAACGTTTAGATCCGTAAGTTATGCATATCTTTTAGAAAACATATTTGCTTTTATGGACAAATTTTTGCTTTACATTCCTTAACTTTAATAATTTCACTAATCATGTTTACAGAGTCTTTTTAAATAATAATATCCTTTGAACATACTATCATCTGGAATACAAATTTTGTTATACCTATATCTAGTACTAATAATAATTAGTGTCTCTAGCACTGTAAAATTTAACTAGAATAAATAATTCACAATCTTTTATAGAGTTTAATTAAATCGGTCTTTAACAACAAAAGAGGTATTTTGCACATTGCAAATTATTATTACCATGCTTGTAGCAATAAATATTACATAATAAATTGCTGGTTATTCACCTAACAATAAAATTTTACACTAAGAATATATAATTGGTGTATGCTGGGTTGCCTGCCATAGATATGCATATATTTTTAGAATTTATGGAGTACCATTCCGCATTTGAGAATGATTACATCACTATCCAAATTCTTCACCACGTTTTAAATAACGACATTATTTGCATACATTTAAAGGTTAAATTTTAGATCCGGGTACGAGTTCAGTGTGGTTGTATAAATTATTTTGGTGGTGCAATCATGAATAAAATGACGAGTGACCTGCCTTAACATGTTTTTTTTGCACACACACCAATATTTTAAATTAAAACCATTATAAAATACGAGTCGAATAATTTCTCCTATTCTTTTGATATTTAATACAAAATAATGGGGCAGAGCCCCGTTTAGGGCACGTTTAGAAGCTCCTTCCCCACCATTCATCATTTTGAGAGTGATTATGTCATCCACCACATTTCCTATTTTTGCTTAACCTAAAAATCTCTCTTTAATTAACTAAAGCAACGAGAATAAAAACAATGACGAAGCTCTAAAGATCACCGCTAAATTCTTCACTACATGCACGTTTTTGCATAACCTATAAATTTTTTATCACGTTTGTGCAATTAAACGAGTTATATATATACAATGTCTAATACGTCATCTACATACAATCACCAAACCGCTAAAAGTAAAAGAATTTTTCTTGCCACATAAATTAAATGTATAATTACATTTAAATATTTAAATATATTCAAATTGCTAAAATGTAAGCAAGAGATCCTTGATATAAGATTAAATTAATTTTTTATTTGAGAGTCAAATAAATCGTTATGAAAGGTGGTATATTTTGCATACCAAGAAGGAAATAGTCTTAACATGTTTTGCAAACACACCTTATGTTAATTAAATCCATTATATTAAAAGTTGAATAATTTGCATATATATTACCAGAGAGCTATAATTCCAAACTCGAGGTTATATTCGACTGCGAATTCTTGTTATTTTATCGTGACATTGAAATCGCGAGAAGTGAACGACTTCTTTGTAAGCAAGACATCCTTGATATAAGATTAAATTAATTTTTTATTTAAAAGTCAAATAAATCGTGATGCAAGGTGGTATAATTTGCATACCAATAAGGAAATATACGGCATACCTGTCTTGAAATGTTTTTGCAACACACCTTATGTTAATTAAATACATTATATTAAAAGTCGAATGTCGACGTGATTTACATATATATTACCAGATAAAAGCACGAGGTTATATTCGACTGCATGCAAATTCTTAGTATTTTATCGTGACATTGAAATTGCGAGATGTGAACGACTTCTTTTACAAGATTTTACCTGCAAACGTTTAAAATTTGACCTCCATCATATAACATTTCGTATATTTTCTTAATTTTATTTGCTACTTCGTACAAAACGCAGCTTATGAGGAGAGCTAAAACACTCTTTACCACTTGCACGCGTTTGCCTAATATTAAAAATTCTTCACAGCGGCGTTTTAATTTTTAGCTTAACCTACCCCAGAAAAATACGAACCAACACGTGAACTCCATTTTCTACACACACAACATTTTTTAAAATTTAATATTTAATATTTAACGTCGGGAACGCTGCTAAAAATTTCTTAAGAAAATATCTCCACCCCAGCGCACGCGCACCACCCCACGACAAAATCTAACGACCCCGCCGAACGCACACCCCAAAGACCTAACGACCCCCGACGCAACAAATTTACACACAAAGACAATTTTGTTCTCAAAGCGGCGTATACATATCTTGCTGCACGTTTTGTTTCCCAAAGCGGCTTAGCTGTTCATATTGTTCTCGAACCGGCGTATACATATCTTGCTGTGGATCTCTGTTGCCAAACCGGCTTAGCTACCCTACTCACATGTACCTGCAATATCCCCAAGTTTTGTCTACTCAAAGGAAATCCTTACAGTGTATACTATATCAAAAATATCCGTCCTTGAAAGTCTTGTCTTATACATTGTACAATACATTCACCCAGGTATTATGAAGAGTTTCGGTATTCCTAGTCTTATTTCTGACTATTTAAAACAGTTTTGATGTTATATTGTATTCAAATGTTTCGGTTTCAGTACATAGGAAAAGTGGCAGGAATGGTATTTCATCGTAAACAATTTATGGCCCTATTTTACAGTATAGCTCAGTGCTGGAGGCTACAAATGTGTTTAGGAAAACTGAAAAAAGATCTGAAATTATTAATACACCGTACTGTACTGTTACAGCGCATTGTACTCATAGATGTGGTAATTGTTATAACAATTATAACGCTTGGGATATTCTTTGGAAAACCATTACCGCTTGGAGTTTGGAAATTAAAAGACCAGAGCGTATTATACGTTTTTGCTTATACATCACAAGCTATATCAATGCTTGTAGTTGCTCCTATAATTATATCAATCGATTTAATATTTTTAACTTGCTGCATGGAATTATTTGTGCAATGCCAAATCCTTAAACAGTGTTTGTTGGAACTGGATGTATTTCAACACAACTACTCGGAAAAAATGCTATTGTACATAAATCAACACAAATTTATTTTAAGGTAAATTTAAACAGTATTTAAACAACATTTGCTTAACAATGTGTCATTACAGGTTTCTCAAAATTTTTCAAAGCTGTTTTTTAAGCATAACTATAGTGGAATATTGTACCATTGCACCAGCAATTACCTCCGAAATGTATTGCGCATTTCAAAGGTAGGAATATTTCTTTCAGGTTTACATAATTTTGTCAAGCCGATTGCAGTTTGAACCTTTCATCTGTAATAAGTCATGGTATAATGGTGCTTGAAGGCGTCCTTCAACTTGCAATTTATGCTATTCCAGTTGACTATGTTATTTGGGAGGTAAGTTACTTAAACTAGGTGATACAGGTATCAGAAGATATTTTTGGCCGACTTTGGAATAACAGCAGCACTGCATAATATTATTGGAGCGTGATCTTAATTACCTATTCAGCGAATCAGGCAATCGAAACTATTTAATCGCGTTGGATTGTCGGACCATTTTGTCTGTATATGTCGTCCAAGTTATACAGTGAACCAATAGGAATGTCTAACGTCTCCAGTCTAATTATTTAACTCTTACTGTCAATAATATTTAATGTACGTGACACGATTGTTGTAGACGAAAAAGGCAGGCAAGTTCTGGGATTTGAAGAGAGACCTCGAAAGTACTATCCTTGCGTATTAACCCTTCGGTACTGAGAGCAAATAACAATAACAATTATGTATATACTATTTAAAATATTTATCGAATGTTTGAGTTTTATTTAGAGAACAAATTTTGCAAATCCCATAATCTACAGCAATACAAAATAATAAGTGATTCGAGTAGATTCATTGGAATATTGACTTTTAAGATACCCAAAAATCTTCGGGCTTCCTCTTATGTTTTTTTCATAAACGGGCTCCTAAATATTTTAAATTTACTCAACAAGTCATCAGATCTGCATTTAATAAGTATTCAAAGTAGAATTGTTTGTTCTTTTGAGCACTATTTGTGCTTGATCTTGTAAAATCAGGAAAAGTTGAACTTACCGATTTCAAAACACTTCTAAATCCGCATACGCGGAGTACGCGCCTGCCTGTAAATATTGGAAAATACCACAATATTGTTGAAAACGTTTGTCATGGTTATAGCCCCGTGATTTCATTTTCTCTTCGCATGTTTGGCTAACGCATCCTCCGTTATGGAAGTTGAGAAGGAGCCATCACAAGCCATTTGGCGTGCAGCATTTTGCAGACCTGCTTTTTATCCAATTTACCTAGATAGCTATTTAAGTAGTTGTGCTGGTTCTGTCTCTCATAAATGTGCAACAAGTTGACGTGTTGTGCGCGTTTCTATTGAGTAAACTATAAAGCTTCAACGACTGATTTTGCTTCCACCCTAAGCACATTGGTGCTTCTGTAGAACAAACTTTGGGATATCACTAACCTTCACGGGAAGATCAATCCCATCCAAGCTTACAACAATGTTGTAGTGAGAGTTCTTAGATAATTTGTGAAAATTATGTTTAACAGGATGTAACATAGGCTCTATTGATCAAGCAAAGCACGTAGTGTCTGTGTTTTATGTTCTAACGACTATTTTCTTGTTCTTAACTCAAACAGACAAGTCTAAGTACAACGATCCACGCAGACATGCGTATTTGTTTATGCTTATTTCTAGGGATGGACTCGGGCTCGGACTTTCGGGCCGGCCCGGCCCGGGCCCCGCCCGATTTCGGGCTCGAATCCGAGCCGTGCCATTGACTACTTTATTTGGGCCGGGCCCGGGCCGGGCCAGGCCAATCGATTCAGGTCGGCCCGAAAAATGCTGGCCGAAAAACGCATGAGTAGATACTCCACTGTTCTTTCACTTCTATCTCACATTGAGTAAGTAATCGTTCTTAATTATATTTTCACGTATTGTCTTCATGCACCCATTAATAATCAGTTTTTCGTCTTGTTTAGTGTAAAGGAGACGTGATACTATGCGCAATTAACACACCTTTAATGTTTGTACTGTACTAAAATCTTTATTTAATTTAAATACAGGCAAGGAATGCTTTTATTTAAGGCGCCTTAATTTTGACATATACCAAATGCCTAATGTACAAACTTACATTTAATTGTTCTGCTTTCTAAATACATATTGTGAAATTAAATGGCTTTTTGTAGTGTTGTTTCCGTAATCAAATTTAGAGATATAATATCCAAGTTTATAACACGAAAAAGATATAAAACGTCAACGCTCTAAATACGAGGATGCTGTTTTGTAATGCTTTTCCTAGAAGTAAGGTGTAAAAATTATTTTGAAAACAGATATACTATAGGCTTGGAAAGAAGTAAAAAACAGTGTCTTGAAGTAAACTCGAAGAGTATTCCGTGAAAACACTTTGACAACAATACAAATGTTTTCGAATAAGTGGGAAATGAAAAACTCAAATAATAAGAAAAAGTCTCATCTTTGTGTGAATAGAATTTTTTGATATAGTTAAACATGTGTTACAGGTCACCTAATCACGATAGAGAGTAAACTATGAAAGGTTGCACCTATACCACGAAATTATTTTAGGGACCTCGAAATTATATTGCTTCCGTCGCAATCAATCTATGCGATAAACTTTCTCTCGGTAAGCTAAAAACCAATTTCGCGGCCTTGATATACAAATAACTATTTAAACGCTATCATGTAGTATATATTAATTAGCGTTATATTCTTTACTGCTGCATGTATTTTAAAATAACGATTTCAATAAAACTTTCGAAAACAATACGTTAATCATCTATTCGTAACTATAGTTATAGCAGGCACTTCTAGGGTACTTGAAATTTTGAATTTCATACTTTGATATTATCACCAATAACGTAACTAGCCTTTTGTTGGGGGGACTGAATAGCCATTAATCATTTTCTAAACACAACTTTACGTTTGGTGTTTTCTGAACGCCTTTCTTGGGGTGGGCTAGAATATTGGGGGGGGGGGAATCTTCTAAGTACCCTACCCCCTAGCTACGTGCATGATTATCACTTAATTTATTGTTGAATAGTGGGATTTGGCTGCAGATATAGTTTTCTATTTATTGCGGGAAAATGTATAATAATACCATTATTGAACTCATGCCATAAAAAAGGATAAAGTAAATAACATTCTATTGATATATAAAAGGATCTACTGATTTGTACCCTTTGGTAATATTTTTTTAAAAAAATTTTTCAACCTAAAATAATTAATTCATTTACTACGGTTTCCCGTGTTTCTTACTATTGCGCATTTGTTTAATATAACGTATAATTACGCGGCAAATTACGCGCCATTTGTATCAAATACCAAACACCTTTAAAAGTGATACAATGGTCAAAGTTTAAGCACAATATAAATAAAACGGGTACTCACTCGTATATCTTAACATCTCAGGATCCTTGTTGTTTTTGTGTGAGTAGGCTACGCCATTATTGACACGAAATTTCATACGTCCATCCTCTATGCTCGTTCGTAGGTGGGACAAGAAGGATTCAGGTAGAGGCACACGAAGATAAAATAGAAGAAAACCTACATCCTAAAAAAAGAAAAGACACCAACCCTGGACAGATAGATGTTCTGGGCTTGAGGTCTCGTAGCTTAATGACGTCTTATCACACCGCGCGCACTTGTGCCATTCACTCCGCGCCGGCGCGACTCGGGGACGATGGAAAGTGACAGGTTCATTTAAAAAATATTCGCGGGAATTTATTTACATATTTCACAATGAACATTGCCAAATTTTGGCATGTAACACATTTTACTTCTATTCCATCAGAGAATGTGTATTTCTAAAGAATAAGGTATCCTCTACATACAACAATTTGAAAATCCAACTTTTTTAAGCATACATTCGGTATATTTCTTGACTTTCAGGTTCATTAAGTTCTAGTAACAATAGGTACCTAACCGATGAAGTTTGGTATCGTTTATACTATGACCTATAAACAATTTATTTAATTTTTAGCATTCGGTAATTCACCAAAAGTGTAAAATCTTAAACTTTAGCACGATTTGTCAGTCGGTCATATTAAAATTTTAGAAGTACTAGAACAAGGACAGTCAAATTATAGATCAAAGTTCAATTCCAAAAGTTTCAATTTCTCAAAGTAAAAAAAGATTATAAAAATACGTCTGTAACAATTTCACAAACATTGAAAATTGCTAAACATTTTGTACTTTTGTTACATGTTTCTAGCATTTTTTAAAGAATCGTAAATTAAATGATATACTACGGTATGTTCCACAAGTATCTTCATTGTAACTCAATATCATTATAGTCTTAAATCAAACAAAAGAGTGATAGTTTCTTGTTGAACACAACTGAAAAAAATCTTCTCATTCACTGAATGAAAGTCGGGCCGACCCGAAATTTCGGGCTGGGCCGCCAGTTTTTAATTTGGATCGGGCCTCGGGCCGGGCCGGTCACTTTTATGCGTCGGGCCGGGCCGGGCTTACTAAAATCCCGCCCCGGCCCGGCTCAAGTCCATACCTACTTATTTCCAAGTACAGCAATTGCTTGAGGGTCCAACCTGAAAATAATATTTAAGATCGATACATTTAATTGAAAATCCTTCCTGTTATCTTTTCCTACCATACACTAAAGTATTCCCTAATGATACCTTGTTTATCGCAAGCTACATCATCAAAAACAAATATAGAATTATTTCGAGCATCAGATGGTGATATAATATTATCAGAACTGGAAAATGTATAATATTTGATCCCTTTTATTGGTCGCAGTAGACTTTCAAGGTATTGATACTTTGGTTGATATAATGATTTAGAATAAACATATACGTTTTCAAACTTTAAACCATTAGGATGTTCTATCAACCCAATCATAACGTTGGTTTTACCGCAATTTGATGGACCAACAACTAGACATCGAATAGATGAAGGCAGAAGAACGCTATGTTTTTTCTTTTTAGCTAAGGATTGCACGCCAGTGTCATTATTGTTTATGGTTAAAGGTGTTGATTGTTTCACAACACGCATGTTTGCAAGTACTAAATTCGATTGTAAAAAAAGTGGAATTATATATATATATATATATATATATATATATATAAGAAACGGCGAGTATATAAAAATTCATTAATTCACAATATTTTATTTATTTACTGCATAGCTTGAGAGGACAGTTCTCCGCTAAAGATTACATATAATAATTTTGAAACTACTGGGAACGGACTGCTAAATACTGTAATTAACAATTTACCATTTGAAGCGCATATTCCGGGTTACAAATTTTGCGGTCCGGGTACAAAACTAATCAAACGGTTAGCTCGGGGAGACAAGGGAATAAACAAGTTAGACGAGGCTTGTAAGGAGCACGATATTGCATACTCTAAAGAAAAGGATCTATCTAAACGCCATCAAGCAGATTCGAAGTTAGCTCAGTTAGCTACAGAAAGACTAAATTCTGGTGACTCGTCTTTAGGTGAAAAAGTAGCAGCATTTGGAGTAGCTACCGCAATGAAAGCTAAAGTAAAACTTGGTATGGGTGCCTGTGCATCACTGAGAACAAAAAATATCAATAAAATAAAAAAACTGATAAAGAAACGTAAAATAAGAAGTACGCTAGGTATTAAAAGTATTATCAAACAAGCACATACAGCTTTAAAAAAGGCTAAAGGATCTAATATTATGGATGCAATCAACATAGCAATTAAGGCCGCCAATACAGCAAAACAAAAGAAGCATATTAAATCAGCTCGTATTATATCAATTCCTAAAACAGGAGGTTTTCTACCACTAATACCAATTTTGCAGGCCTAAGCGCCCTTGGTACTCTTACTGGAGGTGCAGCTGCTGTTGTAAAAGCAGTTTTAGATACTAAAATAGCTAAGGAACAACTAGCGGAAAAACAACATCATAACAAGGCAATAGAGGACATTGCAGTCGGAAACGGCATGTACATCAAACCTTATAAAAAAGGTTTTGGTCTTTTTTTAGCCCCTGCAAAACCTCAAAGAAACGCAACTTGATTTTACCTAATCGAGCACTAAGCAATGTAGAATTAATAGAGTTTGTTAAGCAATTAGAAGTACCATATTTCCGTGGAGTGTTCATAAGAAACAATCTTCCCAAGAAAGTTAATTTAAAAGAATGTGATATAATTAATTTAGATGGAATAGAAGGTTTAGGCACGCATTGGACCTCTTATAAAAAGTGCGGTAGTAGCGCTATTTACTATGACAGCTACGGAAATCTGCGACCGCCAACAGAGTTGATAAGTTATTTGAATAGCGGGAGTAAATGTAAAATTCTTTATAACATTACTTAAGAACAATCGTACGGTATTGTGTTTTGCCGTCATTTATGCTTACAATTTCTAAGTAGTACATAGAACTGCGTATGAAGTTGTCATGTCGTACACTTTTACTCTAACGGGAAACACTTCAGTTTTTACAAGCAATTTTAATCCGCCTGTAAACTTGGATAATGATTCGGAGTACGTATTAAGATTAACAAATTTTGAGTCTTATAACACAATTCCAAACATAGAAAAAGGAATAAATAATAAATTTTATTATGGATCTAACGGAGAATTCATAGAAATACCTGAAGGTGCTTATGAGATTAGAGAAATTAATAAATATCTTCAAAAAGCTGTAGGTGATAAAAGATGGCGTGGTCGTATGGAACAATCACGAAGCGCTAGAAAGACGCCAGTGTATATGGAAATTACAGCTGACAATAATACACTTAAATGTAGTCTAGATGTAAATTTTACCAAAAAGGATTCAATTGGTTCTCTACTTGGTTTCAATCCGCGAAAATTGCTAGCATATGCCACGCATCAAGCAGACTACGCGATCAACATTTGTAAAGTGAATGCAGTTTTAATCGATTGTGATATTGCAAGTGGATCCTATTTAAATAGTAAACCAGCCCATGTAATACACGAATTTTTTCCTCAAGTACCTGCAGATTTTAAAATTGTCGAGTGCCCAACTACAATTGTATATCTACCAATCAGGTCACGTATAATAAATGAAATAATAGTAAAAGTGTTAGATCATGTGGAAATTTAGTTAATTTCAGAGGAGAACTGCTAACTGTAAGGTTGCATTTAAAAAAATCTGCAATAGCCATGGGTATTAAGTATAATGCACGCAACATGTCAAGAATTGCTATAAATGTTGGAAATTCCAAACCAAGACCGCTAACAACACAAAACCGACAGTTTCTACAATCGTTAGGACTGCATTTATTTAATTAAAAAAGTAGAATGAATAGTGAAATACTGAACGTGCGTGAAAAAGTTTACTTCGGCAATGGAATTATTAATATTGAAAAACATACTCATCAACCTTATGCTAACACATCTTTAAACAATAATGATGAAATTCGAATCCCTATACAACAACAAGATGTATACACCTTACCATGGAAGAGCATGCTGTACATAGAAGGCAAATTAATTAAAACAGATGGAACGCCGTCTCAGACAGCAAAGTTTGTAAATAATGGGATTTTGCTGCTTTTTGATGAAAATAGATACGAGATTAAAGGTGTCATTGTAGATCGTGTTCGGAATTTTGGATTAACGTCTATAATGAAAGGATATGTTTCATATAATAGCAATCAAAGTAAACATTTACAAAACGCAGGGTGGTTTCCTATGGGTGATCCGCAAATAGTTGATGTTAATGGGAATTTTAATGTTGCAACAAACCTTTCAATGGTTCTCAGATTATGCGAAGTTTTTAAAAAAATTATTTTAAACCTCCGTCTTGAGTTAGGTTTACTACGTTCTAGTTTTGATACTAATGCTATAATTAATCCTACACCCGATGAAGAAATAAAAGTTGTTTTAAACAAAGTTTTATGGAAAATGCCGCAACGTCATACATGGAACATTAAAACAACAACACAATTAGAAAAACCAAGATTTGTGATTGTTGGTTTCCAAACCAACCGAAAGAATAGATACATGAGCAACTACAGTCGTTTTGATCATTGCTATTTAACCAACATGAAACTCTATTTAAATTCAGAAATTTTCCCGTACGATAACTTAAATTTGAAGTTCGAGAATAAACAGACTGCGTTGTTATATGAGATGTATGCTCAGTTTCAGCAATTATACTACAAAAAGGAAAATTAACCACTTTGTAATCCTGAAGATTTAGGAAGTATTGCACCATTAGTAGTCATAGATTGTTCTAGACAAAACAAAGCGTTAAAATCTGGTACTGTCGATATTAGATTAGAATTTGAAACTAGCAGAAACGTTTTGCCAAATACATCTTGTCATTGCCTTATACTTCATGATAAGATAGTCAAATACAATCCACTCTCAAACAGCATAAGAATATTATAATTACTTTATTATTATTATTACTGTACCTTTACAAATTATGAAAAACAATAAATCATTTAGCAATCACAGTCTATTTATTAATATTTTTACATGTTTTTACAATATCTTTTACATGTTTGAATTATTAAGTGATTTAGTAAACAACCATATACATTGACAATTTTAAATAAAAGTTTTGTTATACATTTCTCAAATAAACTAACTGGTATGTTATTAACAAACTGGATTTTTTTTTAAACAGAACGGTTACTACTACTATTTCTTCTCTACAATACATTTATACTAATATAGTTCAACTCGGGCAGATTGAAAGGTATCCTATTTTTAGATACATCCAAAACGAAAAACGACGTACTTGTGCAGGTATAAACATAACACTGAAGCTTTTAGAACTAAAAAATATTATATGTTAATCGGGATAAAATAAATTGCATTCTTTATTTGAGCCAGTGGTTGAAGCTTTACAAGTCATTTCTGAGTGTATAGTTATACCCCCAAGGTTTAGTATCAATGGTTGAGGTACTAAGAATTCTTTTATCATCACTTAGATTAAGAACAATTTTGTTTTGTTTAATAGTAAAGACATCATGTTTGACTGATCTAATTAAACATTGCTGTTTCTGTACAGTCTGTTTATAAAACAAAGCATTCTTATAATCATCAAAAGAAATTTGCTTAATACTTGCTAAGGAAGATCCCTTTGACTTTTTTATTATCCTATCCTGTACTCTGTAAGTGTACATTTTAGATCTAAGCCCTACAAACTCTAGCATGATATCACCATTGTTTTCATCTTTCCTAATACCAGGAACCTTTTTATTTGATAATGGGATATGATATTTGTTATTCGGGTCGTAATCAGAAGTATCAAATTTATGAATATCTTGTTTGATATAAGAGTAAATATCTTCAACGCTAAACTCGTATATCAAACTATCCGTATCTGTGTACAGCAGCTTTGCTTTGTTAGCAAATTGCAATTTTATATAACTATAGTGAAATTCATATAAATAGGTTTTTGAAATATCTAGAATAGAGAAACCTACATAAATGGGTTTGTTTAAATAAACCTCTAATTTATTCATTTCTATTAAGACCAGATCTTTGTCTAACACAGTGCAACTGTGAAAATTAGGCTTCGCTATGTAACTACGAGCTCCAAACCGTCCTTCCCATTCGGTCACTAATTTCACATCTTTCCTTTTCCGTACGTTTTCCATAAACAGAATTTATCATATTTTTATAAAAGCATATATCGAAACTGTTTTTTGACTGTTGCCTTAATTTCGTATTCAAATCAATGTATTCTTTTAACCAAGGGCCTTGTTTAAACCGAAGAACCTTATGAATCTTTTTCAGTTCTAAACCGTAGCTTAAATACATTTTTAAATTCTTGTAGTGAATAATATAATTGAGTTTTGGATATAAAGTTGTAAGTAATTTCTTTAAGTTTGATTTATTAGAAGGTACTGGTGGTATCTTATGTTCAGGCGCCAAAGGTAAGTCACTGTGAATTTCATGTAAAGATACTGGGTAGTGTAAATCGCATTCAAAAATATATCCTACATCAGAATTATCGGGAATATTGAGTATGTCTAAACGTACTATATCTGGACTGGTTCCATCTAAAAATTCAAATTCTCCATATGGAAGATATTCAGACATTGCAGCTCCATATAAATTATTAACATCAAAATACATTAAATATTTAGAATCGAAATTCGGGTCATAGTCTGCATTTATATATTTGTTATTTGCTTTAGCATATCTATTCAAACATTGAGAAACGCCGCCACGAATTCCCCGTTCTAAAAACATTATTTTTTCAATATCAGTAAGCAACTCGAATTTAACGTTCGTTGTTTTTAACATTGCATCTAAAGCTAAACCAGGAGCCGTAAAGTAGTGAAGTGTTTTTAAATATAGGTCTGAATAGTCCCCTAGTGTTTTTATATTAAATGTTTGCCAAACGTGTTTAGCATGATTGTAGTCTTCATCTGAGACTTCTTCATTGCGCAAACAATTAAAGAATGCTGTTTTACAGGGTAAATCATTTTCATTGTGCCAATCCCAAGAGTTAATGTAATCATAGGGAAGTATGCCTTTACGCGTAAGTAACTGAAACTCATTATCAGTGTTACAATTTTCCCTGGTGATAGATTTTTTATTATCATCTAAGTAAGAAGCTAATTTTTCGATGCTAGATGCCATAAACCTGTATTAATCGATAAATCTAAAACTAACTTTCATACCTTTTACATATTTTGTAAAAGATATGTATTTTTCCTTATTTATTGGTAGAATGCTTAACGAACCTGAAAACTCTAACGAGATTTTTTTAATAATGAAATGCGAATCGTAGCCTGATAAGTTATGAAAAACTACCGGTATCATATAAGAATTATGATAATTGATGTTGCAATCTTGATGAGCCGCTCCTCGAAATTCACCTGTAAAGTGGCAGTGATCGCGAACTCTAATATCATCTATACTAAAAGGTTTATTGCAAATGTGACAGTGAAGGGCAAATTTAAATGCTGACTTTTGTTCTTCTGTTAAAGAATTCATAGGTTTTGGGTTACAAAAAATTTTATTCGTCGTTTCTGAAATCAGTTTCAATTGAGCAACAAACCATTCTATACAATCCTTTCCGCGATACAATTGAAATTTGGAATATTTATTATCATACGAGCATTTCAAATAGTACGCTACACTAAAGGGTATATGCTTTTGGTAACGGACTGTGTTTAATATTACCTCCCACTCATTGCATGGTTCTAATATACATTCGAGATCTGCATAAACTACAAATGATACTTTTTTTTGATAGTGGAAATATTTAAATGTTAGATACTTTTCAGATTCTTTGAGTAATCTTATTGAGCAATTATTCTGTTTTTCGCAATAACTTGATTGACGCTTAAGTAATGCTGCTGTACTAAAATTATTTAAACATCTATAACAATAAAAATTTCTATGGTGATGTGAAGACAACTGTTTTGCAAATAATTTTGACATATCCTTAATCCAAGTAAAATGAAAATGATTCTCATTAGCATTTGTCGGACGAGAATATTGTAAGGAATCATTATTTAAAACTAACAAATTAATAGGTTCTATTTTTATTAAATTTTTACTTAAACAAAATGGCAGTATTTTAGTATTTTCTATACAATATAGGTTAATTGCGAGATTGTTAAGCTTCTCAATTTTTTTTATGTTTTTTAATGCGATTGAAAACTGAATTGAATTGTAGCGTAATACTGTATCAAAATGTGGATAGCTAGATATTTTCTGACTATTTTGTTTAGCAGGATATAAAGCGGAACCGAAGCTCCAAAGAATGCAATGTTGGTCGCTATTTATTACATTTACCACAGCTTTTTTTTTATAAAGTCCGGAACCGGTATAAACGTTGAACACCCTCCTTTAAGTGGATCATGACTGTTTATATTTACCTTCAAGTGTAAAACTTCTTGGATTGCCCAACCTAAATCCTTTTCGCTAAATTCTTCGAATCGCTTCGAAATCTTGTCCAATACGTTCTCCTTATACCACTGCTTGAGATTGGTATTTATATCGGTGTGAGATTTGCAGTAGAAAACGTCTTCAAATCTATTTCGCCAGTTGTAGGCTTAACAAAGTTAGCGGGAAATATTACATTAACTTTCAACATTGACTTTTTTAAGCAAGCAACAATCTTGCGTTTACAACTAGCGAACGCCTTGTCTAAGAACACTAGAGGATCTCTATAACTTAAATTGGTAATAAGTCCCGTAATTATTCGACTTCCAAAACATGATTGTACATCATGTCAAATAAGATTTTTTCGAATATGACCTCTAGAAAGCGTTGCATCAATACCTTTATTTTAATATTCCAAAGAGCGTTTCAAGTGCCTCAATCGTACAAGGAAACTTTTAAGATGTGCCAAATTAGATTCCAGCCTACTAGGATTTTCCTGACGATTGTCTTCGTATACCTTATTTCTAATAGCAAGCTTCAATATACTTATATTTGATTTGATAATTATAATGTGTTTCATAGTTGCATCGCCTGATCTGATTCGATTCACGCATTTCACAGTTAATTTCAAAATAGCGCTACTAATCTCGGCCACGGTTTCAGAATTCATGAATCTATACAAATCAATGCACTACTTAATATATGTACAGCTTTATTTACTATTTATACAAAAATATCATCTGAAATAAGCAAAACAACTGTAAAAGAATTAGCATACACCATATTTTTCATTCACTGCGTTTACTAAAACAATTTGCTTGCTCGCAGTATAGTAATCAAATGTTTTTTATACGACCTTTGATTTATGCTGTGTGTACAGAAAATACACTATCATTACAGCGCTATTTTTTATGGTTACATATATAAATTTTTAATAAAAAATAAAGCAAATTTGAAAAAGTCTCAGATTAAACCGCCAATGTTGTTTAATAATTTACACGCACTCATGGTTTTTTTAAAAACTTAGTATTAAAAAAACATTTTGCAGTTTTATCATATAGCAGTACCTTTAAGAAATTTCTTTTGCGGCATAAATCGTGTAAACACACAATTACCTATATATGCATATAAATTATGTCAGCGGTAATCTAAAACTTATTCTATATATATATATATATATATATATATATATATATATATATTACTAGTTAAGGGTCATTTGCATTGCATTATTTTAAACGAAATTAATCTAAAGAAAAATATAATAATTTACACGCACTCATGGTTTTTTTAAAAACCCAGTATTAAAAAAACATTTTGCAGTACCTTGATAGAAATAAAGAATTTCTTATTCAGCATGATTCGCGTAAACACACACACACACACACAATTACTATATGCCTATATATGCACATAAAGTCAATTTTTGTTAAGTTTTATTGAAAAATAAATCATGCTAGCAGTAATTTAAAACGAAATTAATCTAGTTTAGGTTTTTTATTATGTGCCTTCATTGCAATTTCTTTTTCAGACAATGAATCTAATTCATTATTTCTGCTGAGGTATAATTATATTCGCTTACACACTGTTTTATTCATTAGAATAGATTACAGAGCTGAATTTTTTCAGAAAACGATGCAAATTTTTAATTTTTTCTAACAGGTCAGTTTATTATTTAACATAAATACTTCACGTAGATTTTACCAACAGTATTCAATCAGATCTCCTGTATAATTATTAGTTACTATTACTAGCAACTTTAAAAAAATGAGTAACTTATCATCAATCAAAAATTGCAATAGTACTAACGTAAAAGTTCTAGAGCAATTTATATTACATTCTGAAGAAGACTTGATCAAAGAAGTTGTTGGTTCTTCTTCGCCTCAACTCGACATTGCTGCTATTGATAGTGACGTAATAGATATATCACGGTAAGTGCTTTTTCACATTTATACATGTATTTTAAAACAATACTAATTTATAAGAAACATTAGATTAGGATCAAAAAACCATTCTGAAAATTCTGAGGCTATCGTCGGATCGTTGACGCACTCTGATCCTCTCAGAAACATCAGGTAGTATACAAAACAAAGGTGAACCTACAATAATCTTTTATGTTATGCTCACGGATCCGGCAAAAACATGTTGGCTATGAAAAAGTTATGTACAGAATCTAATATGGATGTTTGCTGTGAAGATGACAAATCCTACGAAGATGACACAGTAGAGTTGCTTAACGCATTTAAAAAGCGTGGAGAGAAGCTACTGCGGCGTCTAGATTTGGAGCTAAAAATAATAAAGCAAAAAAGACAGGAACTGGCTGCGAGGGAGCAGCAGATACTTCAAGAACGGGAGTTAATAAATACTTTTTCATTTATAAATAGTTAGATCAAAATATTCAACAATTTGTAAAATAAAAAAGTATTTTATAAAAGTTTCTCTTTTGAAGCAAGACTTTCTCTAAACAAGGTAGTAAACTCAAAGTAAAACGCACATGAATCAGAACCCACTTTAATTAAATACATCATTCTTTATACAATCGACTTAGATGTGTTATACTAAATTAAACAGTAAAAAACAAGATGTATATTATTATAATAATAAACTAATTTCTTAGATTTGTGACATATTATTCTGAAAATTCTATGTTGACAGTTAGACCGATCGATTCCTTACTAGTTATGTATACGTGTTTGTTCGAGCCAATACCTTCATTTAATTGTTTCACTCCATGTGCTTGAAGGTATTCAAAATATCTCAATGGCAATATACTCTTGAACTCTTCTGTTTTTACTAATACTCCTTCTCCATATTTTGTCTTGACTGTTTCCACTTTTAAAACTTCAAACCTTTTATTCACTACAAGATCTTTTGAATTTACATAATGTTTGCGATATGTGGTTTTATTATTATATATTATTATATTGCTTTTCTTCGACTAATTAAATTAATATTAGGGGCAATCTCCTTATATGGCAGATTACCACCATCTGCGTACTTTGCCAACCCACTTTTCCACCTATCACAAGAGTGAATACATTATGAATTGAAACCGGCCCATGTGTATTTGCAGCCTCTAAACATAAATAAAAAACAAAAATCAGAATCCACTTTAATTAAACACAATTGACTTGAATGCGAAATTTTGCATCTGGCATACTTTATAACTTCTCGCTAGAAAACCAAATTCAAAACATCTACACACATTTTCTCTGCACTTGCATTTTTCAACATACGTGTGTTTTGAAACATGTTCCATTGAAAGTAATATAAAGTCGATCCTAATTCAAAACGTGCCCACAAGTATTTTACATTTGAAAGTATATAAGAATTTATGTTTTCACATTTTACATTAAAAGTATATAAGGCCGATCCTAATTCAAAACGGTGCACGTGTAACTTCTCGCTAGAAAACCGAATTCAAAACAGCTACACACATTTTTCTCTGCACTTACATTTTTCAACATACGTGTGTTTTGAAGTATGTTTCATTGAAAGTGATATAAAGCCGATCCTAATTCAAAACGTGGCCACAAGTTTTTTTACATTTGAAAGTATATAAGAATTCATGTTTTCGCAACTATTTTACATTGAAAGTATATAAGTCCGATCCTAATTCAAAACGGTGCACGTGTATTTTACATATGGAAAATACGTGTGAACACGTTTTGAATTAGGACCGGCATTACCCCACTACTTTTCTGACTTCGTAAATGCTATTTACATTCTTTACTCAAAGGGCAACGATTGGGGGTCTTAAATGCTGTGTGGTCTTACGTTTGATCCGTGCCAGTGATCAGTGCACAGCTCTGGGCGTAAATTATTACGCTCCCAAATGTGGTTGCAACTATTGGCGTCATGGGTTAAGCTAACAAGCTAACAATAAGCCGGCGCTTACAAGCTTATTGTTCGCTAGAGCCAAAGACAATAACAGCTCATCTTCAGAGGGTCAGCGTCGCCTTGGAAAAGTTTCATCTGTACCCAAATTCTGAAAGCGAAGTGAGTACATCTACACTTTTGCTGAACATAAGATGTTTTGTAGATAATTAAGAAAAGGTACCAGAGATCACTTCGCCGGAACTGACACGCAACCGCATTTAATATTGTTCGATAAACGAAAATGCACCCTTCTCATCAGCTTGTCGGTATCCTCTCCATACAATATTTCTCATGGCTAGTCGAGTTAAGCACACCCAAGGAGAAGGAGGCTAAAAGAAATGAAAAACGTTACGAGGATAAGCTATTTGGGGATCAATCCTGCGAGGCAATGAGACGGGGATGGGTACTGATAAACAGAGAGTATAAGCGGCGCCCCCCAAACGGGAAAAAAAATAAACAAATGGAAACAGACGAGTGACGGTTGGCGAAAACACTGTCAAATAAAAAACAAAATGCTCGAAAAACATGAGAGTTAAAACACAAATATGAAAAATAACTGAAAACTGTAAGCACCTATAGATACTTAACATGAGGAGAGAAGACTTAATGCTGGGAACTTTAGAATTAACCTAAACACTTGAACACAAATTACTCCGATCTGCACCTGTAATAAAAAGATATAATTTGCAAAAATATAAAGCTCATATAAATCAAAACATGAAATATTTTTATATTTTCTTAAGTCATTTTTGAAATGTAAACTGAGAGATATTATGTAAGTGCCTATGCATTGCCTGAACACTTGGTATAATTTTATACTTCACTCAAATAATTCTAATGTCTGTGGGGTCATAAAACAAATAAGATTTTATAAAACTTTGTATAACTTCAAAAATAGAATTTCTTGTCATTGTTCTAAACCATTTGTTTTTGTATATTTTTTTAAATGAATCATAATTAAAATTTCATACATTTACAATTAATATTATCGCGCAAAAGTCGCGTCGCACAAAAAATTTACTCAAATATACACCAGTAGCATTTACCTAAACTAAAAATGTTCTTACGTGCTTAGAAATTTTCAGCAGGATATCTAAAATTGAAATGTTTTTAGTTTACATCTGTAGTAGACACTTAATATGATTGAAAAACTAAGTATTCACTTCTTAGTTAAACATAGTAACTTAACCGAAAAGAATTTCAAGATTTTTTCAAAGTGCGCTATAATGATAATTACTTTAAAAAATTGAACTTTGACAGCGACAGTACTATAAGCTATCAGGTAAACTGCTCTTAATTAAACTGTAAGAATCTATTTTAAATGCATATAGTTTAAGGAATTTTCAGACAATTTCAGCATTATAAGATGCATAAAATATGTAAAAATACTTGTAACCTCAAAATATTGTTTGCTAAGTGTTACGGTATATAATTTTTTAAATTTATTCTGATTTATTTATAGTGGGTTGTTACGTCTGCACCTTAGACTCAAATAATCAACTCGGTTCGGTGCAAATGTACATTATCCAGTAAATTAAACGGTTTATAGTAATTGAACGTAGTTTCACAAATAAATTTGAATTGCCAGCATTAAAGATTCAAAGATGAAAATTTCTAAATTATAATAAGGAAAATTCGTCTTAGTACACAGATCAATTTTAACGCTTAACTTCAATTAAAAATAATACAGTTAAAAATATATTATAAAGCTATATGTTACAAAAATATTTTTCTTAT
The DNA here is from genome assembly GCA_036346225.1 of Platerodrilus igneus. Taxonomy (NCBI): domain Eukaryota; kingdom Metazoa; phylum Arthropoda; class Insecta; order Coleoptera; family Lycidae; genus Platerodrilus; species Platerodrilus igneus. The sequence goes on along the minus strand of JARFIW010000165.1, from coordinate 2,845,259 downwards.
AACATTTTCTATTTAAAAAGTTTGCCAGTACAAAGTAATTATTCCCTAATGTATCTGTTGACGACTTCGGTGAACGGGTTGTATTTGATGACACTGTGGTGAATTATTACACGGTAGGTTTTAAGGGTTGCATCAAAATTTTGACTACTCTATGCAAAACCTGACATTGGCTTATAAGACGTAAATCCTGGGCTTGCCATGGGCCTATAAGATGTAAAGCATGGGTCCGCTATCGGCCTATAACCTACAGATACCGAATATGAATAAGGACCATTGTACTTTTTATGCTATGCCATTGGTGAGCAGAGGATGTGACTGTAAAGTATAGGATTAAATTTCATATGTGAATATGTCATGTGATCTTAAATAAACGACCATAAATTTAATATAAAAATTGGAGTGGGGGGTATACTATAAATATAGGTGCACGCGCTAATTTTTTCATTTTATTGTAGAATATTGAACAAGCAACATGCCTCTCTTCGGTGATTTGGTACAGCATATTGATGCTCTTCTTGGACTAATAAGAAGTTCAAGTGATGACAGTGTGATTATGGATGGTCTGCGTGAGTGCAAAATTGGAATTCGACGTATAAATAAGGCGATTGGAAAAGCAAAGTCTGCTGGTGAGAAGCAAAACTTATTGGCATCATTAGGAAGTATCAAGACTATGCGATCGCAATTTAAAATAGCCCAGAAGAAGGAAGCGGGGCATGCAACTAAAAAGGAAACAGCGAGTGCATTGGGAAGACTCTGTCTCAGCTTTCAAAAAACGTGTGCGCACTGGAGTAATTGAAAACCTTAAGCATAAGGATGTGAAGACGTTCCTGATAGACTGTGAAAGTCTATTCAAGAGAAGAATTCAAAGCGCGCTTAAAATGGATGACTCTATTAAAGTCAATACGGCGTTTTGCGGAGAGTTTGAAATTGCATCTGGTTCCAAGCTTCAGAACGCGTATAAATATTTCACAACGTCTAATGCGGCCATCTTCAGGGATACCGATCTTGACAAATGGTTTAAAGAAAATGTTATGGAACTGATTATGATTGAATTAGAAGAGTTTCAACAGCGAGGTAGTGAGTGGAGTCTAAGGAATATTGTTAACTAAGGCATTAACATTAATAAATATAGCCCTATGCGTGGGTCTTCATATATTGATCTACTCCTCGAGATCAAGCAGAAACAGGGGTGTGTCGATGTGAAGAATGATGATCAAGCATGTTTTGCATGGAGTATAATGGCTGCGCTATATCCTATAGATCGAGACCCTCAAAGACTTTCTAAATATCCACATTACTTCGAAATATTAAATCTAAAAGGTATCCAGTTTTCGATGACGCTAAATCAAATTAAAAACTTCGAAACTCAGGATAATGTCTTTATCAATGTCTACACGTTAAAACTAAACAAACGTAAATATACTACTGTTCCTATATTAATATCAAAAAATAAGAAAACTAGTCATGTGAATGTCTTAATAATATACAACCAGTTCGATACCGAGGATATGGAAAACTTCAAATATGCTGGTAAAATTGAACCATATAATTCACATTATGTGTGGATAAAATACATAAGCCGGCTGGTTTCTTCTCAACTGAGTTCTCATAATGGAAAGAAATATATTTGTGATCGCTGTTTATATTACTTTACTACAGAACATAAATTAGAGAACCATATTGTTGATTGTAAAACAAAGCAAGCATGTTTACCTCGACTGCCTACAGAAGAAGATCGAATGCTTCGTTTCAAGGATTCTAAGAATAAAGTAAAAGCGAAATTTATCATATATGCAGATATGGAATGTATACTGAAGCCTACTGAGGATAAGAAGAAGTATCAAGAACATGTATCGTATACTGTCGGATATTATGTGAAATGTGACTATGACGGCTCATTATCATTTTATCAATCTTATCGGGGTGAAGACTGTATAAAGTGGTTTACTGCGGAGCTTCAGCGATTTGCCGACGAGGTCGAAACTGTATTTCTGTGCCCATATGATATGACCCCATTAACATTTAAGCAGCCAACTGACTTTGAGAATGCAACCCATTGCCATATTTGTGAAAAACCGTTTGGTTTGGGGGATATAAAAGTGCGTGACCATGACCATCTCATACCTACCAACAACTACAGAAGACCTGCGCATGAAAGTTGTAATATTAAATACCAGGACTCTCGAGCAATTCCTGTAGTGTTTCACAACCTGAGCGGATATGACAGTCACTTCATTATTAAAAGCATCGCTATTGATTTGGATGGCCGTGTACATGTGTTGCCTGTAACGAAGGAGAAATATATTTCCTTTACAAAACATATTTCTAATAACCTGATCAACTATAAATTTGTTGATAGCTTTCGTTTTATGAGTTCATCCTTGGAGACATTGGGATCTTATTTGAATGAATATCCATTGCTAAAAAGTGAATTTGTTGACTTGAGCGATGAGCAGTTTAAGTTATTAACTCGAAAAGGCATATATCCATATGATTTCGTTAATTCTTTCGAAAAACTCGATTACCCTGCATTGCATAGCTATCTGGACTTTTACAATAAGCTAGAAAGCAAACGAATTACAAAGAAGCTGTACGCACATGACGAGAAAATATGGGAGGCATTTGGCATTCAAAACATGGGAGAATATTTGGATTTATATCTGAAAACAGATGTATTGTTACTGGTAGAAGTTTTTAAGCAATTCTGCACAAGCTCTCATACGACATATGGACTAGACCCCCGCCCATTATTATACGTTGCCTGGTTACACGTGACAGGCAATGTTGAAGCATACAAGACAAGAACTCGAGTTGTTGACCGATATTGATCAGTTATTGTTTATAGAAAAGGGTATTCGTGGAGGTCTTAGTCAAGTCTGCTCAGAACGACGTGCTTTTGCGAACAATAATTATTTACTAACTTATAACCCCTCTAAACCCGATGTATACTTTATGTACTTTGATGTTAATAATCAGTATGGATGGGCGATGAGTCAACCTTTGCCCTATGGACGTTTTGAATGGACAGACACCAACATCGATGTGACATCAGTTCCCGATGATGCTTCGGAAGGCTATATCTTGGAGGTTGATTTAGAGTATCTAGAGCATATCCACGACTTACACATAGATATACATTTCTGTCCTGAGCATATCGATCCTAAAACTGGAAAATCACCTGTATCGAAAACTCAAAGCAGCAAATTAATGGCTACATTAAATTTTAAAAAAAGGTATGTTTTGCATTATAGAAATCTTAAACAAACTTTAGCGAATAGACTTACACTATCAGAAATCTATCGAGTGCTCAAATTTAAACAAAGCTGCTGGCTAAAGTCATATATCGATCTAAATACTGAACTTCGGAAAGATGCTAAGAATGAATTTGAGAAGAATTTGTTTAAGTTAATGAATAATGCTGTTTTCGGAAAAACAATGGAAAATATCCGGAAACATTGTAAGGTAAAACTTATACAAAACTGGGAAGGCAGATATGGTGCTAAAGCTAGAATATCCAATCCCATATTCAAAAATATAACGATCTTCGATGAGAACCTTGTAGCAGTGGAACTTCTTAAATCGGAAATATATTTTAATAAACCTATATATGTCAGTATGTGTATCCTCGATATAGCCAAGTTAACCATATACGATTTTCATTATGGATATATAACCTCAATCTTTGGTGCTGCTTGTTGTCTTCTATATACAGACACAGACAGTTTAATTTATAAAATTATGACTAATAACCCTTATGAAACAGTGAAACAGGACTGTATTAGTTATTTTGATACCTCGGACTATCCTCCAATCAACATTTATGGAATTCCTTTGGTCAACAAGAAGGTATTGGGGATGACGAAAGATGAAAATAATGGGCGCATTATGACCGACTTTATTGGATTACAATCTAAGATGTATGTGACGAAGATTTATAATACGGCAGAGGAAGAGGGAGCCGAATTCTCGCAACTGATGGAAGAAGATAAATCACGATCACATGCTATTTAAAATTTTATTGTTACGAAGAAGATCAAGGCTGTTAAAAAATCTGTAGTAAAAAGCAGAATCACGTTTGAGGGTTATGTTAGATGCCTGGAAGAGTTTAAAAATGTATCTGTAACTCAGAACTAAATTCAGTCGACTAAGCATCGCATTCATACTATTGTTCAAGGGAAGATTGCCTTAAGTCCTCACGATAACAAACGTTACTTGATTTCTGGTACATACACTACATTACCCATTGGACACTATTCTATAATGAACATTGATTAAGCTGTTATAGTCCTTACTAATAATACATCAGTTATTTATTGTGATATATATATATATATATATATATATATATATATATTGGTGGATCACTTGCACATATAGTTGTTGTGGTTTAACTCTATATACTGATAGGATATAAGTTGTGTAAATAGTACATTCATCATAAGATGCCGTTAGAAGGTACTTTGAATATAGTTGTATATACAATAATATTTGTCATTATAATTAGTTATGTAATTAATATATAGGTATAGCTGTAAAATTATATGATAGTACAATTATTGTACCATTTCGAATGGACCTGCACCTTGCCGAAGTTCTAAATTACTAGAACAGTTGAAATGGCTTGCGTGTTCTAATGAGCTAAAGAGCCAAACTACAGGTCCAACCAAAGTAGTAGGGTCGTTGGTGAGGAACCAGACTAAGACAGGTCCCCATAAAAGGGCAGCGGCTCTTTCGGTACTTAGGTTAACAGAGTCCATAGTGGTCGGTATGGCAGTCTAAGACACACTACCGCGATGTGGAAGGCAACGGGAAACCACCACATTATCTCCCAAGTACACAGCGTACTTAAATTGTTACAAACATGATGGCATTCTCTGGGGTAAAAGATTCCGGAGTTAAAATAGTCCACCATTCGGATCTCCGGGAGGGGACTACTTCGGAGGATGCGATCGGAAAGTTAAAAATAAGAGTAGGGAACATTCTGCGAGTCGAAGCGTGGAATGTTAGAAGTATGAAGCAAGTAGGTAAGCTAGAGAACCTAAAAATCGAAATGAATAGGTTATCACTAGACATAGTAGGGATCAGCGAAGTTCGGTGCCAGAGGCGGGGGATTTTTGGAGTGGAGACTTCAGGGTAATTCATACAGGAGCAGAGGAAGGAAATTTGGGTGTGGGGATAGTTATGCGGAAAAAGATAGTGTACTATGTAGAAAATTACTTACAAAAGAACGAAAAAGTACTCATGGTTAGATTAGAATCTAAACTGGTAAACACAGTAATAATACAAGTATACATGCCCACCTCTAGCTACAGTGACGAAGAGGTAGAAGCCATCTACAAAGATATCGAAGACATATTAGGATACGTAAAAGGACATGAAAATTTAATAATTACGAGGGATTTTAATGCCGTGGTAGGTGAGGGTAGGGAAGGAGCGGTAGTAGGTTTATTTGGTTTAGGCACGAGAAACGACAGGGGAAATAGGCTGGTAGAATTTTGCGACAAGAACAATTTAATCATCACAAACACATTATTTCAACATCATGCTAGAAGACGATATACGTGGAAGATGCCAGGAGATATAGGAAGATATCAAATAGATTACATTCTTGTTAGACAACGGTTTAGGAATCAAGTAAAAGACTGTAGAAGCTACCCAGAAGCAGATATAGATACTGACCACAACATCGTAATTATGAAGGCCGCACTTAAATTTAAAATCTGAAAAAAGGAACGGAAAAAGGCACTTGGACTTAGAGAAACTAAAGATAAAGCTATTCAAGTAAGATTCGAAAAAAAGTCAAATGAATTGCTGAATGATGTCGGGAAAATATCTGAAACTAAGGAAGTAGAAACAGAATGGAATAACATTAAATCCAGCCTAGACATGGCGGCCAGATATATTCTGGGGTATACACAAAAAGAAAATAAGAAACCATGGATAACAAAGGATATCGTGAATTTAATAGAAGAAAGACGAAAATACAAAAATAAATCAGACGAAACAGGAAAACAGAGATACAAAGCCATAAAATGGGAAATTATTCGAAAATGCAGGAAAGCTAAAGAACAATGGATTGACGAAAAGTGCAAAGAGGTACAAACTAAGATGGAAATAGGAAAGACAGACGAAGCATACAAATTAATTAGAATGAATTTTAGGGATATAAAACCGTATAGTAAAAATATAAGGGACGCACAAGGAAACGTCATTTTAGAAAACGTAGAGAAAGTGAGTAGATGGCAAGAATATATAGGGAATTTATATGCAGGAGAGGAACTAACTGCATTAGAACAGGAATCAGACATTGAAAATGATGACTTGGGATATCCTATACTTCGAGACGTGTTTGAATTAGCATTAAAGAGTCTGAAAAATGGTAAGGCGCCGGGTACATATAAGGTGCAAGCAGAAACTCTAAAGGCCGCTGGACAAGCAGTAACAGAACGTCTCTTCCAACTTGTAAGTTATATGTATGAGACAGGCGAGATACCCAATGATTTCAAACGTAGCATCATAGTAACTATACCAAAAAAAAAAGGCGTGGATAGATGTGAAAATTTTCGACCAATAAGTTTGACAGCACACGTGCAAAAAATATAAACTAGAATTGTGCAAAGACGAATGGAAAAACGAGCTGAAGAAATACTAGGAGAAGACCAATTTGGGTTTAGGCGAAACAGTGGAACACGGGAGGCTATTTTAGCTCTGAGAGTGATAATGGAGAAAACAATAGAAAAAGGGGAAAACATGTATATAGGGTTTGTAGATCTGGAAAAAGCATTAGACAACGTAAATTGGAAAAAAATGTTTGAAACACTCAAAAAGATTGGAATGAGTTATAGGGATAGACGAATAGTACATAGCTTATACAAAGAACAAACAGCAGTAATAGAATTAGAGCAGGAACGTAGAGAAGTAAACATTAGGAAAGGGGTGAGACAGGGATGTGCCCTATCCCCATTGATCTTTAACTTGTACATAGAAGAGGCAATGAATACTGTCAAATGCAGGAAGACATTTGGAATTACTATGCAGGGACAAAAAATTGATATGCTTAGATTTGCAAATGATGTAGCGGTATTAGCGTCCAGCAAGGAAGAGTTAGAAGCTGCTCATAATGAAATGGAAACGGTTCTGACAGAGAGATACGGTATGAAAATTAATAAAACTAAAACTAAAGTTCTAGTTTGCAAAGGTGGGGAAAATAAATCAAAAACAAGAATACAAGTATCTAACACGAACTTACAAGAGGTTAAGGATTTCTGCTACCTAGGAAGCCAAATAACGCAAGATGGGAAAATCACAAAAGATATAAAACAAAGATTAGCACAAGGTCGTGCTATATTTAACAAGAAAAAGCAACTACTGTACTCAAAGACCGCAAACATAGAAGCAATGAAAAGATTGCTTAAAACATATGTGTGGAGCACAACACTGTACGGCTGTGAAGCCTGGACAGTAGGAGAAGCGGACAAGAAAAAGGTAGAAGCCTTTGAAATGTGGTGCTACAGGCGTATGATGAAGATATCATGGACAGACAAAGTTAAGAACGAAGAGGTACTAAAAATGGTAGGGGAAGAAAGAAATATGTGGAAAACGGTAAAAAATAGGAGAGATAGGATGATAGGCCACATACTACGGCATGAGGGAATAGTGCGGGATATATTAGAAGCAGAGATAGGAAAAAAGAGAAGAAGAGGCAGACCTAGATTAGACTACTGCACACAGATAGTAAAAAATGTAGGCTGTAGAGGTTTCAGGGAGATGTGTAGGCTAGCCCAGAATAGAAATCAATGGAGGTACGCATCCAACCAGTCCCAAGATGGATAAACTAATGATGAAAAGATAACTGTGCTTAAACATGATGATTATTATAAGTAACTACAAGAATTGGTTGGGCAATATTCTCGAATAATGTTAAGTGTGTAAAAGGATTTACTGGAAAACCATTATTTCGGCAAATGTTTTGGGGGATCTTGGTAGCCACAGGTTGCTTAACCTCCTTCACTGAATCTCGGTAAAATAGGGTATAAAATTAGAAAACAATTGAAAGGGAACGAGCTGAATACACATGCTGTGTGAGAATTTCAGGGAACTATGTAGGCTAGCTCAGAATATAAATAAGTGCAGGTACGTGTCCAACCAGTTTTGAGACGGAAAACCTATTGACTAAAAAATAAGCGCAGATAAATCTGATGATTAGTATAAACAACTAGTTGTTGGTTGCGAAATACCTGCAACTAATGCTGACTGTGCGAAAAGATAAATTGGAAAATATATTAAATCGCCAAATGGCTAAGTGTTGGGAGAACTTGGCAGCCACAGACTGCTTACCTCCCTTCACAACCATTGAAGGTCGGAGAAATAGGGCATATAACTGTAAAACAATAGAAAGTGATCGAACTGCATCTAACAAGAAAGAACAGCGCCTATGAGGAAAGACAACAAACATAGAATAAGAAGAAAATTGTTGAAAGCATATGTGTGGAATACGGCACAGTATGCCTATGAAATACGGGCAGTCTGAAACGCAGACAGAAAAACGGTAGCAGCCTTTTGAAATGCTGTGCTTCAGATGTATAAGGACGATAGCATGGACAGACAAAGGTAATAACAAATAAGTTACAGAAATAGTAGGGGAATAAGGATATCTGGGGAAAAAGAGAAATAGTAGGGCGGAGTACGTTCTAAGGCATTTTTGGGGAATAGTATGTGATATATTACAAGCAGAGATAGGAAAAAAGAAGTAGATGTAGACCTAGATTAGACAGTTATAGATGCAAACTGTGCATATTTCAGGGAAATCTGTAGGTTAGTTCAGAATAGGGAACAATGATGGTACGCGTCTAACCAGTTCTAGGACTGAAGACCTAATGATGATGACTATTATTGTAAATGTGTAAATAAAAAAACATTACTATTTTGTTAAGATTGTTTAATAAATTTTTAAAGTTATTTATTATTTTTATTTAAGTTTATTGTTGTCACTATCCAATGGTGTTGGGAAACATGCATATCTTTTGTTATGGGTATTAAAAATGAGGCATGGCTCTATGGGGATTTGGCATTGATTTTCCTTCTTATGGGGATTTCCATAGCGGGTACAAAAATGACCAGAATGGAACTTGGATTTTTATGGAGATTTACATGTAAAAATGGGTGGTTTTGCGTTCGTACTCTCATAGCTTACCTACTTAGGTCGATGACCTATTGCAGTTTTATAGTATTAATTAAAATATATACAGTTTGTTGTATGCATTTTATATCGAAGATGGTAGCTTGGATTATATCGGGAAACTGAAACAAATTTCTGTAATAACAGCGGCAAATGTTTCGATTAGATCCAATTCACGTATTTTTTTCATAATGTCGTAAAAATACCAGAAACCTTCGGGAGGAACTAATGAGGCACTTTTGCGTTTTAAACATTTTCGAAAAAAAGAGGTCTACATTTAAACTTGGCTGAATCTCAGTCTTACACTGAAGTTAAGAAAGATTACAAGTATATTCTTATCGATTGGGATTGCTTTACGAAATACTCAATTGCGAGACCTTTAAAAAGTAAATCAGGTCCAGAAGTTACAAATGCAATGAAACGATTACTGGGAACAATACTACACAACAAGAACATTGCATCGAAATTTAATTTATATACGAACGATTTAAAAACAACTGTTTTAAAAACTTATCCAACAATATAAGATAAACAATTATTCTACATATGGAGTAGTCAACGCTGGTATGGCAGAACGTCTTATCAAAACAATTAAAAACATGCGATTTCACTTGTAAGGAAGTTATAGATGGCTTGAAATTTTATCTAAGTTATGAAACAACACTAAGCATCGTTCAATTTGAATCACGCCCAGGCAAGCAGAAAAACCTGATCGTTGACGGAGGTGTTATAAGCTGGAAAAAATTGCATCGCGTTGGAGAGATTGTACGTGTATCAAAATATAAAAGTCATCCGAATTCCGGTATGGAACTGTTTAAAATTGTTTAAGTACAGCAAACGAGACCAATAACGTATCTACTGGAAAATATGGAAAAACAGCCAATCCTAAGTGCTTTCTACCCTGGAAAAATTCAGACTTCAGCAGCGCCCGGCACGTAACCGGTTGAAAGAGTTATACGAAAACGCAACCACGAGTAGGAGCTACTGGTTGCACAACTGGGTGGGGAAGAAGCTGGAAAAAGGAAACAGATTTACTTTAGTATATATGGATTTCCTCCAAGTTTGGGCATTGATTAATCAGACCGCAAAGAGAAAACGCCACTTACATCGTGGATATGCAATCCCTGTGGATATACTCCTGTATTTAGTGTTGTGTTTGAAATCTGTACGACCTTAAATTAAAATCGCTACTGCTTCTTTAATTTTTGGATTTAATCTATAGATTGTTAGAATGTTTCTTATGTGATGTTTATATAAAACTGATACGTGTCATTCTTTTTTAGGTTGAACAGATAGCCCTTGCACTCTATGGATCCAACTGGTATGAGAAATACCGGCCAGGGCAACGAAGATCAATGATATTAATTTTTCAACGTTCTAATCAGAGAATGACATTTTCCGTTGCTGGATTGTTTGAAGTAAATGCAAGATCACTTTTGGGTGTAAGTATTTATTTATTTATAAACAATTCGTACTCCTAAACTCCTTCGAGGGCTTATGCATATCTTCGAATATTTAAGAAATTTGAAATATAAATAATAGAATGTATAAATAACATTAGATAAAATTTTTGTTACAAAATGCGTAAAACGTTTCGGTGTCGTGAATCGCCTTACAGCGCAAGGCGTTATTTTAACACCGCGCTCCTTTACTTCACTTGGTCGAGTCTGGACCTTCCGGATCCATCTTCCTTCTACAGCATAAATTTTGGCGATTTTGGCTGTCTCCTTGGTATCCGTTGTTTCCAATGTAGTACCTTCGGGTGGAGCATTGGAAATGTAAATGAACGGTATCCGTTGTTTCGTTTTTGTCATTCCATTTGATGTTTTTGCGGGTGGTTGATAGAGCGAGTAACTTCCCAGATCTTCTTACTGGTTGTTCTTCAATTCTACGATATCCAAATCCTAGGTCCACCGGCCTGTAGTTTCCGACCGACAGAATGGCTATCCGCAACAAGCCGCTCCATCGTCAGCTAGCTCGTCGCATAGGCCTAGCGGATGTGCGTCCCCTACGATTTTGAATTGTCACCGTTCCGCTGCTCACCTCGTTTCGCCCGGTGGCGGTGATAGGTAGCTGTTGATTCGGCAAGATCTGCTGCTGGACTGCCCACATCGCACTTTTTGGCAGATCCACCATTATGTATGAGGCGAAGATCAAGTGCGGTATATGACATCAGATTCTACCACTCGATCGTGTGATTGGTACGTTTTTGGGCATGTAAAGAAGCTGTATTTGTTAAGTTTTTATAAAAATTGTCCGCTCTTGCACTAGCATTCGAACATCACAATTCTATTATAACTTCAATGTCGTTAATTACAATGGAAACGATATTTTTATAAGCACTAATTGGCGACAAAACTGCAAGTATAATTTTGTTTTTTGTAACCTAATGGGATATTTGAGTATCATACAGTAAATTAGGCTAAAATTGGATTTTATTTTTATAAAAAATATTTGTCAAGAGATGATTTATACCACCAATTTTGAGATCAGAGATCGAAGCATTTTGACCTTTTACAATATTTTCTGCCCATCGTCGTTGGTCATCTACACTGACAAACGGAGCAATGCAAGGATAGATAACTTATCTCGAGAATTTTTAAGAGAATTTTTGTTACTCACATATGATATTTTTGGGCTCTGTAATTGTTTACAGGGATTAGGTTAAGAATATTTTAATATGTAAGTAGCCGCTGTCTAAGCTTAAGCTGTAGATTAGTTTTATATATATATATATATATATATATATATTTATATCTGTGTATGTAAGAAATTCTTTAGATAATGTGTGTAGAAGAAAGATATTTTTGAATTGTTCATAGATGTCTCTTGAGATTTCTGTGTTTCATTTCCTTTTGATAAAGTCCACAACATAATTTTTTGCTGAACTAGCCAGGTAAGGGAAAAAGCACAGTAAGATAAGAATTTCATATTTTGTATTGCATCCTTATACTTCAATACAATTCGACTGTATTTGAGTCAAGTAAATTTTATAGCTCCCTACTTAGAGGCTGTAATATAGTATTTACCAACTTGCCTTGTGTAATTAACACTATATATATCATCATCATTGGGTCTTCAGTCCTGAAACTAGTTAGACGCGTACCATCATTGTTTCCTATTCTGAACTAACCTACAGATTTTCCCGAAATTTGCACAGTCTGCATCTATCACTATCTGATCTAGGTCTACATCCACCTCTTTTTTCCTATCTCTGCTTGTCATATATCTCATACTATTCCCCAAAAATGCCTTAGAACGTATTCTGCCCTTTTATTTCTCATATTTTTTTTCCCAAAGATATTCTTGTGCCCTTAGTGTTTCTATAACCTATTTGTTATTACCTTTGTCTATCCATCCTTAAACATATGAAGCACGGCATTTCAAAGGCCGTTACTGTTCTTCTGTCTGCTTTTCAGACAGCTCGTAGTTCGTAGGCATATTGTCTGTGCTGTGCTCCACACATACGCTTTCAACAACTTTTTGTTCTATGTTTGTTGGCTTTTATCATAGACGCCGTTCTTTCTTGTTAGATGCAGTTCGGTCACCTTCTATTGTTTTACAATTATATACCCTATTTCTCCGACATTCAGTGGTTGCAAAGGGGGTAAGCAGCCTGTGGCTGCCAAGTTCTCCCAGCACTTGAACATTTACTGATTTAATATTTTTTCCAATATGTCTTTTCGCACAGTCAACATTAGTTGCAGATATTTCACAACAAACAACTAGTTGTTTATAATAATCATCAGATTTGTCTGCGCTTATTTTTTCGTCATTGGGTTTCCCGTCTCAAAACTGGTTGGACATGTACCTGCACTTATTGCTTTTCTAAACTAACCTACATAGTTCCCTGAAATTCTCACACAGCAATACAGTTCGGTTCCCCTTATATTGTTTTCTAATATTATGCCCTATTTCACAGAGATTTATTGAAGAGAGTTAAGCAACCTGTGACTGCCAAGATCTCCCAACACTTAGACATTTGCCGAAATAATAGTTTTCCAGTAAATGCTTTCACGCAATTACCATTATTCGAGAATATTGCCCCTCCAATGCTTGTAGTTGCTTATAATAAATATAATGTTTAAGTGCAGCTACTCTCTTCGTCATTAATTTATCCATCTTGGGACTGGTTGGATGCGTACCTCCATTGATTTCTCTTCTGAGCTAGCCTACACATTTCCCTGAAACTCCTACAGCCTACATCTTTCACTATCTGTGTGCAGTAGTCTAACCTAGGTCTACTTCTTCTTCTCTTTTTTTCTATCTCTGCTTCTAGTATATTCCGCACTATTCCTTCATGCCGTAGTATGTGGCCTATCATACTATCTCTCCTATTTTTTACCGTTTTCCACATATTTCTTTCTTCCCCTACCATTTTTAGTACCTCTTCGTTCTTAACTTTGTCTGTCCTTGATATCTTCATCATACGTCTGTAGCACCACATTTCAAAGGCTTCTACTTTTTTCTTGTCCGCTTCTCCCACTGTTCAGGCTTCACAGCCATACAGTGCTGTGCTCCACACATATGTTTTAAGCAATCTTTTCCTTGTTTCTATGTTTGTAGTCTTTGAGCACAGCAGTTGCTTTTTCTTGTTAATTGTAGCACGACCTTGTGCTAATCTTTGTTTTATATCTTTTGTGCTTTTCCCATCTTGCGTTATTTGGCTTCCTAGGTAGCAGAAATCCTTAACCTGTTGTAAGTTCGTGTTACATATTTGTATTCTTGTTTTTGATTTATTTTTCCCTTCTTTGCATACTAGTACTTTAGTTTTATTTTTGTTAATTTTCATACCGTATCTCTCTGTTAGAACCGTTTCCATTTCATTGAGAGAAGCTTCTAACTCTTCCTTGCTAGATGCTAATACCGCTATATCATCTGCAAATCTAAGCTTATCAATTTTTTGTCCCTGCATAGTAATTCCCAATGTCTTCGTGCATTTGACAGTATTCATTGCCTCCTTAATGTATAAGTTAAAAATAAGTGGGGATGAGGAACATCCCTGTCTTACCCCTTTCCTGATGTTTACTTCTCTATGTTCCTGCTCTAATTCTATTATACCTGTTTGCTCTTTGTATAAGCTATGGACTATCCGTCTATCCCTATAACTCATTCTAATCTTTTTGAGTATTTCGGACATTTTTTCCACTTTACATTGTCAAATGCTTTTTCCAGATCTACAAATCCTATATACACGCTTTCCCCTTTTTCTATTGTTTTCTCCATTATCACCCTCAGAGTTAAGATAGCCTCCCGTGTTCCCCTGTTACGCCTAAACCCAAATTGGTCTTCTCCTAGTATTTCTTCAGCTCGTTTTTCCATTCGTCTTTGTACAATTCTACGATATTTTTGACACGTGTGCTGTCAAGCTTATTGTTCGAAAATTTTCACATCTATCTGCGCCTTTCTTTTTTGGTATAGTTACTATGATGTTATGTTTGAAATCTTTGGGTATCTCGCCTGTCTCATACATATAGCTTACAAGTTGGAAGAGACGTTCTGTTACTGCTTGACCAGCGGCTTTTAGAGTCTCCGCTTGCACCTTATCTGTACCCGGCGCCTTACCATTTTTCAGATCCTTTAATGCTATTTCAAATTCATCTCAAGTCATCATTTTCAATATCTGATTTCTTTTCTAATGCAGTTAGTTCTTCTCCTGCATATAAATTCCTTATATATTCTTGCCATCTACCCACTTTCTTTACATTTTCTATAGTGACATTTCCTCCCGCGTCCCTTATATTTTTGCTATACGGTTCTATATCCCTAAAATTGATTCTAATTAGTTTGTATGCTTCATCTGTCTTTCCTACTTCCATCTTAGTTTGTACCTCTTTGCACTTTTCATTAATCCATTGTTCTTTAGCTTTCCTGCATTTTCGAATAATTTCCCATTTTATGGCTTTGTATCTCCGTTTTCTTGTTTCGTCTGATTTATTTTTGTATTTTCGTCTTTCTTCTTTTAAATTCAGGATATCCTTTGTTATCCATGGTTTCTTATTTACTTTTTGTGTATACCCCAGAATATCTCTGGCCGCCATGTCGAGGCTGGATTTATTGTTATTCCATTCTGTTTCTACTTCCTTAGTTTCAGATATTTTCCCGATATCTTTGAGCAATTCATTTGACCTTTTTTCGAATCTTTCTTGAATATCTTTCTCTTTTAGTTTCTGCAGGTCCAAGTGCCTTTTTCCGTTTCTTTTTTTCAAATTTTTAAATTTAAGTGCGGCCTTCATAATTACGATGTTGTGGTCAGTGTCTATATCTGCTTCTGGGTAGCTTCTACAGTCTTTTACTTGATCCCTAAACCGTTGTCTAACAAGAATGTAATCTATTTGATATCTTCCTGTATCTCCTGGCATCTTCCACGTATATCGTCTTCCAGCATGATGTTGAAATAATGTGTTTGTAATGATTAAATTGTTCTTGTCCCAAAATTCTACCAGCCTATTTCCTCTGTCGTTTCTAGTGCTAAACCAAATAAACCTACTATCGCTCCTTCCCTACCCTCACCTACAACTGCATTCAAATCCCCCGTAATTATTAAATTTTCATGTCCTTTTATGTGTTTTAATATGTCTTCGATATTTTTATTAGATGGCTTCTACCTCTTCGTCACTGTAGCTAGAGGTGGGCATGTATACTTGTATTATTACTGTGTTTACCGGTTTAGATTCTAATCTAACCATGAGTACTCTTTCATTCTTTTGTAAGTAGTTTTCTACACAGTCTCCTATCTTTTTCCGCATAACTATCCCCACACCCAAATTTCCTTCCTCGGCTCCTGTATGAATTACCCTGAAGTCTCCACTCCAAAAAGCCCCCGCCTCTGGCCACCGAATTTCGCTGATCCCTACTATGTCTAATGATAACCTATTCATTTCGATTTTTAGGTTCTCTAGCTTACCTACTTGCTTCATAGTTCTAACATTCCACGCTCCGGCTCGCAAAATGTTCCCGACTCTTATTCTTAACCTTCCGATCGCATCCTCCGAAGTAGTCCCTTCCGGAGATCCGAATGGGGGACTATTTTAACTCCGGAATCATTTACCCCAGAGAATGCCATCATTTTATTATAATTTAGGTCCGCTGTGTACTTGGGAGGTAATGTGGTGATTTCCCGTTGCCTTCCACATCGCGGTAGTGTGTCTTAGACTGCCATACCGACCCCTATGGTCTCTGCCAATCTAAGTACCGAAAGAGCCGCTGCCCTCTTTCGGGGACCTGTCTTAGTCTGGTTCCTCACTAACGACCCTACTACTTTGGTTGGACCTGTAGTTTGGCTCTATAGCTCAATAGAGCACGCAAGCCATTTCAACTGTTCTAGTAATCTAGAACTTCGGCAAGGTGCAGGTCCATTCGAAATGGACTATATATATATATATATATATATATATATATATATATTATTACTCAAATTTAGACCAGGGTAGAAAACTAATTAACGACATCAAATAATTTTAATCACCTTGTATAAAGAAACAAATAGAAATTACGTGCGAAATTTATATTAATTAATTCAATTTTTAAGTAACGGGTATTAAACAAAGTTTTCAATTAATAATTAATATTTAATTAGTATTCGCTAAAAATTAAAGAGTAGAAGTCAATGCCATTCATTATTATTTTAATTGAAGTCAATTGAGCCATTAGTAATATATAATATGCATAAAAGCTTTTAAAAACCCAATAGTACCAAATGTGAGACGCGTTGCTAGCATACAAATCTATCAAGAGGGTTAAAATACGTGGAATATCCAAATCGTAGAAGTATTACGATTGAACACCTGCATATTTTAAATGTCACGTTCTGTTTTATTTGTTTGGATAAACATGAAAATCTCGCGTATATTGCAAACGGTCGGATAAACCGTAGCTTTTATTAACGGGAAGGCTAGATGAGAGGTTATTTAACTCAAATAGGAATCCACGTGGATTGAAATAGCCGATAGTAAAGAATATCGATTTGTACCACTCAGACCAGGGTAGAAAGAGACGGATAAAATGCGCAAGGCAGAGACACGGATAATAGAAGGCATGATTTAAGCAACGTCACTGGGTTTGCAATTGGTTGAAATAAGTTGCAGATATGAGAGGTGAAAACATAACAATTTCTATAGAAAATTAATTAGTTGTTCGCCGATGCGTTGCGAGCCGTGTGAAAATTTCTTAGATTTAACTGGCATGAGTGCAAAATTTTAGTAGAATCGCTGTGCCGGACTGTCGAAAAGGGAAAAGAGAAAGCGAAATTCTAAAAATTGTCCGTTGCGGGACAAATTCGACGTGCAAGCGGGCTATTATATAAACCCCTGCTAATAGGTGTTTCGCTCTCTTAGATTTTTGATTTTGTTGAATACTTTAAACAGTATTGCTCTTTATTTTTTGATACTTTTAGTAGAATACGTAGTGATTACGTGCTACAATAAAAGTTATTAGTGCACTTAGAGAAGATACAAGGTAATAAAGTCTAGTTATATTTGCGAGTATTACTGTGCCAATTATCCAAATTAGTAACGATAAATGAATAAACAAAAGTAGGCAGTTTTGGGTATAGCGTGAAAGGATTATGAATTTCTTTGCTATTTTTCGGGGGTGTTAATAATCAAATGTTATTCGTAAACGTGATTGGATCCACAAAACAAGATTTAGATATACATAGATGAGTTCCTGAGAAGCCCTGAAACAATTTAGATAAATGGTGGTGTATAAAAATTTTAAAAGCGGTCAGAATTCGAAACCGTAAACATAAACCAGCTGGAATGGAGGGATGAGCAAGTCCGATGTACATTGAAGCCACGAGTGCAGTAACCTTCAGGTAACTTATGCATTGTTGTTCAATCTTAGATGTTTTGGTGTGTGTTGAATATCTTTATAATTTGTTTGATAAAAATGGACAGTAGTAAATTTGTATAAACAACAAATTTTTAATTTTAAGGTAAAATTTTCTTGTATAAGTAGAAAAGTGTATTTATCAAGTTTATGTTTTTGATTATGATGAAAATTTAGGTCTGTCTTTGAGCTCAATTAGACTAACCTGTTAAATTAACGTAAAGGGGTGGAAGATGCTCCCTTTTATTCAGACTCAGGTCTGCACATATTGTTAACCTAATTAGTATGCATCCTACAAGGACTCTAATTCTGGATGCAAATTAAAATGATGACAAATTTGAACTTGAAATTTTATGATACTGAAATTTATGCTGAAATTTAATTTTGAAATTTTAATGTATTATGAAAATTGATGTAAATAGAGTTAACGTTGATGTTTGTGGTAGGAATGTGTTTGTTTTTTTTTATGAATGAGGATGAAAGTTTTAACTAGGTGAGCAGCCGAGGCGGAAAGAGTAAAGAGGCGATTATCAGAAGAGATTCACCAGGGCGAGAATCACAGCAAATCTTGGTGCCCAGTTTGAGAGGCTCGAATATTTTTTTTACTCTGGTGAGGCTTTATGTAGGAATCACAGCAATATATATATATATATATATATATATATATATATAAGGGGTTACGAAAGGTCATTGAAAACCAAATTTCACAGATAAATCCCACTAAAATATAAAAGAATCCTGAAACAACGAAGATTTTGTTAATTCGTGATTACGCCCTGTACAATGCAAGCGTACTTTTATTCATTGATGTACAAGCGGAAAATTTAATTGCGCGTGTATATATAATCACCTGTATGATATAGGCGTATTGTAAATACATAGAAAGTAACGTAAGTTGTATGTGTAAAAACAATTAATTGTAAGATACCGTAAAACGCATTCAATGCGTTGTTTTAAGATAAATACAAAGCCATTTATTTTCACTTATTAATTATCAATACATTTTTAATAAAAATACTTTTCATTGCTGTAAATAACATAGAACAGTACTTGCTATACGCATTTAGCTTAGGAAACTACAAATCAATGTGTATTTTAAGCCTCAATTTTAATAAATTTTGTGTACGGAAACACGAAAGCAAATATTTTTATAAAGTGCCGCCCCTTTTGCATTAAAAAACAAATTAAGTTTAAATTAATTACCCTGTGGATTACTGAAATTTTTTAATAAAGTATTTTCTAGAATATAAGGAGTATAAAAGAATGAGTCGTCAGTATTTAAAACTACGTCAATATCTAATTAATAAATAAAACATTTTATTCAAGAAGCTGTCCGATCATTAAAAAACCCACAAAATCCAAGAAATATCAGATACAATTTATCACCCTTAGCATTAGTATGCGATGCCACAATAATAGTATATGTGTTAAACAAGAAGAATCAGCGCACGTCACGAATAACTGGAATTATAGAACAAGGTAATAATACTCCACAAATTTGAACGGTAATGAAGATTTTGAGGAATACTACGTACGACAAACGTTTATTATTTAGAATGAAATCGCGCTAATTCTACAACATTCTGGAACCAGATAAAATCGTGTATATAAGGAAGTGTTTATTAAAAACAGGAATACATTTAGAAAATTCATTAATTCATTCAATTGATTCAATTCATTTGATTTTTAAATTCGATTATAAAACGTTATTTTAAGTGGCGACCTCTTGCTTTGCGAAGACGATATTTGAAGTATGTACTAAGCATACCTTAATTTAATAATTACTTTTATATATTTATTTTATATATTTATTATAATAATTACTTTTATGAATATAGAAGTAATTTTAAATGCAAATTACATAAAAAATGGAATTTATTCTTCAACATAACGCTATTTTAGAAATTTTATTAAATAATTGAAAAGCAGATTTAAGCATAATGTATTTTGGCAACTGCTGTTTGAAATGAGGAATTTAAATATGGAAAATCTTGTAAACTTATTTGGACATCAATTTAAAATAGGAAGATATTTAATTAGGAGGAGCGTTCTTCTGGATTCTGCAAGAATTAATTTTAGATTTATTTTTAATTAATATTCGAGTATTTGTATCTAGTTTAAAAGAGTCCTAATAACTCTTTTTGTAAATGATTTTTACCAGGAAAGTTTGCGATCGGAGTTCGAAACACTCTGACCTTTTAGGCTAAACAAACCTTACAAGCGTGGCAATAAACATAACCAGGTAAACCATTCATAAAAAGAAAATCTAGTTCTGTAAATTTAAAATAAAGTAAGGAACAATTGTTTTTCTTAGAAATTATTTTATGTTTGAAAGAAACGATGTTGTACATATTCTTGTATGGGAGAAAATATTTCATGCTGTATAAATGCTTGATATTGCTGTGTTTTATTTCATTTTGAAAAATACGTCATTTCGTTGAGCTAGCCAGGCAAAGTTAGAAAGAAAGGTAAGTAAACAATTTCAAGTTTACAATTTGCTGTAACTGTATCACAACACTCTATCAGCGACGCTCACAAATCGCGGCGTTGTGTCACAGCATTCTTTCAGTTGCGGCTCAGCGCGAGGTGTTTTCACATCAATATATATATATATATATATATATATATATATATATATATATATTATATATATATATATATATTACTCATATTTAGACCAGGGTAGAAAATTAAATAATCACATAAAAAAAATTTTAATCACCGTGTAGAAGCTTTGGGAAAAGATACGCGTTATTAAAAAAAAAACCGTGAAGCATAAAAATTCATTCGTTTAATTAAAAATAAGAGATTTAAATCATGTACAAGACGCTTTATATCAAAAGAAGCAGTATTAAAAAGCTCTACGTAAAGAAACAAGAGAAATTACGTGCAAAATTTATATTAATTAACTCTATTTTAAGTAACCGGTATTAAGCAAAACGTACAGATAATAATTAATATTTAGTTAGGATTCACTAAAATTTAAAGGGTATTAATTTTAATTGAAGTTAATTGAACCGTTAGTAACATATAATATCTATAAAAACTTGTAAAAACCCAATAAAATGCAAATCGTAGAGGGGTTAGTTAGAAGTAGGATGTTTAAACACCTGCGTATTTTTAAAAAGCTCATTCTGCGTAAATGTTGCAGATAATTAATGGTTACAAAGAATCTTGGAGAAACCGTGGCTTAATATTCACGGGAAGGCGCGATACGGGGTTATTTAACCCAGATAGTCCACATGGACTGAAATAATCGATAATAAAGAATATCAATTTGCACTAATAAGAACAGGGTAGATAGAGACAGATAATATGCGCAAGACCGAGGCACATATAGTAAAGGCGTGAGTAGAGCAACGTCATAGGGTTGCGATTGGTTGAAAGTAAAGGCAAAATTTGAGAGGTATAAATAACATTTCTGTATAAAATTCAGTTAGTTATTTCCAGACGTTGCGTGCCGTGTTGAAATTTCTGAGATTTAACTGGGGCGAGTGCAAAATTCGTAAAAATCGCATGCCGGGCTGCGGAATGGGAACATAGCAGGCGAAATTCTTTAGAATTTTCCGTTTTGGGGAACAGACCGACAGACAGGCTAACCTCTATATATACCCAGGGGAATATGAACAAGCTCTCTTAGATCTTCGACTTGATTCAACGCGTTAAACAGTGCTTTTAGTTTTCCGGTTTTGATTAAATAATTTTAAACAGTTTGCTCGAATATTTTGTGATGTAAAACAGCTTGTTCTTTACGTGCTACAATAAATGTACTTTAGTGCACTTAGAAAAGAAGATACAAGGTAATAAAGTTAGTATCACTGTACCAATTAGTAAAATTTACAACGACAAATGAATACACAAAAGTAGGCAGTTTTGGCGTATATTGGTGAAAGAAGTATGAATTTCTTTGCTATTTTTCGAGGGTATTAATAATTAAATGGTGCATAAACGTGTCTGGGTCCACAAAACAAGGTTCAGATATACACAGATGAGTTCCGGAAAAGCCCTGAAACAACTTTAAATAAATGGTGATGGAGAAAATTTTAAAAGCGTTAAGAATCGGAAGCCGTACATATAACCCAGTTGGAATGGTGTAATTAACAAAGGGACGATGTACATTGAAGCTACGAGTGCAGTAACCTTCAGGTAAATTATACTATTTTGTTCGAACTTTGATATTTTGGTGTGTGTTGAATAACTTTATAATTTGTTTATTTAAAATGGACAGTAGTGAAATTGTACTAACAATAATATTTTAATTTTAAGGTGAAATTTGCTTGTTTAAGTAGAAAGGGTATTTAGTATTGATGTTCTGGATTATGATGAAAATATGGGTATGTCTTTGAGCTCAATTAGACGAACCTGGTTAATTAACGTAAAGGGTGGTAGATGCTCCTTTGTACTCAGACTCCGGTCTGCATATATTGTTATAGTAATTAGTAGGCATCCTACAAGGACTTTAATTCTGGATGCACATTAAGATGATAATAAATTTAATTTTGAAATTTTCTGATATTAAAATTTATGCTGAATATTAATTTTGAAATTTTAATGTATTGTGAATATTGATGTAAATAGAGTTGACGTTGATGTTTGTGGTAGGAATGTGTTTGTTTTTTTTATGTATGAGGATGAAAGCTATCTAGAGGAGCAGCCGAGGCGATTAACGGAAGTAAGTCAATGGACCAACACAGTTAAGGTAATGAATTGCTTTTTGTAGGTTTCACAGCATTCTTTGACGCACAATCTGTGGGGCTCGATTCGAAAACCGTAGTTCCCGGATTTTGGTGGTTTCACAGCATTCTTGACGCCCAATTCGTGAGGCTCGATTCAAATACAGGGAAACACAGCAATATATATATATATATATATATATATATATATATATATATTACAAAGGACGGACATAGCAGAAGGTATATATATATATATATACTATTCAGTTTTTCTTTTATGGGTTATAGGTCCTTAATAAAAGGCGTACTCTTTTTATTCCATCTGAATTTTCGAGTATATTTGTACTCTTGGTCACAGATTACTAAAAATTACACGTTGTATAAACACAGTTATTGCAAATGAGTATATACTTACAATAGTTGAGATTGTGTAATTACTGGCATGTGTAACAGGAAACATTTTTAAAAAACTATTTAGAACAATTACAAAATTGACAGTTTCTGACAAATGACATATAAATTAAAACATTTGTATATATATATATATATATATATATATATATATATATATATATATATATATATATATTGCTATACTATTCGCGTAATTTTCTTGCCTCCACTTTGGGCTGTTATTTTTATTACTATGAACTGGAATTCTTGATCCCCTTCGTTGTGCGCCTTATTGATTTTTTACGTACTCTAAATTATTGGACCACCATTTTAATATTCACTATTAATTGTAATTATCTCCTCCTCCAGCTGTCTTCTTAATATTGCTATCAACTGGACTTTATCTTTAAACAACTTTATCTACCAATGGCAAAATTCAATACGTTACCGCCTTGCGGGTTGTCAATTTTCTATTCAACTTGTGGCTCCGCCTTTGTACTATTTAAATCTTATGACCTCGGCTAGCATTTATTTGGAATTATAAAATTCAGTAAATTTCGATTTTATATAATAAAACCAATATGTTATGTACAGCTTTTGAAATATTTGTAATACATTTTTAAATTAGTTAACCTTATAAATTTCATTTATTAACAACCATCTAGTATGTACTCAAAACCCAAAGTCACCAAAAAAAACTTATTATCTTTACCAACAAAGTGTAGAATATTCTAAACCTGTTATCATATTACTCATTCTATACGTATGCAACCTCTTTTGTTGACTTTTTCACAAGCATATCTTATTTAGCAAATTCAAAATAAAATAAAAATTTATATAGAAAAACAAATGTCTTATAACTAAAAATCTGACCTGGTTTTATTTTTTTTTTACATCGACGCTTCCAATTAAAAATGATCTTCCCCAATTTTGGATTCCATTCTAATTATTGCCATTACGCTATGGACCACCATTATTAAATTATACACCCCAATTTATCTCAATTCTTCAAACTTAGACTTTTTAATTCTTGCCCCAGACTTAAAATTGTAGTTTGTTTCACTCCTGTACTTCAAAATTGTATTATTCTTCTTTTCCCCTGGACATCTAAATTGTATTACTGTATTTTTCCCTTAACATCAGAATCATAGTCTATTTCCCTCAGACCTCGAAACCGTTTAAACGGCAATTATAATCTTCATATTCGCACTCATTTTATTTCACTTTTATAATTATTACGTATTACTTTGTTTTAATGGCAACGCACTTCGGCCTTCGTTGAGTTCAAAACTGACTTTCTTATCAAGGTGCTTGCTAATATATTCTCGAATTCCCACTCCACTGACCAATCAAATAATTTTATTTGGATCAGTTTCTGATGTAATGCTCCACGTTTTCCCATAATCACAACCTGCCCGCAGCTGTCTTTTATTATCAACATGCTGTATTTTGATAGATTACTTGCTTTTCCATAAACAACTGATGCAACTCGACTTTAAATTTTCATGTTTACATGCGATTCGCGCAATTTTTAATCATTTCCCTTATCAAAAATGGTTAGATATTTGTACGCATTTATATTTACTACCTGAAACTCTATTTCTATATCCGTATTAATTTAATCGTCTGGAACTCTTTTCTTAATGCGTGTCTAATTACACTTTATCATTTATTTCTAAATATACGCGTGCTTCCACTGAAAAATATCCTTATTTGTTTTACCTAAATTAACTAAACTTTATCTACAGGGTATTTAATATTTACTATCTACTTAATACATGTATTTCTCATTCCTACGCCAACTATGCGTCTTCCTATGTTTACCTGCGTCGCCCAAAAACTATTTCTACTTTATATACAGGGTGTTGACTGCTTACTATCTATAAACTATGTCTATTTCTTAATTATTTCCTTAAATAAGTGCAGTTTTCTGCTGCCTATTCTAATTACTCATTCCTGAACGACCTTTACTATAACGTGCACCCTTAAACAACCCCTTATCACAGCAATATATATATATATATATAAGTATGTATATATATACATTTTTTAATTTTGTGAAAAGGACCTCGCGTTGAGGCGCCGCTGAAATAGTTAATAAGATGAAACAATAACTTAGACTTTTATGCAAAGCCCAAATAATCGTTTCAAATTGATCTAGTAATTGAAAAAAGGAAAATATTAGGTCTTGGACAGGACATGAACGTATCTTAGTCTTTCTTCGAAATCTAAAATTTTTGTTCCATTTAAATCCACTGTATGATTGGTGGCATAAAGATGAGAAGACACGGCGCACGAGGACTTCCCGATCCTAGCCCCTTCGTTGGGCTGTTATATTATGTACTCTAAATTATACGCGCTCCATCATGTGGACGACCATTTTAATATTTACTATGAATAAACAAGATTGTAATTATCTCCGACGTAGGGCCGTCTTATTAATGTTGCTATAAATTCCCTCCAGAAACTTAACTGGATTTTATCTTGAACCAACCTTGTCAACCAATAACAAAACTCGATACGTTACCGCCTTACTTGTTATCAATTTCCTATTCAACTCGTAGCTCCTCCTTGAACTATTTAAATCTTATAACCTCGGCTAGCATTTATTTGGAATTATAAAATTCAGTTAATTTCGATTTTATATAATGAAACCAATATATTATGTACAGTTTTTGTAAATTATTTGTAATACACTTTTCAATTAGTTAATGTTGTAAATTTCATTTATTAAACATCATATACTATTTACTCAAAACCCAAAGTCACCAAAAAAACCTATTAATTTTATCAACGCAGTGTAGAATATTCTAAACCTGTTATCTTATTACTCCCTTTATACGTATGCAACTTCTTTTGTTGACATTTTTCACATTCATATTATATTAAGCAAATTCAATATTCAAAATAAAAAAATATATAGAAAAATAAAATGTCTTATAACTAAAAAATCTGACCTGGTCTATTTTCTCCACATCGACGCTTCCATTTGAATAAAAATTATCTTCCCCCAATTCAGGATTACATTTAAATTATTGCCATTACACTATGGACTACCATTATTAATTTATGCATCCCAATTTATTGTCGTTTCATATCAGACTTATTACTTCTTATCAATCAATTTCTCAAACAGAATAGAATTCTTATTATCATTGTCTTCTGACTTGAAATCGTGGTTTATTTTCTTCCGGACTTAGAAATTGTCGTTTGTTTCCCCAGACATAGAAATTGTAGTCTATTTCCCCCAGACTTCGAAATTGAATTTTTCTCCCCGGCTTTAGAAGCCCTATTATTTTTATGTTTTAGTTTAAAATAAATTCACTAAAATGTACTTACGTTTAATCGGTAATTATAGTTTTCATCTTGGCACTTATTTTATCTTTCACTTTTAAAATTATTACGTATTACTTTATTTCATAGCGGCGCACTTTGGCCTTTGTTGAGTTGCAAACTGACCTCGTTATCACTGTACCTGCTAATATATTATTCAGTTCCCACTCCGTCAGTGGGTATGGTCTAGAGCTCGTCGCTTATTTATGACCAATCAAATAATTACATTCAAAGTAGTTTCTGATGTAATTCTCTACGATTCCCAATAATTGTAAGCTGGTTTCAGTTGTCTTCGTTATCAACATGCTGTGTTTTGATAGATCTAATTGCTTTTCCATAAACAACTGATGCAATTCGACTTATAATTTTCATATTTACATGTTATTCACGCAATCTTTAATCTGCTTTCTTATCAAAAATGGTTAGCTATCTGTACGCATTTACCTATGCTACCTGAAGCTCTATTTCTATCTCCGTATTAATCTAATCGTTTGGAACTCTTTTGAATGCGTGTCTAATTACACTTTATCGTTTATTTACAAATATACGCGTGTTTCCACTGAAAAATATCATTACCTACTTTACCTAAATTAACTAAACTTTATCTACAGGGTGTTAAATATTTACTATCTACTTAATGCATGTCTTCTTGGTTTTTACGCTAACTATGCGTCTTTCTATGTTTATCTGCGTCGCTTAAAACTATTTATACTTTATATACAGGGTGTTGACTGCTTACTATTTACAAACTATCTCCATTTCTCAATTCTTCACTAAATAAATGCAGTTTTCTGCTGCCTATGGTAATTAGTCATTTCTAAATGACCTTTACTATAAAGTACATCCTTAAACAACCCCTTATCACAGCAATATATATAGGGAATAAGATGAAATAATAACTTAGACTTTTATGCAAAGCCCAAATGATCATTTTAAATTGAACTAGTAATGGAAAGATGGAAAATATAAGGTCTTGGACAGGACTTGAACCTGAATCCTGGTTTTGCCAATGTCAGACATGATTGACAAAAATGCCAAACGTACTTGAAAGTTGGGTTTATGTATAGTTGTGTACACGATTTAAATTTGTAAATTTTCTAATTGTCGTCATCGGTCTCGGTGGAGTAATTAGTAAACGCATGGTTTCGGCAACACCAGGATACAGCTTCAAGTTCTGTCCAAGACCTTTTATTTTCCATCTATCAATTACTAGCTGGATTTGAAATGATCATTTGGGCTTTGCATAAAAGTCTAAGTTATTATTTCATTTTATTCACTATAATACGATAGTATTTATCAACTTATCTTGTGTAATTAACTATCTAAAATATTTATATATATATATATATATATATATATATATATATATATATATTATATGTAGACTTTCTGGGTATTGGTCATCAATAATATTCAACTATATCTTTATGACGCGTTTCGGTTTATTACAACCATTATCAAAATATCTAAAATACATAAAATTAATTACAATATATAAAACGTTATTTGGTATAAATACAGTATAAAATAACATTATAGTTTATACCTGTTCAAATTTTGAATAGCAGAATTTACATATTAAAAACATAAAAACATCAATGGATATTGTGTCAATTGCTCAAATATACGTGTTAACTGTGGGACTGTTTGAAACAAAGTGTCGGCGAAGGTTGTGTGAGTGTAGATAAAAGAACATCATATTTGTTTTGTTGTTATGATAATTATTCTGATATTTTACTAAGATGCAAACTATCGAATTAATTATTAATTATGTTATGGTATATATTAACAAAGCCGTCATTATCAGTCTTTGAATTTACAGTATTATGATCTCTTTGAATTTGTATCATTTCTAATATGTTTCTTTTTATTTTATGTTTTTCGGTACCTAAAATGCTAATATTATCAAAATTAAAATTATGTAGATTGTTTAATGCGTGGTTGGCTAAAGAGGTACATCTGTTATTGGTTTTTATAGAGTATTTATGTTCATAAATTCTTTTGTTTATGTATTGTTTTGTGCTTCCTATGTAGGTGCTAGGGCATTCTTTACAATTTATTTTATATATAGTGTGTGTTTTATTTTTATCAAGAATTTTTGGTTTCAATTTATTAAAAAATTTATTTGTATAGTTATTTGGTTTATGTCCCACTTTAATATCATAACTTTTTAAACATTGTTGAATTTTATGAGAAAGTTTTGGTATGTATTCTAAACGTATATAAATATTATTACTGTCATTGTTTTTATTTTCTTTGTTGTTATTATATATTTTATGGATTTTTTGTTTTATAATAGGGTCATAGAAAGTTTTAGGGTAATTATTTTGTTGTAATACTTGTTTTACTTTTCTCAAATTGTTGGGTCTAAATTTTGAGTGAGACAACTGTATTGCATTGTCTACCAGATTATTGATGACGTTAGTTTTATATTGTATAGGAACGGTTGAATTAAAATTTAAATATCAACCAGACCAGATATTTTTTGTAAACCAATTTGTAAAAATTTTTCCTGTTTTATTATATATAATTTTTATATTTAAAAATGAAATACTATGGTTTACTTCTTTTTCGACAGTGAACTGTAATTTACTATGGAATGAATTAAATAATTGTAAAATGTTTGCAATTTGGTTTTCTGGTAGACACATGATACAGTCGTCGACATATCGTTTATAAAAGTGGGGTTTATAACTTAATTTTGTTATTATAGTGTTCTCCAATTCTTCCATGACTAAGTTGGCTATTGTTGATGAAATGGGTGAACCCATGGCAGTTCCAAAAACTTGGGAATAAAAGGTATTATTGAAATTAAAATAGGTTGATTGTAGACATAATTTTGTTGCTTTAATAAATTCATCTAAAGGTAATGTTGTGTGAGGTTTTATCGTTTCCCAATTTTTCTTTATGACTGATAATGCTAATTTAATTGGGATATTCGTAAAAAGAGATATGACATCTAAAGATATTAATATAAAATTTTTTGATACGTATTGTGTTTTTATAAAGTTTTGGAATTGCCATGTGTCTTTGACATGGTATTCAGTATTTCCAATTATTTTAGATAAAGATTCCGATAGGAATTTTGTTAATCGATATGTTGGAGATTGAATATTGTTTACTATTGGTCTTAATGGGGTGTTTTGTTTATGTATTTTTGGTATTCCATATATATATATGGTGCATGACCGTTATGGCAGATTAATTTATTTTTTATTTCTATAGGTATATATTTCTTTTTTGCCCAGCTATTTATGAGACTATTCATTTCCATTTGAATTTTGCTTGTAGGGTCATATTTTTCTATTTTATAAGTAGATGTATCGTTTAGTAAGTCATGCATTTTGTTAATATAATCTTTTTGGTACATAAATACAGTTTTATTGCATTTATCTGCATAGGTAATAAAAATATCTTTGTGATTATTAATGAAATTTTTTGTTATTTTAAGATAATGATTAAGAATGCTTTTGGAGTTGTTACAATTTAAATTGTTTATATTTTTGTGATTTGTGAGAATATTACAAATACGGTTTCTTATTTGTGTTTTTATATCTACAGTTTTATTCTTAATAGCTGCTTCTATGTTGGAATTAATTTTGCCATAATTAACTTTGTTCGTATTAATAGAAAATTTATTTCCTAGGCTTAAAACGTATTTGACATTATCTGGGATATCAATTTTAGTTAGATTTATTAACCAATTCTGGTTGTTTTTAAGGGTATCTTTAACTTTTATTTGTTTTGTTATCAGGTTTTCTATTTTCTTTTTGTGTTTATTTTTAATTCTTGTATTAATAATTAATAATTAAATCAATAGTTTGCATCTTAGTAAAATATCAGAATAATTATCATAACAACAAGACAAATATGATGTTCTTTTATCTACACTCACACAACTTTCGCCTACACTTTGTTTCAAACAGTCCCACAGTTAACACGTATATTTGAGCAATTGACACAATATCCATTGATGTTTTTATGTTTTTAATATGTAAATTCTGCTATTCAAAATTTGAACAGGTATAAACTATAATGTTATTACTTTATACTGTATTTATACCAAAGAACGTTTTATATATTGTAATTAATTTTATGTATTTTAGATATTTTGATAATGGTTGTAATAAACCGAAACGCGAGTTAAAGTTCGGGCCTTTGGAGCTGGTTTTTTAAAAACACTTTGACACTTTAACAATATTTTTATTAGTTAAAATTTGGATAACTTGTACATAATACTAAAATTAATTATTGTACAGGTGAGTAGCTCAAACAACGAAGTATGGAGTTTGGAGACTGACTGCCGGGCATTGAGCTCCCGGGCCTTTTATAATAACCTGCCCCTCACACGGCTGTGAGAACTTGCAGATCTCACGTCTGCGTTTCTCTGTATTGTACACTTTATTACAATGTAACAACTTAATTCTAAGTAATTGCGGTCTGTTGACCGCCTGTGACCTGCCACCTGCAGTATCACTGCCCTCACGGATGCACAGCTGCATTCCGTTCTCATGAACTGTCGATAACCTCTCTGGGTTATCCTTGTGTTACAATGTTGCATTGAACTTATACTTTTACTTAATAATTTCTAATAATTCATATTAGATTCAATACATCAATATATATAGGTAATTGGGGGATACATAACTCCTCCCACCGTAAATGAAAAATTAAGGGTTTTCTTAATTTTTAAATACATAAAATACATTATTTAAATTCATTTAAAATTCATTGTTTCTAAGGGTATACTTATTGTTTCCTTTTTTCTCTTTGTTTCCTTATATCTAGAACTGTTTCCTTCATTCTTATATCTAAGGTACATTTTGTATAATACATACATGATTACAAAAATTATTAAAATGATCAATACAATTGTCCAAACACTTATATTATTATAATGTAACTTTGGCGTTTTGAGTTCACTTAATTGTTCTTTATAACTTTCCACTAATTTCACGGCGTGGTTGAGGTCGTCTAAGTCTAGATGCTCTAGCTTTATAGGTTTCTTGTTTATTTCTTCGTCTTCTTGTTGTATCTTGAATTGTAGTTCCGGTAGGTTTGCAAGTTTCTTTGTTGCTATGGGATCTTGATAAACTCTGATAACTTCATCTTTCAATTTCACATAACAATCTTCTTTGAGGGTAATTAGTTTGCTTCCAATTAATGCTTGGTTATTTTCATCTTGGTTGCAGTGGATGGTTGCTATTACTTCTGTTGGGAAAATGGCTATCCATTTGTTATCTGTAACCTTTTGAATTTTCATATTAGTTATTTTCACTTGTTTAGTTTCACAGTTTTCGTAATGATTTGAGAATTTTAATAGTTGTACTTCACAAGGGCTGTCTTCTTGAATGGTTGTTGTCGTCATCGATTGACATAAATATTGGTTTGGTGTTACTTCAGTACATTTTTCGTTTGTATAACCATATCTCAGTTCATTTAGGGATAGGAATTTGGTTTTGGGTATGATTACTTGGTATGTGCTAGTAACCTTTGTTGGAAAAGCAAATAAATGATAATAATGATAATTGTTACTTTCTACTATCGGGAATTCTATTAAAAATATTATTTCGTTATTCTTAATGTTGCTAAAATTTGTTGCATTAAAGTAAGGTTGGATATTATTGGAGTAAATATTGTATTTTGTATACTGACTAGTTTATTGGTAGTATACCGGGGTTGCTTTTTACATGTTATACTATTGGGTTGTCCGTTCTACCTGGGTGGAGGTTGACGGTAAGGGTGATGATTGTCCATCTGAAATTACAGGGTGTCTTAGGTTTTTTAAATGAATGTATTTCGTTATTTTACCGTTGTCTACTACTGCTATATTTTTATCTGATATTTTCTTAATTTTGAATGGTCCTAAATTTCTGGGTGCTGTTTTATGTCGCTTGCTTTGAAAGTTTTTCTTGTATACGGTTTGTCCTATTGAAAATTTATTTGAGTCGGTATTTTTATTTCGGGTTGTGGTGATACGTTCCTTATCGTTCTCTAGTTTATCTTTTACCTTGTCGTAAGTTATTTTTAGTTTCTGTTTGTGATCTTTCGCATATTGTTGATATACTTCCTTGTTGTAGTGTATGTCATAAGGATTTCGTGAATCTGAATGTCCTAATGTTAATTCTAAGGGTGTAAAATTTGTTGATGAGTGAATTGTATTATTATAGGCGATTAGTGCGTATGACATTAAATTGGTTATATGTTCCTTTTTATAATTTATTCTTAATAATCGAATTTGTTCTAGCAGGGTTAAATGTAATCGTTCAATTAGTCCGTTTGACTCAGGGTGGTTTTCCGTTATGAAATGAATTTTTATTTTGTGGAGTTCTAAAGTGTTTTGTATTGTCTCGTTTTTAAATTCGCTACCATTGTCTAAAGTTATTGATTCGGGTGTTCCGTAAAATGTGAAATATTGTAAAAATCCTTGGGTCACGTCAATGCTATTTTTGGATGTGATTGGTATTGCTTGGCCTATTTTTGTGAATGCGTCTATAATTGTTAGATAGTTTTGCGCTTCTACTACTAGAGTATCGGCATGAAGTTTTGAAATGGTTTGTCGGGTGTTTTGGTTAACATTAAGGGTATCTTTGGGGTTTCCTATCGTATTTTGCTCTGTCACATAGTTCGCATTGGTTAATGAAATCTGTGGTCAAGTCCTTCATGTCTTTAAAATAATAGCGTCTTACAAGTTGTTTTATTGTTTCGTTAATTCCACGATGGTTGGTTTTTCCTTCGTGTTGATTTCTAATTACATCGTTTATTTCGTCAGGGTCGTCTAGTGTTATTAGTTTTCTAGTACATCTGATGAGTTCAGGTCCAGAGTTATTGAATAATTTAATGTATAATTCTGAAAATCTTTGGTATAAATGTTCGGTATTGAAATAGAAATAAAATCGTTTTTTCTCGGGGGTGTATTCTTTTAGAATTTTAATTATTTGTTCCTCATTATCATCTTTAGTTATTTGAATTTGGTATATCTTTTTATTGTCTACTTTTGTATATTTTACTGGGTTGGGGTTATTTAAAACTTCGGTTATTATAAACTGGTTGGGTTTCATATCGATTGCCTCGTTTAAAATTTTAATCGCGTTTTTTGGTTCTTCGTTTTGTGTCGAATGTATAGTGTCGATCTCGTCTGGATCTTCCCTTATTTCTGTATCGTCTACGTTTCCTATAATGGATTCCGTTTCTAATGCATTGAGTTGGATTCGGCTTAAAGCGTCTGCGTTGTTGTTATAAATTCCCTTTTTATATATAATTTCGTAATCATACTCTTCGAGTCTGATTCTCCATCTCTGTAATTTTGAATTTGGTTCTTTCAGTTTGCATAACCATACTAGTGGTCTATGATCGGTGTATATGTAAAATTTTCTTCCGTATAGGTAAGGTCTAAAATATTTTGTTGCCCAAATTATGGCTAATAATTCTTTTTCTATAGTGCTATATTTTTGTTCGGTTTCATTTAGGGTTCTGGATGCGTAGCTGATGGGTTTATCGCTACCTACTTTTCCTTGGCTCAATACTGCGCCTAATGCTACATTCGATGCGTCTGTCGTCAGTATAAATGGTTTTGTAAAGTCTGGGTATTCTAATACAGGGTGATTCGTTAATATGTTTTTGATTTTGTCTACTGCTTTGATAAATTCCGGGGTGTGTTCAATTTTGTTTCCCTTTTTTAAACAATTTGTCAGGGGTTTGGTTATCTGAGCGTAACCTTTAATGAATTTGCGGTAGTAACCACTAAGTCCTAGAAATCCTTTAATTTCTTTGTTTGTTTTTGGCAATGGGTAATTTAGAACTGCATTTGTTTTGTCTGGATTTGGCATTACTCCTTGGGGTGTTATTACATGTCCTAAAATGATACTTCTTTTGTAAGAATTCACTTTTGTCTAATTGTACTTTAAAATGTGCTTGTCTAAGTCTTTCGAATACTTCTTTCAATCTTTCTATGTGTTCTACCAATGATGTGGAATAAACTATGATGTCGTCAAGGTATACAAGGCATTTTCATTGTGTATTCCTCGTAGTATATTGTCCATGAGTCTCTGGAAAGTAGCGGGTGCGTTCTTTAATCCAAATGGCATTCGTTTGTATTCGTAATGTCCTCTAGGTGTGCTGAAGGCTGTTTTGATATGTCTTTTCTTCCATCTCTACCTGATGGTATCCTGATGCTAGGTCTAATGTTGTAAAATATTGGCATTTGCCTAATTTATCTAAAATTTCGGTTATATTTGGTAGTGGATATTTGTCATCTACCGTTTTTCATTTAACTTTCTATAATCTATTACCATTCTGTACTTTCTCTTTCCGGTTGCGTCTAATTTCTTGGGTACTATTAACACGGGGCTGCTCCATGGTGAATTGGAGTGCTGGATTATGTCTTGTCTAATAAGTCTGCTACTTGTCTGTCAGCTTCTTCTTGGCTTGCATGAGGTAGTCTGTATGCTTTTGTAAAAATTGGTTTATTGTCTGTTAACTCGATATTATGTTTTACTGTGTTGGTGAATGTCAATGGTATTCCTTCACAATGGAATATGTCTCGGTATTCAAAACATAAGTTCTTAATTGCTCTTTCTTCTTCTTGATTGATATCGGTGTTAAAGCGGATGTTAGTTAAATTTTCTCTTAACATTTCGTCATGTTCCATTGGGTTGTATTCGTTTTCTAAATTTTCATCTATTTCCATTTCGTTAAAATTTAGTTCTTCTATGTTAATTGGATCTGTCAATGATAATTCTACGGGATAGTCGTTTGAATTTAATATTGTTGTGGTTGCAAAGTTATCTTTTATTTGAACTAAGGCAGTTGGGGTTTCTACTCCTTGTTGTAAAGTTATATGATTTATTATTCCTAAATTTTTGTTAGATTTTACTGGGATTTTTATTTTTCTTTCCGTTCGGGGTTCTATAGTGTATTTTTGTTCAACTTGTGTGTTTTGAAATTTAATTGGGATTTTCCGTATTTTGTCCTTAATAAGCGATTTTAATGTCAATGTTGGCTCCTAATTTTCTTAGAAGGTCCATTCCTATTAATCCGTCATATTTGTCGTTAAATTCGAATACACAAAATTTATGTTTCATTTTAACATTAAATGTTCTTGGTAAGGGTATATTGGCTACGAATTGGTGTAGTGTTGTTTGATGAGCTGTTTTAATTTTAAATGGTTCTCTTTCTACATAATCTAAATAGTGTTTTGTACGGTTCTGGGGCTAATTAATGTTTTGATGATCCGGTGTCAATTAATAGTTTGAATTTGGCGTGGGGTATTTCTATGTATGGTAATACTAAGTGATTTATGTTATTTAAGTTTATTAAGTTTGGTTGTCTATGAACGGGTCCATTTGAAAATTTGAGTTCGAGTTTTCTTCATCATACTCCTCGTAAGTTTCGTATTGTTCGTCACGTTCGTAAGTTTCTGCATGGTTTGTTTCATTGTTCGTAGGTGTCTCAATGTCATTATTCTGGTCAGTGTCAAATTTTTCTATTTCTTGATGGAATAATTCTTCTGATGTAAAATTACGTTTCTGATGAGGGTTTGGTCGGATATGTGTTATTTTTGTGTTTTGTCTGGTGTTACCAGATGAGGTGTCCATTGGTGTTGGTTTGTAGTAATTGTTAGGGTTGTTATGAGTATTAGTCATTGGTGTATTTCTATTAGGGTTTGCATTGAATGCTGGTCTTTGTTGGTTTAGGTTTTGATTGAATCTCGGTTGGAATGCGGGTTTCGTAAAAGTTGGGTTGAATGTTGGTCTTGAAAAATGTTTATATTGATTATTAAAATTGGTATTGTTAAAACTTGGGTTGTTACTTGGCGGTTGATTTGCTTGTGTGTTAAAGGGTGTGAATTTTTGTTGAGGGATCGTTTGTCTTGTAGCTTGTATAGTTTTTGTTGGTGAATAGCTTTTATTCGCGTTGGGGTTGTATAGTCTGTTGCGGTAATACATTACATTTTCTTCTTCTATTACTAGGCTCATAGCTTCTTCTAGATTTTGGGGTCGTTGGAATCTGATTTTATCCGATAGTCGTTCTGGTAAAGCGTTTATGTATGTGTCTAGTGCCATTTCGTCGTACATTTTGGTTTTTAAATGTCTAACGTTTTGATCGGGTTCTTCGATTTTTAATTTTGTTAAAATTAAACTTCTCACGTCTTGGCATTTCATTCCGAATTGGTAGGGGGATTGATTGTGTTCCATTCTAAGGTTTATTAGGTCTCGTACCAGGCATTTTATATTACGTTGGTCTCCGAAATATGCAATTAGTAGCTGTTTAAACTGGTCCCATTCCGATAAGTCGTCCCTACTGGCGATTAAGGTTAGTGCCCTTCCGGCTAGTTTACTTATTACTAAGCGTATAAGCAATGAATTTCTTGCGTCATCTCCGGGTTTGTAAAAGGTTTTTAGGAACATTTCACATGCTCCAATGAAATTTGAGAGATGGGCCTGCGTGCCATCGAACGTCTGAATTGTCTCCAAATAGAGACGTAAGTCAGTGTTACTCATGTTGGTTAAGGGTTGTTTTCGTTTTTTGGAAAAATTTTAAAAAAAATTTTTTTTTTTTTTGAATTAAGCTTTATTTCGCTATTTGTATGGTTACTTTTGCTTCGGATTTATTAATTTTCCGTTTGGGTTGTAAAATTTCAAATTTTGTAAAATTGGGGTTGGTTCTGTTATTTGTAGCGTTTATTATGCTTTGGATGTATTAATTTTTCTTTTGGATTAAGTAATTTTGAATTTTGTAAAAATTGGGGATGATTTTCCTTTTATGACGTTATTTTTGCTTTGGTTTTTAAATTTTCCTTTTAGATTGGATAACTTAGAGTTTTGTAAAGTTGATGTTGATTTAGCTATTTGAAACGTTAACTTTGGTTTTGGTTTGTTAATTTTCAATTAGATTAGGTACATAAAGATTTGGTAAAGGTTGATGTTTATTTCGTTATTTTTCGGCGTTATTTTTAGTTAGGAATGGTTAATTTTCAGTTTGGATTGGGTGGATAAAATTTGGTAAAATTTGAGATTAATTTCGTACTTGTAGTATTAGATTTATTAATTTTAAGTTTATATTGCGTCGAGTTATTTTTAAAATCGTAGTCGTTGTTTATTTATATTTAATTACACAATGCGGTGATGTATTCACGAGATTTGTATTCAATAATGTTGAATTTATTTACCGTAGTCTTGGATTAATTGTTTTTATGCAGCTTTTAGTTCGTCTTGAGTTCCTGTTTCTTAAGGAATCTTAAATGGATAGATTTATTCTCGTTTAGCTTTGTTTTGGTTAAATTCTGTTAATTAATACTCTTTCCGTGGGTTTTACTGAGTTGCGTAAACGTACAGTTCGTCTGTCTTGTGTTCTACTTATAACTTAAGGTTGATTACTCCTGTGCTTCATGGTTGAAATTGAATACTTAAGAATGTAATCTTCGTTACTTTGTTACGTACGTTGAGT
The DNA here is from genome assembly GCA_036346225.1 of Platerodrilus igneus. Taxonomy (NCBI): domain Eukaryota; kingdom Metazoa; phylum Arthropoda; class Insecta; order Coleoptera; family Lycidae; genus Platerodrilus; species Platerodrilus igneus. Next base: position 2,807,402 of record JARFIW010000165.1, on the reverse strand, counting down.
TAATTGCACTTACAGGTGTTAGTTTATGGAATTAGATAATTAACTTTCCGTACTCGCTAATGTAAAGTGTTATGTCTGTTTTATTTTTAGATCTCTCGGTACTGCTTGACTTGTAATTGAACTCTTCGTTATGTGCGTTTTCAGGGTTACAATTATGAGCGTATGATAACGTTTTAGCGTTTTAATTAAAGATTCTTATGATGACCGTTTTACTGCACTTTATAATGTTGATTAATTAGTTGAAAAACGTTTAGAGTTTATTGCAATTGTACACGCTTTTATTAATATAGAAACTGCGTCGATTTTATTATCCCGTGTATGATGCAAATTGAAATTATACTGAAAGTTGAAAGTTATTTCTTTAGTACTGTGCAAGGATTCTGAAAGCGATTTTAATAATGATATTGCGTTGTTAAGCTATACTTTAATACTGAAGGTTGAAAGTTATTGCACTTCTCTGATGTTCTAAGTGTATAAAAGATGCGAGCTTTGTTTTCTTAGGTGGTTTTAGGTTACCGTAGCAGAGTGTTTGCTATGATTTATCAGGTCAATGGTTTCAAATATTTGTTTTGTGATTGCTTAAAGATTAGCTTTAGCTTTGAAATTAATTTCGCGTTAGTTTACCGGTTTATAAACGTGGGTTTGAATCGCGCTTCTTATTTTGGTGTTAGCGAATGTGCGCCCGTTTATTTTTGGATTATTTTGAGTTCGTTCTATTTATTATGGTAAGGATCTCTTAATATTAATTCTCATTTACTTTTAAAAAGAAAATCTCTTTTTAAATTCAATTCTTATTTGCTTTTTTAAAGAAAAAATATCTCTTTGTAAATAATCAAGTCTCATTTGTTTTTTAACATTCAAGTTTCATAAAATGTTATACAGTCTCGTTTTGAAAATAATTCACTTTGAACTATTTTCAAAAATATTCATAATAATACAATTCATAAACAGTAATAATAAATGGTACTCAATAGTTATAATACTAGCATATATCAATGATAATTTGGTTAAAAGAAAATTTTTATGGAAATGAACTTACATTAGTTTCATCTGTTTCTTTGGTGGGTTCGATCGATTCTGTATCTTGTCCACCTTGGTTTGTTTTGTTGGCCTTAGACGATTCTTGTTCCTTGTCCAACTTGGTTTGTTGCTGGATTTAGACGATTTATGTTCTTCCTCCAACTTGGTTTGGGTTCTGCCAAAATTTCGAATTAAAATTCTTGGTCACCAATCTTCCGATTTTTGGATTTTCAGTGCCCTTTTGAAATCCGTTACGACTGCGCCAGTTAAAGTTCGGGCCTTTGGAGCTGGTTTTTTAAAAACACTTTGAAACTTTAACAATATTTTATTAGTTAAAATTTGGATAACTTGTACATAATACTAAAATTAATTATTGTACAGGTGAGTAGCTCAAACAACGAAGTATGGAGTTTGGAGACTGACTGCCGGGCATTGAGCTCCCGGGCCTTTATAATAACCTGCCCTCACACGGCTGTGAGAACTTGCAGATCTCATGTCTGCGTTTCTCTGTATTGTACACTTTATTACAATGTAACAACTTAATTCTAAGTAATTGCGGTCTGTTGACCGCCTGTGACCTGCCACCTGCAGTATCACTGCCCTCACGGATGCACAGCTGCATTCCGTTCTCATGAACTGTCGATAACCTCTCTGGGTTATCCTTGTGTTACAATGTTGCATTGAACTTATACTTTTACTTAATAATTTCTAATAATTCATATTAGATTCAATACATCAATATATATAGGTAATTGGGGGATACATAACTCGCGTCATACAAAAATAGTTGAACATTATTGATGACCAATACCCAGAAAATCTACATATAATATTAATAATATGGTCAGAAAAGCAAACATATATATATATATATATATATATATATATATATATACAGGTTTATTATGTCTGCTGGTTAATGAAGTGTATTCTTTATTATGAAATAAGCTTTCGGTTAATTTTTGAACCATTAGCAAAGATACTAAAAATTGAGAAACGTTTGTATGGGCGTAAAATAATTAAAAACTTACTAATGTGAGGTTTTACATTGAAATCGTCCATATAGATAAAATTTTATATATAAATAAATAGTGCGGCAAAAAGTTTTTTAAGAAAAAACAGTAATGTAGTTTGTCTAATTACATTTGAATGTACAATGACAAATCGTCTATAATTTTGACAATTCTTGAGATAATTTTCTAAATTGTAATTAATTTCTTTTATGGTTTGACTGAAATTTAGATAATTTTTTATGTATGTATGTTTATTTGTATATGTTGATGTATGTCTATCTGTTTACGAATGTATTTCAGTGTATATGTTGTGTGTTTGTATGAATGTATGTATGTGTGTATTTATGTGTGTGTAGGTGCACGTGGAAGCTTACGTAAGTTTTTAACTATTTTACGCCCATACTAACGTATCTAAATTTTTAGTATCTTTGATAATGGTTTAAAAATAAACCGAAAGCTTAGTACATAATAAAGAATACAAATTATTATCCAGCACACCTAAAAAACCTGTTACTATATATACTATATTTTATAACTGCAAGGTCGGTATACCAAATAACACTGTGTAACCTATTAACAACTGCAAATGTGTTCACTTTCTTCTAGGTTATTTTTATGTTGTACGTCATTATTATAAGATTACATGCGATTTGAATAATATTGGTTACAGTATTCATAACAAATTTAAATTTTAGGTTTTGAAGGCGTCTTGGTCTGTTTGTGCAATAATGAGAACCATCAAGCAAAAATACTAAATCATTTACAAGACAAAAGGAGCTTCAGAAAATGATTCACCCGGATACACATTTTAGAATTAACTTATACTCTAAGTATTTGTTTAGTTCACTTTTTCGTATTTAGATAAACAAAAAATATATAAATAAAATTAAGATTATATCTGAAGGATCTATAACTCTAAGGGAAGGTAGTACTTTGAACTCTTCATACACCTTATGGAGCCTTTGATATTGATACACTAGATGGAACTGTTATTTGAATATCATGCAGTACAGTAGTCGAAAATGACACTGGTATGGTGAATTTAAGGCGCAAACCACGAAAATCAGATGAAAATGCAAACGACCTCCTGTATAAATTCCCAAACTATTTTGTGCCAAAACAAGAAGTATTTTGGCAAGACAAATAAACGCAAACTCTACACTGCACTGTAGTATTGTATAAAATAAATATGTTTAGTCGCGTTACTATGATATGAAATTATTTCTCCGTAGCATACACAACTATGAAAATTAAAAGGCCAGTTCGGAAAAAGTTTCATAATTTTTATTTACTAGAATCTATGATGGAAAACACTTCTCTATGCATGGTTGTAAATACGGCCTATATTGATTACATGTAAGTAATTTTGTAAAGGTTTTATCACAACAATCAAAATAAATGAAAACGAACTGCCCAGTGTGTTGCTAAAATGCTACTGTGTGAATTAAGTGCAACGTAAACGCTCAGTAATTTTGTAATTTCTAAGCCTTAAAGTTGTATTAAAAATCCAGAGTGAGTAAGTTTACTTAGCTCAGTTTTATGCTGTTGGAAGGGTTTGTCTTGGAATGTCAACATCTAACAAAGGTGATTATAAGCAAACAATTGTTTAAGAGATTAGTCACTCGTGGGTTTAGTAATTCTTTATGTTTTCTATAAAAAGCAGACTTCAGATTTTTTATTTTATCTATTGCAAGTAGCTTTAGTTTGTCATTTTTCACATTCCTCCCTTTATATAAAGCACTTTTGTTGTTGCACAACTCCGGTGAAGTATAGTAGTTTTCAGTAAATAATGTTCTTTTCGGTATATTTTACTCCATGTCGTTCGATTTCTGACTCACTCAAACACTACCACTTCAATACTGGCAACATTGTACGACCGGCTGAACCTTTGGCGCCCAACCGCGCTGCGTATGGCTGCATGACCTAACAAACCGTATAATGTCATTGTTACTTGTTATAGTCACCGCGTGTTGCTGCGTTTGAAATATTCCTTGCCGCATGAATCAGTGCCCTATCCCACATGTTGTCCAGAAGTTGCCTTAGTGGTATCGTGCCATTATATATAGATCAACAAATAATAATATTAATAAATTTTCAATTGAACTGAAAAATCACATAAAGGTAAGTAAGGTTATTTAAAATGTAATGTCTAGTTATTCTTTAATGGTGAATATTTTAATAAATGCATACTAGATAATACGAACAAATTTATGAAGAAAATCTAGTATCAAAAGTTTTGCTCATATTTATTTACTTGGACACTACAAAAATGTTTTATTCGGCATGTTTCAATTAAATATCTCACATAATTATATGATAGTTATTAGTACAGTGATTAACATAAATCATAAAAGTTAACCTTTGTACAATCAAAAATTAATGAAAAATACATAAAATAACAATTATGTAACTTTGAAACTAGTAAATTAATTATTTTCGGGGATCGAAATATACTATTTAACAAAGTTTTTAAACATTTGAGAAGATTTGCTGATACAGCAATATTGTTGCGAAAAAGATAAATTATTCTTAAAAAATTATACCTGAAAAGGTGTGGATGAATCCTAAAATAATAAACATCGACATAAATTATATAGAAAATGGCATAAGTCAAAATCACATAAGCATATTAAAGAATACAATCATACAGATATTGGTCAGTCGATAGAACAAGAAAGGTACGATAACATTTTTAAACTGATAATTTAATGGTCTTGAAAATAATACAAAAAGTATTTGGAAAGAAGTAAACGAAATGAAAGACAACAGAAAAAAATGTCTTTTGATGATGTGATTAAGAGGTTATATCAGAGAAAAGTGAGACATCCTTTACAAATAAATTATAACCTTGATAACATCAGACACAACTATGTAAAAAAATTTATTGATACTAGCACCGTCAAGGACATCAGTACTGCATGCAATTGCGTCCAGTCGCTTCCATTCGTGGATGATGAATTATAGAAAATGAGTTTAAAAAATCACCTTTAAATTAACATTATACGATTAAATGGCATTTTTCTTACAAAGGAAGGTATGGTTAAAGTTTCTACGTTAATCAACCTAAGATTGAAAACTGCAGTGGTTCTTTTAGGGTTAAAAGTTGCCACAAAAAAGGTAATTAGTTGGAATATGGCAATTGTAGAACGATTTTAATATTACTCGATTAGAATTGGCCGATTCGAGGACGGATCACCTTATGGGATCCACCCTTTGGATCCGCCGATCAACCGAATCCACCGCCATCGATCCACCGCCACCGATCCATCCGATCCACCTGATTCATATTTTGTCGTGCTTTCTCGCGTTTCTATACTATTGCGCAATTGTTTAGTATAACGTATAATTACGCGGCAAGGTACGCGCCATTTCGTATCAAATACCAAACACGTTTAAAAATGATGCAATGGTCAAATTTTATGCACAATGTCAATAAAAGCAATCTACTCACTTAAATCGCACCTTACAGCCAAATCCCAGGGCCATCACATGTTGTGGGTCACATTACGCCATTGCTGAGTTAAATTGCCAATCCGTTCAAAACTACTTTTCCCCTCATAGACGAATGAAGGAATACCAGGTAGAGGTACCACAGAAAAGGGAAGATAAAGGAACCTACATACTAAAAAGAGAAAAGACACACACAACACCGGTAGATGTTCTTGGCTTCAGATCTCGTAGCTTAATGGCGTCCTTTCACACACTCCGCACTTGCGCATTTTTTTGCGCAAACGCAACTGTCTGGAATGACGGAAATTGACAAGTTCATTTAAAAATATCCGTGGGAATTTATTTACAAATTATACTTAATCTAAATGTGATACATAGCCAATTTTTGGCATATAACAATCGCGAGAAAGCCATAAAAGAAAAAAATCTTAAAAAAAGAAAAAGACTTTTAGCATGGTAAAACTTAAAATGTAAAGCCTGACTAACTTACATATAACCTAACTTTCACTCCAGTAAATGTTTATTTTAGGCGCCACCTGGTTTTTCAACCAATAACGCGTCTTACGAATAACCAGGAAACGGAATGTGTAGTCCCAAGTTTATCAAACTACATCTATAAGTGCACACACGAGTCTTAGGTGTTGCGCAGTTATAATCGACAGCACAAATTTGTCGGAGAGCACAAAACACTACTATAACTAAAACAAATGCGACAAGTTGTCTAACATATATACAATAACTAAAGCGAACATTACAGTTTTTAAGTGCACACGCACATAAGCATTGCATTTAAACTCTTTTTACTTTGGCAAGAAAATGCCCAAATTTCAAAATGCCCAAGAAAGCAAGTTACTATGCATTTAGCAATTTCTTTATATATTGGTACTCTGGCTTAATAAACAATACACATCAAAAGTTTTTAATGACATGGTTGTGAATTAACAAATTTACTAACAGTACCATCTCACTAATTTCTTACGTTACTAACCTAACAAATTACATTGCTGCCATCAAGTTAGCTTCTTCACTCAATACTCAAAAAAGAATTCCTACGTCTGATCATAAATACCAAATGTTAGGAAAACAAAAGAAAGTAAGACAAAATCTCAAGTTATTACTAAAGATAATAGGTAAGATAAAGATATTAAGATGAAACTAGACAACAATAGATGGATCCGAAACGTTTCAACATGCTAAGGCATGCTACAACTACATACTTTACAATATAGCGTAGAATTCCCCAACTCACCAAGCCGTCTTGTCATCCATCACAAAGACACAAGAGAGAGTGGCTTCTTGAAGCCCTTATACAGGTAAATAGTCATACCCCCTCGAAGAGAGCGACCTGTGAGGCAGGCCCGTTAGTTATAACGGTATGAGAGACCGGAAAAAGGCATGTGGGTACATTCCTGCACCCGGCGCTGACCGATACAATGAGATATACATATATCTCTACATACAGTCACACATTCACACACTCATACATACGTTCACTGTTAGCGGCAACGAGCGGCTGACAGCGGCACCGCATGACCTCACGAAAAATTTCCAGAGACGTGGCCCCGGTGTCTGTGAAAACCCTCCGCGCAACCACACGGTGACTAACGGAAATGAAAAGGCAATAGAGATATAGGAAAGGTAAAAAGAGGGAGGTAGGCATTTTGGAATGTGCTAGCGACTTCCAGGTAGAAGAGAATAGAGGAAGGGCTCGCATTGAGCAAAAGCGATAGAAAAGTACTACTCAACCAACCAATGTGGTCAGTAGCCCGGAGTGAGGAAAAAATCACTCTTATGTGGTAGACGGGTGTTCCGGGACAAGGACAGGTCTACCGAATGAAAAATAAGGCGGAAACGGAGACAGCGGGATAATAAAAAGTAGAGTTATGGACAAGTGTCCGAGAGAAAGTAGAAAGTTGTCCCAGTCAAGCGCAGATCGGTCTGAAGGACCCCCTGCTATATTAATCAGACAAGTTAAGACACATAATAAGTTAAAAAATTACTAGACTCTTGATGAGAACTAGTACGATCATCTTCCCTACGAGTGCATCCACTACGATAAGAATATCAGACAAAACGTTGAAACAACAACTTAAAAGTATCACTGCAGATACCTTCACACAAAAACCAATTGTTTCAAGGTAATTTTTAGAAACGGTAACGCCATAAACACGCAGGAGTGCCTAACTATAAGCAGATAAATACAACCATATTATATAATTAATAGAAACATATTTGTCAGATCTGATTCTTGGGGAATTTAAAACTCTTAGTTGTTACTTTATAAATAGAAACTTAATTTTTGACTTTTTAAAAAGTAGATAATTATACCTCTGAAAATTGCTCATGATAAAATATTTTTGTACATAACTGTCTTATCAAACCAAGAGAATATTTATTTATTTTTATTATAAATGATGAACTAATTTGGTCATTTTTATTTAGTGAGACTGATTTAAAGAGATGAATGTAGTATGATGTTAAAATCCAGTGAATATCTTAACATAAGTATCTGTAGTTGGTTTTGAAACGCAAACAGCTATCTCCATTAATTTGTTTTAATATATTTATGCATATATTACAGGTACTAACTGTTACGCTAGTAACAACCAATGTGTTTATACTTTGAATAGTTTCTGCACTTTCCTATCAGATTTTTCTATCACAAATTGTTATATTAAAAATGTAGTGGCGCCTGGCCAATCCGTCCTTTTACAGAACCCCCTGTGTCTCATCAAAATCCGCTAAAGCTAGAGTTCAGAGTTAGACCGAGGACCCCATAAAGGACCTTTTTAAGGAAAATTTACATCTCACGTGTAATAAGAGTCTACGTAGTTTTCTCTGCGAGTCTCTTTACCTTTATTGTGAAGGGTATAATTATTTTCTATAAGGGAAAAGATTATATATTTTACATTTCAGTTCTTAGATTTGAAGTGAGGACCACGAGAGTACTATCCTTGTGCCTGAACCCTTCGGTACTCATCATCATCATTTTGTTTTCGACCTTACTTAAGGTCGGTTTGACGCAGCTCTAACTTCTTTTCTATTCTGTGCTAATCTAAAAAGCTTTACATACCCTTCACAACCTAAATTTCTAATAATTTGACTAATATAGCTTGGTCTAGGTCTTCCTATATCCTTCTATCTTTTTGCTATCCACCTGGCTCTACATAGATATTAGCAACCTGATGGTTGTTAAAGAACTCTAACATATTTACTTGATTACCATTTATAAGGAAATGCAATATAACCTAGTTATCCGCTTCAAAAAAGGAAAAGTGTTAAATTATATGTTATGGTAAGGCTTAATCAACGAATCGCTACCAACATGCCAGACCGCTAACTAATTGTGAGTTATGTCATGGTGACGTTTATTAAATTATATGTTATGGTAAGGCTTAAGCATTCGGTACTAAAAGCACATAATAATAACAGGTTTGTGTATGCTATTTAAAATATTCATCAAATGTTTGAGTTTTATTTAGAGAAAAAGCTTTCGAATAGAACGAATAAATTCAATTTAACTTATATTACTGATAATCCCATATTCATTTTATAGAAGATTTAATTTGCTGTGACCCGAGTTACATATCCCCCATATTAAAATACATATAAGAATAAATTTAATAATTTATTGATAGAGGAAAATAACACGCAAACTAAAACGTTAGAAAACAACAACACCATGCTAAACACCGTCATAAATTTATCAAACAGAACTATTAACGACACAGAAAAATTAATTCTTTCAAAAGGCTTGAACTTTGCAGTAACATTACATTTGATTTTCCAATGCTCCACCCGAAGGTACTACATTGGCCAGGAAGCGAGTTTTTTTTTACCTGGAAAATTTAGAATTTTGCCGAACTCTTGCTGTTCCAAGCAAGGTAGGGATCTTTAACGTGCGTGACAACACTCACACACGGGACCTCCATTTTACCTCTCATCCGAACGAGGGTGTATTTTTGTGAAAAATGCTCGCCTAACATTTTTCAAGCGGACCGTGTCGGGATTCGAACCCGGGACCTTGGGCGTAGTAGTCACACACATACCACTACGCCACGGAGCCTCCTACTTTGCAGTAACACCAAAATAAATTCCAACATTTGAATTAATCAGCTGTATTAATAAAACAGCAAACCAACTCAAAGAAAATAAAGCAAACGAATTTAGAGTACGAGGCAAAATCGAAATTAAAAAGAATCACAAAATAAAACCAAATGTAAGCAGTAACGAAATAAAAGCAATTCGCAATCTAAAAAACGATAACTCAATTATAATTCTACCTGCTGACAAAGGCAATGCAACAGTAATAATGAATAAAAACGATTACAACACAAAAGTCGACGAACAATTGAACACTGAGAATTCCAACAGTTTAGAAAACGACCCAACAAAATCAAATGAAAATAAAATATACAAAACTCTATATAAATTTAAAAATGAGTTTGAAAACAACGAAAGAAGCAAACTGGTCCCACATTACAGTAAACCATTTCAAAATTCATAAAAGAGACATTCCTTTAAGACCTATCGTAAGCTCCATAGATTCACCATGCCATAATTTAGCAAAATTTCTCTTAAAAATTATAAATCCATTAGCAGGCAAAACGAATTCTTACATAAAAAATAACCAACACTTTTTAGAAAAATTATCAAACATAAAAATTGAAAATACACATTCAATGGTAAGTTTTGATGTAGTAAATCGCTTCAGAAATGTCCCACAAACAAAACGCTTAATATTATAAAAAACAAACTACAAAAAGATGACAACCTTAAAGAAAGAACAAAACTAAGTATATTATCGATTATGGAATTACTTGGTTTATGCGTCAATACCACATATTTTCAAATAAGTGACAAATTCTACAAACAAAGCTTCAGAATGGCGGACGGGAAGTCTGCTATCGCCGATTTTTAGTAATATATTCAAGTAGTAATTTGAAAAAGATGTACTATTCACACAAGAATTGAAATCATTAATCTGGTGGAGATACGTAGATAATGTATATGCTGTTTGGCCTGATAATACAGAACTTATTAAAAACTTTGTAGAGTCAATTAATAGAACAGAACCAACTATTAAATTCACACATGAATTAGAGCAACATGGAAAACTTCCATTTTTAGATATTCTAATTAGCAAAAACGATACAACAATTAATACATCAGTATACAGAAAGCCAACGCACACAAACAGGTGTTTAAACTTCGATTCAATCCACCCATACCGTGTCAAACGAGGAATTATCAAAACTATGATAGAGCAAAATTAATATCATTAACGAAAAAATTTTAAAAAAGAGAAAAACCTAATTAGATGTACATTAATAAAAAACAAATATCCTAAAAGAATAATAAAGAAAGAAATGAATAAAGTGCCAAAAAATAAAGAAGAAGAAAACAAAAATAACGATACGCACCAAAAAGCATTCGCAACACCATACATAAAAGGATTCTCCGAAAAAATCCAAAGAATAAGAAACAAATTCAGAATTAAAACAGTATTTAGAACCAACAATACACTAAGAACACAATTAACAAAAACTAAACCCAAAAACGTAATACAAACTTCAAAAAACTGCATCTACAAAATACCATGCGAATGTAATAAGTTTTATATAGAGCAAAGTTCCAGACCGTTTGAAGTTCGACTAAAAGAGCATAAATCATATATAAAAAATAAAAAATTTGAAAAATCCATGATTTGTCAACATGCATGGGATTCCAGTCATAAAATAAAATGGGAGGACGTAAAAATTATTCACAAAGAAGGAAACCGCCAAAAACGCAAAACCAAAGAAGTTGCTTATATAACCCTACATAAAAATAACTGCGTTGCAAACGAATCCGTGACTTTCAGTAAACAATGGATTTCATTACTAAAAGAATTAACAAAAGAAATAAATGAAAATCAAATGCCCTCAATACCTAGGTAGCATTGCAAGTTTTTCCTGGGTTTTCCTTGCGATATTAACATGAAATACAGGCTAAATACATGATTTTTATTTATACATATAATAACTAATTACATAGCAATAAGCATATTAACAACCTCTACACCCAATTGTATAAATAGAAACATATAAAAAAATGTTTTCCAATCCTCAAGTTCTGTAATTTATCTGAAATATAACAATAAAAATTAATCAGTTAATTTCACGTTAAGCGTATTAGCCACCTAAGTAAAGTCACTCTCAGGGCGCAATACAAATTGAAGGCATTGATTTTTCTAAACTTTAAAATATTCTCTTAATGTATTCAAACCAAATATATCAAACATCAATAAATCAAAGTCACCTTCAATTTACGTCATAAATATCAAACTTAAAATTTTTTATTATTTTGACAACGATCCTAGGTCATGGATCGAAACGTATATAAAGATCATTTTAACAAATATTAACGATTTTATTCCAAAGATAGATTAAAAAGAATAGTAAACAAACCACAACAAACGTACAGAAACACTAACGAAAATTGTGAAGAGGACGATGAAGAAAACGCGTACTCAAATTTTCTGTTGGACAGAACCAAATACGATCAGACGTAATACATTTAAACAATATCAATCAACACATCTTACCCTATATTGAAATAGCACATGCTGAAATTAAATTATTAATCGATACAAGATTTTCAAAAACTCTAATTAGCTCCAAAACCGAACAGAAACATTATTTAAATTTTGTAGAAAGAGAACCTTTTAAAATCAGAACAGCACACAAAACGACACTACACCAATTTATTGCGAATCTATTTCGGCGTTTTATAAACCATATTTTTAGACCGCTCACGCAGCAAAATATTGTAGTTTACTACATGGACGACTTGATAGTACTGAGCAAAACCTACAAAGAAAACATTCGTAGATTAAAATTGGTACTAGACGTAGCATTAGGATATGGTTTAGAAATAAAAGAAGGACATGCCTATTGAATTTGGCCAAGAGTAGGTAGTAGCTTTCCAAAAGTTAAAAGAATTGTTAACTAATTATCGGTTGTTGCATATTTTTCAAAGGGGTCTGTTACAGAATTGCATACAGACGCTAGTCAGCATCGATATGGTGCTTGTTTACTACAGAAATCTAACGAAAACTCGAAATTACATCCAATTAAATTTATAGTAGGGAAACCACGTCGGCAGAAGAAAAATATACTTTCTACGAATAGGAAGTGTTAGCCATAATTAAAGCTGTCAAATAATTAAGAGTTTATTTACTGGGATCAAGATTAAAGTTCGTTTCAGACTGTTAAGTTTTCCACAACACAATGGATAAAAAAATCTTAATACAGATAGCTAGGTGGGCCTTAGAAGAATACGATTAACAAATAGTTCACATGTCAGGTGTTAAACTGCCACATGTAAACGCATTAAGTAGATCTCCAGTGGTAAATGACGATTGTGCAAGAAGATGAACTCATAGAAGAGTGAAATAAACGCAAAACAAAGATGAGTTTTTAGTGACAATTAGACAAATTATAGAGTCAGATACCGAAAACGAGGGATATTGTAACAAACATGATATTGTGTACAAATATTATTAGCCATCCCTAAAGTATTGCAAACTGAAATTGTCAGAATAACACGAACAAGGGCACTATGCAGTAAAAAAGATTGAGAAAGCATTAAGGCGAAAATTTTATAAACCTAAATTAAAGTACAAAATCCAACGCGAGTTATGTAATCCCCCATTTGAAATATATATAAAAGAAACTAGTACTTAAGAAGTTATTAGGAATATTAGGAAATGTGCAACAATGTAATTAAAAGACATTTTATTTAGTTTATTAACGTTCATGGGAACGGAAGCGCTACAAAGTAGCACAAGGATAAGTGACACTGCAGATGTCAGGTCACAGACGGTCGTAGACAGTCACGTACCGAGATTACGCAGAAGTAAGCTCGCGACAAAGTAGTTATGAATAGATTTAAGATAGCAACTATGTATCATGAATAGAATCAAGTGTAAGCAGACATTAGGTCTGCAAGTTCCCACAGAACTGTGAGGGGGTAGGGAGATTATAAAAGGTCCGGGAGCTCCACTCGCAGTCAGTTCATCAATCGTTCAGCTTGCACATTGCAGTTTGTAGATAGCTCATAGTGTACAACTAATTAATGTATTTCGACTTAGACTAATTATTCAAGTTTGTCAAAATTCCAATTAATTTCTGTATAACTAAAAATAAATTTGTTAAAGTTCAAGAAATCTTTTTAAAACGGACCGCTCGAAGTCACGAACCTTAACTCGCGTTATATCGAATTACATACCGTCTATTTTAGAAAGCCAAAAAGAAGGAAAGCAAGAAGGTATGTTGCATCCAATTTCTAAAATGAATGGACCGTTACATACGCATCTCGTAGATCATTTAGGACCAATTATTTCGACGAATAAAAACTATCAATATATTTTTCAGTTGTAGACGATTTTACTAAATTTGATTGTCTTTATCCAACAAATACAACTACGGCAAAAGAGACGAGAAACTGCTTAATAAAGCAGTAAAAAACATTTGAGAATCCAAATAGAATTAATAGTGATAGAGGTACATATTGTTCAGCGAACGAGTTTAAAGATTATTGTAACGGAAATGGACAAATTGAAAGAATACATAGAACAATTATACCAGTCCTCACAAAGCTAGAATTCTATGAAATGGTACAAGTATGTTGATAAGATACCGAAAGCCCTTTACTCTTGTTACAAATTTAAATTAATAGGCAAATATTTGAATGTAATTACAATAGCGTTACGCTAAATCACGCTGCTTTGGTTTATTATTTCGTCTTAAAGTGTTAAACGGTTTAAATAGAGACTTATTTTTATGAAGTATTCTGCTTTGATTCGATATTGATAATTCGCGTTTCCGCATTCAAGAGGGTCATTACGAGTTGTTACGTTTAACGGTTACGGTTAACGCAGGCAAACGTAGTCTTGTTTGTTAATAAAAGCAAGGACGTCATTTAGAAATGACTATTTTTTCGAACCTGCGGAGTACTGGAAAATGTTTTCTAAGCTATTTGCTTGGTCTCAGCGAACTGCTTTAATTATAAGAAAAATGTGGTTGTATTATTTCGGATTTGATTATGTGCTCCAATGTGGATGGGTATCGACCTCGGCCTTGTCCTACAGTTAATCAATGTAACAGCGATCGTTTTTAATTAGAATTGTTACACGAGGTAGTTGAACTATAATTTTCATCAGCGCGTAAGTGAAGATAATATTTTTGGAAAAATTATTGTTACAATGTGCAACGCCAGTTAAGGTTCGGGCCTTCGGAGCGGTGTTTTTAAAAAACGTTTTCAAACTTTAGCAAATTTATTTATCTTAATATTAGGGTGAGTAGCTTGAACAACGAACTATGGAGTTCGAAGACTGACTGCCGGGCCATGAGCTTTTTATAATAACCTGTTCCTCACACGGCTGTGGGAACTTGCAGATCTCATGCCTGCTTTTCTCTTAATTCTACACTTTATTACATTGTAACAATCTTATTTCTAAGTTATTGCGGTATGTTAATCGTCTGTGACCTGCCATCTGCAGTATCACTGCCCTGTCGGATACAAAGTTGCATATCCGTTCTCATGAACTGTTAATAACCTCTCTGGGTTATCTTTGTATTACATTGTTGCAATGAACTTATACTTTATTTAACAATTTCTAATAATTCCTATTAGATTGAATATATTCAATACATATAGGTAAATTGGGGGATACATAACTCCTCCCACGTTAATGAAAAATTAAAGTTTGACTTAATTTTTAAATACATAAAATTCATTATACAGTTTTATTATTTAGAATTCATTGTTTCTAAGGGTACACTTATCGTTTCTTTATTTCTATTTGTTTCCTTAAATCTAAAAATGTTGCCTACATTCTTATATCTAAGGTACATTTTGTAAAATACATATATAATTACAAAAATTATAAAAATGATTAACACAATTATCCAAACGCTTATATTATCATAATGTAACTTTGGCGTTTTGAGTTCACTTCAATGTTCTTTGTAACTTTTGTTACGTTTTTTTCGTGGCGGCCACGTTGGGCGCCAAAATTTATGCTACGTAACACAAAGAAAGACAAAGCAATGACCCGGCTCAATCGGAGAGTAGGGGGGGTTGTAGAAAGCAGACTGACCTATGATGTATGCGGAGGTAAGGAGTTCGTAACAGTACCTGCAAGAAAAATAGTTAAGCAAACCTGAAAAAAAAAGAATAAGTATAGCAGTAATGAAAAGTCTTTATTATTCAGTACTTTGTAAAATGTAAGAAAAAAGAACTGTTTGGATAATCTATATAATATAACAACGGTAAAAGCAATACAGACAAATGTTTAGTACAAAGTGAGGTAATATTGGGGAGTAGCAGAAACGTTTCCTCACACACCAATTTAACATAAATCAGACAAACTGTTGAGAAAAGATAAATAGATAAGACACAATTGGTATGAGTAATTCAGTAGTATTGATTTTTCTTTCTTTTCTTTTTTTTTCTTTAGGTTTTAAAATAGCATGCAAGTCTATTGTAAAAGGTATCAGAACCACAAAGATATGGTAAAGCAACGGATAGATATTTTAAGTAATAATCAGTAGGAAACAGTTCAACTTACAAAAGTCCTTCAGCAACGCCTCCTTGCAACTGAAGTGTGGGATTCGACGATGTCCTGCGCTAACGAAGCACTTCACCCTTGACTGTGAGGGTGTTGATGGAACTTATCACACGTTACACTAGTCACACCTACGTATTTCACTGGGGTTAGCAGCAGACAATATCACGCGTCGGAACTATGTAGTTGATAATTTTCTTGGTAATTCTATTTCCTAAGACAATAATTTCGAAATATCCTGTAGCACTAGTTTAACTTCAACTGGGACCAGATGTATATTATTTTCATAAGCATCCCAATAAGCAGTGAGAAACTTCAAACAATACCTTAGTAAACCGGTAATCAGTTATATTTCGCAAACACGAAACTTGCACAAGTAAGGATCTATTTTAGATTCTTTGTTGTTAGAAAATTCAGAAACTACAGTATAACAACAACAAAAAACAATTAGTAAAAGCCACGCGTATCACTAAATAAAACCGTCCAAAATGATCCGTAAAACACACGTCAAGTACTTTTATTTTCAACAGAAAATCAACAAAAACAATCAGCAAAGCAACGCGTAAGCAATAAAACCGTCTGTCAATGACCTTACAACACGCGCGGTAGAGTAAACACATTCTACAGTTAAAGTACAACTAAAATCGTGCCGTGTTTTTCATGTACCATTCGAAAAATTAATACCGCATTAATTTTTCACTATTATCAAAGCAAACAGACAGCAGTATTTTCAACGTACTTCACATATCGGAACACAGAACAGAACTTTTCAAAGTTCTTTATGTATATCTACAAAAGAACCAAACGACAACTGCCCATCTGTAGATATAAACTCGTTGCTATTACACTTCTTATCGTAAATTATCTAAACTTGTATATTCACATAAGGAACTAAATTTATACCACGGCCAGACAAGAACGATGCAATCTATAATTATCTACTCATTAATTAATACACGCGAGTTAAATTGTATACAATTCTGAAAGCTATGCGGAAGTATTTACTTTATACAAACAAATATAAAATATAGAAATAGTCATTGCAGAAAGGTATTTACTAATTGAGAAGAGCGTAAAATGTTACACTTAATAAAAATGCACGTTACACTTTCCACTAATTTCATGGCGTGGTTGAGGTCGTTTAAGTCTAGAAGCTCTAGCGTCAAGGGTTTCTTGACTATTTCTTCGTCTTCTTGTTGTTCTATCTTGAACTGTAGTTCCGGTAGGTTTGCAAGTTTTTTTGTTGCTCTAGAATCTCTAATTACTTCGTCTTTCAATTTTACATAACAGTCTTCCTTAAGTGTGATTAGTTTGCTTCCGATTAATGCTTGGTTATTTTCATCCTGATTGCAGTGGATGGTTGCTACTACTTCTGTTGGGAAAATGGATATCCATTTGTTTTCTGTAATTTTTTGAATTTTCATGTTGGTTATTTGCACTTGTTTGGCTTGACAGTTTTCGCAGTGATTTGAAAATTTTAATAGTTGTACTTCACAAGGGCTGTCTTTTTGAATGGTTGTTGTCATCGATTGGCAGTAGTATTGGTTTGGTGTTACTTCAGTACATTTTTCGTTTGTATAGAAATTTGGTTTTGGGTAAGATAACTTGGTATGTGCTAGTAACTTTCGTTGGAAAAGCAAATAAATGATGATAATTATAATTGTTACTTTCTACTATCGGGATCTCTATTAAAAATATTATTTTGTTATTCTTAATGTAGCCTTTGACTATAGCTATTTTTTCCGTTTCATCAAAAGGTAATTTACTGTTAGTTATAAATGATCTAATTCTTATTAATTCTTTTAATAAATCGGTTGGTTCAATGATACTAGAGTGTAGGGTATTTAATTTTGCAAATGTTACTGCGTTTTCTAACGTTGCTAAAATTTGTTGCATTAAAGTAAGGGTTGATATTATTTGAGTAAATATTGTATTAAATCTAATTAAATTTCGCATGCCTAACGTGGTAGTTTGCATGGTGGTTTCAAGGGTTTGTATTCGGTTGGGTATACCGTCCTGGTTTCTTACTAACTTTCTCAATGTTTCGTTGAACTTTATAATCGTTGATTGGGTTAATGATAGTTGGTTGCTGCTTATGGTTTTTATGTCGTTTTGATTCTCAATTAATTGTTGTATTGCGTTGTCGTAACGTTCTGCGTCTTGGTTATCTATATAACCTGTGATTGCTTTCACTATGTTACCCAATCCGTTGATTAGTTCTCTTTTTCGTCTCGTAGTTTGTTCGTTGGGTATTAGTCTATTAAGTTTATCTTCTATGTTTCTTAAAATGCTTTCTATTATACTGTTGTAATTCATCATTTCTATTGCGTATTCCTTTCCAAATTTTGCTGTGTCCATTGATTGTTTTAATCGGTAATACTTTTCTGTGATTGTTTGAAATTCTTGTTTTAATTCTGTTAGGTCGAATTTTTGTGCGAATGTCCAATAGTCGATTGTGTTTTGCATACTTCCTAATTTAATTGCTAGTATACCGGGGTTGTTTTTTATATCTTCTATTATTACTTGGTTGTCCGTTCTACCTGGGCGGAGGTTGACGGTAAGGGTGATGATTGTCCATCTGAAATTACAGGGTGTCTTAGGTTTTTCAAGTGAATGTACTTTGTTATTTTGCCGTTGTCTACTACTGCTATATTTTTATCTGCTATTCTCTTAAATTTAAATGGTCCTAAATTTCTGGGTGCCGCTTTATGTCGCTTGCTTTGAAAATTTTTCTCATACACGGTTTGTCCTATTGAAATTTTATTTGCGTCGGTATTTTTATTACGGGTTGTGGTGATGCGTTCCTAATCGTTATGTAATTTATCTTTTACTTTGTCGTAAGTTATTTTTAGTTTTTCTTTGTGATATTTCGCATATTGTTGGTATACTTCTTTGTTGTAGTGTATGTCATAGGGATTTTGTAAATCTGAATGTCCTAAGGTTAATTCTAAGGGTGTAAAATTTGTTGATGAGTGAATTGTATTATTATAGGCGATTAGTGCATATGACATTAAATTGGTTATGTGTGCCTTTTTATAATTTATTCTTAATAATCGAATTTGTTCTAACAGGGTTGAATGTAGTCGTTCAATTAGTCCGTTTGATTCAGGGTGGTTTTCCGTTATGAAATGAATTTTTATTTTGTGTAGTTCTAAAGTGTTTTGTATTGCCTCATTTTTAAATTCGCTACCATTATCTAGGGTTATTGATTCGGGTGTTCCATAAAATGTGAAATACTGTAAAAATCCTTGGGTCACGTCAATGCTGTTTTTGGATGTGATTGGTATTGCTTGGCCTATTTTTGTGAATACGTCTACAATTGTTAAATAGTTTTGCGCTTCTACTACTAAAGTATCGGCATGCAGTTTTTGAAATGGTTTTTCGGGTGTTCTGGTTATCATTAAGGGTATCTTTGGGGGTTTCCTGTCGTATTTCGCTTTGTCACATAGTTCACATTAATTAATGAAATCTGTGGTCAATTCTTTCATGTCTTTAAAATAATATCGTTTTACAAGTTGCTTTATTGTTTCGTTAATTCCACGGTGGTTGGTTTTTCCTTCGTGTTGATTCCTAATTACATCGTTTATTTCGTCAGGGTCGTCTAGTGTTATTAATTTTATCGTACATCTGATGAGTTCAGGGCCAGAGTTATTGAATAATTTAACGTATAATTCTGAAAATCTTTGGTATAAGTGTTCGGTGTTGAAATAGAAATAAAATGGTTTTTTCTCGGGGGTGTATTCTTTTAGAATTTTAATTATTTGTTCCTCGTTGTCATCTTTGGTTATTTGAATTTGGTATATCTTCTTGTTATCTACTTTTGTATATTTTACGGGATTGGGGTTATTTACTCCTTGTTGAAATGTCATATGGTTTATTATTCCTACTTTTTGTTAGAATTTACTGGGAGTTTTATTTTTCTTTCCGTTCAGGGTTCTATTGTGTATTTTTGTTCGATTTTAGTGTTTTGAAATTTAATGGGGATTTTTCCGTATTTCATGCTTAATAAACAGTTCTTTATGTCAATGTTGGCTCCTAATTTTCTTAGAAGGTCCATTCCGATTAGTCCGTCGTATTTGTCGTTAAATTCTAAAATACAAAATTTATGTTTTATTTTTACATTAAATGTTCTCGGTAAGGGTATATTAGCTATGAATTGGTGTAGTGTTGTTTGATGGGCTGTTTTAATTTTAAATGGTTCTCTTTCTACATAATCTAAATAATGTTTCTTTACGGTTCTGGGGCTAATTAATGTTTTTGAGGATCCGGTATTGATTAATAGTTTAAATTCGGCGTGGGGTATTTCTATGTATGGTAGTACTAGGTGATTTATGTTATTTAAGTTTATTAAATTTGGTCGTTTACGAATTGGTGCATTTGAAAATTTGAGTACGAGTTTTCTTCGTCGTCCTCCTCGTAAGTTTCGTATTGTTCGTCGCGTTCATAAGTTTCTGCATGGTTTGATCAATCGTTCGTACTTGTCTGAATGTAATTATTCTAGTCAGTGTCAAATTTTTTTACTTCTTGGTGAAATAGTTCTTTCGATGTAAAATTGCGTTTCTGATGAGGGTTTGGTCGAATATGTGTTATCTTGGTATTTTGTCTCGTGTTACCAGATGAGGTACCCATTGGTGTTGGTTTATAATAATTATTAAAGTTGTAATGATTATTATTTATTGGTGTATTTCTACTGGGGTTCGCGCTGAATGTAGATCTTTGTTGGTTAAAGTTCGGATTGAATCTTGGTTGGAATGCGGGTTTCGCAAAATTTGGGTTAAACGTTGGTTTTGAAAACTGTCTATATTGATTATTAAAATTCGTATTGTTGAAATTTGGGTTATTAATTCGCGGTTGATTCGTTTGTGCAATGTAGGGTGTGAATTTTTGTTAAGGGATTGTTTGTCTCGCGGCTTGAATAGTTTTTATTGGTGAATAACATTTACTTGCGTTGGGGTTGTATAGTTTGTTGCGGTAATACATTACATTTTCTTCTTCTATTACTAGGTTCATTTCTTCTTCTAGGTTTCGGGGACGTTGGAATCTGATCTTGCCTGATAATCGTTCTGGTAAAGCGTTTATATATGTGTCCAGTGCCATCTCGTCATACATTTTTGTTTTTAAGTGTCGAATGTTTTGATCGGATTCTTCGATTTTTAATTTTGTTGGGATTAGACTTCTCACGTCTTGGCATTTCATTCCGAATTGATATGCCGATTGGTTGTATTCCATTCTGAGGTTTATCAGGTCTGGTACCAGGCGTTTTATGTTACGTTGATCCCCGAAATATGCAATTAGTATTTTTTTTAATTCTTGCCATTCCTGTAGGCATTCCTACTGGCAATTAAGGTTAGTGCCCTTCCGGTTAGTTTACTTATTAACAAGCGTATAAGCAATGAATTTCTTTCGTTATCGCCGGGTTTGTAGAAGGTTTTCAGGAACATTTCGGTTGCACCAATGATGTGTCCGAGATACGCTTGAGTTCCATCAAAGATTTAGATTGTCTCTAAATAAAGTTTCAAGTCAGTACTACTCATTTTGGTTAAGGGTTGCTTTCTCTTTTGGGTAATCTTCAAAAAAAATTATTTTTTTTGTAAATTGAGGTTTAATTCGCTATTTGTATCGTTAATTTTGGTTTGGATTTATTAATTTTTCGTTTAAATTAGGTAATTTCGAATTGTGTAAAAATTGAGGTTTATTTGCTAGTTGAATCGTTATTTTGGGTATGGATTTGTTAATTTTCAGTTTAGACTGCGTCGGGTTATTTTTAGAATCGTAGTTGCTGTTATTTGTACTTAGTTACACGGTGCGGTAATGAATTTGTGAGATTTATAATCGATAATGTTGGTTTAATTACTGTAGCCTTGAATTTGCTTGTTTTTATCTTGCGGGCGTTAATTTCTCGTAAGTTCAGCTAAAGCTTTGCTTCCTGAAAAAATCTGGAGTGCATAAATAGTTTTTCGCGGTATTTACTTCGCTTTGCGTTAGTTAAAGCTTTATATTCGTTCAGTTCTGTTAATTTGTAATTATATCTTTTTCCGTGGGTGTTAATTGAATTGCATAAACGTATAGTTCGTCTGTCTCGTTTCCTTGAATTCTAAATATAACTAGGTAATTACCTTGTTGCACTTTATCTTTGTAATTTAATCACTAAAAGATGTAGTTTAGTCTTTTGGTTATTTAATTGCGTACGTGCTGTATAACATGCTATTATACATGTTAAAGTAATGAATACTTACTCACAGGTGTTATTTTCAGTTTGTGTGGGAATTAAATTATTTGCTCCTTTCTTTCGTTAATTGCTTTGCATAAACGTTGCGTCTGATTATTTTTAGATATTTCCGTATTCAATTATGATGCACGTTTTGTAATTGAATCTCACCGTAATGAATTTCTAGTTTCTATGATGAGCGTTTTAATTATAGGTTTTACGATAAACGTTTAACTTTATTCCGTATTTGTACCGGAATAATTACCTTTTCGTAATGCAATTTATTTACAGATTGATGAGTAGTTTTAATGTCGGTTGTAATTTTATGCGCTTTTCTCTACTTTATGATGGTTTGATTACTTGTGGATCGTGATGCAAAATGTATTGCGTTAATTTATACGTTGGTTTTAAATTACACTGGTTTAAGTTACTGCCGAGTGTTTTGCTGTAATTTATAAAGTGTGATAGAGGTAAATGCTTTAAATAGTCTTGTCTGTAATTGCTTGTTTGAAAAATTACATTTAGCTTTATATGACGGAGTTAATTTGCATTGAATTAAACCGTAACGTTTTTGGTATCGCGCTAGTTAATTTGTATTTCGGTTACGTTTGGTATTAATGGGTGTGCGTCAGCTTTTTGGTTTATTTTTCTGTTTGTTTTAATAATTGTAATAGCAATCTTTTAAAATATCAAGTCTCTTTTGCTTTTAAAGGAAATCTCTTAATAATCAAGTCTCTTTTGCTTTTAAAGAATATCTTTTTAAAATAGAATAACACTTTCTCAAAATAAATTCTTGTTTGAAAATAATTTCTCTTTGTAAACTATTTTCAAAAAATATTGGCATAAAATAGATTCTGTTCATAAATAATAATAATCAAATAATAAAATAATAATAAAATAATACAACTAGTATATATCGATTATAGTGTGTGAGATCAATTGGTTTTTATGGAAATAAACTTACATTAATTTCTTCATTTGTTTCTTTTGTGGGCTCGATCGATGCTGTATCTTATCCACGTTGGTTTGTTGTGCTGGATTCGGTCGATTCTTGTACTTCCTCCAACCTGGTTTGAGTTCTGTCAAAATTGCGAATTGAAATTCTTGGTCACCAATCTTTCGATTTTTGGATTCTTAGTGCCCCTTTACCATCCGTTACGACTGCGCCAGTTAAGGTTCGGGCTTTTGGAGCGGTGTTTTTAAAAAACGTTTGCAAACTTTAACACATTTATTTATCTTATTATTAGGGTGAGTAGCTTGAAGAACGAAGTACGGAGTTCGAAGACTGACTGCCGGGCCTTTAGCTCCCGGGCTTTTTATAATAACTTGCCCCTCACACGGCTGTGGGAACTTGCAGATCTCATGTCTGCTTTTCTCTTAATTCTACACTTTATTACATTGTAACAATCTTATTTCTAGGTAATTACGGTGTGTTAACCGCATGTGACCTGCCACCTGCAGTATCACTGTCCTCTCGGATACAAAGTTGCATATCCGTTCTCATGAACTGTTAATAACCTCTCTGGGTTATCCTTGTATTACATTGTTGCAATGAACTTATACTTTATTTAACAATTTCTAATAATTCCTATTAGATTCAATATATTCAATATATATAGGTAAATTGGGGGATACATAACTCGCCTTGTAAAAATTATTTTATTTGGAATTGATATAGAGGCTCACTTTTCAATTTCATATTTAATTTGCAGTTATGGAATGATAGTTTGCTTATTAAAGATGCAACTATAGTTATCAAACTTGTATAGAATGCAGATTTACTGTTGGTGAGTGTTGAATGTTTTAAACAAACTTAATAATTTTCTTATTTTAAATATTGTGCAACGGAGCTTGTATTATTTAAATCTCATCAAGGTTTCAATTTATGAAGTAACTTCAGTGTTTAGAAACATACTAGTATTAATTATATGCTATTAAAGCTTAAAAATTAAGTTCGGATAGTAGATATCTACTGTCAAGTGATTCTGTTATTACATTTTTGTGAGGTTTTTACCTTTCTCTCTCTCTCACTCATAAGCAAGATTTAATAATTATTTCAATTGCCTAGAGATACTGATGTTTTTTGATTAAGTTGGTAAGCATTATTCTGCATAAAAGGTGCTCATGAAGAACTTTTCTATTTATTTCACGTGTTGAATTTTATTATAAAATAAACAGCATGTGCTGACCTTAATTTGCGTATTTGTGATCCAAACATGCCATGCATGTCAAATTGTACTTCGAGTTTAACTTTTTGTAAATAACTTAGTACTTGAATTATAATTTAAAAGTTTATTAATTTTTGGTCTTTGGGCTTATTATTGAAATTGAAATGATTATATTTTCATGTTATAATAATTATTAAAAATTTTTATAAAATAAATACTCTTAGTAGACATTATATTTTCACTTCAGATATTTAATTTTTTTATTTATGAGTCTGAATGATTTTCGAAAGAAAAAATTGAGAAAATCAAATTCTTTGTGCAGTGCACAAATAAAAGCTTACGTTTATTGTGAGGATAGTAAATGTAATAAATATTACTATTGAAATCTAATAAATGATTAGTGTTGCAAATCCGTTAGAGTGATATATTTGATTTTTTTAAAGGTAGTTTATTAAAAAGTGATCCTTTTGGATTCGCTTAATATATTTCTATATAACAAAAGTATTGTTAGAACACAAATAGTGTTGTTTCAAATAGTTTACCTGTGTTTCTTCATCTTTCAGGTTTAACTTAATAGTGTTTTTATATATTCAAGCCGTAGGTCCATCGATGAAATATACTAGTAGTCATTTTACGTCATACCTGAGGGTTTCTCTTGTGGTTTCCCTCATTGCTTGTATACTCCTTTTGAGGTCAACAAAATCGCCCATGACCCTAGCTTGTCTCTCCGCATACGGTAATTCCTAAGCTTAGCCCGTAAGTATTGTTTTATATCCCTACAATTATGTGACCGCCATTAAACTTTTTATATCTACGCTTATCTCTGTTTATTAGGAACCCCAAGTATCTACATTAGTCCTCAACGCTTAAAAAAAGGTAACTTTGGCACCGCCAACGTTGGCTTAAAAATAAAACAGCGCACCCTACTTATGAGTGTAATATTGGCACAATACTCTTTGAAGTGTTAGTAAGCGTGAAGATGAAAAAATCGGAAGAACTAATAATAAGCGACTTAATAAAAAAAGAGGCAAAAGTATTATTTTGTCAAAATAGAGAAGAAACTAGAAAATTGTGCAAAAAACAACTACTAAGCGTGCAAGAAAGGAATACAGAAGAATTCAACTTGAGAAGCAATAAGGCAAGAATTTAGAGCAACAGAGGTTTGGTAGCAAGCCAATGCACACAATTTGGTCTAGGATTAAAGATTAACCGAAAATATTTAGGGCCGTACCAAATGGTGATAGTAGGATACCATGAACGACACGATGTCGTTAAAGTACGACACCATGAAGGTCCGATGAGAGCCGCATCATGTGCAAAGTTTCTGAAATCTCAATGTCAACCTACAAGTGATTCCGAGTTGGAATCTTTGTCGGATGGCCGAGTGTAGAATTGCATTCTTTGTTTTTAGATAAGTTTGTGTTTATATTCTAATTTCTGTTGCCTACGATTAAAAATTTTTGTTGCTAGCACAAAATACTGAGGTTTTGTTTTTGAAAGCTTATTTGATTATTATTATTGAACGTCAGATTGACAAGGTTGAAAATTTGTAGAGTTGTATCTAATCTCTGCAATAAAAAGATATCTAAGAGGTTATTCTAGCGGTCTTTTAATGACAAGTGTGGATTATATCCAACAGAACGGAACAAATCCCTGCACTATTTTTTTTTTATATCACTAAAACATGTGATTTATTTAACTATTTTAATGTTAGATAAAAATTATTTGTTATATAATAAATACCTCCTGATTTTAATATGTTCCATTTTCTAAAAAGGGTAAATTAAAAAATCTTAAATGATTCACTCTGGTAGGATGTCTGTATCTTCCCTAAAACCGCATTTTTTTAATACTTGCTAGATACAGTGGTGTATAAATTCACTTTATTTAGTTTTCCGTTTCACAAAGAATATTTCAGCCCTGCCGTTTTCATGATCTCTCATGGGATAATAGCCAAGCTAGCCGCCGGCTCAGTAAGTTTTTATAGCTCCACCTCGTAACCGTAAAAAGTTCAAGTCCCTTTAAATTTCAAAATGTTGTTCTATCTTCTCCCTAGCGGAAAGATCATTTAACGTGTTATTAAAAAAATTAATTCCGTTACATTAACGCCCAACGCTTTGGTCGAATTGAGTAACCATTTATGTACAGCATTCATATAAAAATTAATTTGCAACACTGGCCCAACAACGTGAGACTCAAAAAATTAATTTTGTTACATAATATTAAATGCAGAACGTACACCATACATATAAAAATAAATTTCCAACACTGTATTATAAAGTATTGCAAACCGCGAACAAAACTTGTTAACTTAGTAATTATACGTTTTGACTTGTGTGTGTTCTGTTTTCTAAGTCAGAAAAGCAGGAATTAAAATTTTGTTATTTTCTCAGGTAAATACCTTTATGAGTATAGATTTTGCACTTCTGTAGTATTGTGTGGCTGAATGCATTTTGAAATATTTCTAGCTTTTAATATTAATGTAGATGTAAGTTAATTATACGGTTTTAAACTCGTATAACTGTGATGCGCATCAAAGTCTCACAGCTAATATATGCTGTGGGTAAAGTGAGGCTAATAAGACCTTTGTGGGCAACCTGCGTCGTAGTTCAAAAATCTTGAGGCTATGTTTTTCATTTTTCTGGTGATTCGAAAGATGTAACGGTCTAAAAAATAAATGTAGCCTAAAGACTTTTTAGTTTTAGGTCTGTGTGTGGATAGTTACTATCAATGAACTTTAGCCTAGATAGCTAGCTTTTGTTTACTAGTTTATCTTTTTAGTTTGGGTGAGACAGTTAGATGCGTATCAATTTCTTGAGCATTTAACCTTTGTATGTATCTTCATTATTACTTTAAATTTAAATTAAGCGCCGTTTTTTAACATTGACATGATTTTCTGTTGGAAATTGTACATTCAGCGGTGAACGGGCACCTAATATTTGTCAACTAACGAGAGAGAAATATTTTGGGAAGGTGTGAGTGCAATACCGTTTCCGGGAGGTTTTAGATAATGAACTACATGGATGGTTTCTTATAAAATGTAGACGAAAAAGCGAAAATATCGTTGAGGTTTTTGTGAATTTTAAATTTCATAAGCTACATCAGATGCTCAAATTTAATGTGTATCCCTATAATAAACTTGAATAAAGGAAAGGTATTGGATTGTTATTTGTCAATTGTTATATACATAGGATACATAGGAAAGAACCAGTTGCCAGTGGGACAACCAATATATATATATATATATATATATATATATATATATATATATATATTGACGTGGAATTATAGGTTAAATAGGTCAAGACAATAAAATTTTATCAACTGTATATATAGAAAACAAGAGCAAATTATTTACGCGCCAAATTAATCAGTTTATATAGTGAAAACGGACGGTTATTAAGATATTTTTCTATTTTTAAATTGGAATGTTAAAATTGCATAAGGGAGGAAGTTTTAGAGTACATAAAAACTCAAGGATACGCATAAGTAATTATAGTACTTTTAAATCAAACGCATGGAAGCAGAAATAGAGCTTTCACGTATAGAAAATCAAGCATTTAAACGCAAATCTTTCCATTTACATAAAAGCACATGTCCGTTTACAAATACTAAGAAGAAAAGAGACTAGAAATTGTTATTTTAAACGAACTGTTGCTTTGAAGAAACACCTGTCGGCTAAATGTCACGTTCAGGGAATTTAAATAAACATTAGCATAAAATTCTATGGAATTTTGTTTGCAACGGTCAATGTATAAACTGCTATAATAACACGTGCCTTGAAGACTGTGTGGAATAAACGATCGATAATGTAAGACAGACAAAGAAGCATATAAAGAAAGCGTGGGTTACAAGTCACGTATGAAATACAAGGGTATATATGAAGGCCAAC
The DNA here is from genome assembly GCA_036346225.1 of Platerodrilus igneus. Lineage (NCBI taxonomy): Eukaryota > Metazoa > Arthropoda > Insecta > Coleoptera > Lycidae > Platerodrilus > Platerodrilus igneus. The sequence continues at coordinate 2,779,039 of JARFIW010000165.1, read as the reverse complement.
AACAATATCGATTTGCTGTAGCTGAGAGGGGTTTCGAAATGAGACAAGAAATATGGGTAAAACGGAGAAAGATAGCTGATAGGTGGAGCGTTGTGACGAGGGAAAACTATATCATTGGCTTAAGGCTAGGCAGTTTGGAGAAACGCGCGTCCGTTGAAAAATTAAACAAAATTCAGTGTAACATTATAATGATCTCGGAAATTTTCAGACATTACGTTCAAAATTTGTAGAAGTGTTTTTAAAAATAAGCTTTTCAGTAAAGAGAGGTTCTTTGAGGGGTGTGAAAAGCATATAAATACTCGAACAAAGATATTGAGGCTCTCCTTCCTTTCAGATCTGAGATCGCGCTTAGATCTTCTATGTAATTAATAGTATATGCTCTTGAGTATTAATTATTGTGTATTCGGTAAAGTTGCATACAACATCCTGTTTGTAAATATGTAAAGCTGTTGTAAAGAACCGCTGAAGTAATAAAAAGTGATATTGCACGAGTTGATGGGAAATACAATTCAGAAAAAGGAATAACGCGAGAATTATATGCGATTGAGAAGTTTACTGTAGCGAAACAATTGGATCCTCCTTTACAAGATAAACATAATATAAAATATTTAGTAGGATATTTTAACGTTGAAGTAAAGAAATACATAACGACGCAGAATATAGTAAATAGGGATACATTTATTAAATATTTGCAGAGATATGATGATTGGAAATCTAATGACAAAATGAAAAATAATATTAGGGATCAACGCACTAATTTTGTAAGGACGCAGAGAAATAATAATGAGACTCGGAGAAATTATCAACGGAACAATTATAATTATGATCATGAAAGAAATTTTAATAGGGGGAACTATAGCAATTTTAATAATGATTTTAGGCAAAACAGGAACACGGGTCAGATACCAAGGCGACAAATAGAGATAACGAATCATGAAGGAAAAAATAGAAGAACAAATAGGCAGGAAAATGTTGATCGACGGACACAAGCAAGGAACATTAATAGCACGCAAATAAGGAATACGAATCGCACATACGCAGAGATAACGAGTCAGGCAGGACCTTCAACGCGAAATCAGGATTTTTGAGTACGGACGAACCAAGGAGAATTCTACGAATTAACGGATATGAACACCAGCCCGAGTTTATTAAACATGAAATGGATAATGAATTAGGAAGATTTGAAAGGAACTTATTACCAATAATTAATTTAAAGATGGAAGTTAAATTGGTCAGAGTGTTAAATTGATACTGGGGCAGAAGCATCACTTGTTGCGGAAGAATTTGTTAAACGAGAAAAATTGGGTGATAAAGCGATACCTATAACGAGGTGTAATTTGGTGGCACCGAATAATAAGAGATTTTGTAGTATAAATGAAATGGTAATTCTGAGATGTGAAATGGGAGATATGAAATGGGAAAATTATTTTATGGTAGTACCTGGACTGAAGATAGATGTTATATTTGGGATGAATATTATAGATAAGTTGGGGTTGAAGATAAATGCGGAATGCAAGGAGATTGAGTGTAATGGTAAATATATTAAATGGTATGAAGAAGGGAATATTGAAACAGAAGATGACTTCGTGAATATTAATCAGTTTAATGATGAGATAGATAATGAGGGTAATGAAAATGAAGAGATTAAGTGTCCAGATGATTTAAGAAATAGGGTAAAAATATTATTGAGTAAGCATTCAGAATTAATAGGGTCGAGAATTGCCATGGGTTATGTGCACAAATTGGAAGTAGTAAATACAGAACCGTTTAACACTAAAATATATCCTATTCCAGTAGCATATAGGGATAGAGTGAAGGAAAAAATTGAAGAAATGTTACGTGAAGGTATTATAGAAAGCTCCAGTACACATTTTGTGAATCCATTAGTCGTCGTGAAGAAAAGTGATGATAGCATTAGGTTATGTGTAGATACAAGAGAAATTAATAAGCGAACGAAGCCGCAATACAATTGTCCACTAACAATAGATAGAATATTAGGTAGATGAAAATGAAGAGTATTATAGGCAGAATTTATAAGCAAAGGGTTATATTATAGAAGAGTTCAATTTATGGTTGATTCCATTAGCGCGAGAATCAAGTAAGTATACGGGTTTTTCCAGTAGATAGAAAAAGTATATCAATGTTAGGAGTAGAGTAACGCTGAACATTTGTGTTTGTCCATACTGAGTAAACGGCTGCATTAGTTGAATTTAGGAAAGTGCAGAATATTTTGGAACCGTATGAGTTAATTTTGTATTCCACCAGCGTGAGATGAGGTATTAATGTTTAGTGATAGTGTAAATAGAGGAAGGTAGAAATAAATTTGAATCACCCATACAAAGGGAACATAAATAAGTGAATAAAATGTGAAAGGAATATATAAATAGGTATACATAGGATAATGGAATAGGATTTAGATATAAGAATAGGTATAGGTATTAATAATGTAGTATAATAAGACATAGCTATGAGATTGGATAAATGTAAATATGGATTTAATAAAGGAAGAGTTAGTTTTCAAAAAGAAAATAAAATATAACAATTCTAGACCAATGTGGGTTTTAGGTCACGTTGGGCGCCAAAAAGGACATTGTTCTAAAATTTTATATTTTAATTTGGGGGAATAATGCTGTGATAAGGGGTTGTATAAGGGTGTATTTTATAGCAATGGTCATGCAGGAATCAGAAATCACAATAGGAAGGAGAAAACTGCATCTATTTTGGAGAAAATTGAGTAATTGGGATAGTTTGTAAATAGTAAGCAGTCAACACCCGGTATATAGAGTACAAGTAGTTTTAAGCGACGCAAATAGACACAATAGGACGCATGGTTAGCATAGAAATAAGTAATACATGCATTAGGTAAATAACGAAGATTTAACACCCAGTATATAGAGTTTTAATAAATTTAGGTAATGCAAACAACTATATTTTTCAGGAGAAGCACGCTTATTTAGAAGTAAGCATAATAAATGTAATTAAACACGCATTCAAAAAAATTTCAATCAGTTATGATAATACGGAGATAAGAAATAAAACTTAAAGCAGCGTAGTGTAAGTGCATACACTCAATTAACAATTTTTGATAAGAAAAGGTAATTTAAAATGCGTAAATAAATAAGCATATATGAAAATTGGAATTCAAATTGCATCAGGTATTTGTGTATATTATGGAAAGCGATTATTTTCTCAAAACACCGCATGGGCTGATAACAAAGCAGCTGTAAGCAAACAACAATTACTCGAAAGGCCGAGAATGTTACATCAGAAAACAACTTTGGGTGTAGGAAATGGAAAAACTTCATTGGTTAAGATTAGTAGGCCAAACCCACAGACAGAGGAGGACCTAATCATATATTAACACCGAGAAATGACAACGGAGCTCAGTTTGCAACTCAACAAAAGCCAAGGTGCGTCACTCTGAACCTAAGAGTAACGCGTAAGAATAATATTTAAAAGTGAGAATTGTTTAGTGACTGATAGTGCGATGAAGATAAAAATTTCTATTGCGATTAACGTAAGTAGAGTTTGGAGAATTTATTTAAACTAAAATATAATAATAATATGGCTCTGAGGCTGGAGAGAATAATCTAAGTCAGAGGCTGGAGAGAATAATCCAAGTTTGAGTGTGATGAGAATAATTCCAAGTTGGATGATCATAAATCTAAATCTAAGTCTGAGTCTGGTGAGAATAAATCTAAGTTCGGTGACAATGGTATTCTAAGTCCGGTGAGAATAAATTCTGAGGCTGGTGAGAAAAATTCATGGGAGTATAATATTCTAAGTTTGACGACAATAATTCAAGTAATATAATAATTCAAATGATATTCTAAGGCTGCGTGTGAATAGATAATATTTTAAATGGGTATATAATAATTCCGAATTGGTGGAAAATAATTTCGAATACGATGTTGATGATAGTGCATGAAAAATTCTAATTGATGTTGGTTGATAATGGATGCGTTGATAGTCTTGGTACAATTTTGAATTGCGAGAAAGAAATAAAGAAGCACGAAGTAATCAGACCAGGTTAGATTTTTTTAGTTTTTAAGATATTTTTTTTCTATTTGAATTTGAATACTGAATTTGCTTAATTAATATAAACTAGTGTAACTGAGTCAACAACGAACTTTGAATACGTAGAAAGTACGTAACACAATAAAGGGGTTTTGAACGTTCCAGGCTTCTTTTATAAAAACAATAGTTTTTTTGGTGACCTTAGATTGATTGAGAAGCATATGATTTTTTGAGATAAATAAGATTTACAATATTAGTTGATTGAAAAGTGTATTTTAATAATTTTCAAAACCTGTACATAATATTTGTTTTTATTATATGGAATTAACTAACTTCATTTTATAATTCAAAATAAAAGCTAGTCGAGGCCGAATAATAAGATAAGTGGGAGTGTAATTTGATAATTTAAACAGAGAGGTGGAGTTATAAGTTGAATACGCCATTGATACCGAGAACGGCGTTACCACATCAGGTATTTATTGGACAGCCCAAAGTCGGCGATCAAGAATTCCAGTTAATACATAGCATATTTGTTATGCGACACAACGTCGGAGCAAGGTAGTCAAGGAATTCATAGCAATATCTATATATATATATATATATATATATATATATATATATATATATATATATATATATATATATATAAAAGAATATTTTTATTATATTAAAAACTGCTTTACAGACTAACCTCACATTTGGGCCAGCCAAGGTTATAAGGGAAGAATCAATATATTCCCGACTCTCAAAATTTTCAGAAATCGTTACGAAATAGACACATAGATTTTAAACTTAGTTGAAACCACTAAACGTTTAATAAATCGCCAAATGTTATCTAGTGTATTAACCGCGTCTACTATAGGCAGCCAACCTACAGGTAAGTATAATTTGAGAAAAAAATATTTTTTGAAAGAAAATTAAATATTATTTTATGTCTTCGGCATATGAGCTCTAAAATCGCAGGGTAAATAATTTTGAAAAAAAAACAAAACCCTGTACCATTTATCGTGGGTTCAATGACAAATAGTACACCTTTAAAATAACACCAAATATAATATGTTCGAGCCAATTTCGATACACAACGCCGGTATAATTGTTACTGCCAAATATCTTGAACGTGCTCTAACCTTAGGTTATGGTTATGGTATGGTTTTTAGATTACCCAAGAAAATACGTGGAATGCTGTTTTAAATCAATTTAAAAATATGAAATTGATACAAGAGTTACCTGTAAATATTCCATAAGGTTATAGAAAATCTTATACAGAACCTGCGGCTGCAAATTTAAGATGTACCTAGAGATAAAGCTGAGTTATATTTGGCATCTAAATGGAATAATTTGATTTAAAAATTGTTTTTAGGTTCACGATTAATATAATAATTAACAGAAAATGGATATAGCTACAATATACTTGCACACGGCTTGTTGAATTTCTTGGGTACTCTCTGCCCCGCTGGGATTGAAATGACTACTGCTTAAACTACTCCTTTTCTTTGATAGTTCAGTTAAACAATTTAGTTTTCCGGCTACCCTACCTTTATATCAATACAACACCAACGAATCCTCTTCAATAACAATTATGTTGAGTTAACCTTCGATACACCGCTTCTTTTCTTTGGATGTTCACTTTCTAAGAAAACTAATACCTTCAAGAGCTTTTCATAAAAAATTTTGAGCAATTTTTCAACACGTCTTTATTCAAAGGAAAAAATATATATCCTCTTTTTACTTTCATAATTATCATAATAAATCCCTTGTTCACCGTTACCCCGGCGATCACACTCAATGCCTTCTTTTTAACATTTCTCATAAAACACACACACATTGATCCCTAACACTATTTTACCCTTAACTACTACATGAAATATTTGTTAAAGATCACTTAAAAGTATATCATTATTGGTTGACATATATAATTCTTACAAACTAAGTAAATATTCAGTATTGAACTTCACATATGTCAAAAAGGATGATAAATGAACAAAAGCTGCAGATATACCTTGAACTATTTTACAAATATATTTACAAATAGACTTTCTACCTTCTGAAGAACTCTGATGTTAAATTTTGACTGAATAAAAGCTAAATTCCACCTATTTTGTGGTATAAAGTGATACATGAATATTATAAATTTCATTGTATCGACACAAATATGTTAATGTTTCTTTTTATAGTTATTAAGATACAGATTGAAGCTTTTGTAGTAGAGATAAGGCTTACATGACTTCCTACACTATATAAGGTCCCACCGATTTGAGAAAATAAAATAGAAAATCCCCTTAATTTGATAAATGTCACCTTACTGTCATTATTTTATTTTTTTTTAAATCCCCACTATCCTTAATTTTAAAGAAATGAATGTTAATTTATGATATAGTTGTTATGATAAATGATTGTTAGTATTTAAGTTGATTCGAAAGTAAGTTTTAAGAAAATAATTATGCAATTACCAACTCAGTTGTTGGTTGACGTAGCCTGAGTTGTGTACCTGAATGAATGGATACAAATGTTCCAAGTGAAATCGTCCGCGACATTTACCCCTGTCGTTTTCAAGCTTATAAGTATTGCCATTAGCGAAAATTTTTCTAATTTAATATGGCCCTTCATATGGAAATAATAATTTTGCACAAACGTTCCTACTCCAGTTCGAAACTCTTAACCTTTTAATTATAACTGAATTCCCAATTTGAAAATTAATCCGTTTTTTAATACGTCTGCATCGTTTTTTAACCTCCCTACGTTGTCTAGTCTCTGCCTTAGCTCTTGCCTGTTCTAGTAAACTGTCAATGTCCTCTATCTCATTCTGATCTCGCCAGGGTCTTGCTGGTACAATCCCTTTCATTAACGTAACTGAACAAACCTCCGTCACTGAACTTGACACATAATTTAAATAGTTTTCTATTCGTAGTAAATTTCGAACCCAACTATTATGCTGTCCCTCAACAGATATTCTCAAGTACTTTATAACTTCCCTAATGCAACATTCAGAGAGGTTTGTTTGTGGATGTCTTATACTACAGAACCCAACTTTTATACCTCCCCCCCCCCTTAATTTATCAATCGCCATTCGATTATTAAAATGGACAACGCGTCCATCAGTATCTTTTTCATCACCCCTGTTTGTTCAGCGTACTTCCTAATCCAGGTCAAAATATGTCTCGTGTTGCAGTTTCTGCCAGGGTATAATCATACGTGCTTCGAAAAAATGTCCACCATCACCAAAATGTGTTTGTATCTGTTATGTCCCGGTATCAAGTTACTCACATAGTCCACTGCTACTATGTCCAATGGTCTTTCTGTAATGATTGCCATGGGAGTGTTTTGTAACGTCATGTTCTTGTCCTTTCCTAACAAGCATGTCCTACACCTGTTTATGCAGTCTTTTACCAAAGAAATGTCATTTTTAATGTAAAAAGCTTCCCTAAATAATAAAAAGTCTTTCTAACCCCAATGTGTCCGTATGTAATGTGAATGTCCTTAATCAATTCTGTCGCTAACTCCCTCGTAAGTACTAATAGTTCCTCGTCTCTTACCTTCTTTATTAAAAATCCATTCATAATACAAAAACCCATATACTCTTCTAAATTCTCCCTTATTAATTTTTCCCTTAAAGTTCTAATTTCTTCGTCGTCCTGCATCCTAATAAACCTGGCATTCAACCATCTGCCTCGTCTTTAAATACTTGCAATGCCTCCAAATATTTGTCTTTCTGGTCTGTCAAATAATTCCCGTCTTTTCTGCTAAAATAGTCCGCTGTAATGTTTAATTTTCCTGGTTTGTGTCTAATTTCAAAATTGTATTTTTGTAGTGCTAAAGCCCATCTGTACAACCTGCTATTTAAATACTCTTTTTTCCTCAAAAATGTTACCGCCGAATTACCTGATTCAATCAAAAATTTATTTCCTAACAAATAAAAACGCAATTTCTTCACCGAGTAAATTATCGTCAACATCTCCATTTCTGCTGTCGAGTAACTTGTCTCACAATCTTTCAATGCACGAGAAATAAACACAATTGGTACCTCCTTTCCATCCTGTAACTGAACTAACTCTGCGCCAATCGCATAATTTGAAGCGTTCGTCCTCAAAATAAACATATCTTCAAAATTCGGGTACATTAATGACAATTCCCTATAAAATACCGCCTCTAACTCCTAAAATGCATGCTCCCTTAGCTCGTTTCATTTCCACGTTTCGTTTTTCTCCAACAACTCCAACAATGAAATGCCCAACACCAAATATTTTGGTATGAATCTCTTGTAATAAGTACCCCTAAAAATCCTCTCAAATTCTTCAAGCATCGTGGTCGTTCTAAGTTCGTCTAGTCTCTTGTCACAAATTTTCATTCCCTTGTCACTAATTAAAAAGCCCAAATATTCCACTTTATTCTTAAAAAACTCACACATTTCTACGTTTAATTTCAACCCCCCTTCGTCTAGTTTCATGTGTTCGTCCTCGTCTTTAGAAAAAATTAAATGTCGTCCACATAATATGTACAAAAGTTCTCGTACTGGTTTAATAATCCCTGTATTGCTCTAACAAGTGCTGCTGACGATGACGATAACCCAAACGGTAAAACCCTAAACTTATAGATTTACCCTTCTATGCTGAATCCTGTAAACTTCCTACTGTCCTCATGTAAAGGTATCAGCCAAAATGAATTTCTTAAATCTAAACTTACTGAAAATACACTTGTCACTAATCTTATATAATAAATTGTCCAGTCCCTGAGGTTGCTCGTACTGAGGTTTAGTTATTAAATTTAACTTCCTAGCGTCTAAACATATCGTAATATCTAAATGGTTAGCTACTGGATTAACGTATGGTGTTCTAGCTGGTTCGATAATACCCTCTCTAAGCATTTTTGAATTTCCCCTTTTACCCTATCTCTTAATGCATATGGAATTGGATATATTTTAGTATAAAAGCTATTTTCTTCCGTTACCTCCAACTTGTGTGTGTACTGTTTCACGACCCTAGGTTCCCTGTTAAACAATCCTGTTCATTTAATAAATAACTCGATCAATTGTTCCTTCGTCTCATCCCTGACTACACCTATCTGTTGCTCATCAAAAACCCTCTCAATTATATTGCACAATTTAATCCCCCCATTCCCATCAAAATTCGTATTCTTATTTATTCTTATATCCGTAAAATCATTTATAATTTCCATTCCTTTAATCTTACTACTATTTGACCCCACCCAGGTCTCCTTCTTGTATAAAATCTGTACCGTCTTATCATTTCCATCAATTACCAATCCAAAACTCTCTATAAAATTAATCCCTACGATAAAGTCTAAATATAACCCTTTTGCTATCAAAAACTCAGAATCCCCTAGTCTTTCATCACATACTGAAATCTGTACACTAACTGCTCTATTAATCGTTGATAATCTTTTATACATCGCTGACCACAAGTTTATCCCCTTAATGTTAAATATACGCCCTTTCAATATCCCGATGTGTCTCAAAACTAAATCTTCCCTTATTAAAGACAACTGCGACCCCGTGTCCACCAATGCAACATATAAACTACCTTCCAGCTGAACATGAATGAAAAGCAAATTCCTATTACTAACCTTATTATCCAATGACTCATATAAATTACTATCTACAACTGTACCTAAAACTACCCTATCTAAATCTAAATAAATTGGAGTTTTTTTTTCATTTGGTTCTTCATGAATCTGTGCGATTTCAATCTTGTCCTCTTGTTCATCAGTCGTTCCTGTCACAATATGATGAACCTTAGCATCCCTATATGTCCTGCTGTTATTCTCCTTCTCGGTCCCCCCAAAATTTTGTCATTCTCAGGTCTTTGCGGCCGTTCTTGGTATCTGTGGTTCTAGTCCCACTGTGGATAATGTCCCCTGTTTCTATCGTAATTCTGGTTTTGTCCGTTTCTGTAATACCTTTGTCCCTAATTATTCCGTGTGTTCTGTATTGTGTATTCATAACTGTTCTTTGGTATCACTCGCTGCAATTCTGTTCCCCTCTGTACTCGTGGTAGTTTTTCTGCCTATCACCGTTCCCGTTCTCATAGTTTCCCCTGTTCTGTTTTGGTACACGTGCCAAGTCATAGTTCCTCATGATCTCTAAATATTCCCTAAGTGTCTTGATGTTTTGTATAGCGACTGCTCTTGTTACTTCTGGCTCCATGTGTCTTGAAAAAAGTTGTACTATTTCCTCCTCCCTTAATTTCGGTGTTAGGTGTTGTGTCTGGTTGTACTTGTCAATTGTATAATCTTCCCTTGTCCCGTAGATAGCCTGATAGCGTCCAGTAATCAAATTAGTTCGTATAGTTGTCTGATGCGTGTGTCCCCAGTGTTGTTCCATAAATAGTATTCTAAATTCTGAATAAGTCGCACATTGATGTCGTATGATGTCGTGCCATTTCTCTGCGTTACTTACTTGTGCTGCGCTAACTATCTGTAATTTTGTCCGTTCCGTTTCGTTGTCCACTATTTCGTCAAGTTTCGTCAAGAATTCCATAGGATGTTCCCGTTGTTTCCTCTCGAACTTCGGCATAGTTTTTTTCCCTAATTTGTAAAGTAGTCCTTAATCACATCCCATTCTTCTCTTTTCTATCCCGTTTACCATATTTCGTATCTCCCTAACGTTTCCGTCCATTTCACTAAATCTCTCGGTCATCATAACCCCCAGTCTTGTTGTAGTTCTTTTCGATTCATCAGTCATATCCCTATTCGCTCGTATTTGTCCCTGTAATTCCATTTTTGCGCCTCGTTGTCCTCTCTGTTCTGCCTGATGATTTCCCCCATATTCCTGTAATTCTCCCGTGTTTCCTATCAAGGTCCTATAGCTCCCCTTGTAAGTCCGTCATCACTCCTATAAAATTACTCTCTACAGTGTCCATACGGTTTTCAACTTCTTGTCTCAATTCAGCCCTAAATGTTTTGAAATTCGTTTCCATCGTCGTCCTAATTACCTCAACCTTAGTCTCCATTGTCTCAAGCCTGACTTGTAATTTCTTCTTAATCTCCGACAAAGACCCTGTCATCTCTTCCTGCGATTCCCTAAGCTCAAGTCTAACCTTTTCCTGCGATTTGTTAAACTCCAGTTTAACCTCATCCTGTGAGTTTCGAATTTCTCTCAAAAACTACATGATACCTTCTATGTCCCCAGTGTTCTCTGTCTTTCTAATCCCTCCGACCTGTTTCTCCACGTCCGGCTCAATTACCACTACTTCCGGCTCCACACACACCTGCTCGTCCTCCTGTCTGTCACCTGCAGCAACAATTCCCTGCTCAGTCCGTCCCCTAGCTGCGGTTTCCACTCCATAGACTCTCCCCGACCTTGTTGCAAAGCGATCTTCCTCCGACATAATATTCCTTAATCCCCAAAAAGCAATAAATATCAATAGAAACCGCAGGCCCCACCTGAATCCTTTAACCTTCACCTCTTTTTAAACACAATAACTCAGATTTACTCCTTTATTCCACTTCGCTCCCAACGTTGGCATTGCCAAGTTATAATATTTTTTTTGTATTAAAAACTACTTTACAGACTAACCTCACGTTTGGGCTAGCCAAGGTTATAAGAAAAGAATCAATATATTCCCGACTCATAAAATTTTCAGAAATCGTTACGAACTAGACACATAGGTTTTAAACTTAGTTAAAATCGCTAAACGTTCAATAAAGGGCCAAATTGTTATATGGTGTATTATACGTGTCTACTATTGGCGGCCCACCTACAGGTAAGTATAATTTGAGAAAAAAAAATTTGAAAAAAAATTAAATATTATTTTGACTTCGGCATATGAGCTCAAAAATCGCAGGGTAAATAGTTTTGAATAAAAACAAAACCCTGTACCATTTATCGTGGGTTCAATGATAAATAGTACACCTTTAAAATAACACCGAATATAATATGTTCGAGCCAATTTCGATACACAACGCCTGTGTAATTGTTTCTGCCAAATACCTTGGGCGTGCTCTAACCTTAAATTATGGTTTATGGTTTCGTTTTTTTTAGATTACCCAAGAAAATACACGGAATGCTGTTTTAAATCAATTTAAAAATATGAATTTGATACAAGAGTTACCTGCAAATATTCCAGAAGGTATAGAAAATCTTCTACAGAACCTGCAGCTGCAAATTTAATATGTACCTAAAGATAAAGCTGGGTTATATTTGGGATCTAAATGGAATAATTTGATTTAAAAATTGTTTTTAGGTTCTTGACTAATATAATAATGGATTTAGCTACAATATATTTGCACACAGCTTGTCGAAATTCTTGGGTGCTCTCTGCTCAGTTGGGATTGAAATAACTACTGCTTAAAACTACTTCTTTTCGCTGATAGTTCAGCTAAACAATTTAGTTTTCCAGCTACCTTGCATTTATATCAATACAACACCAACGAATCCTCTTCAATAACAATTCTGTTGAGTTAATCTTCGATACACCGCTTCTTTTCTTTGGATGTTCACTTTCTAAGAAAACTAATATCATCAAAAGCTTTTCATAAAAAATTTTGAGCAACCCTTCAACACGTCTTTATTCAAATATATATAATTAAACTTTATTTTAATATCTTGACCATCTGTATTAGATATAATATTGAAATTTCTTGGACGTTGGTCAATGTATACAATGTATACAATTTGTAGTTGCGTTTATTATTTTGACGCGTTTCGGTCTTCAGGACCATTATCAAATACATTCTACAAAATATTACCTATAGAATATAAAAAATATTTTTAATAATTACCTACCTAAAACTTAATTGTAGATTGCGTATTTAAACTAAAGTGAAACAGTTAAACATTTGTCACAATTATAAAATTCTCCGATAATTATTATTTCATAAAGATAAAATTAAAATGATGTTTTTCGTTTAAAAATACAAGAACGAAGAACACTTTAAAAAGTATACGAATGTAGTAATACTAATTATTTAGCCTGAACTGTTAAACAATATAAAATGTAGTGTGTGGTGATAAGTAAAGCCTGTTTAATAGTGGTGGTATATGTATGAAATATGTGCAATAGGATATTTATAACAAAGTGCAACTATGCTATTAAATTTTGGTAGAACTGTGTGTAATTTTCTTGATCGTTTTTTGAATTTATTGCTTGTGTATTTTTTTGGATTTGGATAGTTTCTAAAAATCCTCTTTTACTGTCTTTTATTTCAGTACCTAAAATTTCTACATTATCAAAATCAAATGTGTGTAAATTTTCTAAGGCATGAGCCGCTAGAGCGGTGCATTTTTTTTTGTTAGTTTTTATGGAATATTTATGCTCGTATATTCGTTTATGGAGGTATTGCTTGGAATTTCCGATATACACGCCGGGACAGTTGCTACAATTTATTTTGTATATGGTGTGTGTTTTGTACTTTTGCTCTATTACTGGTCTTAATTTTGTAAAAAAGGTTTTTGTAAAATTGTTTGGTTTATGCACAACTTGAATATTATAATTTTGTAAACATTTTTTTAGTTTTTCGGATAGTCCCGGGGTGTAATCGATACTAATCCTGTTGTCTATTACGTTTGATTTTTTATTATCGTAGTTGTTAAATATCTTGTGTATTTTTGTTTTTATAACTGGTTCGTAGAAGCTTTTTGGGTAGTCGTTATTCTTTAAAATATTTTTAACTTTTTTAAGATTTTTTGGTTTATGTTTATTATGTGAAAAATGCATTGCTCGGTCGACAAGGTTGTTAATCATATTTTTCTTATACCTCACAGGGGTGTTAGATTTGTAGTTAAGATATCTACCACTCCAGGTTGTTTTGTTGAACCAGTTGGTAGTGGTTTCTCCTTTATCATTGTAAGTAATTAACAAATCAAGGAAGGATATGGTGTTGTTAACTTCTTTCTCTATTGTGAATTGTAGACGGGGGTGGTAGGAATTAAATTTGTTTAGTGTTTCGTCGATTTTGTTTTCTGGAAGGCACATTATACAGTCGTCAACATACCTTTTAAAAAAATATGGGTTTATAGCTAAGCTGTTTTATAATTTCTTCTTCTAGATCCTCCAGTACTAGGTTTGCAATGGTAGAAGATATTGGAGAGCCCATTGCCATGCCAAAAATTTGACTGTATATTTTGTTCTCGAACTTAAAATAAGTAGCATTTAAACACATTTTGATGGCTTGTAAGAATTCATTAAAAGGTAAATTAGTGAAATGTGCTATTAAAGGCCATTTTTTTGTGATTGTTTTAAGTGCTAGGTCAATAGGTATATTAGTAAAAAGTGATTTAGCATCTAATGAAATTATTACATGTTTTTTTGGAATATTTTGCTTTGTTATAAATTTATGGAAGCTCCAGCTATCTTTGACAAAATATTCGTTTTGTCCAGTTATATTTTTTAAAGCCTCTACTAAAAATTTTGATAGTTTATAAGTTGGTGAATTTATATTACTAACTATGGGTCTTAGTGGAACGTTCGGTTTATGAACCTTTAGTAAGCCATACAAATACGGAGCGTGCCCGTTATGGCAAATTAACTGGTTTTTTATCGGTTGACTGATATATCCTTTTTTATTCCATGAATTGATTAGAGAATTTAGGGCATTTTGTATTTGTAGTGTTGGATCGATTTTTTTAACAATATAGGTAGCTTTATCCATTAACATTTCATTCATTTTATTTAGATATTCATTTCTATACATTATAACGGTAGTCTTACATTTATCAGCTTGTAGAACGTATAAATCCTTATTTTTTTTAAGAAAATTTTTTGTTAATTTTATGTGTTTATTGAAAAAGTTGTTATTTTCTTTAATGGTGTTTGTAGTTTTATATTTATGGTTAGTAAGGATGTTACAAATTTGATTTCGGATTTCAATCTTTTCGTTAATTGGTTTTGTTTTTATAGCACTTTCAATATTGGCTATAACGTGTTCATATTTTATGCTTTTTAATTTCAAAGAAAATTTGTTGCCTAAACTAAATAAATAATTTACTTGTGGAGGAATTATAGTTTTAGTGAGGTTTACAAGCCACTTTGTGTTGTTTGTTTTGTTTAGATTTTTGTGTATATTTTGTTGCTTTATACACAAGTGCTTGATTTTTTTTATATGCCTTTGTTTAATTATTTGAAACAATTTGTTATATCTATCGTTTTGAATATTGAAAAAATTTTGGTATACCTCCTTCTTTTGCTGCCGAATTATATTTGATTTAGTTTGTAATAAATTAAAATTAATTTTGTGTAAGTTTGTGTAACATTGTGCTATGCAAATATTGATGCAATGCAAGTAAAAAATATTGAGATACTTTAGGTACTGATATTTATATTGATTATCAAAGATTATTGTTTTTGGTTTTATTCTTAAAAATGTAGGGGTAATATTCAGATCTTTACACCTTAATAGAAATATCCTTTTGTTTTTTCCCTGGCAAGTTTATTGGTTAGTGAAATGTATTCTCTAAATAATGACATTTTAACATTGATTAGGATAGATAAAGATTAAGTTGTTTATAGAAATATCAAACAATAAAACTAATAATACACTTTATCACCTGTTTCATTGACATAAGGTAATATTCCTCAGTAGATAATCCATTTAAAAGTAATTAAACTTTATTTTAATATCTTGACCATCTGTATTAGATATAATATTGAAATTTCTTGGACCTTGGTCAATGTATACCTATAGTTATTTCTAAGAGTAGGTAGAATAACTATAACAATTTGTAGTTGCGTTTATTATTTTGACGCGTTTCGGTCTTCAGGACCATTATCAATTACGTTCTACAAAATATTACCTATGGAATATGAAAAATATTTTTAATAATTACCTACCTAAAACTTAATTGTAGATTGCGTATTTAAACTAAAGTGAAACAGTTAAACATTTGTCACAATTATAAAATTCTCCGATAATTATTATTTCATAAAGATAAAATTAAAATGATGTTCTTTGTTTAAAAATACAAGAACGAACAACACTTTAAAAAGTATACGAATGTAGTAATACTAATTATTTAGTCTGAACTGTTAAACAATATAAAATGTAGTGTGTGGTGATAAGTAAAGCCTGTTTAATAGTGGTGGTATATGTATGAAATATGTGCAATAGGATATTTATAACAATATTTAAATATTTTTTATATATATATATATATATATATACATATATGTAAATATATATATATATATATATATATATATATATATATATATATATATTCTTATGCTCACCCCCCTCCTTTTTATAAGATATTTACTTTAAACTGTGGTTTATTTATTTATATTTGTATATACTTGACAGTGTGAAAATTTTGACTCTAACATTTCGTGCTTTTACTCTGTTTGGTCGGTCTACAAACCAAAACCATATAAATATGCCTCGACTAATGAAACTCTCCTTCTCAGGGTCTACACCTACCTACCGTGGGTTCTGTGATAGGTAGATGGTCACGACACCGACCAAACAGCACTACCTTTATTTTAGTTTACGTAACCTTATATTCGTATATGCCAAATTCAATAAACAGATCCACGTAGCCTTGTGGCAATTCAAATGCTCTTACCAAATTGACTTTGACGTATCAAAAACACAGTACTCACCCGATTTATTCTTCGCTGTAGGCCTTTCTGAACTCCGGCTCAAGATCTCAGTCACCGGATGGGTCTTCACACTGCGTTTCACTATCACCAGTACAACTCTGCTTTCCAGACACCAGGTTTTGATTAATTTAATTTTGATATCCACCCAAATCTTTAAATAATGACTAAATTTAGAATTTTGAATACCTTAAAATCTAACTTCCCCCGCGCTAATTTTCCTATAATTATGCCGTCGTTCTTTATACACACCTCAACTAATCCAACAATATCCAATCCTTAACCTGCTCGTTCCAATTCTGTGCTGCTTTCTATTTTCCACTCGATACCAATCTATCCGCAATGTACTATCCAAATCACTCTAATTCTTTTTCCTTCCGTCTAATTAATCCAATCCAAATCCTTTCTACCTTAATTCAACTCGTTCTAAATATCCACTCTCAATTACGCCTGTCTCAATGCCGCTCCAATATCCAATCTTGTACCTTTCTACTCTTCTTGATTATTATTATTCCGTCTAACTATATATACTCTTCTTTATTTCAATTAAAGACTTTAACTTTTCATAATATTTTATTTTAATCTTTTTAATATCAAAATTAGCGCAATTATACAAAAACACGTCTTGTTACAAAAATAATTCAAATCGTTCTCTCTATTTATTATGTTTACCTAGGTGATACCACCTTTAAAATTATGCCTACTCTTTATACATTTTTTCAAACCCAACATCCAATTAAATCGTCCCAACTAGTTTGTGTCACTAACACCTATTATTCATCTTTTACACTTTACAATTATATAATTAAATGTTCAATCATTGATTCATATGACCGCGTCGCACTTCAATCAGTTTTGATACAATATTTTCACATATAATTTTGATACTACAAGTTTGTCCAAAGGTTGATTCTAATAAATAAGTGCCGAAATGTTTCACATATAAACCAGGCTCTGTGGTGTGAATAGTGGAACTTCCACAGACGCAACCGGCTTTTAGACCAGCAAATTTACATTCTTTGGCTTATCAACGTACAACTTACTATAAATCCCTGAATACTGCGCTTTCTCACGTCATCAAGTCATTGTTTTACGTATTGGCACTTCTACTCTGACTAATATACTTCAAATACTTTACCATTTGTAAAGTACGGCAAACACAAATTTTTCAGTTACGTGATTTGATCATTGGCTTTATATGGCATATACACAACCTTCAAACAAAATAATCTTTATACTCTTTTAGCTATTACGTACACTTCAATATATATATATATATATATATATATATCCTCTTTTTACTTTCATAATTATCATAATAAATCCCTTGTTCACCGTTACCCCGGCGATCACACTCAGGTTTTTTCAATGCTTTCTTTTTAATATTTCTTATAAAACACACACACATTGATTCCTAATACTATTTTACCCTTAACTACTACATGAAATATTTGTTAAAGATCGCTTAATAGTGTCCTATAAAAAGGATCCGCCTCTTCACTTGTATCATTGGTTTTCCGAGTTTACCTTGTTGATCTAGTCGTTGCATTTTGCCTAATCGTGCATGCCTTTGGACATTCTATAAAGTTACCATCCAAATTTTCATCGAAATACTTCACGTAGACATCTAGTTTTGTATAGTGTATTCCTCTGAATATAATACCTTTGTACTTTTTTCAAGTCACATCCGCTTGTTTGTATATAAATTTATTCAAACTTTCCGTTTAATTTATCACGTAGCCAAACGTCTGTTTTTTTGTTATGTTTTCCTAATCTGTTTGATTTTATTCGAACTTTGTGCTGTTTACAATTAAAAGATCACGTAGTCAAATTTTTACGATGACGTATATTGAATGCGTTTATTCACTTGCTGCGTTTAATAAACATATTTGTTTTGAATGGGATCCTTTTACTGCGAATATGCATGGTGATTTCCTTACACTAATGCGTATTTATTTCAATGAGACTCGTTGCGTTTAAAACGTTATTCGTGCGTGTTTAATTTCGGTTTTATGCTTGCATTGTTGTTTTAAAATGAATTATATGGCGTACTAGTTATTTATCTTACTAAATCTTATTTGATTTTTGAAGCATGAGCTTCCTTTCATTAATTAAAGTTAGTTATGATTTATATACGGTATGTTTGATATTAGCTTATTGCTTGAGTGGCGATTATGATAAAATTGTTTAGTTTTCTGGACTTTAGAGTTGTTTACATAGAGTGTACAACCCTTATGACTCTATATACCCCTAAATAACCCTATTATCATAGCAATATATATATATATATACATATTTGTATATCAATATATATATATATATATATATATATATACATATATGTATATATATATATATATACGTATATATTTCCTTAGATGGTTATGTTCTTAAACAATGTTTATTATTTACTTCTTAGGGTCTAGAGAGCGAGGGACCTCCCAGTCTGCACATGCTACTGCTAATAATAATAATTTCCCGTTGTATAAGTGTTTTATCAGTACCCTCTGTAAGAAACTCGCACAGTTGCAATGGTGTACTTCTTACGGTTAGTTTTGTTTTAACAAGACTAACCATACAATTCAGCATGACAATCTTCAATAATGCAAATTTAAAAAAGAAATCTGTTCCAAACTTACGTTTAAATAAGTCTACTATGATTCAGAAGTAAATTTGAAAAGCGGGCATCTAAAATATTGAGCAACGTTATTAGTTAAAAGTCGCTCTTACAACTTCTTTATACGATTGAGGATAAACTTGTAATCAAACACTTTAGAAACCACGTACACAGATAAACCGAGCAATGAAGTGGCAAATCTAAATAATTTAAATTGTTAGGTGTTTTATCATTTTCTTGAAATTAAGTATAATTAAAAATAATTGCATACTGTTTTACTTAATATACATTAGCATTTCAAAGTTTTTTAATAATTACTTGAAGTTTTGCAGTGTCTGATTTTTGTATAATACCTCGACATTATAAATTAATAAGTGGTATAATTATCGTCATTTAAGGTTAATTATTCAACGTTCTTTTTTCGGAAAGAATCGTTCCCACACAAATAAACCTTATTCATCAAGCGGCTTTCAATAGAACGAGTCACTATGCGAAAAATTTTTAAATGTTTGGAGCTACCCTTATATGTTGTTAGAAGCTTTGGATTGTACAACGACAGCGGACATTGGAATTTCAAAATGAAAGCATGCTTTATTGTATTCATAACGCTCCTAAGTATTAACATTGTGTTGGAACTTCTTCAGTTGCCTTACATTGGATCAAATATTGAGGAAATTGTTAGTGTTTTCGAAGCAATAACTGCGTGTGGACAGGTAAATAAGTTGCAGGTTACAAATTTATGGAGTATGTTTTGAAAAAGATCCTCAAGTTTAAGACAAAATCGGGCTGAATTGAAAGTTACTACAATATCTTTCCAAAGGTAAAAACGTAGCTTCAAAATATTTCAAAAATTTTTCTTTTATAAAATAACCCAATATCTAACTAGGACCGTTTAGCAAAAACTTCAATTAAGCACAGTTCAGAGAAATTCGATAAAACAAAGACTGATTTAGAAAAGTTTGCGTAAGATGGTCTTTTGAATTAATCTTAATATTGCGGTTTGAAACAAAATAATAACGCCTCCATCGATCTTAGTATCGTCTAAAATTTTACATAGGGTCACTGAAAACGGTTTTTGATAAATATCTCCTTACTACTATTTTACAAAAGGCATTTAGTATCAAACTTGTAGCACAGAAAAGTTCCTACAAAAACATGGTAATTTTTATTCCTTGGAGTACTACATACTGTTTTGGTCTACAAAATTAGGTACACATTTAGTCGTAGCGCGAGATAGATCTTGAGTCTTTGAAAGCTTCTTTTTAAAAAGTTTATTTCCAAAAACACGTCTATCAAATTTATTTTAATTCTATAGTTACAAAAATTGCTTGTTTGTTTTACAATAACTTGAACGTTTATGTTCATTAATTGAAGTTGAAAAAACAAAAATATTCTATGTTAATAAATCAATAGTTAATAATTACGAATGAGTAGCTTGAACCACCAACAATGTTAAAGTTATGAAGTTCGAAGACTGACTGGTGATCAGAGGCTTTTTACAGTTTATACGAAGCCTCTGGTCACACATCATCTTATGAGAAAGTGCATATTTTGCTGTCTGCTATTTCTTGATATTCATACGTTGCCTTATTCTAAGTAATCATAAATGAGTCTGCTTGATTACAGTTTTATGTTTCTGCACCTGCGGTATCAGATTGAGTCTGGAATACAAATTAGTCTTTTCCTTTCTTATTTCTGGTATGAACTCTGATAACACTTAATTTATAACCTTCATTTAATGTAACATGTTGTTACTAAGTCATAATAATTACGTTTTTTTTTCTTTACCTACGAAGTTAAACTTTAGATTGTAAATCAAAATCTTCTTGCAAAAGTTGCAATCAACGCCATCACACGTTGTTGCACTTTTCAAAAAACACAAGTTCTGCAAGCCAAGGTAGTTTAGTTATAGCTGCTGATAATGAACCGCCTCCGGTTTTGCCCGCTACAGTTCTTTCATCAGTATCTGATTCTACTAATTCTGCTACTGTTTTAATATCCACAGCAAAAATCGAAATAAATGATGCGTTCAGCAATTTCTATCCGATACGTGCGCTACTTGATCCTGGAAGTCAAGCTAGATTTCTGCGTGATAGTTGCGTACATAAACTTTTGTTAGCTCGCGGCTATTCACAAACGCCAATTTTGGGCATTGGTCAAATAGAATCACCTTCAATTCGTGGGGCCGCTTTCTGTACAATTCGTTCCAGATATGACCCAGATATTCAATTTGATGTGGACACATTCATATTGCCAAATATATGTTCTAGCCTGCCTACTACCAAGTTGTGTACTTCGTGAAAACATTTGTCTGGATTACAGCTAGCTGATCCTGACTGGCATACTCCGGCTTCAATAGATATGCTTCTTGAGGCAGACATATATCCTTCGATAATAAACACCGGTTTAATACAAGGCGGACCCCAACAACCCTCAGCAATTAATACCGTCTTTGGTTGGGCACTAATTGGTCCTGCTACAAGAACTCAATCGCCCCCTGCGGTGTAATCCTTTTTTATTTCCGCTGAGCAATCTATTAATACAACTTAAAAGCGATTTTGGGAAGTCAAAGAGCTTCCTAGTGATCATATCCAAGGACGAGGAAATGGCTGATAATATATTTAAAACTACACATACTCGTAGCCCTAGTGGTCGTTTTTGTGTAAACTTACCCTTCAAGGTAGATTGTCCCTCATTCGAAAACTAACGATCCCTAGCAGCTAAACGATTATTCTCACTCGAAAACAGACTAACTAAACAGCCAGAATTGCGTAAAATGTATTGTGAATTTATGCAAGATTACCTACAAGCGGGTCATATGACGTTGTTGACAACATCGCCCGTTTCTAATGAACATTCTTTTATTCCACACCATCCAGTATTTAAGAACGAAAATGGAAATCAAAAACTTCGTGTTGTGTTTGACGCTTCGGCGAAGGCGTTAAACGATCTGTCTTTAAACGATACCCAGTTAGTGGGCCCAAAATTACAGAATGAAATTACTTCTATTTTAATGCGTTTTTAAATACATCCATATGTATTTACTTGCGATGTAAAACAAATGTTCCGTCAAATATCTGTTTCAGAAACTTATAAAAAATATCAACTAATTTTGCGGAAATTTTATCCGAATGAGCCACTGCAAACTTATCAGTTCAATAAAGTTATATACGGCGCTAGTGCGTCGCCTATTTGGCGATTCGTTCACTTCAAGAGTTGTCCCGGGAAGGTGCATCTGAATTTCCTCTCGCTTCAAATGCTATTAAAACAAATTTATACGTTGATGACTGCGTGCGGAGTAAACTCAATTGATGCTACCCTCGATTTGAGAAATCAGCTTGTTCGTCTTTTACATTCTGGAAATATTCAACTTTGAAAATGAAGTGCAAATCATCCTTCAATATTGCAAGATATTCCAGAAGGTCACCTATTATCTCAAAATCAGAATTTTGGCGAAGATGAAACACTTAATGTATTAGGGCTACAATGGCAAAGTTCAACGGACGTTTTCTCTTTCAAAGTTGTGACATTAAATACCTCATCTACAAAACGCGCTATATTATCCGAAGCAGAGAAAATATATGACCCACTAGGATTTTTAGGTCCTGCGACCCTTTTTGCTAAAAGACTTTTTCAGCATTTATGGTTATTAGGATTATGTTGAGATGAAACTCCTCCAAACGAAATCTGTATACAATAGCAACAGTTCCAACAAGAACTTCCATTGTTATCTTCGCTAAAAATACAACGATCGTTAATTAACCGCGTTTCAACTTCTTGTCAGCTACACGCGTTTTGCGATGCTATTGAGGTGGGTTATGCATGCGTTGTTTGTCTAAGATCTGTCACCCTTAGCGGTGAAATATCTTGCCAGTTGGTGGTATCCAAAACTAAGGTTGCACCTACAAAACACTTTTCGATACCAAGACTCGGATTGTGCGCTGCCGTATTACTATCAAACTTGGTAAAATTTGTTTCTGAAACCTATAATAACTATTTTACAATAACTGATATTTTTGCCTGGAGCGACTCGATGGTTACTCTTTCATAGGTCCGTTCGCATCCGTATAATTAGAAATCCTTTATAGCCAATCGAGTGAGTCAAATCCAAGAAACTATTTCTCCTAGTGCTTGGCGCTATGTCAGGTCCAAAGACAACCCAGCGGATCCAGGATCTCGTGGTTTATTGCCTGGCGAGTTATTGTCATGCGTGCTTTGTTGGGCGGGGCCTCCTTGGCTTAGTTTACCACATGAACACTGGCCGACAGAGCCCGTTAAAGAATCTGTTGGATCAATTGTCAATTCAGAAAAAAGAAAGCTCGTCTTAGTAATTCAAATTAATAAAAACACTATTGATAGCCTTTTAATACGGTTGTCTTCTTTACGGAAGATTGAACGCATCATTGCCTACTGTTTTCGTTTAGGTACAATTTCCAAAATCGCATCAAAGGTCCGATTACAGAAGAAATGCATAATGCTCTTAAGGTAGCCAAACACGTACAGTCTACTTCTTTTGAAAAAGAAATACGTGCTATTGCCACTAAAACTAAACTTGCCAAATCTTTTCGTAAACTCTCTCCATTTGTCGATTTCGAGGGCATTCTAAGGGTAGGAGGAAGGTTAGGTCACTTCACACTCCCATATTCCGAAAAATACCCCGTTTTATTACCTAAACGACACCGTATTATAGAATTATTAATTATGCAAATTCATCAAAAGTTTTTCCATCCGGGTATTAACACTACACAATACCTTTTGCAGCAGCAGTTTTGGATAATTTCTTCAAAAAATGCAATCCGCCATTATTTAGCATCGTGTTATCAATGCTTTCGTGCCTGCCCTAAAATGGCAATGCCACCTATGGGCGATTTACCAAAATATAGAATCAATCAATTGAAACCGTTTAGTTGTATTGGCACCGACTATGCGGGTCCACTTACCATTAAATCCAGTCGTTTACCAAATGCGAAAACTTTAAAGGCCTACATATGCTTGTTCGTGTGCTTTGCTACTAAAGCGGTACATATCGAACTTGTATCAGACTTAACTACAGATGCCTTTTTGGCAGCCTTGCGCCGGTTTATCGCTCGCCGCGGTAGATGAAATCTTATGTTTAGCGATTGCGGAACAAATTTTGTAGGGGCCCATCGTGTCTTAATAAAACTTACTAAAAACGCTGCTGACCACCAAAATATAAAATGGTTATTTAATCCACCCTCTGCGCCTCATTTTGGGGGGTTGTGGGAAACTGGCGTTAAATCTGTGAAAACGCACCTTGCTCGTGTTGTTGGAAACCAAATCCTCACTTATGAGGAATTAAATATAACCCTAATTCAAATAGAGTCATTACTTAACTTTAGACCTCTTTGTAGCTTAAGTAATGACACTAATGACTTGCAGCCACTCGCACCCGCGCATATTTTAACTATGGAACCATTAACAGCGCTCCAGATGACCACTTACAACATTTAAACCTTTCTCGTTTATCTCGTTGGCAACTTGTGCAAAACCTTCATCAAAACTTTTGGCGTAGGTGGCATAAAGAATACTTACACAATCTCTATCAGAGAACTAAGTGGAACGATTTTAATAAACTAACAAAGGATTTAAACGGCACCCTCCTGCTTGTAAAAGATGATCTTCTCCCGCTTCAATGGCGTTCAGGAAGAATTATTAAAACATTTCCTGGGTCAGATGGCATTGTGCGTGTTGCGGACGTAAAAACTGTACAAGGCATGATTAGTCGTCCAATTGCAAAATTGTGTCCTCTCCCAAACCAATAAGTGTGAAGTTATTATCTTTATTCTAGTTTATATTTTGTTTATTATTAATTCATTTTTATTTAAGCACCTCATTTATTTAACATTTTTTCCATTACATAAAAAAACCTAATTCCATGACACTACGTTCCGCTAGTTTAGCTTCATGCAACTACTATCAAAAAACGGTATAGTAATAGTGCCAGTATTCATTAACAAACTTTAAATCAAGTAGTGCTGCTGGTACGAGTAATATAATATCCCCAATGGAGAAAATCAACATGCCAATTTCATCACCAATCAGCATACAAGATTAGTAAGCCACTCTGTTTATTACCCTCAAAGTTACCGGCATTTCCTTTATAACTTTGCTACGTACATTGACGTAACATAAAAAAAGGAAAAAAAAGAAAGAGAAAGAAAGTAAGTAAGTCCGGGCTCAGGCGGCGAGTGGGCGGGGTCTTATACCTATAAGTAAATTAAAAAAAGAAACCCGAAATAAATATAAAAAAATATATATATATACACTCAATCATTCACACACAGAACAAAACATACAACAGAAAAGAAAAAACTTATAATTAAAACCAAAATATATATACAAAAACAGTACTCCCAAAACCCAACCCCAAAAAAAAATCAATTTCCCCAAGTTATAAATACATTATTACAACCCCTTAAATATTCAACAAACAAAAATTACCCAAAAACAAAATGACGAGCTGTGGTTTTTAGGCAACTACCCCTTGACGGTACCTAGAGAAAAAAAGAAACAAACGCAACCCTAAAAATCACAGCTCTAAAATATCGTAAGTATACACTTAAACTAATTTTACAATTGAAATAATTCATATATACAGTACATGCCAAAGTGGTTTAATAATTTTCATATATATAAAAAAAAAATCAAATTTGGAAATGTCATCTTAGAACGGTAAAATCACAGGCGTTTTTGTTCCGCGGTAAGAAGCGGATACAAAGAAAAAAAGGACTCACCTTCGAGTTCCTGACATCGGGGGGAAGGCTGTCGCTGGTCTGCCTCAGCGAACAGGCCAGCTTACGGCCAAGTGGAGCGCATTCGACTTCGCAGTCCCCCAAAAGAAACGCAGCTCCAGGGATCAACGTGTTCCCCGCAGGAAGCACGCTAAGTAATGCGTGCCGGAAATTTACATACAAATAACGAACGAAGCCAACCAACTTGTTGTCTAGTTGATTATCGAACAGCAAAAGAATCGTTACATTCGTTAAAGCACCAACGCAAGGAAATAAACCAGGAAACCCTAATTTTATTAAAATAAATTCACCGAATTCTTTTAAAACGGGAAAACACACTAGCATTTAAGTATTAAAATACTTGGAAAGTCGTCTATCTAATTAAGGCATAAATTCCACGGGATGAACTTCTGAGAAAGGATATTTATTTTTCTAATGAAGCACAAAAATTTATCAACTGACATAGATAGGATATTTATCATTAATTACCATACAAATTTTAATATACGAAAAGATTATTTTTAATTAACGGAATTAATTTTTGTGTTGAACGCCAAAGGAATTTAAGATAAAAATTATTGTACCTACACTAATTAATAATGTACGAAAATGAACGTAACAGCTTCCATTAAATTCAAATGGGCAACACAATCTATTGGCACCATGCAGCTATTTCAGTTATTGAAATCTTTAATTATGGTCATTGTAACTCATTGCTTCCTGTAATTTTATTCATACATTAAAATCTAACAATATTATTTTTTTATTAAGTCTTTCAATTTCCTGAACACAGGGTGGTCCTTCGCAAATCCCACACCCTTTACTTCGGCTTAGATCAAGATAACAATCTTTCAAGCCCCGTAACAATGTAGGTAATGTAACGTATGTCAATCAAGGTGTATAATTTCTAATTCTATTACAGTTCAGCGTGTAGTAGCTTTCTTAATATTTCGGTTTAATCCAATGGAAAAGTAAAAGACTTGTCCATTAAATAACCAAAATTAAGTTTTGGCGATACTAAAGAATAAAAGGTTAAGTAAACGATTTACTGAAAGCATGATGTAAATTTATACATCACTTGGTGTGATAGATCAGAGGTCCGCAACCCTGGGGTTGCGACCCCATGTGGAGTCGCGAAAGGTCCTGTATGTATCGAATTTTATTAAGGTTCATGCATAAAATATAATCTCTTTACATACACAATTACACAATGTCCTTAAAACGGAGAGAATCGAAAATAATTACGACTGTACAACTTCTTGAGTCCCGCCCGTCACAACCTCACCACTACCGCGCCCGCGGCCCCTCCCCGATCTCTCTTTCTACGTTCAGTCTGTCTGTTCAGTCAGTTCTATCTGCACGTGCGTACTCATCGCCGCTTTGTCGATTGCAAATACATACTAAATTAATGTCAAAACACGAAAGATTACTTCTGTAGAAAGTTTTTTTTAGAAGATTAGTGTTCTTGTGGATAACCACGCACACGGTAAGTAACTGTGCACTCATACTTAGATAATAAAGTGAGGCGTCATCGCGGCGCGACCATGTTGGACGCGTGAGTTTAATAACAAAACCAGTGCGAATTTATAACTTCTATACTTTTAAATTATAATTCATTATACATATTATTTTATTAATGGCCCAATATTTTATGAAATAAAATTTATATAACTTATTTATCGGGCAAGTGTACTCAGCAACTGTCAATAAAAATATTTTTTACGCTTCACTTATGTATTTTTTTGCTTGTCTATTTGTGCTTCGTTGAAAATAAATTTGAAGTAAATCCTGTTACCACGGGAGCATATGCCGAAAAAACTAATATTAATCGTTTGGAATACATTTTTTATTTATTAATACGTATTTATTATTGCAGTTAACAATGGATAAGTGGCTAATAAAACGCACATCTAAAGATGCAGGTGGCGGAAGTCCTAATAACGCAACACAATTCAAAAGAATTAAACACGTAGTTCTTGACAACAGTGTCGCCTCAGATTTTACAATGACAACTACTGTTACGAGTAATATAAGTCGTGAAAACAATGCCGCCACTTCAAGTACAAGTAGTGTTATTACTATCGATGACAGCAGAGCAACATCTAGTTCCACTACTATAACTATTAGTCATAACAGCGATGATTGTAGTTCAACAGCCACATCTACCTTACACATCGATACAGAGAGTGTCGCTTCAACTTCAACTAAACAAGCAACAGCTACATCGGAGACAACTGGGAAGCGTCAACGCACTTTTAAAGAATCGTACATCGAGTTTGGTTTTAAATGTACAGTGTTGAATTTTGAACAACGTCCACAGTGCGTTGTTTGTTCGGAGGTTTTGGCAAATGAGAGCATGAAGCCGGCCAAACTGAAAAGGCACCTAGAAACTAAGCATCCACAGTTAAAGAATAAAGATGAATCTTATTTTAAACGACTTGCCACCAAACTAACGTCACAGCAGGTTGATTTCCAAAAATACACAACAGTTAACCAAAAAGCGTTACAAGCATCTTTCGAGGTTTCCTTTTTGATTGCCAAAACTAAAACACCTCACAACATTGGCGAGACGCTCATTTTGCCAGCTGCCAATGAAAATGGTTTCGATAATGCAAGGAGAAAAGTATGCCAATGTACTGAAAACAATTCCACAATCAAGTGACACTGTTCATCGTCGTATCAATCTACTTGCTGATGATATTAAAATACAACTTATAGATCGCGTGAAAGGGAGTCCCTATTATGCTATTCAGCTGGATGAAAGCACTGATGTAGCTAATGTAGCTCAACTTCTGATATTTATCCGATACCGATATGGAAACGACATATGCGAAGATTTATTATTTTCTCAGGGATTAGAAGGAAGAACAAGCGGTGAAGCAATTTTTAATGCAGTTAATACCTTTTTTGAACTCCATGACATAAAGTGGGAATATTGTGTATCTGTGTGTACAGACGGCGAAGCTGCATTGACCGGCTCCAAAACAGGATTCAAAGCAAAAGTAACTGAGATTGCATCTCACGTAGGCTTTGTTCACTGTATGATTCACCGTGAAGCCCTTGCAGCAAAATATTTGCAACCAGATGTAAATAAAGTGTTGGAACAAGTCGTAACAATAATAAATTTTATTAAAGCTCGCGCATTAAATAGTCGCCTTTTCAAAATAATGTGTCGTGAAATGGGATCAGAATACGAAAATCTACTGTTACATACGGAGGTCAGGTGGTTATCGCGAGGAAAAATACTCCGACGTGTATTTGATCTCAAAGATGAAATCAGAATATTTCTACTTGAACGGGAACCAAAGCTAGCGGAATATTTCTTGAATGAAAATTGGCTGGCAACAGTTGGCTATCTTTCGGATATTTTGAAAAACGTAACGATTTAAATCAATCTTTGCAAGGGAAGAGTACAAATGTATTGATTTTAGCTAACAAAATAAAAGCTTTTTGTAGGAAAATAAGTTTGTGGATAGACGAAGTCAGTGCTGAAAACTACGAGATGTTTGCATGTTTGGAGAAATTTTCTGAAGAAAACAATATAAAGCTCGAAGAAGAAATTAAAACCAAAATCATGATGCATCTTACAAACCTTAAGCAAGACTTGGAAATAAGATTCCCAGATACGTCACACGGCGACCAATGGATAATTAATCCATTCACTTGTGATCTTAACACTGTGAAGATGAACTTAAAAGAAAAGGAGCAGCTGATCGATTTAATGTCCGATGAAAGCCTTCGATTTATTTTCAAAACCACGGATCTATCCAAGTTCTGGATAATGACGGAAAAGGAATATCCACTGTTATTCAAAACATCTCTGCTGAAATTGCTGCCATTCGCATCTACATACCTTTGCGAGACAGCTTTCTCCACATTAACTGCTATAAAACAAAATATCGCTCCAGACTTAACGTAGAACCTGATTTGAGGGTGTCTGTTTCTGATAATATATCACCAAGAATTAATATACTGACTGCAAGTGTGCAAGCACAAGGTTCACATTAGTTTGTAAAGTTACGTATATGTACCTTTTTTTTTTAAATAAAATATTAAAATAATTGCTTGTCTCATTTAATGCCATCATAAATATTACTCGTATGTTAAATGCATATTTTCCAGTTTGCTCTAATATTACTTTCTAAAATAAATAAACTCTTCATATAAATAATTTACGAAATAAAAACAGCTAACTTCGTTACCTGAACCAACCATTTGCACTTGTTAACTTAGTGTTTTTTTTCTGGGGTCGCTCATAACTCTTTTTTTAATTTTGGGGTCGCAATATCAAAAAGGTTGAGGACCGCTGTGATAGATGAGCACATGTATCCTTACAGTGTATATACTATATCAAAAATATCCTCTCTCGAAAGTCTTGTTTTATACATTGTAAAATACATTTACTCAGATATTATTTGGAGTTTCGGTGTTCATCGTCATATTTCTGACTATTTAAAGCAGTTTTAATGTTATATTGTATTCAAATGTTTCTGTTTCAGTACATAGGAAAAGTGGCAGGATTGGTATTTCATCGTAAACAATTTATGACCCTATTTTACAGTATAGCTCAGTGCTGGAGGCTACAAATGTGTTTAGGAAAACTGAAAAAAGATCTGAAATTATTAATACACCGTACCATACTGTTACAGCGCGTTGTACTCATAGATGTGGTAATTATTATAATATTGATGACGCTTGCGATAGTCTTTGGAAAATCTTTGCCGTTTGGAGTTTGGAAATTAAAAGACCAGAGCGAATTATACATTTTTACTTATATATCACAAGTTATATCAATGCTTGTAATTGCTCCTGTAGTTATATCGATCGATTTAATATTTTTAACTTGCTGCATGGAATTATTCGTACAATGCCAGATCCTTAAACAGTGTTTGCTGGAACTGGATGTATTTCAACACAACTACTCGGAAAAAATGTTACTGTACATAAATCAACACAAATTTATTTTAAGGTGAATTTAAACAACATTTAAACAACATTAGCATAACAACGTGTCTTTACAGGTTTCTCAAAATTTTTAAAAGGTGTTTTTTAAGTATAACGATAGTGGAATTTTGTACCATTGCACCAGTAATTACATCGGAAATGTATTGCGTATTTCAAAGGTATGAATACTTCTTTCAGGTTCACATAATTTTGTGGAACCGATTGCAGTTTACACCTGTCATCTGTAATAAGTCATGGTATGATGGTGCTTGAAGGCGTCCTTCAACTTGCATTTTACACTATTCCAGTTGACTATGTTATTTTGGAGGTAAGCTACTTAAAGAAAGTGATACAGGTATCAGTAGGAGTTGTTGCCCAGACTCCGATGAGGTAACAGCTCACGTATACCGACCACCGCCTTCGGGCGATCAAAGGTGGGCAGCGGAACGGTGACGTCCTGAGGGAGTTCTTTAGCTATGCGGGGTTCCGAGGAATGTGTACACAAGTGAAGTCGTCGGGGATGCACATCCGTCAGTCCTGTTTAGACGAGCTACCTGACGATGGAGCGGCCTGTGGCGATTAGCCAGTCCTGTTAGTCGAAAACCACAGGCCAGTGGACCCAGGATCCGGAATACTGTGTAGTAGGAGGACAACTGAGGGGAAGTTTCGGGAAACTGCTCACTGCACCAAACCAAGAGGATTCCAGGAGCAGGTCTTCTGGAATCCAGACCTACATATATAAATATATATATATATATTAAGAACATCAACATCAACTACAAACCACAACTTACTAGAGAAAGAAATTTCAACATGCCGAAAAACTCGTTGAGTTACCTGGTACTGTAGCGACGCTGAGAGCGTCGCGTTCAGCAAATGTACGGTATCAGTAGATATTATTGGAATAACAGCCTCACCGCATAATATTATTAGAGCGTGCTCTTACTTTCCTATTCAACGAATAAGGCAATTGAAACTATTTAACCGCGTAGGAACGTCGGGCCATTTTGTATGTATTAAGTCGTCCAACTTTTATATTGAACCCATAGGAATGTCTAACGTCTCCAGTCTAATTATTCAACCATTACTATGAGTAATATTTATCGTACGTGACACGATTGTTGTGGACGAAGAAGGCAGGCAAGTTCTGAGATTTGAAGAGAGGCCACGAAAGTACTATCTTTGCGGATTAACCCCTTGGTACTGAAAACACATAATAATAACAATTATGTATATACTGTTTAAAATATTTATCGAATGTTTGAGTTTTATTTCGAGAAAAAGCTTTTGAGTGGAACTAATAAATTCAATTTAACTTTTATTTAATGAAAATATTCGTTATTAGTTACTGATAATCGCATATTCATTTTATAGAAGATTTAATTCACTGTGACCCGGGGCAATATAAGCCGTCTCTTTCGATGCGCGTACTGAAGGACAACTTGAACAAACTTACATAGCTTTTGACACACTCAAATTCCTAACCCACTTGTTAACAGAATATTGTGGCATTCTACTAGAAACAAGTTATAAAACTTTCCAAATAAAGTTATATACAAATCAAGTATATACTGGTATAGTTTGGGCTCCAGAAAATCAAGCAAGTAATCCGCAGAAAAATCCGGTGAAGTACTCCGCTAAGAATTCTGTTTTGGTAAAG
The DNA here is from genome assembly GCA_036346225.1 of Platerodrilus igneus. NCBI lineage: Eukaryota > Metazoa > Arthropoda > Insecta > Coleoptera > Lycidae > Platerodrilus > Platerodrilus igneus. The sequence goes on along the minus strand of JARFIW010000165.1, from coordinate 2,746,501 downwards.
TACCGAAAACTTCGATTATACTAACTAACAAAGATAGTTGCCGACTAACTCAGTGGGACGAGTAGTGTAAACGTTGGAAGAGGGTCCCGGAATACTATTGTGTACGAAATATGTCGTAATCGAGAAATATCTTGCACGCCACCTAATCTAGCAGGCTTTATAGGGAAAAGCCCCAGAAAGAATAACAAGAAGGTGCCAAAACCTAAAGTCATGAGAGTGATTCTGGCCTATAATTCAATCGAAAACTCATGATGTACACTATTGTTACGTAAACACAAAACAAATGTTACCCATAGGAACACTAATATACCTCCCTAAACCGATTAACTAAAGTATTTCTAGAATCGAATGTTAGTTGACCAGAATTTTAATCACGCTCTGGGTAATTACAAAATAGCAAGCCGGAAGGAGCTATTGCCTCTATATGTGAAAAACACAAATAAAGGAAAATTTTTACATTATTACACGATATGTTTTCAACTATATTACATAGTTATGCTTCATTACAGATACATGACTGACTTTTACTACCAATTAACTTACTAGGTATACTGTTTCAAAAATTAATTTTAATGATTCCTATTTTCATATTGTTAATGTTTTTATTTATAGTAAGCTTTTAAAATTGTTTAATTCTTAAATGTGTTTATTCAAATTGTACTACACAGATGAATGCACATCATACAAATGAGTATTTTTAATTAGTTTTCGGTCAAGTCGATGTAAGTAAATTTGAATCATCTCCAAAGATGTAAACTTTTTACTCTAATTTTAGAACTAAGTCTAAGGGAACATATTTCCCGAAACGTCAGTTATTTACAAATGACATTTTTGTAAACTTCAAATTTGGACAAAATAAAACCCACTAAAAGGTTATTTAGTCTTAATTTATATATATATATATTAATGTGTTTGAATAATGACCTTGCAATGAGTATAATCAATATTCTTCAATGATGGGTTTAAGGTCAGCTGGTACGATTTAAAAGTAAACTCTTTTTAAATGCCTAAATTTTCGGATTTTATTTTATCCTTGATCACAGGCATTTCTAAAATAATGTTAACTAGGCTAAAGTTTACATAAAATAAATATAACTTACAAATTGAGAAAATAAAATTGACATCTAAATGAATGGATTTTCTATATAAAAGTTTTAGATTTTAATGCTTTTTGAAGTTGTAAAATTGTATAATTTGTAAAAGTATAAAAATGTCAAAAAAATTTTTGTTTCTAAAATGATGGATTGTATGATTTTGTATGTGTGCCTGCGAATTTCTGTTTGTAGAAGTGTTTGTGCGCATGTTTGCTTGTGTTGTGTGTATGCATCTGTGTGAGTGCATGTGTATGCGTTCGTGTGTGTGTGTGCATGCATGTGTGAGTGCGTGTGTGAGTGTGTGTATGTGTGTGTGTGTGTGTGTGTGTTAAAGAGAGAGAAAGAGAAAGAAGAGAGAGAATGAGTGAATATATATATGTTACTGTTACTTGAGTTATGTGTTTATGTACTAACAATTCTTGCATTAACTATTTATCAACTATTGCTCTAAAATTAAGTAGATAGGTATAAATCGAACTTAAACCATTAATATCAGTTCTTTTATTTATTGCATTTTGATTTCGAAAGATATGACACATTTCTAAGAACAATCTTTTCTGTTTATTTTTTTCAAATTCTAAAATTTGAGGATTTTCAAAATCCATTTTGTGATTAGAAGTAATTAAATGTGGCAATAAAGCACAGGAATTTGGTTTGACTTTAATGTCACTTTTATGTTGTGTTATACGTTGACTTAGGCATTGTGAGGTTTGGCCAATGTATAAATTATCGCAATCTAAACAGTTAATTTGATATACAATGTTTCTTTGTTGGAGTTTTAGAGTTTTATCTTTTAATTTTGAGAAAAGAGTATTTATTGTTAATATATTTCTTTTAGCAAATTTAAAATTACTATTCTTAAATACTTGAATTAATTTTTGAGTTAAGTGTTCGATGTGTGGTAGTGTTTTGTGTATATGGTTACTTTCGGGATTAATATTGTTATTATTATTAGTGTTATGGTTTGTATTTATATTTATTTGGGGATTATATAATAATTTCGTTTTTAATGAAGGTGGATAATTGTTAGTTATTAAAATATGTTTTAGCTTTTGGATATTTTTATTATAAAAATTAGGATGTGATTCTTTTTAATTCTATTCTTCAATGCAAGAATAAAATTTATTTTTGTTTTGAAAGGGTGGTAGGAAAAATAATTTAAATACCTATTTGAGTGTGTAGGTTTGTGGTACCAATCTAAAATAATTTTATTTTGGGCGTTTCTTATTAATAATGTATCTAAAAATGGTATCGATCTATTAGATTCAGTTTCTATTGTAAATTTAATATGGCTGTTATAACTATTGAAAATTTCTAAAGTTTCATTGATTTTGTTATTTGGAATAGCCTATCACTAAATCGTCTACAAATTTTTTTATAAAAGGTAGGTCAAATGGTAGTTGTAGAATAACTATGTCTAATAATTCGTCCGTTGCTATCTGTGCTAAGATGGGACTTAGATTCGATCCCATGGGGCATCCAAAAATCTGTGTGTTAAATTTATTATTAAAAGAAAAATAACAATTATCTAATAAAAATTCAATTATTTCTAAAAATATTATATTAGAAAATTTACAATTTGATTCAATTTTGTTCCATATTTTACTAATGTTGCTTATAACTAGTTCTTTAGAAATATTTGTATATAGGGATTGAACGTCTAAACTTATAAGTATGTAGTCATTTGGTAATTGAAAATTATTTATTTGTTCAGCAAATTCAAAAGAGTCTTTTACATTATAATTTTTAGTAGAAACGGATTTTGCTAAAATTTCAGAAATGAATTTTGATAGTTGTTCCGTGGCAGAATTATTTGTAGCAACAATAGGACGGTATGGATTATTAATTTTATGAATTTTGGAGAGTCCGTAAAGTTTTGGAATTATACTACTGTAGTTGTTAAAGGATTTTGCTTTTAAATTATTTATCATTTTGTGTTGTTTTAATTTCTTTTATTAATTCTAAGGTTTTCTTTTAAAATTTAGCTGTAGGATTAGTTTTAATTTCATTGTAAATTTTATCATCTTTTAGTAAATCTGTCATTGCTTTTATATAATTTGGTTTTGATATAGCAACTGTTACATTACCTTTATCGGCTTTTGTTATTAATAAATCTTCATGTTCCTTTAAGAAGATTTTGCACTGTTTATAATCATGCCAAAATTTTGATTTCCTATTTGCGTTTTCATGAATATAGTTGGTTATAATATTAGTGACATACGCTCTTTTTAAGTCTTTATTTTCTTCTTTAATATCAAGAAGTATATTTTCTATATCTGCAAGTAATTTTGAAATTATGGTGTTACTAATTGGTTTTTTTAGTAGTCAATAAATAGATATGTTAAAGTATTAAGAAGTTATATAGTTTGTAATATTCTATTAAATGTTCTAATAGCATAATCTATTTCTTACAAGTGTTGTATTATAATAAAAGGTCTAGACAAGCGTGTTCTTATTGTTGGCTTAATATCCACTTTTAATCTCATCACACTCCTACAAACAGAAATTCGCAGGCACACATACAAAATCATTCAATCCATCAATTTAGAAACAAAAATTTTTTTGACATTTTTATAGTTTTACAAATTATACAATTTTGCAACTTCAAAAAGCATTAAAATCTAAAACTTTTATATAGAAAATCCATTCATTTAGATGTCAATTTTATTTTCTCAATTTGTAAGTTATATTTATTTTATGTAAACTTTAGCCTAGTTAACATTATTTTAGAAAAGCCTGTGATCAAGGATAAAATAAAATCCGAAAATTTAGGCATTTAAAAAGAGTTTACTTTTAAATCCTACCAGCTGACCTTAAACACATCATTGAAGAATATTGATTATATTCATTGCAAGGTCATTATTCAAACACATTAATATCAACAAATAATGGGATTCTATCAAACCATCGCAAATAAATATGGAGTTGAATACACTTACCTCCTCAAACGCTGGGCTACAATAAACACCAAATTGGCATCCTTTAACAATCGCAAGATATTTTTACTTCAGTGCAGAAAAATGGATATAACACCTAATCATATTTCTAATGCTTCAAAAAATCTGTATAATTTGTTCAAGTATGACTACAATGAAAATAATCCTAAAACAAGAGGCTTTATAAACAGGTTATTAAAAAAAGTTTTAAATTTAGAAATTGAACACACTCACCAAACTATTAAACGTTTACATAAAGAATTACACAACATAAAACACACAGTTGCTGATATTATTCCCAATTATATGTTTAATGAATATAATCATAGACAAGAAGTTGTATACAATCAGAAATTTTATAAAATTAAACTTGTCAACCTCAAGAAATTTGACATGCTCTCAAATATTAATAAAATTAATTTCTGTCAAACTAATAATTGGTTTAAAAATATTAGCAACATAAACATACCACATAATGTACAAACAATTCTCGCATTAGGTCCAAAATTCAGCATACAACCTTTAATTAGTAACACCATAATTTCAAAATTACTTGCAGATATAGAAAATATACTTCTTATATTAAAGAAGAAAATAAAGACTTAAAAAGAGCGTATGTCACTAATATTATAGCCAACTATATTCATGAAAACGCAAATAAGAAATCAAAATTTTGGCATGATTATAAACAGTGCAAAATCTTCTTAAAGGAACATGAAGATTTATTAATAACAAAAGCCGATAAAGGTAATGTAACAGTTGCTATATCTAAACCAAATTATATGAAAGCAATGACAGATTTACTAAAAGATGATAAAATTTACAATGAAATTAAAACTAATCCTACAGCTAAATTTCAAAAGAAAACCTTAGAATTAATAAAAAAAAATTAAAACAACACAAAATGATAAATAATTTAGAAGCAAAATCCTTTAACAGCTACAGTAGTATAATTCCAAAACTTTACGGACTCCCCAAAATTCATAAAATTAATAATCCATACCGTCCTATTGTTGCTACAAATAATTCTGCCACGGAACAACTATCAAAATTCATTTCTGAAATTTTAGCACAATCTGTTTCTACTAAAAATTATAATGTAAAAGACTCTTTTGAATTTGCTGAACAAATTAATAATTTTCAATTACCAAATGACTACATACTTATAAGTTTAGACGTTCAATCCCTATATACAAATATATCTAAAGAACTAGTTATAAGCAACATTAGTAAAATATGGAACAAAATTGAAACAAATTGTAAATTTTCTAAGATAATATTTTTAGAAATAATTGAATTTTTATTTGATAATTATTATTTTTCTTTTAATAATAAATTTTACACACAGATTTTTGGATGCCCCATGGGATCGAATCTAAGTCCCATCTTAGCACAGATAGTAACGGACGAATTATTAGACATAGTTATTCTACAACTACCATTTGACCTACCTTTTATAAAAAAATTTGTAGACGATTTAGTGACAGCTATTCCAAATAACAAAATCAATGAAACTTTAGAAATTTTCAATAGTTATAACAGCCATATTAAATTTACAATAGAAACTGAATCTAATAGATCGATACCATTTTTAGATACATTATTAATAAGAAACGCCCAAAATAAAATTATTTTAGATTGGTACCACAAACCTACACACTCAAATAGGTATTTAAATTATTTTCCCTACCACCCTTTCAAAACAAAAATAAATTTTATTCTTGTATTGAAGAATAGAATTAAAAAGATATCACATCCTAATTTTTATAATAAAAATATTCAAATGCTAAAACATATTTTAATAACTAACAATTATCCACCTTCATTAATAACGAAATTATTATATAATCCCCAAATAAATATAAATACAAACCATAACACTAATAATAATAACAATATTAATCCCGAAAGTAACTATATACACAAAACACTACCACACATCGAACACTTAACTCAAAAATTAATTCAAGTCTTTAAGAATAGTAATTTTAAATTTGCTAAAAGAAATATATTAACAATAAATAATCTTTTCTCAAAATTAAACGATAAAACTCTAAAACTCCAACAAAGAAACATTGTATATCAAATTAACTGTTTAGATTGCGATAATTTATACATTGGCCAAACCTCACAATGCCTAAGTCAACGTATAACACAACATAAAAGTGACATTAAAGTCAAACCAAATTCCTGTGCTTTATTGCCACATTTAATTACTTCTAATCACAAAATGAATTTTAAAAATCCTCAAATTTTAGAATTTGAAAAAAATAAACAGAATAGATTGTTCTTAGAAATGTGTCATATCTTTCGAAATCAAAATGCAATAAATAAAAGAACTGATATTAATGGCTTAAGTTCGATTTATACCTATCTACTTAATTTTAGAGCAATAGTTGATAAATAGTTAATGCAAGAATTGTTAGTACATAAACACATAACTCAAGTAACACTAACATGTATATATTCACTCATTCTCTCTCTTTTTTCTCTTTCTCTCTCTCTAACACACACACACACATGCACACACTCACTCACGCACTCACACATGCATGCACACACACACACACGAACGCATACACATGCACTCACACAGATACATACACACAACACAAACAAACATGCGCACAAACACTCCTACAAACAGAAATTCGCAGGCACACATACAAAATCATACAATCCATCAATTTAGAAACAAAATTTTTTTGGACATTTTTATACTTTTACAAATTATACAATTTTACAACTTCAAAAAGCATTAAAATCTAAAACTTTTATATAGAAAATCCATTCATTTAGATGTCAATTTTATTTTCTCAATTTGTAAGTTATATTTATTTTATGTAAACTTTAGCCTAGTTAACATTATTTTAGAAAAGCCTGTGATCAAGGACTTTTAAATCCTACCAGCTGACCTTAAACCCATCATTGAAGAATATATATATATATATATATATATATATATATATATACTCATATTTAGACCAGGGTAGAAAATTAATGAATTACATAAAATAATTTTAATCACCGTGTATAAGGAATTTTATTAGATAATACGCTTTATTAAAACACCGTGGAGAATAAAAATTCATTCGTTTCAGTAAAAATAAGAGATTTAAAATCATGTACAAGACGCTTTATATCAAAAGAAACAGTATTAACAAGCTCTACGGGTAATGTAATTATTCCGAGGAAGGAAACAAATGGAAATTACGTGCAAAATTTATATTAATTAACCCTATTTTAAGTAACCGGTATTGAACAAAACGTACAGATAATAACTAATATTTAGTTAGGATTCACTAAAATTTAAAGGGTATTAATTTTAATTGAAGTTAATTGAACCGTTAGTAACATATAATATCTATGAAAACTTGTAAAAACCCAATAAAATAAAGCTCTGAGAATTAATAGTATGTTTGAACACCTGGGTTTATTTAAAAAGCTCATTCGGCGAAAATTTTGCAGATAATTAATGGTTCAGAGAATCTTGTAGAAACCGTCGCATAATAGTTACGAGAAATGCTAAAGGTGGGTTATTTACACTCCACATGGACTAAAATAATCGATAATAAAGAATATCAATTTGCATCAATAAGAACGGGTTAGATAGAGACAGATAATATGCGCAAGACCGAGACACATATAGTAAAAGGCGTGAGTAGAGCAACGTCATGGGGTTGCAATTGGTTGAAAGTAAAAGGCAAACTTGAGAGGTAAAAATAACAGTTCGGTATAAAAATCAATTAGTTATTTCCAGACTTTGCGTGCCGTGTTGAAATTTCGGAGATTTAACTGGGGCGAGTGAAAAATTCGTAAAAACCGATGCGCGAGCGACGGAATGGGAACATAGCATGAGAAATTCTAAAGAATTGTCTGTTTTGAGGACAAAAGCGACGTGCCGGCTATCCGCTATATATACCGGGGGTAATATGAATTTCGCTCTCTTAGACTTTTGACTATTCGATGCGTTAAAAGCTCTCTTACATCCGCGACTTGATTCAAGATGTTAAACAGTGCATTTTAGTTTGATAAAATAATTTAAAGTTTGCTCGTATATTTTAGTGATTCAAAATAGTTTGTTATGTACGTGCTAACATGAATGTACTTCAGTGCACTTAGATACAAGGTAATAAAGTTTAGTATCACTGTACCAATTGGTAAAAATTTACAACGACAAATATATACACAAAAGTAGGCAGTTTTGGCGTATATTGGTGAAAGAAGTATGAAGTTCTTTGTTATTTTTCGGGGGTATTAATACTTAAATGGTGCATAAACGTGTCTGGATCCACAAGACTAGGGTCAGATATACACAGATTAGTTCCGGAAAAGCCCTGAAACAACTTTAAATAAATGGTGATGAAAAAAATTTTTAAAGCGTTGAGAATCAGAAGCCGTAAATATAACCCAGTTGGAATGGTGTGATTAACAAAAGGGACGATGTACATTGAAGCTACGAGTGCAAGTAACCTTCAGGTAAATTATACTATTTTGTTTGAACTTTGATATTGTTGTGTGTGTTGAATAACTTTATAATTGATTTACTCAAAATGGACAGTAGTGAAATGGTACTAACAATAATATTTTAATTTTAAGGTGAAATTTGCTTGTTTAAGTAGAAAGGGTATTTAGTATTGATGTTCTGGATTATGATGAAAATTTGGGTATGTCTTTGAGCTCAATTAGACGAACCTGGTTAATTAACGTAAAGGGGTGGTAGATGCTCCCTTTGTACTCTGCATATATTGTTATAGTAATTAGTAGGCATCCTACAAGGACTTTAATTCTGGATGCACATTAAAATGATAATAAATTTAATTTTGAAATTTTCCGATATTAAAATTTATGCTGAATATTAATTTTGAAATTTTAATGTATTGTGAATATTAATGTAAATAGAGTTAACGTTGATGTTTGTGGTAGGAATGTGTTTATTTTTTTTATGTATGAGGATGAAAGCTATCTAGAGGAGCAGCCGAGGCGATTAACAGAAGAAAGTCAACGAACCAGGTAATTTAATTACTTTGTAGGTTTCACAGCATTCTTTGGCATCCAATTTGTAGGGGCTCGCTTATAAAGCGTAGTTCATGGAATTTGTTGGTGTCACAACAAATTTGACGCCCAATTCGTGAGGCTCGATTCAACTACAGGGAAACACAGCATTCTTTGGCGACCCAAAAGTGAGGCTCGAGTTCCAAATAAAATTTTTGTGATTTTATTCCAGGAAACTGGCGATCTGAGAGAGAGAGTTTTTGTGTGTGTATAAATTTAAGAGTATTTTAGAGTGTGTGAGTGATTAGAACGTATGCAGAGAAAAGAGTGGTTAAGGAGTCAAGGAGTGGAAATTGGAAGTGACGATAGTGCATTGTGTGATAAAAATTCTAAAATGGAAGAAGCTGGAGGCAGTAGAGATCAGTCGAGGACGGAATCAGGGATCAAGGAAACGAGATGATAATGAGAATGCTAGAGAGAATGAACGATGAAGCTAATAGAGCTAGGGATGAATCGAATAGAGCGAGAGGACTCAAATCGAAAATTTGAGCAAATGAGTGAAGAATCGAACAGGAAGTTAGAGGAGATTAGTCAGAAAATAGATAAGACGAATCAAGAAGTTTCAGAATTTAAAATAGTCTTACCGTAAAAATGGGGGAAGTTGAAAATAGGGTTGAAAAAATGAGCGTGATATTACAGGTCTTCGACAGGAAATGGGACATTTAAGGTCCGAAGTACGCATTTTTTGTGAAGAAAAGATTAATGTAAAAATGACCGAAGTAACGGACTCATGTAGGGATCAGTTTGGCAGGGTAAAACGCGAAGTTAGTAGTATTAAATACAACATGTCAAATTTAACGGGGGATGGTCCCAGATTTTCTACAGGTGGAGTATCATTGGACCAACACATGAAGTTTTATGGCGATAACAGGGTAAATCCACAAATTTTTATTAATAGCGTAAGAAATCTAGTGGGAAATTTATTTGACGAACAGACTAAACTGAATACGATAAAGGCTTTATTAAAGGACAATGCGGAAGCATGGTACAATTTAGTAGGACAGGACATAGACACGTATCAGGACTTTGAAAACAAATTTTTAAAGCACTACTGGAGTGACCACAGACAAGACCAGGTACGAGACGACTTAATCACAGGGAAATTTAAGGGAGAATTTTCAGGAAGTAGGGAGCAATATGCTATACGCAAGTATAGCATAGCAAAGCAACTGAACCCACCACTGACGGACCGACAAATCATTAAGTATTTATCACGACACTTCGAGGCAGAAATAAGACAGCACGCAGCACTACAGAACATAGTGGACAGAGAAATGTTTCTAGAATACTTGCAGAGGTACGACGACGTAAGTAGTGGACGACCTCGGGATAACAGGGATAGACAGATCAACACAGTTAGGTTTGACAATAGACGGGACAACTATGCTAGAAGAGGGAATAGTTACGGATACCAGCGACAGAATTGGGAACAGAGACGACCATATGTTAGGAGTAATAGTTTAGGAAGGGGACCTGCACCGAGACCGGAACCTACCAGAGGGAATAGTTCACCGGACATGAGGGGGACTGCTAATACAGACACGGAACGAGTGGAAACGCCTAGGACATACGCTGAGGTGACGGCTAGACCAGGACCGAGTAGGGAAAACAGACCTGGACAGGATTTTTAGAACGCGACAGACCACTAGATTTCAGTGTAAATGTATATGAACATCCACGTGAATTTTTCAAAATTGAGGAGGAAGTAGAGCCAGAAACTAAGGAAAAATTATGTTTGCCAATTGTTAATATAGAAATTTTTGAGAATAATGTAGAAGTGTTACTTGATACAGGGGGAGAGGCGAGTTTAATATCGGAGGAATTCGTCAGCAAAATTAGGGATAAGGTTTGTGATAGAATTATGCCTATAAAGCGTAGTCATTTAGTAGCTCCAAATAAAAAGAAGTTTGCTGTAGTAAATAGTGTTGTGGTGCTTAGGATAGATATAGGAGGTTTAAGCTGTGAACAGGAGTTTGTAATTGTACCTGGACTGAAGTTTCAGAGCATTTTAGGTGTTGACTGTATGATGAAGTTAGGGGTGTTGATAGATATGGAACGGAAGGTAATAAGGATTAATGATAGGGTAGTGCCATGGAAGGGCAGTTATGAAGTCACAGAGGATGACACGGGGTTTAGTATTAATGTAGTAGAGGTAGAGGATGATGAAGGTAAACAGATCAACACAATAAGATGTCCAGAGGATAGGAGAGTAGAGGTTCAAGCTTTATTACAAAAACATGCAGAATTAGTGGGGTAGAAGCAAGCACAGCGTTAGGCTATGAGCACAGATTGAAGTGGATAATTCAGAACCGTTCAACGCAAAGGTTTATCCAGTTCCAGCAGCATATCGGGAGCAGGTGAAGGCAGAATTAAATAAAATGTTGGAAGATGGCATAATAGAGGTATCAAACACTCATTTCATAAATCCGTTGGTAGTAGTTAAGAAAAAGGATGATAGCATTCGTTTATGTTTAGATGCACGAAAAATTAATCAACGGACCAAACCGCAATTCCATTGTCCACCATCCATGGACACGCTTTTGACGAGATTAAGTGGCAAGTTTATTTTTAGTAAATTAGATTTAAGGAATTCATTCTGGCTGATTCCATTACACAAAGATTCTAGAAGGTACACAGGATTTTCCGTAGAGGAAAACTCGATAATTGTAAAGTAGTATCGTTTGGTTTGTCGGCAGAAAAGGAAATGATAATGAATAAGAAACAGACAAGTGTAGGGACTGAAGAAGAAGCAATATTTGAGAGTGAGGATAATAGGGATGAGTTTATTGTATGTGAGATAACAGGGATGATAAGTATAGATATAAAAGGAGGAGAAATAGGGATGAAGAGTATTAGGTTGGTGAGAAGAAAGACTTGGAGGGTCAAGAAGAGAGTTAGATTTAAATAACTTAATGAACAAAGAATAGAGATAGGTGAATTTTAGTATAGTTATAGAAAATAAAGCTAGGTATAGGATAAATATGGGAGATAATTAGAAATAGGTTTAGGATGAGAATAAAGGGTAAATGTAGGAAGAAAATAAGATAGGTTAAGTATACTGGGTGCTTCAAAAAAATGTATACACACTTTGAACTTCCATAGAAAATTTATTTACCGTTCTACAAAGTTAAATTTCAGGAAAATAGAAAGCTGAAAGTCCAATGTAAATGAAACATAAATAACAAATGTTAATACTGTTCAAATTGGTGACCTGCAGCATCAATACAATTCTGAGTACGAGTCACCACAGATTCTGTACATCGTATCAAAACGTCCAATGAGATTTCTCTACACACTGCTTGAATCTCATTCCAAAGAATGTCTAGGTTACGTGGTTTACGTTTGTACACCTCATCTTTTACTGTGCCCCACAAGAAGAAATCCAGTGGTGTAAGGTCTGGAGAGCGTGCTGGAAACTCGATTGGCCCCTGCGTCCTATCCACTGGCCCGACAAATTTTGATCCAGGTAAGCTCGTACGTCCCTGTGATAGTGCGGCGGAGCACCATCTTGTTGAAAATAAAATCATCATTACCGTATAATGCACGAATGGCAGGAAATATGGAATCAGCAAGCATTGTTAGGTAATTAATACCAGTTACAGTGCCTTCAAATCGAAAAGGTCCAATGAGTCCCCTTGAAGACAAACCGCACCACACATTTACACCAGGCAAATTTACAGCTTTTTCAATTGTAATGTGAGGATTTTCTTCACACCAGTAAACACAATTGTGTCTATTGACAGTTCCATTAAGTTTGAATTGGGCTTCATCCGACCAAATGATGCTACCCATAAATCCCGGTTCACGTATCACCATCTCCTGAATCCATTCACAAAATTGCAACCTTCGATCTGGATCGTCGTCATTTAGCTGTTGCACCAGCCTTGGAATGTAAACACGATACTTGCCTCTCTTCAGAATGCGTAGCACGCTGCTAGCACTTACATCACTTTCACGTGCCCCTTGCCTTGAAGATTTGTTAGGAGAGCGTTGAAACAGTTCCAAGACTGTCGTTGATGACTCATCACTTGTAGCTGTTCGAGGCCGACCTGAATGACCTTTATGCACATCACACACTGTTCCATGAACTTCGAATTTGTCTCGTATGCGTGTAATTGTTAATCTTGAAGGTGGTTCTGTATCATACTCCCTTCTCCACTGTCTTTGAACTTTATTTACATTCTCAAACTTCCAGTACCACTTAATAACCTGCTTTCGTTCTTCAAAACTCAAACGTACGTCCGCCATGTTGATATTACAAATTCCAACTGATAATATAACATAGAGGGATGATTATGCTGGCACCTGGCGAAGAAATATAACATTAGCCTTGTAGTGCGGGAAAACTACAATAGTTTAAAGTGTGTATACATTTTTTTGAAGCACCCAGTAGATATTTCATATAAGATTAGTTAAAAGTTAGGAATAGGATAGGTATATAGGATGTATATAGGATTAGATGGATAAGTAGGATGAAGTTAGGGATAATTTCAGTTTATAGAATTAGGTGAGAGTTAGAAATAGGATAGGGATATAGGATAGGTGTAAATATTTTTTTTGTTGTGATTGGATAAGGTAGGTAAGTTAGATAGATAAGGGTAGAGAGAGTTAGGCATTTTTTTTTGTAAATTTCGTTTGCGATTTAAATATTTTATATTTGAATTCAAATAAGTGGGATTATTTGCATTTAAATAGGGGGAAAATACTCATATTTAGACCAGGGTAGAAAATTAATGAATTACATAAAATAATTTTAATCACCGTGTATAAGGAATTTTATTAGATAATACGCTTTATTAAAACACCGTGGAGAATAAAAATTCATTCGTTTCAGTAAAAATAAGAGATTTAAAATCATGTACAAGACGCTTTATATCAAAAGAAACAGTATTAACAAGCTCTACGGGTAATGTAATTATTCCGAGGAAAGAAACAAATGGAAATTACGTGCAAAATTTATATTAATTAACCCTATTTTAAGTAACCGGTATTGAACAAAACGTACAGATAATAACTAATATTTAGTTAGGATTCACTAAAATTTAAAGGGTATTAATTTTAATTGAAGTTAATTGAACCGTTAGTAACATATAATATCTATGAAAACTTGTAAAAACCCAATAAAATAAAGCTCTGAGAATTAATAGGATGTTTGAACACCTGGGTTTATTTAAAAAGCTCATTCGGCGAAAATTTTGCAGATAATTAATGGTTCAGAGAATCTTGTAGAAACCGTCGCATAATAGTTACGAGAAATGCTAAAGGTGGGTTATTTCACACTCCACATGGACTAAAATAATCGATAATAAAGAATATTAATTTGCATCAATAAGAACAGGTTAGATAGAGACAGATAATATGCGCAAGACCGAGACACATATAGTAAAAGGCGTGAGTAGAGCAACGTCATGGGGTTGCAATTGGTTGAAAGTAAAAGGCAAACTTGAGAGGTAAAAATAACAGTTCGGTATAAAAATCAATTAGTTATTTCCAGACTTTGCGTGCCGTGTTGAAATTTCGGAGATTTAACTGGGGCGAGTGAAAAATTCGTAAAAACCGACGGAATGGGAACATAGCATGAGAAATTCTAAAGAATTGTCTGTTTTAAGGACAAAAGCGACGTGCCGGCTATCCGCTATATATACCGGGGGTAATATGAATTTCGCTCTCTTAGACTTTTGACTATTCGATGCGTTAAAAGCTCTCTTACATCCGCGACTTGATTCAAGATGTTAAACAGTGCATTTTAGTTTGATAAAATAATTTAAAGTTTGCTCGTATATTTTAGTGATTCAAAATAGTTTGTTATGTACGTGCTAACATGAATGTACTTCAGTGCACTTAGATACAAGGTAATAAAGTTTAGTATCACTGTACCAATTGGTAAAAATTTACAACGACAAATATATACACAAAAGTAGGCAGTTTTGGCGTATATTGGTGAAAGAAGTATGAAGTTCTTTGTTATTTTTCGGGGGTATTAATACTTAAATGGTGCATAAACGTGTCTGGATCCACAAGACTAGGGTCAGATATACACAGATTAGTTCCGGAAAAGCCCTGAAACAACTTTAAATAAATGGTGATGGAGAAAATTTTTAAAGAGTTGAGAATCAGAAGCCGTAAATATAACCCAGTTGGAATGGTGTGATTAACAAAGGGACGATGTACATTGAAGCTACGAGTGCAAGTAACCTTCAGGTAAATTATACTATTTTGTTTGAACTTTGATATTGTTGTGTGTGTTGAATAACTTTATAATTGATTTACTCAAAATGGACAGTAGTGAAATGGTACTAACAATAATATTTTAATTTTAAGGTGAAATTTGCTTGTTTAAGTAGAAAGGGGTATTTAGTATTGATGTTCTGGATTATGATGAAAATTTGGGTATGTCTTTGAGCTCAATTAGACGAACCTGGTTAATTAACGTAAAGGGGTGGTAGATGCTCCCTTTGTACTCTGCATATATTGTTATAGTAATTAGTAGGCATCCTACAAGGACTTTAATTCTGGATGCACATTAAAATGATAATAAATTTAATTTTGAAATATTCCGATATTAAAATTTATGCTGAATATTAATTTTGAAATTTTAATGTATTGTGAATATTGATGTAAATAGAGTTAACGTTGATGTTTGTGGTAGGAATGTGTTTATTTTTTTTATGTATGAGGATGAAAGCTATCTAGAGGAGCAGCCGAGGCGATTAACAGAAGAAAGTCAACGAACCAGGTAATTTAATAACTTTGTAGGTTTCACAGCATTCTTTGGCATCCAATTTGTAGGGGCTCGATTATAAAGCGTAGTTCATGGAATTTGTTGGTATCACAGCAAATTTGACGCCCAATTCGTGAGGCTCGATTCAACTACAGGGAAACACAGCAATATATATATATATATATATATATATATATATATATATACATAAAGTGCAAGCAGACACTCTAAACACCCTACAGCATGTGATTTTCCAATGCTCCACTCGAAGATACTACACTGGCCAGGAAGCGAGTTATTTTTACCTGGAAATTTTGAATTTTGTCAAACCCTTGCTGTTACAAGGAAGGTAGGAATCTTTAACATGGGTGACAACACTCACACACGGGACCTCCATTTTACCTCTCATCCGAACGAGGGCGTATTTTCGTGAAAAATGCTCGCCTAACATTTTTCAAGCAAACCGTATCGGGATTTGAACCCGAGACCTTGGGCATGTCATGTACACCACTTAGACGCCGGATTTTAAGATACCCAAAAATCTTCGTGCTTCCTCTTATATTTTTTTCCATAAACAGGTTAGCAACACCCGGACTCCTATACATTTCCAATTTACTCAAAGAGTCATTGTAACTGCATTTAATAAGTATTCAAAATAGAGTGGTTTGTTCTGTTAAGTACTATTTGTGCATGATCTTGTAAAATCGGGAAAAGTTGAGCTTACCGATTTTAAAACACTTTGAAAATCCGCATAAATGACAAACGAAGTACACGTCTGCCTGTGAATATTGGAAAATTCTACAATATTATTTAAAACGTTTGTCATGGTTGCAGTCCAGTAACTGCATTTTCTCTCCGCATGTTTGACTAACGCATCCGCCGTTATGAAAGTCACAAAACAGTCGTCACAAGTCATTTAGCGTGCACAATTTTAGATAGCAGCTTTTTATCCAATCTACTGATAGTTACTTAAGCAGTTGTGCTGGTTCTGTCTCTCCTGGATGTATAAAAGGTTGAGGTGTTGTGCGCGTTTTCTTTGCGTAAACGGTAAAGCATCAACAAGTGATTTTTCTTCCACCCCAAGCACATTGGTCTTTCTGTAGTTCAAACTTTGGGATATCACTAACCTTCACAGGAAGATCGATCCCATCCAAGTTTAAAACGATGTTGTAGTGAGAGTTCTTAGATACTCTGTGAGGATTATGTTCAACAGGATGCAACATAAGCTCTATTGATCAAGCAAAGCACGCAGTGTCTGTGTTTCATATGCTAACGACTGATTTCTTGTTCTTAACTCAAGCAGGCAAGTATAAGTACGACGATCCACGCAAACATGCGTATTTGTTTTCGCTTATTTCGAAGTATAGCACTTGTTTGAGGGGTCCAACCTGAAAAAGAATATTTAAGATCGATACATTTAATTGTAAATCCTCCCTGTTTCCTTTTCCTGAAATTCCTCAGATGTTACACCCACTGTTCTTGAAAATCCGCTATAAATATCATTTAAATCTTTCGAAAACGTTATCGACTTGTTTCTCGTGTTAAACGACTTGCATCGCCGACACTTTCCGGCGTATAGCCCAAATACCTACACATTAGCATTTACAAAGGTGTGGATCTGTAACTATTCTACAACAAACTGCACAAAATAGCCTTTTTTCTCTTGCAAGAATTTTGACACTCCGTAGATGCTATTTACATTCTTTACTTGACAGGCAAGGATTGGGGTCTTAAACGCAGTGTGGTCTTACGTTTTATTCGTACAGTCGATCAGTGCACAACCTTGGGCGTAAATTATTACGCTCCCAAATGTGGTTGCAATTATTGGCGTCACGGGTTAAGGTAACAATAATCCGACGCTTACTAGCTTATTGTTCGCTAGAGCCAAAAACAGTCACAGCTCATCTTCAGAGAATCAGAGTCGCCTTGGAGTAGTTTCTACAGTCTCCAAATTCTGAAAGCAAAGTGAGTGCACCTACACTTTTGCTAAACATTAGATGTTTTTGTAGATAATTAAGGAAAAGGTAACAGAGATCACTTCGCCGGAACTGACGCGCAACCGTATTCAATATTGTTCGATATACGGTTTGAAGTCAAGTCTCCTGCTCTAAAATGCATTTTTCCCATTAGCTTGTTGGCATCCTCTCTATACAACATTTCTCGTGGCTAGTCGCGTTAACCGCACTTAATTCCTTTCTCTGAGAAATGTGTGCTTATGCTGAAATATTCAATAAATTATGGGGTTTGGTCCTCTTTCGTGGAAATTCATAAAACCTTTATAACACTAAAGGGAGATGTACACCAAATCGAAATCGAGTAATTCCAATTAAACGAGTAGCGCAGGGTAAAAGGAAGAAGGAGAATGAGGCTATAAGAAATGGAAAACGTTAATAAGCTATTTGGGGATCAACCCTGCGGGACAATAGGACGGAGTTGGGTACTTATAAACAGAGAGTAAGAGCGGCGCCACCTTGCCTGGAAGAATAATAAGCAAATGGAAACAGACGGGTAACGATTGGCGAAAACACTGTCGATTAAAAAACAAAATTCCCGATAAACTTGAGAGTTAAAACACAAATATGAAAAATAACTGGCAAATTACTCCCATCTGCACCTGTAATAAAAAGAGACAATTTGCAAAAATATAAAGCTCATGTAAATCAAAACACAAAATATTTTTCTATTTTCTTAAGTCCATTTTGAAATATAAAGTGAGAGATGCTGTGTAAGTACCTATGCATTGCTTGAACGCTTCGTATAATTTTGTACTTCACTCAAATAATTCTAATATCTGTGGGGCCATAAAACAAATCAGATTTTATAAAATTTGTATAATTTCAAAAATAGAATAACTTGTCGTTGTTCTAAATCATTTGTTTTCTTTGTATATTTTTTTAAATGAATAATAATTAAAATTACGTACATATACAATTAATGCTATCGTGCAAAAGTTGCTTTACATAAAAAATTTATAACTCAAGTATACACCAGTAGCATTTAACTAAACTAAAAATGTTCTTACGTTTTTAGAAATTTTCAGCAGAATATGTAAAATTAAAATGTTTAAGTTTACAACTGTAGTAGAAACTTAATATGTTTGAGAGACTAAGTGTACACTCCTTAGTTAAACATAGTAACTTAACCGAAAAGAATTCGATATTTTTCAATTAGCTCTATAATGATTAATTACTTTAAAAAATTGAATTTTGATGTCAACAGTACTGTAAACTAACTGGCAAACTACTCTTAATTAAGCTCTAAGAATCTATTCTAAATGCATATAGTTTAAGGAATTTTCAGAAAATTTCAGCATTATAAGATGCATGAAATATGTAAAAATACTGGCAACCTCAAAATATCGTTTGCAAAGTTTTACGGTATATAAGCTTTTTCGATTTATTCTGATTTTTTTAT
Source organism: Platerodrilus igneus (assembly GCA_036346225.1). Lineage (NCBI taxonomy): Eukaryota > Metazoa > Arthropoda > Insecta > Coleoptera > Lycidae > Platerodrilus > Platerodrilus igneus. Next base: position 2,727,281 of record JARFIW010000165.1, on the reverse strand, counting down.
AGTGAGTCGTTACAAATTTATAAGTGGAATTTATAACTTAACCTAAATACGCCCCTATTTATTTTTAAGTTATCCTGTAGTAGACGGCAAACTAAATATGTCCAGAAGGCTAAGTTCAAGTTCTTGAGCCAATACTGTAAAACAAACTGTCACGGCAAACATGCTAACAACACATCTGCCTGACACATGTATCTACAATAAAAGGTGATCGCTAAGATATGCCTGAAGTTTTCCTTAAAAAAGTAATATAAGCCTTGAATTACGAGGCGGTGAAAAGTATTTCGAGATACTCTGTCATATCTAGTTCTGTTGACTTAAACTGCAACCCACAAACGTATAATAGCGACTTCTGCATCGTAGACTCAAATAACCAACTCAGTTCGGTGCAAATGTACGTTACCCAGTAAATTGAACGGGTCGAATTAATTGAACGTAGTTTCACAAACAAATTTGTCTGTTAAACTGCCAGAGTTAAATTCTCAAAAACAAAAATTTTTTAATTATAATAATTTGTGCTACGAATAAAAAATAAAACGTAGCCTTCGAAATACAAATGTAAGATTTTTAACCATTGTAATGATTTTAAAGCCAACAAAACCATAACAAAGGTAGAGGAGCCCTGATTATCATTACAGCGTCGAGTTCGTCAAGAGATTCACCAAAGTCAAGACCAGGTAGAGCCTCTCATTGTATGTGAAACTGCAGCTGACCCGTGCTACTAAGCTGGTCTCCAGATCAAGAATGGATGTGATAACTGTAAATGAGTAATAAAGCTGCAACTACAACAGATAGTGCAACCTAAAATTGTTAAATACACAAAAAGGATGTAAATTAGCGAAAATTGTCACACGTAAATATTTGAAAAAGTAATTACAAATATTTATGCTAATAGGACTTACCAACAAATTTTCTATAAAAATAGCCATTATTCGATAACGTAAATTGGACAAATATTTATATATCGTTCTTTTTAAAATAAGTAGATATCTCGAACATTTACAACGCTACGATTTCAATTACACCATATTGAAATGTATTGCATGAATAACTAATTCAAAAGCATACGTGATCTATAAGGAAGTCCCATGCTTTTTCTTTGTAAGGTATTATGAAATAGGTTACGTAGGGTATAAATGGCAGATGTCGCAAATATATATTCTAAAATGTCAGGATTCTTAGAAGTGGTAAGTGAAGGAGTCTTATTTAAGTGCAAATTTGAATATGTTTTTAGTTTTAACGATACAATAATATACATGTTTCTAGTTTAGAGACTAGATAGGCGCGAACTTAAAATATGGATGAGCCAACTCAACACATTTCTTTTCATTAAACATTTTTGTATAAGCTGCCTCTGAGTCGCATTGGAGTAGTTTATTCCACGTTTCCAACTTCTGAAGACAAAGTGATTGTACCTACACTTTTACGTAACACGGGATGTTTTGTAAGTTCGATAGATGGTGTGAAGTCAAATCCCTGCCTTAAAATGCGTTCTTCCCACAAGCCTGTTGGTATATCATCCATACAACGTTTCTCATGGCTTGTCGTAATAACTACACCACATTCCTTTGCCTGAAAAATGCGTGCTTAAGCGGAACACAGACGAAAAATTAAGGGATTTTTCTCTTTTGGTTCTTGAAAAATTATATTCATAAAAACTTTACACGTAAGAACTAAAATTAAAGATGGGAAAAGAGCTTTCCCGTGATAGATTCAAAAATCGCTAATCATAATATTAAAATGAAGTTTGATGCAGCTAAAAAGCGCAACTGTAGATAAGTAGGCGGTTACGAGAATCAGATAGGTTTGCATGTGATTGCTGATTGCAAGGTTCCGAGTTCGATTCCCGACACGGACCGCTTAGAAAATGTAATGCGAGCATTTTTCACAAAAATACGCCTTCGTTCGGGTGAGAGATAAAATGCATGTCCCGTGTGTGTGTTATTACGCACGTTAAAGATTTCTACATTGCTTGGTATAGCAAGGGTTTGGCAAAATTCAAATCTTCCAGGTAAAAGAAACTCGCCCCCTAGCCAATGTAGCAACTTCGGGTGGAACATTGTAAAGTCAGATGTAGGGGTATAAAAATACACTATTTTCAAATTGGGGTCAGTTACAATATGATATGCGTAAGAAAATGTTGCGCACAATCAATAAACGGTACACTAAAGAAGCTCTGAAAAACGCAGTCAATAAAATTTTGTAGTCTGACTAGTTTGTGCGCTGCTGATAAAAAGTATAATGTACCTAAAACAACGCTTCACGATTGTCTTAAAAGACTACAGGTGCAAAAGATGTGAACCGAGCGAAGCAAGAAGTTGTGTTATCAATTCAGAACTTAGATGATTTTATCATTAATTCATGTGTAAAGGAAGTTGACAAGCACTGTTTTTATTCCCTTCTAATATACTCGATAGACTATCGACCTGTGGAAAAATCAAAATCTCTACATCTCTAATTTTAGACCTGAATGGGCGACTTGTATAATGTTTACGTGCTTTTGTTTATAGTATGATTGACGGAATTAAAGAAATTTGTGAGAGATTGAGAGTTGAAAAACTAGAAATTGATTCTCAAGAAAGTGTCTATATGGAAGATTCGAAAAAGGAAAATCCAGAGGTGAAAAAAAGAATAGAGTGTAGGAGAAATTCTGGAATCGGAAATGATGACTCTTCTATTACATCTATATAAAACCATGCCGGAAATGAGTAAAAAGAATGAAAGAAGTGTCAAGGGAATGAGCAAACAAAATGAGAAAAATATCAAACACATGAGTGAAAATATAAAAGAAATGGGTGAAATTGGATCGAAAAAATAAGTGAGAATTTAATAAGAATAATAAGGAGTTAAAATAACAAAGTGAAAGGAGTGAAGAAAAATTTAAAAAGAGGAGTGACAAGATAACGGCAGACTTAACAGAAACTAATAAGACTGGGGAGAATATGAAATTTCAGATTAGAGGTAAAGTGGTACAGATTGTAGAGGATATCAATGACATGAAAAAGAATATTATTCGAATAAAAGCTAATCAGAAAGCGCGTGAGAGGGAGACGAATCGAAAAGTCAAGAAGTTAGATCAAAAAGTAAACAAACGCTGTCAAACTGGAATTAAAACATGTATAAATGACTTAAGAAATTCTGAAAACAAGATAGAAAATTTAGAAGATAGGGTGTAAAATATTAATGTTGGGGAATTCATGAGGTGGAGTCCAGCCAGTGTCGCGTTGGAACAATATTCAAAATTTTATGGAAATATCAAACTGAACCCTAAAATATTCTTAAATAATGTCAAAACTTTAATACAGAGTAGCTGGGATGAAGAGACGAAACTAAACATAGTAAGATTCATGTTAAAAGGAAGTGCAGATATATGGTTTGGACTTATTTAAAGTGAATTCAACTTCTTTAAAGATTTGGAAATTAAATTTTTAAAACATTTCTGGGGATAAACAATAATATAAAGTGAGATACAATTTAATTACGAGCAAATACAGCAGTGATTCTAGCATGGCAACTGAATTGCATATCATAACAAGAAATCAGTGTGGTGAAACAAGTTGATCTTGATCTTCAAAGCAGAGGTAATGCAATGCATCGTCTTACAGAATGTAGTGGTCAAGGATGGTTTCCTAGAATATTTTCAAAGGTATGACGAAATGGGTCAACCTCGGGGGATGGCGACTAGACCTAGGAGCCAGCCTATACATAGATTTCTTCCGATATCAAAGAAGCAGTGAACCGGAACGTTACAATGGTAGAACGTTTGATAGAAGGAACGTTAATAGGACTAACTGGGGCTAAATAATACCATCGGGCGAGACGTGGGAAGGAAGAATAAATTCCGAACGATTGGGAATAGGACCTCAACTCAAGGAAGGGGAGACAATGAAAATTCACAAAGAGATTGCGCCAATAATGAGAATAACAAGAAATGCCGAGACGGTGAGCAGCCCAGGACCTTCAACTGCGATACTGGATTTTATTTAAACCGAACATACCCTTAAAAATTAATCAGTATTTACATAAGCGAGAATTTTAAAATTTTATTACAAATTGATGAACATGTAAACAAAAATTTATTATCTATTTTAAATTTGAAATATAGAAGGTAAAATTTTTAAGGTACTTATAGATACACGTGCTGAAGCGTCGCTAATTTCAGAAAATTTTACTAAAAGCAACATATAGAAATTAAATAATGAGTTGATACTCATAAAGAAACGTAACTTCTAGCACAGAACAGCTGAAAGTTTGCAAATATAAATAACATGGCAATCTTTAGATGTGAGTTAGGGAATATAAAGCTTCAATACGAATTTATTGTTGTATCTGGATTGAAGATGGAGACAATTTTGGGAACGGACGTAATTGATAGATTGAAATTGATAGCTGATACAAAGAAGAAGAGGGTTACATGTAGTAAAGAATATATTAAATGGGATGGTGAGGTAAATATTGAAGTCGGTAAAGCCTGTGTTATCGTTCGGGTGGGCGGCGCTTGAAAGTATGTAGGCTTGGCTTGATTATTTGTTTAATAAGTAGAAGTTAAAATAAATGTAAGTTTAAAAATACAGGAAAATAAGCATGAAATTGAATTATTTTAACAGTTTGAGCGGTTTGCAGGTCTTCGGTAATCTTCGGAAGTCTTCGGATGGCTTCATGGTTGCTCGTGGAACCAGAAATAAACTTAAACGCTGATTAAATGAATGTATGTACAGTTTAACGGAGTGTATGTTTTCGGTAATCTTCGGATTTCTTCGGAATGCTTCGGAAGTTGCTTATGAGGCCCAGAGAGAACTTGAACAACGGTAATTAGAAAATATGTACAGTTTGAAGAGGTCCAGACATTTTCGGTGGTCTTCGAATCTCGTCGGAAGGCTTCGTGTTTTAATTGTGGGTCAACGTTTCGTTGCAGAGAATTATGATATGAAATTAAAAACTACTAATTTACAATATATACAAGTATAGAGGGTTCAGAGGGTCTTCTGTTGTCTTCTGAACTCTTCGGCAGGCTACGTGGTAGTGATGCCTCTAGGGAGATGTCTTCCCGGTGGTAGAGTTTGACAGATGCAATCACAATAACGACTTGTCGGTGAAGTGTGGAATGGAGCTTAGCGTTTATATGTGCTTTGATAAGTATGAATTGATGAATTATAATGACGTGCCCTGGGTACGGCGTCGGACAGCGTCACCGTAGGAGGATACGCAGACTGTGAGGAGCACTGCGTGTTGAAGTACATCAGGCTATGAGGAGCGCTGCTCGCTGAAAGTTTTGCAAGCTATGGGGAGCACTGCAAGGTGTTTTTTAGGCTATGGTGAGCACTAACGAATGTCTTTCGGAGAATTTGAAATTATATAATTCCATTTCCTATGCTTCGTGTGTTGAAAAACGTTAATGATGTCTTTAATCAATAGAATTGTATATTTCGATTTTAAGATGTAAAAGAATATCCAAATTTAGTTTGACCAGTGAACGTGCTAATTTTTGGGTACCACAAAGAATAAGTTGGAAATTTCTCGCGATTCTTAGTTTGTTCTATTTTCAGCTGGTGTACTTTGATATAGTCAACGGCAATTCCTCAGTCTGTTCTGTGTTCAGCTCACGTGCGATGACATAGTCAACATTCCCCCCCGCTGAAAAGTGTGGCTGGGTTGTTATAAGGATGCAGCGGGGTCTTTGTTGTTAAAATATTTGAGTCTGTGGCGGCATTTTTGCTTTCGCTTTGTGCGGCGGCGTCGGGCTTCACTATGATCGCTTGCTGCTGGATGGGTTGATTGTGGTCAAAAGGGTACCTGTTCTCGGGACATGCATCCATAGGTATGCCTGTCTGGATGTGCGCCTTGCACATAGTTGGGCAGAACGACACGAGCAGTGTGAATAGCTCGTGGTCTGCAAGTTAAATTTCAGTGGAGCGTCTTACGGCTATGTGCGAAATGCATGGAGCCTTGTTTGTAAACCATCACCACCTTCTGGGCTGAAGCCAGAATTTGCCCGAAATGATATCCTCAGCGAGATTTGCTACTGCGACGGTCGTGGGTGTTGCGAAATAATAAGATCACGTTTGGGGCTATGGTTCCGATGTACCGAAAGAAATGCAGTACGGTGGCTAGACTCAGCCGCAGGAGGGGGTGGGCAGCTGGTCTCCGGAAAGGGGGGACCGTTATGGTTTATGAAAGCGGGAATGGGCGCTAGGGTCCGAGCTGCTACTAAAAACTTAGAACCTTGACCCAAGGGTTCCGAGCAACCACAAGGCAAAGCAATAGCTTCCCAGAGTCCCAAAATCTCAATTCCCTTACGACGATAACAAATCTCATAAAGCCAAACTCAGAGGGATTAAATACACAATTTAATACCAGCGGCAAAATTACACGGATTACAATGCTGAAATAATCACAAAATAACCTGTAAAATAATATAATGTTAAAGCATAAACTATTTGCAGTAAATGAAATAATCAATAGTAAAAATAAACTTGTTTGCAATAGGCAAAATAATAGATGGCACAAATGGTTACAACATGAATAAGTAAACGTCTTAACTATGTAAAACTATTGCATAGGGCGGGTTCCGATTCGCTAAAATTTGTGTTGATTTAGCTGTGATCCACTATCGGGCACTAGACGTAGCATGTAGCGCTGCAGCTAAATATTAGAGGGGGGGGGAGTATGTAATAGTCGTTTTGGCATACCAACACAGACCTGCTTTCAATAAATAAAATACCATAATAATAGAAGAGGATTGCATGGAATCATAGCGAAAGGGGTTTCGTACCCGTTCAATAACGTACGAACTGTATTGAAGGGAATATAGCAAAAAAAAAAGTTTGGTGTGGGAGGTAAACTACACTGTACCTTACAAAAGCTAGTGACGGGCATGAATAGACGTTATGACTATTAAATACAGGTAAACTTTACATCAATACTACATAGAGGTGATTAGGCATAAGCACTTAAATTAACATGGGTAACATTCGCACAAATACTAAGTGACGGCAATAGGGCTCTTAAAAATTGTTACATCTTGAATTAACTTATTTGTATAGCTTAATTTATAGGTAAATCTTTTGTAAATATAAATTTCAGAACACCCAGTATTGATGGTATAAATCGTAAAAATAAATAGGTGAGTAAAATACGAGTGCAACCCTATTTAAACACTGGTGGTGAATGAAGGAAAGACCTAACTCATCCTGTATGGCTGTCTAATAGTACCTTAACCAAGTTGAGGTGGGCCCAAGTACACCTAGGTCTTGATGTCGACAGCGAGTAGCGTCAACGACCACGACAGGGGTATGTAGATCAAGGTCAATTTATAACAGGTTCAGCACGGACAAAGCGTAAGGTCATCCCACAACCATCAGGCTCAACAACAAAATGAAGCAATCACAATGGGGGGACGACAAACCAATACGGAAGAGCTTATAACGTAAATTAATTAAATTACTGGTTGGATTAACAAGTTAGGGGTTATTTTTATATCCCCAAATGTGACCAGTAACTTTTAAGGAAGGATTTCCTTAAAATGATGGAATGCAAATATCTTCCGACTGTGCTAGGGGTCTATTCCTTGGGCAGAGCTTATGAGGATTGGTCGTGGTTCTTTTTACAAAGCATTATTTTATTACTAGGGCTAGATTCTCAACAAAACAGGGGTTTGAATAGGGCGTCACCAAGTCATTAACTTTAAACACAGGGTTTCCCTAAGGGGGACTTGGGCGTCCTTAGGGAGGAATACTGTATTAACTGCTAACGCAGGAGCTGTAAAGAAAATTTAATTAAATCTACAAAAATGAGGACACAAGAGGTATTCTCTTGCTACCTCATATCAAAAAAACAACAAAGATTAATCAGGCAACAATAATATGAACACAGATTTTATGCTTCAAATACTGAAAAGGCTATTAAAGCTTCTTGTTAAATTGGGTTTACCACTTTACTCTATTTGATCTTATACTTTGACCTACTACTGAACGTACTTGTTCAGAATAAAACAACTAATTAAGAAAGTTAAATGTTGCTTCTTTAACTAAATTTGTCCTTTCATAAAAATTGTAAATATAAAATTCATGTTTAAGAAAAGATAATACAAGTTTCATCTACTCATAAGGTAGGATTATATATTTAAAAAAAAATATCAAAAACTTTAAATGTTGCTTTAGTTACAAAAGTTTAACTTGAATTTATACCAGAAATATCAGATTTGTTTTTCTGTTTACATATTTATAAAACTTTAACTAATTTGTCTATTAATTCATTATTCAAAAATTTTAAGTAAAATCATGCATATATGAAACATCAATAAGAACTCTTTAGGTTTGCCTAACCTCATAAAGTATAATGACTGTAATTATACTGAACTAGTATTGACAATAAAAATTTACTAAGGTCCTTCTTAATATGCAAAACGGATTTATGATAATAGATAGTTACAAAAATATTTTCTGAAGCAGCCTCGTATCAAAGATCACCAAATGTAGACGTGATGCAGGAATAATTCTAATCTCTTACCTTGGTTGTTGACATGTTGTCGTTACAACATGTTTGGGCAGGGATTAATACATACATTTTTCAGAAAATAAGTGACGTAAAATCCACATATTCCACAGAACACGAACAGCTGCGTGACCCTAGGACCGGACCATGCTAACTTCTATGCGTTTTTATTATACTTACAAACTGGACCAACCAAATTCCAATACTAAACTTAGATGTTCTACTGTGTGTAAATCTTAAACAAAAGTTTCAACATTACCATTCCAATGCATCATCGGACTTAATTTACAAACCATAAAAATTTCTACATACTTTGTAGAACGTTTCCTTAAAATTCAAACTTATTGTTTTTTCCATAACATTATATAAAATCTAACTATCCATCGTACGGTTGAAGGACGTTCATATTGGATCGATACCCTATCGCAAAGTTGACGTAAATGAACCATAAGTTGATACTCGCTGCCTTAGTTTTATAAAACCAGATAATATAAAACGACTACTTAAAGTTGAGAATTATAAGATAAAAATCTAATGGAGGACTTTCTACGAAGCGCTGAAAAACATGTTTTATCGTAACTTTTACGAAATCATTATAGAAATATTTTATGTGTTATTTACACAAATGTTCAAAGAATTATTAAATGAATTTATCAAAGGAATTATCCAAACAAAGTTATTTATTAGAAATTATTTAAAAACGTCGTTAAAAGGAACGTTATAACAGAAGAAAAAAAAAATACTAAAAGAGCGCTACAACAAAATTATTCAGTTGGTCTAATTAATTATTATTTTAATTCTTACCATCGTTAAAACACCAAGGCCTAGGGTTCAGCGCACTAGAGTTCTACTACCGCACAAAAAGCCAGACGCAAGTTACATGCCAGAACCCTTATTAGTTCCATAATCGTTCTCGACGAGAGCTCTAGCTAATGTGAGTGCAAATGTGCTATGCACGAAACAAGAAAGCTGCTTGGCCTTGATAATAATTGTATTAACTTTCGGCGCATGATGTTAGCAACCAAACTAGCATTTGTATGGCGGTTAGCACATATAATATCAATACTGGTATTTATTTGTTTAAAAGTGGTTTGCATGATATTAATGACTATACCAGAGTTAATAGGACTAACAATTTGTTGATGTTCTGCACTGGTCAAAAAAACTGTTACAAGCTAATCAGAAGAAAAGGGAAAGAAAAACCACTGCAAAAATGTAAAAAATAAATTGATATAATTGCAGGATTGGCAACTTACGTTCTTCGGCTTAATAATTAGATGATAAGTTAAATAATTTCAACGCTAAATGCATGCAAATCCACCAATTTAGGCGATTCATAAATTAAACAACTCAAAACAGAATATACAACTACACTTAGCGTAATCAAATCGTAAAATGCCATTATCGAATTAGGTTAACGTTTGTCTGCCGGTTCTAAGAGGGATCGACATAACAAAACTAGTCGCACGGGTAAGGTCGCGCGTAATTAAATAACAGGAGATTTCCAATACTATACTAAGGGTTATAAAACATAAGGCTAATACAAATGAATATTTAAATTATAAAGGACGTTAATTTAAACTTTACACTACTACCAAGAATGTTTCGTGGTCCGTCACTTGTCCAAGGGCGAATGGCGTGCGGAACTTGCCTTTGAATTTATGGAAAGGAAATGAAATAGATGAAGATGTATATAAGGTAGAGGAAGAAGTAAATGAATGGGGGAACAGGTAAAGATAAGTGAAGTAGAGTTAAAGAGAATTGAGAATCCGCGTAAGGTACAAGTTGAAGTAAAGTCAGCGTTATTTGAATATTCCCAAGATGGTGAGCTGAAAAATGAGGGAATTTTTAATAAGTTTTTAATAAATATAATTTTTACTTATTCATTTAATATTTCGAGACTGAAAAGTCATTCTTTTCTAGTTTGAACGGTAGGATGATTTTTTTTAGATAGGCTTGTGTAAAAATTTCCTTATTGAATATTTCGTTTCTTGTTTATTGACTTTACCTAACTTTTGAGAATTTTTATTCGTCGAGTTGCTAATAAAAACTTGTAAGTTAATTTTTGAGAGATTTCTTTTAAAAATTACCCCTAAACTTTTAAAATGAATTATCTACATTTAAAAATGAAAAGGTGTGTTTTGAACTTACTTCACGCCATATTTGTCCCACAAAACACAAAATGAGCGTAGTTTGCTACTTAAAATGATTTTCATTCCGGAAGAGGAGGTGTACCAATTCTTTGTACTATAAATTTGGATTTTGACAAAAAGTTGAAAAACTTTTGGATACTTTTAATGGCGCTGAGGTTGTCGTATATTCTACCAATCCTTCGACTCCAAAAATTGTTGCAATTTCGCTCTCGTTTGATTCACCTATAACAACGACTAGAATTATTTTCTCTTTTGAAATATTGACGAAACTGAAAATGTTAAAAGTGAATTCATGCTTAAACTATTGCTTGTGGAAGGACTTGTACATAAAAAATTAGATGCTCCTGTAACTGCTTTAAATTTTAATAACTTATTTTTATGTATAGCTCATCAAGATGTTTGTAAATGAAATTTAATTTTTTTGGATAATAACACAAAAACATCATTGGTTTCCCTTCTTGAAAAAAGTATGATTTAAATATCTCAAAAATTGTACCGACGAACATTTATTTAGAAGTGCTGTAGAACTGTTTTCTGAACGTACCTTAGCTTTATTTCGTAACATTAGACATCAAACTCAAAGGTGAACAAAACTAGTAAAGTTCTTAAAAAAGGATTTGCTACCTTTGATAATGACCATGAAATTTTATTTCAAATTCGCGCTCATTTTCAAGCTTTAAATAAAAATGTCGAATCTTATATTCTAAAGTACAAACTTTATTTAACCGGTTAGATAAAAACGTTTATGGATCAGACATTTTTCTCAAGTAATCCGTAATTTAATTGCATTCTATTCTGAACACTTAACTCTTCGAGAAATAGATTATATTTCTCATCTTAAGGACCTTTGTCGATCTCTACAAGAAGTAAAATTCTAATTGGAAAAATGCCATCCCTCAGTAAAACCCCAATCAAACTATTCTCAACTAAACGTGTCTCCCTCCGTAATGATTTTTCTAATAACGTTAATGATTTTTCTTCTCTAATTTCGAATACCAAAGGAATTAGTTTCGCTTCTTGGAATTGTCGGAAAGGTGATCATACTTATACTGATAGTACCGAACCTCAAAGTATTATTTGTTATGGTCGTGGAACATCTAATATTTATAAAAGAAAAGTATCCACATTGTAATGTTTGGCAAGACTACCGAAGGAAAGCTTTTTCCAAGGTACACGCGTTCTTCTCTTACAAAACCGTCCATCACTAAAACGACAAAACCATAATCAATGCCCAAATTAAATTTAAGTTCTATCTTACCTTTACCTTAGCTACCGAAAAGTGTCGATCCTGTCCCTACTAACTTATCTTTTATGAGAATTTATATTTCTTTAACTGAAATGTGTCTCACAACCCAGACATGAATGATTAAATTAGTTAGAAATCGTATATGCTTTTCATCACCTTAACTCTGCCTATGCAATGTTTAAAATTAAACCTATTGAAAGTCGTCCATACTTACCTATTTCCATTGCTTCTCGTTCTGTTGATCCACTGTTAGACACTGGTTCTAACTTCTCTTTGATTAACTCTACAGGCTTACACCAATTAACGAAAAAAAATTGGTTTTAAAATAATACCTTAAATACAACTATGATTGTCACCTATTCAGGTCAAGTTAAAGTGACCGGATCTATTAAAAATTCGTATAGAATTTCTTGAACGTGAAGTCATATTCTCAGTTGTACCTACCTTAGCCTATTCCTTCATTTCGGGAATTGCTTTTAACACCTCTTTACCATATCACTGAACTTCTTAGATTCTACCTAGCTAGCTAGTCTCATGGAAAAAGATTATGCTCCTTTGGGGGATTGCATTGAAAATTTCTCTTACTGAACAACAGAGTATATCTTTAGAGAAACCTATAGATAAATTTTGTGACCCCAGTACTTCTGTACTAGGGTGTGTTATAACTCTACCTCATGAAATTTTGACTGCCGATGCAAAACCATTCAAACAACGTAAATATCCCTTATCGTTTGCTGTGCAAAAATATTTATATACCGAAATTGATTAAAGGACTCACTGCGGTGTTATCCACGGAGTTTTTCTTCTTGGGGTAGTTCCATTTTGTTAGTTGGAAAGAAAAAAGGATAATATCGTATTTGTTTAGAATTTTTGATAGTTACTTTTACCACGTTCCAATTCCATCTTAAACCGTTTACGTAATGCGTTTTACCAAATACTTTTGGAATAATCTTTTTGTCAAAACTGCCTTTAGGTACCTGAGTAGATGTGATTGAATTTAACTTTTTACCGTTTGGGTTATCTAACTCCCCTCAAACACTTCAACGCACTATCAACACGACATTAGGTCACGGCTTACACTAAGAACGTGCTTTCATTTATTTTGATGATTTCTAATACCTTCGAATAATATTACTTAACTTCATACAAAGTAGCTAATTGCTTATGTAATTTTGGTTCTAAAGTCGATTGGAAAAAGTATAATTTTTGGCGTTCTTTTCTTCTTTTTTAGAACTTATTGTGGCTGAAAATAGACTACGAGCTGACCTAAATAGAGTAAATACTATTACCAATTTTAAAACGCCTAAAAACTTTTATTTCACAATTTTCGATGAAACATTCTATATTTAAACTGATGCTTCACTTACTGACTTAGCTGACATTTTCTTTCAAGATAAGATGGTTTAACCGGGAGAGGTTGAAGATATTATAATTTGAATAAGGGCCGCTATACTTGCGGCCACGTCCCCAATGCTCCACCCGGAGGTACTACATTGGGTTTAAACGCGAAAATAATCGTGCTTCTAATTCATTCTAACTTTATAGTTAATCCACCCTAAACAAAAAACTAAATAAAAATCTAACAAACTCTAACAATCTAACAAACCTAAAAATCTGACAAACTGAAACAAAAACTAAAAACATGGTTTAAATAATGGTATCCCTAGCGCTGACTTTGAAGTGTGCCCGATCAACAAGACACAAAAAATGAGAGGGGGAGGGATCCGTAATACCGGATAGCAGACGCCGGCTCTGCTTACCAGTGCAATCTGAAGGGTCGTCTTAAAACTATCCAAATATAGCCAACTAATTTAAATTCATCCCTAGCTTTCCCTATCATTCCCTAACTGATTTATATTATGATTACAATCTTCACAAATCTACTCTTCCTTCCCAAATATATACTGCAACCAAAATGGCGACAGAACGTCAAACAAAACAAATATGCCACAAAATAATACAATACATGCTAATAAATATAAAGTGTAAATATAAAATATAAATAAATATATAAATAAATGTCTAATAAGCGTTAAGCATATAGCAGTGCACAAAATAGCAAAAGCATCACCCTATTTATCAGGTGCACTCGCACAAGTATTATGTCGGCTAGCGCCATTACGCACAAAACGTGCTTGTTAAATTATTTCAAAAACTACTAATTAATGTAAATCAATGCTTGTGCGAGTACAGCCGCCACAATTTAAGTCTTACCTCGATAATAAAATTCTCCAGCATCCGAAGATCTGGTCGTCTGCCTACATCTAACTGTAACTTACTTCTAAGGGGAAGATGGGGTGCACTGCTAAAGTCCTGGTGGGTATGCACTAAATGTTCTGGGGGGGATCACAATCACTATCACTATCACTTCACTTTCAAGTCCTGGGGGGATGCGCGGAATCACTCTATTTTATTATCTTTGTTTATTTTATTGATTTAATTTAATGAGGGTTTCTGATTTATTTGTTATTGTTTATTTGTTATTATTTATTCCCGATTTCCCGATTTTCCGCACATAATTATGAAGATAAGCAGTGATTGTATTAATGGTGTGAAGGTTTCTCGTGCATATTGGACATTTGGGTATAATTATCGTCTTTTTTTTAATATCAGGTTTTGGTTATATCTATGCTCGTATCCTTACTTACGCCAAGTCAATCTAAAATTTTTCAATCCTCCCACCAACCCCACCGAATTTTACATGCGGTTGTCATTGTCTAATCTCGCGATCCTTCCCGCAAATTCTTTTAAGGCTGTCCAGAACGCCTTCTGGTTAACCACTTCCCCGACTTCCTCTAGGCTCTTTAGGCCATGCCAGACCTAGGATAGCTAATTTGCTATCAGCCAACCCTCGATTTCCCGCCTCAAGCGGGCAGTCGAAGAGCACGTGCTCTGCGCTCTCCGCTCCCTCGCCGCATTCGCCGCGGTCGCTGTTGGTTAAACCGAACCTTTGTAAATACGCCTTCAGGGCGCCGTGCCCTGTTATCAACTGCACCATTTTGTGATCGAGCTTAACCTCGATCTTACCTCTGGCTTCTATGCTCGGTATGAATATGTGGGTCAACCTGCCCGTGGCAGCGTTGTTCCACCTCTCTTCCCATTGTCGAATTGATTTTTCGCGCAGCTTTCTTTTAATTAAAGACCTCGGTATCGACGAATGTGATTTCCGAAAGTCGCCCGTCGCTGCCTCTTTAGCTAATTCGTCAGCCCTGTCATTTCCTACGTTACCGTCGTGCGACCTAACCCAACAGAACTTTAATCGTCGAAACTCGAGCGCTGTATGCGCTATTTTCCAGACGTCCACCTGGAGGTCTGTCGAGGTGTTCATGTTAGTTAATGCCGTCAGCGCTGATTTACTGTCGCTGATTATATAATAATCGTCTCTGCCCGTGTAATTTATTACGTAATCGATAGCCTCTCGTATGGCTACCAATTCGCACTGAAAGATAGTGCTCCAGTTCGCGAGTTTGGTTTGAAACCGAAACACCTCCCTTTCCTGCTTAAACACGACTAACGCCGCGCCTGCTTGCCCGTCAACTTTACGTGAACCGTCCGTGTAAATTCTGATACCCGTCGCGTCCCGATCACCTTCGACAAACTCGATTCGTTTAATATCGGCCGGATGCCCCAACTCTGATACCACGATCTTACTTGCAACGTCCCTATTACCAAGATTAATATCTTCGATAATTTCACGCCCTTTCCCTATATATATATATAAGTTTCCTATCTCTAATCTCCCTAACGACATATTCGATAGGTAGAGTCCTACTGATCACCAGGATCGCCTCCGTGGAGATGGTCCTGTATGCCCTCTCCGCCTTTACCGCGGTTATACGTTGCACGCTCGTTAATTGACGCATCTCCCGGACTTTACAACCTTCCGCCCATACGGATGCTGCGTACAGTATTGCCGGCTCAATTGCTCCGACATAGACCGTCCTCAGCGATTCGCCCCTGAAACCCCAGTTTATTTTTGCGCCGCCACCATTTTATTTGATATTTCGCTTCCTTTGCTTTTGACGTACTGCACGTGAGCTTTCCAATTTAACTTATCGTCAATTTTTACCCCGAGGTATGTAATAGCTTCCTTGAACGGTATTTTCTCCCCTCCTAGCTCTAGCCTAGGATGTCGCTGTCCCGGTTTCTTTCCGAAATAAAGCGCCTCTGACTTCGCCGTGTTAAATCTCAATTTTGCCGACCGCGACCATTCGTGTAGTTTATTAAGCGAAATTACACGCTCTTAAGAGCCCTGACAACCTCGTGAGCTACGATTGCCTTATCGGCACCTGTTCCTTGCGCCTCTGCAGCTTCCCGACGAACTAAATTGTGCGACTCTTAATCCTCCTCGAGTTTATCCGAAGGGAATAATTTTTCTAATATATACTCCGCCGTGGTTATAAAACCGTCCGTATATTCGCCTTTTGTTTTCTTTATATTACCGAGCGCGATTTTTTGTTGTTTTCTTCTAATTACGCGGTATGCGGTTCCCCATGGTTCTTTCTCTGAGTTTCGCGTGCAAAATTCTTTAAATTTATTCGTTCGGGTTTCTTCTATTAATATTTTATATTCGCGGTAACTTTGATTATATTCTATTCTCCGTTGTTCTCTTATAGCTCCCGAGGCGCGTTGATAGCGGCGCCTTAGGTTACGCGGTTCTATACTACTATACCGCCCCTGCGAGTCCTACGAGCTCCGAATACGACAAACCCATCACGAGCGGGATCGACCTTTTTCTTCAAGGTCGACATGACGTCCTCTTTCTCCCCTGGCCTGGCGTCGACCCTAACTGCAAAGATAGGCGTTGCACCCGCAGCAGCTGCAGCATACGACACCTTCCGCGGCATCGGCACCTCCTGGCCCCGGGAACAGTGCTGCCCTGAAACAGAAGCAACCACCGCTGGATTTCCCCGACAACACCAGCTCTCTCAGGACTATCTAGGCAAAGTCAAAGCGCCCTAACCATGCCTATAAGTTGGATCGTAACGTCGCGGATATCATCCACGGCGTGCCGAACCATCTTCCTGTCTTCCACGACGATAGTGGCGGAGGTCGTCGGCACCTTCCCATAGATGGCAGCGTGCGCCTTCTCACCCTGAACTTCAAGAGCTCCAGCTCATCGAGGTCGCTAGCATCAACGCTAACGTTGCTGCTAGTCGACATCGTGCGCTGGGCTCTCGAAGTAGAGGACAATTCTGGCGCCGCAACCACCACGTGTGGCCCCGACTCCCCCGACACGACCGCTGCAGACACAGACTTCTCTACCTCCTCCTGAATCCCTATCATAACGTGTTTTAAAACTACCTTCAGCTGTTTCCCCCCAACAGCGCCCTCAGCCTCCGACCTATCAGACTCCGACCGATTTCCCCTCTTCTTCCTGGGCAACGGTTCCTCGTCGCGGTAGACGACCATGCTGACAAAATTATCAACAAAGAATGACACCTAGAACGCAGCTCAAAAAAAGAATTGACCGCTACGACGCTAAAAGAACGACGCTAGAAAAGAGCAAAACGTTGGTCCAATAAAAATGTTTTGTTTAAAGATGAACCGTAAACAACCTTGTATTTATTTAAACTTTAAACCGCCCAATTAAATATTAAATTTTAACAAAAATACAGCGAGCACTAAGCGTCAAAAAACAACTCGAACCAAATAAATTCCTTAATGCAATAAAAATATCTCGATTTGAAATGTACCGTAAAGAACACTATTTATTTATTTTAAATTTTTAAAACCGCGAAATCAAATTTAAATAAATTAATTACTTCAAAATATCTAATTTATAAATAACAACACTTTATTTTTAAATGTAATTAACAAATAAGGTCGAGCGCAATCGGAATGCGGTACCGGAGATGACCTTTCACTTAATCACTTGGTAACTAGCACAACCTGTATTTGTTACACCGCTTAATTACACCAAAAATCGATTTAAAGGAACTTTTATGTACGCGTGTACTTAAATTACGGGAAATTTATATTAAAACTGTTTTAAAATTTACAGTTTTTAAGATATTTATTTGATTTAAAAGGGGCCTAGATTTTTGTTTTTAACTTATTATTTGATTATACGCGCACTATAAAAATTCACACACTTTTTGGTTGTTTTACCCGACTTTTTAACTCTATTTACGCGGTTTTCGTTTTAAATTTATTAAAAACGCTTTTTTAAGTTATTCGAAATTATTTTTGAGTATTTGTTTAGTAGTTTTTTGTTTTATAAACTCGAAATTTATTTGGTTTATTTTAAAACGCGGATTTTAATTTAAATTGCAAAGAAAAACGCGATTTATTTAGTATTTATTAGGTTTAAATTCTGTTTTTATATTTTATTTTCCTGCCCTGTATTTAAAATTTGATGGCACACAATTATAAAAATAAAACACAATAAAAAGCAAAGCTTCAAATAAAATAATACAACAATAAATAATATAAACCCTAGATAAAAACTTACTGTTATTGCTGAAGAGGGAGCTCGGCAAAAACACGTCCGCTCGCTTCAAGCGGCAACTAGAAAAAAAAAGTGGAGGTTGAGGATAACCTAAAGTGGGTGGTGGCCGTGGGAAGTCGGTGAGAGGTGGACGATAGGAGAAGAGAAGTGAAAGATATTAGGTGTTAGGCGGTAGGTGGAAAGTGAGTGGTGGGTGGTCTAAGGTTTGTTAACTATGAAAAAAATGGTTAAAAAAGATATAGAAGAGAAACTCGTAGCTGTAAATTAAAAATAAGAATTAAAGTAGTTTAGTTACAACAGCCAAAGAGTTAAACAAAGAATTTGCGGTCGTGTGTTTCCGTGTTTCAACTTATTGGAAAGAAATGTGGAAACAAAGATACATATTATTTGTTACAGGGTTTTCTAAACATTGATTTTATTGAGCGTCCGCATACAGAATGAGTACATAATTAGTCCTAAATTACTCAAAATGACCTAAGAATCCAGGCTTGCGCTCCGAAACCTTGGCCCATGCTCAGACGTAGCGCCAATTTCGTATACATTCATATTCTTATCTTGGATAAAGGGAAATTATACTTTTGAAATGCGTTGTTACCTTCGAGCGAGGGAGTCAGTTGTAGCTGGGAGGCGGTGCCTATTAGGGTTGACCTTGAGAATAGGGTTGACCTTGAGAATTTGTAGATCAACTGCTCGCACTGTAACAACTCATCTTTGAATTTAATTCTTATTATTAATAGTTGGTACTGGGGTCGGCGCCTTCATCGACATCGACATGGCGTCTCTCGAATGCTTAGAAGTTTGTTGTGGTCTGCAGGGACAACGCCCGTGAATAGTTGTGTTTTCCAGCCGCGGTAATGTGGAATGGTTGATACCCACGTCGGCTTCAAATCGGATTGGCGCTCTCTTAATTCTTGCACGTTACCCCGGACTAGTGGAAGAGCCGGATCGTTTGATCTAACCTAACTTACAGAGATGTCGTCTAACCTAGCCTAACCGGGAGAGGTTGAGGTTAACCTAAGGTTGATGGTGAACCGTGGGAGGAGGTCGGGAGGTCGGTGGGAGGTGGGAGGTGGACGATAAGA
The DNA here is from genome assembly GCA_036346225.1 of Platerodrilus igneus. Classification (NCBI taxonomy): domain Eukaryota; kingdom Metazoa; phylum Arthropoda; class Insecta; order Coleoptera; family Lycidae; genus Platerodrilus; species Platerodrilus igneus. The sequence continues at coordinate 2,707,859 of JARFIW010000165.1, read as the reverse complement.
GATGAAAGTTGGAAGATATTAAGTGTGTGGCGAGAGGTGGAAAGTGGGTGGTGGGATATCTATCTAAGGCTTGTTAACTAGAAAAGAACTGGTTAAAAAGAATACAGGAGAGAAAATCACAGATGTAAATTTGAAAATAAGTGATTTAGTTACAACATCCAAAGAGTAAACAAAGAATCTACGGGCGCGTGTTTCTGTGTTTCAACTTGTTGGAATGGAGAATGGAAACAAAGATGCATATTATTTGTTACGTGGCTTTCCTAAAAATTAATTTTTGATGGGTGTCCCTATACAGAATGAGTGCATAATGAGCCCTACATTACTCAAAGTGTCACCAGAACCCTGGCTTACGCTCCAAAACCTTGGCCCATGCCCGGACGTAGTGCTAATTTCATATACATTCATATTTTTTATGTTGGATGATGGGAAATTATACTTACGAAATGCGTTGTTGCCTTCGAGCGCTTGACGATTCGATGGATCTTGGGCTAGGGAGAGCACCGGGCTAGTAGAAACACAAGCTCTACGGTGGTACCAACTCCGGACTAGTTGAAGCACAGCTGTCGGTTATAGGTCTCCACGGGCTAGTAGGAGCGCCGGTTTGATGTTACGATGGATCTTGTACTAGGGGAAACGCCGAGATGCTGGTTCCGGGCTAATGGAAGAACTAGAACTACGTCCTTCTACCAGGCTAGTGGATACGCAAATCGAGAGCCAGTGAGTCCAGCTGATCAGTACTTGCTACTTATAACAAAATGACTTGCGGGAAATGGAACAACCCAAGGAACACCGAGAATTTTTAACCAATTTTTTGACTACTCTACATCTTGCGCGCTCATTGATCAAAAGTGCTATAGACAATCTTTTACATGTTAAAACTAAATCCCACGTTTGCATTGGTTAAACATCTCATTAACCTTTTTCTACATAGCCAGCATAGGGAGATGAAGTGTATAAATATAATTTTGAATCCAATAAGAAGCATTCTTTTAGCGCTCTGCATAGCCTAAGGAATCAACTATCAGTGCTGACTGATAGCCTGCCAATACTTTTGCAAGCAGCGCTGACCGATATCCTGCCAATCTTTTTACAGCGGCGCTGCCATATAGCCCGCCTACGCCGAAGCCTCAACGAGTGATGCCCTGCATCACGACGCCTCCACATGCAAACCTTTACTAAACATTGCTGTCCTAGAGCCTTCGTATTTTCGGCGCTCTACTGTAGCCCACTTACGCCGACGCCTGAAAGAGTGATACCCCTCATCACGACGCCGCCGCCTTCCGAGGAGTTTCGAAGACTACAGAAGACTTCCGAACTGTTTTAACCTGTACATATATTGATTTCATAATTATATAAGTTTATACTTGGCTCCGTAAGTAAACCACGGCGCCTTCAGAAGAGTTCCGAAGATTACCGAAGACCTCCAAACGCTTTAATCTGTACATTATTCATTTCATAGCTACATCACTTATATATCTGTGTATCTATGAACTTTATGAACTTTGTAACCTGAAACTACGTATTGCTTTGTGTATATTAATTTATAATGGAACAAACCTCACATACGCTGTCTAATAAATCAGGCACCGCTAACTCGAACGGTAACATGCTCCTTCTTTTACCCTTTAATGGGAAAAGCGAGCAATCTCATTGGTTGCTTCTTTCTGGCTCGAATAGAAAGGGAAGCGTTCCTATTGGTAAGGAGTCGTGGTTACCTTGAGTGAGTGTTTTTGGTGGTGGTCTATAGATATAGGTGCAATATATATGACAGGATTTTAGGATGGTAAGATGGTAACAGCGTCTATGTATTCAGGGAAGCCGCGAGAACATAACTGACCTACTATTATAGCCCTACGACTTAGTAAACAAGTGCAGTTGTTGAAATTTTTATTGTATTGTGTATGGATGTGTTTTAAACGAGCTAAGTTGACTTAAGTAGCGGTACGAGTTTGTCGTTTAAACATTATAACCCGATTTATCTTATGATACAATTCAAATTCCTCTGTAACATGAAGATTGTAATGCTGGAAATAAACGAACGCTTAGAGACAATACACTAATCTTTAAGTGGGAGAAATAGATGGGGTTACAGAACTTGTTATTGACAGAATTAGAGAAATCTACATGGAACTGGGAAATAATATATATAATCCATTCAAATTAATTTGTTGAAAGATGGCAAATTGGCACCCTAAATGTGTGCACGTATTAGGTATAAACTGTTAGGATGTTTCTTAAGTGATGTTTACATAAAATTAATACGTGTTCATCTTTTTTTAGGTTGAACAAATAGCCCTTGCACTCTATGGATCCAACTGGTATGAGAAATACCGACCAGAGCAACGAAGATCAATGATGTTAATTTTTCAACGTTCTAATGAGCGATTGGCATTTTCCGTTGCTGGAATGTTTGAAGTAAATGCAAGATCACTTTTGACTGTAAGTATTTATTTATTTATAAACAATTCGTAAACCTAAACTAAGCAATTCCCTTTGAGAGCTTTTGCATATCTTCAAATATTTAAGAAGTTTGAAATATAAATAATAGAATGTATAAATAACATTCGATAAACTTTTTGTTACAAAATGCGTATAACGTTTCGGTGTCGTGAATCGCCATACAGCGCGAGGCATTATATTAACACCGCGCTACTTCACTTCACTTAGTCGAGCCTGAACCTCTCGGATCCATCTTCCTTCGCCAGCATAAATCTTGGAGATTTTGGCCGTCTGTTGGTATCTGTTGTTTCGCTTTTGTCATTCCATTTGATGCTTTTGCGGGTGGTTGATAGAGTGAGTAATTTCCCAGATCTTCTTCTTGGTTGCTCGCCAATTATACGATATCCAAATCCTGGGTCCACCGGCCAGTGGTTTTTGACCGACAGGATGACTATTTGCCGCTCCATCGTCAACTAGCTCGTCGCATAGGCCTAACGGATGTGCGTCCCCTATGTTTCGAATTGTCACCGTTCCGCTGCTCACCTTGTTTCGCCCGAAGGCGGCGGTAGGTAGCTGTTGATTCCGCGGATCTGCTGCTGGGATGCCCACATTGCGCTCTTTGGCGGATCCATCATTATATATGACCCGAAGATCAAGTGGGGTGTATGAAGTCAGATTTTCAACCACTCGAGCATCTGAATGGTACGTTTTTGGGCATGTAAAGAAGTCGTATTTGTTTAGTTTTATAAAATTGTCCTCTCTTGCAGTAGCATTCGAACATCACAATTCTGTTATAACTTCAATGTCGTTAATTACAATGGAAATGATATTTTTATAACCACTAATTGGCGACAAAATTGCAAGTATTATTTTGTTTTTCGTAAAATTATTTTTCAAGGGATGATTTATACGACCAATTTTGAGATCAGAACTCGAAGCATTTTGACCTTTTACAATACTTTCTGCCCAGCGTCGTTGGCCAACTACACTGAAAGACGGAATAATACAAGGATAGATAAATTATCTCGAGAATTTTTAAGAGAATTTTTGTAACTCACATATGAGATGTTTCGGTTCTGTAATTGTTCACATGGATTTGGTTAAGATTATTTTAATATGTAAGTAGCCGCTGTCTAAGCTTAAACTGTAAATTAGTTTTATAAGCGTTATTTATATCTATGTATGTAAGAGATTCTTTAGATGATGTGTGTAGAAGAAAGATATTTTTGAATTGTTCATAAATGTCTCTTGAGATTTTTGTGTTTCATTTCCTTTTGATAAAATCCACAACATATTTTTTGCCGAACTAGCCAGGCAAGGAAAAGAGCACAGTAAAATAGAAATTTTGTATTTTTGGACTAGATCCTTATACTTTAATACAATTCGACTGTACCCGAGTCAAAATAAATTTGGTGGTTCCTTACTTAGAGGCTGTAATACGTTAGTATTTATCAACTTACCTTGCGTAATTAACTATATGGTTCCGGCAAAACCAGGATACAGGTTTAAGTCCTGTCCAAGACTATATTTTTCATCTTTCAATTACTAGCTCAATTTGAAATGATCATTTGGGCTTTACATAAAAGTCTAAGTTATTATTTCATCTTATTCACTATAATACGATAGTATTTATCAACTTACCTTGTGTAATTAACTACCTAAAATATTTATATATATATATATACATATATATATATATATATATATATATATATATATACATTGCTGTAATTTGGATACCTTAAGTTTTTTAACTTTTAACATCGCCAGTGTCAAAAAAATAATTATCAAAATAAAAATTTTCAAAAAAAAACTCTCTTACCCGTTGCTTTTTTGAACGCCTCCTATGTTTCTGCTATTAAAATCTTCAGCAGCTTTCCTGGCTAGCTCAGCTGTGCCTCTTCTCGGATACCTAAATTTACAATCATTCTTCCTTCCTACTCGCACACCATTCAATAAAATCACCAAATAATACAAAAGTTTATCAGATAACAGAAATTTTAAATAAGTTACCTGGAGAATGCTTCAGGCCTCCATTCCTTCGACGATGATCACCAGAACCCCTTGGCTTCGTGGCTATGCGCTCTGATACTCCACATATTCATAGATGATAACCTCAATAAATTCGCCAAGCGCCTTGTTTCAAAATACCATTCCATAACAGCATACAAACTCACATATATTATATATATATATATATATATATATATATTATTACAGAATGAACTTCCGTTAATTAATTGTAGCTTGTTATTGATTTTATAAAGGGTGATTTGTATTTGCTTTTCTTTGATGAATAAATTATGTACATTTTTTGGTTTTAATGTTGGTTTTTGTGGTTTTTATGTTATTTACATAAGGTATTCCTTCTTTGTGACCTTAAATTACTTTATAACCATAGCAATATATATATATATATATATATATATACATATATTATATATATATATATATATATACATTTATGTATATATATACGTATACATATATATATATATATATATATATATATATATACAAATATATATATACATTTATGTATATATATATACGTATACATATATATATATATATATGTATATATATATATATATACAAATATATATATAAATATATATATATATATATATAGCCTCACTGTATAACCTATTAAAAACTGGGATTGTGTTCACTTTCTTTTAAGTTATTTTTATGTTGTACGTCATTACTATAAAATTACATGCGATTTGAATAATATTGATTACAATAATCATAACAGATTTAAATTTTAGGTTTTGAAGACGTCTTGGTCTGTTTGTGCAATAATGAGAACCATCAACCAAAAACACTAAATGATTTACAAGACCAAAAGCGATTCAGAAAATGTTTCCCCTGGATACACATTTTAGAATTAACATATACTCTAAGTATTTGTTTAGTTCACTTTTTTTCGTATTTGAATTAACTTGAATAAAAAGTATATAAATAGAATTAAGATTACATCGGAAGGATCTATAATCTTAAGGGAAGGTAGTACTTTAAGATCTCTTCATACACCTTATGGAGCCTTTAGTATTGATACACAAGATGGAACTGTTATTTGAGGATAATGCAGTGCGGTAGTCGAAAATGGCGGGTATGGTGAATTTAAGGCGCAAACCACGAAAATCAGATGAAAATGCAAAAGACGTCCTACATGAATTCTCAAAGTGTTTTGTTTCAAAACAAGAAAAAGCATTTTGGCAAGACAAATAAGCACAAATTCTACACTGCACTGTAGTATTGTATAAAATACATATTTTTATCTGCGTTGCTATGATATGAAATTATTTCTCTTTAGCATACTCAACTATGAAAAGTAAAAGGCCAGTTCAGGAAAAGTTTTATCATTTTTATTTACTAGAATCTAAGTTGAAAAACATTTATGCATGGTTGTAAGTAAATACGGCCTATATTAATTACTTGTAGGTTATTTTGTACAGATTTTATCACAAAAATCAAAATAAATGAAAACGAACTGCCCAGTATGTTGCTAAAATGCTACTGTATGGATTAAGTGCAACGTTAACGCTCAGTAATTTTGTAATTTCTAAGCCTTAAAGTTGTATTAAAAATCCAGAGTGAGTAAATTAACTTAGCTCAATTTTCTGCTGTTGGAAAGATGTCTTGTGAATGTTAGCGTTTAACAAAAGTGATTATAAGCAAACAATTTTTTAAGAGATTAGCCACTCTTGGGTTTAGTAATCCTCTATGTTTACCATAAAAAGCAGACAGATTTTTTTATTTTAACCACTACAAGTAGCTTTAGTTTGTCATTTTTCACATTCCTCCCTTTATATAAAGCACTTCTGTTGTTCCATAACTTCGGTGGAGTATAATAGTTTTCAATAAATAATGTTGTTTTCGGTATATTTCCTTCGATTTCTGACACACTACCACTTTAATACTGGCAACATTGACGACCCGCTAAACTTTTGTCGCCCAACCGCGCCTTCGTATGGCGTCACGATCCAACAAACTGTATATCATTGTAGCTTGTTATAGTCACAGCGTGTTGCTGCGTTTGAAATATTCTTTGCCGCATGTATGAGTGCCGCATCCTAGATTTTGCCCAACAGTTGCTTTAGTGGTATCCTACCGCTATATATAGATCTACAAAAAATAATATTAATGAATTTTTAATTGAAATAAAAAATCACATAAAGGAAAGTAAGGTTATTTATCATGTAATTTCTAGTTATTATTTAATGGGGTATATTTTAATAAATGCATATTAAGTAATACCCGCGAACAATTTTGTGAAGGAAATCTAGTATCATCAAGTTTTGATCATATTTATTTATTTGGACTTAATAAAAATGTTTATTCGGCATGTTGTAACCTCTACTAGGTTAAATTGTTTTTGTATTGAGACGTGTCCGACTAACAATATACTGGCTAGAAACAATAATCAAAATAAGTCGGAACACTCGGTCCGGGTGGTTAATACTTTATGATCAACTCCCAATGTATTCACAAAGGTCTGGGCAAAGTTGATATTTTCCGTCGTTAAACAACCTTTGGAATCTTTCGGACTAGTTTGGGACTCTATCTCCCTCGGTTATTTGAAGAGACTATCAGGGGGGTTGCTATTCTACGGATACTTTACATCGCCACCAGTGGCGTAACTACGATTTTTGGGCCCCCCCGCAAAAATTTTAAAGTGGGCTCTCTTTAAAATGTATTACTTTTACTGGCTTATATTTAGCCATATTTTTAAATTATAGTACATGTAGAGAAGGAAGCAGTATAGAATTAAATACATATACTATATTAATCAAGTGCTTTATTAATTATAAAACCAAATTACATAAATTCAAACTTATAAGTTAATTAATATTAAATCTACATATTTATACGCCGCACAAAATTATTTACACCTAAAAATTTGATACAGTAAAAAAACCTATGAGCTAGCAGACATTCCAAATCAAATTCAAAATTATGTTTTTCTTGCATGTTTTGCTGCAAACGCGTTTATTGTATCCTCTATATTCATATTTTTGGCAGTGTCATGTTCTACTGCTAAGAGGGATAAATCGTCTAATCTATCTTGTGAAGTGCGGTTCCTAAGATAATTTTTAATAATTTTAATTTTGAGAAAGATCTCTCCTCACTTGCAACGCTAACGGGTAAAGTTAGGTATAACATTAAGGCTGTTATGGTGTTTGGAAAACTGCTAGAACCTGTAGATTTGGAAAGTACTAGATATTCTAAAAATTGTAAGATACCGTTAACATTTTTAATTCATCACAAATAAGTCTATTATTTTTGAGTGTAGTAAGTTCTATACCTATAGCATCATTTAAATCTTTGTAGTAAAATTTTTGCAATTGTTTTGCCTTAGATAAAATATCGTCTGCAGTTAAATTCAAAAATACATTAGGTTCTAAGAAATTAAACTTTTCGTTTACATGAAAAGCGATTTAAAACGATTCGACAGCTGTGAAATTATAATATCCATTACGCGATAAAATACATTTATTTTAAATTTAAATTCTTTATCATTAAATCGATAATCATTGGATAATTCATCGTAATGCTTTTTATTTTTGGTTGCCTTTTTTATAAATTCCGGTTTAATATTCCATTGCCCTGCAACTTTCGCTGCTTCCTCCTTGATGTTGGAATAGTTATTTCTTGTTTCCTTGAAAAATTTTAAAGTTTTTTGAAATAAGAGAGTTATCTGATTAATATTCGCCTTTTCACTCTGAGCAGTTTGTGAGAGCTTGTTAAGCTCTTCTAGAATTTGACTTAAAAAACACTTAAAAAATAAAATTAAAATTATCCATGCTAGTTAATATTTGCTTTGCGTCATTTCGTTCATCTGTTTTTTGATATCATAATAATTTTATTAAGAGACATTACTATATCTTTATACCGAATTCTTATGGCAGCTAAAGATTTTACTCGATCCGCCCAACGTGTCGGATTTAAGCGTTTCAATTGTGTGAAATTTTCTTTAAAACAGAAAGCCAATTCCATCTTACTATACTATTAGCAAAAATGTATATATGTTTTCTAAAAGTAGAAAAAACGATTCTATTTCTTTTATACCTTTAACGGCATCATTTATGACTAGATTTAAGTTATGGGCACTACAGTGCATATATAAGGCTGCAGGCTCTATGTTTAAAATTCTCTTTGCACGCCAGAATACGTACCGCTCATAACGTTAGCTCCATCGTAGCCCTGCCCTCTACATTTATTTATATCTAATTGCATGTTGGTTAAATTGCTTAATATAGTATTACATAGTCCTTCAGCAGATTGGGACTCTACTTTTGTAAAACCCACAAAAGTTTCACAAATATCTATTTTGGTTACCTCTCCCAAGCTGTCTTTTTAAAATCAATATATCTTACAATTTTACTTAATTGATCAATCTTAGTTATATCCTGTGTAGTGTCTATTATGATTGAGAAAAAGGAGCGGATCTAATTTTATTTAATAAAATATTTTTAAGTGTGCGCTTAAAGTATTAATAATATCGTTTTGAATTTTGGGAAAGATATTTAATTGAACCTTTGGGTCGTTCAAGCACTTTTGTAATATAGGATCATAGTTACTAATTAAATGAACTAAACTTAAGAAATTACCGTTGTAACTGTCTTTTGAATCAGAAAAACTTTCTCTATGTCCTCGAAATGACAGCATGCGCTGGGATAGTGTTAAAGTAACATTGAAAAGTCTGTGTAAAACATTTTTCCAAAATTCAGTTTCTTGTTTTAATAGTAGAGTATCTTTCTTATCTATGGTATAATTTTTTCCACATATCGTAAATAAAACAACAAGTTAAATGAGATTGAGCAAGCAAATGCTCTTTAATTTTTTGATAAACCCTGCCAATCATTAATTCCGGTCGTCCAACTTGACCTTACTGAAGCAAACAGCCAACATGGTTGACAATAAACACAATTTTTAATTTAGAATAACACAACCACCCATTTGAATTGTGTGGTAAGTTTAACGTATTGCTTTTATTTTCGCTTGCAGTTATTAAGTAATAATAGTGAACTGAAAAACTTCTATTTTTATTATCTTTAGGAAACGCACCATCTGGTCTACACAATCCGTAATTAATTATTTCTTTTCTTAAATTGTCATGTTGTAAAACATTGATTTTTAAAAATGTGCAAAATCGGTTGGATATTCTTTCGTCAGATCCATAGATAGTTCATTAAGTGAAAAGTACTACTCACATTTACCTCTGTAATTGTAGTGGTATCTAGTTCCAAATTTCTATCGCGGCCGTCATTATGTGATGTACTTGCGCCCTGGGTGAGAGTTTTAAAATTGTTGACGACTGCTGTTCGTCTGTAGCTGAACTAGTAGATGCTACTGTCGAAAGCCCAATTTCTTTCATAGATTGTTCTTGTTTTCGGACTCTTTAGAAGTAAAAAGGAACTTATTTTGGAATCTTGCTTTTGATTCTTCCAATAGTTTCCTTTTCGTTTTTGCAGCGCCGCTTGTAGTGCTCATTGTATATTATTTCCTGCAATTTTGAATGAAATTAATTATAATGTAATTAGATAAGTAATAATTATTTAAAAGCCTTTTGAAATTACAAATAACACATACATACTTTGCTTTAAATGCTTTAATTAACAAAATATAAATGATTGTTATTGAATGCTTAAAGATTTATTTATATGTATTTCTCAGCGCGACTTCAACTATGATCAAATCAATAGTAGTTTAATAAAAATAGATATAAATACTTACGTTTAAATATGAAAGACCTCCTGTAATACGAACACAACACTATTGAGTAAAACGTACTGGAATGCTTTTTACTTCCTTTCCGTTATATATAATGCAGCTAATGCAAATACGTTGCAACCAGCTGACTAGAAACCACAAAATGAATTTCTTTCTAGTATTATATTTCTAGAAAGCGAAGGTTACTAAGCTACCTGCCATCCTGTGAATCTGTACTGTACAGACAATAGCCCTTTTATTCCTATTTAAAATCCCACAAACCAAACTAACCCTACTATACGTCGTTTAATAATGCTTTACCACTTTATACAACTTATCACTTAAGAATAATATAGACATCTTTGTTATTAAAGTTTACAGTCTCTTTCATCTGTTTATTAACCCTTACAAAATAGGACAGAACGGATAGAAAGAAGAAAGGATGCAGGCTGCATGTGGTGTTCAGTATTTATCTTAATTATTATTTCTTGTATTTCAGCAGTTCCTAGTAGTAACATCAAGAAAACGTTCGTTAACCTGCGGTTTCTGAATTATCTGCAATATTTTCTTGACCGTTTCTTACCTGCCAAATACGTTGAAGATGAATAAGTTGAGTTTATTATCGTTTGGGCCTTCTTGCACTTGGGGCCCCCCCGCATAGCGGGGGCTGGCAGGGGTGTAGTTACGCCACTGATCGCCACTACTTTCTTAAATTGTTTTACAAGACAACACTATAGAGCGAAAGTAGAAGTTCTATGGTGTATAACGTATCTTAAAGGATTTACAATTAAAGTGCTTTATCCTGGTTTTCAAATTAATTAGTTATAAATACATACCATTACCTTTAACACTGCAGGTAGTAGTTAAGCAAACAGTTCTTATAATCATTTAATAGATATCTCTAATCAAGTTCTATTAACTCTGAGTCAGTCTATACGACCATAACTGCATAGTTAAACTCCTCCTTTTATGTTAAGTTAAATGTCCATAAACCTGAGTAAATAAATTTTAAGTCAACTCAAACCATCTATTTTTACATAAAGGAGTTATATACACAAAATCAAATGAAAGTTATTTCTCATTAACGAGTTGTCGAATTTTAAATTTGAATTCTTACTTCAAAACAAAAAAACCTTTTAGGTTATCGAAGGTGATCAGATCTGAGGCCCTGCGACTTACATTTATGACCACAAGGTCATTATATATTGCAATTATTAAAATTTCATTGTTGGCGAAGAATCATTCCCTAATATAAAAATTTCAAGAATCAATTTCATTTATACTTGGCTCTTAAACCAACTTTTTAAATGGCATTACACACGATCTACTACCAATTAATATACAATAAAGTTTTTAGACCAATAATAATTAAGCAAAATGCATGTAACATTACAACAGTTCGAACTTCAATGGAAATATTTTTATAACGACTCACCCTACATTACAGGTGTGGAAACCTGGCTTTTCCATGATGTAGCAAATCGAATACATGGACGGATCCTATACGGAACTTCCCGCATGCACCGTTGTTTATGACATTGAAACGTGTCGTAGCTTTAATTTTTTGAGTTCAAGGTTTAGCGCCGGTAAGTAAATACATCTTAGTTAAAAAAACGTTTTGCTGCTTTTCACAGTGCCATCATATGTAAGGATAATAAAAACTGATCATGGTTGAATTAGTTTTTGTTTTAGTGAAATTTATAATTAAACGTAGTTAAACGTAGTTACGTAGCTGCGCTACAAATAAATAATATTTTATTAAATTTTACGTATGGAAGTTATACGAACCATTGGTTAAGTGGCTTCTATTAATTATTCCGGTGAATCAGGAGGATGGCTATACATAGACTTGCGGCCAGTGCGCTTAACAAACACATGTTTGCGGACTGATATTTGGACTACAAGTAGTGGATTTTCCATGCAGCCCGCAGTACTCAATAGAACAACAACCTATGGCATGTTACAAACCGGTAGATGCGCATTGAACCTTTGACTATGTTTACTTTGTTACAATAAATTTCTATTTCTGATCTGTAGAACTTACTGAGATTTATTTTATGAATTCTATACAAGATTAGGGCGTTGAGTAAAATTTTATAACACAAAATAATTTATTGGTAGGACAAAATGTAAGCTAAAAATAATCGATTCATTGCAATATTGTTTTACAAAGGGCTGTAGACAATTAAACTGTTTCACAGTTTCAACTAAATATCTCAGTTAATTATATGACAGTTAGTACACTGATTAACATAACACATCAGATGTTGACTTTTGTATAATAAAAAATTAATGAAAAATACATAAAATAACAATTATGCATCTTTGAAACTGGTAAATTAATTATTTTCGAGGATCTAAATATACTATTTAACAAAGTTTTTAAACACTTTGAGAAGATTTGCTGTTACAGCAAAATTGTTGAGAAAAAGATAAAGTATTCTAAAAAAATTACGCCTGAAAAAGCGCGAATGAATCCTAATGTAATACACATCGACAAAGATTATACAGAAAATGACATAAATCGGAATCACATAAGCATATTAAAGAATACAATCAATACGGATATTGGTCAGTCGATAGAACAAGAAACGTACGATAACATTTTTATACTGATAATTTAATGGTCTTGAAAATAATACAAAAAGTATTTGGAAAGAAGTAAACGAAATGATAAGACAAAAGAAAAAATTTCTTTTGATGATGTGATTAAGAAGGTTATATCAGAGTAAGGTGAGACATCCTTTACAAATAAATTATAGGCTTGATAACATCAGACACAACTGTATAGAAAAATTTATTAATACTAGCACCGTCAAGAACATTCAGCATGCAATTACGTCCAGTCGTTTCCATTTGTGGATGATGAATTATCGAAAATGGGTTCCTAAAAAATCTCCTAAGATCGACAATATAAATTAGAAGACACTCCTCTTATAAAGGAAGATATAATTAAAATTTCTAGGTTAATCAATTTAAGATTGAAAACTGCAGTGGTTCTTTTAAGGTTGAAAGTTGCCACAGTAAAATCTATTCACAAAAGAGGTAAATATTTGGAAAATGGTAATTGTAGGCCAAATTCAATATTACTCATAATTGAAAAAGTTTTTGGAAAGAAAACTGTACTAAGAGCATTATGATTTTGTAAAAAGCTTCAGAATAACAAGTTACTTTTAAGCTTCGGAAATTATAGTCAGAGAAAATCTAAAAAAAAAATTAGTAGAGTGATGACAGGATAATCAGAACCTCATTTCCCCCAGAATCCCTCATTTCTCCACACATCTGGACCAAATTTACATGTAAAAACCCACTATAAAGTCTTATTTTAAGAAATCTCATCCTTGCTCATCTTTGCTATCCTCCTTGCTCGGACACCCCTACAACCATTTTGATTACGTCACACCCGCATTCTTTCCACCCGCGAGATAAATCTTTCTCCACATTTCCACCCACGAGATAAATCTGTATTGTTTGATATCAATTAATATTAGATTTCTCTCAGCTACCCGAATCTCTATAAATTTTTTAGATAGCATCATCCCCCAGGGAGCTACCCTCATTTTAAGATTTTTTACCGCTAACATTCTGAACCAAATAGTTTTCTTCGTCTAACCAATGCATCTTTCGAGATAAACCTATTTTGTTTGGTATCAGTTAAAAATAGAATTTTCTCAGCTACCTGAATCTTTAGGAATTTTTCAGATAGCATCATCCCCCAGGGAGCTACTCTGATTTTAAGATTTCTTACCTGTTGCGATTTCTGAGCGTTCTTATAAATTTTTTAACCATGTGATACATCAAGTTAGTCTAAAATTTTACGCAGAATTCGAATCTGCAAACAGATTCAAAATCGGACCACACCCTGCAAAGTTATACACCTTTAAAGTCCTGATCCTCTAGATTTTGCTCTTTGCTCTATAAGCAAACCTAACAAATAGTTTTCTTCGTCTAACCAATGCATCTTTCACGATAAACCTATCTTGTTTAGTATCAATTAACAATAGAATTTTTTCAGCTACCTGAATCTTTAGGAATTTTTCAGATAGCATTATCCACCAGGGAGCTATCCTGATTTTAAGATTTCTTACCTGTTGCGATTTCTGAGCGTTTTTATAAATTTTCTTCACCATGTGATAAATTAAATTAGTCTAAAATTTTACGTATAATTCGAATCTGCAAAACAGATTTAAAATCGGATCACGCCCTAAAAAGTTATACCCCTTTAAAGTCCTGATCCTCTAAATTTTGCTCTTTGCTCTATAAGCAAACCTAACAAATAGTTTTCTTCGTCTAACCAATGCATCTTTCGATATAAACCTATCTTGTTTGCTATCAATTAATATTAGAATTTTCTCAGCTTTCCAAGTCTCTTTAAAATTTTTAGATAGCGCCATCCCCCGGGGAGCTACCCTGATTTTAAGATTTCTTACCTGTTGCGATTTTTGAGCGTTCTTAAACATTTTTTAGTCACGCAATACATCAAATTAGTCTAGAATTTTATGTAGAATCCGAATCTGTAAACAGATTTAAAATAAGACCACCCCTTACCATTTTACACAACCCTCTAAATTAAAACTTTCCTGCAGCTCATACCTAAAAGAAAATCTAAAAACCATTCTTAAAACTTTTTATTACAGATAATTTTTACTAATGCAGTTTAAATTTTGTAAACCACATTTCTAACTACATATTCACAATTTTTTATTCTTAACCTAAAACTCCTCAAATCGGCTTACATTTATTAATATTTATTTCTAAATAGAGCACCTTTTCCAAAGACCAACCGGACCCACATGTTTCAAATTTCTCTGATTTTGTTTTTATAGTTTCGCTTAAGACCTCGTACATATTTTCCAGATTACTAGAAGACGTTATAACCACATTTTTTGTGTTAAAGGATTTCACATGGGTAGTCTCTTCCCCTATTTTGGTGTAAACGCCGTAGAGTTTGCAATAGACTTTTATTGCTGTATGTTGTATTCTTTTTCCATTAATTAATCGAATAAATCGTTCTTTCTGCTTCCAAAGAAACTCGGACACTCCATCGTCGACACTGGCGTTCTTTATGCGATAGCTATCCATACGGTTGTTAAACGGTGTGCTAACCATTTCTACACCATCTTCGCTAGTAGCGGTAACTGATGCATTTTTATGTCTGTAGCTTCTCAAGTGTGCCGCATAGGCAGTCTTTTCCATTTCCAAATCGAATACTTTAAACATAATTCGTGGTCGTTTCGTACAAGCCTCTTTAACAGCTGACGGAGCTGAACGTTTACGGCTTAATGACATACCGCGCTGTTTTTCCTTGTGTCGCTGTAAGTTGTCCATTCTCGTAAAAGCGATACCGTGCATTTATATTTCCAATGCTCCACCAGAAGGTACTGCATTGGCCAGGAGGCGAGTTTTTTGTTGCCTGGAAATTTCGAATTTTGCCGAACCCTTGCCGTTACAGGTAAGGTAGGGATTTTTAACGTGCGTGACAACACTCACACACAGGCCCCCATTTAACCTCTCATCCGAACGAGGGCGTAGTTTTTGTGAAAAATGCTCACCTTTCATTTTTCAAGCAGTCGGCCGAGTGGGGATTTGAACCCAGGACCTTGGGATCCGTAGTCTTACGCTTACTACATTGATCCACGGCGACGCCCGTAAAAGCGATACCGCAAGACATACAGTTATAGTACTTTGCTGCTGACGGATGTATAAGTTTAACCGTGGACGATGTTACACCACGAAATTTGTTCTGGTGCCGTTTGAGAGCATTTTTTCAGGTATAGGAAGCACCGCAAGAGTGGCATTTAAAAACGTTTGCAGGTACCATTTTAGTACAAAACAAAATCCGCACTATAAGACTTTGGATAAACTTGTAAGCGAACTAACTTATAACTAAAGAGTTTACTCTTGCGTACCTGCTTTATGTACCCTATAGAATGCAATCCAAAGGTTTCCGAAGTTGGCCGAACGATGTTGAGGATTCAGCGGGGAAGTAAATGACGTCATCTTTTGCCAATCCTCGCTGCTCGTCCAGTACATTTAGCGCCAATGCATGCACCTGGTTCGCATCGTCGATGGTGCGAATGCAGTTAGTAGAAACACCGGAAAACGTATTCCATGTTATACGGATCAGCAATCACATCGCGTGCATATTAAAAAATCCAAAAGGGTGGTAGCACACGTACACAAATTGGGTGCAAGTCGTGTGGTAGAAGAAGCAGTGCTACTATAAACAAAATTTTGCATAAACACTTTAAACCTTTACTAAGGGAATACCAAACTTGTTGTATACAGGATACTTACTAATAAAGCAATTTAATTTTAAATAACTTCTACGTCATATTTTCGGAAATGGTAGGTTTGAATATTTTCTTTGGAAACAATCGAAGATTGTCGAAGACACTCGAAGAGTGCACAAGCGCGGACACTAAACCAATTGGCATTAATACCAAGTATTCCGTACTTTCGTAGGTTACTCATTTGCTAGAACCAAGTCTTCCGCATAGCGGTCGGTAGCACGTAATGATTTCTAGAATCGGCAAGTACTCGATATCGCCCAAATAGAGAATTAGATGCTCGGTGTTTGTCAACCTTCTTTTCCTTCGTAAATCGTAGAAACAACTCGGTCAATTATCCATCTAACTTATACTTCGACTCGCTCCCGTTCTGATAATTTTCAAACATTTTTCAAACGACAATGGTTTCAAAACTTTTAAACCTCCGAGGGATCTGTAAGTGGTGATCAATTACACATCCGAGCTACCCATACACTAACATATTTTGCAGCAACAGTGCACTGTATAATACATGCATACCTCTTCTCTGCGCTACTGTTATTCTTGTAGTTGCTAGAAAAAGTCAGTCACCCTTTTTACTGCTAGGACCACTGCAAAGCATTATTCTATACTTTCTTTATAAGTATAGAACATTGAGCACTTTTTTGTCTGATAATTAAATTTTGCTCGTGCAGGCTTTTACACTTTCGCATATTTAAACATCTAATACGATCGATTAATCACTTTCGATTATCCTAACGGGACCCGCCATACATTTCACCGCACCGTTCCTTTTGAATCCAACGATCCTATGGGCTTCCACACACTAACACCTAACGTATCTTTCCTACTATCTGTTAAACAAAAACTACCGGCATCGCCATGTTCGTATGTGGACGTAAGCAGATGTTTGTGGATGTGTACGAAAATATGTAACCATATACAATAATCAGTCTAAGCTATTTTATTTAGTCCACGGAAACTACTATTTTTCTAAACCACAATTAATAATCGCTTTTATAAGTTTAACATGTCTACCATTACCCAATGACTGGTGCTACGTACATGAAAACTTTAATTTCTTATTGGAGAGAATCCTTATTCTCCCATGCACTACTGCGTAGTCTCATGCCCACCTCTTTTAGGGATAAATGCTCGTTATAGGTTGTAAAACCCTCGGTTTTACTTAACTACACTTTGTGAGACCCCTTTAATCTTTTTAATCGCGTCTATCTCGCTTATAATACAGTAGGACTTAGCCCTACTACCAAAAAATTATTACACTAGATCCCCATTAAATTCCTCTTTAATTTTCCCTACAACTTTTTTTTGTTGACATGCGGTATATTGTGTTTATTATCTGCGGGGTAGTCACTCTTTTAAGATAAATATATTTTGTTTGGTATCAATTAATATTAAATTTTTTTAGGGACCCCAAATCTGTAAATAGATTTTAAATAGGGCAACCCCATACAAAGTTATGCTTTTTAAAGACTAATTTTTCCCCATCTTTATTTAACTTCATCTTTAAAACCCTTTTTTTCGCTACCCTAAACATATACTTTGACCAACCGTTTCCCTAGAAATTTAAAACCGCTGTGTCTCGCGAACACCACGTGGAAATAACACGTATACTCTGTCAACCAGGATAGAAGCAGGAGGGATTTGGAAGGTGGGCGAAAAACGTAACAATTATGGAATTTAAAAATTAATATATACAATAGATTAACAACATCAAACAACTATCTTATATCTTTATGCCCCCATGCATGGGTTGATATGCTTCCAGGGATGACGTTACGCTTGTCATCTTCCCTAGATAAACTAATTTTATTAATTATCTGCGTGTACAAATCGTGTTTTCTTACTCCGTATACATAGGCCGGCAAGTACTCCATACCAAATAAAGAATTAGATGCTTGGTGACGCCCCAGACACATCCCTGGTGGTGATGTCATAGCCTCTTATAAATAAAGAGCAATGTAATACTATTCTAAAATTTTTATTCTGACATTATACATAACAAACTTAAAAAAATGTAATGCCAATCGTGGAGCCATTTAAACTTAATTTTAATACAAAGTTATACACAGAAAACAGTCCTTTCTTTACGTTTGTTTGATGCGGTTTTAATTTTATCTAATTTTATTCTCAGCTTAAAATTTAAATCGACACCCAAGTAATCTATCTCCTTTTCTAGCCAATAGTTTGATACATAGAGACCGTCTAGGTTTTCGAATTGTAAAATGTACCGAAGTTTGCCTCTATTTATAAAGTCTTTGATTCCACCGACAACCAGATCCATTCCTTCGTATAATTCTTGCAGCTTTTGACAATCTTTAATCGCGGCTCTCCCACTATATCTGGCATACGTATCGTGTTAGCTTGATCGACTTCTTCTTGTCGGTATTGGAGGAAATCCTTATTCTCCCACTCACTGTTGCATAGTTGCATGTCCACCACTTTTGGAAATATACGGTTGTTATAGGTTGTAAGACCCTCGGTTTTAAATGATCCGACAGGTTCTTTACTAGGCAAATTTACAATGTTTAACGGACCCCCTTTGCGTTTGGTGTAAGCAAAGGTTACGAAACCCGCATTCCTTAGGTCGTCTATGTTATCTGCCATTTCGATAAATACGTTTTTAGAATAACCTTTTAAAAAATATACGGATTTAGTACCATTCTTTCCCGCAAGAACACCTACATAACTAAAAGAGTCTTTTTTACTAACCCCAAATGCATACAACTTGTAGAAACCAGATGTATCTAAGTCAGTCCATCGGCATATAAAATAATCTTTTAATTCTTCCTCATTTTCTCTAATAAGATGTTCTTTATCTAACACATCTTTGTATTGTTCGCGTATTGTCGCAGTGTTTTCCATGTAGTCCAACTACCGCTTTTTACATCCATTTCCTCTAATTCCAGTTGTCTTTTTCTTCCACTTACAGCGTATGACATGCATAATGGGGCAATTTCCTTTAGCGTAAACGGATAGAGTTTATTACCAATATTT
Organism: Platerodrilus igneus; assembly: GCA_036346225.1. NCBI lineage: Eukaryota > Metazoa > Arthropoda > Insecta > Coleoptera > Lycidae > Platerodrilus > Platerodrilus igneus. The sequence goes on along the minus strand of JARFIW010000165.1, from coordinate 2,688,414 downwards.
ACGCGTTGTCGTACAACCTCTGGACGAATGTTAGGCGTATCTATCAACCCCAATTCCGAAATGACTATTTCTTTTGGAATTGTAGAATATGGTGTTGCAGATTGTGTAAAATATGTACTGCCTGCTTTAATGTAGCACTTGTGTAAGATTTTTATTTTATCTTGGCTGTCTTCCTCCTCTACTATCTCCAAATAATTTACAGGTAAATAGTTAAAACTAAAAGCCGAAAGCACATACTTTATCAATGTTTCCCTTTCTTTTGGTTTTTCGGACAACTTAATTTGCAAGCCCGTCAATTTCTTTGTATTACCATTCCCCCAATACACGTACTGTAGTAGGTTATTATACACTAAACAGCAGATATTTTGTAGCTTGGCCGATAGCTTACTCCACAATTTGGCGAGTACATAGGCGCCTTTAGGAAGTATAACTTACTATCTTCCAATAAGGTTAAACAGTCCTTTAAGGGTTTATACACCCGTTCCGCACTGACATAGTTTCCAATTGCACAGTTGCATATTGTCGCTTCCAATCGCGTAATACCATGTTCTTTGGCCAAAGTAGACGCAAAAGTTTCCCTTAAACGTACATCAGGAAAACGCAAAAAATTTAGTATATGATTGCCAAGTTGTTTATTAACACTAGGACTTGTTATCTGACACACAAATTTGTTGTATATCTTAATTCTTGCATTGGTTGTTAGCCATGTTAAACAATCAATTCCCGCAGTTTTATCGTTGTCAACTATAATATTACACTTTTCTTCGTATTCCCCTTATAGCAAAAGTTAGCTTTGTAGTTAAATAATTACACATCTCCATCTTTCTAAATATGCCAGCAAAATCTTGGGTTGCATCCATGTCAAAAAGATAGAAATAATCTTTTTCGAGTTCGTCTAATATATCTGGTAGTTCCTCCAATAAAGTTTCCAAATTAACATCTGCTAGTCCCACTTTGTATGGAACACATATAGGATTTTGGAATTTTTATTAATGCATTCGAGGTCTTCTTTTCCGATAATTTCTTTTACTCTCTGGCCCATCTTGTTAGTGCTTTCCAGAGAACGGAAGCTTAGCTTTAACACCACGCCTAGCGGAAGCAAATCGGTCGAACTTTCTTCGTAGATAGCTGTTAAATGCACCACAAATTTCTTTTTTTAGGATAAACATCCTTTTGTTTGCAGATGTTTGTTCGGCATCAGAAAGGTCGCAAGCTTTAACCAACATTATATTGTTACAAAATGTTACTGTAATTGGTGTGTGTAGTCCACCAGTCAGCATCTGTTCGCCTTCGACATAACAAATATTACCAATATCTGTCACCAGATTATTGTTGCACATATTTTCTGCCAACAACCATAATCCAAATCGCTCATTTGTAGGTTTCACTTTATCCCCAAGAAGTTGAGAAACGTTAATCATCTTGGAGACGCTCATGTTTACCGTTCTAGCTACTGTCGAATACTAAATTGAATACGAAAAAATTGTTCTCTTATGTATCCTACAGAGTGGGGGTGTATATTGCCGAAGATAGTCGAATATGTCGGACACCAACATATCGCTTACATTCTCTGGTTTAGAAACTGTTTTGTTACCCGAGCTAGCCCGACAGGGATGTGCATCGACATATGTCCGGATATATGTAGGATGTTAGGTTAGGGTGAAATTGCCCCATAGGGTGAAATTGCCCCATAGGGTGAAATTGCCCCATAGGGTGAAATTGCCCCATAGGGTGAAATTGCCCCATAGGGTGAAATTACCCCATAGGGTGAAATTGCCACCGATCTAGGTTGGATGTGGACTTGTCAGGAGTTAGGTTAGCTGGTGTTGTCTGGTGTTAGGTTAGGTTAGTTGGACTTGTGTAGACTTAGGTTAGATAAAAGGAAAAATTGATAGGTTAGGTCAGCGTCGCGGCGCTGACCTAACCTATCAATTTTTCCTTTTATCTAACCTAAGTCCACACAACAGGTAAGAAATCTTAAAATCAGGGTAGCTCCCTGGGGGATGATGCTATCTGAAAAATTCCTAAAGATTCAAGTAGCTGAGAAAATTCTATTGTTAATTGATACCAAACAAGGTAGGTTTATCTGGAAAGATGCATTGGTTAGACGAGGAAAGCTATTTGGTTCAGAATGTTAGCGGTAAAAAAATCTTAAAATGCGGGTAGCTCCCTGGGGGATGATGCTATCTAAATAATTTCTAGAGATTTGGGTAGCTGAGAAAAATCGAATACACCCCTATTACATACATTTATGTTGTGCACGTCAGAACAATAAGTAATTTTACGAGCTATATACTGAGGCTTCATGTTATTAATAATTTTATGGTAAAAACAGGCACTTGTAAGTTTTCGTCTATTGCCATAATCAACCAGTTGGCATCCTTCAACTTATGCAACAAATGTTCATATTTCCTAGATATGTAGATGTAGATATGAAGACCTCAAACAAAAATTTTGAATCCGGTGTATTTGGTAAGTAGTATTTGAATCCAAACACGGAGCATAGACAGGTACACAATTTACAAACTGGTTTAGGACCACCGCTTCACACAGCATAAGTTTGGTTGATACTGGCAATAATTGTCGCAGGGAAAATATTGCTTTCAAGTTAGCATAACACTTTTGCATGCATTTTTTTAATATGCAAGCTGTATCTGAAAGAGTTGTCCATTAAGTCCTAGCTTGGGGCCAGATTGAGAGATAGGTATAGTATGATTCATAACTACAATTGATATATTGTTTTGGATATCTCAAACATAATTCTTATTATTAAATAAAAGTACAACAGTCTTGGAAGGGTTGAGTAACAGATTATGCCGGTGCGGAAAAATTGCAGAGTTAAGGTCTTTATTAAAGTTTGAGACAGCTTCTGTTGCTTCATTTGGATAAAATGACAGATATATGTGGACATCATTCGCAAACATATGGTATCTGCTAAAGTAAACAACTTTACAAAGCGAAGCAGTGTATATGCTGTAAAGTAGTAGTCTAAGAACAGATCCTTGAGGCACACCAGCCACAACAGGTAGAGGATCTGATAATTCCGTACGTACCCTTTGTATTCGGTTTGACAAATAACTTTCTAACAAGCTACAAGATGATGCACTAAAACCATAGAAGCATAGTAATGTAATAGGAGCGCACGATTGATTGTATCAAATGCCTTGCTAAAGTCTAGCAGGGCCAAAAGAGTTATTTTCCTATTATCCGTAGCTATTAGAGTATCATCTGTGACTTTTGCTAGGGCGGTTGTACGACTGTAATTTCTCCTTAATCCTGATTGAATAGGAGGTAGAATACTCTTTTTATTAATATAATCGACTATTTGTTTGTTCATTACTTGTTCGATAACTTTTGATAAGGTAGGTAAAATGGTAATGGGTCTCAGGTCTTTAAATTGCTCTTGCATAGGTATTTTTGGTAAAGGAATGATTATAGAAGCCTTCAGTTGTTAGGGAAAATTCTTTGGAGAAAACATTCGTTGATTGAATGAGTTAAATATGGTAGAACTTTTGGCCAACACAACTATACTACAACTATACTAATACCATCAATTCCTGTCAAATTGGTTTTGATATTTAGTAGAATTTTATAGACAGTATCCTGATTCAACTATTTGAAGTGCATCATATTCTCATTAACCACACTAGGCACCCTGTAATTTAACATTAGTAAATCGTCCAATGATGGGTTACTATTGATGGCACCTTGGTTAGCATAGTACTGGTTTAATTGGTTACAATCAGGTAGATGTAGTGGGTCTTGCACAACATCCCTAGCTTTACTGGTAAATTTCTCCTTCCAAGTCTGTTTAATGTTCGTATTTGTTAATTTTAAGTGATAGTATGCTCTTCGTTCTGCGTTTGTTGTTTTTTTGGTCACATTACGAAGAGCTTTAAAATATTGCCAGTCTTTATCTTTGTTAGTTTAATAAATTTTTTCTTAGCTTTGTCTCTAAGAGACATTAGCAATCGGAGGTAATTAGTAACCCAGGGTTTCCTTTGTTTAGATACACTAAACGAAGTAATAGGAGCATGTGTATTAAATAGCTGACGAATGCTGTCTTCGAGGAATTACACGTTCTGGTTAATGTTTGTCATAAAAAATATCTGTTGAAAAGGAATTCGTTGGAGGTCATTGTTAAATAATTCAGTATTAATAAGATTAAGATTACGACTACTAACATACTTTTTATAGTAGACACTAGATTTTAGCTTCACCTTAAAGGGTACCAAATCATGATCCGCTAGGAAGACATTCTGTACCGCTACATCACATACAATGGCCACATTAAGGGTAATAACTAAATCTAATAATGACTGACAGTATCTGGATATTCTTGTAGTTGTCACGAGCTGCTGCAAGCACAGAGTTTGCAGCAAATCATGAAATGTTGACGTTTGATAATTGATAGTATCAAACACATTGAAATTAAAGTCACCCACGCATACAACATTTTCATAAAGTGAAGTTAAGCGTAGCATGGTTTCTTTAAAAATGTCACAGAAGTCTACACAAAATATGGTCTGAGGTCTATATATTACTCCAAATACAAGTAGCTGCTTATTTACAGCAATCTTTAACCACAATTGTTCAATGTTATTATTGACCACTATGACATTAAATTTTAGGCTTTTTTTAACGTAAATGCAAACACCACCACCCCTACCTATTCTATCATGTCTAATAATGTTAAAGTTAGGAATTGCAACTACGTTATCATCAATACTCAAATTAAGCCACGTCTCTACAACTGCTAAAATATCAAGACTATTGTTATCAACGAGATCTTTAACTTGATTAATTTTTGGTAACAGAGATCTTACATTTATTAGTGGTACCTTAAATTATTCATAATCAATTAAACCACTAAATTTATATATTTTTTATAATTATAGTTAAGTGAAAAAAAGAACCGAATTACAATTTATATAATATAGTTGCATCTAAATCCAGATTCAGTACATTGTTCCGCAGCTACCATTATTATTTATAAGTTTTTTCAGGTATAACGTAATCGCTAATTTTTTTATCTTCTTGATACCATCCTCAGTTTTAACACATATTACAACATCGCTCATCTAAACTTTTTTATTGCCGTATCTATGAACTTTGTCTTTATATAGACGAAATCGCAAAGCTGTGAGATCTTTTTTTATAATGAAACTTGCTACGTACCTAGACGTAGCCGGAAGAAAAGTAGATACTAGGTTAACTACCAGACACGGAGTGTGGGGGATTCACCCACATACTAAGAAAACAAAAAATAAAGTGCATCGCCCACGATTATCTATTAACACATAAAAATAAAAAAAGGATTCTGTACAAACAAGCAAAAGGAAAATAAATTAAACATTACTATTGTTAAATACACTTGAATACCCTTGGCTACGAATGTTGGGCGTAGTTGAGGTAGAGCGTTAGGCGGTATTTAACTCAGGTTCCTTAGAACCTGGGGATCGAGAAACAATGCTACCCATACGGGTTCTTAGGCACACTACTGAATCGGCGTTAATTATAAGATATTCGGTACATAGTGACTTTATTCTAATACATTAAAGTTAGCAGCAGAATTACATTAATGGCATATCATTAAACTAGGTTAGTAAACTAAATTGGACTTACATGATTTCTTGAAGGTGTGTAATGATAAGATAGGGCGGACTGCTTACTGTAGTTCTGGAATATTGAAGTTGACGAATTCGAGCTTGAAGAGGAGTGGTCTTTTCTGACTGGTCTCTAAAACTAGGCACTTCGGACTACTACTACCTGGCCTGAAGGTTGGCTCTCCAATATATAGTCGTCTGGGCGGACATTTGAGGGTAAAGATGGAATCCCAGAACTGTAACTCAGGAAGTCCTTGTGATGCGGTGGACCGCGTGAAACGCCAAACCGTAACGTTATCCAAGTTTTCTTGGATCAACGGATACTTGATAAAGTAAATGTGTGCAAAACAGGAAATTGAGGTTTCCTCATGAGTGTGACAGTTACAAAGTAACAATGGAAAAGAATCACTAAAATGTATCAAATAGGATGCTGAGGTTTCCGCGTTAATAAAGTAATTTATTACAAAGTAATGAACAAAGCAGTTAACTAAAATAAACTGTTCTTGGAATTAAAACATACAAATGTAAAAATGCAAATTATTGTATTCATGACACTATTTTACAGCCAACAATTATATTATACGGACAATTTAGGAATCTAGATACCAAGTGCGCATCTCGTATTTACACAAAATAAACTTAATCAGTAGCAAATAAAGATAGTGAGAGCTTTTGTCAAGTGTTTTTAAAATTTCACCTAATACTTTTTATAAAATAACTAATTAGTAGGAACGAATTAACGTGTGAGAGTTTTTGTCGAACGTTTTTAAAATTTTACCTAATAATTTTTGTTAAATAAACTAGTCCGTAAAGCGAATAAACGTGTGCGTTCTTTTGACAAGCATATTTAAAAATAGTACATCGCACCTCTAGAGCGATAATATCGAATCGCAGCAACCAACAATAGTTCTACAATGTGACGTTTCTTGTCACGTAACTATACTAAACGTTGATGTGGAATATGCCATTGACGCACACAAACGAAAACAAGTTGCATACCTGTAGGTGTCTGATACTTAGCTCGCAAGCCGTCGGGGTTGAGTCAGCATAGAAACGCCATGATCGTCAGCATACATTTACTCTGCTACCAAAATTGCAGCAGCAGTCTACGGACAAAAGTAGTTGCTCTACATAAAGAAAGAACCCATTTGGCCTCCAGCGAAAAAAAAGCTAAAAAAAGAATCTGATTAGAATGGGTACGCGCGGGGAGACTCAGCAATACACGCAAGACACCTCCTTGTCGTCTAACAGAAAAAATCAAACGTGCATTGCATTTTTGAAATACGGCGACAAATAATGTAAAAAAGACTTCGACATACAAGCTGCAGAATCAAACTAAACAATGGTTTAAACAACACGAATTCGAACTGCCAATTTCTAGCTTAGCGAAGCGCGGTAAAACCGAAAACCCGGGTTTATATCGGATAGTGCGTGACCTTATTTCAACAAGTCGTTACCTTGGAACAATAGAGTAAACCATTATACGACGATCGTAAGGTGTACCAAAATAGTGGGTACCTAAAAACAGGATATAACTATTTACTTGTAGCATAAACTTGTCGTTTCCAAATAAATGAGTTCAAAATGAAAATTTGTAGAAAGCGTATCTATTATTGTAAACAGGACGTTACTGAAGAATTTAGGTGATTACGGGGTACCCAACACAAGGCCTAGACTATTTAATCTATAGAATAAATTTTCGTTTTAACAGCAAAAAGGGGTTTGAGGAGTGTATTCGAAAGTGTGTTTATAATTAATTATGTTGAAGTATTTAACAGATTTATGGTAAAACGGGATTATGAAGTAACAAGTAAACTATATAGGGGATTGTTGAAGAATTTAAGGATTAAAACGGAGTTTATTCGAACGAGTAATAAATCAAAAAGAGAGAAAAATAGGGTAATTAATTTATGTGAAAAATAAACGTAACAAACTGGAATTTTTCAATTTTCCTTTATTATAGTAAACCTGTTGCTTTATACGCCGATTAACAAATTTGACAATGACGGGTTTGTGTTTACCTTCTTTCATTTTTAACTGATGACTAATATCAAAGGCTTCAGCTGGAATGTCAATTTGCAGTTTGTCTGATAACAGTCTGCGAACAACTTTATCTGTATTTTCGCCATCCCGTTCAGGAACACTAAGAATTCTTAAGCTATTTTTTCGCGAGTACTGTTCTTGGGCCTTTGCAACGTCTTTTAAATCAGTTTCAAGTCGTTTTATTTTGGTCTCAAGACCAGTAATCTTATCATTAACCTTGTTAATTACTTCACCTAATTGTCCTCGAATAGCCTGGTTTACCACTTTCGATAATAATTCAATAAATGCGTGCGAAGTAATTAATTTATCAGCTAACCTGTCAGCTAATTCATCTGATGGGTGATCAGATGTTACCTTGCTACGCGAGTTAAAGTTCGGGCCTTTGGAGCTGGTTTTTTAAAAAACGTTGATACTTTAACAAATTTATTTAAAATTAAAATTTAGATAACTTGTACATAATACTAAAAATAATTATTGTACTAGTGAGTAGCTTGAACAACGAAGTATGGAGTTCGAAGACTGACTCGGTTGAGTAGCTCAAACAACGAAGTATGGAGTTTGAAGACTGACTGCCGGGCATTGAGCTCCCGGGCCTTTTATAATAACCTGCCCCTCACACGGCTGTGAGAACTTGCAGATCTCATGTCTGCGTTTCTCTTTAATTGTACACTTTATTACAATGTAACAACTTAATTCTAAGTAATCGCGGTCTGTTGACCGCCTGTGACCTGCCACCTGCAGTATCACTGCCCTCACGGATGCAAAGTTGCATGTCCGTTCACATGAACTGTCGATAACCTCTCTGGGTTATCCTTGTGTTACAATGTTGCATTGAACTTATACTTTTACTTAATAATTTCTAATAATTCCTATTAGATTCAATATATCAATATATATATGTAATTGGGGGATACATAACTCGCGCATCTGGCATCTTGAGAAAAATTTATTTAAAATTAGATTATAAGCACGACTATTTAAATAAGTAAATGTAGCTCAAAACACACATCTACTCTGTACGAGCTCTCATCAATCTGCACGATTTTTGTTGAGGGGTTGTTTGTCTTGTGGCTTGTATGGTTTTTATTGGTGAATAACTTTTATTCGCGTTGGGATTGTATAGTCTGTTGTGGTAATACATTACATTTTCTTCTTCTATTACTAGGCTCATAGCTTCTTCTAGATTTTGGGGTCGTTGGAATCTGATTTTATCCGATAGTCGTTCTGGTAAAGCGTTTATATATGTGTCTAGTGCCATTTCGTCATACATTTTTGTTTTTAAATGTCTAACGTTTTGATCGGTTTCTTCGATTTTTAATTTTGTTAAAATTAAACTTCTCACGTCTTGGCATTTCATTCCGAATTGGTAGGGGGATTGATTGTGTTCTATTCTAAGGTTTATTAAGTCTCGTACCAGGCATTTTATATTACGTTGGTCTCCAAAATATGCAATTAGTAGCTGTTTAAACTCCTGCCATTCCTGTAAATCGTCCCTACTGGCGATTAAGGTTAGTGCCCTTCCGGCTAGTTTACTTATTACTAAGCGTATAAGCAATGAATTTCTTTGGTCATCTCCGGGTTTGTAGAAGGTTTTTAGGAACATTTCGCATGCTCCAATGAAATTTGAGAGATGGGCCTGCGTGCCATCAAATGTCTGTATTGTTTCTAAATAGAGACGCAAGTCTGTGTTACTCATGTTGGTTAAGGGTTGTTTTCGATTTTTGGGAAATTTTAAATTTTTTTTTTTTGAATTAAGCTTTATTTCGCTATTTGTATTGTTACTTTTGCTTCGGATTTATTAATTTTCCGTTTGGGTTGTGAAATTTCAAATTTTGCAAAAATTGGGGTTGATTTTCTATTTGTAACGTTAATTATGCTTTGGATGTATTATTTTTCTTTTGGATTAAATAATTTTGAATTTTGTAAAAATTGGGGTTGATTTTCTATTTGTAACGTTAATTATGCTTGGGATGTATTAGTTTTTCTTTTGGATGAAATAATTTCGAATTTTGTAAAAAGTGGGGTTGGTTTTGCTTTTTGTGACGTTAACTTTGGTTTTGGTTTGTTAGTTTTTTCTTTTAGGTTGGGTAATTTTGAATTCTGTAAAGATTGAGGTTTATTTTACTATTTTCGGCGTTATTTTTAGTTTGGATTGGTTAATTTTCAGTTTGGATTGGGTGGATAAAATTTGGTAAAGGTTGAGGTTATTTTTTAGTTAGGATTTGTTAATTTTCGGTTTTGATTTATTAATTTTAAGTTCAGACTGGTCTGGTTATTTTTTAAATCGCAATTGCTGTTATTTATTTTTAATTACTCAGTGCGGTGACGTATTCATGAGATTTGTATTCAATAACGTTGATTTAATTACCGTAGTCTTGAGTTTCTGCTTCTTAAAGAATCTGAAATGGATGGATTTATTCTCACTTAGCTTTGTTTTGGTTAAATTCTGTTAATTAATACTCTTTCCGTGGGTTTTACTGAGTTGCGTAAACGTACAGTTCGTCTGTCTTGTGTTCTACTTATAACTTAAGGTTGATTACTCCTGTACTTCATGGTTGAAATTGAATACTTAAGTTGTAGTCTTTGTTATTTAGTCACGTACGTTGAGGTAATTGCACTTACTGGTGTTAATTTATAGGGATTAGATAATTTACTTTCCGTATTCGCCAATGCTTTGCGTAAAGTGTTATGTCTTTTTTATTTTTAAATATCTCGGTGTTCACGACTTGTAATTGAATCTCTCCGTAATGTTAGTTTTTAACGTTTTATTTAAAGCTTCTTATGATGACCGTTTTACTGCACTTTATAATTGTTGAGTAATTTTTAATTGAAAAACGTTTTAGCTTTTTATTCCGTGTTTATTGCAATTGTACACGCTTTTATGGATTAATTACTTGTAGGTATTAAATGCAAACTGCATTGCTTTATTATTCCGTGATGGATTTAATTACTTATGATGCAAATTGCTTTAGTACTAAAAGTTGAAAGTTATTGCACTTCTCTGAGGTTCTAAGTGTATAAAAGATGCGAGCTTTGTTTTCTTAGGTGGTTTTAAGTTACCGTATTTTTAGTTAATGCAGAATGTTCTTGTGATTTATTCAGTATTATAGAGGTCAATGGTTTAATTAAACGTTCTGTACTGCTTGTTCGAATTAGCTTTGAACTTAAGTTTGCGTTCTGTGTTTTTATTTTATCGGATGGAAAACGTGGGTTTGAATCACGCTAGTTGATGTTTCTTATTTTGGTGTTAATGAATGTGCGCCTGTTTATTTTTGGATTATTTTGAGTTTGTTCTATTAATTATGGTAAGAATCTCTTAATATTAATTCTCATTTGTTTTAAGAAAATCTCTTTGTAAATAATCAAGTCCCATTTGCTTTTTAAAGAAAAATATCTCTTTAACATTCAAGTTTCATAAAATGTTACACAGTCTCGTTTTTTCTTTTGGAAATAATTCACTTTGTAATTATTTTCAAAACAATATTCATAAAAATAAATTCATAAACAATGATACATAAATGGTAATCAATAATTATAATACTAGCATATATCAATTATATTTTTTGGTTAAAAAAAATTATGGAAATGAACTTACATTAATTTCATCTGTTTCTTTGGTGGGTTCGATCGATTCTGTATCTTGTCCACCTTGGTTTGTTTGTTGGCCTTAGACGATTCTTGTTCTTTGTCCAACTTGGTTTGTTGCTGGATTTAGACTATGCTTGTAAATGTAAAATTAAAATTTAGATAACTTGTACATAATACTAAAAATAATTATTGTACTAGTGAGTAGCTTGAACAACGAAGTATGGAGTTCGAAGACTGACTCGGTTGAGTAGCTCAAACAACGAAGTATGGAGTTTGAAGACTGACTGCCGGGCATTGAGCTCCCGGGCCTTTTATAATAACCTGCCCCTCACACGGCTGTGAGAACTTGCAGATCTCATGTCTGCGTTTCTCTTTAATTGTACACTTTATTACAATGTAACAACTTAATTCTAAGTAATCGCGGTCTGTTGACCGCCTGTGACCTGCCACCTGCAGTATCACTGCCCTCACGGATGCAAAGTTGCATGTCCATTCACATGAACTGTCGATAACCTCTCTGGGTTATCCTTATGTTACAATGTTGCATTGAACTTATACTTTTACTTAATAATTTCTAATAATTCCTATTAGATTCAATATATCAATATATATATGTAATTGGGGGATACATAACTCGCGCATCTGGCATCATGAGAAAAATTTATTTAAAATTAGATTATAAGCACGACTATTTAAATAAGTAAATGTAGCTCAAAACACACATCTACTCTGTACGAGCTCTCATCAATCTGCACGATTTTGTAAACTGGGATTTGAACTTCAACTTAAATAAAGCCAAAAAACCGAAGATATTTACTTGAAATAGCCCCTAGTGGATTTTTGCAAGTATAATTTTTTTTAAACATTGTTTGTAAGTGATACTTGAATTTTGTCGTTTAGTTTTAATATTGAGTAAAACTTAATCATTTTATTTTTGTAAGGATCTTTACCAGCAAAGTTTATGATCAGTTTTCAAAACACTCTGACCTTTTAATAAATTATCTGTCAAGAATTTTTTGGCTAAACAAACTTTACAAGCGTGAGAATAAAGAAACCAGGTAAACTAACCATAAAAGAAATGATTTAGTTCTGTAAATTTAAATAAGGTAAGAAACATTTTTTTATGATTAAGTAAATAAGTACTTGTTTGAAATAATTTGATATTTGAAAAATACATGCTGTAAATGTTTCACATGCTTTTGTATGAGAGAAAATATTCATACTGTATAAATGTTTTGTAATGTTGCTGAGTTTGATTTCATTTAGAAAACTCCAACATTTCCGTTGAGCTAACCAGCAAAGTTAGAAAAGAAGGTAAGTCAACAATTTCATATTTTACAGTTGGCTGAATCTGAATCGCAGAACTCAGCATCGAAGCGTTTCATATCTCTTAGAGGGATATGTTCATAAACAATACTTATTATTTACTTCTTAGGGTCTTGAGTAGAGCGGGCTTTCCCCGCACATGCCACTGCTAAAAATTATATTTACCTTTGTATAATTATTTTAGCAGGGCCCTCTGTAAAAAACTTGCACAGTTGCAATGGTGTACTCATTACGGTCTGTTTTGTTAAATTTAACCATATAATTAAGATTGAACGTCTTCACTAATGCAAATACTATGATTCAGAAATAAATTTCGAAAGCGAGCATCTACAATATTGAGCAACGTTATTAGTTAAAGGTTGCTCTTACAACTTCTTTTTACGATAGAGAATAAACTTTGTAATCAATCGCTTTAGAAACCACGTACAGAAATAAACCGAGCAGTGAAATATCAAATCTAAATTATTTAAATTGTTAGGTATTTTATCATTTTCTTGAAAGAAAACATAATTACAAATAATTGCTTTTTTTTTACTTAATATACATCAGCATTTCGAAGTTTTCTAATTATGATTTGAAGTTTTGTATCTTCGGACTTTTGTATAATACCGCGACAATATAAATTAATAAATAGTATAATTATAGTCTTTGAAGGTTAATTATTCCGTTCAACGTTCTGTTTTTCTGAAGGAAACGTTGCCATACTAATAAACCTCATTAATCAAGCGACTTTCAACAGAAAGAGTCAATATGCGAAAAACCTTTAAATGTTTGGAGCTGCCTTTATATCTTGTTAGAAGCTTTGGATTGTACAATGACAGCGGACATTGGAATTTCAAAATGAAAGCAAGTAGTATTGTATGCATTACAGTCTTTAGTATTAACATTGTGTTGGAACTTCTTCAGTTGCCTTACATTGGATCAAATATCGAGGAATTTGTTAGTGCTTTCGAAGCAATAACTGCATATGGACAGGTAACTAAGTTGCAGGTTACAAATTTATAGAGCATGTTTTGAAAAACGTCCTCAAGTTTAAGACAAAATCCTGCTGAATTAAAAATGACTACAATATCTTTCCAAAGGTAAAAACGTAGTTTCAAAATATTTCTAAGAACTTTCATTTGTGAAATATGAAGCCTAATATCTAATTCGAAATGTTTAGCTAGAACTTCAATTAAGTACAGTTCAGAATAATTCGATAAAACAAAGATTAATTTAGGAAAATTCTAGCAAGATGTGTTTTCCAATTCAAATGGTTTTATAAGATTTGCGTCCATTGTGGTGATATTTCCAAAGCATTCCAATGTGTGTTTGCAATTAAATGTTTTGAATTATATCTTTCCACGATAATCGAATAAGCCAGCATATAATTGTTATTTGATATTTGTATGTCTAATGGGTTCTCGAGACTTAACATCTAAGGCATCAATTAAAAAATAAAATTTTTCGATCGGAAGTAATTGATTATTTCATGAACTAGATTATTATAAAACTAAATAAACTCTTGAAAATGTTCTATTTTCCCAGAAAATTTTTGAATTTCTGCGCGAGGAAGTCTAATCAATTAATGTCACCTATATTTTCAGTCGACACTTTTTCAGAAGTCGATATACTACAAAATGGGCTTTGATGATCGGAATATTTAACAAAACTCTGTCTATTTCAATTCTAATTATTGTAATTTCATTTAGTAATGCCGTGTTAACCTCAGCCAAAATGCACGTTTTATAAGCTTTCAGCCATAACGTTAATAGAAAACGATTGCCTTTAATATGCTCCAATTTATATATCCCGTCTGATATATCAGGTAATCTACTGAGGGCAGATTTCCATTTAAGAATTAATCTATCAGTTGATATGTGTGCCACCTTAACTGAATAAGGCGGTTACAACCAGTTATTTTTAAATACGAGCGACCTGAATCGTTTAGCTAGTTACAGGAAATTCTCCAATGGTAAACTAAACTACCTGCTATACCAATGATCCACACGTTTTGAAGTATACAGAGGAATTTTATCTAAACTTACAGGAAAGAAGATTAGCAAGTTTAAATACAGCAAAGGGCAAAATAAGGTTTACTACCTACCTCAGTGAATAATACAACTCTGAAGAGAAACCTGATTTATAAGTCTGAAAATACCTGCAATTATTAACCACCTCGTTTAACGACACATTACTAAACTAGAACACAATTAAAATATACTTCAGTTGGGCATTCTTAAGGCTTTATAAGATTTTATATGTGTACAAGCAAATTACTTGTAGTTAAGTGTAGTATAATTTACAATAATTGAGTATAATTATATCCGCATACCATTATAACATTGAAATATAATAACAATTATACTTTATCATTAGAACTTCCACTTTCACTGAAAATATTTACTTTCCACTTAATAATTTAACATCAGTGACCAGGCCGACCTCCTATCTATGTCTTTATAACAAGTGTAACAATAGAAAATTAGCTCTGTATTCATTTAGGCTTTTAGCTTGTGAAAACGAGTTAAAATATTGTAAAATAAAATTTTTAAAAACTCTTCATTAAGTTCTTGAATTGGCGCTGCGAACAGGATAGTTGTAACAGCAGTAACTGGTGATTTTCAAATCTTTGCTGAACATCCGAATCGTCCGAGTGGGTTAGTAGATTTATATGGTAGAAGTAACTTGGAACATCAATCGCTGAAATACCAAACCTATACAGAAACCTGAAAGCTGCTGTAAACCATTCAATGTAGTACCTCCGGGTGGAGCATTGGGGACGTGGCCGCAAGTATAGCGGCCCTAATTCAAATTATAATGCTGTAAACCATTCGACTGGACAACCTTTGAAAGAAAATGTTTTTGGCATCACTTTTAATGCGAGTACCTATCTTATTACTATATCCTTTGCCTTTTCTGTATGACATACATTTATTAATATTGTTTTATAAATAATAGATAGATCTCTTATTCAACTTGAGAAAAATTTTGTTAACGCATAAATAAATAATACAATGGCTGTTAATTTTTCTGAGTTAAATCCCTCTAAAGAAATAATTCCGCCATACGAAGGGGGTAGTAAAAATCAATCATACTTCATACAACAATGTGAAAAATTGATAAATACGTATAGAATTATAAACCCATGGCAAGAGCAATGCTCATTTAATAAATTGTTCAAAGTTAACTGGTGCCGCCAGGGACACATTGGTAGTTTCTATTTGCACTACATGGTCACAAGTGTATGACGCATTATTAAATAGATTTGGTGATAAAAAAAACGAAATTTTGTTAGAAAATGACTTAATTACATGCTACCAATTAAAAAGCGAGTTATATAATGATTATTATGAACGCATAAAAAGTAAACTACAACAACTATTAAAACAAATTAATATTAGAGAAACGATGTTGATATAAAAACTTATAAAATTAGTATGTATAACCAAAGAGGTTTAAATACCTTTATGGCAGATTTATTAGAACCTTATAGATCGTTTATAAGTTACAAAAATGTAGCTTCATTAAAAGATTGTCTGAGGGAATTTCGAAATTATGATAATCATAAACAACAAGTGAACTTTCTAAATTTTGTGCGATAGAAAACCCCACTTAAACACTTTCTTAATCAAAAACCCACAAACCAGTGTTACAGCGAAAGCGACGTAGCCGAATTCGAAAACGACGATTACAATAACAGTTTTGCCCCGCCTGATTATCCTGAACTTCAACATAAGGAAGACTTAGATGAGGAAAAGGCTTTGGTTACCAGCCTCGGAAAAATAAATATTGATTTAAATTCTATTCAAGATAAACTAAAACTCTCATTCATAACCATCCCCAGCCATAATTTGAAAATCCTTATTGGTTCCGGCGCATCGGATTCTATTATACACCCCGAACCGGCATACAAATTTTTCAAAGACAAATTTTTTCATAAAACCTTTTAAAGTCTAAATCACATAATAACTTATGACAAAGGTATAAAATATCCTTTATTGCAAGAACTAGGTATTACGAGAGACATCCCACCTCCGCGCACCTCCCCCCCACCTCTACACACCTCCCACCTCCACACACCTCCCACCTCAACACACCTCCTACCCCCACACACCCCCACCTCCAACCTACCACCTCCAACCTCCCACCTCCCACCTTCCACCTCTCACCTTGTATCAGTGTATACTAACATCCACTATGATAACCGGAATCATCTGAATAAAGTCAAGCATAGTATAACAAATTTTATTTAAAATAATACATTTCTTAAAAGAAATGCATTAATTCTCCATTTTCTTCTAGTAAAGTTCTTCCCCCACTAAAGCGGTTGGCAATGTACTAGAACTCTTTCAATGGGTTATACTTATTAATATTAACATCCAAGTAAAAGGCTTTCTCCAAGGGACACACATCTTTCAAATTCCTCGGATTTAGCTTTCATAGTATCGCTTACGGTGACATACACATCATCTAGATTACTGGAAGAGGTTATGGTTATGTTTTTAGTATTAAAAAACTTTGTACTTCTAGTGTCTTGTCCCATTTTGACGTAGACACCATAGAGTTCGCAATTAATTTTTATCGTCGTACGCTCATCTAATTTTTTTCCCACTAATCGAATAAACCACTTCTTTCACATTCGAAGAAACTCGGACACTCCACCGACAGCGTCGACGTTCCGTAGGCGATAACTAGTCATACGATTTTTAAACGCCGTGGTAACCATTTCCACCCCATCTTCTTCAGTCGCGGTAACTGCTGCATTTTTATGTTTGTTGCTCCTTAGATGACCAGGGGGTATGCGGACTTTAACACCTCTATGTCGCACACTCTACAGCAAACACTAATCCGTAACTGCTTTGGGGAAGGCTCTCCAACTGCCGGTGAATCTTGTTACGTTATTAGGGGCAGCCACGTTGGGCGCCAAAAATGTTACGTTACGTAATTCGTGGCAGTCCCTGTTCGGGCGCCAAAGTTATGCTACGTTGGCTCGTAGCCGGGCGTAACACAAAGAAAATCAAAGAAATGACCGGGCTCAATCGGACATTAGGGGGGGTTGTAGAAAGCAGACCAACATACAATGTACGCGGCTGTAAGGAGTTAGTGATAATACCTGCAAGAAAAAAAATAGTTAAGCAAACCTGAAATAAAGAAAAAGCATAGCAGCAATGAAAAGTCTCAGTTATTCAGTACTTTGTAGAATGTAAATAAAACTGTTTAGATAAACTATATAATATAATCACGATAAAAGCATTATAAAAATTTTTAGTACAAAGTGAGGTAATATTGGGGAGTAGCAGAAACGTTTCCTCACACACCAATTAAACATAAATCAGATAAAATGTTAACAAAAGGTAAATAGATAAGACACCATTGGTATAAGTAATTCAGTAGTATTGATTGTTCTTTCTTTCTTTTTTTTCTTATGTTTTAAAATAGCATGCAAGTCTATTGCAAAAGGTATCAGAACGACAAAGATATGGCAAAGCCACGGATAGATATTTACAGTAATAACAAGTAGAAAATAGTTCAACTTACAAAAGTCCTTCAGCAACGCTTCCTTGCAACGGATGTGTGAGATTCACGATATCCTGCACTAACAAAGCACTTCACCCTTGACTGTGAGGGTGTTGATGGAATTTCTTACACTTTACACTAATCACACCTATGTATTTCACTGACGTTAGCAGCAGACACCATCACGCGACGGAACTATGTAGCATTGATAAATTTCTTGTTAATTCTATTTCCTGAGACAATAATTTCGAAATATTTTGTAGCACTAGTTTAATTTCAACTGGGATCAAATGTATACTATTTTCATAAACCTCCAAAAAGCAGTGAGAAACTTCAACCAATACCTTTGTAAACCGGTAATCTGTTATATTTCACAAATAACGAAATTCGCGCAAGCAATGATCTATTTTAGATTCTTTGGTGTTAGAAAAATGCAGAAACTACAGTAACCACTGTATTTAAATAATCCAAAGTACGCACTAATCTGATAAAACAAAGGGACACTAGACAAATCGCACACACAGTTCAAATATAAAAAGACAAATCCACTAAAAAAAACACACTTAGTAAAGCAACGCGTATCACTAAGTAAAATCCGTAAAACGCACGACAAGTTCTATCACTTTTATTTACAACAGAAAAGCAACAAAAAACCAATTACTAATGCAACGCGTATCACTAAAACCGTCCGTCAATGACCTTACCACAACACTTGTGGTCAACCAAACACGTTACATATATAGCATCACGATATTTCACAAGAAAGACAACTAAAAATTGTGCCGCGCTTGTTCATGAACAATACGAAAATTCGTCCTCACTATTTTCAAAGCAAAGAAGAAGCAGTTTTTTTAACGTAATTAATATATAGGAACAAAGAACAAACTACCACTCTGCACTCTAATCTGTTTATTTAAACTCGTTGTTACCATGAACTCTGGTCGACTACTATCACGACTTCGTTCCTAACATAATGCACATACAAAACGTGAATGCACCATCATATCTAATAACTAATCACCTTTGTTTATCATTTTCGATAAGCCGGAAAGCAATTTACAAATAATCCAATTTAAAACTTTGTTGCAATTTATTTCTTAATAATACGATGCACTCGCCTAAGGAGTTAATAAATATCCGATATAAAAATAGTAATTTGTAGAAATGTGTTTATGAATTGAGGATAGCGTAAAATGTTAAATTATTAAAAATGCACGTTACAAATTAAACGTTTAACCCCGGATTAGAGCGAGCTATGCTCCTAAACAAGGTGTCGCTTGAGACCATCCTTACTGGTAAAGGACACCCAACAAGAGTTGCAACAAAAAGTGTTTGTAGATTTCATTTTACAAGTAAACGTACCCGGAAACTTTGACTAGCTTCTAAGAAGTATACATTATAACTAAAGTTTACACTCGTGTAATCGTTGCATACATTTCGGATATAACCGAAGATTGTCGAAAACACCCAAAGGAACTACTTGGGGGAAATTGCAGGAGAGATAAATCTAGAATGCGCAAGCGTATAAACGCCATATTTTATATACCCATCACTACAACACACCCTACATTTTTCTTTTGCAGTTACCTTATATGGTGGTCTGCTTGTTGTCATTTAATGTTTGTTTAACATTTAGACATGAACCCCGTTATGCTTCCTTTATTCAAAGGTTGTGTAAACAAACAAATATTCATCATTTGATACATTATCAAGCTATACTCTATACAATAGCTTATCAAGGTTCAAAGTTGGCTTTCAATGGACTTTACTACAAAATCTATTTTTAAATTAGCCCCAACAAAGACCCGCATATGGTTTTAATATTCAAAAACCTAACAGCAAAACACCTATGCATTTTTATTTAAATGTAACTTAATAATAGAGTCGGGTGCCACTGTGAGCTGAATCTCATCACCGTAAAAAGCACCTAGGATTGGCAGACCCTGCAAATCTTCGAGTAGATACGTGATTGGATTGGTTTGTTGTACTTTAATAAATTTGAACAGTTCTGTATTCCAGTTTTAGCGATCCATAGAGATTTTAAAACTGAGCAATCGTTTTATTACGCTTATTTAATTATACCTTTTTCCCGTAATTCCTGGATAATCGAAACTATTTCGTTCATATTTTTCTCGCTTGTATTTCCAGTCTGGTTAGATTCAATCAATAATTTTAACCGATCGATTAGTTCGTGAATGTTGTTCCAGTAGACATATTACACAGGCTTCGAATTTAAACTTTTGTAAAACTAATTAGGAAAGCCCAAACCCGCCCCCGTAGTCTGTTTTCTTCTCTTTGGCTGTTTTCTTTCGGGCTTTCTCCGAAATTTGGTAAGATATTTTTGTACATATTTTTCAAACTGTTTGTTTTTTGTTGGGAACCCGCTTAAATCGTGCACTGCAAATGGGTTAAACGTTCTTCTCAAAATCGATGCCGATTTGATCATTTCAAAGTAATTCGGTAAATCTTCATGCAAATTAAAATCACCGTTTTTAGTGTTGATGTCTTTAAAGGTTAGCAGATTAAATAAACCTCTCGTACCCGTGTATATCACATTATTTAATGTTATATCACTGTTTTCCGGATTAATTTCCAACACACTTTTCCACAAACTTCATGAATCGGTTTCAGCATTATACTTTACTCCATAAATTGATTTGTCAATATTTTCATCTTCGTCTCTAGCTAACACAAATGCATAGTAAAGATGGAACGGTTCCTCTGGATCGAGTTGCTTAATTTTCATTATATGTGATTCCGTGTCTTCAACTTTAACCTTTGTTGTAGGTAAGGCAATTTTTTCGGTGATTGCTTGGTAATGGGATGCGGTTACTTGCAAGGGATTGATCAATTGTTTGTGCTCCTTTTTGAATTTTTGCCGAGATGTAGTGCTTCCCTTTTTTGTATGCCGCAAACTTTTTTCGTACAGCATCCTGCATCAACTGAAGACTGCGTTTATTTGCGATAAAATTCTTAACTCCGTTAATATGCAACTTTGGATGGTTCGCGTAGTGTTGTTCTAGGTACATTGGACAACCTACTAGTTTTACGTGTATTTAACACACCTTGCCGAATTTCACTAATTGCTTTCTCTAAAGATTACTTGGTGTAGATCTTTCAAATGTACAGCTAAGATTGATAGAAAATTTCAAAAAGCAGTTTTTTATACTCACCCGCTCGCCTGCCCGCCTGCCCGCCCGCCCGCCCGTCCGAATCCGTCAACTATGTAGTTAGAACATCAAAACTTGTGATATTGTTAAAACAACACACATTGTAAACAGTTTTAATAAAAAGCAATACATGTACAATATTAAATTGTCAATATATCTGTTTACAACTTCTGCAAAAGGTTATCTCTATAATATCTAAACTTCGACAAAAAGGAATAATAGAATAGAACGACAACAAAGTTAGGTGAGGGTAAATATGTACACATATTTCTCAAAATTGTAAAATTGAAATAGTCTGCATCTGCATTTTGATAAGTAAACATTGTAATAAAAATGGCCGGAGAAAGAATTATATCTTTAGATGCTATGAAAATTTTAGAACAAGTTATCAAGGAGATGGAAAACAGTTTATCAAACGTTTCAACCAGTCAGCGTTTGAATGGTATGTCTAATGAATCTCTGGCAAATACTAAAATGGTGCAAGATAAACCTGCAGATGATAATGTTGATTCGAAAGATCAGAACATAGACTTCAGGTCAGACGTTTCTGTCAGAAAAAAGAAAACAACTTAAATCGTATACTAAAGAGGATTTAAATAAACCCCTTGGTGAAATGAACAAAGGATGGATTACTGTTTCACAAGCATCCAAAATCTACAATGTTCCAAAAACTACACTCTATACGAAACTTAGATCAAGAAGAAGAAGAAGAAGCGACTTTTGTGTGTGTGTGTGAGTGTGTGTGTGTGTGTATTAGTGTTAATGAACAAAAATATATTTCTATAATGTGTGGTGTACTTGTTAAGTGTTTGAATTGAAATTAAAATATGTTTTCAAGCGTTTTGGTTTTATTTATATATTACATCACTCAATAAGTCCGTAGGATGATACATAGATGGCGTTGCTATGTAATAATCCATATGATTTGTAGGAAGTACTAACCTTAAAAAGATATCTGTCAAAATTTCATGACAATCCGACGATTAGTTTACAAGTTACAGAGGTTCAAGTGACGATACTTTTGAGTTTTCAAAAATGAATTCCAAGCAATTTCGCGTGTTGATTTATCATTGCTTTTGATGGGTAAAATACCATCGCAGCCAAAGCATGGCTTGATAAGTGTTATCCGGGCTCTGCTCCATCGAGGCAAACGGTGGAGAAGTGGTTTGCTGATTTTAAACGTGGCCGTACAGACACTGACGATGCTGAACCCTCTGGAAGGCCAATTGAGGTGGTTACACCGGAAAACATCAATTTTTTGGAAAACAGAAAAGTGAAATTGCGTGAGATAGCTGACACCTTGAAGATATCAGAAGGCAGTGTGCACACTATTTTGCATGAACATTTGTCCATGAGAAAGCTGTTCTCAAAGTGGGTGCCGCGTTTGCTCACAGTGGACCAAAACAACAACGTGTCGATGATTCTGAGAGCTGTTTGGAGCTGTTCAACCGGAATAAAAGGATTTTTGCGTCGGTATGTGACAATGGATGAAACATGGATCCACCACTACACTCCAGAGTCTAATCGGCAGTCAGCTGAGTGGACTGCAGCCGGAGAACCACGTCCAAAGCGACCAAAATCGCAAAAGTCGGCTGGTAAGGTTTTGGCGTCTGTATTTTGGGATGCGCACGGAATTTTGTACATCGACTATCTTGAGAAAGGAAGAAGAATCAACAGCGAATACTACATGGCATTATTAGTGCGTTTGAAGGAAGAAATTGCCAAAAACGGCCACACATGAAGAAGAAAAATTCTCTTTCACCAAGACAATGCACCGTGTCACAAGTCGATCGCAACGATGGCCAAATTGCACCAATTGGGCTTCGAATTGCTTCCGCACCCACCGTATTCTCCAGATTTGGCCCCAGCGACTACTACCTGTTCGCAGACCTGAAAAAATGCTCGCCGGAAAAAATTTGGCTCGGATGAAGAGGTGATCGCTGAAACTGAAGCTTATTTTGAGGCCAAAGACGAATTGTTTTACAAAAAAGGTATCGAAATGCTAGAACGGCGTTGGACTGATTGTATCACTCTTGAAGGAATGTATGTTGATGAATAAAATCGAATTTCGCCAAAAAAATGTGTTTTTCTTAGTTATCCTACGGACTTATTGAGTGATGTGTTATAATGGCATTGTTAGGATACAATAAAAATACAATGCTTCTGTTACTCGGAAGCAGTAGCGGAATCTTGGTTTATGTAATATCATCGAAGTTAAAAAAATTTCAAACTAAAAAGTATGTTTCAAACACGCAGTTGTACTCATCTCTATTAAAATTAAATGTTGCGCTTATATCACTTTCACCCTATTCTTATGGAGATAAATCACTAGCCAACCTAACTATGTCCGACCTACGAACCCCTACTCATGCGCACCCCTGCCCAGTCCGACCTAGGTCGGATTAAATCCGACCTAAATCCGACCTGGGTCGGATTTTTCCAACCTATAAATCCGACCTAGGTCGGATTAGTCCGATCTATGTCGAATTTAGTCCGAATGTTCGACATATGTCCCACAATGTCCGCATGTCATATGAAATTACCATCTTACATACATCACTCCGTAATTCAGTTTCGTTATGATTATAAAATGATTCAGTATACGTTCCTTTGTAAAAAATTTGGTGAGCATTGTTTTAACTTACGTAGTATACAAAAATAATTTCTAAATTTGCATAATTCATTTCTTATGATTGTAGTTGAGGCGGTTAAATTTTTACTTTAAAACTTACAAGTTAGTATATATTCTATCTGAATATCTGCAAATGGTTTTATAAACCCCATGTCCTCGATTATTTCTATAAAATCATCCAAATCCTCGGACAATACTGAGACAGCAGTACAGTGCTGTATTACCTCCTCGTATGACTGACACATAAGACATTTTTCCCTTCTATCGAAAACCGTTGTCCGCATTCTGCTTTTTTACTCACTATGCTAGCCAATACTGGTGGAGGCACTTTCACCCTATGAGGCAATTTCACCCTATAAGGCACTATCACCCTATGAGGCAATTACACCCTATGAGGCAATTTCACTCTATAAGGTAATTTCACCCTATAAGGCAATTTCACTCTATGAGGCAATTTCATTATATACCCAGTTCGACCTAGGTCGAATTAAAATCCGACCTAGGTCGGATTAGACCGATCTAGGTCGGACTTGGCATAGAGTGAAATTGTCTCATAGAGTGAAATTGCCTTATAGGGTGAAATTACCTTATAGAATGAAATTGTCTCATGGGGGTTGTTAATGCGTGGAGGTGTGTGGAGGTGTGTGGAGGTGGTGCCAGAACCGGCTTCCCTGCCCTACTTACGTCGTTGATGAAGTAACAATGTAGACAAGATGTAATCCGTATTTATTGAAACAATCAATTATTTAACTTGTGTTTATTGATGTGATATTAGTTTTATACTGAAAATGTCCCCTACATAATGTAATAGTTTGATGAAATATTTATTTTTAAGTTGACATGGCACCGAAGTTGGCTAACGCCGAAAGCACTTTTATAAAGATTTTATAAAGATTTTTTAAATATTTATTATTTCTACACGAGAACACTCTCGCTTAGATTTTATTGAAAATTTCGTGTACACAGTCCGGAATTAATTCCTCACTTTTTTAATAATCATCCCCGCGACCGTATAAATAGAAACAGGTTAAAAAATGTTCCAATCATCTAGTTGTTGAATTTATATGAAATTTAACTACATAAAAATTAATTAACTGATTTCACGTTAAGCGTATTAACTACCTTAAAAAGCCCCTTCCAGGGTGCAACACAAATTGAAAGTACTAATTCTTCTAAACCTTAAAACTTTTCACCTAATGTATTCAAATCAAAGATTAATTATTCAAAATCACCTTCAATTTGTGTCATAAATATCAAACTTAAAATTTTTTATTATTTTGACAACGATCCTAGGTCATGGATTGAAACGTAAATAAAGATAATTCTAAAAACTCAGAGTGGTTTAATATCGAAGAAAAATTAAGTAAAATATAAAACAAACCACAACAAACATACAGGAAGTATTTAAGAAGGAGCAGCTGCAATGTTCGAACGTAGAAACAAGGAAACAATTGTCGAAAGCATATGTGTCGAGCACAGCTCTGTACAACAATTAAATGTGGACAGTAGGAGAAGCAGACAGGAAAAACGTAAAAGCTTTTTAGAATGTGATCCTTCAGATGTATGTTGGTAATAGCATGAACAGGCAAAGTTAGCAAAAAAGAGGTTCTAGAAATAGTAGGCAAATAATGATATTTGTGGAAAACAAAAAAAAGGTGAAATAGAAGTTTGAGACACGTTTTAAAGCATTTGGAGAATAGTGCGGAATATATTACAAGCAGAGATAGAAAGAAAGAGAGGTAGAGGTAGACCTAAATCAGACTATTGCACGCAGAGGGTAAAAGATGTAGGCCGAGGGAACTTTAAGGAAGTGTGTAGCTTAGCTCAGATAGGAAACAATGGAAGTACGCGTCTAACCAATTCCAGTACTGAAGACCTACTGATAGTGGTAAGCTTTTTGAATTTCGAAGAATAGGGAAGATTTGAGAACTACAGTAAAGTTTTGATAATCGCATCGGAAAACTAAGAACGAGTATAACCATATGACATGCTGCACTGAAATATTAGACTTTAATACAGTAAGTATATGGAGTAAGTGTTATAGCATACTAGACGTCTGACTTCCAAAATCGTAAATAACCAAAGACAAATTAACATTTACATGTATCAAATACTAAATCTTCACCCTTCCTTTTTACAGGTAGGAATGGGTGTGCAACAGAGTCTAAACAAAACTCTGGCGGGACTAGCATCGACCGTTTGTGGCTGCGGTAGATTGCAAAAGACTGTATCTCGGGCGTTTAGTGAACAAAATTAAATTTTACCCAGACAAGTTATAGGGATGCAATATAGAACAAAACAAAAGAAAATACCTTAATACAACTTATATATTGACGTTTAGTTAATAACATTAATAAAAAAAATTAAATATATATCCTTAGTTTTTTATAATCAAATTTTCATGCGGCAAAATTTGTCTTAAACTCTACCAGATAAGATATTAGAAAATCAAAAATTATTATTGTGCTTAGACACAGTTTCAAATAAACTTTCAAAGTAAAAAGAAATCATAAATACGCTTTGTTGTATTTAACATTAGTTAAGAGAATTTGAATTAAACATTTAAATTGAACATAACCTCAAAATCCGAAAAGGTTTCATGAAAGCTTTTATGTTTGCAACTTATCAGGTTATATAGGAAAGCAAAGGTAAAATTAAATTAGTTAGGGTAATCGGTAAATAAAGTTATGACTATATTATACATGCATTATTTTTCTAGGTAATTGAGATTTCAAATGTAATACATGCACATTGTTTCGTCACAAAAGTGAATAAGATAAACACATACATGTATTCATGATATATGAAGGAAAACGTATACTTGAACATAGAGCTTACGGCTTGTTTAGAATTATAGAATCTTCTTACGGTTTGTTGAAACAAACACCATCGTTATTTATTTTGTTTGTTAACCTCAAACTTCAAATTTGTAAGAGCCAATCCTTTTGTTCCACAACCATATGTTTTGTTAACGAAGCATTTAATTTATTTTAGAAAGTAAATAAACGGCAACATGAATTATTGTACGATAAAAGATAATATTTGTAGGTTGTAAAATTAATGCATTAGGCTTAGATAGCCTAGCATATATAGTTAAATTCTCCATCAGAGAATATTTTACCAGAGAATAAGCCAGCAGAGAATATTTCACCGGAGGATATATCATCCGAGAATGTGCCCCCGGAGGACATGCCACCAGAGGATACATCACCAAAGAACCCAAGAAAATAAATGTGTTACAGAAACGAAGTATTGTAATACGCCACGAGAAACCGTCTGAAAGTTTTATCTGTAATCAGCTTATCATTCTTAAATATTTTGAATGGGTTATTCAGGTAGACTTTTTCGATAAGTATTTTGCTAGTATTCTGAAACGATGTTTATGTATGTTAAGAAGAATAAAAGAAAAAGACACCTTTTACATACCAGGTACGACATCATGGCCTTAGAAAGAACATCTTTATCAGGAAACGGCATGTGCTCAAAAGACGGTCAGATATGAAGAGCAACGAAAATTTATTTGGTTTAAAGATAACAACACATTTTGAGAGAGAGAAAAACAAGAAAATCATCTTAAATGACAGATTTATTTATACACCAGTTGTGTATTTTTAGACATTATTCAGAGGTTTACCAATTAGAAAATTACATCTGATTATAATTATTTATATTATTTATACAAAAGAAAGAATATTGAATTAAAACTAAAGATCGACGTATATAGTATATTATTTTATAATACTAAAGGGAAATGTTATACAAATCAAAACTAACGTGATTGTAAACGGTATTAATATAAAATTAAAATGAAGAAATACTTGTATAAGGAAGGAAGTGGAGCTCAATGTAACATGGCAAGGCGACGGCAAATTGACATGTTACAAATCAACAATATTACCACCTTTTCCGGAATAAATTCCGTGAGGAATATATTACCTACCACCTGGCCTCAATTATTATGTGATTATATGATCGATTAACTTTATACTGAGCACCAGTTCTATGAACCTCAACGGATCCATATACCCTATAAAAGTACATATGAGAAATAAAATAAGTAAAAGTTTCGGGGTTGGCCTGTTGTACCTTACGTTAGCAAATCAACTTTATATAAATTTATCTCATTACAGTCATAAATAAAATATCAAAGACCAAGTGCATGCATTTGGAGAACATTTATATTATATATTTTATACGAAATCAAAATTGTATAAATAAATCGAACCAACTTAATGTGATTACATCATCCTTGTCTAATCAATTTAGCAGCTAAGTGATGAAATTCTACAAACGTTAAAATAGTGCGTGTATTTTTTCGTCCCTTGGTGATAGTAAATAAGATAACTAGGATCTCCCCCTTAGTAACACTTTTTTTCAGAATATAATTTCCTACAGTGACATTTGCTCTGTATACAATATACAGAATAAAGCGTTAATTTTTATATCTCCCAAGTAAAGGAAAATACATTTATTCAACCCTAAAATAGATTCATAGTAGAAATAAGAATCGTACAAGGAAGAAGGATACCTAAAACAAATGGAATTAGAAAATGTGCATGCGAACCGGCATAATTACAAGAATCCTCCTCTAGAGCTAAAATGGTTATCTCAAAATCCAGAACAATTACGTTAAATACAAAAATACATACTTATTAATATGTACTAGAAACTCTTCTAACATTATCCCGCAGTAAATAATGCGGACGAGTTAGTTTCTAATTAATTAATTTGAATTATTAGAAAGAGCTCTAAACCATTCGCACGCTTTTATGAACGTGTCAAATCGATAAGTAATATAACATTGCAGAACCACTGATAACCCGATTCGAATTTAAAAACAACGCCTGTGTCATATACGTCGTCGATCCTAATAAAACTAAATGACTAGAATTATAGTTTGATGCAGAATATAAATATGGAACCAGCTTATACTCTCTAAATAACTATAACTACCCCAATATTCTTTGAAGGAAGTCGAAAAATAATATCTTACGAAACTTCCTAATATGAAAATGGAATTAATGAAAATTCAACGCCGCCACTGTTAACAATTGAATGCTACAATCTACACTTACCAATTATATTCAATGCGCAATAACTTCAAATTTTAAATTCAAAACCCAGTGACATTGATGTATACCATAGGTTCCCAACGGCGGTACCGCCCCCCAGTGGGCGTCGTAGCTTTCAAAGGGGGCGGTAGCGAGTACAGGGGCAAAAGGGGGGCGTTAGGAGGATCGAGGGGGGCGTTCGTGACGTACTTACCTTTTTAGAAAATAAATATATTCAAATACTTTGAAAATACCTAGTTGGCATGAATAGACAGTTTATTTAGCTATCTAAAATGTCTATGTTATTGTTATCGAGAAAATATACTTTAAAACATTTAATTCAGCATTAGGTCTATGAATACCTAATTCCGTTTAATATTGTCCGCAACAAGTCTTTGCAAGTTGATAAGCAAAGACGCGATAAGACTTGCTTACATAGTGCACCGGCATCGCAAACAAGATAAAACATACAAGTTGATGCTTGTATGAAATCAAACGTATAAAAGGCAGGGATAGCTCTAGGAATGTGTTATTATTTTTGTGTGCTTCGCAAATAATCCATGTTCCTGAGTGATAAGTTATATAAGTCATTATAACCATTAATTTTATAATTATCTATAAATTCGTTGAAAAGTTAATTTATTTTAAACCGTGGCAAGTTTTGGATTTCAAAATGTCTGAATCTAAGAAGAAATGCCGGCAGTACAGTCTTTTGTATTTGAAATATGGATTTACGCACTCTCCTGTAAACCCATCATTACCTATGTGTTTACTTTGCCAAAAGTTTTCTCAAATGAAGCCATGAAGCCTTCTAGGCTACAAGAACATTTAAATAAAATGCATACTGATAAAAGGACAAAGATTTGTCCTATTTTCAAGAACTGCAGAAGAAATATTTGAAACAGCCAACTATATCAAACCTATTTGCGTCGTCTTCTAAACAAGAAGATGATGGACTACGAGCATCATATAACATTTCATTGTTAATCGCAAAACGGGAAAACCACATACCATTGGCGAGGAACTTATCTTGCCGGCAGTCAGAAAGGTAATAAAACTGTTCTTCATCATAAGACATCGGCAGATGTCATCAGAAAAATTCCTCTGAGTAATAACTCAGTGCAAAGGAGAATAGACGAAATGGCTCAAGACGTTGAAATATCATTATGCGATTACTTAAAACTTGCAATTTTTCCATTCAACTTGATGAATCCACTCTACCAAATAACGAAGTACTGCTGTTATCATACGTTCGGTTCATAAAAGACGAAAAAATTTATCAAGAGTTATTATTTGCAAAAATTTGGAAACTGATACAAAGGAGAAACGATATTTAATACCATGAGTACGTTTTTCAAGAGAAAGAAATACCTATGCATAATATTTTGTCGGCAACTACTGATGGTGCTCCAGCAATGACGGGACGTCATAAGGGTTTCATAGCTCATTTGAAACAAGCAGTACCAAATGTACTCGCTATACATTGTATTATTCATCGTCAGCACTTGGTTGCAAAAAATCTGAACGAACGTTTGCATTCGTCGCTTCATTACGTTATTAGAGCAGTAAATACGATTAGAAGCAATTCATTGCATGACAGATTATTTAGCCAACTTTGTAGTGAAAATGATGAAGATTACAATCGCTTGCTGCTGCACACAGAAGTTCGTTGGCTCTCAAAAGGTACTTGTTTGAACCGTTTTTCAACTATTTGATTCAGTACTGGACTTTCTTGAAAACAGAAACGAAAAATTGCGCGAAAACCTGATTATACATAAAATGACATCGCTTATTTGACAGACTTGTTTAAAATATTTAATGAAGTCAATTTACAATTGCAAGGTGACGAATTGAATTTAATTAAAACAAAAAACGTCATAGCTGCTTTTGTGGGAAAACTTCTTCTATTCAAACGAAATCTAGGGAGAGGTGAATACAGCCACTTTCCCACATTATCAGCAGTCTCTGCAAAACATGAAGATTTACTTACTTACTGCCAACACTTGGACGTTCTTCATGTTGATTGTGTGGAGCGATTCCAGGATATTTTAAACATGAATATACCGGGTTGGGTTTTAGATCCTTTCGCAAATGCAGATACAGCAGAATCATCAAATTTAGAAGAGGAACTCGTAGAACTCACAACTAACGAAGAACTAAAAGTAAAATTCAGAAATGGATATCAAGAGTTCTGGCTTCAAAAACCAATACCAGTTCTTTACCCTGGATTGTGGTCAAGAGTACAGATATTTTTAATTGCATTTCCTTCATCTTATTTGGCTGAGCGTGGGTTCAGTGCAGTAGCTAATTTATTGTCTAAGAAAAGGAACAGACTGCACATTACTGAACGTGGCGATTTGCGGCTGATGTTAACGAAATTGGAACCCGACATTAGCAAATTGTTAAAACTTCACCAGCCTCAACTAGCTCATTAATTTTTTCTTCTTAATCTTTTTTTCTGTTCATTATGTATTCATATTTAAGTTTTTAATAAACAAGTTTGTACTACATTTGATAGTCGTTTTAATTAAGGTTTACTTTTGCGATTTTTAATATATATACCTTGTCCAACGCTTTAGTGAACGCTTGTAATAGCAGTCAAAAGTGCAACGTTCGTATATGAGTATCTATGTATATATATATATATATATATATATATATATATATATATATATATATATAGATAGATAGATACTATGCAACAATATTTTAATATTCGTTATAATGCACTATGATGAGGAGGGGGGCGTTGGAAGTTTTTTTTCCAGTAGAGGGGGCGGTGGTTCAGAAAAGGTTGGGAACCTCTGATGTATACAAACACACGTAATCTTACAAAAATAAGAATGCGAATTCTAACTGAAAATAAATTTGAACTATTTTACGTACCACGTCAGAAATCACTTCAGAAATTCTTACTGAACAGTGAGTAAAAGCATTATTATAACCAAATATCTCTAAATAAATAACAAAGACATTTTGTAAAAAATCGTTTCTAATGGTCAACTTATGAAAATGTTTGACTTGTGCACCAAATAACTTTACTAAATAAAATATACCGACAATCACAAAACGAAGATACGTTCCCCATTAAATTAACTGTAGTGTATCAAATATGGGACCACTGCATAATCCATCAAAATTATTGTTAATATCCATTGAGAAGTATCTAAGCTTCCCCAAATAAACAAACAGCATCACCCGCTGGTATAGTCATTAATTATGGAATATCTTTACAAAACTTAGTAACAGAACGATAGCCAAATCGGGCTATTACATACTCCCCTTTTTTAAAGAGAAAACTTCGAAAAGGTTTTCGACAACCGTCCATATTCACAAGAAATCATTGCTAAAATATCGCCGATGGCATGCTACCATGTTTCATAAAGATATAAGGTATGATCAGGTTTTAGGTCGAAAATATGCCAGTGTCGTTTGATCGACCGTTATAATCCCCCTTCTTATAGGTATTAATGCTTTTTTTCTTTTTCACTTTGTATGACCCCGAAAACTTCCTATCAAATTTCGCCGGAAAATGTCACCAAGCATCTGATATATGATAATCTTTCTTTCAACAAAAATCGCTCTCCTTTAAACTTACAGGTCTAAATCTTTTCTCGAAAGTCTTGTTTTATACATTGTAAAGTACATTCAACGAGATATTGTTTGGAGTTTAGGTGTTATTCGTCTTATTTCTGGACATTTAAAACAGTTTTAATGTTTTATTGTATTCATATGTTTCTGTTTCAGTACATAGGAAAAGTGGCAGGAATGGTATTTCATCGTAAAAAATTTATGACCCTATTTTACGGTATAGCTCAGTGCTGGAGGGTACAAATGTGTTTAGGAAAACTGAAAAATGATCTGAAATTATTAATACACCGTACCATACTATTACAGCGCGTTGTACTCATAGAAAGTGTAATTATTGTAACATTTATGACGCTTGCGATAGTCTTTGGAAAATCTTTGCCGCTTGGAGTTTGGAAACTAAAAGACCAATACGTATTATACGTTTTTACATATATATCACAAGCGATATCAATGCTTGTAATGGCTCCTATAATTATGTCAATCGATTTAATATTTTTAACCTGCTGCGTGGAATTATTTGTACAATGCCAAATGCTTAAACAGTGCTTGATGGAACTGGATGTATTTCGACACAACTACTCTGAAAAAATGCTATTGTACATAAATCAGCACAATTTTATTTTAAGGTGAATTGATCAGATTTGAACAACACTTTCTTAACAATGTGTCTGTACAGGTTTCTCAAGATTTTTCAAGGCTGTTTTTTAAGCATAGCTATAGTGGAATATTGTACCATTGCACCACTAATTACCTCGGAAATGTATTGCGCATTTCAAAGGTATGAAAACATCTTTTAGGTTTACATAATTTTCTCGAACCGATTGCAGTTTACACCTTTCATCTGTAATAAGTCATGGTATAGTCATGCTTGAATGTGTCCTTCAACTTGCATTTTACACTCTTCCAGTTGACTATATTATTTGGGAGGTAAGTTTTAAAGTAGGTGATACAGGTATCAGTAAATATTTTTCACCAAATTTGGAACAGCAGCACCACCTTCTAATATTATTGAAGCACGATCTTAATTACTATTCAGTAAATCGGACAAAGGATATTATTTAACAACGTTAGAAAGACGGGCTATTTTGTCAGGTCTATTAAGCTGTCTGAGCCAAATTATCAGAACACATCAGAATATATATAAGAATTATTTGCTAATTATTTGCTTTTTTGCTGAGAAACCAATTTTTTTGCTATATCTGTAAAAAAGTTACAAGTTACAAGATAGCTTAATATTAAGCTTCTAGCCAACTAAAAAAAAA
The DNA here is from genome assembly GCA_036346225.1 of Platerodrilus igneus. Taxonomy (NCBI): domain Eukaryota; kingdom Metazoa; phylum Arthropoda; class Insecta; order Coleoptera; family Lycidae; genus Platerodrilus; species Platerodrilus igneus. The sequence continues at coordinate 2,654,646 of JARFIW010000165.1, read as the reverse complement.
TACCTACACAAAATAAAATTATAAAATTAACAATATATAAATTATTTGTTACTTTTTTGCTACCATTTGCAAATGAAAAAAAATCAAATTTTCAAATAATGAAATAAATATGAATATCTACAAGAGTAGAGTACATTAAAGAAATTAATTGCAAGCAATTACTAAAGAATACCTACGTTTTATGAATTATTTACTCTTAAAATATACAACTCCCGAATTTTTTGCTTGCGAAATTAATATAGAAAACGACAAAATATCATATACCCAATTCGAATTTACAGGAATACAGTACTTTAAAGAAATTAATTTTTGGCATAACTATATCATTCATATGTTATATGAATTACTTGCTCTTTAGATATGCAACTCCAGAATTTTTTGCTCGCGAAATTAAATGTTCAAACGATAATAATGGCCTTTTGTCGTTTTTTATATTAACTTCGCGAGCAAAAAATTCAGGATTTACATAATTTAAGGGCAAATATATCAAGCCACATGATGATGTAATTATGATAGAAGCAATTAATTTTTTAAAAGCACTTTACTCTTGTAGTCCCAGGCTAACTTATATTATTATTTTTTGCGAGCAAAAAGTTCGGGAGTTGCGTATCTAAAAAGCAAATAATTCATAAACAATGTAAATACTGTAGTTCTGCCAGCAATTGATTTCTTTAATGTATTTTATTCTTGTAGATTGGAAGTGGTTGGATGGTTTTGTGTGGTTTTTATATTAATTTCGCGAGCAAAAAATTCAGGATTTACATAATTTGAGAGCAAATAAATCCAGCTATATGATGATGTAATTATGATAGAAGTAATTAACTTTTTAAAAGCACTTTACCCTTGTAGTCCCAGGCTAACTTTTATTATTACTATCATTTGACTATTTAATTTGGCGAGCAAAAAATTCGGGAGTTGCATATCTAAAAAGCAAATAATTCATAAACAATGTAAATGCTATAGTTGTGCCAGCAATTAATTTCTTAATGTATATTATTCTTGTAGATTCGAACTGGCTGGATGGTTTTTGTCGTTTTTTATGCCCTTAAAATATACAACTCCTGAATATTTTGCTCGCGAAATTAATATAAAAAACCACAAAAGGCCATCCAGCCACTTCGAATCTACAATAATAAAATATATTGAAGAAATTAATACAAGAGTAAACTGCTTTTAAAAAATTAATTGCTTCTATCATAATTACATCATCATGTAGCTTGATTATTTGCTCTTAAATTATGTAAATCCTGAACTTTTTGCTCACAAAATTAATATAAAAAACCATAAAAGACCATTATTGTCGTTTGAAAATTTAATTTAGCAAGCAAAAAATTTCGGAGTTGCATAACTAAAGCGCAAGTAATTCATAAAACATATAAATGATATAGATATGCCAACAATTATTATTAAACAATTATTTTTGTAAATTCGAAGTAGGTATATGATATTTTGTCGTTTTTTATATTAAATTCGCGAGCAAAAAATTTGGGAGTAACATATTTTATGAGTAAATAATTCATAAAACGTAGGGATTCTTTAGTCATGCCAGCAATTAATTTCTTTAATGTACTTTATTCTTGTAGATATTGATATTTATTTTATCATTTGAAAATTTAATTTTTTTTTGCAAATGGTACCAAAAAAAAAGCAAATAATTTATATATTGTTAATTTTTTTATTTTTTTTGTGTAAGTATTTTTTTAGTTGGCTAGATAGCTTAGTATTAAGCTATCTAGCCACTTGTAACTTTTTTATAGATATAGCAAAAAAATTGGTTTTATCAGCAAAAAATGCAAATAATTAGCAAATATTTTCTGTATATATTTAGATGTGTTCTGATAATTTGAGAGTTGCATATTTTAATAGTAAATAATTCATAAAACGTATGTATTCTTTAGTCATGCCAGCAATTAATTTCTTTAATGTACTTTACTCTTGTCATCATCATTTTGTTATCGACCTTACTTAAGGTCGGTTTGACGCAGCTCTAACTTCTTTTCTATTCTGTGCTAATCTAAAAAGCTCTACATACCCTTCACAACCTAAATTTCTAATAATTTGACTAATATAGTTTGGTCTAGGTCTTCCTATATCCTTCTATCTTTTCCTATCTAGCTGACTCTACATAGATATTAGCAACCTGATGGTTGTTAAAGAACTCTAACATGTTTACATGATTACCATTTATAAGGAAATGAAATATAACCTGGTTATCCGCTTCAAAAAGGAAAAGTGTTAAATTATATGTTATGGTAAGGCTTAAGCAACGAAACGCTACCAACATGCCAGACCGCTAACCAATTGTGAGTCATGTCCTGGTAACATTTAGTTAACTGATTTTTATTTTTCTTTTTGTTTTGTTTTCGAACTTACTTAAAGTCGGTTTGACGCAGCTTTAAATTCTTTTCTATTCTGAGCTAGTCTAAAAAGGTCTACATACCCTTCACAACCTACATCTCTAATAATTTGACTAATATAGCTTTGTCTAGGCCCTCCTACTCTATTTTTATTTGGTAGTCTATAATCTAAGACTTTACTAAATAGTCCCTCATGTCTTAACTGGTGCCCTATCATTCTATCTCTCCTGACCTTCAATTGTTTCCACACACAGGGATCCTCACCTATCCTTCTATAAACTTCCTCGTTTGTTACTCTATATGTCCAACTAATCTATAACATTCTCCTATAACACCAAGTTTCAAAAACTTCTATCTTTTTCTTATCTACTTCTTTAATTGTCCAAGTCTCACTACCGTATAGTAGAACGCTCCATACGTACGACTTTAAGAAACTTTTTCTATTATCTAAACTAATACTATTAGCTATTAGTAAGTTTTTCTTTTTTAAAAACATTTTTCTAGCGTGAGCTATTCTAGCTACTATATCCCTTCTGCTACGTCCATCCTTTGTAATTATACTACCTAAATAGCAAAATTCATCTACCTCCTCTAACTCGGTATTACCAATTTTTAATTTTGGCTGTAACTCACTTGTCATTATCTTTGTCTTTACTGAGTTAATTCTCATACTATAGTTACTCCGTAGTATCTCATCTAAAATATTTAAAAACTCTCCTAACTCTTTTTTAGACTCCGCTATAATGGCTATATCATCTGCAAAACGTAACATGTCTATTTTCTGTCCCTGTACACTAATACCTATTTCTTTTCTCTCTCTAGCTAAGTTTAAAACTTCCTCAATATAAACATTAAAAATCAAGGGAGACAGTATACAACCCTGTCTAACACCATTTCTAATCTTAGCTTCTTTTTCTATTTCATCAAATCTAATTACTACGCTTTGGTTTTATATAGACTGTAAATAATTTTTCTATTCCTATGAGAGATTCCTATTTTTGCAAAACCCTGAACATAACAATCCAATTAACCCTATCAAATGCTTTTCTAAATCTACAAACGCGAAATGAGTCTTTTATTTTTTGTAACCTTTTTCGATAATTACCCTAATCATTAGTATCGGTTCTCTAGTCCCTGTGTCTTTACGAAAACCATATTGGTCTTCGCCTAAATAATTCTCAGTCAAAGCTTCTACTCTATTTTTAATTATTATTGTTAGTATTTTGGAAGCATGAGAAGTTAAACTAACCGTTCTAAAATTCTCACACCTATCAGCTCCTGACTTTTTTGGGATTGGGATAATATTTTTTTCGAAATCTATTGGAACCTCACCTGTGTCATATATTACTTTTACTAGTTCATATAATCTATCTAAAGTTTTCTGACTTGCATATTTTATTAATTTTGCGGGGAATATCGTCTATCCCTGGCGCTTTATTTATTTTAAGATTCCAAACAGCTCTATCAAATTCCTCTTTTAATATTGAGAACCCTATTTCTACATCCTCTTCTTGGTCGTTTTCTAACTCATCCATATCGTCTCCCTTATATAAATCTTCTAAATATCTTTTCCATCTATCTGCTATCTCAACTTTATTTATTAGAAGCTCATTATTCTCGTCTCTAATACCACTATATTTTTTCCTATCTTCCTCAAAAAACTTTGTAACTGCCCTGTAAGCCCTGTCTGTCTTACCTACTCTCAAATCATCTTGTATTCCCTTACAATTCTCCTCCATCCATTTATTTCTAGCTTTTCTACACTCATGTACTATCTTATTTCTAACTGTATTATATTTTTGCTTACTTTCACTATCCACTTCTCTGAAAGGTTTAAGCTTTCTTCTATTCTCTATTAAATCTAATATCTCCTTTGTTACCCACGGTTTTCTCGCTTCTATTTTTTTCTTACCTATAGTCTGTGTTGCTGTATCATGTACAGTCAGTTTTATTTCTTTCTATCTATTTTCTATGTTTCCTCCTACAGCTATCTCTTTGCTCTTATTATCTAATACTTGTTTATATTCCTCTTTTACCCTACTATCATTAAGCTTACCTAGATCCCATCCCTCTCTTTAACCTTGCTCAATTTTTGAATTTTAGTTTACACTTCATTTTAACTAAGTTATGATCGCTATCTATGTCAGCCCCTGGATAACTACGACAGTTTTTAACTTGGTTTCTAAATCTTTGTTTAACTAAAATATAATCTATTTGGTATCTAGCCCTATCACCTGGCGCTTTCCAGGTATATCTTCTCCTAACATGTTGTTCGAATAGGGTGTTTACAGTTACTAATCTATGTTCCTGGCAAAACTCAACTAATCTTTCTCCTCTATTATTTCGTCTGCCATACCCAAATTTTCCTACCATTTTTCCCTCACTACCTTCTCCCACTGACGCATTAAAATCGCCCATAACTATTAAATTCTCATCTCCTTTTACTTTTCTCACTATACTATTTATATCCTCGTATACCTTTTCTACTTCCTCATCCTCGTACTGAGTTGTTGGCATGTAAACCTGAACTAAAACAGTGTATGTGGGTTTTGTACTCAATCTAACCATAATTATTCTATCACTAAATTGTAAGTACTCTTTAACTTTATGCCCTAGTCTTTTACCTAACACTATTCCTACGCCTGCCTGTCCATTAGTTGAAGAAGTTGTAATTATTCTATAATTATCTTTCCAAAAGTCATTACTATCTGGCCATCTCACCTCACTAATACCTAAAATGTCCAGCTTTTCCTTTCTCATTTCGACTAATAAATTTGTTAACTTATCTACTCTAAGTAATGACCTTACATTCCAAGTCCCTATCACTAAATCGAACTGTTGTTTTATATTCTTACGATGACGAGCCCCAAGTACCCCCTCCCGGAGATCCGAATGAGGGAGTATTTTACCTCCGGACAAGAATTTTACTTGTGAGCTCTCCATCATATGTATTTCGTGTTTTAGGTCACGCACACCTGGGAAATATTGTGGTAGGTTCCCATATCTTTCCACAACGCAGTTTTTAAAGATTTTAGCAAAAAGCCGTATCCGTCATGGCCAACCCCCAACAAGCTTGTAAATTATTGAGGATCGCCCGAGACCAACCGGCCCTCCTCCAGTATCTTTTAGCCAGCAAGGCTGCTGCCCCTTGCTGCGCCTTTTAATCGCCTTTTACGATAAGCAGACTTACTATAGTAGTATTCTTTATCCCCTACTATAGGGGATTTACTCTTGTATTGATATTTATTTTATTATTTGAAAATTTGATTTTTTTTTCTTTTACAAATGGTAGCAAAAAAAAAATAGCAAATAATTTATATATTGTTAATTTTTTTTATTTTATTTTGTGTAGGTATTTTTTTTTAGTTGGATAAATAGCTTAATATTAAGCTATGTAGCCACTTGTAACTTTTTTTACAGATATAGCAAAACAATTGGTTTTATCAGCAAAAAAAAAGCAAATAATTAGCAAATAATTCCTATATATATTTTGATGTGTTCTGATAATTTGGCTCAGACAGCTTAATAGACCTTACTTTGTTTGTATACGTTGTTCATGTTTTACGGTGAACCAATAGGAATATCTGACGTATCCAGCCTATTTATTCAACCCTTTTTGTCAATTTTATTTAACGTACGTGACGCAATTGTTGTAGACGAAAAAGGCAGGCAAGTTCTAGGATTTGAGGAGGGACCCCAAGAGTACTATCCTTGCGTCTTACACCTTCCCTACTGAAAGCACATAATAATAACAGATCAAAATATTTATCGAATGATTGAGTTTTATTTAGAGAAAAAGCTTTCGAATAAAACAAATAAATTCAATTTAACTTATATTTAATGGATATATTCGTTATTATGATTATCGCATATTTATTTTATAGAAGATTTAATTTACTGTTCCCCGGGGCAATGTAATGCGTTTCTTCCGAAACGCGTACTGAAGGACAACTTGAACGAACCTAGGTAGCTTTTGACACCCTCAAACTTCTGACACACTTGCTAGCACGATATAGCGGCATACGTTGAGACATAGATCAACAGCTGTTACCTTCGAACTTCACCGATGTTAAAAAAACAATTATTTAAAGCTTATGAAAATAGTAAAAGTCATTACAGATTGCGCAAATGAGGTGAACAAGTATTTATATTATATAAAATTTCGCGCATAATTTCTCCATTAATTTATGAACTAGAAGATTCAAATGGCAAAACGCAAGGGCCGTCACTCATGTTAAACCTTGATCTAAATATATTTTCTCTTTTCTATCTTCATTTCAACCAATTTTTAAAGTTACCTTCCTTATATAGATATATCTTACCACTAAACTTTCATTTCATTTACTCCTACATAAATTCAGTTTATAATCCTTGACTTATCCTATCGTATATTTAAATGGATGTTAGCCATAAACCTTGAAGCGTTTCATACCTTATCGTTTCATAAATAACTTATTCAGTTCTTAAAAATAGATTCATTTTTCCTGATTACAAAGTTTTTTATTCGTCCCTAATCTCAAAAACTCCATATCTCTTAATTTTCCATATTTTACCTTGTTATTGTTTCATATCCTATTACATTATTTTATTGTAGTTGACATATCTTTCGTAGATGCGAATGACTACAACTTAACCTAAAAGTTTTGCTACGAACGATATCGAAACCAACCTAACATTATTGGGACAAGTATCGTCTGACCTATCCTAACTTAGAGAGATTCCGTATAACCTAGCCCAAGCAGGAGAGGTTTGGGGCTAACCTAATATTGGTGGTGGGCCGTGGGAAGGAATGGTGGGAGATGGGCGAAAAGAGATTGGAGGTGGAAAGCTTTAGGTGTGTAACGGAAAGTGGGTGGTGGGATGTCTAAGGTTTGATAACTAGAAAAAAACAGTCATCTAACCACATCCAGCTACTGGTTAGAAAAGGATATAGAAGACGAACTCGTAGATGTAAATTTAAAAATAAGAATTAAAGTGGTTACGTTATGATGATCTATTTCGTTTGTAGATGAGTAGTTCAAGTATAGCGAACGAAAATTAAATCTGTAGGTTTTTTACAAAGAGGTATAGCCAATGACCGGTTTTGCATCCCCTTTGCAATAAGAGACGTGCCAATCTGGTGAGCTGCAAACACAGCGAAACCGGTCATTGGCTATTCTTTTGTGTAAAATAACCAACAGATGTAATTTCGTTCACTAAACTTGAACTATTCGTCTTCAGACAAAAATAGATCATCATTATTACGCTAGAAGCGCATTAACTTTTGTCGACAAAGGTCCCCGGTAACAGTAGGTGCAGGACTTTCTTAGAAGGTCCGCTAATGCTAAAGTGGGTAAAAGGTCATTTATTATATCCGCCTTGGTTAAATTACAATAACCCAAACGTTTATATAAAGAATTTGCGGGCGTGTGTTGCAGTGTTTCGAATCGTTGAGGTGGAGAATAGAAACAAAGATGCATATCATTGATTAAAGAATGATCACAAAATAAGTCATAAATTGCCCAAAATGACCCCAGAACCCATTCTTCGCTCTAAACCCAAGGTTTATGCCCGCGCGAAGGACCAATTTCGTACACACTTATATTCTTGTGTTGAATGATGGAAAATTATACTTGCAAAATGCGTTGTTATCTCCAAACAGGGGGCTGTAGCTGGAAGGCGGTGCCGACTTTGGTTGATATGGGAGCCTATAGATCGACTGCTCGCACTGTAGCAACTCTTCCTCGAATTTAATTCTTATTAGTAATATTTATAAAATAAATAAGCATGTATGCAATATAGTAAGTGGCGGCGTTGGCGTCGGCTTGACGTCTCTCTCTCTCTCTCCCTCTCTCTGTGTTTGTCTCTCTCTCTCTCTCTTCCTCTCTTTATTGCTTAGAGGTTTGCGGAGTCTGGTAAGGAGAGCGTCCGTGCATGGGTGCTGCTGCAGCCTGGGTAGAACTGGTTGGTATTGGCTTCGGCGACGTTGTCAGCGTCGATTTGGCGTTTTTCTCTCTAATGCTTAAAAGTTTGTTGTGGTCTGCTGGGACAATGTCCGTGCATGATGGTGTTTTCCAGCGTCAGCTATGTGGACTGGATAATATTGGCGTCGACGTCGGCTTCCCGGCTCTCTCTTAATTCTTACACGTCTACTCTGGGTAATGAAAACGCTGGCTCGAAAGAACCTGTTAATTAAACTTTTATTGATTGGCTCCAAATTAGCTCTTGGTTTTCTAGCATCGGTAGTTTTTGCTTGTTCGTCATGCGTCTGGAGAATATTATGTCTTTAGTCTTCTGAACGTTTGGTTTCATTTTTCATTGTTGGAATGACTCCGGTAGTTGTCTTTGCATTTTGGCTGTCGTTTCCTTAGTGTTTCGTCCGGATGTCAGAAGCAGGGTGTCGTTGGCGCACATTGTACCGAAGACTCTTTGCAAGTATAGTAGATCTTGGATGTATGCATCGAATGGTGTCGGTGAATGGCAGCCCCTTTGTGGAACGCAGGCTGTGACGGCTGTTTCTAGTGACGGGATGTCTTCTACCTTCACCTGTATTTTGCTGTTTGTCAGGTGACTATGCATCAACTGGTTGTAAAGCGTCGGAAGGTTGTGGATGGTGGCAAACTTAAACAGCAGTCCGTTGATCCATACCTTGTCGAAGAAGTTTTTGAGGTCCAGGGCGATGGCAACTGTGGTTGGACCTTGGTTGTAGTTGGTGGCTATGCTGTTTATTACCCGGGTGGCATGTAATATGGTGGAGTGTTGCTGCTTGAATCCGCATTGTTCTAATCGTCTTTCAGCAATGGTTTCAGTCTTTTCAGTAGTAATGGTTTGAAGATTTTGGATATCGTGCTCAAGAGGAGATTGGTCTGTAGTTTCCAGCGTCCATTCTCTTCTTCCCTGGTTTTGAAATCATGACCACTATTACCGTTTTCTATAAATCTGAGAAATATTTGTGGTTGAACATGCTGTTGAAGGTTTTTGTGATAAATGCCAACGTCTTCTTTGTGATGTGTTTTAGAGTCATGTGTGTGATATCGTCCTCTCCTGAGACTTTCCTGTTGCTTTATCTGTTAATAGTTTGTTTTTCTCTTGTGCAATGATGTATTGGATGTCGTTTTCTGCCAGTTCTTGAAGTATTTAATCTACTGCTATGTTTATAAAGGTGAATGTATTGTTGGTTGTTGGATTTTCTAAAAACGTTTTTTGGAGAACTTCTGCGAATTTGGCTGCTCCTTTTTCGGCAATGTACAACATTCCGTTTTCTTCTTATAACGGTAGTATGTTGGGTGAACTGCATTGTTTGGGTTTCGACTTGAAAATCGCAGACGACGAGTCACCTTAGTAATACATTTTTACTGCATTATTTTGTAACCTGCGGTTTTTATCTTTGTAAATACACATTAACCATTTCGCATATTTTCATTTTAAAATCCATATTTTAGGAAGGTAAAGAAATTACATTCTAATTCTCAAGGGGACAAACCAAGGGTTGGTAGTTCTAAATTAGTTTAGCGTATGCTTAGTAAGTCCGGTTGTCAAAACCCCATCAGGTATATGAATCATTTTAAAGAATCCACATTTAAGCAGTTATTTTATTCATGTATATTCGTTCCTAACAACCCGTTTTGTATAGACAAGCTTTGACTTTCGCATTCCTGCTACGGCAGATGTTAGGTTCTTCCAAGAATTAGCAGCGAGGGACAAAGACGTATCACGTGCCTGGTTCATGGCACAGGCATGATAAGTACACTAGCGTTAGTTGGCAACACCGTTACACTCCCGTTCATTTACTAGAAGAGTAAGGGAAGGTATGAAATAGTGAGTAAGAATTATGCGACGAGCAGTGTTCGTTGGGTACTGAAAGAGATAAGATGTGAAGGCTCGGTGGTTGATCCAGAGACGAGAAGTGAAAATTAAGTCACGCGCGGAACTAATTTAACAATTCGTGTCAAAGGTCAGTTTTCTTTGAACGCAATTAACACTCTTCAATAGTTTTGAGGGATTTGTGGCGCGTGACAATATAGGTTTTGTTATAACCGGAACGATCTTATTTTATTTTACATAGGACGGATTAGATACTTCGAAAATTGATAATTCGTGGAGAGCCGCCGAAGTAATATAGTGTAAACCCCGACCCAACAAACACTGACTTATTAAATACGGAATTAGTTTTACGTTTAGGTTTAATGTTCTAGCTAGTAGTGAGTTTCGAGTGAGCTTAGATTGTTTTATAAAGGTGGTCGTGATTAGTGACTCATCCAATTAGAATTTATTAGTGGGATGAACATATTCTTCGTGTGATCGTATCCAAATTCAGTTTTCCGCACATATCACCGACTTCATTGCTGAATTAAAAAGAGCCGCTTGCTGATGTCGCTATCCTGGAACTTCGACGCACCAACCAAAAACATCAGGGGAACCGCGGGCTAAATTCCTGTGGTAGCTATACCAGTAAACAGTGAGTAATTGTTTTATTTAAATACAAACTGTTTATACATTGTTCGACGTTACTTCTTGTAGCATATGAAATGAAATTTTAAAGTTACGCCATGATTTAATTTCAATTATCTAGTTAGTGGTGTATAATTCGATTAGCGCGAGGGTCCTCTAGGGCATAAGTTAAGAATTTTCTCGATGTCAATATATATATATATATATATATATATATATATATATATTACTCATATTTAGACCAGGGTAGAAAATTAAATAATCACATCAAATAATTTTAATCACCGTGTAGAAGCTTTGGGAAGAGGTACGCTTTATTAAAACCGTGAAGCATAAAAAGGTTATTAGTTTCATTAAACATAAGAGATTTAAATCATGTACAAGACGCTTTATATCAAAAGAAACAGTATTAACAAGCTCTACGGGTAATGTAATTATTCCTAAACAAATGGAAATTACGTGCAAAATTTATATTAATTAACCCTATTTTAAGTAACCGGTAGTAAAACAAAGTGTACACATAATAATTAATATTTAACTTGTATTCGCTAAAATGAAAGGATAGAAGTCAATTTTAATTGGAGTTAATTAAACCATTATTAATAATAAGCATAAAACTGTGAAAATCCAAGATTATAATACCAGCAAATAAAGCTCTGAGAATTAATATTATTTTGAACACCTGCGTAGTTTAAATATCACGTACGGCGAAAATTGTGTAGATAACAAATGGTTTCAAAGAATCTTGAAGAAACCGTGGCTTAATATTCACGAGAAGGTGCGATACGGGGTTATTAAACCCAGATAGTCCACATGGACTAAAATATAATCGATAATAAAGAATATCAATTTGCACCAATACGAACAGGTTAGAAAAGGAAAGAGAAAATGCGTCAAGCAAAGACACATATAGTAAAAGGCGTGATTTAAGCAACGTCACGAGGGTCACAATTGGTTGAAAATAGGATGCAAATATGAGAGGTAAAAATAACAGTTCGGTATAAAAGTCAATTAGTTATTTCCAGACTTTGCGTGCCGTGTTGAAATTCCTGAGATTTAAATGTGGCGAGTACAAAATTCGTAAAAACCGACGCGCGAGCGACGGACTGGGAACATGGCATGAGAAATTCTTTAGAATTACCCGTTTTGGGGAACAGACCGACAGACAGGCTTTTTGCTATATATACCGAGGTGAATATAAACAAGGCCTCTTAGACTTTTGACTATTCGATGCGTTAAAAGCTCTGACATCCGCAACTTGATTCAAGATGTTAAACAGTGCATTTTAGTTTGATAAAATAATTTAAAGTTTGCTCGTATATTTTAGTGATTCAAAATAGTTTGTTATGTACGTGCTAACATGAATGTACTTCAGTGCACTTAGATACAAGGTAATCAAATTTAGTATCACGGTACCAATTAGCAAAATTTACAACGACAAATGTATACACAAAAGTAGGCAGTTTTGGCGTATCTTGGTGAAAGAAGCATGAATTTCTTTGCTATTTTTCGGGGGTGTTAATAATTAAATGGTTCAAATACGTGTCTGGATCCACGAAACAAGAGTCAGATATACACAGATGAGTTCCGGAAAAGCCCCGAAACAACTTTAAATAAATGGTGATGGAGAAAATTTTAAAAGCGTTGAGAATTAGAAGCCGTAAAATAATCCTGTTGGAATGGTGTGATTAACTAAAGGGACGATGTACATTAAAGCTACGAGGACAGTAACCTTCAGGTAAATTATACTATTTTGTTTGACATTTTTGTGTGTGTTGAATAACTTTATAATTGATTTACTTTAAATGGACATTAGTGAAATTGTACTAACCATAAAATTTTAATTTTAAGATGAAATTTGCTTGTTTAAGTAGAAAGGGTATTTAGTATTGATGTTCTGAATTATGATGAAACTTTGGGTATGTCTTTGAGCTCAATTAGACGAACCTGGTTAATTAACGTAAAGGGGTGGTAGATGCTCCTTTATACTCAGACTCCGGTCTGCTTATATTGTTATATTAATTAGTAGGCATCCAACAAGGACTTTAATTCTGGATGCACGTTAAAGTGATAATAAAATTAATCTTGAAATTCTTTTTAAAACTGAATTTTATGCTGAAATTTAATTTGAAAATTTAATGTATTCTGAATATTGATGTAAATAGAGTTAACGTTGATGTTTGTGGTAGGAATGTGTTGTTTAATTTTATGAATGAGGAGGTTTATAAAATTAGGTGAGCAGCTGAAGCGAAACCAGGATCACAGCAGTTTATGACGCCCAATCGGTGGGACTAGAATTTTTTTGTTGAAAGGACCCAGTTCCCGCATACACAGGAGAATAACACAGCAATATATATATATATATATATATATATATATTTATCCATACTGTTGACCGTAATTAAATCCAAGATAGTCATTTAATAAATAAGATATTAAGGAGAAGTGACTTTTTAATAAATTAACGCATGTGAGTGCTTAAATCAGAAGAACCGTGCTTTGCATAATCTCTGTAAAGTTATAATTAATCCCTGAAACTAAATTTTGACAAGTCATATTTATTTGTTAACAGGAATTCAGTTACCTTATTTTTTTATATAGATAGTTTTGTGGAAACCTTAGTTACCTAAGGAATTTATAGGTAAGACCGACTTACTACCTTAGATATTTCAACCGGAAGTAGAGTGCATATAAAGTACAAAGACCGGGAACTGCGATCAGCTTGGCACAATTGTGGAATTAAACATTTTCACGGCCAGGTAGGACTTATCCGGGTTCTTGTCTGAAGAAGTCGAGTTTTCTCTCATCTTGTAGGCTTCTCTGAAGGACTAGGAATCCGTTCCATTTTAGGCGGAACTCGAATAAGATAAGGGTGGTGCCCTCATATTACCCTGACCTAAGACTAACGGCAATATAATATTATTTCCAATCCCCTCCCCTTCGACCCACGCCCATCGCGACTAGCCAGCCGAGCCGCGGTATAGTTTACTCCTAGGAGCAGACTTACCTCGTTTGTTCATGCCCTCCCCCCTTTCCAACTTTATGACAATTTGGCATGTAACAATTTTTACCAATGTTATTGCAAGTAGCGTAGTATCCTATAATTTGAATAACTAGTCTCATGCCGCCGAACAGTTCAAACCCCAATTTAATATTGTAATAATGTAAATTCGCGGACACTGCGTACTCGTTAAAATTGTATTAAGTTTTGCCTATCAGTACATCTCTTGGTAGAACTCTTATATCCGATTTAACGTCATAATCACTAAAGCTCATTATTCCTCGTGCAGTAAAACGCGTTTGTACAATAGTGCTTCTATTCATCAACTAATGCAACGATCGAAAGCTTGGCGTAGAAGCATATCTCGGTGAACATAAGGGTTCCGCGGACGGGGGATAGCTACAAATCTCGATCGGCGTTTTAACTTGTCAAAAAATGCTGTCTTCTCGCGCTGGATTATACCTGGAGAATAACAACATTTTATGGCCGTTGTAAAATTCCCACATATAAAAAACTCTATTTGACCGGGAATTGGCAACATCCTCTAAATTTTCGCGCAACTTATTTGACCCTATTGTAATTAGGTGACAAACGTATTTATTGCTCTTTCGAAATCCGAAAAGATATTGCTTCCACGATCTATTGCAGTTTCAAAAAATTAATTAAGATATATGCAGTTAATTGTGTGCATTTTATATTGAAGATGGCAGCTTCAGATTATATCGGGAAACTGAAACAAATTTCTGTAATAACACCCATAAATGTTTCTATTAGATCCAATTCACACATTCCTTTCATAATATCGCAAAAATACCAGAACTCTTTGGGAAGAATTAATAAGGCACTGCAGGGCTACATTGCGTTGGCGATATTGTACGTGTATCAAAATATACAAGTCTTTGACAAAGGGTATCATCCAAATTCGAGTACGAAACTGTTTAAAATTGTTAAAGTACAGCAAACGAGGCGAATAGCGTATCTACTGAAAAATTTTAAAGAACAGCCAATTCTAGGTGCTCTGTACGCTGAAAAAATTCAGACTTCAGCAACGCCGGACACGTACCTGGTAGAAGAAGTTATACAATAACGCAACCATGGGCAGAAACTACTGGATACATGGCTGGGTGGGAAAGAAGCAGGAATAAGGAAACAGATTTTGGACACTAGTTAATCTGACCACGAAGGGAAACATGGTTTACATCCTGAATATACAATCCCCGTGGATATACTCCTATATTTAATGTGCTATTTGAAATCTATCCAACCTTAAATTAATATCGCTTCTGTTTCTTTAATTTCTGGATTTAATCTATAGATTGTTAGGATGTTTCTCATATGATGTTTATATAAAATTAATACGTGTTATTCCTTTTTAGGTTGAACAAATAGCCCTTGCACTCTATAAATCCAACTGGTATGAGAAATACCGACCGGAGCAACGAAGAGCAATGATATCAATTTTTCAACGTTCTAATCAACGAATGACATTTTCCGTTGCTGGAATGTTTGAAATAAATGCAAGGTCACTTTTGGCAGTAAGTATTTATATAAACAATTCGTAAAAGTAAATTAAGCAATTCCATCTGAGGGAAATGCATATCCTCGGATATATAAGAAGTTTGAAATAAAAATAAAAGAGTGTATAAATAACAGTAGATAAACATCGAGGGTCAAAAATAAACTTTTTGTTACAAAATACCTTTAACTTTTCGGCATCGTCATTCGCCATACAGCGCGAGGCGTTATTTTAACACCGGGCTCCTTGGCGGATCCACCATTATGTATGAGCCGTGGATCAAAAATTGAGTGTATGATGTCAGATTTCTACCACTCGAGCGTCAGATTGGTACGGTTTTGGGCATGTAAAAAGCCGTATTTGTTTAGCTTTCATAAAATTGTCCGATCTTGCATTAGCCTTCGGTATGTTAAAGGAAGCCACTCTTATCGTTTTCAACCTAAGTGTTTCATAGTGCGATTTGGAATGTAGATTGCTGTCTCGGTAAAATTATAGGTACTTTAAAATCTCAGCGACCTGCGCATATACCCCAAAAATTACTGAAAATACTAAAAACCAAACTGAGAATGTAGTTGTAAATTGATAGTAATGCCTACAACAGCGAGAGCGTTACTTCAGTATAATTTAGAAATTGATGTTACATTATAAATATGTTCTTTACTTTTTTCATACTGAAAAAGACTGGTGAGTGTTTTATTACTTTTATAGGCTCTTGTATTTCACAACTGTCAATAAGTATAAAGCAAAAACATTACTAAATAATTAATTTAAATAACCGCTATAGCTACGGTGTGGTACTCAGAGATGGATCGGGTCGCTTACCTTGCCTGATCGATGGGTCAACGCATCAAGCAGGTGACCCGATTTTGACCCGGTGATACGGTGACCCTGGGTTGTTCTGGTATTGACTCGGTGACCCAGTATTGACTCGATTACCTGGTATTGACCCAGTTACCCGGTAATGACTTGGTGACCCAGTTTTGACAAGATCGCCAGCTGCTAGCAGTACATGCTCCTGACATTGAGATTAGGTGGCGCATAGGTGCCCGGTTGCTACAATGCTTAAGTCCCAGTAAAGCAAATAAATTAGTACACACAACAAGAAACATAAAAATTATTTTTAAATTGCTTAAGCAAACTCAACTGTTAGCAGTTTAGCATATAGTACGGCAACATTTATTTAATCATCATTTATCTCAGTCAATGTTACATCTTGCATTTAACTTAATACTGTACATAATAATTTTCAGTTGCACTACTTTTATAATGATTGCATTCTTAGTATGTATTCAACGAAAGCATCTGTAATTTATTCAAACATTACAAAGCAAAACACACCTGTATGTAATGGTGTATATTGCACTCTCAAAACATTCCATAATAGAAAGCTTTATATTATTATTAGTGCTTATGTTTAAACACTAACGATATTTAAAATAGTTGTCAAAACAATTTTTGATTTTCTAAATGTTAAATGAAAAGCGAGTCGCATACATAAAAGACATCCTATATAAGCATTAAGTTTAACTCTTATTAAAAGTTTAAAAATAGAGTGGACAATTGTGTTTCAATGTTATATACCCAGGTTGTAAAAAGAAGAAAAGATGATTCATTTGCAAAATTCCGTTCATCGTCTAAGTGTATTTCACAACCAAGATATGCACTCGATGTAGGAAAGGCAAGGAAAACAAACCCTGAAAAAGAATGTTAAGGTTTATGAATTACTACAATATACTATAAAACGTTTGAGTACCGTTGATACGTGAAGCTCCCCACCTTGCAAGTTTGTACATTATACAGGGTGGCTTACGGGAAACGGATGTTTTTCAAATGAGTAGTACAACATTAATTTGCAAGATAATATTATTTTAATGTTACACAAATAAAGATTATTACATACCATCTCATGAAAATGTTATTTTTTAAAAATTACATCAGTCATGTGGTGGCCGTCTGATTCAATACAGTTTTTCCAGCCTCTGTAGAAAATCATTCCAAACTCTGGTCAACAAGTCTTGATCAATCAAATTCACCTCTTCTGTATTTGCGTCCTTCAAGTCTATTAAATTACGGGGTTTGTGAGCATAAAGACGTTCTTTCAAATACCCCCCACATGAATTAATCACAGTAGGACAAGTTCGGTGACCTTAGCGGCCACAGTAGGTCACCAAAACGTGAAATCAGTTTGCCCAGAAACATGTTTCTCACAACTTCCATCGATGTGCGAGCAGTGTGCGCTGTGGCGCCATCTTGTTGGAAATAAACATCATTCATATTGAATTTTCGCCTCTGAAGGTCTGGTCTGAGAAATGTATTCAACATGTGAACATAGTGTTGTGATGTCACTGTCACCGTCACGCCATTTTCTCGAAAATGTACGGACCGATAACTCCAACTCTTTACTACCGCACACCAAACTGTAACTTTCGGAGAGTGGAGAGGTTTTTCATGAACGTTACAGGGATTTTCAGTATCCCAGTAACGAAAGCTTTGTTTGTTTACCGAACCGTTCAGATGAAAATGGGCTTTGTCACTCACTAACAGTATTGCATTACGGTTATCATTAAACAACACTTGCATACGCACTGCGAATTCTTTTCTTTGTTCATAATACGCCACGTTGAGTTGCTGGACCACCTGCATTTTATACGAATAAAATTTCAAATCAAATCGAAAAATCCTCCTCACTGAATCACGGCTCATGTTTAGTTCTTGTGCATGTTGGCGTGCAGATCGACTCGGACTCCTGATTATTGCCGCGCTCACACTGGTGATGTTTTCAGGAGTCCTTGCTATTCTTGCAGAACCTGGTGGCTTTCTGTTTGATATTCTCCCCGTTGTTTTGAATGTCTCAACCCACCTTAACTACGTGTTTCGACTTGGAACTGTGCCGTTCCAACCAATATTGAAGTGGCGACAAAAAATCCGTTGTGGATTATAACAGACTCACCATTTCGAATAAACGTATCGTACGCATAAACACAATGCTACGTCGTCTACTACTCCACTACAACTGAAATGGTACGCCGCACTCGGATAAATGACCTACCCTCCGTCGCCACACCGCCTACCGAGGGCATGCACTAGCCATTTCAAAAACATCGTTTCCCGTAAGTCACCCTATATTACTGTGGTTGTTCACACTTTTTGCTTGCTGACAACCAATCTGCAAAGATGCTTTCAAATGTGCAGTGTTTACTAAAGATAAATATTTACTTTAACTAGTGTTTACTTTTGTGTGTTATAGAAGAGCATGAAGAAAAGTCGCAGGAAACGAGTATTTTAATTCACTCAAACAATTAGCCATTCTACGAATGGTTGGTACTTCAAGTTAACCAACTTATGGTCAGTTTGGCGGAGCTTTAAATTCTTTTCTATTCTGAGCTAGTCTAAATACCCTGCATACCCTTCACAACCTAAATCTCTAATAATTTGACTAATATAGCTTTGTTTAGGTCTTCATACTCTATTTTTATTTGGTAGTCAATAATCTAAGACCTTACTAAATAGTTCCTCATGTCTTAACTGGTGCCCTATTATTATATCTTTCCTGACCTTTAATTGTTTCCACATACAGGGTTTGTCACCTATCCTTCTATAAACTTCCTTATTTGTTACTCTATTTGTCCAATTAATCTTTAACATTCTTCTATAACACCAAGTTTTAAAAGCTTTTATCTTTTTCTTATCTACCTCTTTAATTGTCCAAGTCTCACTACCGTATAGTAGAACGCTCCACACGTCCGACTTTAAGAAACCTTTTCTATTATCTAAACTAATACTCTTAGCTATTAGTAGTCTTTCTTTTTTAAAAACATTTTTCTAGCTTGAGCTATTCTAGCTACTATATCCCTTCTGCTACGTCCGTTTTTTGTAATTAAACTATATAAATAGCAAAACTCATCTACCTCTTCTAACTCGGTATTACTTATTTTTAATTTTGGTTTAGAACTAGGCTGTAACTCACTTCTCATTATCTTTGTCTTTCCTGAGTTAATTCTCATACTCTGAAGTATCTCATCTACAATATTTAAAACTGTCCTAACTCTTTTCTAGACTCTGGAGATAATATACAGCCCTGTCTAACACCATTTCTAATCTTAGCTTCCTTTTCTATTTCCTCAAATCTAATTTCTATGCTTAGGTTTTTATATAGACTGTAAATAATTTTTCTATCCTATGAGAGATTCCTATTTTTCGCAAAACACTGAACATAATAATCCAATTAACCCTATCAAATGCTTTTTCTAAACCTGCAAACGCGAAATGAGTCTTTATTTTTTGTAACCTTTTTTCGGTTATTATCCTCTAGTCCCTCTGTCTGTACGAAAACCATATTGGTCTTCGCCTAAATAATTCCCAGTCAAAGCTTCTATTCTATTTTTAATTAGTTTTCATTAGTATTTTGGAAGCGTGGGAAGTTAAACTAACCGTTCTAAAATTCTCACACCTATCAGCTCCTGACTTTTTTGGATTGGGATAATAATTTTTTTTTTGAAAATCTATTGGGACCTCACCTGTGTCATATATTACTTCTACTAGTTCATATAATCCATCTAAAGTTTTCTAACTTGCACATTTTATTAATTCTGCGGGTATATCGTCTATCCTCGGCGCTTTATTTAGTTTAAGATCTCTAACAGATCTATCAAATTCTTCTCTTAATATTGAGAACCCTATTTCTACATCCTCTTCTTGGTCGTTCTCTAACTCATTCATATCGTCTCCCTTATATAAATCTTCTAAATATCTTTTCATCTATCTGCTACCTTAACTTTATTTATTAGAAGCTCATTATTCTCATCTTTAATACCATTATATGTTTTCCTATCTTCCCCGCAAAACTTTTTAACTGCTCTGTAAGTTCTGTCTGTCTTACCTACTCTCAAATCATCTTGTATTCCCTTAGAATTCTCCTCCATCCGTTTATTTCTAGCTTTTCTGCACTCATGTACTAATCTTACTTCTAACTCTATTATATTTTTATTTACTTTCACTATCCAATTCTCTGAAAGATTTAAGCTTTCTTCTATTCCCTATTAAATCTAATATCTCTTTTGTTACGCAGGGTTTTCTCGCTTCTACTTTTATCTTACTTATAGTCTGTGTTGCTGTATCACGCACAGCCCTTTTTATTTTTTCTTTCCCTCTATTTTCTACGTTCCCTACTATAGTTATCTCTTTGCTCCTATTATCTAACACTTGTTTATATTCCTCATCTACAAAAAAAAATTTATTTTGTATTGTAATAAATTGTACTGCCAAATCGTTTAAAAGTCTCCCTATATATGAATTTTTTTATTCTTATAACCCTGCTTGATGTTTTTGGGTTGGACTGAAAACGATATACTGCATCCTTTTATGTAGATATCCCACTTCCTCCATTACATAGCCTAGGATTGCTGAGATTTTCAAAGACCTATACATGAGCTGCCCGCTCCGCCCAACAACGCTCGGCCATGGGACGGTTTATTTTTATTAATACCAAAATTAATCGTTTTAACTTATTAGTTATATTTTTATAAATGTTATTGTCTGTCGTATAATACATTATATCCCTAACCAGAGTTAGACCGGGTCACAAATTTTTGACCGGTGACCCGAAAACAGACTGACCCGGAACCCGGTCACCCGGAATCCGAAGTGACACGGTGACCCGAGCTGACCCGGTTATCCAAACTGACCCTGTGCCCCAAACTAACTCTGTGACCCAAACTGATTCGGTTACCCAAACTGCCCACGTGACCCGAACTGAACCGGTGGCCAGAGTAGACCTGCCGACTCAAGATGACGCAGTTTTCAAAGTGATCCCAAAATTCAAATGGTTCCGGGAACACAAATTCAATAGGGGAATTGAAAGCTTCAAAGTGAACTGAATACGTTATTAATAAGAAACGGCCGCACTCTCGTTCAATAAATTAATTTTGTTTGCTGTTTTTGATCGTTAATGCTTCATCTTTGTATTAGAATAGTACTTTTTGAACAATAAGTCAAAGAGCCCACACTCAATAACTCAATTCTGAACTACTTATATAGTACCCGTTCAATTGATAGAGTTATTACATAAGGTGATAAAAATTAAAAATAAGTGAATACTATTACACGTTGTTCTCATAAAAATTATGATTTGTAGTCTTTATGGTAAGATTACCAAATATGGACATTGAACTTTGAATTAATGATAGATGCCAGATAAAACAGAAAGATGCATTTTTCTTTAATATTTTTATTATCTACCGATGTCAAATGTTAAAAACTTAAAGCTAGGCTAGTTTTTCAAATCGATTTAATTTCTTATAAAATTACATTTGATTATATACATTTTTTACAATTCTACACAAAATGAAAAAAAAATTCCTTTTCATACAGGGTGGTCACTTTTTTAACGTCAAACATTGGGATTTCTTATACCGTAATAGTAACACGTTTGGTTAACTTGAACAAAAGTTGTCTTCTAAAAAGCTCATAAAATGAACTTTGCAGGCACAAAAACACCAGCACCCTTTTGAAATTATAATCCCAGTCAAAATTAAAAATTAGAAATTTCATGTTTTTCTTTATAACTCGAAAACATTTCTAGATATTTTGTGTCTGCAAAGTATATATTACGAGCTTTCTAAGAAACAGGTTTTGTTCCATCAACTAAACGTGTAATACGGATACGGTATACGAGATTCCAATGGTGTGTATTAAAAAAGATGCAACTCTGTGTACTCAAAAACATCTTTGTAAAGAAACTGATAAACTTTTAAGCTTATAACTTATACATTATATTATATTCTGCTAATTCCATATGGCCTGATTTAATACTCACTGAAACAATAACGAAACCCTCCACAGCATCGTGTTTTAGGCGTGGTCTTTCTTTACGAGTTATTTCTACGGCACTAGAGAAACTTCTTTCCGATTGTTCTGACTATTGCTGTATCATAAATAATCGGCGCGCAACTTCACTCAATATTGGGAAAGTATATCTTTTTTTCCCCCACCATTTTAATGGGTTGTGCAGCTCGCAGTTTTCATCTGTAAAGAAATGGTTGCCAAATGGGTTTTCAGAGCTTTTCTACTGTTGAATTTATCTCTTAATTTCAATTTGTTTTTCAAGCGTTGTTTTCTTTGCCCTTCCTACAACGAGTGAACACTTTGGTTGTGTAATAGACCTAGACGATGAACGGAATTTTGCCAATGGATCATCTTTCCCTCTTTTTGCAATCTGGGTAGGGATCTGAAAAGACCCAAATAACATGCCCTATACAATAACTTTCCTTGATTACCTCACTTATTTACTAGAAGCTTCTCAGATTTTGCGAAACTGATCCTAAACTCGTGCATATTCTACCGGTTTGTTTATTGAGAAAGACCAAATACATTTTTGAAAAAATTCAATATTTAATGTAATTTTAATTTTTGTGTACAAAATACAACTTGATATTTCACAAAAATCAATTATAACATTCAATTCAGATTGAAGCTAGAAGGAAACATTTTGAAAAAGTACTTCTTTTTACTTTGTTTTAACTCTGTTTTAGTAGTTGAACTAAAATGTAAGAAATTATATTTTTGTAACATTACCACTACTTATAAAACTATTTTTAAATATAAAACGAAATAGAATAATATTTTGGGCAACGTAGTACCTATTTACCTTTACTTGAAGGAATGTCTAGATATAAAACAAAGATAAGATCGAAACTAACAAAGAGAGTCTCCCCCCTATAATAAAAAATTTCATTTAGTATTACAGTGTGGCCGACTTCTTACCGCATGATCAGCTAATTCGTTCGTTTGTTGGATTGCAGTTTATTAATATCAGCACTAAGCTCTTCGCAGACAGTCACTGCATATTCTAATAGAGCCGCATTAACCTGCTGCAGTATGGCGTCCCTATCTTCTTCTTTAATTGCCATATTAATGTAATCAGCGTTGACTTGGTGAAGATCCATAATAATAATAAATAAGTAAATAAAAGAAGAATAACTTAATACTTTTATCTTCACAATAATAAAGTTATTATAATGTCAATTTAATAAAATAAAATACGACGAGCGCTTTCGACTATTAAGTCATTATCAAGTCTTACAGAAAACTAAAATTGAGCTAAAATATATATAAAAGCTAATCACATGTAGAGAGGGATAAACAGGTTACAATCTTGAAGCAAAGTCAATTATTGGAGACGCATTTATAAATGTAATATCATTAACAATATTTTGTCCAAGTGCCAACGCCTTCTTAATTTCTATATTTTCCAAACTGTCCAGCTTCTTACCTTTATTTAAAACGTGAAGGATTTCAAAATTTGAATTATAATCACAAGTATGATTATTGTCATTTAAGTGTCTAGCGAATGCACTAGAAGCCATATTTTTACCAATATCACGTTTGTGTTGGTCAAATCGTAGTTTAAAGCTGGTGCCAGTTTGTCCAATATAAAAACTATTACAAGTATTACATTTTAATTTATATACCCCAGTTTGATGGAGTTTGTCCATTTTTGGCTTACAATTTTTAATCATCGATCCTATTGACGACCTAGTGTAAAATGTAGGCTTTTTGTCTTTACATTTATTAAATATCTTATTCGAAATAATCATGGATAATTTACCTATATATAGCAGTTTACAATATCTCATTTCTAAGGTTGGTACAACCTTAGGATAGATCAAGTTTCTAACCCTATTGTTCTCATGTTTTCTTAGGAGTTTAGTGATTAATTCAGGTTTATATCCGTTATTCAAAGCTATTTTAGTTATTGTATCTAGCTCTTTCGTAAAATTATCGGCGTTCATAGGTATATTAACAAGTCTGTGAAGCATCGAGTTAAAAGATGCAAGTTTATGACTAATGGGATGTCTAGATGAAAAGGGTATAATAGCGTCCGTAGGTTTTCGAAATATTTTAAAAGAGTGCTTATTGTGTACATTACTGATATTCAAATCTAAAAAATTAATATTATGATCTTCCTCTATCTCCATCGTGAATTGTATTGATACGTGCCGAGAGTTTAAATATGTTAGAAATTGTGTCAATTGCCTATTTGTACCTCCCCATAAACATAATATATCGTCAACATATCTATACCAATATAAAATGTGGGTTACCAAGGTATTACCTGATTTCATTAAATCTTTCTCGAAGCGATCCATATAAATCTCTGCCAACAAAGGACTTAGGGGCGAACCCATAGCCAGCCCCTCTGTTTGTTTGTAGAACTTACCGTTCGTTGTAAAGTAGTTTTGTTGTATACAAATACGTAATATGTCCATATACTCTTTAATGATATTCTGATCCAGTTTATTATCCATCAGAGTTTCATGTACGATATTAATTACTTCAAGCGTAGGAATGCAGGTAAATAGTGAAGTGATATCAAATGACACAAACTTCGCGTTGTTAGGTATAATCACATCTTTTAGTTTGTTTACGAGTTGTACTGAATTCTGTATTGCAAATTTAGGACTAAAATTTGTAATAGCTCTGTATTCATTATTCCAATGTACCGCTATTTTAGATGTAGGTGCATTGATGTATGCTACCACTGGTCTAATAGGTGCCGTAGGCTTATGGATTTTTAAAAGGCCATACAAACGTGGGCAACTTGGATTCATTACGCGGAATTTATTAACATTTTTCCCTAAAATTGTTTTACACTCGTTAATAGTGGTTTTAACGTTCGCTTGATAACTATTGGTAGGGTCTTTAGGCAACAAACTAAATTTGTTACCGTCGATGAATTCAGTAATTTTCTTTAATTGCCGACAAGAATTCTTTTAACGTCGGTTCCCAAAATGTTGAGATAAGGTAAATGGATGAAATGCTACGTCACATTTTCTTCATCCAAAGCTTTAATGAACTCACGCTTAATTTTTCTTATTTCGAAAGTTTTCGCATTTAGTTATTGCTCATGTATTTCTTAACAAATAATAAGATGGTACCACATTTTAAATTGTAAGAAATTTGGAATATTCTAAAACGTTGAACACACCAGATACATTTTCTAAAAAATCCACGACGTCTTTGAGCAAAGTTTTATTGATGCTTTTTAACAAGCTCAATCTTCCTTTTTCTCTCAAGATCGACGCAAGGCACGCTTTACATGGGACCTCTGGATTTTTGAAAATGGAATTAAACATATTTAATTACAAAAGCAGGGTATTGTTTTGTCCCCATGTTTTAACGATATTTAAGTAAGGATTGCAATTTGGTTGCTTTTTTAGAAAATGGTACGAGATATTGGTGTTTACCTCTAGCTGTTGTAGTTCATCCATTGCTTTTTAGATATTTCCCATGCAGTTGCTATAGCTATACTTAAGCGATATCGCGCACAATCATTCTAATTCTTTGCTGAATAGCAGCTACTATATCACTACCCTTATCTGTTGTTAAAGGTGTATAAATAACATTGCACCCAACTTCGATTACATTGTTCCGTATATTCAAATTCAATGTTATCGGTGGTTTTTTTCTGCGAAATGACGACACGCAAACACAATGATTTAGTTTTCAGAGTGTTCTATTACTTCTGCTTTCCTCCACCAAGAAAATAGTCACATCTAAATAACTACGCCGAACAACACAACACCATCGCTCCATAAATCTGTTGTGAATGATACAGGTTTATGAATGTTTGCTTTCAAATTTGTTCTTTTATTTTTTCTTTGCGGTTGTTCGCTATTAAAAGTACATCACTGCGCATACCTTTTCTTCCAGATAAAACAGAGGAAGCTTCAATGTTCCCATATTTCGTACCCAGTTTAATTAAGCAGTTTTCAAATTCGTAGAACTGATGATTATCGGAAACGTGAAAGGGAATGTATGATCTTGCAATTAGTAAAGCTTGTTAGTGTCGAACAAGTATGTTTCAGCATTTGAAATTATGACGTTTTGCCGTTTATAAAATGCTATTGGTTTTGTATCAATGGTGGTACGTGTAACTCCACGAATATACCGCTTTAAGTGGTCCCATAAATTTTTAGTTCCATAATCAGTCACTTCCGGCATCATTCCTCTTCTTATAAAGCTAGCATACAACACAGTTACTGCAACATGCAACACTAAAGACTTCTATTTATCTAATTATTTTAAAAGATTTCCAACAATCGCTTCTAGCATTACCGCTAGTTCTTAAGTTCTAGCGATAAAGCGCGCTAATTCATTTTATAAATTCACCACAAAACCAATTCTATCTGCTTTTTTCCTATTCCACATACTAAGTGCATTAATAAATAGTAATCAAACCACAAAGTACAACAATATTCTGTCAACAGTAAGTAAATAAATATATTTTTTCCAACAACACTTTATTATATAGTCTCTGTTTTGGAAGGAGGGTCTATATTTTCTTGGAAACCTAAGAGAAATATGTAAATAATGTTTTTAACTGCTACAAGATAATTTCATAACGATTATGACAGCAAGTAACTAAGTTGATTATCCTAAGTCTCTTGTATTTTTTATATCGGAACAATAAACTATAATAAGAAAAGATTACGTTTAAACTCAGTACAATCTATTCCTAGAATCGGCAATCTCATAGTAGTACTGAAAAGTAAAACTTCAAATTCAAATATACTGACAGATATTAGACCAACAGCTATTATGACGTTTCCTGTGAAAGGGTCATTATTTGATCATTTAAAAAGCATTAGTGCAGCCATGGTTGACTTTGTTAACATACAGGGACGCTCTTCAAATGCTGCTAACAACAAATGAAATACAATAGCTACTTCCCTATTGTTTTGAAATGGTAAACTACAAAAATTTTCATTTATTTACTAAGAAACACCTTTACTGAATTAATCGAAAATGACCACAGCAAAAGATGCAGCTGTGCTTGGCTGAAGAAGTTCAAGGTAAACAAACAGTTGAAAAGCGCGCACCTTCATTGTTTGGTTGAAATTTTATTTACTTTACTAGTACAATTACAGTGGGATCGGCTTATTAAGTACCTACTTGGAGTTCGATATAACACAGAAAAAACAATTGTTCACTATATTTTTAAACTTTTTAATAAGAATTAAACTTAATGCTTACATAGAACAACTTTTATGTCAGTTACGCGCTTTTAATTTAACATTTAGAAAATTAAAAATTTTAAATGATGGTCAGTATTTAACCATAAACACCAATAATAATTTAGAGTTTTTTATTATGGAATGTTGTGAGAGTGCATTATACACTATTATATACCTAGAGATGTGTTTTACTCTGTAATATTTGAATACATTTGAGATGCTCTTCTTGATTACATACCAAGATTGCAATCCTCATAAAAAGTAGTGCAACTGAAAATTATTAGGTACAGTATGAAGTTAAAGGCAAAATTTAGCATCGACTGTGATAAGTAATCTTTAAATAAGTGTTGTAAAATTGCCGCCTTGGGAACACTACCATTTCGCAAAAAACGCTAACGTTGCCTTAACAACCTAAGAAGTTCACATCCTTCATCAAATGTAAGTCTGTTCCAGTTTTCTGTACTTGTAGTCAACAACATCACGGTTTGTTACAATTTAACCCCAATCGGAACGAATCATTTTCAAAAGTCACGTTTGTACATGCGCTAATACCATTTCGTCCAGTAATACGGAACAGACTTAGTTCCAAGGCGTCTGTTCCGGCAGCGTTGAATGCGAGCGATTTTCTTCAAATAAATTGTACGACCTTTTCCCCAAATGTTATGTTATCCAACACAAATCTCCAACAACTTGTGATTTTATTGTCCACTGTGCAAAATGGAATTCGTGACCACTTTGGTGATTTTCAAAAGTTTTACTACTTTTTGGGTACCGTCAGCATGATTTCCTTCATTACCCGATCACGTGTTAAGCGCATTGGATTACGCCCTACTCCGTTACCTCTTACCTTTAACGGGTTGGGTTCGATGCAGACAGTTGCCACGGTACCATTTCTATTTCCATTAAACCAGTGAACAAATTTAATCCTGTGTTTAACAGCGAAGCAGTAGTTCTTGCTAAAATTTGTGAGGACTTGCCTACTACTAGATTCAACACGGATCAGTTACCACCATAATATAACCTTCCGTAACCGACCCCCAATTTGCAAAACCAGATAATATAGATTTATTAGTAGAGGCGGATATATTTCCTCAGTTTTTAATCAGTGATTGTGCTCTGTTGAACACAATGCACCTTTAGACATGAAAACGGTTTTTGGATACATTTTAATTGGATCGTTTCTCGCTTCAAGCACTCTGCAATTTACCATTTTACATTGTTCTACTAGCCATTTACCTTCGTTGTAAAAAATTGTTTCTAAATTTTGAGGGGTCAAATCATTTTCCAACGCCACAACCCATACAGTAGCAGAGATGGAGGTTGAAACTGTGTTTCACCGAAAGTTAAAGGTGCACCAATCCGAACCGCTATTTCGTTTCTTTACCCTTTAAGAATTCTGCCCCTTTATTCATCGGAAGTCACGGACTAGCAACCTAAAAATTTCCTTCTTTAAAAGACGCCTTTTGAAGCAACCTCATATATTAAAAATATAGATTTCTTACTAAAATACTTAGACCGTGCACACATGTGATGACCATTCAGATAATTTTTATTATATACCCCATCATTGCGTTATAAAACCTCACAGTATTATCACCAAGCTACGTGTGGTTTTTAACGCCTCCACTAAAGGTATTTTTGGGAGCTCGCTAAATAATCATTTATTCATTATCCGAAATTACAAAGGGACTTTACTACCCATTTACTCCATTTTCATTTATAGGGTTGTTTTAACTGCGGATATTTGTCAAATGTACAAACAAATTCTGACTGCATCCGCACACCGTGATTATCACAGGAGTGTGTAGCGTCTCTCCCCTAATAACCCTATACAGGATTGTAAACTTAATACAGTCATTTATGTGCTCACGTGCTCTTCATTTCTTGCCATACGTACTCTTGGCAACTCGCTCTTTATGAAGGCAAACTCTTTTCTCTAGCCGCTTCCGCTCTTGATCATCATACGATAACGTGGTTACCGGTCAATATACTTTCCAGTTCGTCTTGGATGTAAAGGATTGACTGATAACTCTTTTAAAACGTGGTGGATTTGAACTCTATGAATGGTCTAGTAGTGAGCCTAATTTACTTACTAGCATTCCAGTTTCGCTCCAGTGTGTGCAGCCGCATTGCTTTGATGAACCATCTAGTTCAACAACAAAAGCTATGGATCTTCAATGAAATCGCTGATCCAATAATTTTTTTTTTGTGGTCACTCTTGTATAGACTTCCTGCACAAAATGAAACCCGCTTTCTAATTTAGCCCGCATTCTTGACCCGCTAGGAATTCTTTCCCCAGAAAGCCTAAGATACAGATTAAAGTCCTGTTCGGGACCTTATATATTCTATCTTCCAATTACTTGCTCGTTTTGAAATGATCATTTGGGCTTTGCATAAAAGTCTAAGTTATTATTTAATCTTTTCATATATATATATATATATATATATATATATATATATATATATATATATATATATATATATATATATATATATATATAATTGCTATACGTCAATACTATAGGATTACATGCGATTTGAATAATATTGATTACAATATTCATAATAAAATTAATTTTTAGGTTTTGAAGGTGTCTTGGTCTGTTTGTGCAATAATGAGAACCATCAAGCAAAAACACTAAATCATTTACAAGACAAAAAGAACTTTAGAAGAATCTTCACCTCGATACACATTTCAGAATTAACGAATTAACTCTAAGTATTTGTGTAGTTCACTTTTTTTGTATTTGAATAAAGTTTAATAAATAAATATATAAATAGAATTAAGATTATATCAGAAGTATCTATGAACCTCAGGGAAAGCAATACTTTTCAAGACCTTTTCATATACCTTATTGAGCCTTGAAGTATGTTTAATTTTTCCATTATTAATTTGCATTTAATCACAAGTATAATACACTAAGTGTACTTCATTGGTTATTAATATTCTATATCATATATAATGAAACACTTCATTTTAATAGTTCTTCTATTGTAGAATATCTGTGTCATATAAATTTATTTTCTTGAGCATCTCTAGGAATTTTGTTGCCTGTGTACTTTCGGCGAATCCTTGGAGCGCCATCAACTTTCGTTCAGTTATTCGCAGCCACGCTATCAAGCCCTCAAGATGTTTTCGAAATTAGAGTCCTGCGACCTGCGATTAGCAATTTGTGTTTGAATCGTTCAAGTTATGGTGGACTTGAATAATGTTCAATTACTTCTATTAACGCGTAAAGAAAAGAAAAACAAGCAAGAACGTGAAACAAGAAAGAATGCAAGAGTAATTTTACTTGATAATTTGCTTTATTATACAAGATTTGCAAATGACGAACATGTGGCCGTATTTGCTGTTATCCAGAGAATTTGTTGCAGCTCCTTAAGTTTGGAATGGCCAATGGTGTTGTTTGCAGCTGATGAAATATCTGATGGAGTTTGTCAAAAGAAATCAAATGCAGTTTGGTTTGTTATTTAATTTAAGTTTAAATTTTGCATGTCCTTAAAATATCGTTAGTCTTTGTTAAACAGATGATCATAAAAACACGTTGTTTGCTATCGTGTTTATGACCTCTTTCACTTTCAATAATATATAAACCGTTATGTTACAAACCGTAGTTGTATTATTGTTTGGTTAGTTTTGCACTTACTGGCTTACATTCAAACCTCCGATAAGTTTAAACTACTTACCCTCAAAGGATAACATCATAGCAGCTTTTCTAGAATTGAAATTTAACATTTCTCTAATCTTGAAGTTAGTTTCTTCGCATATAATTTATAAAAATTTAGTATAAAGGTTTAAATTCATTTAGTAATAAATAGAAAGTGTTTGCAATGGTGCTCATAAAAAGTTAAGAGGTTATAAAAAATTAAATCTTCAATATAGAAAGTGCTTAATAAGAAATAGTAGTGAACTTTTAATTGCTCTTTATTTTTTTGGTGTACAGTAAAGTTTATCTCACTTCCTTTCAAATTTAAATACAAGCTGGGTGCCTAAAATGAAACTATAATCTACCTAATAAGATCTGCCCAGGATAGAAATAATAAGTCAATGCATTGTGTTTACAAATTTTTACTAAGTTCAAATATCTAAAAGGTTTAAATAGATTTATGTTTAGAGAGCCGCCTTTTGCTTTAATAAGACGAGATTTTGATTTCGTTATAAACGTGATTGTTGTTAATTTACATGTTAAAAACTATGATTATTGAAGAGAAAGTTTTTGCTACATTATACAATTAGTTAAAACATTTAGACTTTTATTTTGGTCGAACGCGATCAAATCTGATAATATAAAAGTAGAACTTCTGATTTACAATTTTTGTTCCAAAAAAAAGCAATAACTAATTGGTTATTATATTATCATTTATTTTAAAGGACATAAACTGTGTTCTCCATTTCGAATGGATCTGCACATTGCCGAAGTTCTAGATTACTAGAACAGGTGAAATGGCTTGCGTGTTCTAATGAGCTAAAGAGCCAAACTACAGGTCCAACCAAAGTAGTAGGGTCGTTAGTGAGGAACCAGACTAAGACAGGTCCCCGAAAGAGGGCAGCGGCTCTTTCGGTACTTAGATTGGCAGAGACCATAGGGGTCGGTATGGCAGTCTAAGACACACTACCGCGATGTGGAAGGCAACGGGAAACCACCACATTATCTCCCAAGCACACAGCGTACTTAAATTGTAACAAACATGATGGCATTCTCTGGGGTAAAAGATTCCGGAGTTAAAATAGTCCCTCATTCGGATCTCCGGGAGGGGACTACTTCGGAGGATGCGATTAGAAAAGAAAAAATAAGAGTCGGGAACATTCTGCGAGTCGAAGCGTGGAATGTTAGTAGTATGAAGCAAGTAGGTAAGCTAGAGAACCTAAAAATCGAAATGAATAGGTTATCACTAGACATAGTAGGGATCAGCGAAGTTCGGTGGCCAGAGGCGGGGGATTTTTGGAGTGGAGACTTCAGGGTAATTCATACAGGAGCAGAGGAAGGAAATTTGGGTGTGGGGATAGTTATGCAGTAAAAGATAGGATACTGTGTAGAAAATTACTTACAAAAGAACGAAAGAGTACTCATGGTTAGATTAGAATCTAAACCGGTAAACACAGCAATAATACAAGTATACATGCCCACCTCTAGTTACAGTGACGAAGAGGTAGAAGCCATTTACAAAGATATCGAAGACATATTAAGATACGTAAAAGGATATGAAAATTTAATAATTACCGGGGATTTTAATGCCGTGGTAGGTGAGGGTAGGGAAGGAGCGGTAGTAGGTTTATTTGGTTTAGGCACGAGAAACGACAGGGGAAATAGGCTGGTAGAATTTTGCGACAAGAACAATTTAATCATCACAAACACATTATTTCAACATCATGCTAGAAGACGATATACGTGGAAGATGCCAGGAGATATAGGAAGATATCAAATAGATTACATTCTTGTTAGACAACGGTTTAGGAATCAAGTAAAAGACTGTAGAAGCTACCCAGAAGCAGATATAGATACTGACCACAA
The DNA here is from genome assembly GCA_036346225.1 of Platerodrilus igneus. NCBI lineage: Eukaryota > Metazoa > Arthropoda > Insecta > Coleoptera > Lycidae > Platerodrilus > Platerodrilus igneus. The sequence goes on along the minus strand of JARFIW010000165.1, from coordinate 2,621,815 downwards.
CATCGTAATTATGAAGGCTGCACGTAAATTTAAAAATCTAAAAAAAAGGAACGGAAAAAGGCACTTGGACTTAGAGAAACTAAAAGATAAAGATATTCAAGAAAGATTCGAAAAAAAGTCAAATGAATTGCTGAAAGATATCGGGAAAATTGCTGATACTAAGGAAGTAGAAACAGAATGGAATAACATTAAATCCAGCCTAGACATGGCGGCCAGAGATATTGAAAATACAAAAATAAATCAGACGAAACAGGAAAACAGAGATACAAAACCATAAAATGGGAAATTATTCGAAAATGTAGGAAAGCTAAAGAACAATGGATTGATGAAAAGTGCAAAGAGGTACAAACAAAGATGGAAATAGGAAAGACAGACGAAGCATACAAATTAATTAGAATGAATTTTAGGGATATAAAACCGTATAGCAAAAATATAAGGGACGCACAAGGAAACGTCATCATAGAAAACGTAGAGAAAGTGGGTAGATGGCAAGAATATATAGGGAATTTATATGCAGGAGATGAACTAACTGCATTAGAACAGGAATCAGACATTGAAAATGATGACTTGGGATATCCTATACTTAGAGACGAGTTTGAATTAGCATTAAAGGGTCTGAAAAATGGTAAGGCGTCGGGTACAGATAAGGTGCAAGCAGAAACTCTAAAAGCAGCTGGACAAGCAGTAACAGAACGTCTCTTCCAACTTGTAAGCTATATGTATGAGACAGGCAAGATACCCAAAGATTTCAAACGTAGCATCATAGTAACTATACCAAAAAAGAAAGGCGCAGATAGATGTGAAATTTTTCGAACAATAAGTTTGACAGCACACGTGTCAAAAATATTAACTAGAATTGTGCAAAGACGAATGGAAAAACGGGCGGAAGAAATACTAGGAGAAGATCAATTTGGGTTTAGGCGAAACAGGGGAACACGGGAGGCTATTTTAGCTCTGAGAGTGATAATGGAGAAAACAATAGAAAAAGGGGAAAGCGTGTATATAGGGTTTGTAGATCTGGAAAAAGCATTCGACAATGTAAAATGGAAAAAAATGTTTGAAATACTCAAAAAGATTGGAATGAGTTATAGGGATAGGCGAATAGTACATAGCTTATACAAAGAGCAAACAGCAGTAATAGAATTAGAGCAGGAATGTAGAGAAGTAAACATTAGGAAAGGAGTGAGACAGGGATGTGCCCTGTCCCCATTGATTTTTAACTTGTACATTGAAAAGGCAATGAATACTGTCAAATGCAGGAAGACATTTGGAATTACTATGCAGGGACAAAAAATTGATATGCTTAGATTTGCAGATGATATAGAGGTATTAGCATCTTGCAAGGAAGAGTTAGAAGCTGCTCTTAATGAAATGGAAACGGTTTTAACAGAGAGATACGGTATGAAAATTAACAAAACTAAAGTTTTAGTATGCAAAGGTGGGGAAAATAAATCAAAAACAAGAATACAAGTATGTAACACGAACTTACAAGAGGTTAAGGATTTCTGCTACCTAGGAAGCCAAATAACGCAAGATGGAAAAAGCACAAAAGATATAAAACAAAGATTAGCACAAGGTCGTGCTGCATTTAACAAGAAAAAGCAACTACTGTGCTCAAAGATCACAAACATAGAAACAAGGAAAAGATTGCTTAAAACATATGTGTGGAGCACAGCACTGTACGGCTGTGAAGCCTGGACAGTAGGAGAAGCGGACAAGAAAAAGGTAGAAGCCTTTGAAATGTGGTGCTACAGACGTATGATGAAGATATCATGGACAGACAAAGTTAAGAACGAAGAGGTACTAAAAATGGTAGGGGAAGAAAGAAATATGTGGAAAACGGTAAAAAATAGGAGAGATAGGATGATAGGCCACATACTACGGCATGAAGGAATAGTGCGGAATATATTAGAAGCAGAGATAGGAAAAAAGAGAAGAAGAGGCAGACCTAGGTTAGACTACTGCACACAGATAGTAAAAGATGTAGGCTGTAGGGGTTTCAGGGAGATGTGTAGGCTAGCCCAGAATAGAAATCAATGGAGGTACGCATCCAACCAATCCTAAGATGGATAAACTAATGACGAAAAGATAACTGTGCTTAAACATGATTAGTATAAGTAACTACAAGAATTGGTTGGGCAATATTCTCGAATAATGTTAAGTGTGTGAAAGGATTTACTGGAAAACCATTATTTCGGCAAATGTCTAAGTGTTGGGGGATCTTGGTAGCCACAGGTTGCTTAACCTCCTTCACTGAATCTCGGTAAAATAGGGCATAAATTTAGAAAATAATAGAAGGGGAACGAGCTGAATACACATGCTGTGTAAGAATTTCAGGGAACTATGTAGGCTAGCTCAGAATATAAATAAGTGCAGGTACGTGTCCAACCAGTTTTGAGACGGAAAACCTAATGACGAAAAAATAAGTGCAGATAAATCTGATAATTAGTATAAACAACTAGTTGTTGGTTGCGAAATATCTCCAACTAATGTTGGCTGTGCGAAAAGATAAATTGGAAAATATATTAAATCGTTAAATGGTTAAGTGTTGGGGGAACTTGGCAGCCACAGGTTGCTTACCTACCTTCACAACCACTAAAGGTCGGAGAAATAGGGCGTATAACTGTAAAACGATAGAAGGTGATCGAACTGCATCTAACAAGAAAGAACAGCGCCTATGAGGAAAGGCAACAAACATAAAACAAGAAGAAAATTGTTGAAAGCATATGTGTGGAGCAAACCACAGTATACCTATGAAATACAGGCAGTCTGAAACGCAGACAGAAAAACGGTAGCAGCCTTTTGAAATGCTGTGCTTCAGATGTATGAGGGCGAATAGTAGGGGAACAAGGATATCTGGGGAAAAAGAGAAATAGAAGGGCGGAATACGTTCTAAGGCATTTTGGGGAATAGTATGGGATATATTACAAGCAGAGATAGGAAAAAAGAGGTAGATGTAGACCTAGATGAGATAGTTATAGATGCAAACTGTGCAAATTTCATGGAAAAATCTGTAGGTTAGTTCAGAATAGGAAACAATGATGGTACGCGTCTAACCAGTTCTAGGACTGAAGACCTAATGATGATGATGAAACTGTGTTCTATATTTTTTTGTTTAATCTTTGTAATTTCTTTCAGGAGCTGCGTTTTATTTTTATAAGACAGTTTTTTGTTAACAAAATCGATCTTTTTATCTTTGGGTTCCCACGTCCTCCCTTAGAATATTGCTTTGCTCTTAATTTGTTTCTCCTAGGAACTGGTGGTGCCTATTTAAATATGTTTAGAAACAAAAATCGACTTAACCCCACAATTTCTCATTGTCCTACCCAGAAATAGACCCCTAGCTATGTCGGAAGATGCCCCTTTCTTCGATTATCTGTGAAGAAAGAAGAAGGCTTTTAGCGCGCTGGATCGGATTATTAGAAATGTTGGGAATCCAACTAGTTTTAGTTTATTTGGCATATGCCATCTGAATATTCAGTTTGAAAAAATATTAAGTTCATGATAGTAGGCGGCGGAAAATTGGAAAACAGTTCAAGCATTTGAATTGTAAAAATGAGTTTTTGCAAATTAAATAACTTTAATGTTTAGAAGTGCCATAAACCATTGGAAACTAGAATAGAACACGATTTAGTTGTAAGTTATTAATTAAATTTGCATCATAAATCCTTTAAAAACGTAAGAATAAGTCTTCAATTGAAAACGAATTAAATTAAGATCAAACCATTTCACATACACTTGATTTATAACACTCTTCAATACTTTTTCCACTAAATATGCATCCGGATAATGTGTTCGTTGAAGTTCTTTCGCATGGAAGCCGCCTAATATTGGTTGTCCTCGACAATCGCGCAATAAGTACGTTAGAGTATTAGTCAAATGCACTTTGTACACCGTAAAAATTTCGTTATATTAATTTGGTGTGCATCCTTTAGTAAATTGATTTGTTTACTCTTGCGAACAAGATCCCCAACAGAAAATTGTGTACTCTTTACGTTAACTGTTTTGGTCGTACTGTATACTGTATTGAAAAGTTTGCGTTCATTGCGTTTTGACACATCTACAGGTCGCATGCCAATTGTTCGATGTTAGGTGTTGTTATATGCAGCAACGAGTGAGGATAGTATATTCAGCCATCGATACGAACCATTCATACTGAATTGTTTCCACATTTTTGATCGACGCATTCTACTACGCAAGCTTTTTTTATTTCTACACGTGCTATAATGTATAATTTCATATTTTTTCATAAAAGTTTTAAATGTTGAATTATAAAATTCTTTTCCCGAATCCGTTTAAATGTAACGTGGAATACGATGGTCTTTGCTGAAAATTAATTGCAAAACCTTTGAAACAGCTTTACCTGTCTTGCGCTTAACCGGTACGGACCATAAGTATTTAGAAAATACATCGATAACACCTAGAATGTATCTAAATTCTTTATTCATCTTTGCATATGGGATCATTTTGACCAAATCGGCTTGAAGCCGCTCGTTTAATCCTTTTGTGATTACATGTCTTCTAGGAAAGTTAATGCGAGCAGGCTTTTGTAACTCGTGAACGATTTGCTCCTTTAGACATATTACTAATGCGTGTGTGTGTATGTGTGTGTGTGTGTGTGTGTGTGTGTGTGTGTGTGTGTGTGTGTGTGTGTGTGTGTGTGTGTGTGTGTGTGTGTGTGTGTGTGTGTGTGTGTGTGTGCGTGTGCGTGTGTTTGTGCGTGTACGTGTGTGTATGATTGACGGCTATATGCGTGCGTTTTGTGATTACATGTCTTATAGGAAAGTTAATGCGAGAAGGCTTTTGTAACTCGTGGACGATTTGCTCCTTTACAGACATATTACTAGTGTGTGTGTGTGTGTGTATGTGTGTATGTGTGTGTGTGTGTGTGCGCGCGCGTGAGTGTGTGCGTGTGCATGTGCGTGTGCGTGTGCTTGTGCGTGTACGTGTGTGTGTATGATTGACGGCTATATGCGTGAGTTTCTGAGTTTCTCTTCCAGCTGTTGACTATCTGCTTGTATTCGTACAATGTCTAGTCTAAATTGTGCTTTCACTTGTTGAATATCGGCGTCTAATGTCATATATGCTATCCATAGAATCATCTACCCGTTTGATTATGACTTGTGCAACAATAGTGTTCACATTGACTGGAAGAAAGTTACTCATCATTTCTTCAAACTGGTTAAAGTCTGCTTTTGTAATATACTCGCGCGAGAATTGTGTTGCCATACAGTCTGTTGTCTGCTTTACAAGGGTGTCTATATACTGCTAAATAGTGGAACCACTTCCAAGCGTTGGTTCTCCCTTTTGTTGGTGATACGTTGCTAACCGCGATTCTAAATACGCTTTTGTGATTTCATCATCATCTTCTTGTGGTATAGTGACGCGCGCTAATCTCGTGTTGTCAAAATCGTAGTAATCATCATGATAAGAGAAATATGAAGCACAGCCAGGCGCATGTCCAAACTTGTCGATAACCATCGTGATAATGAATAACAAGTTACACGATCTACGCTATTATACGCAATTCGCGTAATTCTTCCATAATCGATGTTATTTCGTTGGTGTGACTGGTGTTACCTCCATATTGCGAGGCGACCAGAAGCTTGAGCCGTTCACACAGTTCGTTGGGATCATTAAAGTGTACATACTCCAGTGGCTCCTTGTTATAATCCATGACTAGACCACGACCACTCGAGTTCATAATTTGCTGTCGTAAGCTATACAATGCATTACTTCTTTTTTTAATGTCTGTATAATCGTTAATTTCTTTAAGTGAGAATTTAGCCAAAGAAGTGAAAAAGAACAGTTGCTCATACAACCCTTTGCCACCGTTGTAGTAAAATCGTTCTACACACACCTTTTCAGCAATCCCGAAAATATTGTCCGAATCACCAATCTCGAAAATAATGTCCAAATCACCAATCATTAATTTTTCTGTCTCCGGAATAAAACGTATTTTACCTTTACGCAAGTTCTCCGTGTCATTCTTATAATGACCAGTAAAGTTGGAAATCAGATTATCCACATAGTATCTTACTAATGGTAAAAATCGTTGTAAATAGGTCTGATGTTCTTCGCTGTTTAGGTACCGTTTGTACTCCGCCTGGGTCTCTGGAGGGTTGGCGCTACTCTCCGATTCTTTAAACGTAAACTCTACCGACTAGACTGGGCTATGAAGATTGTGTTCCCATGGCTCCTGTATTAATGATGCGGTGATTGGTGTGAAACTGCACACCCGATCGAAAAATTGTACATAATGTTGGGGTGGTGACCAGTGCTGGCTTTCCATCTTGGAATCCTGTTTAATATCTTTTAGCAGACCGATCTGAGATGTTTGTAAACGTTTTGTAATAGGTGCATAGGTTTTACTTAATGCAAGCTCCTTTTCGACCACCCCTCCTTTTAACGCTTGTAATTTCCTCTTGACTACTTTCGCACTTGGTTATTACGTCGTCTGCTATCGTCTAGAAACGGGTAAGAAGTAACATGCTACTTATGTGCTTTATAAGTATGTATAGGTATCAAAACCTTTTGGGGACCGACCGCTCTGCAAATCGCCATCTTTATTGATCACCAGGAACTCATACCGATCTCGCCAGCATACGCCACACAATTCTTTAAACCGGTCAAACGACATATCCGTATTTACATGGTCAGCGTATACTTATAATAAATTAAATTCGTCTTGTTTGAATAGCACTAGGACATTAGAATTGTCTCTAATCAATTGTTTAGATATTTTGGAATAGGTCTGACATAGGTGAAACCAATTGATGGCCTTATGTCGACCCAAAGAAAAATATTCTCGCATTACGTTTTGTTTATCGCACGACACGTCATCGAAAATAAATATCGAATTAGGTTTTGCATCCTCTGGGGTAACAATTGCATCCCATTTGTTAAACGCAAAATATCCTATTCCTTTTATTGGTTGTAATAACTTGTCAAGGTACTAATACTTTGAATTATACAAGGATTTTGAGTAGAGATAAACGTTTTCAAAGCGTACACCATTCGGATGTTTCAAGAGACCGATGACTACATTAGTTTTGTCACAATTGGATGGACCTGTAGTGATACACCGCATTGTTGACGGTAATAGTAGTCCATGCTTTTGCACGTTAGTGTTGTTGCTGCAGTTGTGGTCGATAAATTTCAACGTCAATTGTTGCTTTACCAGACGCATTCTATCCATATACTAAAACGTAATTGCAGTATGGTAAGTATTTAAGCGAACAATTCTACACGCATGACCAGTATCCTTTAAATCTTTCGACTGACAAGATTAATGAAATCCTATCGTGGCTACGTGTTACACACTAGCGCTATCAATCGCTTACCGGTAGAATTACATTTACCAGGCTATCGCTTCTGTAGAGCGGGTACTAAGCTTCAGAAACGTCTCGAGCGTGGTGATACGGGTCGTAATCCCTTAGACGAAGCCTGTAAACTACAAGGCATCGCCTACGATCGTTCTACAGACTAAACAGCCCGACACTAAGCTGATAGACGTCTTGTCGAAACAGCACAAAAACGTGGCACTGCATCCGACGCTTCGTTAGGTGAAAGACTTGCTGCGTTTGCAGTTAGTTCTGCAATGAATGACAAAGTTAAATTTGGTATGGGTTGTCGCAAAAAAACGATAGGGTGTAAGGGAAAACGACGTGGTCAGCGTCTACGTACAGGAAGTGGTATACCATTTAAACATTTAATTCGCACCATTTGGGAACGCATTAAAAATGTTCGTCCGACCGATCTTATTAAAACTGCTAAACTTGCAGTGACACCAATTAAAGATATAGTGGATGAGATTCGTGACATCTTACGTGTAATTCCTGTACCTTGTACCCTGGTCGTTTCCTACATTTGATACCCATTTCTGCAGTTTTCTCTGCAATTGGAGCGTTGTCGGGTGGAGCAGCTGGAATTGCAAAAGCTGTCAACAATGCTAAACTTGGACAACAACAATTAGATGAAGCGAAACGACATAATATGGCGCAAGAGGCTGTGACACTTGGAAAGGGTTTTTATTTGAAACCTTATAGCCGTGGACATAGACTGTACCTAAAGCCTAAACTTACACACGGAAAAGGTTTGCGTAAACAAAGACAACGAAAAAAAACTCAACGCATTTGTTAAACCTACCTATGCGAGCGTTAACCAATGTTGATTTGAACAAATACATAAAACGTTTACAAATATCCCAATTTCGTGGAATTTTCATGCGCAATTTACTTCCAAACACAATTCGTTGGCGTGAATGTGGTATTCTTAATGGTGATACTACACGCGGTGCGGAAACTCATTGGTCCGCGTATAAAAAAGATAGTTCAAGGGCAGTCTATTATGATAGCATTGGTAATCTACGACCGCCGAGGGAACTTGTCGAGTACTTAACCTCATCAGGACCATGCATTTTCTATTATAATTATAAGCAATTTCAACCACTGTGGGCACTTCGTGTTGAAATTTTTACTGCAAAATAGTCCTCCGTTAAGTTTCTAACAACGCTATATATTATTTGATTTATTGTATTTTTTAACTGTTTTGTGTAAAAATGTGTTTAATTAAAAACTATATATTGCACGTGTTTCAGGAATTTGCATTTTAACCCTTGTCCCAACTATCAATACGACTAATTGTTAGTTTATCGTCAACCACTGAACATGTATACATTTAACTGGAACTGAATCTACGCTCACCGCAATCATGAATCCACCAATTGTTCTCGATGATGACCATGAATACGTTATTGGACTTACAAACTGTGATACATATTTTTCAATTCCTAATGTAACGGAAGCGAACAATAAATTTTACATTGATGACATCGTGCATACTTTACCAGAAGGAACTTATGAAGTGGCAGATATTAATAAGTTCGTACGACGTAATCTGAACGATCCCCGTGAACACACTTCATCCAAACGTTATCTCATTGATATTCGAGCCAATAATAACAGTCTACATACAGAAATCAAAGCATCAGGTATAGTGGATTATACACAACCAAATTCACTTGCTTTGTTGCTGGGTTTTGAGAAACGTAAGCTGCCAGGTCTCGCTACTGCTATTTCGGACCATCCGGCACAAGTCCTTCCAATATTCCAATCAATTCTACATGCAATGAATGTAATATTGTGGTTGGATAGTATCGCAATAGCAAAGTTGTACACATTTGGCATTAATTCTTTCATGCAGTTGCTGCAGACTACAAGATTATTGAAAACCCCGTGAACGTCACCTATATGCCACTTAGTACAAGAATCATCGAACGCATCATTGTTAAAATAGTTGATCCAAACGGTAATCTCACCACTTTTCGTCGGGAAACCATCAGGATTAGACTTTATCTAAAGCGTCTTTAAACGATGGTTCTGCGCAACAAGCATAAACTACCAAACCTATTAATAGACGCATTTTCAGCAGCTTTAACAGTTACATGACACCAGTGCACCGATTAACACCAGAAAACGTTAAATTTCTGCAAACACTAGGACTCAAAGTACTACATTGCTAAAATGGATAGTAATATTTTAAATATTACGCAACGTGCTATTTTTGATACAACCATCGTCAATCCCGACAAACATATGCATACTCCGTACTCCAATACCATGTATGAGAAGAACGATGTTATACGGATTCCAATAGAAAACGAAGATGTCTATGCATTACCATGGGACAGCGTAATTTATGTTGAAGGTAAAATAATGAGTCAGATGGTGGTGTTTCCCCTACAGCCAATTTTTCCAACAACAGAGTTTTATTTTTATTTGATGAAAATTGTTATGAACTTGGTGGAAAGGTAATTGACTGCGTTCGTAATCCAGGTATAACTACAACTATTAAGAATTTTCTATTCTACGATTATAGCAAAAGCCGTCGCTTTAGTAACGTCGGTTGGTCCCCCATCGATGAACTTGATTTCGTTGATGCTAAAGGACATTTCAACGTATGAATTCCCTAGCGCATGGTTTTTGGATTTGCGGTGGACTACCAAAAATTTATTTTAAATATCAAACATGGGCTTATTCTTATTAGAAGTAGTGCTGACAATGCAGCTATATCGCATTCTGGTAACATAGAGTCAATTAAAATTACTATTACACATATATCATGGCGGATTCCACATATTACTGTTGCAGATGCAGAGCGCTTAAAACTACTCAAACATCTTCAACGTAATGTCGCCATAGACATAAGCTTTCGTAGTTGGGAACTACACGAATATCCAGAATTGCATACAACACACACGTGGGCTGTTAAGACGGCTTCTCAAGTGGAAAAACCGCGTTTTGTTATTGTCTGCTTTCAAACCGATACATCGCGCAAAAAGGGACGCAGTTCGACCACTCTAAGTTGATCAATATGAAATTACATCTGGGTTCATCTATATATGCGTACGATAATCTTAACATGATTTCGATAACAATCACTATTCCATACCGTATGAAATGTATGCACAGTTTTAACAATCGTATTACGGGGCATCAGCGAGCCGATATTAACACCCAATGAATTTCAAACGCACGCTCCACTTGAGGTCGTCGATTGTTTCCATCAAAACGAAATAGTGAAAATGGGAGCGGTTGACGTACAAATAGAATTTCAAATGAAAAAAGCACTTAAAGCTCAAACTACAGCGTACTGCCTCATTCTACACGATCGTTTGGTTCGCTACAATCCTGCAACCAATATTGTAAGTGAAGTCTAAAATAAATGGTCCATTAGTTGGACGTTCAAGTTTTTAAAACTGTCAATAATAACTTTGTGTCTAAAGAAATGGCTGTTTTACCACTATCGTTATCGAATGGAGTTGCAGTAGCATACGTGCTGATACCACCGTATTCTTGGAATCGCTTCAAATACCAAAACGTATGTTAAGCAGAAATTTTCACGGTATATCTTGGAAAGGTGGTAACTTGCAAAGGGCGTCGCCGTAGGTCAATGTAGTAAGCGTGAGACTACGGATCCCAAGGTCTTGGGTTCAAATCCCGACACGGCCGACTGCTTGAAAAATGGCAGGTTAGCATTTTTCACAAAAATTACGCCTTCGTTCGGATAAGAGGTTAAATAGAAGTCCCGTGTGTGAGTGTTGTCACGCACGTTAAAGATCCCTACCTTGCCTGAAACGGTAAGGGTTCGGCAAAATTCTAAATTTCCAGGCAACAAAAAACTCGCCTCCTGGCCAATGTAGTACCTATGGGTGGAGCATTGGAAATGTAAATGGACGGTAACTTGCAAAGAATTTCCACACCTAAATATTATTAACTTAGAAAATTTATGGTGTACTCTACATAAATTAAAGAATTACGCCAATCCACCGAAGTGTTTTTACCATACTGTAACGTATTTTTTTTCTTGTTACGCTTCGTTCTTTAATATAGAATAAAACAGCAATAATATAAAATAAATAATTTATAAATTTCCGTTCAGTAAAATTAATACATAAAATTAATAAGAGCATATAGCCTCCTTTACCTTTGTGGTCTAAGATTCGTTATTAAGCTCCGTCGAGTTGTCAATTTGATCACTTTGCTATCAACGTTTGAAGGAACAAGCTGCGCAATAAGCGGCGTAGCGGAGTCAAGATGATCGTGTCTAGGCACGTGGCCTGTAACACAGTCCGAAAAAGAATAGACAATTGAATGAAATGGAAGCTCACCCACATCATTAATACAGTTGGTATAAAATTATTTAAATAAATTTTCTAATATTTTTCCTCTTAGTGCAATATCATATATGGCTACATTTTATATAATATTGGATATGATAAAATTTTATACAATATCATAGAAGGCAATTTCGTATGTTTCGTATAATTCAACTTCGCAAATAAATAATGTCGAATAAGCAAATCTTGGATCTAGAAAATTTGTTGGGATACTAAATTTTAATATCATGTAAAATCAAGCAGAAGTTAGTTTCGTTAAATAATGGTTGTATTCAGAAAAGCTTTGATAATTGATTGTTATGGAAATTTCCGACAGCTGAGATCAAGGTCCTATTTCTTTCGTTCAGAGCAGTATTACAACACGTGAGTGTTTCATAGAATTAATCACTTTGAATATTAATTAAGTTGCAATAAGAAAATAGAACATTAAAAATTTTGTAACGTAAAAGGCTTTTAAGGAAACAGCGAATTAAATAACAAATCTATTGTTTGTCAGAATATTTGCACATGCACACAAAGTGTACATTTAAAAAGTTGTGTATGACATTTTATGTCAGATATAAAAAACATAGATTCAGTTGTCCTATTTAGACCTCACATGTCATCTTACGTTAATTTAAAATATGTTTAAATATTTTGAGGTCATAAACTTTGATTATTAGTCTACATGTGGAATTCGCGTAATAACTGTTAAGTAAAAGTAACTTTAGGTAAATTCATGCTATTTTATCAGCACTTAGGTAACTAAATTTCACTGTGAAGGTCGAAGAAGTACTTCTATGACTTGAAGAAAATATGTAATATGAATAATTAAGAAAATTCAAATCCTTACATTTATATTCTGTAGAAAGATCCATTCAGAGATCTTTATATTATTGAATACAATTTTTTAGTAGTATATTTCTGTTCCATAAAAAATTATTAATTGAAAATATAGAAATACGAAATGAAAATATTATAGTAACATGAATCTAGAAATGTATTCAAATAGAATCTATTTTGTTTTTGAATGACTTTTTATTATTTAAAAATTCAAGTAAAAATTACAAGTCATCCCTGATCAGAAATTGTGTGTAATGAAAACAAATTCCCTAGGTGTATATTTTAGAAGCCTAAATTTTATTATTTTATTTTTGGCAAATATTTTTGAGGACACAAATGGTGTCCGTGTTGAACCTTTGTTTGTTCAAGGTCAAGCCGAGACATCCGTATGACATCTGGTGTTTGAGGTCTTGGTAAGTGTGTTTAAAAGAGTAAAATTCAGGTTTTATGGCTATATTAGTGGTGTTAACATAAGGTTTCCGCATTCCCCTTATACAAGCACAGTTAAATTTTGTTGGTTATTGTATTGAAAAATACGGTAGCGCTCATTAAATATATTTTTGGTCTATTAACAACCCATGACCCAAGCTCATAATCTACCCAGAACTAACACCCGACTAGCCGTTTATGTCTTAAGAGATTTCTTTTTCTCAAGCCATTTTCCATCCAACTTTACCCTAGGCTTGCATAAATAATAAGAAATTCTCGACCTTGTGATATCAAGTTAGGGTTTAGGAAATTTAAAGGTGTAATTTATTAGCTGATAGTCACGAGGATAAATAAATATAATAAAAAATAAGCAAGAAAAAATTTTTTATTACAATACCATACGACATTCGTCATTCAATTGCGCAACCACAAATGTAATTTTACTCAAAAACTGATTTGTACATATAACCAATAACTCATTTTCAATAAATAATAATGTTAACCGACAGATTTACACAAAGTAGTGTTTTTATTTGTTTATTTTATACCTACATACATATATATTCCTTAACACTAGTAAGATGTTTAATTCTCTATTTTCTTGCAAACAACTCATCCTAACTTGTCCTATGCTGTTGTTCAAAAAAGATGTAATCGAACCTCAAACCCACTAACCTCATCAACCTCACCAACTTCGTATGTATAATGAAATTATAGTTATTTATTATACAAGGGAAAAAAGTACTAGATTTTAGCTCGAGGTGTGTGTTTGTCTCCCACGCGAAGCGGAGGGAGACAAAACACCGAGAGCTAAAATCTTACATTTTACCCGCGTATAATACACTATTTTTTCTGTGACTGGCAAAACAATGATTTAATATTTAAAAAAATATTACCAATTATATTAAAGTCAAAAAATCAATCTATGTCAAATTTGAAGTTTCAAACAGGTAGGCTGATGTACTTATAGGGACAGTTAGATCTGCGTTGCTAAGGAAACCTTTAAAGTAATCAAATATCTGTCAATTTAATTTTGCGAGTGGTTACAAAATTGCGAACTTAAGTTGTTTATATCGATTGTTTTGAATATTCAAAATTCAAAATGGACAGTACTGATTCAGAAGTTTCTCTTACTCCACCGGAATTGGTAGAGGCAGCGAAAGTAGCATCAATAAAATTATTGCCAGCTAAATCACGAAAAATTTACGAAACTGCGTATTCAAGATTCATGGAATGGAAGGCGAAAAGACATGTAGTTCTTACTCGGAGACGGTGTTATTGGTTTATTTTTCGGAACTAGCGCAACAACAAAAGCCATCAACAGTGTGGTCGAATTATTCAATGATAAAAGTATGTTACAAGTCAATAATAACGTAGACATTTCAAAATATTGCAAACTAATTACGTTTCTGAAACAAAATGGGAAAGGTTACATGCCCAAAAATCTGCAATATTTACGAGTACACATATTAGTGATTTTTAAATAATGCTCCTGATGAAGTTTATTTATTGGTCAAGGTTGTTGTTGTATTTGGGATTGCAGGAGCCTGTCGAATATGTGAAATTAGCCAGGTAACATTAGATGATATTGAAGACGTGGGAACGTCATTAATTGTGAAACTTAAGCAAACAAAGAATGATGTAAATAGGAGATTTATAGTTACTGAAGAATATATTAAATTTTACAGAATGTACACGGCACTTCGTCCAGCAGCAGCAAAGGATCGCCGCCTGTTTTATGCATATCGCAATGGGAAATGCGTCAATCAAGTTGTGGGTAGAAATCAGTTTTATAAGGTACCTGAAATAGTAGCCAATTTTCTTCGACTTAAAAATGCTAAGTCATATACAGGTCATGCATTTCGAAGATCGTCTGCTACACTTTTAGTTGAATCTGGGGGAGACTTGATGACACTAAAGAAACATGGTGGTTGGAAGTCATCAATGGTCGCTGAAGGGTATGTTGATGAATCGATAGTGCACAAGACAGAAATAGCTAAGAAACTGTTTAGTTTGTGTGGCAGTGCATCAGCTGAAACAGAATCCAATTTGCGAACAAGTACATCAACGGCAGTTGTGTCAGTGGCACAAAATATTATTTCAAATCAAGAAAATTCCACTGTAGCAGACATTCCTAATTGTTCAAAAAACATGTCTTTCAGGCAATGTACATTTAATAACTGTACTTTTAACATTAAGGAAACGTAACTTATACATAATAAAATATTCTAAAATTAAATATCTTCGTGTTCTTACTTATTTGCACTTACCAGGGAAAAAAGTACTCATTTTTTTCCCGGGGAAAAAAGTAATTTTATATAAAGTGACATTTTGTTACCTGTCAAGAAATATTAAATGTCACATTTTTTTCCCGTCGCAGAAAAAATATATTTAAATGTATTAGCGTCGCCTACATGGGATTTCTATTTATTCGTCTGATGAATCCCCCCTAGTTTTTAGTTTTTTGTAGTTACCTGACCTATTTTCGTTTTCACGCTGAGCTATAATTACCCAATAAAAGAGATTTGCTTAATCAACAACGACAATAGGGAAAATAAAATTTCGAGATGGCAACCATGTTTGGAAAGTAATGTTGGCAATGCTGAATCAGTCATTGGTACCTACTGCAAGTTAGAATAAGACGTATACAATGATAAAAAGTTTTTGAAATTTACTAAACATGATTTTGAATACATGCTTGTGAAAGCGATGTAGTTGGGATTCTGGAAGCGAATCAATGAGTAGTGGTTAATCAAGTAAATCTCTTTAAAAAAATGAACTTTTATGCATGACATAGAAATGTTTTGGATTTAGTGAAAACATTCGAATAATTACACATATTGTATGTTGTCACGGTAAAAATTCGATAACTAATCAATATAATGGGTTCCTTAACGTTACGATGACAAATAGTGCTCCGGAATAGCTCAGAAAAGACTCATCAGGGCGATGGGTAAAGAATCGCATTCATGGACCATAAGGAACCACTAGAAAGGTCCAATAAGTCAAAACTAACTATTTTATTAATGGGCGCCAGGAACAGGAGCAAGCAGAATCAACGAGAAATGTTCCACTATTCTCGGGCGAAACCCAAGGTAACTCACTATATCAATAAATTAACAGGGCACAGAATTAAACCTGAATTTATTGAAGTAACTACAATGCCAAACATGAAATCAAACACATAAATATAAAGTTCACTAGAACAAATAATTCTACAAATAATCATACATACAAGATTCAAACCTAAATGATTCAAGAGAAAATTAACCAAGCTAAGTGCTCACAACAAGCAAATATATGTTTACTCCAGGTGATTGTATAAATAATATTTAACAGTAATAACGCAAGGGTGTTAATAATATCCGGGCACGAGCCCGTACGCAAAAATAATTCGTACTAAGTAAAAATTGGATACGCAGACTTGGTGGCCACTAAGTAAGCTGTAACAGCATAACTCAAGCGAGTAATAATTTAACCAAGGGTCTAAGCTCGTGACTAGATTTACAATCAATATGTATAAATCACTGGAACGCATTAACGAGTGGTTAGCATTATTCATAAAAAAAAACCTAGCACTTACTAAGGAAGCATTCAACCATTAGTACCTTAATAATTTTATCATAAATACAGATTTTACGTTAATTATCGCAACCCACCCTACACACAGGTGTAAGTATGGTTGCATGCAAAGCAAAATATAAGCGGGTGAACATAAGGTTTCATACACAAAAGTATTACTCCAATAATCTCAACAGAACATAAACACAACACACTTAAATAAGGAAGTATACGACCTCAAGAAGTAATTCCAATGCACCAGTAGCAGTCAAGGATTCCAAATCCAACTTAACAGGATTACACCACTTAAAGGTAGTCACACAAAATCGCTTCAGGTGTAATATTCATCCACAGATAACTCCAACAGGTTACGATTAATATTTCGGTAGTCCAGCAGATGGAACTGATGGTATCAATAATTAATTCTTCGTCGGGAGCTTTAATACCATCTATTTCAGTAAGTTGTCGAGGTTGGGTAATCGTAATACCACCAGAACGATTACTTAAACGAATCTTCACAAATGTGCATCTACTTAAATTGTAACTGCTAAACCTAAAGTATGTAATTACTCTTGGACTCGCACGCAGACGTAAATTTAAATTTGAAGTTAATTTTGAAGTTAAATTTGAACCTAGATTTGAAGTTACATTTAAACCCTAAAATTCATGTAATACATAGAACAAGAAGTACTACAAAGCTATTACTTACCACATAACCATGTGGGTAGCATATAACAAATATCACAAAATGTGCTTCTCTAACTGAGCGAAGGTATTAATCAAAACGACGTGAAATCCGCCAAAGGCGTAATAATTAACTTTCTTACTCACAAACACCAGAAAGATTAATTTTATCCAAGGTAGTAAGCTAGAATCCGCTAAAATAAGCAATATAAATTTTGCTAACATACCATGTTCGTCGTTTCGATTCAAAGGCTGGATCAAGAAGAACGACGAGCCACCACATGGGCTCGTTATCGCCCTTAGGTGAGATAACATTTTCCCACAATTAAACCACTTTTATTAACAAAACAAATTAATGTGCATTACAATAATACAGTTTTACAAACAACTTGACAAATGTCAATTCAGTGAAATATCTAACCAAAGGAGAGATTCAAAGGCTTCTAACCACAGAGCATTATGTTAAAAGATTCTAAAATTGCAATAATTATAAAACTTAGAACGGGGCGTTCCACTCCCTCAACTTCGAAGGAAGTAAACTCCTTAAAGTTTACGACGTTCAGCAGCAGGCTGAACCTAACATAACCAATAACACAAAAACTATTCAATCATCATCAAATACATTAGCAGGTTTCAGTTCTTGAGCATGCCAGATACCCTTAGGTTGTCCATCTTCAGTTTCCAGTTCGTAAGTTGCTATTCCTAATTTCTTTTTAACTTTATAAGGGCCTAGGAATTTAGGAGCAAGTTTCGTTGAAAAGGACTTGGTCGCATCACTCAAAGCCTTATTACGTCGCCACACAAGTTGACCAGGTTCATAGTGAACAGCTCTTCTTCGCAGATTATACGTATGACGAAAGCGTTCATGCGCTTGACGTAATTTTTCTTTAACAATTTCAAACATTTTCTGATAACCAGTTTTACGTTTTTCTATATGTTCATTTAAATCTAGATCGGGTGTTTCAATTTTTAACTTAAAGTCTTCTCCGCAGGAAATATGTTCACGTCCAAAATTTATAAAGTAAGGGGTGAAACCAGTAGTTTCGCTAACAGAAGTTCTAATTGCACAGGTCACAGCGGATAAATTGATATCCCAATTTTCTGTGACTCTTTAATATATGTTGCAAGCATAGTCTTGATGACTTTGTTCGTACCTTCGGTTGGATTTGCACGAGGGTAATATAAGGGAGTAAATATAATAGTAGATTTATATTTTTCATACAAGTGTCTAAAGCGTTTACTTTTCATTTGTCCACCATTGTCGCAAATAATGTACTGGGGTACACCATAGACCAAAAATATACTATCTTCTACGCTCGTGCATAAAGTTTTAGCACTAGCAGATCGAAGGGGAAAAGTAAGTACATATTTACTAAAATAATCGGTGACAACTAGCAAATATTTATATCCTTGAGTAGATCGAACAAGGGGACCCATAAAATCTAAACTTATCATTTGCCAAGGTTGTATGACAGACGGTCGCTCACCCATAAGACCAGCAGGAGCTTTTTGTTCGGGCTTATGTTGTTGACAAGTAAGACAATGGTTAACATACCGGGTAATATCACACTTCATTTGGGGCCAATAGTATAACATTTTAATTCTAGAGTAAGTCTTGAAGATTCCTAAATGACCAGAAATGGGATCATTATGATATCGCCACAAAAGTTGGGAACGTTTTTCTTTAGGAACTACTAATCTCCACAAGTCATTTTCAGTAGCTAATTCAGGTATAGGTGGTTTGACAAACTTATAGAGTCGTTCGTCTTCCACTCGCCACAAAGGAAATTTTAAGGGATTAGAACTAACTTTCTTAAGTACTTTACGATACCATCTATCGGTAGTGTTAGAATAATCATCATCGTCCACTTTAATAGGTTCAATAGAAACAGGGACAGCACGTGAAAGAAAATCAGGTACAATATGCTCTTTACCTTTACGATGAATTATCGTGTAATGATAGGATTGCAATCTCAAAGCCCAACGTGCCAAACGTCCTTGAGGGTCTTTCAGTTTATGAAGCCATAATAGAGAATGGTGGTCGGTAATTATCGTGAAGTGATGACCTTCCAGATAGTGTCGTAATTTTTCAACTGACCAGATAACGGCAATACACTCACGTTCGGTGGCAGAATATTTTTGCTCTTGCACAGTAAGAGAGCGAGATAAGTAGCAAATAACTCTGTCGCCAATATCAGTGGATTGGGTAAGAACGGCACCAATACCATAAGCAGAGGCATCAGTTTGTAAAACAAACGGCTTGGAAAAATCAGGGCACGTCAACACAGGAGCAATTATTAACAACTCTTTGATACGATTGAAGGCGGTTTCGCAATCAGAAGTCCAACGCCAAGTACAACTTTTCTTAGTTAGACTAGTCAAAGGTTGAACAATAGTAGAAAAATCAGGGACGAAACGTCGATACCATGATGCTGTACCTAGGAAACGTCGAAGATCAGTAACAGATTTCGGATACGGGATGTCTAATATAGCTTTCACTTTATCGGGATCAGGTCGAAGTCCATGTTGATCTACCAAATATCCTAAATAACGTAACTCAGATAAACAGAATTTACATTTATCGAGGCTTATGACGAGACCAGCTTCAGTTAAGCGATCAAAAACTTTGCCAAGAATTTCTAAGTGATGGTCAAAATCTTTAGATACAATAATTATATCATCCAAATATTGCAGAACAAAAGGTTGTAAATCAGCACCAAGTGTATTATCAATGAGACGCTGGAATGTAGCGGAGGCATTAGTTAAGCCGAATGACATTCGATTGAATCGATAGAGCCCACGACCAGGAACAGTGAAGGCCGTAAAGTCTTTCGATGACTCACTAACAGGGACTTGCCAATAAGCAGATAATATATCAATAGAACTCAAATAACGAGCATCTCTTAATTGATCTAAAATCGCAGACATGTAAGGTAGCGGATAAGCATCTTTGATAGTTACAGAATTTAATTGACGATAGTCAATACAAAATCTATACGAACCATCTTTCTTCGGTACCAAACAAACAGGAGAGGACCAAGAACTTTTACATGGTGAAATAATTCCATCCTTTAACATATGGTCTAATTCTTTATCAATAATCTTTTGTTTAAAAGGGGAAACAGGATAGTACCGTTGTTTAATTGGTTTAGTACCAGGCAGTACTTCGATTACATGTTCGGTTGTTTTACAATAACCTAGTGCAGTTCCCATATTTTGCAATTTTTCCCTAAGAAGGAGATTTAAAGCAGATCGTTGACCAATTGTTAAAGCATCTTGAGTATTAATACCAGAAACATTATTTTTGTATTTACTATTAGGCTCTGACTCGGGAGAAAAATGCCAAACACCTTCCTTTAAATTTGGAATTATACTCATGACCTTCCAAAAATCTATACCTAATATAAGGACATGGCTAAATTCAGGTACTACTAAAACTTTTATTATATGTAATTTTTCCATCAGTTGTACAGGGTTGAGATATAGCCTAAAGCTTTGCAAATATTACCACTAGCAACAGTGCATTCAGATGGGGATTTGATTAAAGTTAATCCTAATTTCATTAACAATTCATAACCAGGTAAACCTACAACAGTTTGACTTGCACCACTATCCAATAAAGCTAAGATAGGATGTCCTAAAATTTTAACTTCAAGATATGGTCTTTGGTCATCTTGGGCATGTGACAAAACAAAGTCCAATAGTGACTGATTAGGAAAATTATTATAATTCGAATAAATTTTATTTTTATTTTCAATGTTGGCCAAGGTTGGAGAAAAAGGGAGGGAAACCACTTGACCTATTGGTTCCTCCGGGGTATGTTTAAATGACGGTTACAATCTGGGCATGTACGTACCGTAAAATCATGTTTACCACACTTGTAACAAATTAATTTCTTTGGTTCGGGACAAACTTTAGTCAAATGTCCTAAACGAGAACAATTATAACAAACAATTGATGGTGAATTGGTTCTAACTTCATTAACATTCGTGCACAAAACCGATTGATCATGAACACCAGCAATATTTTTAGTCGAGACCGATACAAAAGCAAAATCAGGTTCCACATAAGAGCGTTGATTTTTATTAGGGGGTACATAACTGTCTACTCTAAATTTCTTCAATTCTAATTTCAAACATTCCTCTTCCAATTTCTGTAAAGAATCCACATCAGGTAACTGGGTTGTATAAAATGGGGATAAATTATGCAAAACAATATCAAGTTGAACATCTTCAGGCATAGAACCGTAACGTCGAAACATTGAGGTCATACAGGATAAATAGTCAATAATACCTTCAGAAGGATCTTGTGTTCTTGCTAAAATATCCTTGAAAAGTCTACGTTTATAATCAGGAGGTTCAAAATGTAACAATAATAAGGTAGATAAGGATTTCCAATTAGAAAACCTATGGCGATTACTTCTATACCAAAGGAGTGCCTTTGACTCAAATAAATCCACAGAGGACTCAAATAATTCAAGTTCAGAAATATTTCGGGCTCTACGGAGCTCGTCAACTCGTTCAAGAAAATTATGAACAGTAAGTCCATCAGGATCGCCGGAAAATTTTAAGTTCCATTTCAACACTGGTAATGATCTTAAATTCGAATTTGGAGATGAAGTATTAAATGTATTAGTTGGGTTAGCTGCAGCTTCAGATAATTCTTCGTCAGCATCAACATTAAACGAGGGTTGTTTTGATAATAAATTACTGAGATTTTCCACTTCTTTAGAAGAGTGAGAATCCAAAG
The DNA here is from genome assembly GCA_036346225.1 of Platerodrilus igneus. Lineage (NCBI taxonomy): Eukaryota > Metazoa > Arthropoda > Insecta > Coleoptera > Lycidae > Platerodrilus > Platerodrilus igneus. The sequence continues at coordinate 2,599,890 of JARFIW010000165.1, read as the reverse complement.
TATCTAATAAAGTAAGAATTTTTGTTAAAAGACTCGAGCGTAACTCTACTTGTTCAGGTGATAGGGTATCTACTGATATAAGATTAATTCGTTTCCACAAATGAATCGTCCGAGCACAAATAGTAGCAACAGGAGAATCAGCTTTCTGTAAATTAGATTGTAATTCAACTATCTTTTCAGAAATAATAGTAAATTCATCATCAGGTATAAGATCTGATGTATTAAAAGAAGAAGCAATACTAGTTTGTTCCATTTTTAATAACGGGCGTAAATAAGCTCGCATACCTTCAACTGTTTCTTTCGCTAATACAGTAACACCACGAATCAATAATTCAAAAGATAGTTCATCCTTACGAAGTCGATGAATATCCATTTTATAATCAGACATTTTAATATAAATTGAAAAAAAAACAAATTATTCACTAATATAATGTTCAAATCGCAATTCAATAATAAATATTTTATATTTTATCAAATAATTATGTAAATAACCTCTAACTATCTCTGCAAGTTAGATATGTGTTCAATTTTTGAAATTACACAACTTTTTTTTTTTTTTTTATATCACCAATAACTTCACAAAATATGCACCTATAAATTCAGTACCAATAATCAATACCATAATATTTTTAAACACATTCAAATAATAGCACAAATAAATGTTTAAGAAAGCACAAACTAGCACAAGCATACAAATCAACATACAACCACTGTAATAATATTGTTGCCTAAAATTGCAACTTCACAAAATATCCAATAATCCGAAAAAAATTTAGGGGTTGTAAAATGAAATGCAAAACAAAGTCTTGCACGTTGAGAATTAATTTTGTCGTTGGGACAACAAGCAATATAGTATCAATTCTATATTTCGAACCACAAACCATAAACGTTGTGTCAATTTTTGCCAATTCGAGGTACAAACGTTTTGTGTCAATTTTGCCAATTCGAGGCCACAGACGTTCGGGCGCCATTTTGTCACGGTAAAATTCGATAACTAATCAATATAATGGGTTCCTTAACGTTACGATGACAAATAGTGCTCCGGAATAGCTCAGAAAAGACTCATCAGGGCGATGGGTAAAGAATCGCATTCATGGACCATAAGGAACCACTAGAAAGGTCCAATAAGTCAAAACTAACTATTTTATTAATGGGCGCCAGGAACAGGAGCAAGCAGAATCAACGAGAAATGTTCCACTATTCTCGGGCGAAACCCAAGGTAACTCACTATATCAATAAATTAACAGGGCACAGAATTAAACCTGAATTTATTGAAGTAACTACAATGCCAAACATGAAATCAAACACATAAATATAAAGTTCACTAGAACAAATAATTCTACAAATAATCATACATACAAGATTCAAACCTAAATGATTCAAGAGAAAATTAACCAAGCTAAGTGCTCACAACAAGCAAATATATGTTTACTCCAGGTGATTGTATAAATAATATTTAACAGTAATAACGCAAGGGTGTTAATAATATCCGGGCACGAGCCCGTACGCAAAAATAATTCGTACTAAGTAAAAATTGGATACGCAGACTTGGTGGCCACTAAGTAAGCTGTAACAGCATAACTCAAGCGAGTAATAATTTAACCAAGGGTCTAAGCTCGTGACTAGATTTACAATCAATATGTATAAATCACTGGAACGCATTAACGAGTGGTTAGCATTATTCATAAAAAACCTAGCACTTACTAAGGAAGCATTCAACCATTAGTACCTTAATAATTTTATCATAAATACAGATTTTACGTTAATTATCGCAACCCACCCTACACACAGGTGTAAGTAGGGTTGCATGCAAAGCAAAATATAAGCGGGTGAACATAAGGTTTCATACACAAAAGTATTACTCCAATAATCTCAACAGAACATAAACACAACACACTTAAATAAGGAAGTATACGACCTCAAGAAGTAATTCCAATGCACCAGTAGCAGTCAAGGATTCCAAATCCAACTTAACAGGATTACACCACTTAAAGGTAGTCACACAAAATCGCTTCAGGTGTAATATTCATCCACAGATAACTCCAACAGGTTACGATTAATATTTCGGTAGTCCAGCAGATGGAACTGATGGTATCAATAATTAATTCTTCGTCGGGAGCTTTAATACCATCTATTTCAGTAAGTTGTCGAGGTTGGGTAATCGTACTACCACCAGAACGATTACTTAAACGAATCTTCACAAATGTGCATCTACTTAAATTGGAACTGCTAAACCTAAAGTATGTAATTACTCTTGGACTCGCACGCAGACGTAAATTTAAATTTGAAGTTAATTTTGAAGTTAAATTTGAACCTAGATTTGAAGTTACATTTAAACCCTAAAATTCATGTAATACATAGAACAAGAAGTACTACAAAGCTATTACTTACCACATAACCATGTGGGTAGCATATAACAAATATCACAAAATGTGCTTTCTAACTGAGCGAAGGTATTAATCAAAACGACGTGAAATCCGCCAAAGGCGTAATAATTAACTTTCTTACTCACAAACACCAGAAAGATTAATTTTATCCAAGGTAGTAAGCTAGAATCCGCTAAAATAAGCGATATAAATTTTGCTAACATACCATGTTCGTCGTTTCGATTCAAAGGCTGGATCAAGAAGAACGACGAGCCACCACATGGGCTCGTTATCGCCCTTAGGTGAGATAACATTTTCCCACAATTAAACCACTTTTATTAACAAAACAAATTAATGTGCATTACAATAATACAGTTTTACAAACAACTTGACAAATGTCAATTCAGTGAAATATCTAACCAAAAGAGAGATTCAAAGGCTTCTAACCACAGAGCATTATGTTAAAAAGATTCTAAAAATTGCAATAATTATAAAACTTAGAACGGGGCGTTCCAATGTTTTTATATGATTTGGATGATTCAAAATTGTGTCTGTGTTCAATATATTATAAATTAACCGCAAATTGATAGGTCCGGCATGATTGCCGGGCCGCCGACGCTAACCTAACTTTTCAATTTTTCCTGCTATCTAACCTAAGTCCACACAAGTCTAAGTAACCTATCCTAACTCCAGACAACACCAGTTAATCTAACTCCTGACACGTCCAATCTTTTAAAACTATAAACCAGAATATATTGTAATCAAACCTTTAATCGGAACTGACAGCGTGATCAAAGCTGCGATCAGAACTAGCTCTCCGTACCCAGAACAAAGATGCTGCTAAACAATTTTTGTAAAAGTACTATTGCAAGTGGAATTCTAATTTATTTTTGATTGTATTGAATATGTAGTACTTATTAACAAACGAGATTATTTTAAGGAAAATATTAAACTTCTGTCTGTTTCAACTAAATTATTTTTCAATTAATTTCGCACATTCTTGATATCATATTCTATTAGTTTAACACAATTTGTTCCTGATATAAGTAAATTGATATCTAGAAAATATGAACGGGGCTCATGAAGACTAAGCCCGATCTTAGGCTTAAAGTAAATAGATATGTGGTAACAGAATCTGTAAGCATCATATTGGAGAATTCCTGTTAACGGATATATTGAATAAACCAAATGTGTCCAACTGATAGAATATGATCTTTTAGTTATGTCGTCCAATCAATATCAACATCTGCTGAAGATCATAGAAAATTTAGTAAAAGGTATAGTTGTATATTTTCTAAAAATGCAACATATAGATATCGGTGAGTAATTTTAATTCGACATTGAATTGTAGGATCCAAATTACAAACATTTATCCATTTTTGTCTAAAACGTTTCAAAAGTATCTGCTAGTAACAATACATCCGATTTTAAATACAAACCAGAATAGGAATATACCTTTTCTAACGTTTGCATAAATTTTCAGGAGCAGTCTTAATTGGTTTCATTTTGCGTTTTTTATGCAAATTTTATGTTACAATATTACAATGTTACATCCTTTAATTAAAATTATATTCCACTACCGAGATATTAAATTTCAAAGTATGTTATAGTTGTGTAAACAAAAAAGACATTCGGAAGGTTTTTTATTATCAATGTAGTACATATTTTTCTAATTAACCACATCTGTAAATTATTACTTTCTTAAACTGCGTTATATAAATTTATTCTGCTAAAATTAAGGACCAACAAAGCATGATGCAAAATATTTGTTTTACGTATGAACCAGATCCATATAATTTACATATATATATATATATATATATATATATATATATATATTACTCATATTTAGACCAGGGTAGAAAATTAAATAATCACATCAAATAATTTTAATCACCGTGTATAAGGAATTTTAGTAAATAATACGCTTTATTAAAACCTTGAAGCATAAATAAATTCGGTCGTTTCAGTAAAAATAAGAAATTTAAATTATTTATAAGACGAAGCAGTAGTGAAAAGCTCTGCGTGTAATGTAATTATTCCTAAACAAAGAAAAATTACGTGCAAAGTTTATATTAATTAACCCTATTTTAAGTAACCGGTAGTAAAACAAAGTGTACGTATAATAATTAATATTTGAGTTGTATTTGCTAAAAATGAAAAGGATAGAAATCAATTTTAATTGGAGTTAATTAAACCGTTAATAACATATAATACCTATAGAAACTTGTAAAAACCCAAGATTAAAATACCACGGAATAAAGCTCTGAGAATTAATATTATTTTGAACACCTGCGTAGTTTAAATATCACATTCGGCGTAAATTTTGCAGATAATTAATGTTTCAAAGAATCTTGGGGAAAACGTCGCATAATAGTTACGAGAATTGCTAAAGCTGGGTATTTCACACTCCATGTGGACTAAAATAATCGATAATAAAGTATATCAAGTTGCACCAATAAGAACACGGTAGAGAAGGAAAGAGAAATGCGTCAAGCAAAGACACATATTGTAAAAGGCGGGATTTAAGCAACGTCACGGGGTCACAATTGGTTAAAATAGGATGCAAATATCAGAGGTAGAACAACAATTTCTGTACAAAATCAATTAGTTTTTCTCGGACAGGCTTGCGTGCCGGGTGGAAATTTTCTGAGATTTAAATGGGGCGAGTGAAAATTGTAAAAATCGACGCGCGAGCGGCAGACTGGGAACATGGCATGAGAAATTCTTTAGAATTACCCGTTTTGGGGAACCGACCGACAGACAGGCTTTTTGCTATATATACCGAGATGAATATAAACAAGCTCTCTTAGACTTTTGACGATTCGATGCGTTAAAAGCTCGTACATACGCGACTTGATTGAAGATATTAAACCGTGCATTTTAGTTTGATTAAATAATTTAAAGAACATACAACCACTGTAATAATATTGTTGCCTAAAATTGCAACTTCACAAAATATCCAATAATCCGAAAAAAAATTTAGGGGTTGTAAAATGAAATGCAAAACAAAGTCTTGCACGTTGAGAATTAATTTTGTCGTTGGGACAACAAGCAATATAGTATCAATTCTATATTTCGAACCACAAACCATAAACGTTGTGTCAATTTTTGCCAATTCGAGGTACAAACGTTTTGTGTCAATTTTGCCAATTCGAGGCCACAGACGTTCGGGCGCCATTTTTGTCACGGTAAAAATTCGATAACTAATCAATATAATGGGTTCCTTAACGTTACGATGACAAATAGTGCTCCGGAATAGCTCAGAAAAGACTCATCAGGGCGATGGGTAAAGAATCGCATTCATGGACCATAAGGAACCACTAGAAAGGTCCAATAAGTCAAAACTAACTATTTTATTAATGGGCGCCAGGAACAGGAGCAAGCAGAATCAACGAGAAATGTTCCACTATTCTCGGGCGAAACCCAAGGTAACTCACTATATCAATAAATTAACAGGGCACAGAATTAAACCTGAATTTATTGAAGTAACTACAATGTCAAACATGAAATCAAACACATAAATATAAAGTTCACTAGAACAAATAATTCTACAAATAATCATACATACAAGATTCAAACCTAAATGATTCAAGAGAAAATTAACCAAGCTAAGTGCTCACAACAAGCAAATATATGTTTACTCCAGGTGATTGTATAAATAATATTTAACAGTAATAACGCAAGGGTGTTAATAATATCCGGGCACGAGCCCGTACGCAAAAATAATTCGTACTAAGTAAAAATTGGATACGCAGACTTGGTGGCCACTAAGTAAGCTGTAACAGCATAACTCAAGCGAGTAATAATTTAACCAAGGGTCTAAGCTCGTGACTAGATTTACAATCAATATGTATAAATCACTGGAACGCATTAACGAGTGGTTAGCATTATTCATAAAAAACCTAGCACTTACTAAGGAAGCATTCAACCATTAGTACCTTAATAATTTTATCATAAATACAGATTTTACGTTAATTATCGCAACCCACCCTACACACAGGTGTAAGTAGGGTTGCATGCAAAGCAAAATATAAGCGGGTGAACATAAGGTTTCATACACAAAAGTATTACTCCAATAATCTCAACAGAACATAAACACAACACACTTAAATAAGGAAGTATACGACCTCAAGAAGTAATTCCAATGCACCAGTAGCAGTCAAGGATTCCAAATCCAACTTAACAGGATTACACCACTTAAAGGTAGTCACACAAAATCGCTTCAGGTGTAATATTCATCCACAGATAACTCCAACAGGTTACGATTAATATTTCGGTAGTCCAGCAGATGGAACTGATGGTATCAATAATTAATTCTTCGTCGGGAGCTTTAATACCATCTATTTCAGTAAGTTGTCGAGGTTGGGTAATCGTACTACCACCAGAACGATTACTTAAACGAATCTTCACAAATGTGCATCTACTTAAATTGGAACTGCTAAACCTAAAGTATGTAATTACTCTTGGACTCGCACGCAGACGTAAATTTAAATTTGAAGTTAATTTTGAAGTTAAATTTGAACCTAGATTTGAAGTTACATTTAAACCCTAAAATTCATGTAATACATAGAACAAGAAGTACTACAAAGCTATTACTTACCACATAACCATGTGGGTAGCATATAACAAATATCACAAAATGTGCTTCTCTAACTGAGCGAAGGTATTAATCAAAACGACGTGAAATCCGCCAAAGGCGTAATAATTAACTTTCTTACTCACAAACACCAGAAAGATTAATTTTATCCAAGGTAGTAAGCTAGAATCCGCTAAAATAAGCGATATAAATTTTGCTAACATACCATGTTCGTCGTTTCGATTCAAAGGCTGGATCAAGAAGAACGACGAGCCACCACATGGGCTCGTTATCGCCCTTAGGTGAGATAACATTTTCCCACAATTAAACCACTTTTATTAACAAAACAAATTAATGTGCATTACAATAATACAGTTTTACAAACAACTTGACAAATGTCAATTCAGTGAAATATCTAACCAAAAGAGAGATTCAAAGGCTTCTAACCACAGAGCATTATGTTAAAAAGATTCTAAAAATTGCAATAATTATAAAACTTAGAACGGGGCGTTCCAATGTTTTTATATGATTTGGATGATTCAAAATTGTGTCTGTGTTCAATATATTATAAATTAACCGCAAATTGATAGGTCCGGCATGATTGCCGGGCCGCCGACGCTAACCTAACTTTTCAATTTTTCCTGCTATCTAACCTAAGTCCACACAAGTCTAAGTAACCTATCCTAACTCCAGACAACACCAGTTAATCTAACTCCTGACACGTCCAATCTTTTAAAACTATAAACCAGAATATATTGTAATCAAACCTTTAATCGGAACTGACAGCGTGATCAAAGCTGCGATCAGAACTAGCTCTCCGTACCCAGAACAAAGATGCTGCTAAACAATTTTTGTAAAAGTACTATTGCAAGTGGAATTCTAATTTATTTTTGATTGTATTGAATATGTAGTACTTATTAACAAACGAGATTATTTTAAGGGAAAATATTAAACTTCTGTCTGTTTCAACTAAATTATTTTTCAATTAATTTCGCACACATTCTTGATATCATATTCTATTAGTTTAACACAATTTGTTCCTGATATAAGTAAATTGATATCTAGAAAATATGAACGGGGCTCATGAAGACTAAGCCCGATCTTAGGCTTAAAGTAAATAGATATGTGGTAACAGAATCTGTAAGCATCATATTGGAGAATTCCTGTTAACGGATATATTGAATAAACCAAATGTGTCCAACTGATAGAATATGATCTTTTAGTTATGTCGTCCAATCAATATCAACATCTGCTGAAGATCATAGAAAATTTAGTAAAAGGTATAGTTGTATATTTTCTAAAAATGCAACATATAGATATCGGTGAGTAATTTTAATTCGACATTGAATTGTAGGATCCAAATTACAAACATTTATCCATTTTTGTCTAAAACGTTTCAAAAGTATCTGCTAGTAACAATACATCCGATTTTAAATACAAACCAGAATAGGAATATACCTTTTCTAACGTTTGCATAAATTTTCAGGAGCAGTCTTAATTGGTTTCATTTTGCGTTTTTTATGCAAATTTTATGTTACAATATTACAATGTTACATCCTTTAATTAAAATTATATTCCACTACCGAGATATTAAATTTCAAAGTATGTTATAGTTGTGTAAACAAAAAAGACATTCGGAAGGTTTTTTATTATCAATGTAGTACATATTTTTCTAATTAACCACATCTGTAAATTATTACTTTCTTAAACTGCGTTATATAAATTTATTCTGCTAAAATTAAGGACCAACAAAGCATGATGCAAAATATTTGTTTTACGTATGAACCAGATCCATATAATTTACATATATATATATATATATATATATATATATATATATATTACTCATATTTAGACCAGGGTAGAAAATTAAATAATCACATCAAATAATTTTAATCACCGTGTATAAGGAATTTTAGTAAATAATACGCTTTATTAAAACCTTGAAGCATAAATAAATTCGGTCGTTTCAGTAAAAATAAGAAATTTAAATTATTTATAAGACGAAGCAGTAGTGAAAAGCTCTGCGTGTAATGTAATTATTCCTAAACAAAGAAAAATTACGTGCAAAGTTTATATTAATTAACCCTATTTTAAGTAACCGGTAGTAAAACAAAGTGTACGTATAATAATTAATATTTGAGTTGTATTTGCTAAAAATGAAAAGGATAGAAATCAATTTTAATTGGAGTTAATTAAACCGTTAATAACATATAATACCTATAGAAACTTGTAAAAACCCAAGATTAAAATACCACGGAATAAAGCTCTGAGAATTAATATTATTTTGAACACCTGCGTAGTTTAAATATCACATTCGGCGTAAATTTTGCAGATAATTAATGTTTCAAAGAATCTTGGGGAAAACGTCGCATAATAGTTACGAGAATTGCTAAAGCTGGGTATTTCACACTCCATGTGGACTAAAATAATCGATAATAAAGTATATCAAGTTGCACCAATAAGAACACGGTAGAGAAGGAAAGAGAAATGCGTCAAGCAAAGACACATATTGTAAAAGGCGGGATTTAAGCAACGTCACGGGGGTCACAATTGGTTAAAAATAGGATGCAAATATCAGAGGTAGAACAACAATTTCTGTACAAAATCAATTAGTTTTTCTCGGACAGGCTTGCGTGCCGGGTGGAAATTTTCTGAGATTTAAATGGGGCGAGTGAAAATTCGTAAAATCGACGCGCGAGCGGCAGACTGGGAACATGGCATGAGAAATTCTTTAGAATTACCCGTTTTGGGGAACCGACCGACAGACAGGCTTTTTGCTATATATACCGAGATGAATATAAACAAGCTCTCTTAGACTTTTGACGATTCGATGCGTTAAAAGCTCGTACATACGCGACTTGATTGAAGATATTAAACCGTGCATTTTAGTTTGATTAAATAATTTAAAGTTTGCTAGTATATTTTAGTGATTCAAAATAGCTTGTTATTTACGTGCTAACATGAATGTACTTCAGTGCACTTAGATACAAGGTAATAAAATTTAGTTTCACTGTACCAATTAGCAAAATTTACAACGACGAATGTATACACAAAAGTAGGCAGTTTTGGCGTATATTGGTGACAGAAGCATGAATTTCTTTGCTATTTTTCGGGGGTGTTAATAATTAAATGGTTCAAATACGTGTCTGGATCCATGAAACAAGGGTCAGATAAACACAGATAAGTGATGGAGAAAATTTAAAAGCGTAGAGAATCAGAAGCCGTAAATATAATCCTGTTGAATGGTGTGATTAACTAAAAGAAACGATACTTTGAAGCTACGAGGACAGTAACCTTCAGGTAAATTATACTATTTTGTTTGACATTTTTGTGTGTATTGAATGACTTTATAATTGATTTACTTTAAATGGACATTAGTGGAATTTTTCTAACCATAAAAGTTTAATTTTAAGATGAAATTTGCTTGTTTAAGTAAAAAGGGGTATTTTGTTTTGATGTTCGGGAATATGATGAAACTTTGGGTAGGTCTTTGAGCTCAATTAGACAAACCTGGGTAATTAACGTAAAGGGGTGGTAGATGCTCCTTTATACTCAGACTCCGGTCTGCTTATATTGTTATATTAAAAAAAAAAAAAAAAAAAAAAAAAAAAAAAAAAAAAAAAAAAAAAAAAAAAAAAAAAAAAAAAAAAAAAAAAAAAAAAAAAAAAAAAAAAAAAAAAAAAAAAAAAAAAAAAAAAAAAAAAAAAAAAAAAAAAAAAAAAAAAAAAAAAAAAAAAAAAAAAAAAAAAAAAAAAAAAAAAAAAAAAATTTTTTTTTTTTTTTTTTTTTTTTTTTTTTTTTTTTTTTTTTTTTTTTTTTTTTTTTTTTTTTTTTTTTTTTTTTTTTTTTTTTTTTTTTTTTTTTTTTTTTTTTTTTTTTTTTTTTTTTTTTTTTTTTTTTTTTTTTTTTTTTTTTATTCAAATAACTGGGCATGGTAGTTCATCATCCATAAGCCTACCTTCAGATGAATGAGCAACATCACCAAAATATTATTAGTAAATTAAGGGGACAAAATAATTGTTCTAATTCAGTAAACACGGCTACTACATCTTCAAAAGCTGATTAGATGTCCCAAATTGTTCACACAGGTAACGTTACATACAAAATTGTGTATTTAATTTCAAGTAGTGTATAATTATTGTTGTTACACCAAAATTACTAAAGGCCAAGTTATATATTATTAAAAATAAATTGTATTTTGTGTTCCGAATTACATTTTTTAGAATGTTTAGACTAAAATTTTGTACATTGTTTTCGACTCAAGAAATAATCTTCCTAAATATAACGCGACCTTGCCAAATCAGCGACTATTTTGATTGTGGCTAAATTTCTCGTGTTTCTTACAAATTATCTCGACAAAATTTTGTCATTAATAATCAATGATTAAAGCTCTCAAGCTAAAGCTCTCGGGCTTTAATCAGATTATGGTGCCGGTTTACCGTTACAGACCACTCCAAATAAAACGAAAAACTGAAAAATATGCCCTACAACTGAAGTTTTAATAAAAACTTAGAAAATTTTGCGGTTTTTGCTTAATTTTGAGTAATTCCGAAAAAGAAAAAAATTCGGTACTACTTACCGTGCCCATGAAATCTCAGTAAAACATTTTCACTACTATTTCGCGGAGGAATATAATACAGAGCGTGCGCATTAGATGTTCCCGTCATCAATGGTGCAATTTTACATCGAGCCGGCAGCCATATTATTGTTATCGTTCGCCCTTCTACATTGGTTTACCTTATTTTTGAGTTGTTTTGTTCTCTTTATTTGTGTGTTTATATTTTGTCAACAGTCTTTTAAAGACTAATTAATCGAGTTAATTATATTTTTAAAATGGACTTCGCTAATATCGCTAGTGTTATACGATATTTCGATAGAGACAATGCCCTGCTAGTAGCAGACCTACGTGCTCCGTTTGGTTCAATGCAATCCACGTTGTAAGAATAGAAGATGCCGAGCCCAGATGGTAATAGTGATGGATCCAAACCGCCCACTTGGTCAATTTTACCGCTGCCCGAGACGCCATACTACCAAAGCTTATTCAAAATACTTTTTGAAAATGCCAACTTTCTTTGATTACACTGTTCCAAGTGATGTGGTGTTGGTGTATAAAGTCACCCGTAGGTGTTACATTGAATTTAATAGGAGTAACGAAGAAAAGTGTGGTCCAGCATAATCGTTACTTTGGGACATTTGTAGTTGGAAGTTGTTACAACGTCCAGACTTGTTTCAGTTGGGGCAGGCCACATTGTACAAATCGATGAAAGCTTAATTACTAGACGGAAGTACAACAGAGGTCGTGTTTTGACAGCGTTGGATATTAGGCATATATGATACCGTAACTAAGTCTGGTTATATCGTTCATGTACCAAACCGTACAGCGACCACTTTAATACCCATCATCCTAGCTCATGTCTTGCCAGGCTCGACAATTTGGACTGATGAGTGGCGGGCGTACAGACGTCTAAATAGAATGGGTTATAACCACGAAACCGTCAATCATCATAGAAACTTTGTAGATCCCCAAACAGGTGTGTACAAATGAAATTGAAGGTTATCGGAGCAGATTAAAAGGATTTTGCGTAGATTATCTGTATTAAGTTCCCTATGCTGGACGACTACATAGATGAATTTATGTGGAGGCAACACTTTGGCAATGGTTCGGCTAAGGATACCTTCAATAATTTTATAAGACATGTTCAGGAACGCTACCCCATGTAAATAACATTGTTAAAATTAACCATAGTGCTTTAAACAAGTGTATTGCTGCAGCATCGACAACTATAACTTAATATCAGTTCAATAATGTGCCAAGTGCATTTCTACGTGTGAAGTGTTTTCAACAAGTTCATAGTCTACAACACCCGGCTTAACTATAGCAGAACCCTATAAAAATGTGCAGCGATATTTCTCGTGCAGTGTTTTTAGCCAGCGTGTAATTCTACTAAAACACCGAGTAAATTATTTTATCACCATGTTAGTATTGATGTTTGTACATACTGTAAAAGGAAATGCTTGTAAATATAAATACCTAAATTGCTCAACACGGTAGAGAAGGAAAGAGAAATGCGTCAAGCAAAGACACATATTGTAAAAGGCGGATTTAAGCAACGTCACGGGGGTCACAATTGGTTAAAATAGGATGCAAATATCAGAGGTAGAACAACAATTTCTGTACAAAATCAATTAGTTTTTCTCGGACAGGCTTGCGTGCCGGGTGGAAATTTTCTGAGATTTAAATGGGGCGAGTGAAAATTCGTAAAATCGACGCGCGAGCGGCAGACTGGGAACATGGCATGAGAAATTCTTTAGAATTACCCGTTTTGGGGAACCGACCGACAGACAGGCTTTTTGCTATATATACCGAGATGAATATAAACAAGCTCTCTTAGACTTTTGACGATTCGATGCGTTAAAAGCTCGTACATACGCGACTTGATTGAAGATATTAAACCGTGCATTTTAGTTTGATTAAATAATTTAAAGTTTGCTAGTATATTTTAGTGATTCAAAATAGCTTGTTATTTACGTGCTAACATGAATGTACTTCAGTGCACTTAGATACAAGGTAATAAAATTTAGTTTCACTGTACCAATTAGCAAAATTTACAACGACGAATGTATACACAAAAGTAGGCAGTTTTGGCGTATATTGGTGACAGAAGCATAAATTTCTTTGCTATTTTTCGGGGGTGTTAATAATTAAATGGTTCAAATACGTGTCTGGATCCATGAAACAAGGGTCAGATAAACACAGATAAGTGATGGAGAAAATTTAAAAGCGTAGAGAATCAGAAGCCGTAAATATAATCCTGTTGAATGGTGTGATTAACTAAAAGAAACGATACTTTGAAGCTACGAGGACAGTAACCTTCAGGTAAATTATACTATTTTGTTTGACATTTTTGTGTGTATTGAATGACTTTATAATTGATTTACTTTAAATGGACATTAGTGGAATTTTTCTAACCATAAAAGTTTAATTTTAAGATGAAATTTGCTTGTTTAAGTAAAAAGGGGTATTTTGTTTTGATGTTCGGGAATATGATGAAACTTTGGGTAGGTCTTTGAGCTCAATTAGACAAACCTGGGTAATTAACGTAAAGGGGTGGTAGATGCTCCCTTTATACTCAGACTCCGGTCTGCTTATATTGTTATATTAATTAGTAGGCATCCAACAAGGACTTTAATTTTGGATGCACAGTAAAATGATAATAAAATTAATCCGGAAATTCTTTTTAAAACTGAATTTTATGCTGAAATTTAATTTGAAAATTTAATGTATTCTGAATATTGATATAAATAGAGTTAACGTTGATGTTTGTGGTAGGAATGTGTTGTTTAATTTTTATGATTGAGGATGGAAGTTATCTAGAGGAGCAGCCGAGGCGATTAACAGAAGGAATCAACGGACCAGGTGATTTAAAAGGTTTCACAGCAATATATATCTTTTGTCTATCAAATCTAAGCTAATCACCAATCACACTTGCGCTTATGTCATGATTCAAACCAATCAAAACAAAATGTCAGTGACTATACTACTTGGTGCTAAATATCAGCGACTATTTGCCATGGTCCTTTATTCGCTGCTATAAAGTAGGCATAATTCCGTTTGACAAATCCTAAAATTAATTTATAAATGTCAAATTTATAAAAATTTCAAATTGAATCGTTTTGGTACAAACAATAGCGATGAAATTAATAATAAAATACAATTAAATGTGCCAGATAATACAAAAAAAGCAAAAGGAGCATATGGAATCAGAAAAGTTTTGCGATGAGCGCATATATGTTTTTAATAAAGATGCACCTATTTTTATATTGAACAGTATACTCAAAGATTGGGCTTCGAACATGAAGAATAAAAGTGGCAAGAACTATAAGGAGTATACCGTAAAATGCATATGGAATTCTGTTGCTAAAAGCTTACAAGAACTTTATTACAATAAATATAATGTGATAATTGATCCCGAGATGCGAAGAACGCAAAAAGACGCGAGTTATAAAAATGCCCGCAGAAGAGGAAACAAAGTTCTACTGCTTTGAATATTGAAAATGTGTATACGATAGTCGACCAGTTGTGATGAAGAAACTCCTGAAAGGCTCTAGAAGAAATTTTATTTTATAGTGTCAGTAGAATTGGCATGGCGCGGGGGAGAAAGTGTATCTTATTTTGTTCAACATTTTAAATTTGACATCCAAATTGATCGGACAGAATCGGGTAGACTAGAAAACGATCGAATTTTTTCAAATCATGCCAAGGAGAAAATAAAAGATGCGCAAACAGTAAGTGGCTTGAATCCAATCAAAATAGTCAAATATTATTTTAAAAATTACTGGAGGAAAGAGGTCCTAATTTTACTTGTCAACGGTTATTTTTGACACCAAATCCATTTTGGAAAAGGGTCAAATCACTGTGGTACAAAAATTCACCAATTAGAAAAATTAAATATCGAAGTGGACTAAGTTAGCAGCAGAGGTTATTGGTTTAGATACAAAACGGTTAAAAATTCCAAATCACTCTTGTAGATCCACCGCTGTTTCTCAAGTTGAAAAATTTGGAGTACCGAAAAACCAACTTATTCAAATAACTGGGCATGGTAGTTCATCATCCATACAGGCCTACCTTCAGATGAATGAGCAACATCACCAAAATATTATTAGTAAATTAAGGGGACAAAATAATTGTTCTAATTCAGTAAACACGGCTACTACATCTTCAAAAGCTGATTAGATGTCCCAAATTGTTCACACAGGTAACGTTACATACAAAAATTGTGTATTTAATTTCAAGTAGTGTATAATTATTGTTGTTACACCAAAATTACTAAAGGCCAAGTTATATATTATTAAAAATAAATTGTATTTTGTGTTCCGGGGGGGGGGGGGGGGGGGGGGGGGGGGGGGGGGGGGGGGGGGGGGGGGGGGGGGGGGGGGGGGGGGGGGGGGGGGGGGGGGGGGGGGGGGGGGGGGGGGGGGGGGGGGGGGGGGGGGGGGGGGGGGGGGGGGGGGGGGGGGGGGGGGGGGGGGGGGGGGGGGGGGGGGGGGGGGGGGGGGGGGGGGGGGGGGGGGGCCCCCCCCCCCCCCCCCCCCCCCCCCCCCCCCCCCCCCCCCCCCCCCCCCCCCCCCCCCCCCCCCCCCCCCCCCCCCCCCCCCCCCCCCCCCCCCCCCCCCCCCCCCCCCCCCCCCCCCCCCCCCCCCCCCCCCCCCCCCCCCCCCCCCCCCCCCCCCCCCCCCCCCCCCCCCCCCCCCCCCCCCCCCCCCCCCCCCCTCGTGCAGTGTTTTTAGCCAGCGTGTAATTCTACTAAAACACCGAGTAAATTATTTTATCACCACTGTTAAGTATTGATGTTTGTACATACTGTAAAAGGAAATGCTTGTAAATATAAATACCTAAATTGCTCAACCACAAGTCCTAAATGCATAGAGGATTTATATTGCACTTAAAACTTAGTATTGTACTTAATATTTTACAATTAAAATATATTGCACTTAATATTTCATACTGTAGTAAAACATATTGCACTTATTTTGATATATCTTAAATAACAATGCCTGCAAATAAATGCAGTTTCTATAGTTATTTATATAGGTACAGTGATTAAAATTTCGTAAGCATCCTCAAAAAATTTAAGTATTGGTGTGGTCATGATTAGTGCAAGTAGTATTAACCTAACAAGGAGATGTAAGCTCATGTGAATCTGCGTGGGTGCACTTACATAAACTTGTTAGTACTAAGCTTTCAACTGCAACCTAACCTGGTAATCTAAGTCGATGAGTATCTGTAGCGGGTGCTCTTTAATAGACATTATTTTAAATAAATAACCTGCTACTAACTACTAACCTAACCTGGAGATGTAAGCCGATGAGGATCTGTAGCAGGTGCTCTATAATAGACATTACTTTAAATAAATACCCTGCTACTAACTACTAACCTAACCTGGAGATGTAAGCCGATGAGGATCTGTAGCAGGTGCTCCTTAATAGACATTACTTTAAATAAATAGCCTGCTACTAACTACTAACCTTACCTGGAGATCTAAGCCGATGAGGATCTGTAGCAGGTGCTCCTTAATAGACATTACTTTAAATAAATAGCCTGCTACTAACTACTAACCTAACCTGGAGATCTAAGCCGGTGAGTATCTGTAGCGGGTGCTCTTTAATAGACATTATTTTAAATAAATAACCTGCTACTAACTACTAACCTAACCTGGAGATGTAAGCCGATGAGGATCTGTAGCAGGTGCTCTTTAATAGACATTACTTTAAATAAATACCCTGCTACTAACTACTAACCTAACCTGGAGATCTAGGCCGATGAGGATCTGTAGCGGGTGCTCTTTAATAGACATTACTTTAAATAAATAACCTGCTACTAACTACTAACCTAACCTGGAGATGTAAGCCGATGAGGATCTGTAGCAGGTGCTCTTTAATAGACATTACTTTAAATAAATACCCTGCTACTAACTACTAACCTAACCTGGAGATCTAAGCCGATGAGAATCTGTAGCGGGTGCTCTTTAATAGACATTACTTTAAATAAATAACCTGCTACTAACTACTAACCTAACCTGGAGATCTAAGCCGATGAGGATTTGTAGCAGGTGCTCTTTAATAGACATTACTTTAAATAAATAGCCTGCTACTAACTACTAACCTAACCTGGAGATCTAAGCCGATGAGGATCTGTAGCGGTGCTCTTTAAAAACGTTACTTTAAATAAATAACCTGCTACTAACTACTAACCTAACCTGGAGATCAAAGTCGATGAGGATCTGTAGAGGGTGCTTTTAATAGACATTACTTTAAATAAATAACCTGCTACTAACTACTAACCTAACCTGGAGATCTAAACCGATCAAAATCTGTAGTAGATGCTCTTTAATAGACATGATTTTAAATAGTAAAACTGTTATTAACAGCAACCTAACCTGGTGAAACCGCCGAAAATCCAAATAAAGATTCTGTTATTGTAAGTGCACAGTATGCTTATTTCTAGAGTATATTTTCTTTTCCAAAAAAACTCAATATTTGTCTTTTTCTTGCACCAAACTTAAATATCCGGGAAATCATCAGGTGTGGTTATTTCTTTCAAAACTGAACATTTCAAAGATTGGGCTTCGAACATGAAGAATAAAAGTGGCAAGAACTATAAGGAGTATACCGTAAAATGCATATGGAATTCTGTTGCTAAAAGCTTACAAGAACTTTATTACAATAAATATAATGTGATAATTGATCCCGAGATGCGAAGAACGCAAAAAGACGCGAGTTATAAAAATGCCCGCAGAAGAGGAAACAAAGTTCTACTGCTTTGAATATTGAAAATGTGTATACGATAGTCGACCAGTTGTGATGAAGAAACTCCTGAAAGGCTCTAGAAGAAATTTTATTTTATAGTGTCAGTAGAATTGGCATGGCGCGGGGGAGAAAGTGTATCTTATTTTGTTCAACATTTTAAATTTGACATCCAAATTGATCGGACAGAATCGGGTAGACTAGAAAACGATCGAATTTTTTCAAATCATGCCAAGGAGAAAATAAAAGATGCGCAAACAGTAAGTGGCTTGAATCCAATCAAAATAGTCAAATATTATTTTAAAAATTACTGGAGGAAAGAGGTCCTAATTTTACTTGTCAACGGTTATTTTTGACACCAAATCCATTTTGGAAAAGGGTCAAATCACTGTGGTACAAAAATTCACCAATCAGAAAAATTAAATATCGAAGTGGACTAAGTTAGCAGCAGAGGTTATTGGTTTAGATACAAAACGGTTAAAAATTCCAAATCACTCTTGTAGATCCACCGCTGTTTCTCAAGTTGAAAAATTTGGAGTACCGAAAAACCAACTTATTCAAATAACTGGGCATGGTAGTTCATCATCCATACAGGCCTACCTTCAGATGAATGAGCAACATCACCAAAATATTAGTAAATTAAGGGGACAAAATAATTGTTCTAATTCAGTAAACACGGCTACTACATCTTCAAAAGCTGATTAGATGTCCCAAATTGTTCACACAGGTAACGTTACATACAAAAATTGTGTATTTAATTTCAAGTAGTGTATAATTATTGTTGTTACACCAAAATTACTAAAGGCCAAGTTATATATTATTAAAAATAAATTGTATTTTGTGTTCCGAATTACATTTTTTAGAATGTTTAGACTAAAATTTTGTACATTGTTTTCGACTCAAGAAATAATCTTCCTAAATATAACGCGACCTTGCCAAATCAGCGACTATTTTGATTGTGGCTAAATTTCTCGTGTTTCTTACAAATTATCTCGACAAAATTTTGTCATTAATAATCAATGATTAAAGCTCTCAAGCTAAAGCTCTCGGGCTTTAATCAGATTATTAATGACAAAATATGTCTCAAGAAATTGGAACAAAAAAAACACTCGAAATTTAGCCACAATAAAATAGTCGACTATTTATCAAGGTCTTGTTATATTACATCTGATAAGTTATTTTAATTTAGACTATAATTAGTAAAATTTCCGAGGTCATTAACTAAGATGTATTTTTCTGAATGTGTGGTTGTTAAAGAAAGTAATATCTCAGTTGGCAAATGTTAAAACTTTTGTCTATAGAATCGCATGCAGAATTCAAAACTATCTCTAGATAATATTCTAAAATCTTCTGATAATAAGGTACATATATTCAGACATTAGGTGTGTCTTTTTAAATAGCAATATCCCTTAAACATACTATCATCTGCAATACATTTTCTTATTATACCTACATCAGTGCTAGTAGTAATTGATGTCTCTAGCGATGTAAAATTTAACTAGAATAAATAATGCACAATCTTTTTGTTGTGTTTTATTAAATTGTTTTTTAAAAACAAAACACAGGTATTTTGCACATTACAAATTATTATCACCATGCGTATAGCAATAAATATTACATAATAAACGGCTGCTACTTAGGTTATCCACCTAACAATAAAATTTTACTCTAAGAAGACATAATTGGTGTATGCTGGGTTGCTTATCATATAACTACCGACTGTTAATTTCAAATAGGTAGTTTGTCACCTTACTAATCATTTATCCCTAACAAACCGTAATTTGTGCACGTTGGGTTGCCTGCCATAGATATGCATATATTTTTTAGAATTCAATTAAGTTTCGTACACGTCTGTTTATTGCTTTTTATGCTACATGGTCTGGTCCTTTTCCAACATTAATCCAACTTAAATTTCTCACAAACCTCAGGGAGGCTTTTAAGACATTATCCTAGAGTGTGTGGTATTGCACAATATTTGCAAAAATATTTAGTTTTAAAAACTAATTTCATTTATTACTGAAAATTGTTATTATTTAATAAAACTTAAAGCTATTAAAGTTAATATCTGTATACAACCTTGGTTTTTCCTCATGAACAAATAACGGTATAGTCAAAACCATTTAAGCTGACCTATGACTCACCGCGGTACATTATTAGAAATGATAATGAAAATTGCATGTCTTTTTCAGTATATGTAACTATTTGCCCTAAAACAGGATGGATAGAAAAAACATACGTCTTTTAAGGATTGGTGTGGCAGCATCAAAACGTATGTCTGTTATAACTAATATTTATGTATTATTATAACCTATAAATCATTTTAGTTTCCTGTCACTTTTTGTTGTCTTTTCACGTAGTTCTTGATTATTTGTTGTATTTATGTTTTTACATTTAGCTCAAATCGCAAATATAAAAGTTTTTTCAAAAGTAAAAGGATTTCTTACACATTATAAAAGGTAAATACAGCCATCCTATAACAACACTAAATACTATCACCTCTTTGCTTTTTAGTTGTTCAAAATGCTTCAAAACAAACATCTCAAACCCCAAACACACCAAGTGATTTTGAACGTCATAGATTATTTTGAAATAGAGCGTGATAATGAATGTGTTTTAGTTTCGTTTGGAAGTGTTATGCAGGTACAAAAATAAATACACTTAATCCTTCAAATCAATTAATTATTTCTTCAGCAAACCTCTGAAGCATGTGGTTTAGCCTTAGTGTTTTAACTAGGATTAAGAGAGGAGGCTCACAAGCTCTAAAGGAAAATTTTCCAATTCATTCGACGTGCAGGAAACGCAACCGAACAAAAAGCAAATCTTGCTATGTTGAAGATTTTATAAAACATGCAGTTAAACGTAAAATTTATAAGATGCACTCGAAAAGTAATATGAAAATTAATTGTAATTAGTAACTAATTTTTATATTTGTAGGACTTCATGTAACTGCACAAACACTCCAAAAAGAGCTTGTTACTGCCGGCATATGTAATTTCAAATTAACTAGCTTAAGAAGACTTTTACCTACCATAGGTTTTTTTTATAAAGTCGATGATGGAAGGCAAGGATTGTTCGAGAAACAACATATATCTGCTGCACGAATAAAATTCTTAAAGGATTACCATTCCAATAAGGAAACGCAACTATATGAACCTGTTTTCTTGACGAGACTTGGCTTTTTAGTAGGGGATCTACCAAAAAGAATTGGCATGATAATTCTCACACAAGCATCAAGAAGAAGCCATTTGGAACAGAAAGACGGTTAGTTGTTAATTTGTTGCTGTCACTGTGCTTTGTATAGTTAACAAATGTTGTTTTAAATTTAATGTGATACATGCTGGAAATAAAAATGGTTTTATACATGATGCATCTCTTTTGTTTTCTTCAAAATCACAATATGGAGATTATCATGGTGATATGAACACAGAAATGTTCACAAAATGGTTCCAAGAAAGTTTATTACCAAATTTAAGTGGTCCAAGTTTAATCGTGCCAGATAATGCTTCATATCATTCGCAATTAGTCGAAAAGGTTCCTAACAATTTTTCAAATAAAGAGGAATTAATTATTTGCTTCGACATAACATATTTGGTGACACTTTAATGTTAAAAAGAAAATTACTTGCATTAGTAAAGGAAAATGTTCAACCAAAAATATACATACTTGATGAACTTGCAACACAAAGTGGACATAAAGTATTAAGGCTCCCTCCATACCATTGCCAATTTAATCCAATAGAATTAATTTGGGGTAATTGCAAAGGCTATTACGACAAAAATATTGGAAGATTTAATGAACAATTTAATGACGAGCACGTACAATTAATATAGCATGAAGCACTTGGAAGGATAGATGACAAATATTGGCAAAAATGCACTCACCATTCAGAAAAATGTATGATAGAATGGTGGCAAATTGAAAAAAACTTATTATCAACTTAAGAGGATTCAAGCAGCAATGACTCTTATGAAGATGATTCAATTTCAGAATAATTGATTAATATAAAATGAAGTGGTGTCCTAGATTTATACTTTCTTAATGTAGTAGAGCAATATTACAATAAAATAATACAATACCGTTTTGTTTATTTAATACTAAATTTGATTAAATATTTACAAATACACTTTTATATGTACAACCATGCTTGTTGACCATATAAAACAGGAATAAAATAAAATCCCGAAACTACAATTTCCTTGATAATTGTGTGAATAACAAGTCTAATTCCAACAGTAATTATTAGTCTTCAGATATTATCGAATCAATTAGAACACACGCGTCTTTATACTTAATAACAATATAATATCTTGAAAATTCACTTTATGTTTTCAAAAACCAACAATATCGCGACACCATGCTAAATATCCAGTATCTGCAGTACATTTCTAATCTAAGATTTTATCTACATTCCTGAAAATAGCTTGTCCATTTCCATATTACATTTTATTAATATCTTCATTTAAACACAATTCATCTAAATAAAATGTTCGTCTATTTCCCTTCCAAACTTCCAATTTACTTTAAATTTTTTGGTTTAATTTTTATAAAAGAAAAATGTATTTGATACTTATGTTAACGCCGTTGGCAACTGCATATCCAACAAACATTTCTTATAATTCGTAGAAATTAAAGGATCATTTATAAAAGCCCTGGGACATACATTCTCAGCTAGTATTTGTCACAATATAAACTGCATCCGCCATTTTGTATAAACAACTGAACTAATCCAGAATGCTAGAAATACGTTCTGATTGCATTGATGCATATGCTTTAACAAGATGAGTCATCGGTCAGCTTAACTGGTTTTGACTATATACCTGTTTTTATGCGACTTGCATATTTCTATATTTTATTCAAACCATAATTAAAAAAGCCAAGATCACATTCAGTATCCAGCTCTGTTGTAGGTATAATCTAATCAAAATAACTTTAGGATGACTTCAAATATAGTAATAAAGTGTGGGGAACTGTATGTAAATGAATACCTAGAATTACACTTGAAGAATATTGTCATTTAAAACAATAAAGGTTGGTAGTTTTGTACGGTGTTGCCGCCAATTTCTTTTGCAAATCCAAGCATTTGTCATTCGACGTTTATTTTTGGTTTTATTGTTTATGTTCTTGGATATTTTATAAAACAGTTCTTTTCAGAACTAATATAATTATTTCAATTGTGAATACATAAACTATATATATATATATATATATATATATATATATATATATATATATATTAAGCTTTCACAATGCCTAAACCGTTAGATGTGCGTGCTTAAGAAATGGTAGCTTCATTAATAGACTATTTAAGAAAAGAACGTGATAATAATGGGCCTCTTCTACCACTCACTTCTCTAAGAGACGTAACTAATTTCTGTATTTATGTGTTTGATTCTAATCGAATAATTTCAAATTTGATGAGGTTATGTTAACTAAACAGTTTCATTAACAGTTGTTTGTTTTAACGAGTCGCATCAGCATTAAATATTAGTATAGGCACTGTAAACAGCATTGGAACTAGGTTCAATAAGGGTGAAGTGCTAGCAGGCCAAAAAAAATACGTCTACGCAAGAAACCTGTCATTGATATAGATGGTTTCGACAAAGATGCAATTAGAAATGTAATCTACCAGATGTATAAAAACAGTTAGTAATTTTTAAACCCCTTGAAAAGCGAATAATTTTTTGTATTTCAGAGGAGCACATTATTATAGAAACGCTGTAAGAAAGCCTTTGTAAACGAGACTTATTCAAAGGCGGTAGAACTTCTTTGTGGACAATTTTAAAGAATATCGGATTTCAATATAACAAGGATGATCCTCTTCGTGGAGTGATGGAAATGCATAATGTCGTTTCAAAAAGAGTGATATTTTTAAGACAATGTGTTCAAACTAAAATAGCGGGACTACGGCAGTTTGTATTTGTTGATGAAATCTGGATTTTTAAAAATGGCAGTATTGGAAAATCGTGGCAGGATTCTGACGCTAGAAGTGTTAAAAAGTTTACTGTTGGTGGTGAACGGTAATACTAATAATTATAAAAATATAAGATTTTGCTAAATATGCATTCCTTTATTAGATATATAGTTCTTCACGCTTTGCTTCAAAAACCACGGAGGGTGACTACCATGGCGAAATGAATCAGGACAACTTTTTTCATTGGTTTGAATATCATCTTTTAATTAATCTAGCCAGCCATTGACTATCGTAATGGATAATGCTAGCTACCGTAGTACGCAAATCAATAAGGCACCAACGGATTCCTGGAAAAAAGCTGATATTTAAATGTGGCTACAAGAGAATAATATTTGTTACGATAGCACAATGTTAAAATGTGAATTATTAACGTTAGTGAAACAGTACGTTATATTATTTTACATAGCATTTTTTTATTGTTTGTATTTCTAGGAATAAGCCTAAAGTTATGTATGCTGCTGATCAAATGGCTGACCGCTACAGTCACACGGTTTCGAGACTTCCACCATACCACTGTATTTTTAATCTAGAACACATCTGGGGTATAGCAAAAAGTTATTATAGGGATTACGTTGGATGCAGTGGTACCTCAGTTCAGAAGTCACTAGCTACATGGAAGGAAGCTCTTGCGACTGCAACTCCTGATGTGTGGGGAAGCCCAATCCGTCTTACAGAAAAATAGATACAACTCTGGTGAGATAGGGAAATAGCGTTTGACTATCAAAATGCACTACCGTTGATTATCAATGTAGATAGTGAAGAGGACGACGACTATCTGTGGAATAATGAAGCATAATATACTCGTATAATTCCTCTACAGCTTTGGCACAATATAAATATACATTTGTTAATTAATACATAAATGAATTAAATACATTTTTGAGTATTACTTAATTTTGGTTTAGTTGCTTTACGTGAAGCATGAAAAACATTTTTAAAAACATGTTGAAATGTATTGAGATTGGATTGATATCTTTCTCCTAAAGGCTTTGTTGTTACAAATTTGAAAGTTGTATCCAAGACATAAGTTTCACTAAAATTCAAACTTTGTGTATATTTTATATTGAACGTATTTACATACCTGTTAAAGTTAATAAACTATTTATAAATATGTTGCTTATATTTAAAACCATCAACAGTTCATGACCTCAAATACATCATGAAATATTGTAAATTTTAGGAACCTCGCTTTTTAGTAATACTGCAACAAATTTGTGTGCCAAGGTCCTTGTTGTTATCCTAAATTGTATGGGATGCAAGATGAAGTATAACTACGTTATTAAGAAGAAGTTTAATAAATTATTACTGTTTTGTATGTCAATATACTGTCAAAACGTTTTATTTTGATTTATGGAATGTGTCATTGTTGTCATACCGCTGCCTGCATTCCTAGAGAAAGCACATTTAATACAACCTTTATCTACAGAATTAAAACAATACATGTAACATTAGCAATGCAGCATTTTATCCAGTTGTGAAGTCATCCTAAAGTTATTTTGAATGGACTATAGTTACTGTGCTGCGTACCTAGACGTAGC
This sequence comes from Platerodrilus igneus, assembly GCA_036346225.1. NCBI lineage: Eukaryota > Metazoa > Arthropoda > Insecta > Coleoptera > Lycidae > Platerodrilus > Platerodrilus igneus. The sequence goes on along the minus strand of JARFIW010000165.1, from coordinate 2,574,129 downwards.
CAGAAGAAAAGTAAACACCAGGCTAACTACCAACCGCGGAAAGTTGAGGGATTCGACTACATACCAAACAGAAACCAAAAAAACACACCGCCCACGACTATCTATTAACAATGAAAATAAATTAAAATATCTTGATTCACAGGTACAAAGGAAAGTATTAAATTTGAATTATATTTTAAAGAACAAATTTTATAAAGGATCCACGAAGTGCGCTTTCCGTAGTCAACAGGTAATAAAATCATTAAAAAAAAGTAACGCTTAGATCTTCTTAATAGCAAGTGTGTTAAATTAAAGTATTCAATGTAGGTTTTCTCAATAGTACGAGTGTTAAATTAAAGTATTCAATGTATGTTTTCTACACAGCAGGTGGGCTAAGTTGAAATATTAAATGTAGACCAAAGTGTAGTAAGAATTAAAGAAAAGTAACCAGAAGCACTAGCGACGCTAGCTTCTAAACATGGATGATGAACTGGTTTTACAACATCAATCGCTGATAAATAAGAATTCTCGATGTACGTAAAAGAAAATTAGTCACATACCTCTATGCGTCGGAATGCGTTTCTTGCAAGCAGCCGGGGGTGAGTCAGCACAGCAATGCCATGGTCGTCAGGGTTCATTCATCCTGCCGTAGTAATTACAGCAGTGATCCAAAGACAAAAGGCCTGGTCTACGGCAACGAACAAGTTGGACCTACACAAAGAAAGAACCCATTTTGCCTCCAGCTAAAAAAGCTAAAAAGAGAATCTGATTCTGGGTACGCGTGGGGATACTTACCGAATACACGCAAGACACCTCCTAGTTGTTGAACAGAAAAACGCGCATCGCTTTTGAAATAAGGTGGCGAATAAATGTAAAAGTATTTCGACGTACAAGCTTAGAATCAAATTCAACAATGGTTCAAACAACACAGAGTCGAACTACAAATCCTAGCTTACCAAAGCGCGGTAAAACAGGAAAATCCGGCTTTTATCGGATAGTGCGCGACCCTATTTCAACAAGTCGTTACATTGGAACAATAGAGAAAACCATTATACGGCGGTCGTAATGTATACCAAGACAACGGGTACCTAAAAACAGGATATAATTATTTAATTGTAGCATAAACTTGTCGTTTCGAAATAAATAAGTTTACAATAAAAATTTGTAGCAAGCGTACTTGTAAACAGGATGTTGTCAAAGAATTTAAGAGATTACGGGATACCTAAAACAAGGCATAGAGTATTTAATTTATCAATAACTTTTTGTTTTAAAAGCAAAGGGATTTAAGTTGGAGAAATTATTTGAGAGCGTGTTTATTATTAATTATGTTGAAAATAAACGTAACAACTGATATTATATCGAAATGAACGGCACACAGTATTGCCAGCTGTGTAAAAAATGTTTTGTTTCTGCAGTGAATCAATCCAACTGCATAAAAATATGAACTCATTACCATCTAATTAGAATATACCGGTAAGTGAAAATAATATATTTATATATATTTATTACTAACAAATTTTTCTGAAATCAATAGGACTCTAGCGGGGATAACAATGCTAAAACAAAAAAACTGAATAAGTAAAAATCTGCTACCGCCACTCTACAAAAAAGATAAAGACAATTAGAAATGTAATTTTTTGGATATTTAATTATAGATGCTCTTCGTGGAATTTGTAAGCTTTTTTTAAACATTGTTTGTAAGTAATACTTGAATTTGTCGTTTAGTTTAAGATAGAGTTAATTCTAATCATTTTATTTTTGTAAGGATCTTTACCAGGAAAGTTTATGATCAGTGTTCGAAACACTCTGATCTTTTATTAGATTATTTATCAAGGATTTTGTGGCCAAAAAACCTTACAAGCGTGAGAAACAGAAACCAGATAAACTAACCATAAAAGAAGAGATTTAGTACTGTAAATTTTAATAAGGTAAGAAACATTTTTTTATAGTTAAGTAAATAAGTACTTGTTAAAAATAATTTGATAATTTGAAAGAAACATGTTGTAAATGTTCTATATGCTTTAGTATGAGAGAAAATATTTCGTACTGTATAAATGCTTTGTGATACTGTTGTGTTTGATTTCATTTAGAAAACTTCAACATTTTCATTCAGCTAGCCGAGTAAAGTTAGAAAGAAGGTAAGTTAACAATTTCAAATTCTACAATTTGCTATATCAAAATCGCAGCACTCAGTATCAAAGCGTTTGATATTTCTTAGAAGAATATATTCATAAACAATGTTTATTTTTTACTTCTTTAGAATCCTGAGTGGGAGGAGGCTTCCCCCTCTGCACATGCTACTGCTAATAATTATATTTACCCTTGTCTAAGTGTTTTAGAAGAACCCTCTGTAAAAAAACTTGCACTGTTGCAATGGTGTACTTGTTTCGGTTAGTTTTGTTAAATTTAACCATACAATTCAGATTGACCATCTTCATTAATGCAAATATAAGAAGGAAAAGTGTTTCATATTTACGTTTAAATCAGTCTACTATGATTCAGGAGTAAATTTGAAAAGCGAGCATCTAAAATATTGAGCAACGTTATTAGTTACCGGTCGCTCTTATAACTTTTATTTACAACAGAGGATAAACTTTGTTACCAATCGCGTTAGCAACCACGTACAGAAATAAACCGAGTAGTGAAATATCAAATCCAAATTATTTAAATTGTTAGGTATTTTATCATTTTCTTGAAAAAAAATATAATTACAATTAATTGCATACTGTTTTGCTTGATATACATCAGCATCTCGAAGTTATCTCATTATTATTTTAAGTGTTGCAGCTTCCGACTTTTGTATAATACCGCGACAATATAAATTAATAAGTGGTATAATTATAGTCGTTTAAAGTTAATTATTCCGTTCGACGTTCTTTTTTCCGAAGGAAGCGTTGCCATACAAATAAACCTCATTTATCAAGCGGCTTTCAACAGAAAGAGCCATGCGAAAAACCTTTAAATGTTTGGAGCTGCCTTTATATCTTGTTAGAAGCTTTGGAGTATACAATGACAGCGGACATTTGAATTTCAAAATGAAAGCAAGCAGTACTCTTTACATAACATTCTTTAGTATTAACATTGTAATGGAACTTCTTCAGTTGCCTTACATTGGATCAAATATTGAGGAAATTGTTAGTGCTTTCGAAGCAATAACTGCATATGGACAGGTAAATAAGTTGCAGGTTAGAAATTTATAGAGTATGTTTTGAAAAACGTTCTCAAGTATAAAACAAAATCGTGCTGAATTAAAAATGACTAAGATATCTTTCTAAAGTTAAAAACGTATCTTCAAAATATTTCTAAGGACTTTCATTTGTAAAATAGCCTAACATCTAACTAGAAACGTTTAGCTAGTTCAGAGAAATTCGATAAAACAAAGATCCAGCAAGATGGGTTTATTCTGATGTGTTTTCCAATTCAAATGTTTTTATAAGATTTGTGTCCAGCCCAGCAGTGGCAGCTCGTGGTGATTTTATTTGAGGGGCTCTAACTGCTTATGGCATGAATATAATACAAGATAACATAAGCAACACTCACCTTCAGTGGTTTGGTGTATTCAGCCTAGTCACTCACACAGACCCATTAATTTTTGTATACTTGTTTATAGGTTTATGTACAAAAAGTCACACACTGTACTCTAATTGTCACGTAATAATAATTTTACTGCTTGTATACGAAATCAAGCCTTCTGTCTTTCTGAGCAATAAAATGGTCTATAACTTTTTTGTCAAAATTGTTGATGTTATGTAGTAAATTTTTGTTGACTGACATCATTGTTAAGGCATTAAGACGTTCTTCGGTCATTGTGTTCCTTAGATAAGTTTTAATCCTATTAAGATTTGAAAAACGTCTTTCAGGTTTGGCAGTGGACATTGGGGTTGTGACTATAATTTTTAATAATTTTATTGTTTCGTCAAATGTTTCGTTTAACCCATTTTGGGTCAACCAGAAAAGCATGTTTAGGCCGCCTAAGATATTTTTAAAATCCGTTTTTGAATACATCACTTCCAATTCAGTCCTCAATTTGTCTGGCTATAACATCGGATAACACTTAACAATCGATTGGAAATGCAATGTTGGAAATTTTTTTGAGTAAGTATCAAAATTAGTTACGTCTACTAAAAATGCGGCTTCTAAATGAGTTCAGTATGAGAGCCTGTCCTTCATCTGAACAACTATTGTATCGCACACTTCTTTAGCAATCAAATTCCGATTCTCCACGTTACTAATTTTTCTTCGTTTAGTATCATTACAGATTATATTTTTTCTATCTCATCAGTTGAATTTCTAGCAGAAGTCTTCTAGAAGTCTTCCATTTTTCTCTTCAGTGCAACACTGTCTGTATCTCTAGTTTGAAACTGATTAAATAATATGTTAACATGTAGAAAAATTTTATGAAATAAATTGAGAAAAAACACAAAATCAGGATTTTCCAGAATTCAACGCAAACCATATGCTTCCCTGCAGGTAATAGTTTTATTGCATTTTCCTTTTAATTCCTCAAAGCATTCGATTAGTTTTTCTCTATTCTCATATACGACGTTCACTATACGAATATTATAATTCCAACGTGTGGCAGCAACAGTGGGCAATTTTCGCTTCACTATTTCTTTTAGCACATCACACCTGTGAGTAGAATGAGAAATAAAAGCAGGAATTGCGGATAAATTAGAAAAAAATTTTAACTTTAGCACTTTGACTAGTTGCTTTCTGCAAATTAAATTTAATTGATGGGCATAACAGTGAACAAAATGGGCATTTTTATATTTAAGTTTTATTTTTGACTCAACTCCACTAGCAGAACCACTCATAACATTTGCACCGTCATAAGTTTGAGCGATTAGTTTAGATGGCGAGTTTAATATTAATTTATCTAATTCCTGCTCAATACACTCCGTTAAACCGTTGCTGTTTTATCTATTACTCGTAGAAATGTCCAAAATTTCTCATAAATATTTCCACTGTAGAAATATCTAACTATAATTAGCATTTGGCATTGATTTAAAATGTCAGTCGTCTCATCGCACTGAATTGCCAAAAATTTACTACCTTTAATTTGATCTTGAATTTCTTGCAAGCATGCTTTATAAAATTTCTTTTTATAGTTTTAAATATACCTTTAAATACACTCGCTTTGTGTAAATGTTCTTTTAAAATTACATCCAATTCCGAAGTAAAATCAATTAATTCTAACAAAATTCCGCGGTTTTCGGAATCTTCTTTTTCATTGTGTCCTCTTAATGACAATTTCAATTTTCCACAAAATCTAATACAATTGATATTTTTTTTAAAATGTATCTATTTTTAGTCACCTGCTCATTATGCTTCATAATGTTCTGCCTATATGCGGAATCTAACTGTACCGCAATGTTCACGGAACCTAGCATAGCCAAATCCGTGCAAGACTTTATATGGTACTTGCTATATTCATGCTCTTTTATTTTATCGTTTATTCAAAATAATAATCAAAAAAATCTAAGACGCATATACGCCTTACAACCAAACTTACGGAAATTTTATAAAAGGAAATTATATATTTTAAATTAAATAATTAGTACTTAAATGTTAAACAAAATTTTATTATTATTATAAATATAATTTAATAAATTTTATTGTTTTAATGAAGTTTGAGTCGGACTACTTAATGATATAAGCTCCCAGCGCCACTCAAACAAACAGAAAAATAGAGAATAATTAATTAAAATTGTTAACAATATTCTGTGATTAGTCCCGAGTATTGTGAATCCTCCGAATAAGTCAGTTTGATGTACGGTTGGAATATCTTCAGCCGAATTAGGAATGATTGTTTTATAGTGATCTCCATGTATCACATCCCTGCCATTTCCAGCGCAATGAACTACAGCTAAAGGCTCGCGAACTAATTGATCTTCTTTTGCACAAAAATTATATAATGTGATACTGAAGCCAAAATGATAATAAGAATCATTTGGATATCTATTAAAGTTTATATTAATTTGTACTGTTAACATTTCTCAAATAAATTTGATTTTCTCGAAAACTAAATGAGATATCGAAAAGTGTATAGCATATTTATAATCAGCGTATAAAACTAAACAAGGTACATATATATCATTTATTGTATCATTATGGGAATATGGCAACGGACGACGGCGGCGACGGCGGCGACGACGACGACGTAGCGATTATATTAACCTAACTTACTCTGTAAGTTTGGTTGAAAAATTATACACTACGACTACACTCACAGAACAAGACACGGTTCTTTACGTTCAACAAAAACAAGTGAAATAATCTCTACGCCCACTCAAATTAGTACCGGACAACAACAAACACGCTTTGAAATATTACAGATACTGAGGGTAAGGGCTTTAATGACGAGAGCCCTGTTAAAGCTATCTGAAGCTGTTGTTATTTGCGTTCGACAGAATTCGTCGTCGTTCGATTTCCTATAAGATTTACATTGAAGCTGGGCTCAATAGAATTGAGCCCTCACTTATGTACTAAAGAGAATCAACGACTTCTGTTTACGTGAAGAGAGCACTGTCGAAATGTCTAGAACAGGTATTTATTTATTATTGCTTAAATGTTGGATGTAAAATGAATATAGTGAGAAACGTAATTGTTTTAAATAATTTTAAAATATTAATATCAGTGTTACATTTGATCATTTAAACCACAAATCTTAAAAGAATTATATGCATGTTGGTGTTAATTTTCATTAAAACGGTTAGATGTGGTTGCTTACGAAAGGACGACGGCGGGATATGTTTACTATTTAAATCTGTTTCCGGCATCATACATCATTTTCATTGTAAACGTAGCATTTATAATTTATTTACCGAGACCACTTAAAAATGCCGGGTTGAAAGCATTTATGCATTCTATCTCTAGTTTTGAGAAATTATTTTACGATGAATTAATTTATGCCGAAAAGTTTATTTACGGTACCTATTCCTTAAAATAACCTGGGGGGGGCTCTAGCCTTTGAGCCCCCATGGAGTAGCCGCGGCTGGTGTCCAGCTTTTTTGACAATAAGTTAAACATTACCAAATCAAGCACGTCAATATTAGTTTGAAAAACTTGAAAAATTTTCTGTGAAACAATTAAGCAATTGCTTTAAATCAGTATGTGAATAAGATTTTGCCTTTGGTGATGTTTTCAAACCATTCCAATGTGTGTTTGCAATTAAACGTTTTGAATTAAAACTCTCCACGATAATCGAATAAGTCAGCATATAATTGTTATTTGATATTTGCCAATGTCTAATAAGTTCTCCAGACTTAACATCTAAGGCATCAATTAAAAAATAGAACTTTTCGATCCGAAGTAATTGATTATTTTCATGAACTAAATTATTATAAAACTGAATAAACTCTTGAAAGAAATTTTTTTAATTTGTCGCTAAGAAGTCTAATGTTAGTACATGATTTAAGGCCACCAATATTTTCAATCGATACTTTTTCAGAAGTCGATATACTATCAAACTGAGCTATAATGATCTTAATATTTAACAAAACCCTGTCTATTTCAATTCTAATTGTTGTAATTTCATTTAGTAATGCCGTGTTATCCTCATCCAAGATGCACGTTTTATAAGCTGATTCCGCATCGCTTTTGATATCAAAAGCGGTTTTAGCCATAACATTAAAAAAAAATACGATTACCTTTAATATGCTTCAATTTATACATCCCGTCTTATATATCAGATAATCTATTGAGGGTAGGTTTCAAATCAAGATTTGATCTATCAGTGGATATGTGTATGCCACCCTAACTAAATAAGGGGGTTACGACCGGTTATTTTTAAATACGAGCGAGCTGAATTCTTTAGCTAGTTACAGGAAATTCTCCAATGGTAAACTAAACTATCTGCTATACCAATGATCTACACGTTTTGAAATATACAGAAGAATGTTATCCAAACTTACAGGAAAGTGGATTAGCAAGTTTAAATACAAAAAAAAGGGCAAAATAATTTTATGTCTTTGCACTTAGAGAAATACTTACCAGGGATTTTGAATTAATCTTAATGTTGCGGGTATCGTCTGAATATCGTCTAAAATTTTACATATGGTCACTAAAAAGAGTTTGTGAAAAATATCTCGTAAGTGTCAATTTACAAAAGACACTTGTTGCACAGGAAAGTTCCTACAAAAACATGGTAATTTTTCTTAATCTTCTTTCGGGATTAAACCACTCATAGTTTTTAAAATTATCTTTATTAACGTTTCGATCCATAACCTAGGATCGTTTTCAAAATAATAAAAACTTCAAGTTTGACATTTATGACATAAATTGAAGGTGACTTTGATTTATTGATGTTTGAAATATTTGGTTTGAGTACACTAAGCAAAAATTTTTAAAGTATAAATGAATAATTGCCTTCAATTTGTGTTACGGCCTGGGACCGACTTTTTTAGGTAGCCAATACGCTTAACGTGAAATCAGCTGAGTAATTTTTATTGTAAAAATTCAATAACTTGGGAATTGGAAAACATTTTTTAACATGTTTCTATTTATACAATTTAGAGGATGGTTATTAAAGAAGTGTGCAATTGCATTATTAAAAGGCTTAAATAGTGGGGTTTTTTTTTTTTTTGAAGGGGAAATCATTATGATTTAGGTTACCTCTTTGGTTGATTTTAACATTGTTCTGAGGTAACCTTATGGCGGGTTTACACTTGTCAGATACCAATGCTGTTCTATGAAGGTTGTATATGGATCTGAGGCGACCCTATGGCGGGTTTACACTTGTCAGATACCAATACTGTTTAACGGAGATTGTATATGGTTGTGAGGTAACCTTATTGCGGGTTTACACTTGTCAGATACCAATGCTGTTTTACAGGGGTTGTTAATATGCTTCATCATCATCATCATTGGATCTTCATCTCAAAACTGGTTGGACACGTACCTGCACTTATTTATATTCTGAGCTAGCTTCCCTTCTATTATTTTCTAATTTTATGTTTTATTTCACCGAGATTCAGTGAAGGGGGTTAAGCAACCTGTGGCTACCAAGATCCCCCAACACTTAGATATTTGCCGAAATAGTGGTTTTCTAGTTAATATGATTATTGTTATATAATTAGTTATTGTATGTATAAATAGAAATCATGTATGTAGGCTGTATTTCATGTTAATATCGCAAGGAAAACCCAGGAAAAACTTGCAATGCTACCTAGATATTGGGGGCATTTGATTTTCATTTGTTATTTCTTTTAGTAATAGAATCCATTGTTTACTGAAAGTTACGGATTCGTTTGCAACGCAGTTATTTTTATGTAAGGTTATATAAGCAGCTTCTTTGATTTTGCGTTTTTGGTGGTTTTCTTCTATGTCGATAATTTTTGCGTCCTCCCATTTTATTTTATGACTGGAGTTCCATGCATGTTGGTAAATCATGGATTTTTCAAATTTTCTATTTTTTATATATGATTTATGTTCTTTTAATCGAACTTCAAATGGTCTGGAACTTTGGTAGCCACAGGTTGCTTAACCCCCTTCACTGAATCTCGGTGAAATAAAACATAAAATTAGAAAATAATAGAAGGGAAGCTAGCTCAGAATATAAATAAGTGCAGGTACGTGTCCAACCAGTTTTGAGATGAAGATCCAATGATGATGATGATGAAGCATATTAACAACCCCTGTAAAACAGCATTGGTATCTGACAAGTGTAAACCCGCAATAAGGTTACCTCACAACCATATACAATCTCCGTTAAACAGTATTGGTATCTGACAAGTGTAAACCCGCCATAGGGTCGCCTCAGATCCATATACAACCTTTATAGAACAACATTGGTATCTGACAAGTGTAAACCCGCCATAAGGTTACCTCAGAACAATGTTAAAATCTACCAAAGAGGTAACCTAAATCATAATGATTTGCCCTTCAAAAAAAAAAAAAAACCCTATTTAAGCCTTTTAATAATGCAATTGCACACTTCTTTAATAACCATCCTCTAAATTGTATAAATAGAAACATGTTAAAAAATGTTTTCCAATTCCCAAGTTATTGAATTTTTACAATAAAAATTACTCAGCTGATTTCACGTTAAACGTATTGGCTACCTAAAAAAGTCGGTCCCAGGCCGTAACACAAATTGAAGGCAATTATTCATTTATACTTTAAAAATTTTTGCTTAGTGTACTCAAACCAAATATTTCAAACATCAATAAATCAAAGTCACCTTCAATTTATGTCATAAATGTCAAACTTGAAGTTTTTATTATTTTGAAAACGATCCTAGGTTATGGATCGAAACGTTAATAAAGATAATTTTAAAAACTATGAGTGGTTTAATCCCCAAAGAAGATTAAGAAGAATACTAAACAAACCACAACAAACATACAGGGAGTATTTATGGTAATTTTTATTCGTTGGAGTATTACGTGTAGCTGAGGTCCACAAAATTAGGCGCAAATTTAGTCGTCTCACGTTCTATAAGCAATTGATGTTTTCTCAGTATCGCTAGTACATTCCTGCTAAGCGGACGACTATTTTATTTAACACTGTGCAGTCAGGTGATAAGTATTGTAGGCGATGATTCTCTTTTTTTCGGGCAAAAATACATCATTTGTGATGAAGATAGTGAGTTCAAGCTCTTTGTAAACCTTGCAAGCAAATATTGAACGAGTAGGTTGTAACATTTCGCATATAGGCAACTACCAAACTGCTATATGTTCGATGCATTGCCGCAATCCAGGCGTAAATATGTAGTCGACTTGTTTATCGTTCCGCTCTGTCATGCGCGTGGGGTTCAAGGACTCTGCCCGATGTACTTGATCCATTCTTGTATCAGATGTAGTCAGCTAAAGACGAATATTAAAAGAAACGAGGTAGAAAGTTTCCCTACAAAGATGAGTAGAATAAAATTCGATTTGTGAGAGAGACACGTTGCTTGGTGTATGAAGAGGGCATAGATTTTTATTGAAGACAATCAGCAAGATAAACAAGGTCTATGAAACGGTTCGTAAGCATGCCAATATGGCGTCTTTATAGAGAATAATTCATTTGAATTTTTAGCAAGCAGTTTCATCTATAAGTTTCACCTTTAATTATAAATATATAATAAATTTGTGAATTGATTAGCATAATTTTGGGCTGTATGGAAGTCGATAAACTTTGGAGATGTCGATCCATTCGTTGGTAATGCAGCTACGTTAGTACGTGGTTGCACTCTGCAGGTGTTGTAAGTGTGTGAACACTTCCCTTCGGTGAGTACGCTATTATTTGTTGTAACAAACATCGACCCAAACAAGAATTAAGCTCATTGTGCAACATGTCGACTTAGAAGATAAATAGTTTTCTAAATGATTTTTTTTTTAAATTCAATAAATTTCTGATAATAAATATATTAAAGTTTTCTGTTAAACGATTTCAAAATTGTAGCATATTTTCATATACTAAGGTATAAAAGCTTTCTTAATAAAATAAATTATGTGTCGCTGAATACATATAAATTAATTTGCTTAACGATTTAAATTAGTTTTAGTGTTTTGAATACAGAATTAGAAAGTTTTCCAGTAAAAATAAAATCACTTTATTTAGAATATGTTAGATAATCTGGCTAAATTTTTTGTATTACTTGTTAAATTTAAATAGTCGATTAATGCACATCTTGGTGTAACATCTGCCAGATAAACATTTGGAGTTGCATGTTTATTCAAACAAGTTAAATGTATGTTGTACAAATGAATCGTATGATGAGCTAATCTTTAACGTATTCTTGTGAGCCGAGAACAAAGATCTTTGCTTGAAGCATTTGTTTAATGTAATGAAATAATTTTTTTTGATGGGCTTCACCCATTAACAATCGCTAGGTTTAAAGCGTTCGCTTAATGTAATGAGATATTATTTTTATGATGGGCTTCACCCACTAGCAACTGCTAATTTGTCAATTCAACATCGATTAGCTCTTTCACTTCATGTTCTTATAATTTTGATTGTCTTTAATTTATTTTATTTACTTTTTGTATATACAAGAACTTCAAATAACTTTATTACATATCTGCAAACTAAGGTAATAGTTTCATTTCTGGAAATTCTAGCTACAAGGTATAAGCCTAAAAGAAACACTGTTATGTTGTTGAGTATCTATCTTCAGGCATAAGTTAATTCCTTTAAGGTTTATCTACGTCTTTCCTTAAGAAGATTATTTTTTTGTTTATGTGTTCGACGTAGTGGCGCCCTAAAATTGTACAAAGACAGGTTAATTAATGGAAAAGACCCCCATCTCATGCCTCCGCAGGGATAGACACCGAGACTAGTCCGCGAGCTTATATAATTCCTTTTGGAAACACTGCTTGGCTTTATGTCATCTTAATTGAAGCCACCCTCTGCATTATATTAACCAAAAAGTAAAAAATTTTATAACAAGGTTGTTACGCGTTATAAAGCGCTCCCCAAATTATTTTAGTTAATACTTAATTTTAGGGGATTTTTATAGCGTTTTTTTATTACTCATATCTGCGTAATACAGAGTTGGAAATATAGGCTCGTAAGAATTACCTTTGAGGTTTCTTCAAAATAGCCCTTACCGTGAGAGTTTGTGGTAATAAACCTTCTCACTTGTCATGAGACAGACATGACGCTTTCTGATCAATCAGGAAAGGAAAAACAAGTTGTGGTGGGTAAGTTGTTGGAAGCGCGGTAATGATGGCATTCTTGACAAGACCACCTATCTTGAATGACTTTTGCGAAGTGCATACAGATCTTATGATATAGCGAAACTCTGGATTCTCCATCTAATTTACATACCTATATTATCGTGTGGAAACTTGAACTAGGGCGGCAAACTACACCTACGCAGACTCAGATAAATAATAACTACTCGGTACACAGCCAGCTAATATGCTCTAAATTGAAAGGTAAACCGAGTTAGCAATTACTTTACGTTATTAATTTGGAACGCAAATTATATTACTTTATTCGTAAATTCTGTGTAATATACCGTACCCTCTGCTCAGGCAGGTGGTTAACTAAACCGTACCATTAAAATTTAACAGGGTATCCTAGCAAACAATTATCATTTGTTCCATTTAGGGAAATGTGTGTTAACGTTATGTAACGCTACAAGAAGGATTGTGTACGCAAAATTATGGCTTGGTTTAGTGCTAACGTAACCTGAACGCCACACCAGCTGATTTCTGCGTATTCCTCACGAATCAACGCGCGCTGTCGTCAGGTGGAGGATGTCAGGATGATGCAATTAAATCGGAAGGGAAAATGCAGAATTACCGGAGCAAAAGTTACGTTTCTCGCTAGCTTACGCCAAATGTACTAACTGCATTTTGGTTCAACTCGCAGATCAAGAGGTGTAGCTGGTTGCCAAGTATAATGCGGAGCATGTCGATTTGCGGTCTAATTTTCGGTACAGTTCCCAATAGTCACATGCCTTTTTCCAAGATTTAACCACACATGTCTAGTACACGGCAAATCAAAGTGAAGCCACTAAAGGCTTAAGAGATCTCTATTGATGAAAATACTATGTAGTTATGTTTTCCTTATCCTATCAATTTATCTCACAAATTGTTACATTTCAAATTTGGAAATGTACATTATTAAATATGAGAGTAAATTCCCGCGAATATTTTCAAATAAACTTGTTAATTTTCGCCATTCCGGACATTTGCGTTTGCGCAAAAGAATGCGCAGGCGCGGAGTGAATGGCGCACGTGCGCGGTGTGTAATACGACGCCATTAGCCACGAGACTTCGAAGCCGAAAACAGCTACCTGTGTCGTGTATCTGTCTCTTTTCTTTTATAGGATGTAGGTTACCTTTTATCTTTATCTTTACTTGTATCCTTGTTGCCTTACCTGCGGACGAACGAATGAGGATGGACAAACAAAAATTTGGACTCAACAATGGCGTAGCCGACCCACCCTGAAACAACAACAATAACGAGGGCCCTGAGATTTAAAAGAAATTTAAGTGAGTACATTGCTTTATTTATATTATAATTTGAGAATGGTATCATTTTCAAACGTATTTGGTATTTGATACAATTTGCTGCGTAATTATGTTATAATATACAATTGCGCAGTAATGTGAAACGCGGAATGCATCACAATTTAAATTAATCAGTTTCTATATCTTATACATTCACAAAATTGTTTTATAGTTACAGCCCATTATGGTTGTGCTTCAAACCTACAGAAAACGTTTTTAGATATAAAGACACAGCTGAATAAGCAAAAGCATCAATTATACAACAATCTGAACTCACTATACAGTAAACTAATTTGTTTACAAAATATTGAACTATATGTTGCAGTATATAGACGTCCAGAAAATGTACAAGTATTGACATAGAAGATAAATTCTCGTACTGAACTATAATAATAAAAACTTTCAATTATGTTTTATTCCATGTCTACTAATAAACCAGCATCAATTCTTTTAGTTAAGATTTGAAATTCTATGTGATTTTCTAACTCGCAACCGAGTCATTTAAAGCTTCTTAGCGTACCTTTACTACAGCGGTTCAAATGTGTTTACGTCGATTAATTCGAAGAAAGTTTTCCATTAAGTTTTAATTATGCAGACAATGTCGGACGCTAAGAGAAAATTTAACTTCCCCGCTGTCCCTTCATCGCCTATTTTATTCTTTCCCACGTTTTGAGATCTCTTCTATAAAAAAATCACAACCCAACAACTGAATTGTGAAAATTGCATTAATATGAACATGCGGGATAGCCAATACAAAAGAATAAACAGAATTTTATTAAAAGCGCCGACCAATCTTAAAGATAAACTGAATTATATAAATTTTTAAAACGCTGTAAAGAGAATGGTTTTTGTAAAGCACCTAGATGTTCACCATAAACATATTGTATAACGTTTGTTTGTTGAATAAGATCTTGAAAAAATGGGTAGTTTTACCCCCCTATGTATAATCATCAATAGATCTTCAGTCCTAGAACTGGTTGGATGCATACATACATTGTTTTCTGTTCTGAGCCAACCTACACATTTTCCTGAAATTTCCACAGTCTACATCTTTTGCTATCTGTGTGCAATAGTTTAATCCAGGTCAACATCTACCTCTCTTTTTTCCTTTCTCTTCTTCTAATATATTACGCACTTTTCCCTCATGCCTTAGTATATGTCCTATCATCCCATCTCTTCTATTTTTTTTTGTTTTCCACATATTTCTTTCTTTTCCTACCATTTCAAGAACTTTTTTGTTCCTAACTTTGTATGTCTGTAGCACCACATTTGAGAGGCTTCTACCTTTTTCCTATCTTCTTCTCCCACTTTCCACATTTCACAACCGCATAATGCTGTGCTGTTTGTATAATAATGAATGAATTATTAAAATTTCTTCAAGCCAGGAACTATTAAATAAAATTAAATTAATTTAAGTTTCATGTAAATTGAACTTATAGAATTATAAATCTGAAACCTCCTTTAGGTTAAGTAATGGCTGTAACTAAACATTTTCCACAGAGGAGTACTAATGAAACGATGTTTTAAAATTCTACCTGTATAGGTTTTGTTAAATGTAATTCAACATTTGATTCTAACATTTCTAGAAAAGTCTTACAAAGGAAACCATTTCTGACATACTTCGATTTGCAGAGTTGGAACAAATCACAATGCACTTCAACGATGTCACTCAGTAAGCCTAATTCACATTCGTTTTTGTTTGAAAAATACCTATCTTTTAACAATTCATGACTTTTAATCATTACTTTATATTTGGTTTGAAATAGGAGTTAGTAATATTCTACCTCAGATTACTAGAATCCGTATACTTTCTTCTTCGTCTTCTTCTTGTTCTTTTTGTGTTTTCTATTGATTTATTCATAGAAAGTACAATGTATATTCATCTTCTGTGAAATAGTAATTTTCAGCTCATTTATGTAGTGTTATATTTACAAAAAGCTGTTCTCAGCAATTGCCAAAGTTGGGAAATAATACAAATTAGTTTTTCTGCAGTCGTAGTTTGAGCTACAGCCCTGAGTGCAATTATAAATAATAGAATTTAGTAAAACATGTGATGCAGTTAGAATCAGTATTTTAATTGGTTCTAAAATGGTATCCTTTAACGTCCATCTCTAGCTTACAAGAGAAAGCTAGTTGACTGGCCATATCCATACTTAGTAGTTGCACGACATATAAATGTTGCCGAACAGTAAATAGGTGTTGGGTGAAGAATAAACGATTCAACGGATGAGTTGTATAAATTGTACAAAACATTAATATATGTGAGTATCAATTGTTGCTTCCTTTATTGGATCTTTATACATAGCTAAATAAAAACGAGTTCCTTTGTTTAAAAACACAACTGGAAAACCTTAAGTCTTAGTAAAAATGTGTGCGTAATTGATTTTCTTGAAATAAGTTGGCACTCCGAATGGACCTGCACCTTGAAGAAGTTCTAGATTAGTAGAAAGGTGGAATGGCTTGCGCGTTCCCGTGATCTAAAGAGCCAAACTACAGGTCCAATCGAAATAGTAGGGTCTTTAGTGAGGAACCAGACTAAGACAGTGTTCCGAAAAAGGGCAGCAACTTTTTCGGTACTTAGAGTAGCAGAGACCATAGGGATAGCTACGGCATTCTAAGACACACTACTGGAAACTACGGGAAACTACCACTTTACCTCCCAAGAACACGGCGTAGCTAAATTGTTATTAAAGATGATGGCATCCACTGGGATAAAAAATTCCGGAGTTAAAATAGTCCCCCATTCGGATCTCCGGGAGAGGACTTCTTCGTGGAATGTGATCGAAAAGTATATAAGAAGAGTCGAGAACATTCTGCAACTCGGAGCGTGGAATGTCAGAAGTATGAAGTAAGTAGGTAAGCTAAAGAACTTGAAAATTAAAATAAATAGGTTAACATTAGACATTGTAGGCATTAGTGAATTTTGGTGGCCACAGGCGAGGGATTTTTGGAGTGGAGACTTTAAGGTAATTCATACAGAATCAAAAGAAGGAGATTTGAGTGTGGGGATAGTTGTGCAAACAAATAGGACAACGTGTAGAAAACTACTGACAAAAAAACGAAAGAGTACCCATGGCTAGATTAAAATCTAAGCTGGCAAATACAGTAATAATACAAGTATATATGCACACTTCTAGCTACAGTGACGAAGAGGAATAAGCGATCTACAAAGATATCGAAGACACACTAAGATACGTAAAAGGACATGGACATTTAATAATTACGGGGGGATTTTAATGCAGTGGTAGGTGAGGATAGGGTAGGAGCGATATACGTTCATTTGGTTTAGGTTTAAAAATGACAGAGAAAATAGGCTTGTAGAATTTTGCGACAAAACAGTTTAACCATCACAAACACATTATTTCAACATCATGCTACACATGGAAGATGCCAGGAGATATAGGAAGATATCAAATACATTACATTCTTGTTTGACAACGATTTAGAAATCAAGTAGAAGACTGCAGAAGCTACCCAGAGCAAATATAGACACTGACCACAACAGCGTAATTATGATGGCCGCTCTTAAACAAAAATTTGAAAAAAAGCGGAAAAAGGCACTTTGATTCTGAGAAGCTAAAAGATAAAGATATCCACAAAAGATTTAACAAAAAAACCAAATGAATTGCTGAAAGATATCGAGAAAATTTCTAATATGAAGGAAGTAGAAGCAGAATTGAATAACATTAAACTCAGCTTAGACATGGCGGCCAGAGATATTCTAGGGTATACACAAAAAAAAAGAAATCATGAATGATAAAGGATAACCTGAATTTAATAGAAAAATTACGAAAATACAAAAATAGATCAGATGAAATAGGAAAACAGAGATACAAAGCCATAAATTTGGAAATTATTCGTAAATGCAGAACAGCTAAACAACAGTGGATTGATGAAGAGAGCAAAGAGGTACAAACTAAGATAGAAATAAGAAAGACAGATGAAGAATACAAACTAATTAGCATTAATTTTAGGGATATAAAACCTTATAGCAAAAATATGATACGCGAAAGAAAACGTCACTAAAGAAAATGCAGAGAAATTGGTTAGATGGCAAGAATATATAATTTATATGCAGGAGAAAAACTAACAGCATTATAACAGGAATCAGACATTGAAAATAATGACTTGGGATGCCCTATAGTTCGAGATGAGTTTGAATTAGTATTAAAGGGTCTGAAAAATGGTAATGCGCCGGGTACAGATAAGGTGCAAGCAGAGACTCTAAAAACCGCTAGACAAGCAGTAACAGAACGTCTCTTCCAACTTGCAAGCTATATGTATGAGTCAGGCGAAGTACGCATAGATTTCAAACGTAACATCATAATAACTATACCAAAACAGAGAGGCTCGGATAGATGTGAAAGTTTTTGAACAATAAGTTTGACGGCACACGTGTCAAAAATATTAACTAGAATTATACAAAGACGAATGGAAAAAGAACTGAAGAAATACTGGGAGAAGATCAATTTGGGTTTAGGCGAAACAGGGAAACACGGGAGGCTATTTTATCTCTGCTGGTGATAATGGAGAAAACACTAAAGAAAGGGGAAGCATGTACTTAGGGTTTGTAGATCTGAAAAAAGCATTCGACCATGTAAAATGGAAAAAAAAATTCGAAATACTCAAAAAGATTGGATTGAGTTTTAGGGATAGACGGATATTACATAGCTTATACAAAAAGCAATCAGCAGTAATAGAATTAGAGGAGGAACGTAGAGAAATAAATCTTAGGTAAAGGGTGACACAATGTGCCTTATCCCCATTAATTTTTAACTTGTACATTGACGAGGCAATAAATGCTGTCAAATGCAGGAAGACACTTGGAATTACTATGCAGGGACAAAGATTAATATGTTTAGATTTGCGGATGACATAGCGGTATTAGCATCTAGCAAAGAAGAGGTAGAAGCTGTTCTTAATGTAATGGAAACGGTTCTAACAGAGAGATACAGTATGAAAATTAACAAAAATAAAACTAAAGTGCTAGTATACAAGGGTGGGGAAAATAAATCAAAAGCAAGAATACAAATAGGTAACGAGAACTTACAAGAGGTTAAAGATTTCTGCCACCTATAAAACCAAATAACGTAAGAAGGGAAAGCACAGAGGATATATAACAAAAATTAGAACAAGGTAGTGTTTCATTTAACAAGAATTCAAAGACATCAAACATAGAAACAACGAAGAGATTGCTTAAAACATATGTGTAGAGCACAGCACTGCACGGCTGTGAAGCCTGGAGAGTAGAAGAAGCGGACAAAGAAAAAGGTGAAAGCCTTTGAAATGTGGTGCTACAGACGTATGATGAACATATCATGGACAGACAAACTTATGAACAAAGAGGTACTTGAAATGGCAGGGGAAGAAAGGAATATGTGGAAAACAGTAAAAAGTAGGAGAGACAGGATGTTAGGCCACATACTAATGAACGAGGGAATAGTGCAGAATACGTTAGAAGCGAAGATAGAAAAAATAGGTAGAGATAGACCTAGCTTAGAGTATTTCACAGATAGTCAAACAGGTAGGCTTTGAGAATTTCAGGAAAATTTTTATGCTAGCTCAGAATAGAAATCAATGAAGGTACCCGTCTAACCAGTTTCAAGGCGGAAACCTAATAACGAATAAAAAAAATTGTACTTAAATCTTATGATTATTATAAATAACCACAGGTGTTGATTTTGCAATATTCTCAACTAATATTGATTGTGCGAAAACATTTATTGGAAAATTATTAATTTGGCAAATGCATAAGTGTTGGGTGATCTTGGTAGCCGCTAAGTTGCTTAACCCCCTCACATACCTTACATGTGATTTTCCAATGCTCCACCCGAAAGTACTACATTGGCCAGGAAGCGAGTTTTTTTTACCTGGAGAATTTGGAATTTTGCCGAACCCTTGCTGTTCCAAGCAAGGGAGGGATCTTTAACGTGCGTGACAACAATCATACACGAAACTTCCATTTTACCTCTCATCCGAACGAGGGTGTATTTTTGTGAAAAATGCTCGCCTAACACTTTTCAAGCGAACCGTGTCGGAATTCGATCTCGTGATCTTGGGGGTAGTAGTCACACACATACCAACTACGCCACGAAGCCGCCCCCACTTCACATACCACTTAATATCGGTGAAACAGAGTTGTAGTTAGAAAATAATAGAAGCGGAGCCGAACGGTATCTAACGAGAAATAGCAGCTGCTATGTTCGAAAACAACAATCATACAAACGAGAACAAAATTGTTGAAAGCATATGTATAGAGCAGATGTCTGTACGGCAATCAAATGTGGACAGTAGGAAAAGCAGACAGGAAAAATGTAGGAGCCTTTTAGAATGTGATGCTTTAAAAGTATGATGATTGATAGCATGGGCAGACAAAGTTAATAAAAAAGGTGTTCTAGAAATAGTAGACAAAGAATGATATCTGTGGAAAACAAAAAAAATAAAAGAAATAGAAGTCTGGGACACGCTTTAAAGCATTTGGGGAATGGTGTGGAATATATTTCAAGCAGAGATAGAAAGAAAAAGAAGTAGAGGTAAATCTAAATCAGACTATTGCAAGCAGATGTAAGCTAAGGTAACTTCGGGGAAGTGTGTAGCTTAGCTCAGATAGGAAACAATGGAGGTACGCATTTACCCAGTTCCAGCACTGAAAACCTAATAATGATAGTAATCTTTTCAAATTTTCAATAATAAGAAAGATTTGAGAACTACAATAAAGTTTTGAAAATGACATCGAAAAGCTAGGAGTGAGTATAACCATATGACATGCTGCACTGAAATATTAGACCTTAATACACAAAATAATTAAGGATATGGGGTAAGGGTTATAGCATAATAGATGTCAGACTTCCAAAATCGTAAACAACAAAAGACATATTAACATTTATATGTAACAAGTGCTAAATTAACAATATTTCCACCTTTATCGGAATAAATTCCGTAAAGAATATATTACTTACCACCTGGCCCCATTTATTGTGTGATTATATGATCGGCTAACCTTATATTGAGCACAAGCTTTACGAACCTCAACGGACCCGAATCGAATTTAAGTAGAACACCTGGGTAATAGGCGTCGTTGATCCTAATAAAACTAAATGACTAGAATTATAGTTTGATACGAAATATAAATATGGAATAAGTTTATACTTCCCAGAAAACTATAACTAACCCCAATATTCTTTGAAGGAGTTCGAAAAATAATACTTTACGAAACTTCTCAAAACGAAAATGGAATTGACAACCCAATGTACTCTGTTCGCATATCTATATTATAGATGATTTAAATTAAACCCGGTTCACTTTGTCGGTGAATCTATTGTGGTTATAATCTAAAGGTATGCGTTGCGGAACGAACCAATAGTAGAAGTGGGTCAGGCGTGGCTTTTTGATGCTCCTCAATTCGATCGGATCCCGAACTTTTTTTTTTCAAATCCAACTATTAAGCAAGATGGTCGACTACAAGCACATTATTACTAAAGTAACTTTTGAATGGAAAAGAGTGCGACGCAAGTAATGGTTGCTAATCGGATTGATTTTTGATGCGGGCTAGGGGTGAGTAATGTGAGATATTAATTAAAAATTTGCTAAAGCGTCTACAAATTTTTAGCTACAATTATTACTCCGGACTACAATCATTACTCCGGACTACAATTATTACTCCAATTACGATTTGATTATTTCGCGCAAGATCTCTAGCAAGAAGACGATCTTTGATAATATCAAGAATTATTATTTTACTCACTATGTAACAGGGTAAATGACTTGAAGAAGCTGATGTTCTTCCATACCTATGCTACAGCGGTTCTACCACATTTCAGGACGTCTATAATGTTGGCAGAATTTCATAAGCAGTCAGGTTTATGAACTCCCTCAGCGGTGCCTCCAAGGATCCAGTCACGTGACGTATGTGTGGCCGCCAGATGTTTGTTTTCGTTGAGACGTTAACTGCAGGTATTTATTGATAACGTTAATCTAATTGAATGACGTTACAATAGTGTCAAATTCATTTTCTTAATCTTCGAGTTTATTCATAAATGTAGTTTAACCTGAAATTTTTTTTAGTATACTAATCTTTTAGTGGTCATTTTAAATAATCAGCATTTAACGCTCATACCTTTGTTTCTTTATTATTATTAAGCATAATTACATATTCTAACACTAAATTAACACAATCAATTAAAATTTTTATAATAAGTAGATTCTGTTTAGATCTTACCTTGCTAAAATTTCTTGCATGATAGCAGTGTTATTTAAAAGGAAACTCAAACATTGCTGTAATTTAAATTTATTAAAACATAAGTACACCGTGTTTTGGTACAGGGCTCCTTACTATCACCGGTTATAATTTTGTAACATTTAATTGCTACTGTGTGTTCAATCAATCCTTTGATGCAAATATTTTGTATATAGGAATTGTAAATATTTTCCCTTTGGGAATCATAAACCTTTTTGTATATATATAAAAATTTGATGATGATTTAATATAGCTTGGTAAACCGACATCAATCGTTTTATTTGGTAGACTGATTGACACTTTAATACACAAAATTATAACCAATTATTTAGTATTGCTAAGCAAAACAGGTCGAACCAACCTTGAAGATATTGTTGTAAGTATCTCATGTTCTCTGAAGTTTTAATACTGATGTGAGTGATCTAGCTGAAGCCAGTTTCAGTTGGCTCACCAGTATTTTGTTAGCTTGCATCGTAGAGTGTTACGGGGACAAAATCATAAGTGACGCACTCCGTCCCTTCTTTTTTTTATATCCTATAGGCAAAGCTACATCCAAGCAAAGTAGGGATCTTTAACGTGCGTGACAACACTCACACACGGGACCTCCATTTTACCTCTCAGCCGAACGAGGGTATATTTTTGTGAAAAATGTTCGCTTAATATTTTTTAAGCGGACCGTGTCGGGAAACTCGAGACCTTGGGCGTAGTAGTAACTCACATACGAACTACGCCACGGAGCCGCCCCCTCTTCACATACCGTTCATTTACATTTCCAATGCTTCACCCGTAGGTACTACATTGGCCAGGAGGCGAGTTTTTTGTTGCCTGGAAATTTAGAATTTTGCCGAACCCTTGCCGTTCCAGGCAAGGTAGGGATCTTTAACGTGCGTGACAACACTCACACACGGGACCTCCATTTAACCTCTCATCCGAACGAGGGCGTAATTTTTGTGAAAAATGCTCACCTGCCATTTTTCAAGCAGTCGGCCGTGTCGGGATTTGAACCCAGGACCTTGGGATTCGTAGTCTTACGCTTACTACATTGATCCACGGCGACGCCTCCTCTTCACATA
Source organism: Platerodrilus igneus (assembly GCA_036346225.1). Taxonomy (NCBI): domain Eukaryota; kingdom Metazoa; phylum Arthropoda; class Insecta; order Coleoptera; family Lycidae; genus Platerodrilus; species Platerodrilus igneus. The sequence goes on along the minus strand of JARFIW010000165.1, from coordinate 2,550,898 downwards.
CCAGTGAATATCGGGGAAATAGCGTATATAACTGTAAAACAATAGAAGGGGACCGAACTGCATCTAACAAGAAAGAGGATCGGCTATGTTCAAGGACAACAAACATAGTATCAAGAAAATAAATTGTTGAAAGCATATATGTGGGGCACAGCACTATACGTCTATGAAATAAGGGCAGTAGGAAAAGCAGACATAAAAACGGTAGAAGCCTTCTGAAATGTTGTGCTTCAGATGGTGGAGGATGATAACAAGGAGAGACAAAGTTAATAACAAATAGGTTATATAAATAGTAGAGGGATAAAAATATCTGTGAAAAACAAAAAAAAAGGAGAAATAGAAGGACAGCATACGTTCTAAGGCATTTTTGCAGAATAGTACGAGATATATTACAAGCAGAGATAGGAAAACAAGAGATAGAGAAATACCTAAATCAGACTATTGCACGCAGATCGATAATGACAGATGCAGACTGCGCAAATTTCATAGAAAGGTGTAGGTTAGTTTAGAATAGAAAACAATGAGGGTACGCGTCTAACCAGTTCCAGAACTGAAGACCTAATGATGACGAGTAACTCTTCTAACATTATCCCGCAGAAAATAATGGGAACGAGTTAATAATCAATTAGTTAATTTGAATTATTGGAAAGATCTCTAAACCATTCGTCCGCTTTTATAAACGTGTCAAATTGAAGAGAAATATAATCTTGTTGAACCACCGATAAATCGATTAGAATTTAAAAACGACGCCTATCTCATAGACGTCGTCGATTTTAATAAAACTAAATGACTAAAATTATAGTTTTCTACGGAATATAAATATGGAACAAGCTTGAAAACTACAACTAACTCCAATACTCTTCGACGGAAGTCGTAAAGTAATACCTTTCCCAACTTTCTAAAACGAAAGTGGAATTTAATGAAAATTCAACGCCGCTACTGTTAACAACTATAGGCTACAATCTACACTTATAAATTATATTCACTGCGCAATAACATGAAACTTTAAATTCAAAACCCACTGACTTGACTTGTACAAACACACATGATCTTACAAAATTATAAATACAAATTCTAACTAAAATTAAATTTGAACTATTTTACCTACTTCGTCAGGAATCACTATAGAAATCATTACTGAACAGTAAGTAAAAGCTTTATGATAACCAAATAATACTGAATGAATTAACTAAGAAGGTTTCTAAAAAATCGTATCTTATATACGACTTAAGAAAGTAAAGGACGAACCAGTCAAACCTGCATTTTTAAAAAGGGCGGGAGAGCCGTGAAAGTGGGCGCAGCGAGTTAGCAAGGATACCATTGTGTCCCCCACAACTAAGCATTTCAGTTGCCATGGAGCAGTGGTCTAAACAACAACTTTCATTCGCTGTGAAAGCGTTTCACCAAAGTGGTAGTTATACAGCCGCTCAGCGTCGTTTCCAATTGAATTTTCAATTAATCGAAATAAGTTAGTGCCGTCTGTTAATTCAATCAAATTGTGGATGACAAACTTTGAAGCAATTGGTGAAACGAGAAGCAGAAGGGGTGGCAGTACAAGATCAGTGCGAACTCCCGCGAATATTGACCGCATGAGAGTTGCTATGGAAAGATGCCCTCGGAAATCGGCGTGTCAACAGAGTGCTGCGCTTGGCATGGCGAACACGAGCGTCCGAAGAATCTTGAGGTTAAATTTACACCATCACCCATACAAAATTCAGGTTGAATGAAAACGATTTTGCAGCTCGACGAAGTTTTTGTCAAACATTGTTGGACATATTTGATAAAAACGAGGACCTTGTTCACAACCTGTGGATGAGCGATAAGGCACATTTCCATCTCTCTGGTTATGTGAACAAACAAAATTTCCTATATTGGAGTGATGAAAGCCCTCGGCAACTTCATCAAAAACCACTCCATTCAAGTAAGGTAACAGTTTGGTGCGCAATGTCCTCATTGGGAGTCATAGGCCCGTATTTTTTTGAAGATGACAAGGAGCAAGCAGTTACTGCGAATGCACAACGCTATTCGGAAATGTTGCATTCGTTCTTCATTCCTCAGCTTCGTCAACATGGAAACCTTATTCCAGCAAGACGGTGCCACAAGTCATACAACCTGTGTGAGCATGAATGTTCTCAACAATGTTTTTCCAAATCGAGTGATATCCCGAAATGGAGCAATTTCTTGTCCTCCCCGATCGCCCGACCTCATAGTGTGCGATTTTTTCTTATGGGGGTACCTGAAGAGTAAAATCTTTGAACAACAGCCTCCAACGCTTGGGAAACTAAAGAGAAGAATCCGGTTGAAAATCGAGAGAATTCCTTAGCGTATGCTCTGGGATGTGATGGGCAATTTCAGAAATCGCCTACAAGAATGCTTCAATCGGGAAGGACGCCATATTACTGGCGTTATTTTTAAACAGTGAATGTTGTTTCTTAAATGCTTTTTAATGTACATTAAGATAGTAACAATAAAATTTTGATATATCCATCCGTTTATTTTTACAGTCATTTCAAAATGCAGGTTTGACTAGCTCGTCCTGTATTAACGGATGATTTGTGCACGAATTAACTATACTAAATAAAATATACGCACAATTTCCAAACGAGGATGTGTTGCCCTTTAAATTAACCGACAACAACAACAATCACAGTTTATCATTTCGGGGTAACCAAACCTAGCATCTCTTTCTGGGAGGATATGCACGGTAATACAATCTTTCTCCACGTTCCTCGGTCCCTACACACGTCACTGCCTCTGTGACATTCATATATTGTTTTGACATCCTCTTTTATTCTTCATACTTCTCACCTGTAGTTCTTTCAGAATCTCATCTACTACATCCAACCATTGTTTGCTGAAGATAATAAAAAATAAATCACCATAAAATCCATAAAAATTATTGTTAAAATTCGTTGGAGAGTATATAACCTTCTCCAAATATATAAACATTATCATCCTCTTGTATAGTTATTAATTATGACATATATTTACAAAACAACAAAACGATAGCCAAATCGGGTTCTTACAAGTGTAACGCGACATTTTTCTTCTGCAGTAGACGTCAAGTTACAACTCAGCGAATCTCATAGATTGACTCTCTAGATTCCTATTTTTATGTAAATTTTTCTCACAAGTTAGTAAATCGTTTGTTTGGATGTTAATAAAGTTGCCTATGCTCGTTTTTCTAATAGCTATCTCTCTCTCTCTCTCTCTCTCTCTCTCTCTCTCTCTTCTCCTCTCTCTCTCTCTCTCTCTCTCTTTCTTCAGGTTTTCCTTTCTAGTATATGATGGATTAGGAAAAGGAAACATCTTTTGTGGAATGGAATTTATACATAACCTCTCTGTCTTGCGCCCGGACGTGACCTGTATGGGTTTTAAGTATTTTTCTACTGGTGATCTTGGGCAGCTGTACTTCTTTGGTCCAAGAACCGTAAGTGACTAATTAGACCATGTGCCTGTGAATATAGATAGGTAACAAATTTTTACTATGAAGTTTACTATGTAGTTATCTTTGTCAAATTAGTTGTGCTGGAAGTTACGTTATTAAAAGACTTCAAGTTTGTCGTTACATATATATCTCTAAAAAATTTCTAAAGTTAACAGGAGATACCCAAAGATTTCAAACGTAGCATCATAGTAACTATACCAAAAAAAAAAGGCGCGGATAGATGTGAAAATTTTCGAACAATAAGTTTGACAGCACACGTGTCAAAAATATTAACTAGAATTGTGCAAAGACGAATGGAAAAACGGGTGGAAGAAATACTAGGAGAAGACCAATTTGGGTTTAGGCGAAACAGGGAAACACGAGAGGCTATTTTAGCTCTGAGAGTAGTAATCGAATTAGAGCAGGAACGTAGAGAAGTAAACATTAGAAAAGGGGTGAGACAGGATGTGCCCTATCTCAATTGATTTTTAACTTGTACATAGAAGAGGCTATGAATACTGTCACATGCAGGAAGACATTTGGAATTACTATGCAGGGACAAAAAATTGATATGCTTAGATTTGCAGATGATATAGCGGTATTAGCGTCTAGCAAGGAAGAGTTAGAAGCTGCTCTTAATAAAATGGAAACGGTTCTAACAGAGAGATACGGTATGAAAATTAACAAAAATAAAACTAAAGTTCTAGTATGCAAAGGTGGTGAAAATAAATCAAAAACAAGAATACAAGTATGTAACACGAACTTACAAGAGGCTAAGGATTTCTGCTACCTAGGAAGCCAAATCACGCAAGATGTAAAATGCACAAAAGATATAAAACAAAGATTAGCACAAGGTCGTGCTACATTTAACAAGAAAAAGCAACTACTGTGCTCAAAGACCACAAACATAGAAACAAGGAAAAGATTGCTTAAAACATATGTGTGGAGCACAGCACTGTATGATGTGAAGCCTGGACAGTAGGAGAAGCGGACAAGAAAAAGGTAGAAGCCTTTGAAATGTGATGCTACAGACGCATGATGAAGATATCATGGACAGACAAAGTTAAGAACGAAGAGGTACTGAAAATGGTAGGCGAAGAAAGAAATATGTTGAAAACGGTAAATAATAGGAGAAATATGATGATAGGCCACATACTACGGCATGAGGGAATAGTGCGGAATATATTAGAAGTAGAGATAGGAAAAAAGAGAAGAAAAGGCAGACCTAGGTTAGGCTACTGTACACAGATATTAAAAGATGTAGGCTGTAGGGGTTTCAGGGAGATGTGTAGGCTAGCCCAGAATAGAAATCAATGGAGGTACGCATCCAACCAATCCCAAGATCGTTAAACTAATGACGAAAAAATAACTGTGCTTAAACATGATGATTATTATAAGTAACTACAAAAATTCGTTGGGCAATATTCTTGAATAATGTTAAGTGTGTGAAAGGATTTACTGGAAAACCATTATTTCGGCAAATGTCTAAGTGTTGGGGGATCTTGATAGCCACAGGTTACTTAACCCCCTTCACTAAATCTCGGTGAAATAGGGTATAAGATTAGAAAACAATAAAAGCGGAACGAGCTGTATACACATGCTGTGTGAGAATTTCAGGGGACTATGTAGACTAGCTCAGAACATAAATAAGTGCAAGTACGTGTCCAACCAGTTTTGAGACGGAAAACCTAATGACGAAAAAATAAGCGCAGATAAATATGATGATTAGTGTAAACAACTAGTTGTTGGTTGCGTAATATCTGCAACTAATGTGCGAAAAGATATATTGGAAAATATATTAAATCGGTAAATAGTTAAGTGTTGGGGGTTAAGCCACAGGCTGCTTACCTCCCTTCACAACCACTAAAGGTCAGAGCAATAGGGTATATAATTGTAAAACAATAGAAGGTGACCGAACTGCATCTAACAAGAAAGAGCAACGCCTATGAGGAAAGACAACAAACATAGAACAAGAAGAAAATTGTTGAAAGCATATGTGTGGAGCACAGCACAGTATGCCTATTAAATACGGGCAGTCTGAAATTCAGACAGAAAAACGGTAGCATCCTTTTGAAATGCTGTGCTTCAGATGTATGAGGACGGTAGCATGGACAGACAAAGGTAATAACAAATAGGTTATAAAAATAGTAAGGGAACAAGGATATCTGGGGAAAAAGATGAGAGAAATAGAAGGGCAGAATACATTCTAAGGCATTTTTGGGGAATAGTATGGGATATATAACAAGCAGAGATAGGAAAAAAAGAGGTAGATGTAGACCTAGATCAGATAGTGATAGAAGCAGACTGTGCAAATTGCAGGGAAATCTGTAGGTTCGTTCAGAATAGGAAACAATGAAGATACGCGTCGAACCAGTTCCAGGACTGAACACCTAATGATGATGCAAGTTGACAGACAAAAGTTTTTATGATACAATTGGTTATTGGAGTAATATAAAAAAAGTTAGATAAACCTAACGTTTTGCAAATGTTTGCCGGTTCAGGAGTATCTTGAAATTTATCTCAGTGTTTATCTTTATACAGAATACATTTCAACTCACCTCATTTTGTTAAACATATGTTTTAGCTATGAAGTATAGATTAGGACACTGTGTTTCAATATTTTTTTTGTAATATCTGCTTCGAAATGTTAGAGCTTTTCAACAGTTTCTTAATTTTCCTCTAAGATTCTAAGTCCTTTGCAGTCGCCGCAACCAAAAACGGTCGAGTCTAGCTTTACCAGGGTAATTTACTTATACCCTGTCGTGCACCTTCCATTTTCAATACACCTGAAAGACAATAGGGTACACAATTTTTTAGAAAAATTATTACTATGTTTTGAAAAATTAAACAACATTAGAATGACTAAAGGAGAACCAAGATGAGGTTAGCTTTAAAAGTAGTTTGGCTTAAAGTATTGCTTAATTATAAATTGGAAAGACTGGTGTAGTGTATTATTTTTAATCATGCCCGTATAAATTTTGTATCAACATTTCCAAAACTGCTCATTTTTGGTAGAAACTAATTGTGAGATGAGGGTTAAGACTGAATAACATGGACCTTGGGACATTATTTTTCTGTCAATTTTAGTCACCAGATTAAGTAAAAGATTAAAATAATAAAGAACTGCGCATAGGTAACCACCATTATATGAGACAAGGGAGAAGATTCCCAATTCCCAGAATATTAAACTTTGTTTAATTGATCATAAGTACATGTTAAATAAAGAATGGACTTTGGCGGCGCTGACGTCACAAATGATACACCGTAATAGATCTTAACAATCTAGTAGGTAAGGTAAACTAAGGATTAAAGGCTTTCAAACCATATTCTCATCGCTATAATGTTGAAATTGGGCTTGATCTATATGGAGGTCTACGACCAGCCATTCAAGTTGTGTAGCGGAATTTATTTAAATTACGCAGTAGAACTGAATTACAAGGATTGAACGGATTTTTGCAATTTTCAAGTGATATTTAAAACTAGACCATTTGCACAAAATACCAAAAACGTGCGATGGAACGAGTTAGTTGATTCCGAATTTAAATTGAACATGTCTGCCGATATATTTAATGGAAGTGTATGATGGCTAAACAGTTTTCAAGAAAACATGTTTAATTTAGAAATAGATAGAAGTTGAATTTCTGTTGTGTTGAATGAAGCAACTGCTCTAAACTATTCTATTTGCCAGAATTAATAACCTACTAATTAAAGGAACTCAACTGCTAAAGTTTTACAAAATTTTGTGCAAAGTTTGTTAGTGTTATAACAACTTTATGCGGAAATATAGAATTAACAGAATAAGAAAAGAGATTAATTTTATGGGAAAGTGAAAACCGAGCAGGTTATTATTTCTTTAGTGACAATAGCAATGCAAATTACCCGACAGTGTTGGAAATAACTATAACTTCACCCCATCTAATACTTACAAAATGTGAGTATAGTGCGATCGCTCGCGCAATTGTTTACAGTATGGCTATCTCCTATTCACAAAATACCGGATATGGCAGTGGATGCTAGTACTATAAAAGACGTACATGTATAAGAAGCTTTTTAATTTTGTTATTGCTTTTTATTCGTTGACTTAAGCTGCTAGTCTTAAAAAATTAAAGATTGAAATTAAGTTGGTTTTGTAGGTGGGAGGTAGGTAATTGTAGTAGGGGGAAATGAGGTGGGAGATGTCAGATGATGGGTGAGAGATGGGAAGTGAGAAGTGTAAGTGTGGTGATGGTAGCACAAGAATTGGCTTTCTTTCCCTACTAAGAGTAAAAATGAGTTTTCACAATATGAAATAACTTCTTGTTTTTTCACGTGCTTTCTAAGAATATCGTTTTTGATGTTACCAAGATGATAAAATAGAAAATATATAAAGGTTATGTGACGTATGTCAATCACGGTGTATAATTTCTATCTGTGTTACACTGAAGAGAGTAGTAGCTTTCTTATTATTTCGGATTCTTCCAATGGAGAAGTATAAAGCTTGGCGATTAAATAACCAAAATTAAGTTTAGATAATACAAAAATAGAAAGCTAAGTAAACGATTTACTAAAAGCACGATGTAAATTGATCCATCATTTAGTGTGATAGATGAGCACATGTACCTGCAATATCACCATCTCTCTTCTACTCTTAGGAAATCCATACAGTTTGTTATATTCCCGCGTCCGTGTTCAGCATCACTACTACAGTGGGCAACACCGATACGATCCACGTTCACAATATTGCACAATAATGATTATATGACATAATTACGTGTCAAATTGTATCACATGCCAAACACGTTTGCAATGACACAATTTGCACGATAAAATGAAAATAAAGCAAAGCACTCACTTAGAATGCGGCTTGCAGTTTAATCTCAGGGCCCTTGTTGGGGTGGCTTGCGTCATGCCATCGTTGAATCCAGATTTGTCTTCCCTCTTCGTTTGTCTGTAGTGGTACGATAAGGATACAGGTAGAGGTAAGATAAGGCAAGAGATAAAGGGAAACCTACATCCTAAAAGAGAAAAGACAAAAAAACACAACACAGGCAAACGTCACCGTTCGACGTCTCGTGGCTAATAATATCCTGTCCTGCCGTGTCACAAACTGCGCACTTACCCATCACTCCGCGCCTGCGCATTCTTTAGCGCAAACGTAACTGTCCGAAATGACGGAAATAAACAAGTTTATTTTAAAATAATGACGGGAATTCACTCACAAATTTATAAATGCACATCTCCAAATGGGGAATGTAACAAGCTTAAAGGTTATAAAAAATATTTTCTCTCGAAGTCTTGTTTTATACATTGTAAAATACATTCACCAAGATATTGTTTTGGAGTTTTGGTGTTTTTCGTCTTATTTCTTTCTGGCCATTTAAACCAATTCAAATGTTATATTGTATTCAAATGTTTCTGTTTCAGTACATAGGAAAAGTTGCAGGAATGGCATTTCATTGTAAAAAATTTATGACCCTATTTTACTGTATAGCTCAGTGCTGGAGGCTACAAATGTGTTTTGGAAAACTGAAAAAAGATCTGAAATTATTAATACACCGTACCATACTGTTCCAGCGCGTTGTACTCATAGAAGTGGTAATTGTTATAACAGTTATGACGCTTGCTATAGTCTTTGGAAAATCTTTGCCGCTTGGAGTTTGGAAACTAAAAGACCAGCGCGTTTTATACGTTTTTACATATATATCACAAGCTATATCAATACTTGTAGTAGCTCCTATAGTTATATCAATCGATTTAATATTTATAACCTGCTGCATGGAATTATTTGTGCAATGCCAAATGCTTAAACAGTGTTTGATGGAACTGGATGTATTTCAACACAACTACTCGGAAACAATTCTATTGTACATACATCAGCACAAATTTATTTTAAGGTGAATAGACCAGATTTGAACAGCATTTTCTTAACAATGTGTCTGTACAGGTTTCTCAAGATTTTTCAAAGCTGTTTTTTAAGCATAACTATAGTGGAATATTGTACTGTTGCACCACTAATTACCTCAGAAATGTATTGCGCATTTCAAAGGTATGAATACTTCTTTTAGGTTAACGCAATTTTCTCGAACCGATTGCAGTTTACACCTTTCATCTGTACTAAGTCATGGTATAGTCATGCTTGAATGCGTCCTTCAACTTGCATTTTACACTCTTCCAGTTGACTATGTTATTTGGGAGGTAAGTTCTAAACTAGTTGATACAGGTATCAGTAAATATTTTTGACCAACTTTGGAACAGCAGCATAGCCATCTAATATTAAAGAAGCAGGATCTTAATTACCTATTCGGTAATTCAGGCAATGGATACTATTTAACTGCGTTAAACGACGGGCTATTTTATCTGTATATGTCGTCCATGTTATACGGTGAACTAATAGGAATATCTGACGTCTACAGTCTAATTATTCAACCCATTCTGTCAATTATATTTAATATACAAATTTTGTTCTTTATCAACAACAGAAGAATTTTAAAAACATTTATTACAACTTAGTACTATGAACAGTTACACACGACGTGTACATACATCTAACTTAAACTATAACTTAAAGCGTTATTTGAAATGTCGATTTAAAGTGTTGATTTGAAGTGAAGTCCGGGGCGTTCGTCCCTGGTATTTATGTATTTCCTTCCAACGACCCTTTGCATTGGTCGTGTGTGAACAACCTTGGTTCTCATATACCTGTGTCGTTTATCCGTCTTCTGGAGGGTTTATGCCAGACATAAAATAAATATTAATCGAGATAAATCAGATTGTTAATGGTGCTTGTCACCCATTATCGTATGTTTCCTATAACAAAAGTTTAAGGGTAACTATGATTAATATGACAAGTTTAACCTAAAGTAAATATCTATATTTCAAATCTTGAAGGAACGCAGTCCGCTCCCACGAATGTTTAGTCTTTACACCCACATGTGTTAATTATGAGGGTGACTTTTATTACTATGTCTACAATTAATGTGTCTGCAGCTTGACAGGCTTAATATAAAATAAATATATGTATATTTCCAATTTTGAAGGGAATGCAATTTGTTCCCACGAATGTAATCTTAATATAACTTGTACGTAACTTATGCAATACGTAACTCGTCCCCTTTTTGTTCAAAACAACGGGGTGTTGTTTTCTATTTTATCTATTTCTTCGTCATTTAATTTAAAATTTTTTTTCTTTTTCTCAATAACTTTACAAATAATCTTATAACTAACAGTTCCTAAAAGTATAATTACAATAATTACAATAAATATATTCATGTCAAAAAGTGCGTTTCTGAAGCTGTTTGATCAAGTTCATCTAGTCTTTTTCTTTGGTCTTCTAAGTTTATATACATTGTTTTTGCGTCTTCTAAATTTATAGATTGTAACTTGGTGGGTTCGACCTTTTCGATCTTCTTTGGTGTCTGAATCTCTGGTATCTTTACCTACGAAGATGAATGTAAGTAACTTTCGTACTTCTTTATATGATGTCCGTCGATTTTAATTTCACAGCCTCTAATTAATTCCACTAAGTAGCTGCCTTTTAACTGGGTATTGTCTATTAGTTTAGCACATTTTGTCGTTGCGACTGTTTCTTTTGGGGTTAATACCATCTATTGGTTTCCTTCTAATTTCTGTATTCGTGTTTCGGTTATACGAACGGGGATTTGTTCGCAGTTTGTTTGGTTTGCATTAAACCGTAGTAGTTGGATTTCACATAGCACTCTTTCATCTATTTCTGATGTATGTTCATTTTGGCATACATATTCATTCGCTAAGGTCTCTTTATTTTTTGTATTTGATAAAGCATACTTTTCTTCACTTAGTAGTAAGTATTTGGAATGAGGAATTATTGTTTTAAAGGAGTTTTTATTTGGTGTAGGAAAAGGGTCAAGGTAAAAGTAGTTATAATTTTCAGTCTCTACGAGAAGTACATCTAATATAAATACAATTTGGTTACCTTTGGTGTAACTTCTAACAGTAGTTACTTTTTCGATTAATATGTAATATGTGTTTCTTATCTGGTTTGAAAGGAAATTTAATTTTGTCTGATTGCTCAACTTCCATGAACTCGTCGAGTAAATCGTGTGGATCTATTATAGAATTGTGCAAAGTATTTAATTTTGTAAAAGTGATAGCTAGTTCTATTCTCTCTAGTATATCATATATAATTTGAAAAGTTTCATAAAAGTGTGAAAACATGGTTTGTATAACATAGTATTGAAATGTTTTTTCGTTCTGAATTAATGTGAATTTTATTACTTGGTGTAGATGTTCGAGTCGTTGTTTTAGTATAAGTTGATTCTTACTCAAGGTTTCTATGCTAGTATTAAATTTGTCTATTGTTTTTTGTACTATAGTGATTTGATCTTTGAGGATCGTTTAAATTTGATTTTGATTTTTCCTTAAATATGTTATTGCTGTGTCGTATCTTTCTGCGTCTTGTTGGTTAAGGTTTCCTGTTATTACTTTAATTAAAGATCCTGCGAAGTTAATGAGTCCTCGCTTATGGCGATTGCTTATTAAGAGGTTCAATTGAAATATTTGTGATTCTATTTTGTTTTTTAATATTCGTATAATGTTGGGTGAGTTTTGCATTTCTGTCTTGAAGTCTGCTGAATTGTACGTTGTGTTGTCAAAAGCATTTTTGATTTTCGTATACGTTAGTTTTAGTGTTTCGAATTCTTTAATTAGTGACGTGATGTCACATATCTGAATAAAACTCCAGCTGTCTATTGCGTTTTGTGCTGTTCCTAGTTTTAGTGGTAGTAGTCCGGGGTTGTCATTTAGGTTTTCGAATCTAGGCATGTCTCCGCAAATTGCGAACCTGCAACAATAAAAGGTTTTCTAAGTTCCTTAATGTGAATTATTTCGGTTCGGCGTTTGCTGGTTTTCTTCTTCGCGGTTTCTGTCTAGTAGTTTTGTTTAGGGATGGACTCGGACTCAGGCTTTCGGCCCGGCCCGGCCCGGGCCCGGCCCGATTTCGGGCTCGAATCCGGGCCGGGCCGTTGACTACTTTATTTGGGCCGGGCCCGGGCCGGGCCAATCTTTTTTCCGGCCGGGCCGGGCCCAACGATTTGGGTCGGTCCAAAATTTTCGGACCGAAAAACGCATGAGTAGATAATACTCCACTGTCTTTTCACTTCTATCTCACATTGAGTAAGTAAACGTACTTAATTATATTTTCACGTAGTGTCTTCATGCACCCATTAATAATCAGTTTTCCGTCTTGTTTAGTGTAAAGGAGACGTGATATTATAATTCACTTCTTATCTCGAATATTTTTTTCTAGTCCTATTTAATGTCCCTCACGTTGTACTTTAGGCAAGTTAAAAATCCCCAGGAACATCGAACTAGGTGATTTATTCATAATTCAAAAGTTTGTACGATTTATATTATGTATATGTATATAATTTCAATTTCAACATGCGGCGAACGTCGATATTATCAATCTGGTGCATAGTTTATGTATACAGCCTAGAACACCAGAGAGATTGCAACGTTCATTTTACCAATTTTTTAACAAAGTTTTCCCTTATTTGACATTTACACATGCGCAATTAACACACCTTTAATGTGTAACGAAAATATATTCTATAGCACCATGGTCGTAAGAACCGCTTCAGCATAAATTTATTCTGTGGTATTTGATCCTTGTATTTGATGTTATAATATCTTAGAGAAACAATTCTATATGAAAACAGGAAGTCATGTTCACTTAAAGAACTTAAATGTTTTGTACGGAGATATTTGGTATTTTTATAATTATCAGGAAACGTATTTATATGGGGTTTAGTAGGTTGTGTTGTCTATCTTACAGGCGAATATTTCCTCTACATTCGTTATAATCAGAATAGCGCATGTGCGTGCTGGTCACGGGATACGACACGCTAATAAGGTGCCGCTGGAAACGAGGTCAGCCATTGATCTGATAGATGTAGTCGCGTTGGCATTCTTTTCCTGAAAAAAAACGAACATGAATCCTCAGGCCTTGCACAAGTGGGGCCTTCGCATCGGTTTGTAATAGTTATGGTAGAAGGAGGCGAGTTTGCTTTGGGACGCGGTACGAAGCGCCAGGCTCCTGCGAAACCGGCAAAGCATTAAAACACGCCGTTCCTTGATATGTCGTGTTAAGATTTGTTAATGAGTATGACATTACGGAATAATTAAAATGATGGTCTAGAAGGTAGATGTTGTAATTGAATCCAAGATTGGAGAGCTGTTCATTTATCGGAGCAACTACAGCTGTGGATTAATGTTTGGTAATAACAGGTTGAAGAGCAGATTTTGGAGCATGTGTGTCGACGATCAATAATTAGATTTGAAAGCAACAAAACCTACAGGTATCAAACCTTCTTTATGTTCTGTGTGTGAGGATTCGTGAATGCTTACATAAATAATTTTCGAAGATCGTTTGGTCAAGTTAAATTTTGTATGTTTAGAACAGCGTGAGAGAAAACAGTTAAGAATTACTACAGTAATAGTTTTGTAAAATTTGCATAAATCCATTTGCTAACAATATGATATTTCAGTCAATTTTTTACTTTTAAAATATTTATTTGTTCATATTAAAATTTTAATAAGCCTCTAATACCAGATTTAAATGAAAAGTTGTTTGTCTAAGTTAATTACATGTGATTAGATTTTTTTTAGAAATAATGTTTGAGACACATATGTAAACCAGAACTCAGATCTGAAAGCTTGGTGCTAAAACTTGTTTTTGATACATTATTATTAACTTAAGGATCTGTTATGTCAAAGACAGATGTATTGAAACTTAATTTTATTTGTACATTTTATAAACACATTTAAAGAAAAATTCAAGAAAGAGAAACCATATTAAATTTCATTTTTGGACTCAAGTTTTTTATTCCATGCATAATTAAATTTACTAAATCTTTAATGTAAATAAGTTTGTTGATCTATGAAATTATAAGAGGCTGAAGTAATTTAAACAAACCCATATATGCTACAACTGGTTGTTCTAGGTATTTGTTCCTGATTTAAATAGCTTTGGTGTGGTAATCTCAATTTTATCCACCTATAATTATTGACAGGTATTTTTATTGGAAAGCACAAACTGTGTTTTTCTAATAAAGAATTTGTTGTGTATTTTGTTCCAGGTTCATCGAAATCGGAGAGGTCGTAAGTATGCTCCAGAGGTTTCCAGATACATCAGTTTAGTAAGTTGTAAGTTTTGATTGCATTTATATCCCGTGAGTTTCTGTATCTTCTCATAGGAGTATTGAATCTTTAGTGTAACCGTTCATACAGATACAGTGGCGCTCAACCCATTTTCCTTTTGTTAGTTTATCGTAGAGTTTAGACCATCACCACACCCTTTTCTCATTGCTCACCCTTGGGGTAATTCCCAGACTTAGCCGCGAATAGTTAAAGCTTCACTTTATCCATCAACAAGGAAGCTTAGAAAAAAAAATAAATTTTCATTTTACTAAATTTTCATTTTACTAGCGCAACCAACGTGAGGCTCGATGGTCGTTCGTTTAAAAAGGGTTTGCTTGATTAGTAACAAGTTGTTACAACATCGTTTAACTATTGGCTTGTGGTAAACTCAAAATAGTTTGGTAAAAAATTTTTTCATAGTGCTCATGTCGTGTCTGGAACCTCAAAGTTTATTTGATAATTGTCTAAATGTTGTAGCAGGTATAAATTTATGTTAAAGTAAAATTTTCATTATTTCGGAGTTTAACTTGTTAAAATACTTTTAAGTTGACATAACAATTTTTTTTGAAAATGGCAGAAACATTTCAAATTGTGCATTTACTTAAGGAAGAGCTTGAATATGAATTAAGAATCCGAGGAATAGAAAGTGTCAGGCCTGTAGTAGAAAAGAGGAAAATTTTAGGTAGATTGTTAGCTAAGGAAGTAGGGAAACCTGATTGTTTGGTTGATCTGTCAGTATACAAAGTAGAATTTGATGACGAGTATAAAGAAATAAACGCTACTAT
Source organism: Platerodrilus igneus (assembly GCA_036346225.1). NCBI lineage: Eukaryota > Metazoa > Arthropoda > Insecta > Coleoptera > Lycidae > Platerodrilus > Platerodrilus igneus. The sequence continues at coordinate 2,535,535 of JARFIW010000165.1, read as the reverse complement.
AGAGTCGATAAAACATTTGGTGTTAGAATTCGAAAGAAATTCTGGAGATTCCATTTTTAAAAGAGTACTGTCAAGGCTTGTTCATGTATCAGGTCGAGTTAAACGTTTAAGGCTTCCGTCTGACAAGTCAAAGGAAGCAGAATTATCAAAAAAAGAATTATTAGCCATTATTCTTACTGTTGAGGCAGAGTTGTATGAAAAAGTGAAGGCAAGTACAACATCACACAGCTCAGGTGATGCAAGTCACACAACTCCATTAGTAGTAGCTGCACCTGTACCAACTCTTTCATATCTTCCTCCACCAATCCCCATTAGTACTTGGTCAGTTAAATTTTCAGGAGATCCCAAACAGTTGTATTCATTTTTAGACAGGGTAAAGGAGTTGGCTCAATCGCGTAAAGTATCGAGTAAAGATTTGTTTGAGTCATCAGTCGAATTATTTATTGGGAATGCTTTAGTGTGGTTTAGGAGTGTAAGAGATTCCTTAAAAGATTGGGAATCCCTGGTAAATCGGTTGAAAGAAGATTTCTTACCAGCCCATTCAGAAGATGAGATCTGGGAAACTATAAAGAATCGTCGTCAAAGGAGAGATGAACCAATTGTTTTATTCGTAGCTCATGTGGAAGGTCTATTTAGTCGATTACCCAATGCTCAAGCGGAGATTACAAAAGTTAGGATACTTAGAAAAAATTTATTGCCAGAATTTATATCACAACTTGCTCTTTCTGATATTGAAGATATGCCGACGTTAATAAAATTATGTAAAAAACTAGAGGAAGCCATGCTGTTAAAACAGAGATCAGTTTCTATTCAGTCGAGTAATTTATCTAACTTTCGCAACAACGTTAAGTTACCAGTAAGACATAGACAACAAGTTTATGTAAAAGATTTTTCTACATCGGGAAGTCGTGTGGATACTCAGAAGACATCTGCTCCACAAGTTCAAATTATAGGTAATGATAAGTCTTTACCAGTACCTGCTTCTGTTAGTTCTACGGGTTCACCGAAAATTATCCCCGGATGTTGGAATTGTTCGAGGCGTGGTCATTCATTTCGGTATTGTAGATTTCCTAAAAGAATTTTTTGTTTTGGTTGCGGTCATAGAGGAGTTACGCGTGATACGTGCCCATCGTGTTCAAAAAACGAGTGAGGAGATGGATGTTGCGCGGCCGACATTCCATTCCTTCTCAAAAGGCAGCAATTATGATTTGTGAGCAGAAGAATTATGTTAGTAAAAAAGAGTGGTCAGATTGGTTAAGTGTAGTAAAAAAATTTTGTCATAATGAATCACAACCCAAGACTGACTTTTTATTTATTGAAAAATCTGGTGATAATCGACCATATGTGATGGTTAAATTGTTCGGTATAGATGTCACCGGTCTTCTAGATTCAGGATGTACTACATCGGTGGTAGGGTCCCTCGCTATTCCTTTAATTGATAAATTGAAGTTAAAAATTTTTAAGTCAGAAAAGAATGGTATATTTACGGCAGATGGGGCAGTGAAACCAGTAGAAGGAATCGTGGATTTGCCCATCTCAATAGGAAAACAATGTCACATCCTCAGTGCTTTAGTTGTGTCTTCTTTACCACATGCTTTCATATTCGGTAGTGATTTTGCCAAGTTATTCGGATTGATAGTTGACTTTAGAAATAATTCGTGGCATGTACAAAGCGATAGTGAGAATATTATTCCGTATGTAGGCCCATCATCAGTCCCATTGAAATACAGTGATTGTCTACTCCATTTGGATGATTTGTCAGTGGATCAGCGGTCTCGGGCACAAGCTGCTATCGATTCATTTCAAGAAATTTCTAGTGTTGATAAATTAGGACGAACAAATATGATAGAGATGAATATTGATACGGGAGATGCAAAACCTTTCAGAAAAAGACCTTATGTTATGTCCCCTTATATTAGTAAAGAGTTAGATAAAGAACTGGATGAAATGATTCGCTTAAAAGTCGTAGAACCGTGTCAAAGTCCGTGGAATTCACCCGTGTTATTGGTCAAGAAGAAGGATAGTAAGGAATATAGATTTTGTTTTGATGGTAGGGCACTAAACGATGTTACAGTTCATGACAGTTACCCTCTTCCTAATATCGATAGAATACTAGGGATGTTGCGTAATGCAAATTATATTTCCAGTCTTGATTTGCGTAAATCATTTTGGCAAGTACCTCCTAGTGAATCGTCGAAAGATAAAACAGCGTTTAGCGTTATTTCACGAGGGCAATATAAATTTGTGACGATGCCGTTCGGTTTAAAAAATTCTGCACAGACTCAACAACGTTTAGTTGATGCAATTTTCGGTCCGAGGTTCGAACCATACGTTTTTTGTTACCTGGATGATATAATCTTATGTTCGTCGACGTTTGAAGAGCACTTGAAGTTGTTATATGAGGTCAAGGAACGCATTAGAGAAGCAAATCTAACCTTGAATCTAGACAAGTGCGAATTTTTTAGGAGATCACTCAAATTTCTTGGTTACATCGTAGGGTCAAATTCTCTGAGGACAGATCCAGATAAGGTATCGGCCATGGTCAATTTCCCACGTCCAAAGAACACCACAGAGGTCAAAAGATTTTTCGGAATGTGTAGTTGGTATCGTCGTTTTATAAAGGATTTTTCCTCTTTAGTTTCGCCAATTAATGACCTTATCAAGAAAAGAAAGAAAGGTCAAACCGTTACTTGGACTCCTGAGGCAGAGCGTTCAATTGTGTCGATTAAAGAATCTTTAGTGTCTGACCCACTTTTGACGCAGCCAGATTATTCCGCGCCGTTTGTTGTTGAATGTGATGCCAGTAATACCGGTCTCGGAGCTGTGTTAATTCAGAATATTAATGGAGAAGAACGTGTAATATCGTACACCAGCAAAACCCTCAATCGTGCTGAGCGAAATTACTCAACAACAGAGAAAGAATGTCTTGCAGTAATCTTTGCCATTGAAAAATTCCGTCCATGGGTAGAAGGAGTTCGTTTTACAGTTGTTACAGACCACTTTTCATTGCTTTGGCTAAGTACTTTGCAGAACCCTACAGGAAAACTTGCTAGGTGGGCAGTAAGGTTGAGACAGCATTCGTTTGATTTAGTACACAGGAAAGGAAAGTTTAACGTAGTTCCTGACTGTCTTAGTCGTGCAACTCCAGAAGAAAAATATATCATAAATTTAATAGAGGTCAAGCTTGATAATTTAGAAAATTGGTATGTGTCATTACGTGATAAAATTTTGATGTCACCTGAGAAATACCCTCAATGGAAGGTTGAGAATGAGTTTGTTTTTAAGTTTATTCCATCGAATTTGCCTTTAACATCTAACATCGTAGAGTGGAAATATTTAGTTCCGAAAGCCCAACGGGAAGAAGTTATCAGATCGTATCATGATCCCTCAGTTGCGGGACATTTTGGATTTTCGAAGACTATTGCCAGAGTTCAGGAACATTATTATTGGCCAAAAATGAGTTTAGATGTGCTGAAATTTTGTCGTGCATGTTTGGTGTGTGGTGCACAAAAATCTTCTAACGCAGGTCCTTTAGGTTTAATGGGAAAAGAGAAAGAAGCTAAATTTCCATTTCAGATAATTGCATTGGATCTTATGGGTCCATTCCCTCGCTCGAAATTAGGATTTAAATGGCTTTTGGTAGTCGGAGATTGGTTTTGAAAATACACAATTTTACATCCTTTACGCAGTGCAAAGTCACACGTTATAGAACAGTTTATGGAACAAAAAGTTTTCTTAGTGTTTGGAGTGCCACAATTTATTATTTGCGATAATGGTTCAAATTTAGCTGGTCGGATTTTTAGGTCGTTATGTAACAGGTTTGAAATTCAGAAAATATGGTATAATGCTGTTTACGCGCCGCAGTGTAATTTTGTCGAGAGAATTAATAGAACAGTAGGGACATTACATGTGATTTTCCAATGCTCCACCCGAAGGTACTACATTGGCCAGGAAGCGAGTTTTTTTTTACCTGGAAAATTTGGAATTTTGCCGAACCCTTGTTGTTCCAAGCAAGGTAGGGATCTTTAACGTGCGTAACAACACTCACACACGGGACCTGCATTTTACCTCTTATCCGAACGAGGGTGTATTTTTGTGAAAAATGCTCGCCTAACATTTTTCAAGCGGACCGTGTCGGGATTCGAACCCGGGACCTTGGGCGTAGTAGTCACACACATACCACTACGCCACGGACCCGCCCCGAACAGTAGGGACAGCTATTCGATCTTATCTTGAAGAACATGATACATGGGATACTGAGTTAGCGCAAATTCAATTTGCTATTAATTCTGCTAAACATGAGTCGACGGGTTATACGCCGAATTTTTTAGTTTTTGGCCGACACATCCCTATCACTGGTAAGTTTTATGGTAGTGGATTTACTCCCGAAAGTGATATCGAAATCATTCCTGGTAGTCGTCCATTATATACTTCTGATCGTCAAGGTATTTTTAAGGTATTTGAAGATGTCCGAACAAAACTGCACTTAGCTTATGAACGTTCGAGTAATCAATATAATTTAAGGAGGAGAAATATTTCTTTTGAGGTTGGTAATAAAGTATGGAGGTCCAATAAAGTATTGTCGAGTGCGAGTAATAAATTTTCTGCTAAACTTGCCCCAAAGTTTGTTTTAAGTATAGTTAAAAAAGAAGTGCTCGAGTGTAGTATATGATTTGGTTAATTTGGATGGATCGAGAGCAGGTAGATGGCATATTAAAGATCTGAAACCTTATTCCGCCATCAGTCCAGACTATCCCCCAAAGGATTAATTCGTCGTTTATGATTTCTTTCGTCGAATAAGAGTTGATTGATTGAAAGCTTTTCTGGTATCTTGTTGTTCATGGAAATCGTGAGTTATCTCAAGTACTTTTATTTCTCCAGAAGTGTGTTTTTGGATTATTTAATTTAAGTAGTTAGTTCAGATAAAATGTAATTTTGTCTGCGTTTTTGCTTTGGTTCATAGTAGAGTTGCAGTAGTGTTGGTAATGTCATACATGTTAACAAATTATCAATTTAAATAGGTAGAGGCAAGTAGATTGTTTGGTGTATGTAGTTATTATAGCTGTGGTGAGACCATGTAAATAGTTGTTGTTTCATTTTGTGAGTGTATTTAATCTAAGTTAGGTGAATGATCACTTAAGTGAGATTCGTTTTTGAGACGGTCAGTTGAGTGCTGTTATGTTTAGAGTAAGCGAGATGCTTACGTGGTAATTTTTTTTGAGACGAGTTGAGTCGGAATGTTTGGTGCGGCCATTGTAGTGTTGAAAATTTTTTTGGAGCGTCCGGATAAAAGAAAATTGGTTAGAAGTGCTAACTATTTTTTTTGTAGAAGCAGTAGCTAGTTAGTGATGCTACTTGGTTGTTGGATTTTTTATCGTCGAGAAGAAAAGTATTTTTGGATGATCGCTGATATCCATATAGTTGATGTGGGTTTTTCAATTTCATTTAGTAATAGTGAGACTAAATCAAAGAAAAGTAATTTTTTGTAAATACAACATTTTTTTTGTGATTCCTGTGCTGGATTCCTTTTTTTGATCAGCAGTAGTGGAAACATTTTCGTAAAGATATTGATATGTAAATACTTTGGAATGAGTTTTTCGATTTTGTGTTAATAATATTAAAGTTATTGGTAAGGAAGAAAATTTGTTTGTTGCTTCACAGTGGTTTACGTCGAGGTTTTATTTGAGTTTTAGTTTGAGTTCCGCGAATTTAGTAGGCTTGTTCCTTGCTAGGTTGCAACTCGTGAGTATTTGACCTCAATACTTTGTCTTTTACCGATTATGTCTTTTTACCGATTATGTCTTACTTATTTTGATTCCTAACGGATGTGTGGTACGCAGAGTTACCTACTCACTCGCTTGTTTGCACCCCTATTTACTATTAGTGAGGTCACTAGTAAAATTTTTATTGAAATCAAGTTTCAAGTTTATTTTAGTTTGGTTGGATTTATTATAATGGTATTTTTGGTACCTATTTTTTGTTTAAGTAGTAGTTTCGTCTTTGCTTATATATAAGAAAAAACTTCTCGTTTAAGTAGATATTAGCATATAGTCAATCTCAAAGTTTTTTTTCTTTTTTGTTCGGGGGCTGTGTAACGAAAATATATTCTATAGCACCATGGTCGTAAGAACCGCTTCAGCATAAATTTATTCTGTGGTATTTGATCCTTGTATTTGATGTTATAATATCTTAGAGAAACAATTCTATATGAAAACAGGATGTCATGTTCACTTAAAGAACTTAAATGTTTTGTACGGAGATATTTGGTATTTTTATAATTATCAGGAAACGTATTTATATGGGGTTTAGTAGGTTGTGTTGTCTATCTTACAGGCGAATATTTCCTCTACATTCGTTATAATCAGAATAGCGCATGTGCGTGCTGGTCACGGGATACGACACGCTAATAAGGTGCCGCTGGAAACGAGGTCAGCCATTGTTCTGATAGATGTAGTCGCGTTGGCATTCTTTTCCTGAAAAAAAACGAACATGAATCCTCAGGCCTTGCACAAGTGGGGCCTTCGCATCGGTTTGTAATAGTTATGGTAGAAGGAGGCGAGTTTGCTTTGGGACGCGGTACGAAGCGCCAGGCTCCTGCGAAACCGGCAAAGCATTAAAACACGCCGTTCCTTGATATGTCGTGTTAAGATTTGTTAATGAGTATGACATTACGGAATAATTAAAATGATGGTCTAGAAGGTAGATGTTGTAATTGAATCCAAGATTGGAGAGCTGTTCATTTATCGGAGCAACTACAGCTGTGGATTAATGTTTGGTAATAACAGGTTGAAGAGCAGATTTTGGAGCATGTGTGTCGACGATCAATAATTAGATTTGAAAGCAACAAAACCTACAGGTATCAAACCTTCTTTTTTTGTTCTGTGTGTGAGGATTCGTGAATGCTTACATAAATAATTTTCGAAGATCGTTTGGTCAAGTTAAATTTTGTATGTTTAGAACAGCGTGAGAGAAAACAGTTAAGAATTACTACAGTAATAGTTTTGTAAAATTTGCATAAATCCATTTGCTAACAATATGATATTTCAGTCAATTTTTTACTTTTAAAATATTTATTTGTTCATATTAAAATTTTAATAAGCCTCTAATACCAGATTTAAATGAAAAGTTGTTTGTCTAAGTTAATTACATGTGATTAGATTTTTTTTAGAAATAATGTTTGAGACACATATGTAAACCAGAACTCAGATCTGAAAGCTTGGTGCTAAAACTTGTTTTTGATACATTATTATTAACTTAAGGATCTGTTATGTCAAAGACAGATGTATTGAAACTTAATTTTATTTGTACATTTTATAAACAGATTTAAAGAAAAATTCAAGAAAGAGAAACCATATTAAATTTCATTTTTGGACTCAAGTTTTTTATTCCATGCATAATTAAATTTACTAAATCTTTAATGTAAATAAGTTTGTTGATCTATGAAATTATACGAGGCTGAAGTAATTTAAACAAACTCATATATGCTACAACTGGTTGTTCTAGGTATTTATTCCTGATTTAAATAGCTTTGGTGTGGTAATCTCAATTTTATCCACCTATAATTATTGACAGGTATTTTTATTGGAAAGCACAAACTGTGTTTTTCTAATAAAGAATTTGTTGTGTATTTTGTTCCAGGTTCATCGAGATCGGAGAGGTCGTAAGTATGCTCCAGAGGTTTCCAGATACATCAGTTTAGTAAGTTGTAAGTTTTGATTGCATTTATATCCCGTGAGTTTCTGTATCTTCTCATAGGAGTATTGAATCTTTAGTGTAACCGTTCATACAGATACAGTGGCGCTCAACCCATTTCCCTTTTGTTAGTTTATCGTAGAGTTTAGACCATCACCACACCCTTTTCTCATTGCTCACCCTTGGGCTAATTCCCAGACTTAGCCGCGAATAGTTAAAGCTTCACTTTATCCATCAACAAGGAAGCTTAGAAAAAAAAAATTTTCATTTTACTAAATTTTCATTTTAAATGTTTGTACTGTATTAAAATACAGGACATCTTTATTTAATTTAAATACAGGCAAGGAATGCTTTTATTTAAGGCGCCTTAATTTTGACATATACCAAATGCCTAACGTACAAACTTACATTTAATTGTTCAGCTTTCTGTATAGATATTGTGAAATTAAATGGCTTTTTGTAGTGTTGTTTCCGTAATTAAATTTAGAGATATAATATCCAAGTTTATAACACGAAAGAGATATAAAACGTCAACGCTCTAAATACGAGGACGATGTTTTGTAATGCTTTTCCTAGAAGTAAGGTGCAAAAATTATTTTGAAAACAGATATACTATAGGCTTGGGAAGAAGTAAAAAACAGTGTCTTGAAGTAAACTCGAAGAGTATTCCGTGAAAACACTTTGACAACAATACAAATGTTATCCAATCAGTGGGAAATTAAACACTCAAATAATAAAAAAAGGTTCATCTTTGTGTACATAGAATTTTTTTGATACTAAACATATATGTCAAAATAAAGAGTAAAGGAAAAACATTTGGTCTGAAATTGTGTAAGAAATTGAACTATATAGTACTAGCGCAGTCTATATTTTTTAGGAATTTTTTAAGAATAGTATCGGTGTTTTAAATATATAATTTCCATAGCAACGTGTGATGTATAGCCACTACATAGACATATAAATTCTAGCTATAGCTTAATCGGTTAAGTGAAAAAATTTTGTAATAAAACCATGAACGGTTGCACCTATACCACAAAATTATTTTTGTGTTTTAAAATAACGATTTTAATAAAACTTTCAAAAACAATACGTCAATCGTTTATTCGTAGATTATAGTTATAGCAGACACTTCTAGGGTACTTGAAATTTTGAATTTCATACTTTGATATTATCACCAGTAACGTAACTGGCCTTCTGTTGGTGAGGAGTGAATACCCATTAATCATTTTCTAAACACAACTTTTCCTTTAGCGTTTTCTGAACGCCTTTTTGGGGTGGGCTAGAATATGGGGGTTGCTTTCTAAATACCCTACACCCTAGCTACGTGCATGATTATCACTTATTTTGTTGTTGAATAGTGGGATTTGGCTGCAGATATAGTTTTCTATTTATTGCGGAAAAATGTATAATAATGCCATTATCGAACTCATGCCATAAAAAAAGGATAAAGTAAATAACATTTTATTGATATATAAAAGGATCTACTGATTTATACTTTTTGGTAATAATTTTTTAAAAAACTTTTCAACCTAAGACAATTACTTCATTTACTACGGTTTCCCGCGTTTGTTACTATTGCGCAATTGTTTAATATAACGTATAATTACGCGACAAATTACACGCCATTTGTATCAAATACCAAACACCTTTAAAAGTGATACAATGGTCGAAGTTTGAGCACAATATAAATAAAACGGGTACTCACTCATATTTCTTAACATCTCAGGATCCTTGTTTTTGTGTGGGTAGGCTACGCCATTATTGACACCAAATTTCATCCGTCCATCCTCTATGCTCGTTCGTAGGTGGGACGAGAAGGATACAGGTAAAGGCACACGAAAATATGGTAGAAGGGAACCTACATCCTAAAAAGAGAAAAGACACCAACCCCGCACAGATAGATGTTCTGGGCTTAAGGTCTCGTAGCTTAATGACGTCTCATCACACTGTGCTAACTTGCGCTATTCACTCCGCGCAGGCGCGACTCGGGGACGACGGAAATTGACAAGTTCATTTAAAAAATATTCGCGGGAATTTATTTACATATTTCACAATTTACATTGCCAAATTTTGGCATGTAACACATTTTACTTCTATTCCATCAGATGATGTGTATTTCTAAAGAATATAGTATCCTCTACATACAACAATTTGAAAATCCAACTTTTTTTAAGCGAACATTTGGTATATTTCTTGACTTTCAGGTTCATTAAGTTCTAGTAACAATAGATACCTAACCGATGAAGTTTGGTACAGTTTATACTATGATCTATAAACAATTTATTAATTTTTAGCATACCGTAATTCACCAAAAGTATTAAATCTTGAACTTTGGCACGATTTGTCAGTCGGTCAATTAAAAATTTAAAAGAACTAGAACAAAGACATTCAAATTATAGATCAAAGTTCAACTCCAAAAGTTTCAGTTTCTCAAAGTAAAGAAACACTATAAAAATCCGTCAGTAACAATTGCATAAACATTGAAAATTGCTAAACATTTTGTACTTTTGTTACATATCTCTAGGATTTTTTAAAGAATCATAAATTAAATGATATACTACGGTATGTTCCACAAGTATCTTGATTGTAATTCAATATCATTATACTCTTAAATCAAACAAAAGAGTGATAGTTTCTTGTTGAACACAACTGAAACAAATATCTTTTTATTCACTGAATGAAAGTCGGGCCGGCCCGAAATTTCGGGCCGGGCCGCCAGTTTTCATTTCGGGCCGGGCCTCGGGCCGGGCCGGTCACTTTTCTGCGTCGGGCCGGGCCGGGCTTATTAAAACCCGGCCCGGCCCGGCCCGAGTCCATCCCTAGTTTTGTTATTTCGTAGGGTCCTAGAAATTTATTATCTATCCTTTTTATTTCTACTTGTATTTCGTTTATAAACTGTCTGTCCTAACATGAATTCTTTACTAGTGTCGCCTTGTGTATTATTTTTGTCGAGTACGGGTAATTTTTTATCGTGTAGCTTCTTCGTGACGTCTTGATATACGTGTTTTAATCTGTCCTGGTGATTTCTTGTATATTTCGTATAGAAGGTGTGTGGTGTGAAAATTTCATCAGGGTTTCTTGCGTCCGAGTGCCCAAAAGTTAACTCTTGTGGCGTGTAATTAGTGCTAGAGTGAATTGAGTTGTTATATCCAATAATTGCGTAGTCCATAAGGTCATTTTCCTTTGGATACATTGTTTTCAGTATTCTTAGGTGTTCTATTATGGTGGAATGAAATCTTTCTACAATCGAGTTAGATTCATGGTGCATTGGCGTCGTAAAATGAATTTTGATTTTGTGCAAATTCAAGATTTCCTTTACAGTTTCGTTGCTAAATTCTTTACCATTATATAATATTAAGTTCTGTGGTACTCCGAAAGATGTGAAGTATTTTATTAAGGCTTTGCTAATATGTATTGCGGTTTTTCCGGTGATGAGAATCGCTTGTGCGAATTTCGTAAAAGAATCGACTAATGTTAAATAATTTTTGTTGTCGAATGTACAAACGTCTACGTGAATGATTTGAAAGGGTTTAGGAGCGGTTTCCGTAAGCATCAATAGTGAGTAAGGGTTCCGTCTTGCGTATTTTGCTTTCTGACAAGTTTCGCAAACATTAATAAATTTAGTTATGTTGTCAGTCATATTCATCCAATAGTAGTTGCGTTTTAGCTTTTCTTTGGTCTCGTAAATTCCTCTATGGTTTATCTTACCTTCGTGATAATTCCTGATTAGCATGAGTTTTTCTACCATGTCCGTAATAGTATTGACTAGTTTAGTGCATTTAATTAATATGGGTCCGTTTTCTGAAAAGTGCTCGAGAACTGTTTTGCAAAAGCTCTCATATAGTTGAGTATTGTGAAAGTACATGTAGTAGGTAGTTTTTGGGGATGTATATTCTTTTGGGAATTTTATTATTAAGTCGTTATTGTTTTTGTTGGGAATTTTAGTGATGATTATGTTTTTTCTTCTATCTTTTTAACAGAAGTTTGAGTCATATTGTAAGCGTTGGGTAATACGTGTATCTAATTCGTTTTGTTATTAATTATCTCGTCAAGTACTTTGATTCCGTCATTCGTATATTCTCTGACGTTAGAGTGAACGGTGTCTTGAGAATTTTCCTTATTTTGAGTCCTTGGGGGTTCTTGTATAATTTCTTGTATTGGGTCTGTTTCTTCTTGGTCGTTGTCTTTAGAAAATCCTTGTGTTAACTGTCTTAGGTATTCTAATATATATTGATCCGAGTTGCCGGTGTCGTTAAATGTCGATTGGTTGTCTTCTAGGTCATTTATTGCGTTAAGTGTTATTCTTGAAAGACAATCAGCGTTGACGTTGTATTTACCTTTTTTGTAAATGATTGTGTAGTCAACTTCCTCTAGCTTGTCTCCATCTTACTAGTTTAGAATTTGGTTCCTTGAGGCTAAAGAGCCATGTTAATGGTCGATGATCTGTATAAATGATAAATTTTTTACCATATAAGTACGGTCTGAAGTGTTTACAGGCCCAAACTATCGCAAGTAACTCTTTTTCGATAGTTGAGTAACGCGTTTCTGTGTCATTAAGTGTTCGTGAAGCAGAAGCTATTGGTTTGTCATTCGGTATATTACCTTGGGATAAAACTGCTCCTAGGGCAAAATTACTAGCGTCTGTGGTGACAATAAACGGTTTATCACTGTTAAAGTCGGGATATTGTAATACGGGGTCATTGATTAGGATATTTTTACAGATGTCGAAGCATTCTTTAAATTCGTCGTCATATATTATTCTTCCATTCTTTTTTAAACATTTAGTCATAGGTTTTGTTATTTTACTGAAGTCTTTAATAAAGCGTCTATAATAGCCTATTAATCCTAAAAAGCTTTTAATTTCTTTAGGAGTTTTTGGTATTGGGAAATTTTTTATTGCAGTTATTTTATCAGGGTTTGGCTTTACGCCTTCTGAGGTGATTACATGCCCTAAGTATGGTACTTCTTTTTTCAGAAATTCTGATTTGTCTACTTGTATTTTAAAATTACTCTGTCTCAGTTTTTCGAAAATGTTTTTAAGTCGTTGTATATGTTCCTGAAGGGATGTACTAAAAATTATTATATCGTCTAGGTAGACGAGGCAAGTTTCGTTCTGTAGACCTCTGAGAATATTGTCCATTACTCTTTGGAATGTCGCGGGTCCATTTTTTAATCCAAAGGGCATTCTTTTGTAGTGATAATGTCCGCCTTCAACCGAAAATGCGGTTTTCTCTACGTCTTCCGGGTTTGCTTCTAACTGTAAAAATCCGCTGGCCATGTCCAGGGTACTAAAATAGTTTGCTTTCCCGAGTCTGTCTAAAATGTCTGTTATATTAGGAATGTGGTATTTATTCTCTATTGTCCTTTCATTTAATTTCCTATAGTCAATTACTAGCCTCCATTTTCGTTTACCTGAATTGTCCATCTTCCATCTTAGTAATTTGGTGTCTAACTTCTCGTCTGTGTATTTCAGGTAGTCTCTATGATTTTGTAAAAATAGGACTGTCGTGTTTCGTTCTAATGTTATGTTGTATTTTGTTTGTTAAACTAAGTGAAATTTGGTCACAATAAAATATGTCGCGGTATTTGTAACAGAGTTTTCTAATAGCTTCTTTCTCTTCCCGGTTACAGTGGTTTACTCGAATGTTTTTTTAATTTTCCTTTAGCATATTGTCATGTTGGGTTTTAAAGGGTTCATCAGTGTCCATTTTGTCGACAAAGTTTACGTCTAATATATTAAGGGGTTCTATCGGTAATGGTTCAGTAAATGTCAGATTTGTCGTCTGCTCTTCACTGTTTGTAACGGTAGTTAGTGCAAAATAGTTTTTACATTTACAACTGCTCGCGGTGTCTCTAGTCCTTTTCCGAATTCTGTATAGTTAATTATACCTATCCCGTCCTTTATGTATACAGGTATTTTTACAACGGTGTGTGTGCGCGGTGATAATGTTGTGTGGTAATTTCTCTCACTTACTGTGGATTCTAATAAGATAGGAATTTTTGTTCGTGGAGTTGTCAATTCGTTCGTTTCCATATTTATGTTAGCGTCTAGTTGTTTAAGTAAATCTAGTCCGATTACACCATCGTATTTCGTACTGAATTTGAATAAGTAAAATTTGTGAGGTTGTGTAGTGTTAAAAACGGCGAAAATTGGTATTTGAATTACTTGATCATGATAAGAGGTATCATGCGTTGTTTAAATTGTAAATTCCTCGTTGCGAATTGCTGAATTATAAAATGTTTTTGCTAGTTCTGGATTCATCAAGCTTTTTGTGCTTCCAGTGTCAATTAAAAACTTTGCATTGATTTGTGGGATAAAAATGTATGGAAGATCTAATTTAAAAGTGTTCATTTGTATTACGTTGGGTGATCTGGAAATTGACTGTCGCAAAAATCCTGCCATTGAATTGTCTGTTCATCCGGTGGCTTTACAAAAGATTCTTCATTTGTTTTATATTCATTATAGTTGTATGTACTTTCAAAGTCGCGTGTATTAGGGTTCATGTTGGTTTCGTAGTTACTAAAATGATCTTAAGAGTCATTTGTATTGCTTACGTTTTGTGTGTGCAATCTGTTCGTATTATGAGTGGGTTTAGGTCTAAGTAGTGTGTTACCTGATGAGGTATCCATCGGTTCTGGTTTATAATTATCTTGTCCTATTCGATTAGAATTTTGATTAAATTGATTGGGTATTTGTTGTGTAAAATGTGATTGTCGTTGTGGAATATATCGGTTGTGTTGCCATTGTGGTCTTTGTTGAAAAGTGTTTTGCGTATATTGGCCTTGAAATTGGAGACTTTATCTGTGTACAATTGCAGAATTATGATTAGAAATAGGAGTATTATTCTGAAAATTTCTATTAAATGATGTCGGATTGTTCAATGGTAAGTGCGATCTTACGTTATTATGTTTTTCAGAAAGTATCCTGTGTGCTGGTTTAAAGATAGTGTGTGTGTTTATATTACTAAATTGGTTCGTAGAATATAAAAAGTTTTCTTCTTCGATTACGAAATTCATGGCTGATTCTAAACTGTCCAGGTTTCTCAATCTAACATTCGTTTGAATCTGTCCCGAAAGTCCTCTTATAAAAGTTTTTAAAGCTAGTCCGTTATAATTTTTAACGTATAATGCGCGTTCCTCGATAGGAATATTCATCGAATTTAATTTTGATATTATTAAGCTACGTGCGTCTTGGCATCGCGTACCAAAGTGGTATGGAGTTTCTATTTTATTTGGCTTTAATGAGATTAAGTCTTACACGAAACAATCAACACTTCGTTGATCGCCGAAGCATAAACCGAGAGTATTTTTTACTTCTTCCCATGTTCTTAATTCTATTCTTAAACCTATTAATACTAAGGCCCTACCTTGTAATTAACCTAAAATTGCTCTTATAAGAAAATTATTTAATGTATCGTTCGTTTTACTAACAAACGTGCTTAGAAAATTTTGGCAATTATCTATAAATATATTCAATGTATGCGGATTACCATCGTAATGCGGAATCGCATCTAAATACAATCTTAATAACTGATAATCTACTTTCTCTGTCATTTTTAAATTTCTCTTTAATTTTTAACCTTAATTATATTTATAATAGAAAATATCTCTATAGTAACTTCAAATCAATAAAAATTTAGTAATTTTTTAATTTTGTTTGGAATAAAGGATTTACTTAGACTATTATTACTGCTTTCATAGTGTGCGTCTAGGATCTGGATAATTTGTGTTCCTTTCTCTGATCTTTCCAAGTTTTACTTAATGTCTGCCTTCGGTTGCCGGTTCCCTGTTCAGTTCTCGAATTTGGATTGGACGATTTTGTTTCTCTCCAATTTTCCTTCGAAGATGTTTTCTTCAATTATCTAAAACAGTTTTGTTGATACCTGATTAATTGTCGAAACAATAGTTTCAGTTCGATACTGGACTTCAGGTATCCTACCGATTTCGCCAATTTTGTTCTTTATCAACATCAGAAGGTTTTTAAAAACATTTATTACAACAACTTGGTACTATAAACAGTTACACACGATGTGTACATACATCTAACTTAAACTATAAACTATAACTTGAAGCGTTATTTGAAATGTCGATTTGAAGTGTTGATTTGAAGTGAAGTCCGGGGCGTTCGTCCCTGGTATTTATGTATTTCTTCCAACGACCCTTTGCATTGGTCGTGTGTGAACAACTTTGGTTCTCATACACTTGCGTCGTTTATCCGTCTTCTGGAGGGTTTATGCCAGACACAAAATAAATATTAATCGAGATAAATCAGATTGTTAAGGGTGCTTGTCACCCCTCATCGTATGTTTCCTATAATAAAAGTTTAAGGGTAACTATGATTAATATGGCAAGTTTAACCTAAAGTAAATATCTATATTTTAAATCTTGAAGGAACGCAGTCCGCTCCCACGAAAGTTTAGTCTATACACCCACATGTGTTAATTATGAGGGTGACTTTTATTACTATGTCTACAATTAATGTGTCTGCAGCTTGACAGGCTTAATATAAAATAAATATATGTATATTTCCAATTTTGAAGGGAACGCAATTTGTTCCCACGAATATAATTTATACGTAACTTATGCAATACGTAACTTACGTGACACAATTGTTTGTAGACGAAAAAGCTGACAAGTTTTGGGATTTGAAGAAGCAGAGTACTATCCTTGCGCCCTAAACCTTCGCTACTAAAAGCACTAATAATAACAGATCTGCACATGTTATTTAAAATATTTATCGAATGTTGAGTTTTATTTAGAAAAAAAGCATTCGAGTAGAACAAATAAATTCAATTTAACTTATATTAACACAAATATTCGTTATTACCTACTGATAATCACATATTCATTTTATAGAACATTTAATTTACTGTGCCCTGGGCAATATAATGCGTCTCTTCCGAAGCGCGTACTGAAGGACAACTTGAACAAACCTAGGTATCTTTTGACACCCTCAAATCCCTGACCCACTTGTTAGGACGATATGGCAGCATACGTTAGGACAGAGATCAACAGCTGTTACCTTCCAACTTTACCCTTGTTAGAAAAAAAATTACTTAAAGCTAAAACTTATGAAAAAAGCAAAAGTCATTACAGCTTCCGCAAATGAGGTGAACAAGTATTTTCTATTATATAAAACTTTGCGCATAATTTCTCCATTAATTTATGAAGTACAAGATTCAAATTATAAAACGGAAAGACCAACACTCATGTTTGAACCTTCATCTATATATATTTTCTCTTTTCTATCTGCATTTCAATTAATTTTTTCTTTTGACTTTATCTACCTTACACAAATATATCTTTCCACTGAACTCTCATTTTATTTACTCCTACATAAATTTAATTGATAATCTTTAACTTATTCTATCCTATATTTAAATGTATGTTAGTCATGAACCTTGAAGCGTTTCAAACCGTGTCGTTTCATAAATAACTTATTCAGTTCTAAAAAAATAGATCCCTTTTCCTGGTTAAAAAGTTTTTTATTCGTCTCTAATCTCAAAAATTCCATATCTTTTAAATTTACATATTTTACCTTGTTAATCCTATTACATTATTTTACTGTAGTTGACATATCTTTCGTAGGTGCGGGTGACTACGACCTAACCTAAAAGTTTTACTACAAACAGTATCGGAACCAACCTAACATTATTGGGAGAAGAATCTTCTGACCTATCCTAACTTAGAGAGATTCCGTATAACCTAGTCCAACCAGGAGGGGTTTGCGGCTAACCTAATATTGGTGGTGGGCCGTGGGAGAAGGTCGTGGGAGATGGGCGAGAGGTAATGGGAGGTGGAAGGTATTAGGTGTGTAACGGGAGGTGGGAAGTGGGTGATGCAATGTCTAACTAAGGTTTGTTAACCAGAAGAAATAGTCATTTAACCACATCCAACTACTGGTTAGAAAAGGATATAGAAGACGAACTCGTAGATGCAAATTTAAAAATAAGAATTAAAGTGGTTAAGTTATGATGATCTAATTTTGTATAGGTTTAGTAGTTCAAGTATAGCGAAAAAAATTAAATCTGTGGAGTTTTTTACAAAGAGGAATAGCCAATGACCAGTTTTGCGTTTCCCTTTGCAAAGAGAAACATGCTTATTTGATGAGCTGCAATCACAGCAAAACCGGTCATTGGCTATTTTTGTTTTTTTGTAAAATAACCAACAGATTTTATTTTCGTTCGCAAACTTGAACTATGCATCTCCAGAGAAAATTAGATCATCATTATTACGCTAGAAGTGCATTAACTTCTGTCCACGATGGTCCCCAGTAACATTAGGTGCAGTACCTTCTTAGAAAGTTTGTTAATGCTATAGTGAATAACAGGTCATCTATTATATTAGCCTTGGTTAAGTTACAATATCCAAAAAGTAAATATAAAGAATTTGCGGGCGTGTGTTGCTGTGTTCCGACTCGTTGAAGTGCAAAATAGAAACAAAGATGCATATTATTTATTAGAGAGCTTTTCTAAAAAACTAATTTTAATGGGTAGCACCATAAAGAATGATCACAAAATGAGTCCTAAATTACCCAAAATGACCCCCAAATTACCCAAAATAACCCCAGAAGCAAGACTTTGCTTTAAACCCTAAGCCTATGCCCGGCCGACGGATCAATTTCGTACACACGTATATTCTTGTGTTGAATGATAAGAAATTATACTTTCAAAATGCGTTGTTACCTTCGAGCAGGCGAAACGTGTGCGGCTGTAGTTGGGAGGCGGTACCGACTGAGATTGATATGGGTGCCTGTATATCGACTGATCACACTGTATCAACTCTTCCATAAATTTAATTCTTATTAGTAATATTTCTAAAGCAAATAAGCATATCTACAATATAGTAAGTGACGGCGTTGGCGTCGGCTAGGCGCCTCTCTTTCTCCCTCTTTATTTCTTTCTCTCTCTCTCTCTCTCTCTCTCTCTCTCTCTTACTGCTTAAAAGTTTGTGCAGTCTTGCAAGGACAGCGTCCGTACATGGGTGCTGATGCAGCCGTCCCGATAGATAGTGGCGTCGGTGTCATCGTCCGCGTTGATTTTGAGTCTTTCTCTCTAATGCTTAGAAGTTTGTTGTGGTCTGCAGGGACAGCGTCCGTGCATGATTTTTCTAGCCTTGGCAATGTGGACTGGTTAATGCTGGTATTGACGCCGACTTGGCGGATTTCTTTTAATTCTAGCACGACTACCCTGGGTAATGAAGTCGCTGGCTCGAAGAAAGTTATAGATTGCCCCGGGCTATTGGAAGCGTCGGCTTGACGATTCGGAGATCTCGGAATACAGGAAGCGCCAAAACGTTGTGGTGTGTCTCCACGGGCTAGTGAAAATGCCGGTTCTACAATAATACTGACCCCGGGGATAGTGGAAGTGCCAGATACTGGCTATAAGTCTCCCGGGGCTAGTTAAACCGCCAGTTTGACGTTACAATGCATTTCAGTCTAGAGGAAGCGCCGAGATGCTGGTTCCAAGATAGTGCAAGCGCTAGAACTACTGCCCCACCACCAGGCTAGTGGAAGCGCTAGTCGAGGACCAGTGAGACCGGCTACAGCTACTCGATCCTGAACCTCTCAGGTCCAACTTCCTGTTACTGCATTAATCTAGTCGATTCTGGCTGTCTCGTTGCAAACTGATTTTACTGCTTTATAATGCTTTAATTCTCTGCTCGCAGAGGGTGTGAAATCGTTTCTTCACGCCAGTCTTGCTGGCGGGAGGATAAGTGTATCTAGTGTATGTGTTCACGGCTTAGCCAACTAATATGCTTATGGGTGTTTTGTTGTGTTTCTGTAGGTTTCCGTCCAGCGGAGGTGCCAAGCGTTGAATGTGTTTGATATCTGAGTTGTCGATTTTCTCTTATGTACTTGACGCCAGCGTCTTGCAGTGGTTTTTAGTGTTTGTAGCCTGAGGTCCTGTCTTAGGGTTTTATTTCTGACGAACCATGGTGCTTTGATAATTCTCCAAAAAGTCTTGTTTTGGAGTGCTTCCAGTTTGGTTTTGTTTGTGTTTAAAATGTAGGTGTACTATACCGCCGATGCGTAACTCAGTATTGGTCGTAAGTATATCTAGTAAGCCTGGAGTTTGATATCCATTGGTAGTCTATTTTTGTGGGCGAGTATTCCGAGGATAAAGCTTTTTGTTCTTCGGGCTGTGTTTGTTGTTTCAGTTGCCTGTTTGTTGAACGTTTTATTGATTGGTTCCAAACTAGCTCCTGGTTTTCTAGCGTCGGTGGTGTTTGTTTGTTTGGCATGCGTCTGGAGAATATTATGGCTTCAGTCTTCTAAACGTTTAGTTTAATTTTTACTGTTGGAACGAATCCGGTATCTATATTAGTATTTTAACTGTTGTTTCCTTAAGTTTTGTCCGGATGTCAGGAGCAGGGTGTCGTCGGCGTACATGGTAGAGAAGATTCTTTGGAGGTATAGTAGGTCTTAAATGTATGCACTAAATGGTGTCGGTGAAAGGAAGCCTCCTTGTGGAACGCCGGATGTGACGGCTGTCTTCTACCTTCACCTGTATTTTACTGTTAGTCAGGTGACTTTGTATTAACTGGTTGTTAGGTGTCGGAAGGATGTTGATGGTAGCAAGTTTAAACAACAGTCCATTGATCCATACCTTGTCAAAGGAGTTTTTGAAGTTCAAGGCGATGGCGACTGTGGTTAGTCCTCGGTTGTAGTTGGCGGCTATGTTGTTTATTACCCGAATGGCTTGTAATGTGGTGGGGTGTTGCTGCTTTAATTCGTATTGTTCTAATCGGTCTTTCAGCAATAGTCTCCGTCATATCAGTACTAATCGTTGGAAGACTTTGGATATCGTGGTCAGTAGGGAGATTGGTCTGTGGTTTTCGGCTTCCATCCTCATCTTCCCTGGTTTTGAAACCATGGCCACTATTGCCGTTTTCCATAAATCTGGAAAATATTTGTGGTTGAACATGCTGTTGAAGATTTTTGTGATGAACGCCAATGTCTTCTTTGTGGCATGTTTTAGAGCCATGTGCGTGATGTCGTCCTTTTCTGGGGCTTTCCTGTTACTTTGTCTGTTAATAGCTTGTTTTATCTCTTGTGGAGTGATGTGTTGGATGTCATTTTCCGCCGGTGCTTACAGTATCTGATATAATGCTCTGTTTATAAAGTTGGTGAATGTATTGTTGGTTGTTGGATTTTCTGAAAACGTTTTTTGGAAAACTTCTGCAAATTTGGCTGCTCGTTCTTCAGCGGTGTACAGCAATCCGTTTTCTCCTTAGGTGCGAGGCCAAGTCCGACCGGTCAGTGCTTCTTCTTTTATCCTTTGCTGGGTAAAGCGAGCAATCTCATTGGTTGCTCCATTCTGGCTCAAATAGAAACGGAGGGTTTCTATTGGTCGAAAGGCGTGGTTATCTTGATTGAGTGTTTATGGTGGTAGGTCTATAAATATAGATGTGTAGTCGCGCGCGCACCGGTTGTGAGTTGTGCTTTGGCGCGAGAAGTAACCGTATCGCATCGTTCTTCAAAGTTCTTCAAAGCTCTCCGCACCTACAGCTTGGCTTAGGCTAAGTCTACTTGTACTTTTAGTACATTAAATAAGAATTCAACTTATAAGAACTATTAAACATTGCTCTTCTCAGGGCGATGGACGGGACGAACCCGAGGCGTGCTTCGGTGACTTTCACAACAGACAGCGACATGGACGCAGAAATGATCAAGTTACGACGACAACGGGAACAGCATTCCGATCCCGAAACTGTGACGAAACGCACCCGCAAGACTGCTGAGAAACTGACCGACAAACAATATACAATCGTGCCCGACGTACCATCCGGTGAGCCGACGAAGACGACACCCATTTCCTACGCAACTGCAACTTCCAGTCAACCAACTACGAGCACTTCAACTTCAACATCAAGACCAATGACCGCAAATGCTACAAACAAGACGCCAACGGTAAGTAACAGAATCCCGCCCATTTTTATCGCCACATTTCCGGACTTTATAAAACACGCACGAGAAATGAAACGAATTACTAAACGCGACCTGAATATACGAGCAACTGGACTTGGTGCACGAATCCACGCGGCTGACGCAGACGAATTCCGTTTCGCACAAGACTATTTGAAAAAACACGCCATCGAATTTCACACCTACGGACTGAAGACCGAACGACAACTTAAGGTTGTAATACAAGGACTTGCCGCGACCATCACTCCCGAAGACGTTACAAACGAACTACTGGAAAGAAAATTTAATGTCGAGCACGTTACGAGACTACAGTCCAAAGAAAAACAATACAGTAACACGTTCCTCGTTATCTTAAAAAATGAACCGACATCACAGACGATCTACGACATTCACGAACTACTATACTGCCACGGCGTTAGAGTTGCTGCCTTCCAGTCGAGGGTGGAGATACCGCAGTGTTTTGCCTGCCAACGATTCGGACACTCCAGTTTGAACTGCGGATACCGACCTCGCTGCATCAAATGCAGCAAAGAACACTACGCTTCCGAATGTACAAAAAAACGAGAGACGACACCGACATGCGCTAACTGCAGAGGACCTCACCCCGCGAATTACAGAAACTGTCCAGCCTACAAAGACATACTCGACAAGAAAAAGAAGACGCACCAACCACCGGTACCGATACTCGCACAGGATACACCCGACAGCTCCGACTCAGACGAAGAGGAAGGCTGGACGAGAGTCGACCGCAGTAAGAAAACACAACCACGCAAGACCCCACAGGAAGTACCGACAGTACCGACAAAACCGACTGAAACGGTTACGGCAACGACATCCACCGCACACTGTGCACCAGACACAGACAGCTCCTCCGACGTCAGCATGGACAGCACTTCAGTGAAACGTGTGAAACGAAGACGCAGACGTTCCACGAAGACAAAGGTGACAAAAACAACGACACCGACTACCACCGTAACACCTACAACGGAAGTTCGCACCATCCGAAGGACTGCTCCAGCTGCCCCAGCACCTGAAGCAGTCACTCCACAAACGAACACCGACCAGGACAGTAAAATCAAGAAACTACTGAACAAAGCACTACAGTGGACGCAACGACTCATCTCGACCTACATGGCTGGGGAACCCGTTATGCCGCTACTACTAAATGCACTATACGACATTTTCACGGTCCTTAATGAATAAACACCGAACACGACGACAACTGCGACTACTCTCTTGGAACGCCAATGGAATTAAACGCAGACTAACTGAACTACAACACTTCCTGACTGAATTCGACCTCGACATCGCACTACTCGGTGAGACGAAACTAAACCGCAACCACGACCTCAAGATTGCAAATTACACAACGCACAGGAAAGACAGGACCATCGGACCAGGACAAATAACAAGCGGAGGTGTAGCCGTACTTATACACAGACGAATCACGCACTACGCACTTGACCTTCCGCAAACACAGCTAGATGCTGCAGGCGTGGAAATATACGCAGACGGACAACTACTCAGGCTCATCTCCGTATACCGAAGCCCAACAAGAATACTATCGACCCAAGACATCGACAACTTAATGCTCGGAGACACTGCCACGATAATCATGGGTGACTTAAACGCCAAACACACCACATGGGGTTCCAGAATCAACAATAGCGACGGACTGACGCTCTTCACTAACTCGCTGGTAAAGACTTCGACATCACCGGACCAGACACACCGACAAGAATTCCTCCGAATCCAGACCATCAACCTGACGTACTAGACATAACGATAATGAAAAACATACCGTACAACTTCACGACAGAAGTAATACAAGACTTGAGCTCCGACCATCTACCGATACTAACTACGATTCATACAACGCCACATATACAAGAGACGAATAGCACCGTCACATCGACAAACTGGAGGAAATTCAACGAATACCTACAGCATAAAATAACTTCTGGAAACCCGACCGTCGACACACACGAACAAATCGACGCAGCCACAGAATACGTCACTAATTCGTTACAAGAAGCATTAAACCACGGCACAACGACAAGAATCCGGAACACCAACAGACCACGACTTCCTGACTACCTACGCGACATTATCAAGCACAAAAGGAAGTTAGTCCGGAGGTGGCGGATAACGAGGGACCCAGCCATCAAAACCCAACTGAATGCAACACAAGCCTCACTGAAAACCCTACTAGACGAACACAACACCCAACAGTGGACGGAACACATAAACAATGTTCTCGAAACTGAAGGGAACTTACACCGACTCAACAGAGGACTCACAAGAAGACATCGACTATCCAACGCACCACTAGACGGACCAGACGGAAAAATCTACGACACCCGTGAAAAGGCAAACATATTCGCCACTA
This sequence comes from Platerodrilus igneus, assembly GCA_036346225.1. Classification (NCBI taxonomy): domain Eukaryota; kingdom Metazoa; phylum Arthropoda; class Insecta; order Coleoptera; family Lycidae; genus Platerodrilus; species Platerodrilus igneus. The sequence goes on along the minus strand of JARFIW010000165.1, from coordinate 2,511,527 downwards.
CGCTACAAGAAACATTCTTACCGAACCCGACAACGCACCAGCAACACGAAACACAAGTTAACGAAACCATGGACGAAATACTACAAATGAACCCGAACGACCACATACCACTTATAACACCGAAAGACACGAAACAAACCATCCTCAGCAACGCAAACAGAAAAGCACCAGGAAAGGACAACATCACAAACCAAGCACTTAAGAACATCACGAAACGCACGCTAGCATACATCACGAGACTGTTCAACGGAATACTTCTACAACGACATTATCCCACAACATGGAAAACGGCAATCACAGTTATGATTCACAAGACAGGAAAAACAAGGACAAACCCGTCACACTACCGACCGATATCGCTCCTCAGTGCGTTATCCAAGATATTCGAACGACTGCTACTACAGAAACTGAAACATCACCTACGAGACCGACAAGAACAATTCGGCTTCAGAAAAGATCACTCAACGACACTACAAATAATTCACGTCATAGACCACATCGCGGAGAACTACAACAAAGCTCACGTCACGACGGCAGTTTCTCTGGACATACAGAACGCATTCGACAAGGTTTGGCACAGAGGACTCCTGTACAAACTAGCGACTATACACCATGTACCACTACAGTACATACAGCTACTTGACAGCTACCTCACAGACCGAAAACTACAAGTACGAGTAGACGGACAGCTATCGCACGAGATGCCTATCACGGCTGGAGTTCCGCAAGGCGGATGTCTCTCAGCAGCACTGTTCAACGCCTACATACAAGACATACCATGCAACGACAACGTCAAATGCAGACTCTACGCCGACGACACTTTATTCATCACAACAGCACGCCACCCCAGACCAGCGACTCAAAGATTACAACGCCAACTGGACGCCCTACCCGACTGGTTAGGGAAATGGAAAATACAAATCAACGTCGACAAAACTGAAGCCATACTTTTTTCACGACACAGACTACACCCACATCCTCCGCCAACGTTTGGAGGGCAGCGACTTCCGTGGAAAAAGACAATACGATACCTCGGAGTGACAATAGACAGAAACCTCTGTTTCCACAAACACTTAGACGAGACGCTTAAAAAAGCAAGACAGACCAAAGGCTACCTACACCCGATGCTGACATTTAATAACAAACTACCGACAGAAACACGGACCAGAATCTACAAAACGCACATCAGACCGATCATCACCTACGGATCACAGGCATGGCTGACATACCTTTCGAACACAAACTTACGACGCCTAGAGGCACTACAGAACACCATCCTTCGACTGATTACCGGCGCACGGTGGTTCGTCAGAAACGATACGTTACGCAACGACCTTAACATTCCCACAGTATACGAATACTGTAGAACAAACGCCACAAAGACATACCAAACAATAGACGACTCACCACATCCTTCCATACGAGACGTCGCACCGCCACAAGGCACACGACAGACCGTAAAGAAACGACCACGCCGACTACTCGATGTGTAACACAACATCAGACAAACACCCCAGACCGGACCTAGTTGGCTTAATAAAAAAAACAACTAGGACACAACACGAAATTCAGACCACTAGGTGGGAAAAATAGACACCTAGAACACGCGCACGACTAACGATACAGACAAGACAGCAGAAACCACACGGTTAAAGCTGACTACGAGACGTGCCCTGAGAGGGCAGGATCAACCAGGATGCGCGCGCACCTATATAGGACAGGATTTCATGATAGTACGATGATAACCCCCCAAGGTTATAGTTGGAGGAGGGTGGAGTTGTTAATGGCGTTGTTTGTGTACCTAGTGCGATTACCCTGATCTCTGGTGTGTATCTGCTAGCTTTGTGATGGTGAGCCTCCCTCTGGTATTTGACCGTGGTTCCCGGTCTTGACAGCTCGTAACACAGAAAAGTGATTCTCGTGGCGGCATCCTTTCCGACTTGTGACGACTAAGTTTAGCTGTAGTGGGGTTTGATCATTCCCTGAATTAGCATCTGCTAGACTTTAGTTGTGATAACCTACTTCTCGGTGGGAGAGTATTGGTCAGCCGCTGTGTAAGATGGAGCAGGCGGCGTGGTTCAAATGGTGCTCGTTTGTCTGGTCCCAGTACATGGTCTGTCTCTGGTGAGTCGCGTAGTGTACGCAGCCTTGCGTGTAGTTCATTACGACTTACTGATTGATAAGGCATATCTGTCCCAAGATAGCTTCTACTAGATCGGATACTACCATGAAGTCTTCGGTGGCGGTGACCTGGCCGATGCAAAATGGTATGGTCACGAAGCGTAGTACATACATCGGCTGTCTGTTGCCAGCCAGTTATGTGATAGTTCTATCTCTTGTTACTTGAAGTCCATTTTGTATCTGATTTCTTCTAATCAGGTAATGTGCTGATCCGGTGTTGAGTAACGCCTGTGGTAGGTGTTCGTGCACTTTTAGTTGAATTCTGGATAATTCAGCTTTAACGTAGGCAATAATTATGTGATCCGTGTCCTCTGTTGCGGCCGAGCGGTGTGGTAGTGGATTTCGGCCGTTGGTTTGTTTCCCGGCCTCCTTGTGGGACAATCTCTGAGCCAGTGCCGCTGAAGCAGAAGCAGCGACGTAGAAGCAGTTTTTCTCTACCGTCGTCGTTGGATGTCGGGGCTCGTGGTTTGTTGTTAGATGTTTTGCGGTTTGTCTTTTTGATGTTGGAATCTACTTTAGTGAGGCGAATTACTATGTCTAATATGGTGGCCGGCGTGTGGCACTGGATCAGGTTTCGTAGTGTTGGAAGGAGTAGGGTGCCGACCCCCTGGATAGTTCAAGGGTCAGATGCCGTCTATAGATCTCTCCGGGATAGTGGCAGCGCTAGCTTGACATTATGATAAATTTTGGGCTAGGACAAACGCTGAGATGCTAGTTTCAAGCTAGAGCTACTGTCCCTCTACCAGTATCGTCCAATTAGCTTGCTACCGCTGCTGGGGAAAGTTTTAGATCGCGTTATGACTACGCGTGTTGAACACCTAGTGCGAGACAGCGGCGGTTTTAATAACCGACAGTTTGGTTTCGTGGAGGGCAAGTCGACTATCGACGCGTTAGAGTTCGTTGTCGGGGAAATTAAGCAGGCAAGAGATGCCAAAGAGTACTGTGTCGTTGTTGCTTTGGACATTTCAGGAGCATTTGATGCTGCCTGGTGGCCATTAATCGTTTGCGAGTTAGATCGTAGGGGTTGTCCGCGAAACTTGATGTCCTTGGTCAAGAGCTATTTCTCGGGGCGATTAGCACAGGTTGAAATTCCGGGTGAAGTTCTGTCGCGTGAGGTGGAAAGGGGATGCCCGCAAGGGTCATGTTCTGGTCCCACATTTTGGAAGTTGTTGTATGAGAGCATCTTTAGGGTCAAGTTGCCCGCAGGATGCTCAATCGTCGGGTTTGCAGATGACACACTTTTAATTGTAAGATCGAGATTGCTAATGGATATGCGCACAAAACCGAACGAGGCGCTTAATAAATTACACGAATGGTCGCAGGCGGTAAAATTAAAATTTAACACGGCGAAGTCAGAGGCGCTTTATTTCGGCACGAAACCAGGACAGAGACCTCCTAGGTTAGAGCTAGGAGGAGAAAATCCGTTTAAAGATTGTATTACCTACCTCGGCGTCAAGATCGACAATAAATTAAATTGGAAAGCGCACGTACAATACGTAAAAAGTAAGGGCGGCGAAATATCAAATAAAATGATGGCGGCGGCTAAAATAAAGTGGGGTTTCAGGGGCGAATCGCTGAGGACGGTTTATGCCGGAGCAATTGAGCCGGCAATACTGTACGCAGCTTCTGTATGGGCAGAAGGTTGTAAAGTCCTGAAGATGCGTCAATTGACGAGCGTACAACGCATAACCGCGGTAAAAGCGGCGAGGGCGTACAGGACCACCTCCACGGAGGCTGTCCTGGTGATCAGTAGGTCTCTCCCTATCGAATATGTCGTTAGGGAGATTAGAGATAGACGATTAATAAATATAGGAAAAGGGCGCGAAATTATCGAAGATCTTAATCTTGGTAATAGGGAAATTGCAAGAAAGATTGTTGTATCTGAGTTAGGGCACCCGGCTGATATTAGAGGGATCGAGTTTGTCGAAGGTGATGAGGACGCGATGGGTATCAGAATTTATACGGACGGTTCACGTATGGACGATGGGCAAGCAGGCGTGGCGTTTGTCGTGTATAAGCAGGAAAGGGAGGTGTTTCGGTTTCAAACCAAACTCGCGAACTGGTGCACTATCTTCCAGTGCGAATTGGTAGCCATACGAGAGGCTATCGATTACGTAATAAACCATACGGGCAGAGACGAGTATTATATAATCAGTGATAGTAAATCGGCGCTAACGGCTTTAACAAACATGAACACCTCGACAGATCTCCAAGCGGACGTCTGGAGGATAGCGCGTACGGCGCTAGAGTTTCGACGTTTAAAGTTCTGTTGGGTCAGGTCGCACAATGGTAACGTAGGAAACGATAGGGCTGACGAATTAGCTAAAGAGGCCGCGACGGGCGACTTTCGAATATCACATTCGTCGATACCGAGGTCTTTAATCAAAAGAAAGCTGCGCGAAAAATCAATTCGACAATGGGAAGAGAGGTGGAACAACGCTGCCACGGGCAGGTTGACCCACAAATTCATACCGAGCATAGAAGCCAGGGGTAAGATCGAGGTTAAGCTCGATCACAAAATGGTGCAGTTGATAACAGGGCACGGCGCCCTGAAGGCGTATTTACAAAGGTTCGGTCTAACCAATAGCGACCGCTGCAAATGCGGTGAGGGCGCGGAAAGCGCAGAGCACGTGCTCTTCGACTGCCCGCTTGAGGCGGGAAATCGAGGGTTGGCTGATAGCAAACTAGCTATCCTAGGTCTGGCATGGCCAAAGAGCCTAGAGGAAGTCGGAGAAGTGGTTAACCAGAAGGCGTTCTGGACAGCCTTAAAAGAATTCGCGGGAAGGGTCGCGAGATTAGACAATCAATGACGACCGCGTGTAAAAATTCGGTGGGGTTGGTGGGAGGATTGAAAATTTTAGATTGACTTGGCGTGAGTAAGGATACGAGCATAACCAAAACCTGATATTAAAAAAAAAAAAAAAAAAAGATAATTATACCAAAATGTCCAATATGCACGAGAAACCCCACTCCATTAATACAATCACTGCCTATCTTCATAATTATGTGCGGAAAATCGGGAATAAATAATACCAAATAAACAATAACAAATAAATCATAAACCCTCATTAAATTAAATCAATAAAGTAAACAAGGATAATAAAACAGAGTGCAACCGCGCATCCCCCAGGACTTGAAAGTGAAGTGATAGTGATAGTGATTGTGATCCCCAAAACATTTAGTGCATACCCACCAGGACTTTAGCAGTGCACCCCGTCCCACCTTTAGAAGTAAGTTACAGACGACCAGATCTTCGGATGCTGGAGAATTTTATTATCGAGGTAAGACTTAAAATGTGGCGGCTGTACTCGCACAAGCATTGATTTACATTAATTAGTAGTTTTGAAATAATTTAAGAAGCACGTTTGGTGTGTAAAGGCGCTAGCCGACATAATGCTTGTGCGAGTGCACCTGATAAATAGGGTGATGCTTTCGCTATTTTGTGCACTGCTATATGCTTAACGCTTATTAAACATTTATTTATATATTTACATAATTATATTTATTTATATTTTATATTTACACTTTATATTTATTTATATATAGCATGTATTATGTGGCTTATTTGTTTTGTTTGACGTTCTGTCGCCATTTTGGTTGCAGTATATATTTGGGAAGGACGAGCAGAATTGCGAAGATTGTAATCATAATGTAAATCAGTTAGGGAACGATAGGAAAGCTAGGGATGGATTTAAATTAGTTAGCTAGATTTGGATAGTTTTAAGACGACCCTTCAGGTCGCACTGGTAAGCAGAACCGGCGTCTGCTATCCGGTATTACGGATCCCTCCCTCTCATTTTGCTTGTTGATCGGGTACACTCGAAAGTCAGCGCTAGGGATACCATTATTTACAACCCTGTTTTTAGTTTTTGTTTTGTTTTTGTTCCAGTTTTTGTCAGATTTTTAGGTTTATTAGATTGTTAGAGTTTGTTAGGTTTGTTAGATTTTTAGGTTTGTTAGATTTTTATTTAGTTTTTATTTAGGGTGAATCAACTATGAAGTAAGAATAAATTAGGAGCACGACTATTTTTCGCGTTTAAACCCAATGTAGTACCTCCGGGTGGAGCATTGGGGACGTGGCCGCAAGTATAGCGGCCCTAATTCAAATTATAATGTCCCTCTACCAGGACTTTCTAGTTACCGCTTGAAGCAAGCGGACGTGTTTTGCAGAGCTTCGCTTCAGCAACTAAAAAGTAAGTTTTTATCTAGGGTTTTTGCTATTTATTTTTATATTATTTTATTTAAAGCTTTGCTTTTTATTGTGTTTTATTTTCAACGAACATCGTTCGTTTATGAAATCTATTTGTCTGTGTGTCTGTCTGTCTGTGTGTCCAAGGCTTTTTTAATGGTCGGACATCAATGTGTGATACATCAATCGATTCAGCTCGGTGTCCAGAGCTTATGTTTTGATGTCAGTTAAAATCGGGCCACGGGGACGCCGAGCCCCCGGGAAAATCCACAGGGATAATTAAAATTTTAAATAAGTTTAAAATCAATATGCGACACATATTTGAACAATTTATGGCATTTCATGCCAATTATTCCAATATTATAGACATTGTTTACACTTAAATTTTGATTACCGAAAATAATTAGATTCATATAAAAAAAAAATTCTTATCTTATTGATGAGAACTAATATATAGCTTTTAAAATATTTATTCAATAAAATAAAATATATTAAAATGTCTCTTTTGTTGTTTATAAATTTTTGTTTTTATCTGAATACTTATAATTATTACAACATAATAATTTTAATTTTTTTAATTTGTTTTAAAATAAGTCTACATTTGGAAGTTTGTTGCGACAATGCTTTGCATTTTCAACTTGTTATAATTGTGTGGCATTAAGTTTTAAATACAGGGCAGTAAAATAAAATTTTAAAAACAAAATTTAAACCGAATAAATATTAAATAAATCCCGTTTTTCTTTGTAATTTAAATTAAAATCCGCGTTTTAACTAACTAAATTTCGGGATAATAAACCAATAATCTAATAAACAAATACTCAAAAATAATTTTGAAATAACTTAAAAAAGCGTTTTTAATAAATTTAAAATAAAAACCCCGTAAATCGAGTTAAAAAGCCGGGTAAAACAATCAAAAAGTGTGGAATTTTTTATAGTGCGTGTATAATCAAATAATAACCTAAAAACAAAAATCTAGGTCCTTTTAAATCAAATAAATAATGCAAAAACTGTAAATTTTAAAACAATTTTAATATAAATTTTCCGTAATTTAAGTACACGCGCACTTAAAGAATCCTTTAAAACGATTTTTGGTGTAATTAAAAAGTGTAACAGTTGAAGATCGTGCTAGTTACCGAGTGATAAGTGGAAAGTACGTTTCCGGTAACCGCATTCCGATAGCGCTTGGCCTTATTTGTTAATTACAAAGTTAAAATATAGTGTTGTTATTTATAAATTAGACATTTTGAAGTAATTAGTTTATTTAAATTTGATTTGGCGGTTTTAAAAATTTTAAATAAATAAATAGTGTTTTTTACGGTACTTTGAATCGAGATATTTTTATTGGGTTAGCAAATTTATTTGGTTCCAGTTGTTATTTTGACGTTTAGTGCTTGTTGAATTTTGTTAAAATTTGATATTTAATTGGGCGGTCGGAATTTTAAGTAAATAAATACAAGATTGTTACGGTCACCTTTAACCAAAATATTTTTATTGGACCAACGTTTTGCGTTCTGCTAGCGTCGTTCTTTTAGCGCCGTAACGGTCGGGTTGTTTTTTGAGCTGCGTTTTAGGTTGTCATTCATTGTTGTTAGTTTTGTTAGCATGGTGGTACACCGCGATGAGGAGCCGCTGCCCAGGAGGAAGAGGGGCGATCGGTCGGAGTCTGCTAGGTTGGAGGCTGAGGGCGCTGTTGGGGAGAAACAGCTTAAGGTAGTGTTTAAGGACGTCATGTTAGAGACGCAGGAGGAGGTACAGGAGGTAGAGGAGCCTGTGTCTGCGGTGGTCGTGTCGGAGGGTCGGGGCCTCCCGTGGTGGTTGCGGCGCCAGAATTGCCTTCTACTTCGAGAGCCCAGCGCACGATGTCGACTAGAAGCAACGTTAGCGTTGATGCTAGCGACCTCGATGAGGTGGAGCTCTTGAAGTTCAGGGTGAGGAAGGCGCACGCTGCCGCCTATGGGTGGGTGCCGACGACTTCCGCCACTATCGTCGTGGAGGACAAAAAGATGGTTCGGCACGCCGTGGATGATATCCGCGACGTTACGAACCAACTTATAGGCGCTTCGTCTTTGCTTAGATAGTCCTGGGAGAGCTGGTGTTGTCGGGGGAAATCCAGCGGTGGTTGCTTCTGTTTCAGGGCAGCAGTGTTCCCGGGGCCAGGAGGTGCCGATACCGCGGAAGGCGTCGTATGCTGCTGCAGGTGCAACGCCTACTTTTGCAGTTAGGGTCGACACCATGCCAGGGGAGATATGACGTCATGTCGACCCTGAAGAAAAAGGTCGATCCCGCTCGTGATGGTTTTGTTGTGGTCGGAGCTCGTAGGACTCGCAGGGGCGGTGTAGTAGTAGAATGTGCAGGTCGAGAAGATGCGAAGAAATTGCAGTCGAAGGTTGTCGGTCACTGCAAAGAGCTCGTGGCGAAGACCATCAAGAAGAAACGTCCACGGGTCGTTCTTCCGGGGGTCAAAGCGAGGATGAAGGCGGAAGAGCTGGTGCGGTTGATCGCAAGCCAGAATCCCCGCTTCGGCGATTTGAAGATCGAAGACCACCTGAGGGAGAAATTTAGGTTTGGCGGAAAGGGCCCTAGGGATCTCTTCATCAACGTAGTCTTCGAAGTGACCCCCACACTTCGGAGACGCATATTAGCTGATGCTATTAACCTCGGGTGGCGAAGAGTCTGGGCCCGGGACCACTTCTCAATGACCCAGTGCTACAGGTGCTAAGAGTACGGCCATAGATCGATGGAGTGCAGGGAGAAGGTACAGTGGTGCGGTAACTGTGCCGAAGTCGGACACGAGTTTAAGAATTGCCGGAGGGCAGTCCCCTGCTGTGTGGTTTGCGCTAGGTCAAACGACAGAAGTGGCGGTGGCACGAAAGTCGTTACGCGCCACGATGCCAAGTCGAGTAGATGCCCCACGATGCTGAGATTGAAGAACGCAATCACACGGAATATCGATTATGGACCGTGAAAAAAAACAAAGATTTAAAAGAAGCAAGAAGATAAAATTCGCGCAATTAAATCTCGGGAAAGGAAAAGAGGCAACAAATAACTTCGTAAAGTTATTCTCCGAAAATAATATCGACATCGGGCTTATACAGGAACCGCACCTGCATGGCCACAAAATAACAGGTTTTGGGAAGGGGCTTACCGTATTAAACGCGAATGGTGAACGACCGCGTAGCGGGATAATAATAAATAATGGGGCGTGCGCCGGAATTATATTAAATAATTTATCGAACGAATTTTTAACGACGGCCGAAATCAAATCAGGGGGACATACGTTCTACGTTATAAACGCGTAACTCCCGCCGGTCGATTCCCGGCGGGAAAATCCCCAAACCGAAGACTTGATAACTCAAGTAGATAATATTATTCGTAAAATCGGCAGAATAAAAATCTAATCATTGGGGGAGATTTTAATGCCAAGTCGCCATTATGGGGCAGCCCTATCGAAGACGATAGAGGCTCGCAGGTTGCTGATTTTTTTACGGAATGGGACCTTAGTGTGATAAACACTAATGATTCACCTACGTTTGAGGGGCATAGAGGCAGCAGTTTTATAGATATTACTGCAGTCTCGCACGAAATGTTAGAAACGATTTGTAATTGGAAATTAAGGTCGGACGAGGAAACGCTCTCTGACCATAAATTAATAATATGGGACGTTGAAACCAAAACAAGCGCAAACGAGCAGCTAACTATATGTCCTCGGTTCTGTAATAAAAAAGCAAATTGGGAGCGATTTAAACAAAAATTTGGCGAAAGTATCCTTGTGCTCGAAAATGAGCTATTTAACTGCCGAGAGGCAAACGAAGTGTAAACACTCGCGAAAAAATTAAACGACGCGGTGATAGACGCGTCGTCGTATTCCATGCCACAAAAGAGGACATTTAAAGCCAGCGTACCCTGGTGGACTCGGGAGCTAACCACCAAGCGGGCAGAAACGCGTAACCTAAGACGCCGCTATCAGCGCGCCTCGGGAGATATAAGAGAACAACGGAGAATAGAATACAATCAAAGTTACCGCGAATATAAAATATTAATAGAAGAAACGCGAACAAATAAATTTAAAGAATTCTGTACGTGAAACTCAGAGAAAGAACCCTGGGGAACCGCATACCGCGTAATTAGAGGAAAACAACAAAAAATCGCGCTCAGTAATATAAAGAAAACAAATGGCGAATACACGGAAGGTTTTAAAACCACGGCGGAATATTTACTAGAGAAATTTTTCCCATCGGATAATCCCGAGGGGGATAAAGAGTCGCACGATTTAGTACGTCGGGAAGCTGCAGAGGCGCATGGAACAGGTGCCGATAAGGCAATCCTAGTTTACGAGGTTGTCAGGGCTCTTAGGAGGATGAACCCTAAGAAGGCACCGGGGCATGATGGAATCACTTCAGACGCAGCTCTGGAGACGTTCCTATTAGCCCCGTGCGTCTTTGTCGGGTTGTTTAATCTTTGTTTAGAAAGGGGCGTTTTTTCGCGTTGCCGGAAAATCCAGAACGTGAAATTTATACCTAAACCTAAAAAGGCGGATGCGTCAGATCCGGGCAACTATCATCCAATTAGCTTGCTACCGGTGCTGGGGAAAGTTTTAGATCGCGTTATGACTACGCGTGTTGAGCACCTAGTGCGAGACAGCGGCGGTTTTAATAACCGACAGTTTGGTTTCGTGGAGGGCAAGTCGACTATCGACGCGTTAGAGTTCGTTGTCGGGGAAATAAAGCAGGCGAGAGATGCTAAAGAATACTGTGTCGTTGTTGCTTTGGACATTTCAGGAACATTTGATGCTGCCTGGTGGCCATTAATCGTTTGCGAGTTAGATCGTAGGGGTTGTCCGCGAAATTTGATGTCTTTGGTCAAGAGTTATTTCTCGGGGCGATTGGCACAGGTTGAAATTCCGGGTGAAGTTCTGTCGCGTGAGGTGGAAAGGGGATGCCCGCGGGGGTCATGTTCTGGTCCCACATTTTGGAAGTTGTTGTATGAAAGCATCTTTAGGGTCAAGTTGCCCGCAGGATGCTCAATCGGTGGGTTTGCGGATGACACGCTTTTAATTGTAAGATCGAGATTGTTAATGGATATGCGCACAAAACCGAACGAGGCGCTTAATAAATTACACGAATGGTCGCAGGCGGTAAAATTAAAATTCAACACGGCGAAGTCAGAGGCGCTTTATTTCGGCACGAAACCAAAACAGAGACCTCCTAAGCTAGAGCTAGGAGGGGAGAAAATCCCGTTTAAAGATTGTATTACCTACCTCGGCGTCAAGATCGACGATAAATTAAATTGGAAAGCGCACATACAATACGTTAAAAGTAAGGGCGGCGAAATATCAAATAAAATGATGGCGCGGCTAAAATAAAGTGGGGTTTCAGGGGCGAATCGCTGAGGACGGTTTATGCCGGAGCAATTGAGCCGGCAATGCTGTACGCAGTATCTGTATGGGCAGAAGGTTGTAAAGTGATGGAGGTGCGTCAATTGACGAGCGTACAACGCATAACCGCGGTAAAAGCGGCGAGGACGTACAGGACCACCTCCACGGAGGCGGTCCTGGTGATCAGTAGGACTCTCCCTATCGAATATGTCGTTAGGGAGATTAGAGATAGGCGATTAATAAATATAGGAAAAGGGCGCGAAATTAATCAAGATCTTAATCTTGGTAATAGGGAAATTGCAAGAAAGATCGTTGTATCTGAGTTGGGGCACCCGGCTGATATTAGAGGGATCGAGTTTGTCGTAGGTAATGAGGACGCGATGGGTATCAGAATTTATACGGACGGTTTACGTATGGACGATGGGCCAGCAGGCGCGGCGTTTGTCGTGTATAAGCTGAAAAGGGAGGTGTTTCGGTTTCAAACCAAACTCACGAACTGGAGCACAATTTTCCAGTGCGAATTGGTAGCCATACGAGAGGCTATCGATTACGTAATAAACCATACGGGCAGAAACGAGTATTATATAATCAGCGATAGTAAATCGGCGCTGACGGTTTTAACAAACATGATCACCTCGACTGACCTCCAAGCGGACGTCTGGAGAATAGCGCGTACGGCGCTCAAGTTTCGACGTTTAAAGTTCTGTTGGGTCAGGTCACACAATGGTAACGTAGGAAACGATAGGACTGATGAATTACCTAAAGAGGCCGCGACGGGAGACTTTCGAATATCACATTCGTCGATACCGAAGTCTTTGATTAAAAGAAAGCTGCGTGAAAAGTCAATTCGACAATGGGAAGCAAGATCGAACAACGCTGCCACGGGCAGGTTGACCCCCAAATTCATACCGAGCTTTGAAGCTAGAGGCAAGATAAAACTCGATCATAAAATGGTTCAGTTGATAACAGGGCACGGCGCCCTGAAAGCGTATTTACATAGGTTCGGGTTAACCAACAACGACCGCTGCGAATGCGGTGAGGGCGCAGAAAGCGCAGAGCACGTGCTCTTCGACTGCCCGCTTGAGGCGGGAAATCGAGGGTTGGCTAACTGCAAACTAGCTATCCTAGGTCTGGCATGGCCAAACAGCCTACAGGAATTCGGGGAAGTGGTTAACCAGAAGGCGTTCTGGACAGCCTTAAAAGAATTCGCGGGAAGGGTCACGAGATTAGACAGTGACAACCGCGTGTAAATTCGGTGGGGTTGGTGGGAGGATTGAAAAGTTTTAGATTGACTTGGTGTGAGCAAGGATACGAGCAATGAAATAACCAAAACCTGATTTAAAAAAGTAAATAAATAAATAAATAAATTAAAAAAAAAAATTAACATGATAATTATATCCAAATGTCCAATATGCGCGAGAAATTCCCACACCACTAATACAATCACTGCCTAACTTCATAATTATGCGCGGAAAAATCGGGAAATCGGGAATAAATAATAACAAATAAACAATAACATATAAATCAGAAACCCTAATTAAATTAAATCAATAAAATAAACATAGATAATAAAATAGAGTGAAACCGCGCATCCCCCCAGGACTTGAAAGTGAAGTGATAGTGATAGTGATTGTGATCCCCCCAGAACATTTAGTGCATACCCACCCGGACTTTAGCAGTGCACCCCATCTTCCCCTTAGAAGTAAGTTACAGTTAGATGTAGGCAGACGACCAGATCTTCAGATGCTGGAGAATTTTATTATCGAGGTAAGACTTAAATTGTGGCGGCTGTACTCGCACAAGCATTGATTTACATTAATTAGTAGTTTTTGAAATAATTTAACAAGCACGTTTTGTGCGTAATGGCGCTAGCCGACATAATGCTTGTGCGAGTGCACCTGATAAATAGGCTGATGCTTTTGCTATTTTGTGCACTGCTATATGCTTAACGCTTATTAAACGTTTACTATTATATTTATATAATTATATTTATTTATATTTTATATTTACACTTTATATTTATTAGCATGTATTGTAGTATTTTGTGGCATATTTGTTTTGTTTGACGTTCTGTCGCCATTTTGGTTGCAGTATATATTTGAGAAGAAAGAGTAGAATTGGGAAGATTGTAATCATAATATAAATCAGTTAGGGAATGATAGGGAAAGCTAGAGATGGATTTAAATTAGTTAGCTAGATTTGGATAGTTTTAAGACAACCCTTCAGGTCGCACTGGTAAGCAGAGTCGGCGTCTGCTATCCGGTATTACGGATCCCTCCCCCTCTCATTTTTTCTTGTGTCTTGTTGATCGGGTACACTCCAAACTCAGCGCTAGGGATACCATTATTTAAACCCTGTTTTTAGTTTTTGTTTTTAGTTTTTGTTTCAGTTTGTCAGATTTTTAGTTTTGTTAGATTGTTAGGTTTGTTAGATTTTAGGTTTGTTAGATTTTTATTTAGATTTTTATCTAGGGTGGATTAATTATGAAGTTAGGATTAATAAGAAGCACAATTATTTTCGCGTTTAAACCTAATGTAGTACCTCCGGGTGGAGCATTGGGGACGTGGCCGCAAGTATAGCGGCCCTTATTCAAATTATAATGTCCCTCTACCAGGCTAGTGAAAGCGGTAGGCGAGGACCAGTGAGACCGGTTGGTTAGTGCTCCTTCTTTTATCCTTTACTAGAAAAAGCGAGCAATTCCATTGGTTTCCCCATTCTGACTCGAATAGAAACGAAATGTTCCTATTTTGTGTGAGGCGTGGTTGCCTTGATTGAGTGTTCTTGGTTGTGGTCTATAGATATAGTTTCGTAGGTCGCGCACACCATTATATAGGACATGCTTTCGGAGTGATAAGATGGCAATAGCGTTTATGAATTCGGGAAAGCCGCAAGTACATAGCTGATCCTTATTATAATAGCGCCAGTATTTAGTAAGCAAGTGCAGTTCTTACATACCTTTATTGTATTGTGTATGGATTTGTTTTAAATGAGCTAAGTTGACTTGAGTAGCGGTACGAGTTTGTCGTTAAACCATTATAACTGTAGTAAGAAGATCCTTATGCAGTAAATAAGCGAACCCTTAGAGACAATGCACTAATCTTTGAGTGGGGGAAATAGATGGGGTAACAGAACTTGTTATTGACGGAATTAGAGAAATATACAAGGAACGGGCAAATAATGCATATAATTCTCTAAAATTAATTTATTGGAAGATGGCAAATTGGCAAATGTGTGCACGTATTCGGTATAACCTGCTGGATTAGAGTGTAAGTTGAAGAGAAATTTAGCGGGCCGGAGCTGGAGTAGACCACTCGTCAACAAAATTCTTATGCGAAAATTAATATGTGTTGTAGGCTCGAACAATTAGATTGTAAAACAAAACTTATTATTGCTGAGATTAAGGAAGCGGAGTACAGGAACAAATTTGTTGTAATTTATACTTTAAAAACGAAACAGGCTGTACGTATCAAATTATTGGTTACAAAAGAAAATACAAGAAGAAAATGTACATTCAAACTATATAATAAGACATAAATAAGATAAGCTAAGAGTAATTTAAATAAAAATAAGGAAATGGTAGGGTGTTGTGTATAGAAATACATCTATTGTATAATATATTTTATATTATCTAAATAAAAATTAAAATTAGAGTTTGCTTATTATTTATAGGTTTTCCCGCACAATTAAGGAAAGTATACTTAAACGATGACAATGAAAGGTAGTTGATAACATAGCAACGTCCATTTATTACCTATATGACGTATTAAAATAAGATGAATAAATTATTAGTGGACACGTAATTAATAGTATATTATACGAGGCTATAGTGAAGGCTATTATTCCCGAGAATAAAAGTTGCTACACGAGCGAGCGAGTATAGTAATCATCCGAGGGAATAGTACCCTTTATTATAGCGCGTTATATACTATACTTTATCTACAACTAAGTATCAATATAAGAGAGCATAATTTATATAACTTAACTTTCCAAATTATGGAAATTCTACAATAAATTAGCGAAAACCAACACGGCTAGTTGTTTGTGTTATTGTATTGAGACATAGTATTTGATATTTGGTTTTCAAAGTTTGTTTTAAATTTCAAAGGTATTGCGATTTAATAATATTATTTTCTAGTTTGTCTGTAAGAGGGAATAAAGAGCCATTATTCCCTCTGCTCTTCATTATTCCCTAGCGTGATTAATATATAGCATTATACTGCAAAAACCACAGGTGTAATACGTATGTTATATATTAGTTGTAGATAAATCAATATTATACACACCTTATGTTAATAATCACATGACGTGCAGAAAATATAATTTGTAAGTTATAACAAAGTATTTCTAGAGATTAACATAATTTCAAATAGATAGCTACCAAAGAATTATGTTAATAAGAAATGTATACTCTTTAGCTTTCACTCTGATAATTCCCCTTGGCGTATTAATGTTATAAAATTCTAAGAATTCACATGCGAGTTACGAACGGAAATAAACATGCCTATAGACGAAAATTAACAATTATATATGGACACATCCGACATACATTCGACTTAAACCCGATATATTAAAGTATATAGGGAAGATACCACCTCTGCATCCTTGCAATTCCTTTTACGGTGCTTAGTATGTTGAGTGAACTGGATTGTTTTGGTTTCGACTTGAAAATCGCAGACGAGTCAGTCTTAGTAATACATTTTTACTGCATTATTTTCGCTAATGGAGTTGCAAGTAGCGTTGTATCATATGATTTGAATAACTAGTCTCATGCCGCCGAACAGATCAAACCCCACTTTAATATTATAATAATGTAAATTCGCGGACACTGCGTTCTCGTTAAAATTGCATTTAGTTTTGTCTATCAGTTTATGTACATCTCTTTGTAGAACTCTCATACCCGATTTAATGTCATAATCACTAAAGCTCATTATTCTTCGTGCTGTAAAACGCGTTCGTAATAGTGCTTCTATTCATCAACTAATGCAACGATGGAAAGAGTGGTGTAGTAACACATCTCGGTTGAACATGAGGGTTTTGTGGACGAGGGGTATCTACAAGTCTCGACCGGCGTTTTAACTTGTTAAAAAATGCTGTCTTCTCGCGCTGGTTATACCTGGAGCATTACAGCATTTTATGCCCGTTATAAAATTTACACATATAAAAACTCCATTTGACTGGGAATTGGCAACATCCTCTAAATTCTCGCGCAACTTACTTGACCCTGTCGTAATTAGGTGACAAACGTATTTATTGCTCTTTTGTAATCCGAAAACAAATTGCTTCCAGAATCTATAGCAGATTTATAGTATTAATTAAAATATATACAGTTTGTTGTGTGCATTCTATATCGAAGATGGTAGCGTGGGATTATATCGGGAAACACAAAGAATTTCTGTAATAACAGCTACAAATGTTTCGATTAGATCCAACTCACGCATTCCTTTTATCATATCGCAAAAATACCAGAAATCTTCGGGAAGAATTAATGAGGCACTGCAGGACTACATTGTGTTTTTCATATTTTCGAAAAAAAGAGGTCTTCTACAATCTGACTTATCTAAATGCCAATCTTATGCTCAAGTGAATAAAAATTACAAGTATATTCTTATCAGTTGGAATTGCTTTACTGAATACTCAATTGCTAGAACTTTAAAAAGTAAAACAGGTCCAGAAGTTACAAATACAATGAAAAGTATATTGAGAACGATGCTACACAACAACAATTAAACGGACGAAGGCAAAGAGTTCTGCAACAACAGGTTTAAATAACCCATGCAACAATATAAGATATACTAATATTTCACAAATACTGTAATCTAAGCTGGTATGGCAGAACGTCTTATCAGAACAATTAAAAAGAAGTTCCACTTGCAAAGAAGTTGCAGATTGCTAGAAATTATGAAACAACACCAAACATCGTTCAATTTGAATCATGCCCAGGCTAGCAGAAAAGCGTCCGGTAAGAATTAAACTCCTGATGGTCGACGGAGCTGTTACAAACCAAAAAAAATGCATTGCGTTAGCGATAATGTACGTGTATCAAAATATAAAAGTTTCTGACCAAGGGTATCATCCGAATTCGGGTTCGAAACTGTTTAAAATTGTAAAAATACAGCAAACGAGGTCAATAGCGTATCTACTGGAAAATTTGAAAGAACAGCCAATCCTAGGTGCTCTTTACGCTGGAAAAATTCAGAATTCAGCAGCGCCCGACACGTACCTGGTAGAAAAAGTTATACAATAACGCAACCATGGGCAGAAACAACTGGTTGCATGGCTGAGTGAAAGAATACCTGGAATAAGGAAACAGATTTAACTTAGTATGTATAGGTTCCTCCAATTTTAAACATAAGTTAATCAGACCTCGAAGAAACATGGCTTACATCCTGGATATACAGTCTCCGTGAATATACTCCTGTATTAATGTTCTGTTTGAAATCTATCAGACCTTAAACTAATATCGCTTCTGCTTCTTTAAGTTTTAGATTTAATCTATAGATTCTTCGGATGTTTCTTATGTAATGTTTATATAAAATTGATATGTGCTATTCCTTTTTAGGTCGAACAAATAGCCCTTGCACTCTATAAATCAAACTGGTATGAAAAATACCGACCTGAGCAACGAAGAGCAATGATATTAATTTTCCAACGTTCTAATCAGCGAATGACATTTTCCGTTGCTGGAATGTTTGAAATAAATTCAAGGTCACTTTTAGCGGTAAGTATTTATTTATTTATAAACAATTCGTAAACGTAAACTAAGCAATTTCATCTGAGGGAAATGCATATACTCGGATACGTAAGAAGTTTGAAGTAAAAATAAAAGAGTGTATAAATAACATTAGATAAACATCGACGGTCAAAAATTACCTTTTTGCTACAAAATTTCGTAATTTGCTATTCAGCGCGAGGTGTTATTTTAACACCGCGCCCCTTGTCGAATCCACCATTATGTATGAACCGTGAATCAAATGGATTGTGTGACGTCAAATTTCTACCATTCGAGCGTCAGATTGGTACGTTTATGGGCATGTAAAAAGACCGTATTTGTTTAGCTTTCATCAAATTGTCCGGTCTTGCGCTATCATTCGACATGGTAAATGCACGTCACTTCTCTCGTTCTCAACCTAAGTGTTTCATAGTGCGATTTGGAATGTAGATTGCTGTTTGGGTAGGATTATAAGTACTTTAAAATCTCAGCGACCTCCTCATATACCCCAAATATTACTGAAAATACCAAAAACCAAACTGAGAATACGGTTGTAAATTGATAGTAATACCTACAACAGCGAGGGCGTTACTTCAGTATGATTTAAAAAGCGATGTTACATTATAAATATTTTCTGAACTTTTGTCATACTGAAAAAGACCGGTGGGTGTTCTATAACTTTTACAGGTTCCTTTATTTCACAACTGTCAATAAGTATAAAGCAAAAACATTACTAAATAATTAATTTAGATAATCGTTTTGGCTACGATGCACTGCTCAAAGTTGGATCGGGTCATTTCGGGTCACTTTGCCGGATCGATAGGATACCGCGTCAAGCAAGTGACCGGATTTTGACCCGGAGACACGGTGGGCCTGCGTTAACACGGTATTGATCTGGTGACCCAGTAATGACTCGATAACCTGGTATTGACCCAATTACCCAGTATTGACTTGGTGACCCGGTTTTAAGTCCCAGTAAACAGCGCGGCTGTAAATAAATAAGTACATTTCACAAGAAGCATAAAAAGTATTTTAAAATTGCTTAAGAAACTCGACAGTTAGCAGTTTAGCACATAGCACGGCAACAATTATTTAATCATCATTTATCATTTATCACACATTTTGTCTTTAACTCCAAACTGTACATAATAATTTTCAATTGCACTACTTTTTATACGAGGGGTGCTCAGTGGTGTTGTGCTAATTTTCTTTTTACCGGAATGCGTATATATAATTATATAGACAGGGCCGATCCTGGGTAGGCGGCCGCTCTGTGCGGTCTCATGTCCCAAATTTAACGACGGGGGGAGGGGTTGGTGGTTTCCATGATAATCCTGGCAGCGACGTTTTTTAGGTTTCATGTCCCAAATGTGATGGCGGGGTGGGGGTGGGGGATTTCCCCCAATTTTTGCCCGTCGCCAGGATCGACCCTGTATATAGCATAAAAAGGAAAGGAAACGAAAATCATTACGAAACCCATTTTGTGTATATGTATCAAACCCTTGTTTATAATAATACATATAAAAATTCGTCAAAAATTAGAAGAAAAAAATCAGCAATTCTTTTTAGTTTTTTTTTCAATACGTCAGCCAATTCTCGTTATCAGAAATCATCTTTAGTTCCGGAACGCGTTCCTGTCCAAAAGGGAAGTCCCGGAACGACGTTCCGGAGCGTTCCGTCTCCACAACACCACTGGGGGTGCTCGATATGTATCGGGAATAAGTAACAAAGACAAAACTTAAGGTATGAAAACTTCTTTACTGTTTTTCAAAATATTCTCCACGTTGATTGATACACTTTTGCATACGTTGGAACCAATTTTCATAGCATTTTTTTACGTTCCGATTGAGGTATCTCCAAAACATGGGTTTTGAACGCATCAACCGCCTCTTCTGGTGTGGAAAATCGTTGTCTACGCAGTTTGTTCTTCATGTGTGAGAACATAGTAAAATCATTAGGAGCCAAGTCAGAACTATACGGCGCATGACCCAACAATTCGATGTTCGAAGTGCTAAAATAGTCCCTGGTTTGAGCCGATGTGTGAGAGCTCACATTGTCGTGATGGATAATGATTCGGCGGCGTTGACTCTTTTTCTTATTTCTCCGAAAACTTGTGACAAACAAATGTTTGTATACCAAGCACAGAATTAACTGTTCCACTATCCTCTAAAGCAACGGTCCTGGCAACCATTTTCTTTGAAGTGCTTCGAGCACGGACAAATTTCGTTAGATTTCGTTCATCTTGGAAGACCCACAGTCGACTGTTGTTTACTTTCGGTTTCGTACAAATAAATGCAAGATTTGTTTCCGTATAGATGTTACACACTGTGTGTTTGAAACACAGCAATCGTATTCTTCGAGCATTTGTTTGCACCAATCGACACGAGTCTTTTTTTGAGCGATTGTCAAATTACGTGGGATCCAACACGCACATAGCTTTTTCACAGTTAAATGTTTATGTAATATCGAATGTATGTTCTTCATACTGATGCTTAGGGATGCTTGAATCTCACGATAAGTCACATGACGATCTCACATTATCAATTCCCGCACAGCATCTATATTTTCTGGTACAATAGCTGATTTTGGACGACTTTCATTAAATTCATCCGCTAGCGATCTACGACCACGATCGATTTCACTATACCAACAGTGGTTTTAGTCCGAACTTCTTCCCTAAAAGTTGATTCAGGCAATGTTGTGGAGATAATTCACTTCAGAAATCGTAAAAATCAGTGCACCAAATTGTTCACGATTAATTCCATTTTTTGGCCGAGACGAAATTTTCAACTCAATCAAAACAAAACCAATAGTGTTCATATGGCAAAATGTTTTTAAGTATGTATACTGTCAAAAATTTTCTAAATGTTAAATCAAAAGCGGGTTGCATAAATAAAAGGCATCCTATATAAGCATTAAGCTTAACTTTTATTAATAGTTTAAAAATAAAGTGGACAATTGTGTTTTCAACATTATATACCCAGGTTGCAAATAAGAAAAGATGATCCATTTGCAAAATTCCGTTCATCGTCTAAGTGTATTTCACAACCAAGATGTGCAGTCGATGAAGCAAGGGCAACGAAAACAAACCCTGAAAAAGAATGTTAAGATTTATGAATTATTGCAATATGCTATAAAATTTTTAGTACCATTGATACGTGAAGCTCCCCACCTTGCTAGTTTGTACGTTGTACTACTGTGATTGTTCGCACTCTTGTTTGCTGACAACCAACCTGCAAAGATGTTCTCAAATGTGCAGTGTTTAATAAAGGATCAATATTTACTTTAACTAGTGTTTAGGTTTGTGTGTTATATAAGAGCATGGAGAAAAGTCACAGGTAGCGAGCATTTTGATTCACACAAACAATTCGCCATTCTACGAATGACGGGTACTTCAAGCTAACCAAGGGTATAGAAACCAATTTATGCTACCATTTACTAGAGGGCCCCTACGGCTCCTAACAAAGATATTGAAATTGAAAGTGAAATTCAACAGTAAAAAAACACTGAAAGCCTATTTAGAAACCATTTCTTTACAGTTGAAAACTGCGAGCTCTTCAACCCATTAAAATTGTGGAGAAAACAAAGATATACTATCCCATTATTAAAGTAAAGTTGCACGCCGGTTTTTGTGAAACAGGCATCGTCAGCACAATCGGAAAGAAGTTTCTCTAGTGCCGAAAATAACACTCATAAAGATATAGCACGCCTAAAACACAATGCTGTGGAAAGTCTCGTTATTTTTTCAGAGAGTAATTTTTTCTGCATTCATTTTTATAACACCCAAAAATTGCTCAAGAAGTTCGATTGCCTCCCATTTGAAATTATTGTTACTTAATAGAATTTCTGAAGTAATTAGTCTATGAAATTTTGCCTTATAAAATCAAACAGCTGCTTAGGAAACATTACGTTACAATGTAGTTGCAATATTTCCTACCATCTGCGGCGACTACATTTTAGTTAAAAGCTGCACATAAATACACAGTTTTGTTTTAAAAAATAGGAGCATTTACCACCTGCCTACATCTGCTTACAATGTGTTTGTTATCTATAAGTATACTGTTATTCTGCAGCTGTTAAGATGTTACAAAGTAACAAGATTGTTTTCCTTTGTCTAAAAATCCTTTAATAATTGCGTTATCTGCTTGTTGGCAAACTGGTACAGTTTGTATTTCGGCAGCTGTCTTCTGGGAATTCTGCACACGTGGTTTTTCAGCGATATCTTTGAAAGCCAAAATACCTACCTCGTGTTTTGAAAGAGAGATTGAATACATCTTCTTGTCAAAATGCATGTTGTAAAGTCGTGCTACTAAAAATGCTTTCTGTGCTAGTATAAGTTAAGTTGGTGGTCCCAGCATCCAGCTAATGGAGAAATGCAGCCTCATTATCCCAGGCCTAAGATGAGACCAGCACGAAGCCGATTGCCCAAGGTACAGTTTTCTGTTTCGTTATATTTTTTTTATGCTGCTGTGAAGAATATACTTTTCATTTGATGTTAGTACTCAAGGTTATCCAATAAATTACCAACACCACGTTACAAAAGTCACAATCACAATGCACGAGCGACTATGTAATCGTTCTTCAAATTAAAAATTAGTTAATCAAAGTTTGTGTTAGAGTCCGTTTTACTGTTTCTTTTGTGCTTTTGGTATACACATTTACGCATCAATTTAAAATTAATTAATATTTGATTAATTTAAGTTACGGTGTATAATTTTAATGTTATACTATTTCTTGAGGAGGGGCACTTCACTTTTCCTAGATTTACTGTACAGTTTATGTTTAATATTCTTTTATATGTATTTAAAGTGAACCATTAAGTAACTATCTAGATTATAAGATGTTATATTTGCTTACAAATTCTATATTCTTATGTTATGACGTTTTGTTTACCACCACGTAACAAACGATTACGCAAATTATTGGATTTTGTTGTTTTGTAAATAATCTTTCGAGATTTATGTTGACAATATAGTTTTACAGAGGTTTCCAATGTGTTCTTTCTACTTTACCCACGCCCCTCTACGACGTTTTTGAGCTAGCCCAAATTCTACCATTCTGTCCCCGTTTTGTTGCGGTATTCGGCGTAAACAATTTCTTTACTTACTTTTACCGTTTTCTTTCGTGCTTGCGCTGGATACCGTAACAAAGTATCTAATCAGGTCATGCAATTAACAAAATATAATATAATATATAAGTTATATGTGTTCAAGTATATAACTTTCTTTACAAAGATGTTTTTAAATACAGAATAGCAACTTTTTTAATGCTCGTCATTGGGATCTCGTACACCGTATCTGTAAGAATTACACGTTTGATTGATAGAACAATAGCTGAAATTTAGAAGGCTCTTAAAATAAACTTTGCAGCCACAAAATATCGAAGACTGTTTTCGAGTTATACAGAGAAATATGAAATTCGTAAATTTTTTATTTTGACTTAGATTATAGCTTTAAAACGGTCCTGGTTATTTTGTGCCCGCCAACTTCATATTATGAGCTTTTTAAAAGACAACTTTTGTTCCATTTAATCAAACGTGTAACTCTTACCGTATAAAAGATCCCAATGATTAGCGTTAAAAGGTGACCACCCTAAATAAAAGAGAAAATTGTTTAATTTTGTGTAGAATTGTATAAAATATATATACTTAAATGTAATTTTATAATAAATGAAATCGATTTCATAAACTAACCTACCTGTAAGTTTTCAACATTTGACATCAGTCATAGCATTTTTCTGCTTCTTCTGACGTCTACTTTGTAACGTGCATTTTTTGTAGCTCAACATTTTACAGTAGATGGTTGACAGGCGAATCAGGCCCACATTTCCTCCAGAATCCCACATTTCCTCACACATCTGGACCAAATTTACATGTAAATTCCCATAAGGAGGAAATGAGGGAGATGAATTTTTGCCTTGCTCTCTCCTTGCTTTCCTCCTTGCTCGGACACCCCCCCAACCATTTTGATTACGTCACACCCGCATTCTTTCCACCCGCGAGATAAATCTTTCTCCACATTTCCACACACGAGATAAACCTATCTTGTTTGGTATCAATTAATATTAGATTTTTCTCAGCTACCCGAATCTCTAGGAATTTTTTAGATTGCATCATCCCCCAGGGAGCTACTCTCATTTTAAGATTTTTTTACCGCTAACATTCTGAACCAAAATAGTCTTCTTCGTCTAACCAATGCATCTTTCGAGATAAACCTATCTTGTTTGGTATCAATTAATATTAGAATTTTCTCAGCTACCCGAATCTCTAGGAATTTTTCAAATAGCGCCATCCCCCAGGGAGCTACCCTGATTTTAAGATTTCTTACCTGTTGCGATTTCCGACAGTTCTTAAACATTTTTTATTCATGCGATACATTAAATTAGTCTAAAATTTTATACAGAATTCAAATATGTAAACAGATTTAAAATCGGACTACTCCTTACAAAGTTACACACATACCTTCTAGCGAGCATACCGCGACCGTACCACTACACGCTTTTAATGTTACACCATACTTTCTATCTTGTTTAGCTCATCTTTCTAGATAAATGTACTTTGTTTGGTATCAATTAATATTAGAATTTTCTCAGCTATCCGAATTTCTAGGAATTTTTTAGATAGCTCCATTCCCCAGGTAGCTACCCAAATTTTAAGATTTTTTTATCAATGTCGGTTTCTAATCAGCTATCCTTTTTAATATCTACAATCCTTTAACCAAACACGTAGCAGTATTAACATAAATAAATTAAGCACGCAAAAATTTAATTATTTATTTTATCCGATTTACAGTTTAATAAACTAATTACAATTTTTACAAAGTATAACATTTATCTTCTTTGTTTAACCAAATCCAAGCAGGTTACAGTAACCTGTAACACAAATAGAAATTAATGTGTTGTTTAAAAAAGACCTATAACAAAAAGAGATTAATGTAAAAAAGAGGAGACGTGTTTCGGTCAATAAGACATATTGTTGTTAATCTAACAATATGAGAATAATGTAAAAACATTCCAATGTAATGTGTTTTTAATATATAAATGGGAAGGTCGACTTTGGCGTAATCATCGCTCCGAATTACATGTGAAAGCTGTATATAATTTCTTTTTAAAAGTGTATATCTTCTCCAAACAAATACGGTTATTACAGTAGGAAAGTACACTAAATGCGACTCAATTAATAGCAATTTAATATTGCTTACTGACTTACCTTAATTATGTTGCTGTACTATTAGGAATGATGTACTTTTTGTTGTCCTCGCCCGACAAGCTGATTTTATTAATTAATTGGGTATAAAGTTGGTGTTTACATGGTTTCGTTTAAGACCTCGTACATATGTTCCGGATTACTAGAAGACGTTATAACCATACTTTTTGTGTTAAAGGATTTCACATCGGTAGTCTCTTCTCCCATTTTGGTGTAAACGCCGTAGAGTTCGCAATAGACTTTTATTGCTGTATGTTGTATTCTTTTTTTATTAAGTAATCGAATAAATCGTTCCTTCTGCTTCCAAAGAAACTCGGACACTCCATCGCCGACCCTGGCATTCTTTACGCGATAGCTAGCCATACGGTAGTTAAACGCTGTGCTAACCATTACTACACCATCGTCGTTAGTAGCGGTAACTGAAGCATTTTTATGTTTGTTGCCCCTTAAGTGTGCGGCATACGTAGTTTTTTCCATTTCAAAATCGCATACTTTACACATAATTCGTGGTTGTTTCGTACAAGGCCCTTTAACAGCTGGCGGAGTTGAACGTTTACGGCTTAATGACATGCCGTGCTGTTTTTCCTTGTGTCGCTGTAAGCTGTCCATTCTCGTAAAAGCGATACCGCAAGTCCCACAGTTTAAGTACTTTGCTGCCGACGGATGTATAAGCTTAACCGTGGACGATGTTACACCACGATTTTTGTTCTGGTGCCGTTTGAGAGCATCCCTCCTGGTAAAGTACACGTGACAGGGCTCGCATTTAAAAACGTTTGCAGGTACCATTTTAGTACAAACCAAAATCCGCACTATAAGACTTTGGTTAAACTTGTAAGCGAACTAACTTATAACTAAAGAATTTACTCTAGCGTACCTGCTTTATGTACCCTATAGAATGCAAACCGAAGGTTTCCGAAGACACCCGAACGATGTTGAGGATTCAGCGGGAACTAAATGACGTCATAATCCTTGCTGCTCGTCCAATACATTTAGCGCCAATGCATGCACCTGGTTCGCATCGTCGATGGTGCGAATGCAGTTAGTAGAAACACCGGAAAACGTCTTCCATGTTATACGGATCGCGTGCATATTAAAAATCCAAAAGGGTGGTAGCACACGCACATAAACTGTGTGCAAGTCGTGCTGTAGAAATTGCAGTGCTACTATAACCAAAAACTTAATAAAAACACTTTAAACCATTACTAAGGAAATACCAACTTGTTGTCTACAGGATACTTACTAATAAAGCAATTTAATTTTAAATAACTTCTACGTCATACTTTAGGAAATAGTAGGCTTGAATATTTTGTAAATGATTCACCAAGCGAAAGTATTAAAATTAACCATTAATTTTCCATTTTTACGACCGTGGTTAATTATAGATTAAAATTTAATTTGTTCACGTTCGAGCTTCCCGTAAACTAACATATTTTATAGTAACAATGCGCTGTATAATGCATGCATACCCCTTCGCCGCGCTACTGCTATTCTTGTAATTGCTAGAAAAAGTCACTCTCCTTATTACTGTTAGGACCGATGCAAAGCACCATTTTTTTTTATACTTTCTATAGCACATCGCGCACTTTTTCGTCTGATAATTAAATTTTGCTTCTGTAGGCTTTTACACTTTCGCATAGCGGTCGGCCGCACGTAATGATTTCTAGAACCGGTAAGTACTCGATATCGCCCAAATAGAGAACTAGATGCTCGATGTCTGTCAACTTTCGATTCCCTCGTAAAAAATAGAAAAACTGGGTCAATCATCCATCTAACTTAAACTTCGACCCGCTCCTGTTTTGATAATTTCCAAACATTTTTCAAACGACAATGGGCTCAGAATTTTTTAAACCTTCGAGGGATCTATAAGTCGTAATCAATTATACGTTCGAGCTACCCGTAAACTAACAATGCGCTGTATAATACATGCATACCCCTTCTCTGCGCTACTGCTATTCTTGTAGTTGCTTGAAAAAGTCAGTTGCCTTTTTTACTGTTAGGATCGCTGGATCCGATGAGCTTCCACGCACTAACACCTAACGTATCTTTCCTACTATTTGTTAAACAAAAACTACCGGCATTGCCATGTTCGTATACGAACGTAAGCAGATGTTTGTGGATGTGTACGAGAATATGTCATATACATTAATCAGTCTAAGCTGTTTTATTTAGTCCACGAAAACTACTATTTTTCTAAACCACAATTAATAATCGCCTTTATAGGTTTAACATTTCTACCATTACCCAATGACTGGTGCTACGTACATGGAAACTTTAATTTCTTATTGGAGAGAATCCTTATTCTCCCACGCACTGTTGCGTAGCTGCATGCCCACCCCTTTTGGGAATATATGCTCGTTATAGGTTGTAGCACCCGTGACTTTACTTAACTACAATTCGTGAGACCCCTTTAATCTTTTTAATCGTATCTTTCTCGCCTGCAGTACAGTAGGACTTAGCCCTACTACCAACAAATTAATACTGGACCCACATTAAATTCGTCTTTAAATTTCTCTACAATTTTTTGTTAACATGCGGTATATTGTGTTTATTATTTGCGGGGTAGTCACTCTTTTAAGATAACTATATTTTGTTTGGTATCAACTAATATTAAATTTTTCTAAGGACCCCAAATCTGTAAAAAGATTTTAAATAGGACCACCCCATACAAAGTTATGCCTTTTAAAGACTAATTTTTACCCATCTTTATTTAACTCCATCTTTAAAACCCCTTTTTCGCTACCCAAGACATATGCTTTGACCAACCGTTTCTCTAGAAATTTAAAACCGCCGTGTCCCGCGAATACCACGTGGAGATAACACGTATACTCTGTCAACCAGGATAGAAGCCGGAAGGATTTGGAAGGTGGGAGAAGAACTTAAAAATTATGGAATCTTAAAACTAATATATACAATAGATTTACAAAATCCATACAAATATAAACAAATATCTTATATCTTTACGCCCCCATGCGTAGATTGTTGTACTATTAGGAATGATGTACCTTTTGTCATCTTCCCTCGATAAACTAATTTTATTAATAAGCTGCATATACAAATCGTATTCTTTTACTCCGGATACATACGCAGGCAAGTACTCGATACCATCCAAATAAAGAATTGGATGCTTGGTGACTGTTAACATCCGCTTCCCTCGTATACGCCCAGACACATCCCAGCCCATGAACACCCCTGCGCATGCACATTCCTCCCCATGCGCACCCCTGCGCGCGCGCAACTCCTGCCCATGCGCACCCCTCGCTGTGCGACTACTATTTCGGAGTAACGTCACAGCCTTTTATAAATAAAGAACAATGTTATATATTATTATAAAATGTTTATTCTGACATTATACATAACAAATTTAATAATATTTAATACCAAGCATGGAGTCATTTAAACCTAATTTTAATACAAAGTTATACACAGAAGACAGTCTTTTCTTTATGTTTGTTTGGAGTGGTTTTAATTTTATCTAAATTTATGCGCAGCTTAAAATTTAAATCGACACTCAAGTCTTCTATCTCCTTTTCTAGCCAATAGTTTGATACATAAAGACCGTCTAGGTTTTCGAATTTTAAAATGTACCGAAGTTTGCCTCTACATTTAAAGTCTTTGATTCCACCGACAACCAGATCCATTCTTTCGTGTAATTCTTGCAGCTTTTGACAATCTTTTAATCGCAGCTTTACCACTATATCCTGCATACGTATCTTGTTAGCTTGATCGACTTCTTCTTGTCGGTATTGGAGGGAATCCTTTTTCTCCCACACACTGTTGCGTAGTTGCATGTCCACCACCTTTGGGAATATATGGTTGTTATAGGTTGTAAGACCCTAGGTTTTAAATGATCCGAAAGTTTCTTTACTAGGTAAATATACAATGTTTAGCGGAACCCCTTTGCGTGTGGTGTACGCCAAGGTTACGAAACCCGCATTCCTTAGTTCGTCTTTGTTATCTGCTACTTTGATAAATAGGTTTTTAGAATAACCTTTTAAAAAGTATACGGATTTGGTACCATCCTTTTCGACAAGAATGCCTACATAACTAAAAGAGTCTTTCTTACTAACCGCAAATGCACACAGCTTGTACAACCCGGATGTATCTAAGTCTGTCCATCGGCACAAAAAACAATCTTTTAATTCTTCCTCATTTTCTCTAATAAGATGTTCTTTGTCTAACACATCTTTGTATTGTTCGCGTATTGTCGCCTTTTTGCATCCATTTCCTCTAATTCCAGTTGTCTTTTCCTTCCACTTACAGCGTATGGCATGCATAATGGGGCAATTTCCTTTAGCGTAAACGGATAGAGTTTACCACCAATATTTGCGCGTTGTCGTACAACCTGTGGGCGAATGTTAGGTGTATTTATCAATCCCAATTCCAAAATGACTATTTCTTTTGGAATTGTAGAATATGGTGTTGCAGATTGTGTAAAATATGTACTACCTGCTTTAATGTAGCTCTTGTGTAAGATTTTTATTTTATCTTGGCTGTCTTCCTCCTCTACTATCTCCAAATAATTTACGGGTAAATAGTTAAAACTAAAAGCCGAAAACACATACTTTATCAATGTTTCCCTTTCTTTTGGTTTTTCGGACGACTTAATTTGCAAGCCCGTCAATTTCTTTGTATTGCCATTCCCCCAATACACGTACTGTAGCAGGTTATTATACACTAAACAGCAGCTATTTTGTAGCTTGTCCGATAGCTTACTCCACATTTCGGCAAGTGGTACCGAGTACATTGGCGCCTTTAGGAAGTATAACTTACTATCTTCCAATAACGTTAAACAGTCTTTTAAGGGATTATACACCCGTACCGCACTGACATAGCTTCCAATTGCACAGTTGTATATTGTCGCTTCCAATCGCGTAATACCATGTTCTTTAGCCAAAGTAGACGCAAATGTTTCCCTTAAACGCACATCTGGACAACGTAAAAAATCTAGTATATGATTGCCAAGTTGTTTATTAACACCAGGACTTGTTATTTGACACACAAATTTGTTGTATATCTTAATTCTTGCATTGGTTGTTAACCATGTTAAACAATCAATTCCCACAGTTTTATCGTTGTCAACTATAATATTACACTTTTCTTCGTATTCGCCCTTATAGCAAAAGTTATGGTATGTAGTTAAATAATTACACATCTCCATCTTGCTAAATATACCCGCAAAATCTTGGGTTACATCCATGTCAAAAAGATAGAAATAATCTTTTTCGAGTTCGTCTAATATATCTGGTAGTACCTCCAATAAAGTTTCCAACTTAACATTTGCTAGTTCCACTTTGTATGGAACACATATAGGATTTTGGAATTTTTTATTAATGGTCATTCGAGGTCTTCTTTCCCAATAATTTCTTTTACTCTCTGGCCCATCTTGTTAGTGCTTTCTAGAGAAAACGGAAGCTTAGCTTTAACACCATGCCTAGCGGAAACAAATCGGTCAAACTTTCTTCGTAGATAGCTGTTAAATGCACCACAAATTTCTTTTTTTAGGATAAACATCCTTTTGTTTGCAGATGTTTGTTCGGCGTCAGAAAAGTCGCAAATTTTAACCAACATTATATTGTCACAAAATGGTTCTGTAATTGGTGTGTGTAGTCCGCCAGTCAGCATCTGTTCGCCTTCGACATAACAAATATTACCAATATCTGTCACCAGATTATTGTTGCACATATTTTCTGTCAACAGCCATAATCCAAATCGCTCATTTGTCGGTTTCACTTTATTCCCAAGAAGTTGAGAAACGTTAATCACCTTAGAGACGCTCATGTTTACCGTTCTAGCTACTGTCGAATACTAAATTGAATACGAAAAAATTGTTCTTTTATGTATTCTACAAAGTGGGGGCGTATATTGCCGAAGATAGTCGAATATGTTGTTATCCGACCTAGGCCGACAGGGATGCGCATCGCCATATATCCGGATATAGTTAGGGTGAAATTGCCCCATAGGGTGAAATTACCCCATAGGGTGAAATGGACTCCGATCTAGGTTGGATGTGGACTTGTCAGGAGTTAGGTTAGCTGGTGTTGTCCGGTGTTAGGTTAGGTTAGTTGGACTTGTGTGGACTTAGGTTAGATAAAAGGAAAAATCGATAGATTAGGTCAGCGTCGCGACGCTGACCTAACCTATCAATTTTTTCTTCCTAAAGGCGCCAATGTACTCGGTAAAACTTGCCGAAATGTGGAGTAAGCTATCGGACAAGCTACAAAATAGCTGCTGTTTAGTGTATAATAACCTACTACAGTACGTGTATTGGGGGAATGGCAATACAAAGAAATTGACGGGCTTGCAAATTAAGTTGTCCGAAAAACCAAAAGAAAGGGAAACATTGATAAAGTATGTGCTTTCGGCTTTTAGTTTTAACTATTTACCCGTAAATTATTTGGGGATAGTAGAGGAGGAAGACAGCCAAGATAAAATAAATATCTTACACAAGAGCTACATTAAAGCAGGTAGTACATATTTTACACAATCTGCAACACCATATTCTACAATTCCAAAAGAAATAGTCATTTCGGAATTGGGATTGATAAATACACCGAACATTCGCCCAGAGGTTGTACGACAACGCGCAAATATTGGTGGTAGACTCTATCCGTTTACGCTAAAAGAAATTGCCTCATTATGCATGACATACGCTGTAAATGGAAGGAAAAGACAACTGGAATTAGAGGAAATTGATGCAAAAAGGCGAAAAATGGACTACATGGACAACACTGCGACAATACGCGAACAATACAAAGATGTGTTAGACAAAGAACATTTTATTAGAGCAAATGAGGAAGAATTAAAAAATTATTTTATGTGCCGATGGACTGACTTAGATACATCCGCGTTGTACAAGCCGTATGCATTTGCGGTTAGTAAGAAAGACTCTTTTAGTTATGTAGGCGTTCTTGCAGAAAACGATGGTACTAAATCCGTATACTTTTTAAAAGGTTATTCTAAAAACGTATTTATCAAAATGGCAGATAACAAAGACGAACTAAGAATGCGGGTTTCGTAACCTTGGCGTACACCACACGCAAAGGGGTTCCGCTAAACATTGTATATTTACCTAGTAAAGAACCTTTCAGATCATTTAAAACCTAGGGTCTTACAACCTATAACAACCATATATTCCCAAAAGTGGTGGACATGCAACTACGCAACAGTGTGTGGGAGAAAAAGGATTTTCTCCAATACCGACAAGAAGAAGTCGATCAAGCTAACAAGATACGTATGCAGGATATAGTGGGAAAGCTGCGATTAAAAGATTGTCACAAGCTGCAAGAATTACACGAAGGAATGGATCTGGTTGTCGGTGGAATCAAAGACTTTAAATATAGAGGCAAACTTCGGTACATTTTACAATTCGAAAACCTAGACGGTCTTTATGTATCAAACTATTTGCTAGAAAAGGAGATAGAAGACTTGGTTGTCGATTTAAATTTTGAATAAAATTAGATAAAGTTAAAACCACTCCAAACAAACATAAAGAAAGGACTGTCTTCTGTGTATAATTTTGTATTAAAATTAGGTTTAAATGACTCCATGCTTGGTATTAAATATTTTTAAATTTGTTATGTATAATGTCAGAATAAACATTTTATAATAATATATAACATTGTTGTTTATTTATAAAAGGCTGTGACGTTACCCCGAAATAGCAGTCGCACAGAGAGGGGTGCGCATGGGCAGGAGTTGCGCGCGCGCAGGGGTGCGCATGGGCAGGGGTGTGCATGCGCAGGGGTGCTCATGGGCTGGGATGTGTCTGGGCGTACACGAGGGAAGCGTATGTTAACAGTCACCAAGCATCCAATTCTTTATTTGGATGGTATCGAGTACTTGCCTGCGTATGTATCCGGAGTAAAAGAATACGATTTGTATACGCAGCTTATTAATAAAATTAGTTTATCGAGGGAAGATGACAAAAGGTACATCATTCCTAATAGTACAACAATCTACGCATGGGAGCGTAAAGATATAAGATAGTTGTTTATATTTGTATGGATTTTGTAAATCTATTGTATATATTAGTTTTAAGATTCCATAATTTTTAAGTTCTTCTCCCACCTTCCAAATCCTTCCGGCTTCTATCCTGGTTGACAGAGTATTCGTGTTATCTCCACGTGGTATTCGCGGGACACGGCGGTTTTAGATTTCTAGAGAAACGGTTGGTCAAAGCATATGTCTTGGGTAGCGAAAAAAAGGGTTTTAAAGATGGAGTTAAATAAAGATGGGTAAAAATTAGTCTTTAAAAGGCATAACTTTGTATGGGGTGGTCCTATTTAAAATCTATTTACAGATTTGGGGTCCCTAGAAAAATTTAATATTAGTTGATACCAAACAAAATATAGTTATCTTAAAAGAGTGACTACCCCGCAAATAATAAACACAATATACCGCATGTTAACAAAAAATTGTAGAGAAATTTAAAGACGAATTTAATGTGGGTCCAGTATTAGAATTTGTTGGTAGTAGGGCTAAGTCCTACTGTTCTGCAGGCGAGAAAGATACGATTAAAAAGATTAAAGGGGTCTCACAAATTGTAGTTAAGTAAAACCACGGGTGCTACAACCTATAACGAGCATATATTCCCAAAAGGGGTGGGCATGCAGCTACGCAACAGTGCGTGGGAGAATAAGGATTCTCTCCAATAAGAAATTAAAGTTTTCATGTACGTAGCACCAGTCACTGGGTAATGGTAGAAATGTTAAACCTATAAAGGCGATTATTAATTGTGGTTTAGAAAAATAGTATTTTTCGTGGACTAAATAAAACAGCTTAGACTGATTAATGTATATGACATATTCTCGTACACATCCACAAACATCTGCTTACGTTCGTATACGAACATGGCGATGCCGGTAGTTTTGGTTTAACAAATAGTAGGAAAGATACGTTAGGTGTTAGTGCGTGGAAGCTTATCGGATCCAGCGATCCTAACAGTAAAAAGGCAACTGACTTTTTCAAGCAACTACAAGAATAGCAGTAGCGCAGAGAATGGGTATGCATGTATTATACAGCGCATTGTTAGTTTACGGGTAGCTCGAACATGTAATTAATTACGACTTATAGATCCCTCGAAGGTTTACAAAATTCTGAGCCCATTGTCGTTTGAAAAATGTTTGGAAGTTATCAAAACAAGAGCGGGTTGAAGTTTAAGTTAGATGGATGATTGACCGAGTTTTTTCTACCTTTTACGAGGGAATCGGAAGTTGACAGACATCGAGCATCTAATTCTCTATTTGGGCGATATCGAGTACTTACCGGTTCTAGAAATCATTACGTGCCGCCGACCGCTATGCGAAAGTGTAAAAGCCTACAGAAGCAAAATTTAATTATCATACGAAAAAGTGCAATTAAATTTTAATCTATAATTAACCACGGTCGTAAAAATGGAAAATTAATGGTTAATTTTAATACTTTCGCTTGGTGATTCATTTACAAAATATTCAAGCCTACCATTTCCTAAAGTACGACGTAGAAGTTTTTTAAAATTAAATTGCTTTATTAGTAAGTATCCTGTAGACAACAAGTTGGTATTTCCTTAGTAATGGTTTAAAGTGTTTTTATTAAGTTTTTGGTTATAGTAGCACTGCATCTTCTACAGCACGACTTGCACACAATTTGTGTGTGTGTGCTACCACCCTTTTGGATTTTTATTATGCACGCGATCTGTATAACATGGAAGACGTTTTCCGGTGTTTCTACTAACTGCATTCGCACCATCGACGATGCGAACCAGGTGTATGCATTGGCGCTAAATGTATTGGACGAGCAGCAAGGATTATTACGTCATTTAGTTCTCGCTGAATCCTCAACATCGTTCGGGTGTCTTCGGAAACCTACGGTTTGCATTCTATAGGGTACATAAAGCAGGTACGCTAGAGTAAATTCTTTAGTTATAAGTTAGTTCGCTTACAAGTTTAACCAAAGTCTTATGGTGCGGATTTTGTTTTGTACTAAAATGGTACCTGCAAACGTTTTTAAATGCGAGCCCTGTCACGTCTACTTTACCAGGAGGGATGCTCTCAAACGGCACCAGAACAAATGTCGTGGTGTAACATCGTCCACGGTTAAGCTTATACATCCGTCGGCAGCAAAGTACTTAAACTGTGGGACTTGCGATATCGCTTTACGAGAATGGACAGCTTACAGCGACACAAGGAAAAACAGCACGGCATGTCATTAAGCCGTAAACGTTCAACTCCGCCAGCTGTTAAAGGGCCTTGTACGAAACAACCACGAATTATGTGTAAAGTATGCGATTTCGAAATGGAAAGAACTAAGTATGCCGCACACTTAAGGAGCAATAAACATAAAAATGCATCAGTTACCGCTACTAACGACGATGGTGTAGAAATGGTTAGCACAGCGTTTAACAATCGTATGGCTAGCTATCGCATAAAGAATGCCAGTGTCGGCGATGGAGTGTCCGAGTTTCTTTGGAAGCAGAAGGAACGATTTATTCGATTACTTAATAATAAAAGAATACAACATACAGCAATAAAAGTCTATTGCGAACTCTACGGCGTTTACACCAAAATGGGAGACGAGACTACCGATGTGAAATCCTTTAACACAAAAAGTATGGTTATAACGTCTTCTAGTAATCCGGAAAATATGTACGAGGTCTTAAACGAAACCATGTAAACACCAACTTTATACCCAATTAATTAATAAAATCAGTTTGTCGGGCGAAGACAACAAAAAGTACATCATTCCTAATAGTACAGCAACCTAATTAAGGTAGGTCAGTAAGCAATATTAAATTGCTATTAATTGACCCGCATTTAGCGTACTTTCCTACTGTAATAACCGTATTTGTTTGGAGAAGATATACACTTTTAAAAAGAAATTATATACAGCTTTCACATGTAATTCGGAGCGATGATTACGCCAAAGTCGACCTTTCCATTTATATATTAAAAACACATTACATTGGAATGTTTTTACATTATTCTCATATTGTTAGATTAACAACAATATGTCTTATTGACCGAAAACACGTCTCCTCTTTTTTACATTAATCTCTTTCTGTTATAGGTCTTTTTTAAACAACACATTAATTTCTATTTTTGTTACAGGCTACTTTAACCTGCTTGGATTTGGTTAAACGAAGAGGATAAATGTTATCCTTTGTAAAAATTGTAATTAGTTTATTAAACTGTAAATCGGATAAAATAAATAATTAAATTTTTGCGTGCTTAATTTATTTATGTTAATACTGCTACGTGTTTGGTTAAAGGATTGTAGATATTAAAAAGGATAGCTGATTAGAAATCGACATTGATAAAAAAATCTTAAAATTCGGGTAGCTCCCTGGGGAATGGAGCTATCTAAAAAATTTCTAGAAATTCGGATAGCTGAGAAAATTCTAATATTAATTGATACCAAACAAGATAGGTTTATCTCACAAGATGCATTGGTTAGACGAAGAAAACAATTGTTAGTTTTGTTTATAAAGCAAAGAGCAAAATTTAGAGGTTTGAGAGCTTTAAAGCGGTATAACGTTGCAGGGCGTGGTCCGATTTCAAATCTGTTTACAGATTCGAATTCTGCGTAAAATTCTAGGTTAGTTTGATGTATTGCATGAATAAAAAATTTATAAGGACGGTCAGAAATCGATCTTGGTAAAAAATCTTAAAATGAGGTAGCTTCCTGGGGGGTGGCGCTATCTAAAAAATTCCTAGAAATTTGGGTAGCTGAGAAAATTCTAATATTAATTGATACCAAACAAAGTACATTTATCTCGAAAGATGAGCTAAACAAGATAGAAAGTATGGTGTAACATTAAAAGCGAGTAGTGGTACGGTCGCGGTATGCTCGCTAGAAGGTATGTGTGTAACTTTGTAAGGAGTAGTCCGATTTTAAATCTGTTTACATATTCGAATTCTGTATAAAATTTTAGACTAATTTAATGTATCGCATGACTAAAAAAATGTTTAAGAACGGTCGGAAATCGCAACAGGTAAGAAATCTTAAAATCAGGGTAGCTCCCTGGGGGATGGCGCTATCTGAAAAATTCCTAGAGATTCGGGTAGCTGAGAAAATTCTAATATTAATTGATACCAAACAAGATAGGTTTATCTCGAAAGATGCATTGGTTAGACGAAGAAGACTATTTTGGTTCAGAATGTTAGCGGTAAAAAAATCTTAAAATGAGGGTAACTCGCTGGGGGATGATGCAATCTAAAAAATTCCTAGAGATTCGGGTAGCTGAGAAAAATCTAATATTAATTGATACCAAACAAGATAGGTTTATCTCGTGTGTGGAAATGTGGAGAAAGATTTATCTCGCGGGTGGAAAGAATGCGGGTGTGACGTAATTAAAATGGTTGGGGGTGTCCGAGCAAGGAGGAGAGCAAGGAGAGAGCAAGGCAAAGATTCATCTCCCTCATTTCCTCCTTATGGGAATTTACATGTAAATTTGGTCCAGATGTGTGAGGAAATGTGGGATTCTGGAGGAAATGTGGGCCTGATTCGCCTGTCAACCATCTACTTTTTACGCTTTACTCAATTCGTAAATACATTTCTGTAGCTATTATTTTTATTCCTTATATTTATTAACCCGTTTGCGAATAATCTTTTTATATTATATTACGCGATTATCGACTTTCACTCTCCACGATTCGATAGCGTGGTTAGATGATCGAGATTGAAACACATCCTTAGGCGAATGCGTCCTATTATAATGAGTTGGTATTATTTGTTTCTGGTTATCTATAGCAGGTTGTTAAAGAAAACACATGTGAAAACATGATTATTCTTGCGGGATCCTTCGAAAAGTGAGGTGTGGTAGGAACTATCATGGCATACCACGCCGTTGATATTTATCTTTTTGTACTAAATGTTTTAAAAAATGAAAGAAATAAGTGCTCTTTCACTTAAAAAGTACGAGTGTAGTTTTGTGAGTATGTGCTACATTCAACATAGTTTCAGATAAGTACCTGTTTGATTTTTATGTCTTACG
Source organism: Platerodrilus igneus (assembly GCA_036346225.1). Lineage (NCBI taxonomy): Eukaryota > Metazoa > Arthropoda > Insecta > Coleoptera > Lycidae > Platerodrilus > Platerodrilus igneus. Next base: position 2,472,900 of record JARFIW010000165.1, on the reverse strand, counting down.
TATTGTAGAAGTTGAACTTTGAACTCAAGTATTTTGAACCTATCTTGATGCTGTTATTAATTTGGTCTACCTACGGTTTAATAATATTCGTAGAACGTTTTCTTTAAATTGGTTGTACTCTGCACATCAAGTCGCCGAAAACAGGTATATCTACTTATACGTTGTTGAGTGAAAATCTTGTACTTTGAACAATTAAATGCCTACAGACTGAATTCGCATAACTAAAATAGTCCTACTATTCGTGAACCTTTAGTTCTAACTTTCTTAGGGAAATGATACGCAGCGACAATACTACTTCGCATTTCTACATAGATAGCACAGGCGGAATTTCTAAAAAACTAATAACCGTCGAATTAAGCAACACCGTCGCGTGCTGTGAATGTTAACGTCACTACAATCTGCTGTTCTGTTATCAGTTTCTTATTTGATATTTACTCTTACTAAAGTAGTTGAAAATTTGAGGCGACATCGTTAAACAGATAAAATTCGTCAATGTTATAGATCAATTATATCTCATGTTACTTGTGGCTGATTTTAACTTTCATATACTTACTGTACTGATATCTTTTCTTAAGTTAACAATCTTTAGCTCCAAATCTGTATCTTATTCAAAAGAGAGAATTTGTAAGAAGTTTAATAATTTAAGAAATACTAAATTCGTGAAAATTATGAATGAAGTAGTAAATTTATGTTAGTTAGGGGTTTTGCTTCCGACCCTAAGTCAGACAAGTTATAACTATTCATTTTGCTGTAAGGGGTACAAACGATAGTACTATTGAGTTCCTTCCCTGTCGACCGATTAATGTTTTACTTTTGGGCCATTTTATATTTTCAGATATCGAATTGTTTTTTGAATTACTGAACAATATTATTAACTCTATTATATTATAAATGCTACTATGCCTAATTTCTAGAAACATTGTGCAAATAATGGTAGTTGGTAATTTGATAGTTGTTACTGATGTATTACAAAAGTCAATTTGTTTTGGTTGAGCATTTTAAATTATTTATTAAATTGAAATTACTATGTCTTACTCTTTTATTTGGAGTTTTCTTTATTTTACAGAAAGAACAAAAAAATAATAAAAGTAAAAGTTCTACACAAAGTTCTTTGGGAAATTACCACAGGTATTATGCAGAGTAGCGTTCTGTATGAATTTCTTTTTCTTATTGATTTCTATATTTAAATATAATGTATAATTATTTTCTTTGAGCGGACTAGTGTTCTGCTATTTGATAAATATCTATCTTTATTTTATGTTTGTGCTAATACTGTATTTTATTTTTCAGCTAGGTAAATTGTTGCGGGTATCCTTATTTTTCTTGCTCCCCCGCCCTCCGACTCTCGCTAGCCTTGATTTATGACAACCTGATCATTTACTTCGTCATAAAATTTCTGACGTTCAAATTGGAGGTTCACTTACAAATACCCGTGGCAACTTCTATTACCGTTAATTCAACGTTGAATGTCCAGATTGAGTTATCTGACCATAAAGAGTGCAAATCACAATTTTCATAAGAACAATGTATATATAGTATCCACTTATTTTTATCAGTATAAAAACTCAATCATTTCAACGGATACTATTTAAGTAGTTCAGAATTGAGTTATTGGGCTTGGTCTCTTTGACTTATTGTCCCAAAGGGATAATTCTTATACAGAGATAAAGCATTAAGGATCAAAAACCAAACAAAATTAATCTGTTGAATGTGGGTGCATCCGTATTTTTATTAGTAATGTGTTCGGTTCACTATGAAGCTTTTAATTCCCCTATTGAATTTGTGTTTCCGGAACAGTTTGGGTCTTGGGATAAGTTTGAACCACTGCTTTATTTTAATTCAGCAGGTATACTCTGACCACCGGTTCCGTTCGAGTCACCTGGTCAGTTTGGGTTACCGGGTCAGAGCGGGTCTCCGGCTCAGTTTGGGTCAGCGGGACAGGTCGGGTCCCAGGTCACCGTGTTGCTGGTAACCGGGTCAAAAATTTGTGACCCGATTCAATTCTGCAGTGCTTTTTTGCAAATTCTTAACATATCGTCGAGCCAATACTGTACACACTTTGATTTTGACATTTGTGAATCCTGCTCCTTTGTAAATGTTTTGTGTATTTTGTTTAATTTGTCCCTGCTAATAATAATTTTAAACTAGTTTTTTTCAAGACTACTCTTTGTTATTTATTTTGAAACTTTAAGTAAACTTTTTAAAGTTTCATATTTTTGGAGTATTTATTGTTTTGTTTTAGATGAATTATGGGCATTTCTAAAAAAATTGTTCATAGCCAAGGTTGTGAGATTATATCTAATTTTTATAAATATGTAAAGGAGCAGAAGGATGCTGGTCAAGACGTCGTTTATCTGAACAATTTGAGAAAAATTGTGTCTAAAGGAACTGGTGCTGAGTTAACGACTGTTGAGAAAATTATAAAGGAAGGCAAAACGCAACCAAAAAATTTCTACAATACAATCAATTCACTTCACTATCATTCTTCGGAAACCTTCAACGGCCACTCCTTTCTTCGATAATCATTTAAAGTTCACCACCACGCGCGCCTTACTAAAATGCTTTCCTTGTATTTCAATATTTCCTTCTAATCACGTAGTGTGTATTCATCCCAGCTGACGATAGTTAACGTTTAAAATACGCTCCTAATTCGACACATGTTATCCCTATTTCGCTTTCACATACGCGCTACAAATCACCTATCTCTTACTTGTTTTTCCTGTCTGTGGTACACTAACCCCTGCTGCTCACCCCACTTAACTTTGTATTCCCTAACCTAAGCCAACAACGACTTATGTTCAAACTACACCTATCTCAAGTATACACATGTTATCAAACTACCCTTCATTGTTTCTTTGTTGGCATGCCTTATTAGTAACGGTAAAAGTTAACCTAACAACTAGAGTTTTATATCTTTTTAACGAGGCTACAAATCTATCTTAATTGACTGCGGTATCCAACACCTGGAATTTCTGTTATTTGTTCAACGTTTTAATCACGCTCTTTGACAAAATCCAAGAAAATTGCGACGGATACATTCGTTTATAATTTATTGATACCGGGAAAAGTTTCTTCAAAACAGTACGTTTAAAGCTTTTCGTAAATATTATAACGGCCAACCTGGCTTTTAGTTAGCACTACCCAAAAAACTGAACAGTTTTAAATCTTACAAAAGTTTTTAACATTTATTCAACGAACTTTGCTGTAAATTAAATGGTTTTTAATTCTTACAAATGAAGCTGAAAGATTTTTAGAACTTACACTTATCAAATACGAGGCTTAGATTATGTTTATGATACAACCTTTTAAATGCTATCTTACACACGGAATGCTTTTAATATGACACATCTGCAGGATACGGAAAATTAAATTTGAGCTTCTTGAAACTTTTTAGCAACATTGTTAATTTCTAAACTAAATGATTTTGAAAAGCGATTGAAAATTGTTTGTTGTTCTTTCGCATGATAAATCACTAAATAAATTGCTACATGACTAAATAATACTCTTTCAACCCCCAAATATCACAGTATATATATATATATATATATATATATATATATATTGCAACAAACCGCTCCCTCACACAGTGTAAATGAAATGTACAACGGTTGTTAATATCACGTCAGCGCCCTTTAAAACAAAGTTCAACCGTTCCACAAACTAGTTCAATCAGTTAACACAAGACTCCTTCAGGGTGGGTTCAAATCTACAAACTGTAGATTTTGAATATTTAATTTGTATATAAACCTTTTACGCATGAATTAATTTATATACACTTGTGAATTGTTGAATACGAAACTAGAATCTTATATTTACCAACATCCTTTTAAAATATTTTTACTCCACTTTCTTCGGTGATGGCGTCCAGTTTACGTATTGTTTGAATGTAGTAAATTTTTGTAATTTAGTTTTTTCTTCGCCCTGCAATTTCAGGTGTATGAATATATTGAATTTTTGTAACAATTTTAGAAAATAGCCTGTCAAATAAAATGTCAACCAAAATAATTAAGATCACTACGTCAAAATTTTTAATGCAACAACCAAAAATTGTATAGTCACAATACATGCTATTCTGGGTTCACTCACTCAAGCGATACTTTCACACACTTTCTACAACTACCAAATATTATTCTAATAACTATAAGTTTTGTACGCCCGTCTTTGTGTTAAAGTTGAGAGGCGCAAATCGATCGCTTATTGGGATTTGCGTCCGAGGGTTTCGGAGTTGGGGGCGCGGACGGGTGGTGGTTAGGTGGAGAATTTTTTCGTGCTTAGGATAGGCCGGTTTTTATGGCGGAAAACCGATAACTTGCGGAGAAATAAGGATTTTCCGGGAAAAGATTAATTTGAAGCGACGTATTCGTTAACGTGTTAAAAAATCTTGGATACCCCAAAAAAATCCGATCTAAAAAACCGAGCGAGGCGTGCAACGAGGTCGGCAACTGTTCCGTTGACGTTAGTACGAGAGAGAAGAAACATCGAGTTGGTTTCTAAATTTCGTATTCGGGCGTTAACAAATTTTTAATATACACCAAACAACGCTATTCGTATTCTAAAACCTGAATTATTAACAGTTTGCAAACTGGTGGTATAGTATTTTTTTAAAACAGGTATTAAAATTTGTATAATTACCTCCAAAAACGTCAAACACGAGGTACCGAAAGCCGACGGAAGCGAACGAATATGTACCTTCAAAATCTATGAGGACACAATTCTCCTAAAGTTTGTTAATTTTCAATTTATAAATCATCCAATATTACGTATTAGTTCCGAGAATTGATTATTAGTATACAATAACATGGCTTTTTAATATACATGGGCTATTTATTTGAAAAATAATTTTTTATTGCACTTGACGTTTGTTTACGGAGTCGCCCGAACAATTACAATAGACCGTGATTTATTCCTAAGACGATGCATTTCTTATGTGACATTAAGCATAGCAAGTATTCTGCCAACGCGAATTCAATAAACAGCGCTTCGATGGCGTAAGTCTAACATTGCTGGTTACGAATGCTAACTCCGGTGGTTCGGTTCCCAGTCAAATTCACTTTTTTAATTTCATTTTGTGTTGCTTTTTAAAACATGCAATAGCATTCATTTAACAATATGCATTAAATATACCAACACTTTCTTTTATATGCTTCAATGCGATCTACAATCTACAATTTGTGAATTATATTTACTCAAAAATCATTTACAAAGTTTACTTTTCACAGATTGTCCAACCTGCAGAAACGTATTCGCTTATATGTGTATAAAAACTAAAAAACCTTTAATATTTTACGATCTAAAAACCCAATGCACAGAACTAAAAACCGGTACATTTGCGTTGATGAACAGACGATCGAGTTGGTTTCAAAAATTGGTATACGATCCTTAACCAATTTTCTAATAGGTACCAAAAATTATTACATCTATCATAAATTCTACATCTTTATTTAAAACTTTTACTGTGATTTGTGTAATTTATTTGAGAAATGTCTAAAGCAGGTTACGAACCACCTATAAACGATTATGTTGGCGCATTTTAGTGTTAACACTATCCGAATACATGGCGCCCACAATTTCAACAGCAATTACGATTGTCATTTATTTGACATTAATTTGACGTTTCGAATTATTTTTTATCTAACCATAGCGCTATTCAAAGATTGTTCGATTTGCTTGGCTACATTTCTAAAAATTCATTATGAATTGTGATATTAATATTCGACTTCTTGAATATATCCAGGTATGTGTTTAAAAAAAATTACTTTTATTTAAGATTACACTACTGTTACACATTACTGTATTTAGAGGAGATTCATATTTATTAGTTTTTGTGACAAATGTTACAATTACATATTTTTATCCGAATCGTGGATTATAGATACGTTGTCTACTGTGTGAGAGGTTGTGGAAATAAGATTGCCACTAGGCATTGATTTTCAAATCCCTATAACAATAAAATTACGTTTTCATGATTATTTTTTAATTTGTATGCCAATGGCCCGTGTTTTGTTGTATTTGTCAATTGTACCTGAAATCGGTTTTTTTTCTTCCTGCGATATGCAATAAGCCAATAATATATTTTGGTAAAATGTTTATTTCATTTCCTAAAATATGGAAATATAGATTTTTACATCTGCCAGCTTTCAAATTCATTTGCAATGCATTTTTAGATGTAAACCATAGCAGGATCTTTAACCTTTTTAATATAGTGTAGATGATAACCAAACTTATACTTTCATAGGAAGTATTAACACTATCCGCCCAGATGGCGTACAAAAACACCAACATCTTATAAACAGGAAGTGGCGCATATATACTAACTCATCTAACCTATTTTACGAACACAACGTAGAAGCACGAGTACGCACTATCTGAAACTCTCTTAACACAGTTAATTTGCAAATTTCTACAATTAAAGCTTCTACATTACATAATAATTCTTTATAGTACTGATATTTATTATTTCTGATTATAAAAAGTATCACACAATAATAGACGCGGTCTATTTTAAGCACAAAAAGTTAAACATTTTATTTGACGTTTATTACCGAATACATCTAAAAAATTTCAAGTCCACGTGAATAATTTAGAAAACGCTACATATCTTTTAAGGCTTCGGCTACTACAAGTATACAACCAAAGGATTTTCTACAAAATAAAGTTCGATAGCGTAAGGCTCCTCCGTCTGCCCGCATTTGTATATAGTTTTTTAGTTTTTAGTTTTTTACTTTTTAGTGTGTATAGTTTAAGGTGGTATTAAGGTTAAAATTGAGTTTAAAATAGGTTTTTCCACTGCTTTTCCTATTGTTCAACACACAACAGTGGTATAAAATACAAATAAATAGAAGAAGTCGTTCATTATTTTAAACAGTTAGGTAAATATTTTAGTATAGATACCGAATATTGTCATTTACATTACTTATAGTTAAACGTCGCATCGTAGGTACTATTAAGGAAATCAATTGTTATTATTGTTAGTATTCGGCAAAATTGTATGAAAAAGGTAAAAATAGATTATCTTTCCTTTCTTTCCTTTCCTCCGTCTACCATACGCAACCTCGGTGGTTCAATGCCCAATTACATTAATTTTTTCCTTTATTTTTATTGATTTTTTTAAACATTAACAAACATCTAATATGCGTAGAATAGCCAAACAAAATTTATAACCCCTATAAAATGGTCTACAATAAGTTAACTATTCCTTATTTACATTAACAGTAATTGAAAAATTTAACATTACAAGCGTTTTGGTTTTTAATTTCTTCTATATTTCATTTATTTTAAATACAGACGTCGTAAACGTCCTGCATTCCTTTGATATTTGTTTACTTAAGGTCCACTTATGACACTTTTCTTTTAACAAACATCAAAAGTTAAAAATAAAAAACAATTAAAAAAATTCATACGTATTTTCAACTTAAGTATTCATAATCGCAAATACAAATACTTTTTTTTTATATTGAAATTTTACTAACATCCAAAGGAACATATATTCAAACAAAATTTATAGACGTTATACAACTGTCTACAATAAGTTAATTATTCCTTATTTACATTAACAGCAATTGACAATTTTGTCTTGCGAGTCTTCCGAGCGTAAAACCTAAATTCAATACCGCTTACGTATACGTATTATACTCATTTTTGAATTTAAATGGAGAAATGTTAAACGCATATTGCGGCATAGAAAAACCTTTTTTTATCTAAATCACTAATGGCAAAATTGATTGCATAGACTTCAGGTGAAGGTTATCTTTAACATAAGTTGCTATTTGCAAACACGTTATTACACATGTGCTCATATTTAACATAGGCAACAATTAATAAATATTGCTTAATTTTGATTAGTTTGCATGTATGGATTTTTATTTGTCCCGAACGACTCCCTGAAATGATTTCGACAAACTCTACTAGGGCGAACTTATCTTGCCACGATCGACTCACCGAAGTGATTTCGGCAGTAAACTATGGCGAAGCGATCTTGATCCGATTGACTTCCACTAAGTGATTTTGACAAAGTTTTTTATGACGAAGTGATCTTGATCCAATCGAAGCGTAGAGAGTGCGTGGTGTAGACAGGGTGAAGCGTAGAGAGGGCGGTGCGTAGAGGGTGGAGGGTGTAGAGAGGGCGGAGCGTAGATAGGGCGGAGCGTAGATAGGGCGGAGCCTCGAGAACGCGGGGCGTAGAGAGAGCGGGGCGTAAAAAGAGCGGGGCGTAAAAAGGGCGGGGCGTAGAGATAGCGGAGCGTAGAGAGGGTGGGGCGTAGAGAGGGTGGGGCGTAGAGAGGGCGGTGCGCAAAAATAGTAGGAGTAAAGATGGTGGGGCGTTAAGAGAGTGCCCCACAAAGCGAGTAGAGGCGTTCAAAGTAGTCCCGTAGGGACTACAAACCGCTTCTAGTATAAAATCTATAAATTACGTTCCTTGACGGAGCTCCTATTGTGTCTTGTTTGCTTTATTGATGTTGGGCTTGGGATGGAATACTGTCTATCTTCTACCTTCACTTTTCTGATGGGAATCCTGTTAAGAGTAATAATCTCTAGCTCTAGAATGAAAAACGTCCATTTTCTATGGCTGCCAATAATATTTATTCAAAATTAAACATTCAATTCCTTTGCACATATTTTTAGTTACATTAATGAGTTCCATATATCAAATTCACAGTTTTCTATATACATATTACTACAACTTTTACAACTTTGGTTAAATTCAATTACAATTTCCAATATCTAATAATAACTTTTATTAGCATTTCTCCCAAAACTGTCATAATAATAACAAACTTTTATCTACTTGGATACCAACTCAATCACATTTTCAAATGATTGTCTTATTTCAATATTATATAAACTCTATTCAGAATATCCAGCTTTTCTAATGTACTAAACTATACTACGTTTACATAATTTTGAATACATTATCTTTTGTCCTATACTACACATCAAGCTTTTAAATTCGATTATACATTATAATTGTTTGCTGAGTTATACCTCTTTAACTAAAATATCCTTTTACAATAGTTACTATAAAATGCTATATTCCTAACCTAAACCTTTTAATTTCATTTTTCCTTATATAAAGTCCTTATTTACAAAATATATACACCATGCCTCTTTAGAATATACGCATAGGTCCTTTTTGTTTTTATGTAATTATAACCATCACTACTGTCTCATTCATACCGTACCCTGCATCCCCAAACTACAGTGAGCTGTTTCAATCTTTGGTCTAATCTGTTTTATGTTATATAACCCTCCCTTTTTTCATTTGTTATAATATATTGACGTGTAACCCTTCTTAAAGCCTGTATGAATCAAGCTTCAGGGTCATAAATTGCCGTGTAACCCCTATAAGACCTCGCCAGAGTAAAAAAAACATTCGAGCATTTATTAATTTACCAAAAATCGTCATAATTTTCACAAAAAGAAGAATTTTCAAAAAAATAATTCTTACCCAGATTCCTGCTCCATCACTTTAATTGATTTCTTCAACAGCTCCCTGGCTAGCTCAGTTGGGCCTCCTCTTGGATACATAAAATTTACTATCATACTCTTTACCGTTCACGCACACTCTCAATAAAACCACAAAATAATACAACAATCATACAATATTTATTTACCACTATTCACAAATAATAATTCAAGATTATTTACATTTCGGTGCTCAAGTTACACTTCAATAAATTTTATCTTTGTAAAGTCTAGGATTTTAAATTCAAATATCAAACACATCCAATGTAACAGGAGTAAATGGGCCCTGAATAAAACCTTACTTTTTCTTTTATTTATAATTATTTCTAATTAGTGAACTCTGGAGTATGGTGAGCTCATGATAACCCAGTTTATTTTATTAATGTGTGCTTTTTACTTTGCATACTCTTACTACAAACACAAAAAACCCATGTACTCTTAACAATAAAATGTTAAATTCATGAGGAATGTTAATAAGCTTTATATACACCTTTAGATTTATATTCAAATACCATAATCAAAGTTAGTTATACGTATTATATTGAGTACGCAAAATACCATCAAAATTCACTCTCACACATCACAATAATTTTTATAGTTAATGAAAAACAGCAAATTCTAATGCGTTACCTGAAATTTCTTGAAAATCCCTACTTCGTTGACGCTGAAGTTAAGTTCCTGCACCCTCGGTCTGCTCTGCCTGCCGCCTCCAGCTATTTATAGATGAACACCATCTAAGTTGTGCTGCATGCTATTTATTCAAGATCCATCCAAATCCAAATCCAAGTATATTACACTTTTATTATTGCATGATTTAATTTACGTTACTTTACTTTACTTTACTAGCTTGTTAAAATATCTGTTGCACCTCAGTTACAATTAAACTCGACACTGTCCGCGTTTCAAACTATGAGGCCAACAATTTAACACTGTACTATTTAATTTAATAGTTTCAAGCTCGTTGGTAGATTTCTGTACATAGTAGGCGATGCAAATTAAAGAAGTCAAAGAGAAACCTAATTACTCTTCTCTCATATTTATACGATATTTTCCGAAAAACCCGCATTCAATTTGCCCGTGTTCGTCTGTTGTACAACTAACTATTTAGACCAATGATATATTTCAGTGACGTCTTGAAATCCCGCCTGTATTAACTCTATTCATCTCTTATGCATATTATATGTTTCCTTCTAACCTTGCTTGAGTGGTAGAAAATCGATATTACTGTCTGCGTGTTATCTAACCCACGTGGACTGAATACGTGCGTTTCGAAGTGAAATGCTATTACGCCTGTTTCTTTCCGAAGCATATCATTGATTGTCCATCCCTTCTGCGCTTTAAGAAAACTTTTGGTTAGCGTTTATGCAAACCGTCCGACCGTTTGCACGATATACCTCGAATCTTGTCTTTTATCTACATAAATAAGGAGAAGTTGATCTTTCAAAACATGCACCTGTGCCTAATTAACAAACGTTTTAAAATAACATTTCTAGGAATTTGCGTTTCAAGGTATTTCATATATTCGACGTGTTTGTTTGTTAGTAAAGCGTTTCGCCTTAGAATTATCAATTTTTCACGCTCTTATGCGTTTTAGACGTTATATCCTTTTGACTTAAACTCAATTAAATTAATTAATAACTTCCATTGACTTATACAATTTATTTTCTTTACGAACCTAACTAAATTTTAATCACTAATTGTAAAATTATGGTAATACTTGTTACTTTAAATTAACTAAATGAAGTAAATTTCGCACGTAAATTATGGTTGTTTCCTCTATACAGGGTGTTTGAAATTGCCTTGTTCATACCTAAATGTAACCCTTTAAAACCACCACATAATTCCCCTATTTTAATTCTAGGAAAACCATTCTAGGTTTTCTGAATTTAAATAACTGCACTTTACTCTAATCTTACCTGCTATTTCTATACACCTATCTGCTCACCTAACACTACCTATACCTATTAATCCAACCTATCACTACTTATCTACCTATTTCTATCTATTTCTACACCTATTTCTACTTATTTCTATCTATCTACACCTATCTTTACTTCTAATTACCTATTCACACCTATCGCTACCTTTTACTTAACTATTTCTATCTACTACTAACTCTTCGCCCTCTTAGTTCATTTTATTTTCTCCTTTTATTTCACCCTTTCGTCCTTTATTGACTCTTTACGTGCCTCTTTTGTACTTTTCTCTTTATCTTCACTTTTCATATCTTTTAACCCTACCTACTATCACTATCTATTCTTATCCTACCTCTACCTACCTAATTCTATACCTATATCTAACTATCTCCTATATTTATCCTATACCTAGCTTTATTTTCTATAAACACTTACTTCTACTCTTCTATATACACCTATTCTATCCCTATCAATTTAAATTTTACTCTATTATACACCTATCTCTGCTTTTCTATATATAGCTATTTCTATCTCTAACTATTCTACATCTACACTACCATTCACCTATCTCTATATTTTGTTCATTAACCTTCATTACCTATTTAAATCAAACTCTTTTCTTAATCCTCCAAGTCTTTCTTCTCACCATCCTAAGACTCTTCATCCCTATTTCTCCTTCTATTTCTATACTCATCATCCCTGTTACTTCACATAAAATAAAATCATCCCTATTATCCTGACTCTTAAATATTTCTTCTTCTTCAGTCCCTACACTTGTCTGTTTCTCATTTATTATTATTTCCTTTTCTGCGGACAAACTCAACGATACTATCTCAACATCTTTATTTTTCTCCTCTATACAAAACTTTATATCTTTTCGAGACCCTTCATTTACAATATTCAATTCACAAAAATCTTTTAAATTCAAATTCAAATTACCAAATTTATCTTTGCCTCTTAACTCACTTATGCCTACTTTTACCTCTTGTGTGTCACATAATGCTATTTTTACTTCTACCTTTTTAATTCTGACTCGTTATCCACTATTAATGCTGCGCTTGACTCTACCTCTATTTGTTTAGCTTCTTCCCCCCTATCAACCATTACACCTTATAATCGCCTGAGTCTCTTTCACCTCTACTTCATCTCCCTCTATACTATTTATACATAACCCCATGTCATCTATTTTGACATCATAACTAGCCTTCCAGGGCAATATCCTATCCCCAATCCTAACTATTTTCCTCTCCATATCAATTATAACCCCCAACTTCATCATGCAATCGACCCCTAATATCCCTTTAAACTTTAATCCAGGTACTATTATAAATTCTTGTTCACAACTTACTGAACCTAACTCTACTTTTAAAATAACTACGCTATTCACAACAGCAAATCGCTTTTTATTCGGCGCAACCAGGTGACTTCTTTTTATTGGCATTATCCTGTCACACACTTTATCTTTAATTTCATTGACGAATTCCTCCGATACCAAACTCGCCTCAGCTTCTGAATCTAATAATGCTCCTAAATTTTTCTCAAAAATTTTAATTTCAATTATGGGCAAACAATATTTTTCTACAATTTCTGGCTCAATTTCTTCCTCTATTTTAAAAATTTCCTAGGATGTTCATATTTGTACACAGTGATGTCTAGTGGTTTGTCCTGCTCTAAAAATCCTGTCCAGGTCTGTTCTCCCTACTCGGTCCTGGTCTTGCTGTCACTTCTGCGTATGTCCTTGGCGTCTCGACTCTGTCCGTGTTGTTACCTTCCCGGTTTGTAGTTGAAGGCCCCCTCATGTCCGGTGAACTGTTCTGTCTCGTTGGTCCCGGTCTAGGTGCAGGTCCCCTACCTACACTGTTGCTTCTGTAAAATGTCCGTCGAGCTTCCCAATTCTGTCTCTGAAATGTATAATTATTCCCCCGTCTTGCGTAGTTGTCCCGTCGTTCGAATCTTACAGCATTAACTTGTCTTTCCCTATTTTCCCTAGGTCGTCCACTGTTGACGTCATCGTACCTTTGCAGGTACTCCAGAAACAACTCCTGTCTACATGTTCTGCAACACTACGTGTTGCCTCACCTCAACCTCAAAATGTCTTGACAAGTATTTAATGATATGTCGGTCTGTCAGTGGTGGATTAAGTTGTTTCGCTATGCTATACTTTCGTATAGCATATTGCTCCCTACTTCCTAAAAATTCTCCTTTAAATTTCCCCGTGATCAAATCGTCTCGTACCTAGTCCTGTCTGTGGTCACTCCAGTAATGTTTTAAAAATCTGTCCTCAAAGTCAGTGTAAGTGTCAATTTCTTGTCCTATTAAATTGTACTAAGCTTCAGCATGGTCTTTTAGTAAAGCTTTCACAACATTGAGTTTCGCCTGTTCAGCATATAAATTACTTATTAAACCTCTAATATTGTTAATGAATATTTGCGGGTTTACCCTACTATCCCCATAAAATTTCATCTGTTGCTCTAATGACACATTACTTGTTACCAATCTTGGACCATCCCCCAAGAAAGTCGCTACATTCTGTTTAATCCGGTCACTTCTTTCTCAACCCGACCTAACTGATCCTTACATGAGTCCGTTACCTCAGTCATTTTAGCATTAATCTCGTCCTCACAGAAAATCCTCACTTCTGTCCTTAATTGTCCCATTTCCTGCTTTAAATCTCTATTATCACGTTCATTTTTATCAACCGTATTTTCGACTTCTCCCATTTTTACAGTCAAGCTATTTTTAAAATCCGAAACTTCTTTATTTGTCCTATCTATTTTTTCACTTAATGTCTCCCTAACCCCCGTTAATGTCTCATTCATTCGTTCCATTTTTCGTTTTGATTCTTCACCCATTTCTTTCACCCCACTTAATGTCTCATTCATCTGATCAAATTTCTTATTAGATTTCTCATTCATTCTCTCTAGCATTATCAAAATTAATTCATCTCCAGCTTCTCCTGATTCCGTCCTCGACTGATCCCTACTACCTCCAGCTTCCTCCATTTTTCTTGCTTTATCAAATAAGGTACTATCGTCACTTCCAATTTCCACTCCTTGACTTCTTAACCACTCCTTTCTCTGCATACGGTCAAATCACTTCCACACACTCTCAAAATTATTTTAAATTTATTTACACCAGATTCTCTCTCACTCAGATCGCCAGTTTCCTGGAATAAAATTGTTAAAATTCTACCTGGAGCTCGAGCCTCACGTTCGGGTCGTCATAAATTGCCGTGTAACCCCTGATAAAGTCTGTATGAATCGAGCCTCACGAATTGGGCGTCATAAATTGCCGTGTAACCCCTATAAGACCTCGCTAGAGTAAAATAAAAAACCATCGGGCATTTATTAATTTAGTAAAAATCGTCATAAATTTCACAAAAAGGAGAATTTTTAAAAAATAATTGTTACCCAGATTCCTGCTCCATCACTTTAATTGATTTCTTCCACAGCTCCCTAGCTAGCTCAGTTGGGCCTCATCTTGGATACCTAGATTTACTATCATACTCTTTACCGTTTACGCACACTCTCAATTAAACCACAAAATAATACAACAATCATACAATATGTATTTACCACTATTCACAAATAATAATTCAAGATTATTTACATTTCGGTGCTCAAGTTACACCTCAATAAATTTTATCTTTGTAAAGTCCAGGATTTTAAATTGAAATATCAAACACATTGAATGTAACAAGAGTAAATGGGCCCTGAATAATACCTTATTTTTTCTTTTATTTATAATTATTTTTAATTAGTACACTCTGGAGTATGGTGAGCACATGATAACCCAGTTTATTTTATTAATGTATGCTTTCTACTTTGCATACTCTTACTACAAACACAAAAAACCCTTATACTTTTAACAATAAAATTTTAAATTCATGAGAAATGTTAATAAGCTTTATATACACCTTTAGATTTATATTCAAATACCATAATCAAAGTTAGTTATACGTATTATTTTCAATACGCAAAATACCATCAAAGTTCACTCTTACACATCACAATAATATTCATAGTTTATAAAAAAACAGCAAATTCTAATGCGTTACCTGGAATTTCTTGAAGATCCCTACTCCGTTGACGATGAAGTTAAGTTCCTGCACCCACGGTCTCGTGGTTCTACTCTGCTTGCCGCCTCCAGCTATTTATAGATGAACATCTAAGTTGTGCTGCATGCTATTCATTCAAGATTCATCCAAATCCAAATCCAAGTATATTACACTTTTTTATTATTGCATAATTTAATTTACGTTACTTTACTTTACTTTACCTCACGAGCTGGTTAAAATATCTGTTGCACCTCAGTTACAATTAAACTCGACACTATCCGCGTTTCACACTATGAGGCCAACAATATAACTTTGTACTATTTAATTTAATACTTACAAGCTCGTTAGTAGATTTCTGTACATATAGTAAGCGATGCAAATTAAAGAAGTCAAAAAGCGAAGTCAAAGGGAAACTTAATTACTCTTCTCTCATATTTATACGATATTTTCCGAAAAATCCGCATTCAATTTTCCCGTGTTCGTCTGTTGTACAACTAGCTATTTAGACCAATGATATATTTTAGTGGCGTCTTCAAATCCCGCCTGTATTAACTCTATTCCTTTCTTATGCATATTATATGTTTCCTTCTAACCTTGTTTGAGTGGTAAAAAATCGATATTACTGTCTGCGAGCTATCTAACCCACGTGGACTGAATACCTGCGTTTCGAAGTGAAATGCTATTATACTTGTCTCATTCCAAAGCATATCATTGATTGTCCATCCCTTCTGCGCTTTAAGAAAACTTTTGGCTAGCGTTTATACGAACCGTCCGACCGTTTACACGATATACCTCGAATCTTGTTTTTATCTACACAAATAAGGAGAAGTTGACCTTTCAAAACATGCACCTGTGCCTAATTAACAAACGTTTTAAAATAACATTTCTAGGAGTTTGCGTTTCAAGGTATTTCATATATTCGACGTGTTTGTTTGTTAGTAAAGCGTTTCGCCTTGGAATTATCAATTTTCACGCTCTTATGCGTTTTAGACGTTATATCCCTTTGACTTAATCTCAATTAAATTAATTAATAACTTCCATTGACTTATACAATTTATTTTCTTTACGAACCTAACTAAATTTTAATCACTAATTGTAAAATTATGGTAATACTTGTTACTTTAAATTAACTAAATGAAGTAAATTACGCACGTAAATTATGGTTGTTTCCTCTATACAGGGTGTTTGAAATTGCCTTGTTCATACCTAAATGTAACCATTTAAAACCACTACAATATATATATATATATATATATATATATAAAGTTTCGCTGCATAACCTATTAACAAATGCGTGTGTGTTCACTTTTCTCTAAGTTTGTTTTTATGCCGTGAGTCATTACTAGTCATTACTATAGAATTACATGCGATTTGAATAATGTTGATTACAATATTCTTAATAAAATTAATTTTAGGTTTTGAAGGTGTCTTGGTCTGTTTGTGCAATAATGAGAACCATCAAGCAAAAACACTAAATCATTCACAAGACAAAAAGGACTTCAGAAAATTTTTGACCTGGATGCACGTTTTAGAATTAACGAATTAAATATAAGTATTTGTTTAGTTCACTTTTCTTGTATTTGAATAAAGTTGAACAAAAAATATATAAATAGAATTAAGATTATATCCGAAGGATCTATGAACCTCAGGGAAAGCAATACCTTTTAAGACCTCTTCATATATCTTATGGAGCCTTGAAGCATGTTAAATTTGCCCACTATTTGCATTTAATCAGAAGTGTAATACACTAAGTGTGCTCCATTGGTTATTAATGTTCCATATCGTACATAATGGAACGCTTCATTTTAACAGTTCTTCTATTGTAGAATATCTGTGTCATATAAATTTATTTCGTTGAGCATCTCTAGGAATTTAGTGCGCGTGTACTTTCGGCTCTATTACGGCGAGTCCTTGAAGCGTCATCAACGTTCGTTTAGCTAGTCGCGGCGACGCTATCAAGCATTTAAGATGTTTTCAAAATTAGAGGCCTGCGACCTGCGGTTAGCGATTTGTGTTTGAATGGTTCAAGTCGTGATGGACTTGAATAATGTTCAATAACTTCTATTAACGCGTAAAGAAAAGAAAAACAAACAAGAACGTAAAGCAAGAAAGAATGCAAGAGTAATTATACTTGATAAGTTGTGTTATTATACAAGATTTGGAAATTACGACCATGTGGTCGTATCTGCTGTTATCCAGAGAATTTGTTGCAGCTTCTTAAGTTTGGAATGATTAATGGTGTTGCTTGCAGCTAATGAAATTTTTGATGGAATTTGTCAACGGAAATCAGATGCAGTTTGGTTCGTTATTTAATTTAAATTTAAAATTTTGCATGTCCTTAAAATATCGTTAGTCTTTGTTAAACAGATGGTCCTAAAACATGTGGTTTGCTATCGTGTTTTATGACCTGTTTCACTTTCGATGATATATAAACCGGTATGTTACAAATAGTAGTTGTATTTTTATATGGTTAGGTTTACACTTACTGGCTTGCATTCAAACCTCCGATAAATTTGAACTACTTACCGTCAAAGAATAACCTCGTCGCAGCTTTTCTAGAATTCAAATTAAACATTTCTCTAACCTTCAACTTAGCTTTTTTCGCATATAATTTATAGAAATTTAGTATAAAGGTTTAAATTTATTTAGTAATAAATACAAAGTGTTTGCATTGGCGCTTTTACAAAATTTGTAGGTTATAAAAAATTAAATCTTCAATATAAAAAGTGCTTAATAAAAATAGCAGTGAACTTTTAATTGCTCTTTATTTATTTGGTGTAGGTGAAGTTTATCTCACTTCTTTTCAAATTTAAATACAAGCTAAGTGCTTAAAATGAAACTGAAATCCACCTGATAAGGTCTGCCCAGAATAGAATGATATTTCAATGCAATGTGTTTATAAATTTTTACTAAGTTTATATATCTAAAAGGTGTAAATAGACTTATGTTTAGAGAGCCGTCTTTTGCTTTAAAAAGACATGATTTTGATTTCGTTATAAACATGATAGGTGTTAATCTATATGTTAAAAACTATGATTATTGAAAAGAAATTCTTTGCTGCATTATACAACTTGATATTGCATTTAGATTTTTATTCTGGTCAAACGCGATCAAATCTCATAATATAATACAAAAGTAGAACTTCTGATTAACAATTTTTGTGCCAAAAGGCAATAACTAATTGGTTATATAAGTAGAGCATAATTAGGAATATGACAACCACATTTCCTCCAGAATCCCACATTTCCTCACACATCTGGACCAAAAAGTTTTCTTCGACTAACCATTTTTCATCTTTCGAGATAAATGAGCATCCACATTTCCACACACGAGATAAACCTATTTTTAAGATTTTTTACCGCTAACATTCTGGACCAAATAGTTTTCTTCGACTAACCATTTTTTTTTATCTTTCGAGATAAACCTATCTTGTTTGGTATCAATCAATATTAGATTTTTCTCAGCTATCCGAATCTTTAGGAATTTTTCAGATTGCATCACCCCCAAGGGAGCTACCCCAATTTTAAAATTTCTTACCTGTTGCAACTTTTGAGCGTTCTTATAGATTTTTTTATACATGCGATACATTAAATAAGTCTAAAATATTATGTTGAATCCGAATCTGTAAACAGATTTAAAATCGGACTACGCCCTGCAAAGTTACACATATACCCTCTGCGAGATAAATCTTTCTCCACATTTCCACCCACGAGATAAATCTATCTTGTTTGGTATCAATTAATATTAGAATTTTCTCAGCTACCCGAATCTCTAGGAATTTTTTAGATAGCACTATCGCCCAGAGAGCTACCCCCATTTTAAGATTTTTTTTTGCTGGTAGCGATTTCTGACGGTGCTTATAAATTTTTTATACATGCAATACATTTTGTTAGTCTAGAATTTTATGTAGAATCCGAATCCGTAAACAGATTTAAAATCGGACCACCCCTTACCTTACTTTCTACTTCCAAAGAAACTCGGGCACTCCATCGTCGACACTGGCATTCTTTATGCGATAGCTAGCCATACGGTTGCTAAACGCTGTACTAATCATTTCTACACCATCGTCGTTAGTAGCGGTAACTGATGCATTTTTATGTCTGTTGCTTCTCAAGTGTGCGGCATAGGTAGTCTTTTCCATTTCTAAATCGCATACTTTACACATAATTCGTGGTTGTTTCGTACAAGACCCTGTAACAGCTGGCAGAGCTGAACGTTTACGGCTTAATGACATACCATGCTGTTTTTCCTTGTGTCGCTGTAAGTTACCCTTTCTCGTAAAAGCGATACCGCAAGACCCACAGTTTAAGTACTTTGCTGCAGACGGATGTATAAGCTTAACGCTGGACGATGTTACACCACGACATTTGTTCTGGTGCCGTTTGAGAGCATTTTTCCAGGTATAAAAAGCACCGCAAGCGTTGCACTTAAAAACGTTTGCAGATACCATTTTAGTACAAAACAAAATCCGCACTATAGCACTTGACTTGTAAGCGAACTAACTTATAACTAAAGAGTTTACTCTTGCGCACCGGCTTTATGTACCCTATAGAATGCAAACCGAAGGATTCCGAAGACACCCGAACGAAGTCGAGGATTCAGCGGGGAACTAAATGACGTCATAATCCTTGCTGCTTGTCCAGTACATTTAGCGCCAATGCACGCACCTGGTTCGCATCGTCGATGGTGCGAATGCCGTTAGTAGAAACATCGGAACCGTCTTCCATGTTATACGGATCGCGTGCATATTAAAAATCCAAAAGGGTGATAGCACACGCACACAAATTGTGTGCAAGTCGTGCTGTAGAAGATGCAGTGCTACTATAACCAAAAACTTAATAAAAACATTTTAAACCTTTACTAAGGGAATACCAACTTGTTGTCTACAGGATACTTACTAATAAAGCTAGGCATGGTGTTAAAGCTAAGATTCCGTTTTCTCTGGAAAGCACTAACAAGATGGGCCAGAGAGTAAAAGAAATTATCGGAAAAGAAGACCTCGGAATGCATTAATAAAAAATTCCAAAATCCTATATGTGTTCCATACAAAGTGGAACTAGCAGATGTTAAGTCGGAAACTTTATTGGAAGAACTACCAGATATATTAGACGAACTCGAAAAAGATTATTTCTATCTTTTTGACATGGATGTAACCCAAGATTTTGCAGGCATATTTAGCAAGATAGAGATGTGTAATTATTTAACTACAAAGCATAACTTTTGCTATAAGGGAGAATACGAAGAAAAGTGTAATATTATAGTTGACAACGATAAAACTGCGGGGATTGATTGTTTAACATGGCTAACAACCAATGCAAGAATTAAGATTTACAACAAATTTGTGTGTCAGATAACAAGTCCTGGTGTTAATAAACAACTTGGCAATCATATACTAGATTTTTTACGTTGTCCAGATGTACGTTTAAGGGAAACATTTGCATCTACTTTGGCCAAAGAACATGGTATTACGCGATTGGAAGCGACAATATACAACTGTGCAATTGGAAGCTATGTCAATGTGGGACGGGTGTATAAACCCTTAAAAGACTGTTTAACCTTATTGGAAGATAGTAAGTTATACTTCCTAAAGGCGCCAATGTACTCGGTACCACTTACCAAAATGTGGAGTAAGCTATCGGACAAGCTACAAAATAGCTGCTGTTTAGTGTATAATAACCTGCTACAGCACGTGTATTGGAGGAATAGTAATACAAAGAAATTGACAGGCTTGCAAATTAAGTTGTCCAAAAAACCAGAGGAAAAGGAAAAATTGATAAAGTATGTGCTTTCAGCTTTTAGTTTTAACTATTTACCTGTAAATTATTTAGAGATAGTAGAGGAAGATGCCCAAGATAAAATAAAAATCTTACACAAGTGCTACATTAAAGCAGGTAGTACATATTTTACACAATCTGCAACACTATATTCTACAATTCCAAAAGAAATAGTAATTTCGGACTTGGGATTGATAGATACGCCTAACATTCGTCCAGAGGTTGTACGACAACGCGTAAATATTGATAGTAAACTCTATCCGTTTACGCTAAAGAAAATTGCCCCATTATGTATACCATACGCTGTAAGTGGAAGGAACAGACAACTGGAATTAGAGGAAATGGATGCAAAAAGGCGAAAATTGGACTACATGGAAAACACTGCAACAATACGCGATCAATACAAAGATGTGTTAGACAAAGAACATCTTATTAGAGAAAATGAGGAAGAATTAAAAGATTATTTTATGTGCCGATGGACTGACTTAGATACATCTGGTTTTTACAAGTTGTATGCATTTGTGGTTAGTAAAAAAGACTCTTATAGTTATGTAGGCGTCCTTGCGGAAAAGGATGGTACTAAATCCGTATATTTTTTAAAAGGTTATTCTAAAATGGCAGATAACAAAGACGAACTAAGGAATGCGGGTTTCGTAATCTTTGCGTACACTACACGCAAAGGGGGTTCGTTAAACATTGTATATTTGCCTAGTAAAGAACCTTTTGGATTATTTAAAACCAAGGGTCTTACAACCTATAACAACCATATATTCCCAAAAGTGGTGGACATGCAACTACGCAACAGTCTGTGGGAGAATAAGGATTTCCTCCAATACCGACAAGAAGAAGTCGATCAAGCTAACAAGATACGTATGCAGGATATAGTGGGAAAGCTGCGATTAAAAGATTGTCACAAGCTGCAAGAATTAC
Source organism: Platerodrilus igneus (assembly GCA_036346225.1). Lineage (NCBI taxonomy): Eukaryota > Metazoa > Arthropoda > Insecta > Coleoptera > Lycidae > Platerodrilus > Platerodrilus igneus. Next base: position 2,450,761 of record JARFIW010000165.1, on the reverse strand, counting down.
ACGAAGGAATGGATCTGGTTGTCGGCGGAAACAAAGACTTTAAATATAGAGGCAAACTTCGGTACATTTTACAATTCGAAAACCTAGACGGTCTTTATGTATCAAACTATTGGTTAGAAAAGGAGATAGAAGACTTGGGTATCGATTTAAATTTTAAGCTGCGAATAAAATTAGATAAAATTAAAACCACTGCAGACAAACATAAAGAAAGGACTGTCTTCTGTGTATAACTTTGTATTAAAATTAAGTTTAAATGACCCCATGCTTGGCATTAAATATTTTTAAATTTGTTATGTATAATGTCAGAATAAACATTTTATAATAGTATATAACATTGTTCTTTATTTATAAAAGGCTGTGACGTTACCCCGAAATAGCAGTCGCACAGAGAGGGGTGCGCATGGGCAGCGCGCATGGGCAGGGGTGCGTACGCGCAGGGGTGCGCATGGGCAAGGGTGTGCATGCGCAGGGGTGCTTATGGGCTGGGATGTGTCTGGGCGTACACGAGGGAAGCGGATGTTAACAGTCACCAAGCATCCGATTCTTTATTTGGATGGTATCGAGTACTTGCCGATGTATGTATCCGGAGTAAAAACACGATTTGTACACGCAGATAATTAATAAAATTAGTTTATCGAGCGAAGATGACAAAAGGTACATCATTCCTAATAGTACAACAATCTACGCATGGGGGCGTAAAGATATAAGATAGTTGTTTATATTTGTAAGGATTTTGTAAATCTATTATATATATTAGTTTTAAGATTCCATAATTTTTAAGTTTTTCTCCCACCTTCCAAATCCTTCCGGCTTCTATCCTGGTTGACGAGTATACGTGTTATCTCCGCGTGGTATTCGCGGGACTCGGCGGTTGGCTTATTGGGATTAAGGAGATGATATAAATATGCTAATTATAGGGAAGGACCAATTGCTTTTTGTAGAAATAACGATTGGCGGTGGAGCGGTTATGTAATAACTAAAAACCAACTACACCAAACTACTTAATAAAGGGTATAAATACCTTTTATCCTGTGCCGCTCTCACACGACCGTCTTTTGCAAGGGTTCGAATGCGACTCACTCTACGCACTGCCTGCCGGTATAAAATGTTTCACTAAACTGTAGGGTGAACGCACTGAGGGTATTTATTGTCACAAATACCGAATTGTTCGATGATGACGTAACATACCACCCACCAAATTCATAGAATTTTGAAAAGGAGGGAAGTAGGTTGGGTGAAGGAAATCACATGGGATTTGACCTTGCTAGGAAAACAGGTAACGAAAGATAGGGTGGTACACTACAGCGAGCGATATTACTAACTATGAAAAAATAAAAATATATATGTAAATAAGCAAATATGTAAAAATAATATACTACTATACATGTAAGAAATGTGTATATACATCTAAACATAAAATAAAATTAAAATACCGGTAGCGGCGCTAGTTTGACCGAAGGTCGTTTTAATGTGCCATGTGCAGTTTTGATCTCCGCGACACGTATAATACCGTCCGCACCGGGAAAGGTATTAAGAATACGACCAAACTTCCATTGAAGTGGAGAAAGCTGGTCGTCCTTGATGAGGACAATAGTGTCCTTTTCAACTTGTCGGACACCTACCTTAGAGTGCCATTTAACCTTTTGGTTCAGAGTATGTAAGTACTCATGGCTCCAGCGAGCCCAAAAATCTTGATGGAGTTTTTGCAGGAGTTTCCACCTGCTCTTTAATGGTAAAACGTTGGTTGAATGGTCCTCATCTGGTGGTGCAGAAAGAGGCTCCATAGTTAAGAAATGACCTGGTGTTAAGCAACGCAAGTCATTTGGATCCGAACTCAAAGCGCAGAGTGGCCTTGAATTTAGAACAGATTCAATTTGAGTGAGAACTGTGTAAAGTTCCTCAAAGGTAAGTTTTTGTTCGCCGATTACGCAAGCTAGGTGTGTCTTTACCGACTTAACACCGCTTTCCCACAAGCCACCGAAGTGAGGGGCGCTAGGTGGATTAAACGACCACTTTATCCTTTATCCTTTTGTGGATCAACAAATGGAGAAAGTTTTCGCAAGCTTTTAGGTAATTTACGGTTTGCCTTGATCGAAGCTATTTCCTTTAAAAATGTAACATTTTGTACATGCCGAACGATAATCATGAGAGCATTGTGTAATTCAATGTCTGTTAAGGGACCCGTATGACGTTGAGCCATGGGTTTAGAAAATCTAAAGATGTAAGCCACGATGCCTTGGATTTTATATAACGATGAAAAGCGACTTAGTAAAATGTCAATGACGTTTGGATCTGTTTGAGCGACAAATGTTAGGATCTTCTGTTCCGTAGTTACCTCAGCAATTGAGGTTGACAATGTTGGTTGAGGCGGCCACGAGTCACTAGGGTAGTGAAACCATTCAGGCCCCGCCCACCATAGCGAACATGAAATAACCGCGCTGGGCATTAATCCCCAAGATGCAGGATCAGCCGGATTATGCGAAGATTAAATATAAAACCATCGGCTAGGTGCAATGATCTCTTGAATGTGGCTAACACGGTTTGCCACAAAAGTTTTCCAACGAAAAGGTGGAGAACGTATCCAAGTGAGAGCGACCGTAGAATCACTCCACGCTGAAACATCGGAGATGTCAATCAAGCCTTGATAAGAACGAATGGTAAAAGAAAGTAAATCGGTTAATAAAACGGCGGCACATAATTCCAAACGTGGAATTGAAATGCGCTTAATTGGAGCTACTTTTGTTTTAGCGGTTACAAATTGTACAGTTATTTCTCCAGTAGTTTGATTTATGAACTGAAAATATACCGCTGCATACCCTACCTCGCTAGCATCGCAAAACCCATGCAAATGACAAGTAAAAGGATCCGAAGGGGGTAAACAACGTGGTAACTTTAATGACGATAATAACGGCAACTCTTCTTGATACTGCTGCCATTGAGACGAAATGTCTGCTGGTGGGATGTCATCCCAATTTAAACCTAACATCCACAGATGCTGGATTAGGCGTTTTGCAAAAAGTGTTAGTGGGGCTAAAAACCCCAGTGGATCATATATTCTGACAACTTGCGAAAGTATGTTGCGCTTTGTACATATTGGGTTTAATGGTTTAACCCGAAATGAGAAAATATCTTCTGTAGGTGACCATTGAAGACCTAATATTTTTATTGATTCGTCAGAATCGAAATCGAGAGAAGTATATTGGCAAAAATCTGACGGAATGCCTTCCAAAATAGAAACTGAATTAGAACTCCATTTTCGAAGTTCAAAACCAGCCAAATGTAAAAGTCGAATAAGTTGATCTTTAATTTCGCGGGCTGATTGTATAGAATTTCCACCGACGACGAAATCGTCAATATATAGATTTGACCGTATAACCTCAGCGGCTAACGAAAACCTTTTGCCTTCGTCAATGGCTAATTGCTGAAGGGTTTTTAATGCTAAGTTAGGCGATGACTTAATACCGTAGGTCACTGTATTAAGGTGATAAGTCTGAATGGGTTCTTCTGCGGAGAACCGCCACACAATTAATTGAAACCTTCGATGTTCTTCGGTAACCAAAGTTTGTCGATACATTTGGCGAACATCACAAGTAAAAACGAAACGATGAGAGCGAAATTTAAGTAAGATTGACGAAATGTCATTTTGGAGACTAGGTCCAGCCAATTGAGTGTCATTAAGAAACACGTTGTTTTTAGCCTTTGCAGAGGCGTCAAAAACCACACGAATTTTAGAAGTATGACCTTCTTCTTTAAACACAGGGTGATGGGGTAAAAAATAATTATCGTTCCCAACAAGCGGAGAATCGAGTAATGCCATATGACCCGCATCAAGATAGTCCTGCACGAAATTGTTGTATTGGGCGCGTAGCTCCGGTTGAGCATGCAATTTGCGCTCCAACGAAAATAGTCGTTTTTTAGCCATCTCAAAGCAATTATCAAAAACGGGCAAAGTATCGTTGAACGGTAACGCAACAATAAAACGACCGCTAGGGTCACGAGAAAACGTGTTTTCAAAAATCAAATCTGCCTTTTCTTCTTCTGGAGAAGTATAAGGCTTGGATGGCAACTCTTCTATCTCCCAAAACCGCCTTAGGGTCTGGTCGATAGGATCTTCGACAGAAGTAAAAAATGCTTGGACAGTATCAGACTGCAAGCTTTTTGTGGGACCAAGAATAGTCCAACCAAAAATCGTATTTATGGCGGCAGGCTGAAGAAATTTGCCATGTATAACACCGCCATTGATGATGAACGGATAAACATCTGCTCCAAGGAGCATGTCAATAGTTCCTGGAGAGTTCCAGGTCGGGTCTGCAAAGTGCAGGCCGCATAAGTGTTCCCAATTATTAGGAACTTCAACACTAGGTAATTTGCCAGATATTGACGAAAGCACAAAAGTTGTGACTTCTAGAGATTTTTCAGAGTCTAACATAGAGCGAATGGTGCAGCTGACGGCACCCCTATTGACTGCTGAAGTGGTCTGCCCAAATCCATAAATCCGAACTTGAGAACGTATGCGTGGAAGCCAAAGTTTGCTTACGCAATCGTCTCGAATAGAGCTAGCTTGAGAGCCAGGATCTAAGAGTACCCTGATCGGTTTGTATCTACCAGACCGGTCTTGAACTTCCACAACAGCAGTGGAGAGTAAGACAGTAACCCCAAGATTTGAATTCGTCTGTGAAGACAAAACATTTGCCGGAATAGGAGAGGCTGACTGCGTCCTATTGGCATTTTTATGCATAGGTGTAGCGATCGGTTTAGCTGAACGGCTAGAAGCAAATTGCGATTCAAAATGTAGCAAGGTATGATGCGGCTTGGCGCAAGTTCGACAGGAATTATAAGATTTGCATTGCATGGACGCATGGTCTGTTCGTAAGCAATTTAAACAAAGGCGTAAGCGTTTGACAATGTCGAAACGTTCTGTCGGAGGTTTTTTTAGAAACGATTGACATCTGTAAATTAAGTGATTGCCCTTGCAAGAAGGACAATGGTGCGAAAATGAATTCTTTGAGTCACTGGAGCTACTTGGTGTATCCAGTGAAACTACGTTAGAAGAAACTTTTGGTTTAAATTGAAGCGCTGAGGATTTCTTAGGCACTGATGTGTGAGATGTATGGACAGTCGTCGAATAAGAAACAGGTGCTTTCATTTCTTGCATCGTTTCGAGATGCAGCAGTATGCAATAATAAACGGAATCTACTTCCTTCCGTAAAGCGTTGTAATTTAATAATTCTGCCTCGTCACAGAAGCCAAGACAGCAACTAAAATTTTATTGAAATTTGTAGAAAGGTCATTTAATCCTCTTGTTTGAATAAGGAACAACGTTTTTAAAGTTGGGTCACTTTGTAAAGCGTTGCCCAGTTCCGACATTTCTATAAAGCGTATTTTAATCAATTCTAGTTCGGCTACCTGTATTTTCTTGGGAGCCATTCTGAAAGTTATTCTGAAAGCCTACACTATAAAAATGCTGTAAAACGGTAAAGCTAAATGTGCACTGAGAAATATTAAAATATTATGGGTTGTTCAAGGCACGAAAAGGTAAGATAGCGTATAAACCAATAAATCACGTTTTATGACTATTAGCCTGCAATGTGGTCTTAAAACGAGACGTCGAAAACAAGGGTTTGTCAAACAAAGCGTGAAGATAAGATGTACCGTTTACAACCCGGGCGGCTTTTACCATCAAAAGATTACAGGAACCACCAACATTTAAAAACATGTGGTTTTAACGTATTTCAAGAAGAATGCAGCTTTTACATTCTATTACTCCTGCAAATGTGTTCAATAGATTACGTTGTAAACCGACTAAAAGGTTGTGAACTAAAACGTGCAATAGCTTTTAAATACAAAGCAAATCCCTTTCCTTTCTTATTTAAGAAGTATAAAGCGACTATAATTTTCAGGTTGCTGTGTGATTTATACCGCTAAAATAAATTTAAAACTGAAAACTAACAAATTTGATACTAAAGTATTTGTATTTAATCTAACGAAAGTATGTAGCTAATATTGTACATATTTTAACCCGCTAAATATGGAGCTTGAACACAAATTTAAAACTAAAATAATTACTTAAAAGCTCGCTGAAATGCACAATGATATTTAATTTAGGACATGCGTATACCATAGGACTGGTGAATCCGGCTCGAAGGACCAATGGCTTATTGGGATTAAGGAGATGATATAAATATGCTAATTATAGGGAAGGACCAATTGCTTTTTGTAGCAATAACGATTGGCGGTGGAGCGGTTATGTAATAACTAAAAACCAACTACACCAAACTACTTAATAAAGGGTATAAATACCTTTTATCCTGTGCCTCTGTGGGCAATAAACGTTCACACACAAAAGCTTGCGGACAACCAAAAAACACGCACGAATGGTGTGTCGGTGTCGCTTTCAAAAGCTCTCACACGACCGTCTTTTGCAAGGGTTCGAATGCGACTCACTCTACGCACTGCCTGCCGGTATAAAATGTTTCACTAAAGTGTAGGGTGAACGCACTGAGGGTATTTATTGTCACAAATACCGAATTGTTCGATGATGACGTAACAGCGGTTTTAAATTTCTCGGGAGATGGTTAGCTAAGGCATATGTCTTGGGTAGCGAAAAAGGTTTTAAAAATGGTGTTAAATAAAGATGGGTAAAATTAGTCTTTAAAACGCATAACTTTGTATGGGGTGGTCCTATTTAAAATTTATTTACAGATTTGGGGTCCCTAGAAAATTTATTATTAGTTGATACCTAGCAAAATATATTTATCTTAAAGAATGACTACCCAGCGTATAATAAATACAATATAACACTTGCCAACAAAAAAGTTGTAGAGAAAATTAAAGACGAATTTAATGGGGGTCCAGTATTAGAATTTGTTGGTAGTAGGGCTAAGTCCTACTGTACCGTAGGAGACAGATACGATTAAAAAGATTAAAGGGATATCACGAAGTGTAGTTAAGTAAAACCGAGGGTCTTACAACCTATAACGAGCATATACCTCCAAAAGGGGTGGGCATGCAGCTACGCAACAGTGCGTGGGAGAATAAGGATTCTCTCCAATAAGAAATTAAAGTTTCCATGTACGTAGCACCAGTCATTGGGTAACGGTAGAAATGTTAAACCTATAAAGGCGATTATTAATTATGGTTTAGAAAAATAGTAGTTTTCGTGGACTAAATAAAATAGCTTAGACTGGTTAATGTATATGGTTACATACTCTCGTACACATCCACAAACATCTGTTTACGTCCACGATGGCAATACCGGTAGTTTTTGTTTAACAAATAGTAGGAAAGATGCGTCAGGTGTTAGTGCGTGGAAGCCCATAGGATCGTTGGATTCAAAAGGAACGGTGCGGCGAGATGTATGGTGGTTCCTGTTAGAATAAGCGAAAGTGGTTAATTGATCGTATTAGATGTTTAAATATGCAAAAGTGTAAAAGCCTACATAAACAAAAATTTAATTATCCGACAAAAAGTGCGCGATGTGCTACACTTATAAAGAAAGTATGGAATGGTGCTGTTTAGCGGCCCTACCCGTAAAAAGGGCGACTGACTTTTTTAAGCAACTAAAAGAATAGCAGTAGCGCAGAGAAGGGGTATGCATGTATTATACAGTTGCTGCAAAATATGTTAGTTTACGCGTAGCTCGGATGTGTAATTGATCACGACTTAAAGATCCTCCGGAAGTTTAAAAATTCTCGGCCCATTGTCGTTTGAAAAATGTTTGGAAATTTATCAGAACAGGAGCGGGTCGAAGTTTAAGTTAGATGGATGATTGGCTGAGTTTTTTCTACTTTTTACGAGGGAATTGGAAGTTGACAGACATCGAGCATCTAATTCTCTATTTGGACGATATCAAGTACTTACCGGTTCTAGAAATCATTGCGTGCGGTCGACCGCTATGCGAAAGTGTAAAAGCCTACAGAAGCATAATTATCAGACGAAAAAGTGCGCGATGTGCTACACTTATAAAGAAAGTATGGAATGGTGTTTTTAGCAGCCCTAGCAGTAAAAAGGAGAGTAACTTTTTCTAGCAATTACAAGAATGTAATTTTGTGCACTTTATACGCTAGAGCGACGGTTGGCATGTCTACCAATTACCACAACGTTACCCAGAAATTCTTGAAAAACCACTTTCAAATTCGTAAACAAATACTAAGTACGTGTTGTTTTATCTGCCACTTTTATTCGAATTTACTAGAACCGGTAACCGTTAAGCTTGTTTCTCTCACAACATTTTCACACCTTTTATAAATAGTACTAGGAAAATATCTCTTTCTCTGTTTACCAAACATTGTAACGGCCAATTAAGCTTTCGAAAGTTATACAAATGCTAACGTTTTACCAATTACGCTTTATATACTATGATTAAATACGCCCGCTAATGACATTTACCTCTATTACACCTGTTAATTCATAAAAATTAATATTTGAACTTCCTTGATTATAGCCTTAGAATTATTGACTTTTACGCTAAAAGAATCTAAAAAATCATTCAACTATTACACATCCAATCTACTATAATTTAAGATGTTCGCTTTTCCATTGCACTTTCAACAAATATTTACATCTACAATTGATTAAAAAGGTTTTTGTTTATTTGCATCTAAACTTCTTTAAAGTTCTTTGAGAATATTTACACACGTTAAAAACGATGCAAATTAACTCGCACTGAAAAGCTTTTTCATTAGAATCTTTGCGACGGTCGTGGGTGTTGCGACAAAATAAGATCACGATTGGCGCTATGGTCTCGATACACCGATAGCAAGGCAGTACGGTGGCTAGTAACACGGTTTTCTAACACAAAAAACATACACACCGTTAGCCGCAAGAGTAACCGTATTTTACCACGACTAGATTCTGGTCGGTGATTGGGAGGAATTTGCACCAACATACAAATAATCTAAGGTGGACACGCTGAACAAGAGTATTGGAGAGCGCCACCTAAATCGGAACTGTACGCCTCCCGCGAAATCAATCTAGGAAATTTCTCACGCAATCTGTAGATGCTTAACGGACATAAAACTCGTCGACAAGGAAATACTAGTAACATATAATCGTTTACTGACACAACTTATGGTTGCTAATATTCATAGGGTTGAACATAAACATCAATTTTACATCATAACAAAGCTTAAATGCAAGCGATTGGGTTAATGAAACCAACTTACTTTTCAATATGTACCTTACACTTATTAGAAATTAAATGGCTGCAGTATATTCTCATTAGGTTCACTTTGTATAAATTTAAAATCAGTCGAACGCTGCTCGCGGTGGTATAACGCTTGTGCGTACGATTATGCAGATAAAAATATCTATCAAACGAATGTGTACAATAATTCGTTGGTTAAATTAATTCCGACGCACAACTGTTACAAAAATGATATTAAAATGAATTACAATATCAGTTATAATGTGAGATGCTTTATAATGTTTTCTGCAGGTGGAAAGCTAGCATGCATACCAGATTAGCGGCACGTACAATCAAAATATAATATGGAAAGATCTTACCAGAACAGGTCCTGAGCGCGGATATCGTATCTTGCAGGTACACCTGAGTTTGTTTCAATAAAATACGTACATAATGTACCAGACTGAAATACCAAGCACCTTGAATTTAATACTAACAGTATCTTCAACAGAACTGCAAAACTATAAACTACAAGACTGCAAACTACCAAGCTGTAAAACTGCAAACTGCAAACTGCAAACTGCAAACGGCAAACTGTAAACTGCAAACTACAGCCATAAAATGTTGTAATTAGATGTGAACACACCTACTATTTACTTTACCGTTTTGCGGTTCCTTTTCAAAACGGGCTTAAATCATAAGAACAAAACTTGATGTTATCAACGAGTTTTCAAATGTGTGTCCTACAAAGATAAACACTGTATAAAGTTTACATGCATAAAAGTTATAAATAACCTTACCTTGAACTTCTATAAAATTCTCAAAAGAGCAAAGCAAATATAAAATCTTCACTAATAATTCGCTCCTAAATAACGGATCATCAATTTCCCAAAATTGAAATAATAATGGAGGAGCTGCAAATTAGTTCACAATAAGATGCACGTTACCAAGCATCGAGGATCAAATTAAGAATAGAACAAATAATCACGACTCGTATTGAAGTGATAAGGATTAGTTTTATGCACGTTATCAACATACAAGAATTAAAACTTGAATTTATGAACGAAACTTGATAAATTACAATAAGGAAATAAACCATAGGCGTCGTATTTGGGAACGAAGTCTATCTAAAAATTGGGAAACGCGTTACGTAAAATTGAACCGTAACACTAGACTCAGCCGCAGGAGGGGGTGGGTAGCTGGCTTCCGGAAAGGGGGGCCGTTATGGTTTACGGAAGCAAAAATGGGCGCCAGGGTCGGAGCCGCTACTAAAAACCTAGAATCTTGACGGTTCGAATTTTTAATAGTTATGATGATAATATTAAATTTACGGTAGAAATGGAAAAGGATAGATCGGTACCATTTCCAGACAGTATTGATTCGAAACAATGACAACACTGTCACCTTAGTCTGGAGATGCCTACTAACTCGGATAGGACTGGTGAATCCGGCTCGAAGGACCAATGGCTTATTGGGATTAAGGAGATGATATAAATATGCTAATTATAGGGAAGGACCAATTGCTTTTGTAGCAATAACGATTGGCGGTGGAGCGGTTATGTAATAACTAAAAACCAACTACACCAAACTACTTAATAAAGGGTATAAATACCTTTTATCCTGTGCCTCTGTGGGCAATAAACGTTCACACACAAAAGCTTGCGGACAACCAAAAAACACGCACGAATGGTGTGTCGGTGTCGCTTTCAAAAGCTCTCACACGACCGTCTTTTGCAAGGGTTCGAATGCGACTCACTCTACGCACTGCCTGCCGGTATAAAATGTTTCACTAAAGTGTAGGGTGAACGCACTGAGGGTATTTATTGTCACAAATACCGAATTGTTCGATGATGACGTAACAGCGGTTTTAAATTTCTCGGGAGATGGTTAGCTAAGGCATATGTCTTGGGTAGCGAAAAAGGTTTTAAAAATGGTGTTAAATAAAGATGGGTAAAAATTAGTCTTTAAAACGCATAACTTTGTATGGGGTGGTCCTATTTAAAATTTATTTACAGATTTGGGGTCCCTAGAAAAATTTATTATTAGTTGATACCTAGCAAAATATATTTATCTTAAAAGAATGACTACCCAGCGTATAATAAATACAATATAACACTTGCCAACAAAAAAGTTGTAGAGAAAATTAAAGACGAATTTAATGGGGGTCCAGTATTAGAATTTGTTGGTAGTAGGGCTAAGTCCTACTGTACCGTAGGAGACAGATACGATTAAAAAGATTAAAGGGATATCACGAAGTGTAGTTAAGTAAAACCGAGGGTCTTACAACCTATAACGAGCATATACCTCCAAAAGGGGTGGGCATGCAGCTACGCAACAGTGCGTGGGAGAATAAGGATTCTCTCCAATAAGAAATTAAAGTTTCCATGTACGTAGCACCAGTCATTGGGTAACGGTAGAAATGTTAAACCTATAAAGGCGATTATTAATTATGGTTTAGAAAAATAGTAGTTTTCGTGGACTAAATAAAATAGCTTAGACTGGTTAATGTATATGGTTACATACTCTCGTACACATCCACAAACATCTGTTTACGTCCACGATGGCAATACCGGTAGTTTTTGTTTAACAAATAGTAGGAAAGATGCGTCAGGTGTTAGTGCGTGGAAGCCCATAGGATCGTTGGATTCAAAAGGAACGGTGCGGCGAGATGTATGGTGGTTCCTGTTAGAATAAGCGAAAGTGGTTAATTGATCGTATTAGATGTTTAAATATGCAAAAGTGTAAAGCCTACATAAACAAAAATTTAATTATCCGACAAAAAGTGCGCGATGTGCTACACTTATAAAGAAAGTATGGAATGGTGCTGTTTAGCGGCCCTACCCGTAAAAAGGGCGACTGACTTTTTTAAGCAACTAAAAGAATAGCAGTAGCGCAGAGAAGGGGTATGCATGTATTATACAGTTGCTGCAAAATATGTTAGTTTACGCGTAGCTCGGATGTGTAATTGATCACGACTTAAAGATCCTCCGGAAGTTTAAAAATTCTCGGCCCATTGTCGTTTGAAAAATGTTTGGAAATTTATCAGAACAGGAGCGGGTCGAAGTTTAAGTTAGATGGATGATTGGCTGAGTTTTTTCTACTTTTTACGAGGGAATTGGAAGTTGACAGACATCGAGCATCTAATTCTCTATTTGGACGATATCAAGTACTTACCGGTTCTAGAAATCATTGCGTGCGGTCGACCGCTATGCGAAAGTGTAAAAGCCTACAGAAGCATAATTATCAGACGAAAAAGTGCGCGATGTGCTACACTTATAAAGAAAGTATGGAATGGTGTTTTAGCAGCCCTAGCAGTAAAGGAGAGTAACTTTTCTAGCAATTACAAGAATGTAATTTTGTGCACTTTATACGCTAGAGCGACGGTTGGCATGTCTACCAATTACCACAACGTTACCCAGAAATTCTTGAAAACCACTTTCAAATTCGTAAACAAATACTAAGTACGTGTTGTTTTATCTGCCACTTTTATTCGAATTTACTAGAACCGGTAACCGTTAAAGCTTGTTTCTCTCACAACATTTTCACACCTTTTATAAATAGTACTAGGAAAATATCTCTTTCTCTGTTTACCAAACATTGTAACGGCCAATTAAGCTTTCGAAAGTTATACAAATGCTAACGTTTTACCAATTACGCTTTATATACTATGATTAAATACGCCCGCTAATGACATTTACCTCTATTACACCTGTTAATTCATAAAAATTAATATTTGAACTTCCTTGATTATAGCCTTAGAATTATTGACTTTTACGCTAAAAGAATCTAAAAAATCATTCAACTATTACACATCCAATCTACTATAATTTAAGATGTTCGCTTTTCCATTGCACTTTCAACAAATATTTACATCTACAATTGATTAAAAAGGTTTTTGTTTATTTGCATCTAAACTTCTTTAAAGTTCTTTGAGAATATTTACACACGTTAAAAACGATGCAAATTAACTCGCACTGAAAAGCTTTTTCATTAGAATCTTTGCGACGGTCGTGGGTGTTGCGACAAAATAAGATCACGATTGGCGCTATGGTCTCGATACACCGATAGCAAGGCAGTACGGTGGCTAGTAACACGGTTTTCTAACACAAAAAACATACACACCGTTAGCCGCAAGAGTAACCGTATTTTACCACGACTAGATTCTGGTCGGTGATTGGGAGTGGGAATTTGCACCAACATACAAATAATCTAAGGTGGACACGCTGAACAAGAGTATTGGAGAGCGCCACCTAAATCGGAACTGTACGCCTCCCGCGAAATCAATCTAGGAAATTTCTCACGCAATCTGTAGATGCTTAACGGACATAAAACTCGTCGACAAGGAAATACTAGTAACATATAATCGTTTACTGACACAACTTATGGTTGCTAATATTCATAGGGTTGAACATAAACATCAATTTTACATCATAACAAAGCTTAAATGCAAGCGATTGGGTTAATGAAACCAACTTACTTTTCAATATGTACCTTACACTTATTAGAAATTAAATGGCTGCAGTATATTCTCATTAGGTTCACTTTGTATAAATTTAAAATCAGTCGAACGCTGCTCGCGGTGGTATAACGCTTGTGCGTACGATTATGCAGATAAAAATATCTATCAAACGAATGTGTACAATAATTCGTTGGTTAAATTAATTCCGACGCACAACTGTTACAAAAATGATATTAAAATGAATTACAATATCAGTTATAATGTGAGATGCTTTATAATGTTTTCTGCAGGTGGAAAGCTAGCATGCATACCAGATTAGCGGCACGTACAATCAAAATATAATATGGAAAGATCTTACCAGAACAGGTCCTGAGCGCGGATATCGTATCTTGCAGGTACACCTGAGTTTGTTTCAATAAAATACGTACATAATGTACCAGACTGAAATACCAAGCACCTTGAATTTAATACTAACAGTATCTTCAACAGAACTGCAAAACTATAAACTACAAGACTGCAAACTACCAAGCTGTAAAACTGCAAACTGCAAACTGCAAACTGCAAACGGCAAACTGTAAACTGCAAACTACAGCCATAAAATGTTGTAATTAGATGTGAACACACCTACTATTTACTTTACCGTTTTGCGGTTCCTTTTCAAAACGGGCTTAAATCATAAGAACAAAACTTGATGTTATCAACGAGTTTTCAAATGTGTGTCCTACAAAGATAAACACTGTATAAAGTTTACATGCATAAAAGTTATAAATAACCTTACCTTGAACTTCTATAAAATTCTCAAAAGAGCAAAGCAAATATAAAATCTTCACTAATAATTCGCTCCTAAATAACGGATCATCAATTTCCCAAAATTGAAATAATAATGGAGGAGCTGCAAATTAGTTCACAATAAGATGCACGTTACCAAGCATCGAGGATCAAATTAAGAATAGAACAAATAATCACGACTCGTATTGAAGTGATAAGGATTAGTTTTATGCACGTTATCAACATACAAGAATTAAAACTTGAATTTATGAACGAAACTTGATAAATTACAATAAGGAAATAAACCATAGGCGTCGTATTTGGGAACGAAGTCTATCTAAAAATTGGGAAACGCGTTACGTAAAATTGAACCGTAACACTAGACTCAGCCGCAGGAGGGGGTGGGTAGCTGGCTTCCGGAAAGGGGGGCCGTTATGGTTTACGGAAGCAAAAATGGGCGCCAGGGTCGGAGCCGCTACTAAAACCTAGAATCTTGACGGTTCGAATTTTAAAAGTTTAAACTTGAATTTGTTGTAACTAAGCAGGTGACATCCTACTTTTGTTTGTCACATTTCAGGAACTAGTTTTTTTTAAGTATAGTTATTATCCAGATTATGTGATACCATAAGGAAATTTGCCAATTTATTCAGGAAATAAATTTTTACAAAAATTCAAGTCCAATCGTATATGAAATAAGTCATTTCATTTATTAAATTTTGTAAACCAAAACAGGATTCTATTTCGGTAACAAGTAAAGGTTGTATCATATTAACACCAACTCAATATCCTTCTTAAAGAAGTTTAATAAATAAAATTGTTGAGATACCTAAAATTAATAAAGATAACACTTGACTATTACTATATTTTATGGATACAAAACACGAATGCTTGAAAATGTATATATGTATACTTCTTTAAACTAATAGAAGGTGGACTAAGTTGTTCCAAAGCTTTCTTTCATTGAAGTTAACAATAATTTTTTTTATAAAGCAAACAACCTAATTAATAAAACTTTTGAGCGTAGAGAGAAAGACCACTGATATTGTATTGGTAAGATATTTCTTGAGAGATAATTTTAACTTGCTAATCTTTTTGGAATTTATTTTTTTGATAAAGTGACTAGGCTCTATTGTAGCCCTAGTTCTGCAAATCTTTTTGAGGTGATTAAATTTTCAGATAGTACGAGGTCATCGTTCCAAGCCGAGCTCGCAGTGTTAGCGGCAAGTAAGTAATATTGTTATACGTTTTGGTTGTTCCAAAAAATTTTTTCGAAGATTTCCGTATCTTATCTTCGGATTGTTAGACATTACAGTTATTATTAAAATACGGTGGCGTCCATTAAAAATTATTTTTCTATCGTATACCATCCTACGGCCCTGGCTCATAGCTCTGCCCTAAGTTGAAGAAACTTTGCTGGCTGGAAGATCTCATTAGAGGGTCCTATTGTACTCAAAGCCGTTTTCTCTACATTTTACCCTGGGCTTGAATTCTAGACAGGAACCCTTCGTCATTTATAGAGGCTCTGCCGCCTATAAGGTAGAGTAGTTACATTACTATAAAAAAAAATGTAACAAGGTAAGCGATCAAAAAGAAAATTTTTGAAAATGTGCCACATATTTAAAAACTCAGATACCATGAATTTAAAAAAAACAGATATAGATTAACTAAGCTGTATATACACGTATCTACTTAATTTCAAACCTAAAACTAACTTAACCAAACCACTAGTATAACACAGGAACACGTACGTGTGCATACACACACACAACACACGCATTCACACATACCTACACACATCTCTCTCACACACACACACGCATTCACACACATCCATGCGCATTCAACACACCCACACTCAATCAAAACAGGTTTAAACTACAAATGATCTGATAAGAAAAATAGGTATTGTCAAAATTATAAAGGAATTATAGTTTAAGGTTATTCACAGTTAACATGTTCACAAGGCAAATAGTTTATAGTCTACAGTTTTAAATGTTTTATTGCTTGAATTTGATGTATACTTTAAGTTTTATATAGTTCAATGATATTGATGTGCATTCAACCTCAATTTAGTAAGTACCTATTATATATTGCTTGATGCCTATAATGACATTTTTTGTAGTTTTTTTGATAAAGATTTGAAATAAACCGAAAGCTTAGAATATACTAAAGAGTACACTTAACTAACCAGCTGACCTACAACCTGCTAATATCATTCAATATATATATATATATATATATATATATATATATATATATATATATAAATATATAAGTAGTTTTACACAAGGTAAGTTGATAAATACTAACGTATTGAATTAATATGAAATAATAACTTAACTTTAAGGATGATCATTTCAAATCGAGCTAGTAATTGAAAGAAGAAAATATAAGGCCTTGACAGGATTAACCTGCATCTCAGTTTGCGAACTGTGCGTTAACCAATTACGCTACCAGGCCGATGGCTATAATTGGAAAATTTACAAATCAAATCGTGTACAGTACCATATAAACCTAACTTTCAATTACGTTTAGCATTTTGTCAATCATATCTGAAATTGTCAAGTTTTTGACATATGTCAGATATAGACGAGCAACGCTCACAATCACGGCTATAAGCCAAGTATTAATATATAAATATTATAAGTAGTTTTTCACAAGGTGTTGATAAATACTACCTTGTGTAAAAAACTACTTATAATATTTATATATTAATACTTGGCTTATAGCCGTGATTGTGAGCGTTGTTTCGTCTATATCTGACATATGTCAAAAACTTGACAATTTCAGATATGATTGACAAAATGCTAAACGTAATTGAAAGTTAGGTTTATATATGGTACTGTACACGATTTGGATTTGTAAATTTTCCAATTATAGCCATCGGCCTCGGTAGCGTAATTGGTTAACGCACAGTTCCGGCAAAACTGAGATCAGGTTCCAAAATCCTGTCCAAGGCCTTATATTTTCCTTCTTTCAAAATTACTAGCTCGATTTGAAATGATCATTTGGCTTTACCTTAAAGACTAAGTTATTAATTTCAAATTCTTATAATTGTAATATATATATATATATATATATATGATATATATATATACCATATATATATATATGAACAATGTGTCCCATAAAGTTTTATAAATGGAGAAAAGTTTATCTTACATTTCACAAAAAATATTCTTGATAGAAAGCTCTGCATGACCTGTAGATCCATTATACAAAATTTTGAAACATTGGCTGGAATACAGGGAAAATCAATATCATGATTTGGACTGATAGTAAAATACGCCCAAATTGTATTTGGAGAGCAAAATGTTCATTGAAATTTTTATTAAATAGCAATAAATTATGTCCACTTTGTAGATAAAAATTAAAAGATATTCAATAAACACATGAGCAATTGTTAAATTAATGCGCAGTACGAAACATAGTAAAATCTCGTTCATAATAAGCGCCTGATTTTATGCTACTCATCCTTTTTACACACGTTCTTGATAGAGTGCTTTGAAATATCTAAGAACCGTCAGCAAATGTCAATTGTTGCATAAGTGTGTGTTTGCAATAATTACAAATGCTAGTAAAATTGAGCATTAAAGATAAAATTGAAATTGTTCTCATTGTTGGAGAAAATTATATAACATGTAGGAAGGCAGCAGAAATCTTTAGTAATCGACACCCCGATAAAAAATACATTTCACAAAGGCCAGATATGTAATAAATAATTTCACGAGTTCTGAAAGTGTTGAAAATAAATTTAGAAAAAAACATCGGCCATGAGTTCGAAATGAAGAAATTGAAACTGCTGTAATGCTATCGGTTGTGGAAAATCCAAAATATTTACTTCGAAGAAGGTCCAATTTATTCAATAAATAAATCAATAAATAATCTAATTAATAATATCTTGTTATTTTTTTCTGGGAAACTCACAAATTTACAAAGTGGGCATAATTTAATGCTATTTAATAAAAATTTAAATGAACATTTTGCTCTCCAATACAATTTGAGTGTATTTTACTATCACTTTAAATCATGATTTTAATTTTTCCCTGTATTCTAGCTATTGTTTTAAAAATGTTGTACTTAATTATGGATCTACAAGTCATGCAGAGTTTTTTATCAAGAATAATTTTTTTTGTAAAATGTAAGATAAACTTTTTCTCCATTTGTATAAAACTTTTTGGGACACACTGTATATATATATATATTTATATATATATATTTATATATATATATATATATTTATATACACACATATGTACATATATATATATATATATATATATATATATATTATTGAAGCGGGCTACAACTACCGCGTTTCTTTAATTTAAAACAAATAATAGTAATGGTCTTTATTACTCACTGTTCACAAGTCTAATTAACAGTATATGCCTTATTTATAGATGTTTTCAGTCCACTCAACAATGAAGCACTATTACACTAATGAATTTACAAGCACTAATATCTTCTTAAATTAACTCCTTTAGCATAAGTTCATTAACAACACTAACACAACTATTTGTTTATACACTTCTATTTATTTATGTATACTACAAGCTGCATGTACATTAGACACAGCATATCACGTTTATATATACTTCTAAAGCTCAAAACTACTATTACTTTACACGATATAATTTATATTAGACATTCAAGAATAGACTGACCCTTGCATTTCTTAGCGGTCTTATATATACTCAGATTTAAATATATGACTTATTATCTAGTATGTTCCAGAACAATTCTGGAACCGTAGAGAATAAACAGTGCTTGCGGCGTTTTGTGTGTAATTGATTGCTAGAAGAATTCTCGTATCCTGAAAACTATGCAGAGTCTACAGCGCTTGTGTGTTTGATGGGTTGCCTAGTAGTAGCTCGCAACACTGCCCCCTCTTTAAAACCGTTACGTCTCGTAACTGTAGATACATTTTGGCGCCAATTCGATGACTGATGACGGTATCGGCAGCTATCTCCTCTGGTGCATCCACCACGTCGTTGGAAATAACAGTCAACACTCTTTTTTTGGTCTTGGTAGGCAACCGGTTGAAAACAACAAACAAGAACCTGGACGTTGGTTTCCTGGAAAACTACTTCTAGCATATTTCGGACTATCCTCCAATCTAAGCGATCCAGTCCACAACCTAGCTTGGGAACCGCTAGTTTCGTTACTCCATTTTCCATCATCTGAACTTTAAGATTCAGCAAAGCCTCCCATAGATGTCCATAACTAGGTCTCTGCCATGAAGAATTTTTGGTGACCAGATAGTAAACATAACGATTTTTATCCTGAAGAACCAAAGCTTTTCCTACAGTTGGCCGCTGTTGTACTAATTCATCCACACATCCAAACTTTTTCTTGAAAACAGCAGTTATTCCCCTTGACATTTCCAGATCTTGAGCTACGCAATGTGCAAAGGAATACTCTTCTGGTGCTCTAAACAGATCTTGCTGTTTTTCAACAACAACGCCAAGTCTCGCTTTAGCGGAACCACCATACGCCGCCATAAAGCTCTCAAAATCTACATTTGGCTCATGATTAATAACTTGCCGAACACCATTATCATTATTCGAGTCTTCCTGGTTGTTGCCAGCGTAGGATGTTGAACGGTCAAAGTGTACCACTTTCGGTTTACCACGAGGGGATCTTCTGATCCGGTACACTACATCATTAATCCTTTTTAACACTTCGTACGGCCCTTCCCATTGTCTTTGTAGTTTTGGCGACAATCCACGTTTTCTTTGTGGATTGTACAACCACACTAAATCTCCAGGTTGATAACCACCTTCTTGTGCTCTCGTGTCATATTGTGATTTCATTCGATCGCTTGCTGCCTGTATATTCTTTTGGACGTTTTCGTGAATACTATTTGATCTTTTGTAACATACTGTTTTAATAAGCTCTAATAGTTCTAGTATTCCTAAAATAGTTAGTTTCTAGTTTAATTTTAGCATGCTAATTATTAGAATTGTAGCGGCTGCAGGATCACCCAAGTAGCTTCTCAGCGAAGTTCCCAGAAAGATCTAATCCAAGAGTTAATCAATTTTTCTAAAGGCACTTACTTTAAGGGCACTAAACATGTCAAATTAGTCCATATCTATGATTAGATGTCAATCATGCTTTAGGATCCTATTTATGTCAGGGTGGTCTGAAGCAATTTTTCAATTAGCTGAGCACTCAACTAAAATCAATTCTGAGAGCTACGGTTGTGGTTATCTTAGGCATTGACAGTTTTAATTAAAATTAAAGATTTACGACCGGCGCATCCTAAGCCGAGTAAGAGCGTCAAGAAAGGGGTTATTTTCAATTAACCAAAATGTATATAAGGAGGCCAGCCGGTGGGAATCGGGTTGTTTATTTCAGACGCGTTAGAGGTTAAAGCTAACGGTTACTAGTGATGTGTTTATTTCTCTGCAGTCAAGTGCGGGCCGTTATGTTTTAAGTTATTTATTTCTCTGAGTAAGTAATTAGTATATATGATATTACTATGAACTCAAGGCTGTGTTATGCAGCATAAGTCAGTTATTTGTTTAAAACAGTATTTGTCGACTTCCATAAAATACAATTCCGGGTGAATGCCCAGTTCAAGTAAATTGATCCGTTTTATTATTGCTTTGGAGACCGCATCGTTTTAGAAGGGTCTTCTATTATATTGTGTTTCGACGGTGTCAGAGGTCGTTAATCACTAATCCACGAGACTACCTGAGAATGCAAAGCTCAGGCCCGAAGTCAAGTTACGGTACTATTTGACCCTTGAGAAGGTCGTATTTTCATGGTGTAGATGACCCCGTGGTTAAAAGGGTCGTCGCACTATGCAAGTTAATTAGAATAGGGTAGCATTAATAAATTTTTGTTATTGGGGTGTGTACACCTAGAACTGTATCTATTCAAAATATGTTTGTTAGTTAAGTTTAGTTAAGTTGTGTTTGTGCTAGCCGGAGACTATAAGTGACTTATTTTCTGTTCTGCCATTTTGGTTCATCGCCCACGAACAAAGTGCGACGAGAGCTATTACCGCGATTGGTCCATGGGCCGTTTAATTCCCATGGTGGCGCCCTTTTGTACATAAGGTTATTTACTTTATATTTTGTTATGCATATGTAATTAGTTGAAGTTTTAGTTAGTAGCTCGTTCAATAAAACAATCGAATTTTCGTCTCAGTGTGTTTGTTTAATGAACCCCCCCTTCACCGACTGCTGCAGCTTGCGAGGCAACGTCCCGAAACGTGAGGGTACGATGGTGTTAGAGGTCCTGTTATTTATTATTTATTGTTAATTGGATACCCTCATGCGGTAGGTAAATATTAAAATTACACTTTCACGAAGCTTACTAACGTAATCTTCACCGGCGATCTCTTCTCCAGGTTTAAATCCAAACTGAAGATCACATGGTAGCCGCAATTCACGTCCTAGCATTACGCAAGCGGGCGAGTATCCTGTGCTGTCATGTACCGAAGATCGGTACGCCAGTAGGAACAAATGTAGATATTGGTCCCAGTCCCGTTGATGTTCAGAGACAACTTTGGCCAGGTACTTTCCTAACGTTCTGTTCATTCTTTCAACCATTCCATCCGATTGAGGATGAAGTGGCGTGGTTCTAGTTTTCCTGATTCCAAGATGCTTGCAGACGTTTTGAAACAACGCTGATTCGAAGTTCCGACCTTGATCGGAGTGTAATTCCAACGGAACTCCAAAACGACAAAACAACTCCCTGACTAGTACATCTGCAACCGTTTCGGCTTCTTGGTTAGGTATAGCATATGCCTCCGGCCATTTGGTAAAATAATCCATTGCAACCAAGATGTATTTATTCCCTTTCTCTGATTCAGGAAACGGACCAGCTATATCAATGGCTACCCTCTCAAAAGGATTCCCCACGTTATACTGTCTCATTGGGGCTTTCCGTTTTGTGACCGGGCCATTTGCAGAGCACACAATTCACATTTCCGGCACCACTCCTTCACATCTTCTTTGCAGTTCACCCAATAGAATCTTTCTCTCACTCTTTCGAGAGTTCTTTTCACGCCAAAGTGCCCTCCGGAAATACCGTCGTGCAAGTGTTGCAACACTTCCGGCACTCTGCTTCTCGGCACTATCACTTGAAGTCTCTCAGTGCCATCTTCAAATTCCAGGCGTCGTTTCAAGATTCTATTTTCCATCATCAAGGAGTCCCACTGAGCCCAGTATGCCTTCAGGCTCCTACTTAAAATACTAATTTCTTCCCAAGCTGGTCGTTGTCCTCTATTTTTCCACTCAATAATACGTCCCAATTCGGCGTCATTCTCCTGGTCTTCTCGCATTCTTTCGGGTTGCCAAGTATCATCGGTTACTGTCATTCTATGGATGACACTTATTTTCTCTTCCATCTTGGAGCAATGATTGCAGTCCATCGGACAAGGTCTCCTTGATAGATCGTCTGCATTCCGATGGCTAGTTCCTACACGATGTTCTGTATCAAAGTCATATTCCTGCAGCCGCTCTATCCACCTTGCCACTTGCCCTTCAGGATTTCGAAACTGTAGTAACCATTTCAGTGCAGCATGGTCTGTTCTCAACAGGAATTTACGGCCGTAT
This sequence comes from Platerodrilus igneus, assembly GCA_036346225.1. Lineage (NCBI taxonomy): Eukaryota > Metazoa > Arthropoda > Insecta > Coleoptera > Lycidae > Platerodrilus > Platerodrilus igneus. The sequence goes on along the minus strand of JARFIW010000165.1, from coordinate 2,427,840 downwards.
AAGTACTTATAAAAGTGCTCTACGGATTTGACGACGGCCAACAGCTCCTTCTTGTCACACAATAGTTCCTTTCTGGCCGCGACAAGACCTTGCTGAAATACCCAATAACTTTTTCTTGTCCGTCCTGCACTTGAGAAAGAACGCCTCCTATAGCTGTGTTACTGGCATCGGTATCCAACACAAATTTCCCCTCCATCCGTGGATAACTCAAAATTGGTGCTGTAACCAGTAGCCGTTTCAGTTGTTCAAATGCACTGTGGCAGTCGTCATTCCAATCATATTCTTGTCCATCTTCGGTTAATTTCGTTAACGGTTTGGCAATGTTCGCAAACCCAAGTATAAAACGTCGGTAATATGTGCACAATCCTAGAAAACTGCGTAGTTGGTGTATATCTGCTGGTGTAGGCCACTCCTGTACCGTTTTTATTTTGTCAGGGTCAGCTCTTATTCCGGTCTCTGAAACGACATGTCCTAGGTAGTTCACCTCTTTTCCAAACAGGTGACACTTCTTGGGGCTCAATGTAAGGTTTGCCCCCCGTAATCTCTGGAATATCTCCTCTAGGTTCTTAAGATGTTCTTCGAAAGACCGACCTAACACTATCACGTCGTCCAGGTACACCAAACATGTCTTCCAGGACAGTCCACGCAGCACCGACTCCATCAATCGTTCAAAAGTAGCAGGAGCATTGCATAATCCAAATGGCATGACCTTGAACTGCCATAATCCAGTTCCAATTGTAAAGGCAGTCTTTTCTTTATCGTTTGGCTCCAAGCCTACCTACCAGTATCCGCTTTTCAAGTCCAAGGTCGAAAACCATTTAGATCCGGATAGAGTATCTAAGGTGTCATCAATTCTGGGCAAAGAATAGCTGTCTTTCTTTGTCACATTATTAAGCCGCCGGTAGTCTACACAAAACCTTGTCGACCCGTCCTTTTTCTTGACAAGCACTACCGGGGATGCCCATGGACTATTCGAGGGTTCAATCACTCCCTGTTCTTCCATATCGGTGATAATTTGCTCAGTTTCCTTACGTTTTGCCAAAGGAAGCCGCCTGGGGTGCTGTCTTATCGGTTGCGCATCTTCAGTATTGATCTTGTGCTGCACAACATTCGTCCTTCCTTTCTCACTATCATCCAGTGCAAACACCCCTCGATATCGTCCGACCAGTTCTTTTACCTTGCCCAGTTGGTCGCGATTTAATCCTTGACACGAGGGTATCAACATATCCAGCAATTTCTGTGAGCAACCGTTAGTTGGTTTATTTTTTGTGTCGTCCACACAACGTTTAATATGACATACTGGAATGCAACTTCCCACAATCATGCCTTTCTTCAGGGTCACTGTATGGGGATTAATGTTCAGCACCCTTACTGGTACCATGTTTCGAGACTTTACCAGCGTTCTTCCAATCAGAAGTCCCTCCTGACCCATTCCCGATTCAGTTGCTTCCATCATGCATACTTGTCCTTCCCGAAGCGTACCATCCGGGTGTCCCATTACTATCATTTCCGCCTTCTCGGGTATTTTCACATCGCAAATCATTCGTACTTGCATCGTCTGGTTACTCCTACCTTGAAATGGAATCTCATCATCATCTATCCGAAGCACATTTTCTTTCATGTTTACATGAAACCCATATTCTCTCATGAGATCCATTCCCAAGATCACTTCTTCTGTAATTTCAGCTACCAACACTCGATGATTAATTAATTTGTCCCCAATTGTCAACATAACGGCAGTCTCTCCGTGAGTACCAATCTCCTCACCACTTACCGTTCGGAGACACACCGATACAGGTAGCACTTTTCCACGACCAACCAAATCTGGTCTCACAATAGTTCTTGTCGCTCCTGTATCCACAAGTAATCGGACAACCCTACCATTAATTCTACCATCGATATAAATGCTGTCCAGACTTTCCACCGACGATGCAGCACGGATGATAATCTCCGGGGCACTACGCTGTGCTGTCGAAGTTCGCCCCCTTACATGGACCAGCTTTGGCACAACCGGTTGTTTCTTTGGTTGAGTACAACGTCTCTGCATATGGCCAACTTCACCGCAGCTCCAGCATCGTAGACGCCATCTCCGCGGTCGTTGTCTTGACCGAGCTTTGTGACTCACCCTATGTGATGTCTGCTTAGCTGCTTCAAATTCAAGCGCATGGGCCAGTGCATCATCTAACATTTTTGGCCGTGCTAGTCTTAGCGCTTGCTGTATTTCGCCATCCTTAACGCCATCCACAAATGTTTGGACAGCAAGTTGTTTGAGGAAGCTATCTGGTGCCGTTGGGTATGCCAATCTAACTAACCTGGCAATGTCAGCTTCGAACTCTTGCAGGCTTTCACTTGTCTTTTGCGAGCGCTTCTTAACTTGTGCGTGGTAAACCTGCTGAAGGTGAGCATCTCCATATCTCATCTCAAGCTTTGATGTTAAGAGGGCGTATTCATTCTGCTGGTGATCGGGAATCGTTTGTAAGATGTTAAGAGCCTCCCCTCGTAGGGCCACTATTAAGGAGATAGCCTTCTCTTTGTTGCACCAACCGTTGGCTATTGCAGCAGCTTCAAATTGTTTCAAATATGTGGGCCAAGGTGTTTTACCATCGAATGTAGGCGGTTTTACTTTAAATTTAGACGGAATTGACTCGCTTCTTTCCATGGTTCTTATTTCTGGAATGTTCTGATTAACAACTTGGCTTGGTAATTCAAGTGGTCGGGTTGTTAGTGAAATCATTTGTTCTTGAAGTCTCATCACATCTTCTTCCATTTTTACCAATTTATTATCCAACTTTTGCTCAACTGTTCTTACCTGTTCAGTTAAATCTTCTTTCAAGGCAATGGAACTTTCCTTTAATCTTTGTTCTAACGTGGCTGTACTTTCATTCAACTTTTCTTCCACTTTGGCAGCATTTTCACTTAACCTTTCCATTTTCTCAGCATTTTCAGTAAACCTTTCATCTATTTTTATAGCATTTTCAGTAAGTGTCACTTGCATTTCGGATTTAAAATCCTTAAGGAAATTCATTAAAGTTTCTGCCTCCATCTTACTTTGACTTCTTGTATTTTCCTTTTAAATTAATCACTATATACCCCGCACCTGACACCAGTGAAGCGGGCTACTACTACCGCGTTTCTTTAATTTAAAACAAATAATAGTAATGGTCTTTATTACTCACTGTTCACAAGTCTAATTAACAGTATATGCCTTATTTATAGATGTTTTCAGTCCACTCAACAATGAAGCACTATTACACTAATGAATTTACAAGCACTAATATCTTCTTAAATTAACTCCTTTAGCATAAGTTCATTAACAACACTAACACAACTATTTGTTTATACACTTCTATTTATTTATGTATACTACAAGCTGCATGTACATTAGACACAGCATATCACGTTTATATATACTTCTAAAGCTCAAAACTACTATTACTTTACACGATATAATTTATATTAGACATTCAAGAATAGACTGACCCTTGCATTTCTTAGCGGTCTTATATATACTCAGATTTAAATATATGACTCATTATCTAGTATGTTCCAGAACCATTCTGGAACCGTAGAGAATAAACAGTGCTTGCGGCGTTTTGTGTGTAATTGATTGCTAGAAGAATTCTCGTATCCTGAAAACTATGCAGAGTCTACAGCGCTTGTGTGTTTGATGGGTTGCCTAGTAGTAGCTCGCAACATTATATTATAAAATGATTTAAAAGATATCTGAGGGTAAACGCATTAATTTACCACTCCTATCAATGTTTTCTAAATTTAAAACACTACAATAAACTAGGGATTGATAAATAATTACTTGTTAAACTAGGCTAAAATGCTATTTACTCGAGGTGAAGCGTTTGAAATTTAAAAGAAGCGTTTTGGTTAACTGTTGTTCAATAAAACGTTTATCTAATGTAATTCCAACTGAATGTGTTTCGGTTTGTTGAAAATGTCATGTTAACTGTTTGATGGATACTCTATTTCATTAATTAATTAATGTACCATAATACCTGTAAAAGAATAAATTTTAACATGTTTAGTTAGCATAAAATAATTGTAAGATTTGTGGAATGTCAACCAATGATAATTAGTATAAGTGACACAAGTATCTGTTCCAAAATAGGAATTATACATAATAATAAGGGATCAATGAATGTACTTCTTAGACATTTTGTAAATAGTAGGCAAGTTATAATTTTTGAGACTATCTCCTAGGTGATAAGCGTTTGAATAAGTGGATTTTGATTTTGAAATTTTTTGGAAAAAAGATGTTTTGCTTTGAAGCTTGTTATGAAATTTAAATAAAAAAGAATATATCTATTTGAAATTTATCCTTTTCATTTAATCATCGTATTATTGGAGCAATATAGAGAATTTAATATTTGTGGAAGACTATTAGTGCATCACATAAGTAACGAAGGTTTTATACAACCATGTGCAGTTAGAAGAGTGATTCCCGTTAAAGCAAACAAAGGGTCATCTTTAGTGTTGGTGAAGAATAGCATCAGTAAGCTTCGAATAATTTGCAGTGGTTTTCCAGTCTAACAGGACAACGTTTTGTGTATATCTGGTCGTGTATTACAAGAATACATATTTATATAGCGGATTCTAAGTATACTGTTCCTGAGTTATTATTTTATTAGTCCTAGAACATAAAATAGAGCGAATCTAATAAAAACATAAAATTAAAACTTACTTTCTACAGGTATTAACTGCAAGCGTCCGCAAGACAATTTTGTTTTATCATGTAACGAGGTCCATGTTGAACAACTCAAGCACGTTTGGTGGAATTACAGGTATTTGAAATTAATCCTTGTATAAGAACCATTTAAAGATTTTTGTTAGTAATTTGAATCTCAATCGTTTATCTAAATTATACATTTGCGAGTATATTTATCAATCTTTAGAAATATTAACGCCACATCTGCACTACGAGAGGTTAAGTGATATTAACTAGACGACGCTTTATGCGAAGGTGTTTAATGTGCCTGTAAGACGATTTGATCCCACTTACAGAGTAAAAATATCTAGATATAATAATCCCTGAGTGAGTTTCAAATACCGTGGCATAAATAAACAAAATTTTTCTTTATTTAATTTTACAGAACTACAAAACGCTAGTAGAGTATTGTTCATCGTGGTTAAATATATGCATGTAAGTCAGGTTGCGGTACTATAGGAAAAATTACCGCTATTTCTTTTAAAAGGCGGACACAACCGTTATCTGAGCAATCATTTATTCTTTAACTCTTTGATTTTTAATTAAATCTTCATTCACAATAATATATTTATATATATATATATATATATATATATATATATATTAGGTAACTAATTAGTAATTGAAAGATGGAAAATACAATGAACGCTAGGCTCTAACTAATCGAACTCCTCCGTTGGGAAGCCATAAAAGCTGCGCATCTATACTTGTATAAAATCGAGCCCCACAAATTGGGTGTCATAAAATTGCTCTGAGCTCTCTTTCGTGCCCCTCGCTTGGGTCGAATAATTAAATTCTGTGAAATTACCTGTAGAGAACTCCACTAATTATCACCTAAATAAATTTTGTTTCTAAACTTTGGATCATGATATGTTCTAGTTATGTACCCTTTGAACATGCTCTTAAAATTGACACCACACGGCTAGCTCTGCTCACTGCTTCTCCAGGGATACTCACCACGGCTGCTCATCTGCTCTACAGTCCATACTACCTTTCTAATTAATAATAATAAAAAAAATTAAAAATAGTCCTTCTAACAAATAGACAACCTTTTTTATTATGACAAATTAACATTTAAATCACACAATCACAATATTTACAAAATTGATCCACATTAAATATTTCATGCTCCTCCTCAATATTAAAATATCATCAACTTCATACAAAGATTTCGTGCTTGTCTATATGCTCATTCTAAAGTAGATGGGCCTGTCCCAGAACCTTACTTTATTTTCCCCTGGTTTATGGTGAGCTCAGTATAATCCTTTTTGTATTTGTGCGCAAAATTTTAAATATAAGACCCGTTTACCTTTTACATATGTGAAATTTTTATAATTATATCATATACATCTATTTACATCCTCAGATTTTAAATATTTCCTTTACAAAGGTAAATGAATAAATTTCTTGTTCATAAATTAATCACAATATATAACCCAAAATCACTAATAGTTCAAAACAACAAATACGCAACACCACAACAGTTTAAAACAAAATACAATACCTGGAGAGTACTTTCCATGCAACTAGTAACAACAAATATCTCTCAAATTCGCTTGGCATCCAAATTACCATACTCCAAAAATCCTAAAGACTGCCGCTACAGATTCATAACAATCGTTTCTTACAAGCAAGTGCAACAAGCACCCTTATCCAATTTACAAATAAATTGTTACTTACTGTTCATCCTGCTTTAATTAAATCAAAATAATTTTATATGGTTAACTCCGTTTTAAAATTCTCACCAACTTGTGCATTTAAACACTTGTAATTATCTCGGACTTCACTAGTCGCGTTTCGCGTAGTTTGAAGCTAGAATGAAGTATTCAGCAGAATCGAAAAACTAATAAAGCGCCTACTTCCTCCAGCGCGTTTATACAACCAAGACCCCTCTCAAGCTGCACGTATTTTTCACAAACATTCCTCGAAATTTTAACCAACGGCTGCTCAATTCTTAAAATTTACGTACACCAAAATACAACCGTCGTTAAAAACCTAGAATTTTGAAACACAAACACTGTTTTACTCCGAAGAAGTCGTTAACTTTGTCGTCCGTCTTAATTTTCTCTGAATCCTTAACACTCTTATCACCTCCAAACAACTAAAATAGCGCCTCCTATATGCGCTTACATACTATTATCTCGCTTCTAATTTTATCATAATATCTTCTAGCCTTGTTGTCATACCCCTCCTAACTCGTCTGTCATTTCTACGTTTGTGGTTTCCTTGCCTACCCCATGTTTTCTATCCTTTGCATAGTCCCTCAATCATTACATCGTTCAGAGTTGTTTCTCCCTACTTTTCTGCGCGCCTTGAAAATAAATATCGTCTGGAAACACGCTCCATCCTTGTCCCGCTTATTGCCTTTAAAAATATCACAACAACTTGGCCATATATCTTCCCTCCGTGTCTATTACATGCTAAATATCGTCTCTCGCTTGATTCTATCAATTTGTTTTCTACATTTAACAGTCCATTGCTATTATAGGCCTGTGTTTTCAGTTAACGATTTTTAACTAGAAATATATTCTCAACGTTTAAAAGCTTTATTGGAATTGTTTATCTACTGCACGTTTGTTCCATGAATTTCCCAATCGTTGTAGCTTGTTTTCAAATATACAACCTTGTAAAGTTACAGAAATGTTTTAGCTTACGCTAACCTTAAGGGCGCGATCGCATCCCTCTATTTTCATAACACGAACTAATTTTAAAATAGCCGCGTTTGTGGTATAGCCATCGCATGATAGAGGGAACTACTTTATTTTAACTTTAGTAAATACGGCAGGATGCTATTTTCTCAATTCTCATTCCTGTAAGTATTTGTCGTAAATGACCTTCGGCAAACTCGAACGCAAGCAAAGCGTCAGGTAGAATAGTGCATTCTAATAATAGCCAAGGTCGTTTTCCGAAACAAATTTATATAGTATTTATTGTATTATTTCATTTATGTACATATATTGTATTCGCTAATTGTTATTTTTGAATGTGTAGTTTATTGTTCATAGAGTGACATTTCGTTATTATTATAAACATTTAGAGCTTTATTTATTGTGGGTGTATTTGAGTTTGGAAGTGAGTATATTTTAAATACGGAAAAGTTACAGTATACTTACTTTCTGTTGTCGCCTGGTGTAAAGTTTCTTTTATTTACGTATTTACATTTTACAGATGGGTAAACATAAGCAGGTATATAGCCAAAATCCCAGTGGTACCAGAAAGCGATCGTTTAGGTCTCAAGCAGCTCGCTTAAGATGGCAGAAAATGCAACAATTACCGCTGTAAGTTATAATACATTCAGTAGTGTAGCTAGGATATCTTTATGAGGCTGTTTGTTTTGGAATATAAAATCCAAAACAATGAAAATATATCTATTTAAATGTCGCATATCCACCCACAAAATTATACATTCTTCAGATGCCTTGAACATAGAAAACCACAAATTATCTGACTTTCCATATACATATTAATTAGATGTCCTACTAAAATCCAAACTTTTTCAGGTTGAAATCCATATCAGATAATTTTGACAAGCCTGGCCCTTCAGGTTTGCAAAGATTACCCGAGGTAGTTAGTAATCCAACTACTTTATCTGAAGATACTTCCGACCCAGAAACAATGAATTTGCAGACTGGGACAAAGTAAGCAAATTTGTATAAATAATCCAAATTATTATATCATTGTATTTCATATTCAGAGAACTATGTGAAAAATCAACCGAGGAAAGTTCACATACACCTCCAGATATTTGGTCATTTATACCAGAAGCAGACTATAATAGGTAAGACATTGTTATTTGTATTTCATATCCATGTCGGAAACTATGTATAGGTAGGAAATTCATCTACAGGGTGATACATTTAGTATGTCAAAAGTAGCTATATATGTATATATATATATATATATATATATATATATATATATATATACGAATAAGATATATCGACTGTTTGAAATATATTTTGGTATAGATTTCCTCAGACTTGTCAAATTAATCAAACACTCTTTTAATCTTTCGAGCTTTCGATAAACTTTTTATCTTCTTCAGGAATGTTTATGTGAGTTTATAGAAGCATAGAACTACGGAATTTGGACATTACTTCATATAAAACCCAAAGTGACAGACTATTACATAACCCTATGAAGATTATGTAATTGTCTGTCACTTTTGAGATGTTTGTTTTTAATCTTAAATGAAGTAATGTCCAACTTCCATAGTTGTATTCTTTTATAAACTCACATAAACATTCCTGAAGAAGATAATAAATTTATCGAAAGCTCGAATGATTAAAAGAGTGTTTAATGAATTTGACAAGTCTGACTGCTTCCTCGAAATCTATACCAAAATTATATATATATATATATATATATATATATATATGTGTGTGTGTGTGTGTGTGTGTGTGTGTGTGTGTGTGTTAACTATCTAAAATATTTATATATATATATATATATATAATTGCAATTAATAAGATGAAATAATAACTTAGACTTTTATATGTAAAGCCCAAATGATCATTTCAAATCGAGCTAGTAATTGAAAGATGGAAAATATAAGGCCTTGGACAGGATTTGAACCTGCATCTCAGTTTTGCCGGAACTGTGCGTTTACCAATTACGCTACCGAGGCCGATGGCTATAATTGGGAAATTTACAAATTTAAATCGTGTACAGTACCATATATAAACCCAACTTTCAATTACGTTTAGCATTTTTGTCAATCATATCTGAGATTGTCAATTTTTGACATACATATATATATATATATATATATATATATATATAAACTCACCTTGTGTAAAAAACTACTTATAATATATATATTTATATATATATATATATATATATATATATATTTATATTGATATAATTATGAACACCCTGTAGATATGAAACAATTTTTAAAATAATACAGGCTACAATTTGTATAAATTGCTTTTTTTTATAATTTCTACAATAAATAACCGGTATATTAAACTTTGTCACACTAGTGAGTCGTCCTGTAAATATGCTAAATTTTGGGTTTCTAAAAATCTAATATTTTGTTTTGTTTTTAGAATAGAGGCTCATAAATTATATTTCGAGATAAATCACTCTCTAAAGAACCAACTGTTAGTGGAAACCGCATTGTGGATTTGCAATATGTATTAAGTTGGTCCATAGATCTGCAATACCGACATTCCCAAATTTGTACTGGTGGAAAACTATATTTGAAAGAGGAATGTAACAGAGGATTAGGTCTAGTAAGCTGCCTTATGTTTGCATGTACAATGTGTGATAAAATATACAAGCATTACACTGAAGATATTTCACAAAAATCAAAAATTAATTATGGATTTGCTTGGGGTACTCTGGCAACTGGCAGTACATATGGCCATTCTCAGGAACTATTTGCAGTTATGGATGTACCTCCCATGACACTCTACCAATTTAAAAAAATTGAAGCCGAATTAGGCGCTGTAAGAAAATCAAATTGTTTAATATCTTACTTGACAGTTTGTTTAGGTATGGAAGGACAATCTTATGAAAGATATGGAAGAAAATAGAAAAGTAGAGTTAGAGTTGCCAAGACAAAACCTTGATGTTGATGCAGATGGAATTCCATATATTACAGTATATCTGGATGGAGGTTGGAGCAAAAGGTCATATGGCCATAGTTATGATGCTGCTTCGGGAGTGGTGAGTATCGTTACTATAACCTTTAATGCAATTATAATAAAATAATATTTTCTACTATATTTTGAAATACTTTACAGTATTTGTACTATAACAACATTTTTATGTATATCTGGACATTAGAGAATTAATTAGCAAACACTTATAAAGATCATTATATCACAGATTTATGTATGCATAATTATTATGACTTCTATTAATTTAGCTATTAAATAAATAATAAACATAAAACTTAATATTGCTAGAACAAAATGTTATATGCACCCTGTATATCAAGTGTTTATATTTTGTTGTATAAGGTGTCTTTGCATGTATATTATGAACTTTCAAGTGATTGATGTTGTTATGTATAAAGTGGAGGAGAGCATTAGGAAGTCTTATGCCAGAGTTTGGCCAAAACGGTTTTGCTCTGTTGAGCAGTTGTTCACTACATAAACACAATTTGTAATAACCTTTATCAAAATAAAGGTTATTACAAACTGTGTTTTAGTATTAATTACGTTTAATTAATAATACAAGTAATAACATAACAGATGTAAAACTCTATTTACAAATATAATAATTACATATAAAAATTTCCATTGCGTTGTTCGAATATTGCAGTAATGTTTTATATTTTTTAGGCTGCTATCATTGGAAGGCGCACCAAAAGTTATTGTTTTAGGAGTTCGTAACAAATATTGTTCGATTTGTGCTAGAGCCACCAACAAAAAACTTCCTCCAAGTAAACACATTTGTTATCGAAACTGGTCTGAAAGTTCATCAGCAATGGAAGCTGACATAATAACCGAAGGTTTTAAAACATCAATCGAAATGCATGGACTTCGATACAAAACCTTCATTACCGATGGAGATTCTAACGTGTTTGCTAGTATTAGACGAAATGTGGAATATGGTACGGCTGTACAAAAATAGAATGTGTTAACCATGTTTTAAAAATTATGGAAAAGCATTAAGGTGCATCAAAAGGATACTAGTGTAAATTTGCCTGCTAGAAACCAATTGACAAAAACATAATTGCAGAGCTGGAAAATTCTGTTCAAAGTGTGATTTACAGTAATGCAAATGGGGATGTGGAGGTGCTAAAAGAAGATATTTTAAATACACCCAACCATGTTTTTAATGATCATCGGAACTGCAAAGATTCATATTGTGTCAATGTTGGCGAAAGCACACAGAGCCAAGTCACAAATATTCAAGTCACTGGTCTGTTATTGCATATAAATGGTATATTATTACAGATTTTGAATGATTAATCCTAAATTGTGTCATTTTTTAGGGGTACTCGATTCAGTTGTACAAAAAGCACATAAGTTGTTGGACGTTGAAACAAATAATCAAGCAGAACTGTTTATGGGTATCTTAGCACGATTTAATGCTGGGAAGAGGCTTAATCTTACCCAAAGAGGATCCTTTGAGAGTAGATCACATCTAACAGGATTGCGATATGACAAGGGCTTCGATTGGCATTCTACACCATGGAAGACTGCTCTCAATGTAAGTCCGGGTCACTATTTTAAAAAGTATCTAGCTGAACAAACACATAAAGCGCAGTTGATTCCTACAAGAAGACATATTGTAACACAAATGACCGAGAAAAAAACAAAGATCAAGTTACCAAAAATTGTAAACAATTCATATGGACCAAAAGCAGAGCAAGCAGAGTTATCATTGACAGAAATGGAGTCAGAAAGAAAAAGTTTATTAAACACCATGCAGGTAAGCATTTTTGAAAAACATATATTGTGTAAGTATCATTGCTTTTAACAGATAACAAAAACAATGCAGGAAGAAATACAGTGTAAAACAATTGGGCAATTTGAAAATCCAATTTTTTTATTAAATAGAAGAAATAAGCTGACGGCGTCTCACTTTGGGTCAGTTGCTAAAAGACTGGACCATACCTCTTGCCATGGCCTTGTCAAAACTATTCTATATGAAAACTTTTTCAATAGTCGGGCTATAGAATATGGTAAAATGAAGGAACCAATGGTCAAGGAAAGATTTTCGATGTAGAGGAAAATTTTGGTAAGAGAATGTGGCCTATTTGTAGACTTAGCAAGAGGATATTTTGGAGCAACACCAGATGGTATGCATTGCTTTCAGTATAGATATACAGATATTCTTTTCTAGGACTTATAGACAGTAATGCCATAATGGAAATTAAGTGTATGTACAAAATTGCGCAAGAACATTTATCTTTAATTGAAGGAATTGCTAAATATAAGACAAGATGCCTCCAGCTAGTCAATGGCGAAATAAAACTTAAAAGGACTCACAACTATTATTATCAGGTATGCAAATATGAAGTACATTTTGTGGGCGAACTGTGTGTGCGTGTGTGTGTGCGCGTGTGTGTGTATGTGTGTATGCACTAATTTTGTAATGATTATTGTTGTAGATTCAAGGGCAACTGAACATCTCAACAAAAGACGTCTGTTACTTTGTAGTGTACAGCGGTGATAACAATCCACTGTTGGTGGAAAAAATATACAGAAATATTAGCTTTTGGGAAACTATTATGGTTCCAAAATTGGACCGGTTTTATTTAAATTGCATATTGCCAGAGATTATTCAAAAAAATGTTCCTGCTGGAAACAAATGCGTTGATCCTGCTTATATATTACAAGCACAGGCAAAGCAGCAAGATAAGTCTCTCCACAAATAAAAGCAAATATTAAAAGCTGCACAACATCTTTGTTACCAAGCAATTCTAATCTATAGTCAATCGATGTTGCCGAGTTAAGGGTTACCCTAGTAGCTTGATTGACCATCTGTGTAAACCCTATATCTTCAAAAAGCACATTTACTTTCCACACTACCAAAATACAACAAATCTACATTCGTATCATCCATGCAAAATACTGTATCAACCTCGAGTAAAGTATCTCATACTATCTTCTAATACATCAAAAAGTTCCTTATAATACCTCCTATGGGGATTATTTTGCTACTTGTTTGTATAATATCATATTTAATGGTATTCTTAACATATATTGCAATTCCCCCTCCACAAGTATGTCTATCTTTACGAACAATATTATATTTCACAATACTAACTTTGTCCAGATGTAATATGTTGCTGAAGCCAAGTTGCGCTAGTTCCGAATATGTCAAAATCATTCAACAAAATCACCTCTTTAACTTGCTGAAAATGTGGCTGCAGTGAGCGAACGTTTAAATGTGCTAACTTAAGTTGTTGCATAATTACAGTAACTGCTTAAATTAAATTTGTTAATTGAGTGTAAATACTGAACAACAGGAATAATCACTTGCTATAATTGGGATTGCTGTAAAACTACTTGCCGTCAATCACATGCTAAATAAATTGATTACACTATATAACCTGCCTACCCTACACCAGTAATAAACAATGATTTTTCTTAAACATTACAAACTAAATTACTATATAAAACCAATAAACAAGGAACACACAAACTGGACGTAAATCTATTCTAGTTTATTTGTGTGATATCAGTGACCTTAGTTCGTTGACCATTTTGATAACATATATTTCCATTCATTGACCATACCTCACCTTTTTGATATCTTTTAAGCATTCCTGGTAAAGCAAATATTTATGCCTAGATAAATCTTCTACTATTCGAATACTGGAACCCTTTAACAATTTTTTATTACTTAAAACCTTATATTTACTTCTGTGAGCCGTGAACTTCACAATAACAGCCCGTGCCTTTCCACTGATTATTTTTCCAACCCTGTGACACACATCTATATTAGCTTCTGTAATTCTAATACCTAACTTCTCCGTATACAATTTAGGAATCATAGTTAACAGTTCCTCATCAACCTTTTCTTCCATACCAAAAATTCTTATATTATTTCGACGAGTGTAGTTTTCTAGGGCATCTAGCTTTATTTTTAAATCGACTTTTTTTTTAAGTTCATTTATAATTTTGTGTAAACCAGCCAACTTATCTTCTAACGGTTGCATTATTCTATCGGGCACTTTTTCAGTGTTAACCTCCAGGAATTTGACATCTTGCATTAAGTTAGTTATGGATTGTTTAATGTTATCAGTAATATCATTCACCTGTTCTCGAGTAAAAGGCATAGTAAGATAACGGTAATAATACACACACATAAAATTATTGCAAGGTATTAAAATTGATATTAGCACAGAGCAACACCAATACGTCTCTACACCGAAGCGTACATCGCGCAATTAGGTTGCGGTATCCTAACGTCTTTTGTGGGTTGCTAATTTATTTCAATACTTGAACCTGTTACCATTATTGACAGTTAGTGAAAGGTACGGTAGCTATCATACCGACTCTTGGTTGCCACATTGGAAGGAGATCTGCCTATGATAGATCTTGGTGTTTCAATTCTGATATCCTTACACTGTCAGTTATAACTTCGTTGTGTCCTGGGTTTTTATAGAGAACTCCCAGTTAGCTATTGGTTGGTTTGACGTTAAGGGGCATGCTAATATATTTCTATTTAAAGGAGTGCTGAAGATGTCCAGCCTCATGATTTTCGTTCGAAACTTTTTCAAAGTGGCGAATGAAGTAATCTGTACTGTTTCTAAGTGATTTCTCATTGGTCGATAATTATTACAAATATTTTAGGGTACATTTCGATATTCGAAGGTATTTGTTAGAGTAGCTTAGTAATCACTTGCAGGCTTCTGAATGCATTCCATGACGTCAGAATTTACAGTATCAGAAGGTGCACGTGTCGAGACGGTCGATCGAGTCGACAGTCGGAGCATTGTTTTGAATATGATGTTGGTATTTATTGTAAAACCATTAGTTATTTAATCATTGAACAGAATATTTATGTGTTACCTGTTGCTTTTGGCTTAGAATTTGATGCCGGTTGTTTTATGTATAAATGAGTGTGATTTTAGATTTAGAGTTGAAACTATAATTGCATTGCACTTATTGCAGAGGTACTTTTTTTTACTATAAATCAACAGGACATTATGACTGGAATATGTCAAAAAAGAACTTACTGGGATTGTTTAACTTACAAACATTGGAATTCAGAGAAAATGTAAACGCCGTATTTTACCTGCATAAACTAGTACATGGGAAGGTAGATAACTCACATGTTTTGCAGTACATTAGCATATATGTTCCGACTTGCCCCACTCGGTTACCTAGTACCTTTTATC
The DNA here is from genome assembly GCA_036346225.1 of Platerodrilus igneus. NCBI lineage: Eukaryota > Metazoa > Arthropoda > Insecta > Coleoptera > Lycidae > Platerodrilus > Platerodrilus igneus. Next base: position 2,412,310 of record JARFIW010000165.1, on the reverse strand, counting down.
TAGCAGAACCCCCTAGGACAAATCTTTTGATTAATTCACCACTATACACAATGTGTAGGTTGTACAATAATATAGCAAATCAGTGTGATATTTTTGGGCTGTCTTACAAGGAGTTAAGTAGCATGTTAATTAACTTGTTGTAATATTCTAGTTAGTACTATAGATATTTATTATAAAATATCTGTATGTATCGTTACTCTATAATTGGATTATTCTTGTTGAGTACGTAATAATAATAAATAATAATAATTACTGTAATTTTACGACAATTAATGATAAATACTGACATTGTATTGAATCAAATTATTAGGCAAGTTTGAATATGGACAGTGTTATATTTCTATGTTATATTTATTTTGGTTTTAAGATAGAACTTGAATTCACCACAAAATTGTTGTGTATTTTTTTTTAGTTAGAACTTGTAATGCTAGGATGTGTTTAAATTTTAAAAGGTACGTTTTAACTGATGCTATCAGAATGAATATTTTTTAACGTTCGCTTACTAGGTTTCATATATTTAACTAACATGCATTTATATAAACATTTAGTGTCTGACTCTGGGACTGTATTTGTGCTATAGAATTTTGGCATGTATTTGCTGTCAACTTATTTAATAATGTTTGATATTTTTATGTTTCATTTGTCATTTTATCATGTGTAATTGTTTTATTTCAGCTTATTAACCACATATTCCACTGCATCGCTCATATCTCGGTTTAAAGTTAATTATATTGTTTGTTGTTTTGTATATCGTATTATCTAGCCGATGTTCCTGTATAATTAACTAGTATTTAACATTTGTGATAATTGTTGTGATATAATTGAATTGAACCTCTGATTTTATCTTCCTGGTGTCCCCCCTCTTCAACTTTAGCTGGGGTAGTATTGGTTATCCAACTTCGGTACCTACCAGAAAAGACTAGCTGGTTTACAGTAACGTTTCTTCAGTTGTCATGTGTTGTATGTCTGGGTAACAGTTAACATCCCATTAAATTCAATGTTGGTGATCTGGGTACTTGTACGTTACCCGTCCTTGTCGAGATGTGCTAAATGCAGTTGGAAGTGTGAGGGCAGTTTGGGGTTTTCTCTGCCGTGCTCTTTCCCCAATCACCCAGGTTGAGTACGGCACTGTTTGCTTTGTATGTCATTTTTTTTTCCATGCGAATGGCCTATTTAGTGGTTATTCTTTTGATTAAACGTAAAGTTAGAAAAATACTGTAGTTTTATTTCAAACCTTCCCGCCACTGCTACTAGATGTTAGATCATGGAGCCCGGTGTACCGTTTATAGAGAGCGTTTGGGTCAGCCTTCAGGTCGGTTACACTACAAGAGTTTGTATATAATAGTGAGTCGAACGATGAATCTAGTTTCCCAAATAGCCTTACCCAGGATTGCTAACATACTCTTAATGTCTCTGAAACTAATTTATCGATGAAATTAAGCAATTGGGTAACTGATCGTAACAAATCCCACTTAGCTACTATCAAGTTGCTGCGAATTGTGTCTGCATACCATTTATCCGACCTCTGGACTGCAAAACTTTGTTAAAAACTCATACTACTCAATAAATAAGGATATTGGTCAATTAGGAGTAGTAAATTTATTGCCGCACATCTCATTAAATAGCGTATTTCCTGATAAAGAAATCAAATCGAGTTTCAATATTGATGGCATACCCTTATTTCCAAGTTCTCACATTCAAATATTTAGTTCCCAATTAGCTAATAATTCACTTCTTACAGATTTTGTGAAACATTGTGAAATTTTTATGGCAAAGAATGTTTTGCGTACAATATCCACACATTGTGTCATTTGAGTAAAGATGTAGAAAAGTATGATCCATTAAATCAATATTCAGTCTACAAAAAAAATTAGTAACATGTCCACATAAGCCATTACAACAGGTGTTCTGTAGAAGAAATTAATACTGCAAGTACTACCAACTGTTCATCTGATGATCATTCACAATTCATATATATTCATTATTCTAGTCCATTACTACGTGAGTGGTCTACCTGCTCCCAATTCAAAAAATTATTTGCAAAGGCTATACATTCATTATTTGTTCATATTGTATTCTGACTCGTACTTTATGATGAACGATAATACTATCGTTCAAATACACAATATATTATTAATTCTGAAACTAATGCATTTGTGGTTGGAAGATATTAAATGACTCGTTTTGCAATATCGCGAGTATGTCGAAGCAGTAAGACGTGTGAATGTGTTACTCTTGTAAACAAATCATTTGGATAAGCAGGAACACTAATTTTTTCTTGTAGAAATATGTAGTGGTGTAAAAGTAGTCTATGACTAAACTTCGCCTGCATGGACCTGCAAATATGTCTTATATACTAATATTGAATGTAATATTAAAAACAAAAAGGCAATTTCAATTCGAAAGCTGTTAGTATATTTATTATTAAACATTTATGTATTGACCTTAAAATATGGGGTTTAACAAATATTTAGAAATGCCTGTTATTCCCCTCTTCTTACGGATAGTTTTATATCATTTACATTGCTACGTATGGTGTAAAACAGTGTTCCTTTTAAATTTTTGGTTGGTAATGATTTAACGGTTAAAAATACCTATATACACATTAGTGTAAATATTACAACAATTGAACCTATTTTTATTTTGTTAGTTATTCATTAAAAATAAAACATTTGTAATAATTTTGTTTTAATAAAGCACACTTTACAGGTAACAAGTCAAAGTTTTTTGTATTGGAAATACTTTCTTCGATATTAGCATTTGATGAAAGATATTAAACCGAAGACCCCAAATATTCTATTAGTTATGAAATATTTATTGAAATAAACGTTTACTCGTTTTTGACAAAGCAATTTAATGTAACAAAATAGCTATTTTTTGACAGAATAACCAAAAATGAATTCTTTTATGGTTTATTTCTAATCACCTAAAGCTAGGTCTAGTTTTGTAATTCATTTAATCCTAAACAAACTTTTACGCTTTTATTTTTAATTTAGCTTAATATATATTTCATGATTAGTGGGAGTTTTGAAGCCTGCTATGTGGGGGTAAAGAATGGAAAGACTAATAAGTTGCCTATGTATTTAAAGCTGATTTTGACACTTTTCAAATCGAAAATATAATTACCATTGCAGACCCTGGTAAGATACACAAGACAATGAACTTCCCAAAGTGAAGTGTAAAATGACGTAGGAATAATTATTGTTTTTGAGAACGTCCTCCCCAGATCGTTCAAATTTGTAAATCATTTTGCTGAGTAGCAAAGGTGTAGCCTAATTTGTAACAATATGTATCCTAATTCCGTGTGATGATTCCACTAAGATATTTTAATAAACTTCACTTTTGCTAACTGAAGCAATATTTTTCTTACATTGAATATTGTAGAATTTCTAGTCACGTTTTGGGATATGGCACACTACCCTTTTTTTAAAAACTATTATAACATAGTATAAGTTTCCCAAAGTAACACTACTGTAACGCTTGTAAACATAAACATGGAAGTTTATAAACTGTTATAAACAACCATGGATGTTGAGGTTATATCATTTTTGGCTTCATAAATATTCGCAATTAATCCAATCATTATTATATTACACTTATCAAATGGTATTTCAATGCGACAAAAACAAAGTCCAAAATAATTTAATTTGAAATATTCTGGTTTTAAACCTTATTCTACACATCATTAACGGTGCCATCTTCGGAAAAAGTCGTGAACAACTTCTATTAAAATGGCGTACAATTAATGTAATAATTCAATAAAATCCATTCAGTACACTACGGCTATCATGATTAATATTTTTGAAATTTTTTTTAACAGAACGATTATATATGTATTCTGCTATCCAACGAAACTTTTTTTTATATACAAATTGATTCTGTTAGATGTAGTAACTAAAATAAAGTAAGTGAATTTTTACCATTACTTTTAACAGCTATTTCTTGCGTATTACTCCACTTTAGAAAAAAAACAAACCTTCGTTAGAAAGTACAAAGTTTTGTGAGTCTAATGGTGAAGTTACATTTTGCATATTTTCAATCCAACAAAAGTTATTTACCAAACAGAATAACCTGTTTTTTGATGGATTTTAGGCAGCCAACCATACATCCGATCGCGCCCTTAAGAAATTTACCTTGCTTAAATTATTGATTTTTACACTACACCCAATGTGAAAAGTTTTTATAATAATATTTGTACACGATTTCTGTCCTTGCTATCGATCTTATTAGTAATTAATTATTATCCTAGTTCTAAATTGAAGCATACCAATTCAACCTGCATTATCTTACCTAATCATATCCCTATTTAATTATACTGAAACGATTTAAAGTGTATATTGATTTCTCTTTACAGGGTACCTATAAATAAATAAATGCTTGACTTTTGTACACCTATCTAAGCTTATAATTTACAGTAATATATAATATATGTATATATTTATATGTATAATATATACATATATATATATATATATATATATATATATATAGTGTATAAAATGAAATAATAACTTAGACTTTTATGCAAAGCCCAAATGATCATTTCAAATCGAGCTAGTAATTGAAAAATGGAAAATTTAAGGTCTTGGACAGGACTTGAACCTGTATCCTGGTTTTGCCGGAACCATGCGTTTACCAATTACGCCACCAAGACCGGTGACGACAATTGGGAAATTTACTAATTTAAATCGTGTACACGACGATACATCAACCTAACTTTCAATTACGTTAGGCATTTTTGTCAATCATATCTGACGTTGTAAAGTTTTTGACTTATGTCAGTTATAGACAGGAAGCTACGCTCAAAATTATGGCTATAAGCCAAGTATTAAATATATAAATATTTTAGGTAGGTCAATTACACAAGGTAAGTTGATAAATACTATCGTATTATAGTGAATAAGATGAAATAATAACTTAGACTTTTATGCAAAGCCCAAATGATCATTTCAAATCGAGCTAGTAATTGAAAGATGGAAAATATAAGGTCTTGGACAGGACTTGAACCTGTATGAAATGATCATTTGGGCTTTGCATAAAAGTCTAAGTTATTGTTTCATCTTATTCACTATAATACGATAGTATTTATCAACTTACTTTGTGTAATTAACTACCTAAAATATTTATATATTTAATACTTGGTACAGTTTCAATTGTGTACTCCTTATGGTTAGTTTTATTAAATTTAACCATACAATTCTGTTTAATCATCTTCACTGATGCGAATATAAAAATGAAGCGTGTACTATATTTATGTTTGAATTAGTCTACTGCGATTCAGAGATAAGTTTGAAAAGCGGCATCTGAAATATTCAGCGATGTTATTTGTTAAAGGTAACATTCTTGAAAGTTGCTTTTATGATACAGGTTAACCTTTGTAATCAATGGCTATAGAAACTACGTACACAAATAAACTGAGCAAAGCCAAATGAGAATTATTTAAATTGCTCAGTATTTTCTCATTATCTTTAAAGAAAAAGATAATTACAAATAATTGCATACCGTTTTATTTAATACACGTTAGCATTTTGAAATTATCTAATTATTATTAAAAGTTTTCCAGCTCAGATTTTTCTATAGTACCTCTACAATATAAATTAAAAAGTAGTATAATTCTTGGCATTTAAGGTTAATTAGTCTTATCGACCTTTTTTTTCTCAACGAATCGTTGCCATACATAAATAAAACTCATTTATCAAGCAGCTTTCAACACAGTCAACATGCGAAAAACGTTTAAATGTTTGGAGCTGCCTTTGTATGTTGTTAGAAGCTTAGGACTGTACAACGACAGCGGATATTTGAATTTCAAAATGAAAGCATGCTGTATTGCATTCATAACGGTCGTTAGTATTAGCATCGTGCTGGAAGTTCTTCAGTTGCCTTACATTAGATCAAATATTGAGGAAATTGTTAGTGTTCTCGAAGCAACAAGCACATATGGACAGGTAAATAAGTTGCATGTTACAAATTTCTGGAGAATGTTTTGAAATAAAAAGTCTTTAAGTAAAAATCACTACAATTTCATTCCAAAGGTATGTACATACATAGCTAAAAAATATTTCACAATGACTTTCATTTATAAAATGACTTAAAACTTAATTCGAAACGTTGAGCTAGGAGATAGTTCAATACAGTCCAGATAAATTCTGCAAAAAAGTCTAATTTCAGTCAGTTGGATTTTTGAATGAATAATATTGTTATTCCAAACTAAATGTATAGCATCTGCATCGATCTGGGTGTCGCTAAAAGCTTTACATGGGGTCAAAGATTTCCAAACACGGATTTTCGTAAATATTTCGTTACCGGTCACTTTATAATAAGAAAGTTTAGTGTCAATCTTGTAGCATACAAAAGTTCCTACAAAAATATGATAATTTTTCAGTAGGGTAAATACAGGGTTATCACTTATTCCTCTGAGGTCAGAACTCAATGTTAATTCCCATTTAGCACCGTCCATTTAGCACCCATGTATCAGACAGAGATAGGCAAATATTCGCACATCTGATAATAAAAAATTCGCACAATAGTTTTCTTCGACTAAGCATTTTTTAGCTCCAGGCACGGATAATTTCAACACTTGCAAAAAATCGCACATCTGCTAACAAAAATCTGCACAATAGTTTTCTTCAACTAAGCATTTTTTAGCTCCAGGCATGGATCTCGCACTCGACACCCTGATCAGGGTGCTAGGCCCTCCACCTCCACAACCGCCACGCAAAAAATTCGCACATCTGGTAACAGTATTAAATAACATTGTCATCTTAAATTTGCACAATAGTTTTCTTCGACCAAGCACTGTTTAGCTGCAGGCGAGAGCTCAGCACCCCAATCTGGCACGGATCTCGCACTCGACACCCCGATCTGGACCATCTAACATTAATTGGCAAATATTCGCCTAAATTTGCACAATAGTTTTCTTCAACTAAACATTCTTAGCCTTGGAGGGTATGGATCGAGCACCCCGATCTGGCACGGATCTTGTTCTCAGCACCCCGATCTGGGTCATCTAACATGTCATAACTCAATGTTAATTCCCATAAGGAGGGACTACCATAAGGAGGGACTACCATAAGGAGTTATGTATCAGACAGAGACAGACAAATATTCACACATATGATAATAAAAATTTGCACAAGAGTTTTCTTCGACTAAACATTCTTAGCCTCCGAGGGTATGGATCGAGCACTCGGCACCCCGAACCGGGCTGACGGGCCCCCGTCATCCTTCCCGGGTTCACCGGATAGGAAAATTCTTCCGATAATTTATTTGATCTTTTAAAACTAATTTAATACATAACTAGATTAATCCATTAAACATATGCAATCGTTTAGCAAATTAAATTTTTATTTGCCGCAATCTCAAATATTTGCATAAATCTGCAAACCAGTAAGCATGCCAATAAACTAAAAAGACATGTATCCGTTTATTTGCAAATAGGCGTTTAAACACAAGCACATTATTTTTGGTTCAAATAGTTCTTAGTGGAGAGGTGTGGGGAAAAACTTACAGCTTATAAACTAAAACGTCAGGATGTATTATTATTATTAACAACCCATTGGAAAATATCAATAAGCATTAATACAGTTTATTCGGCATACTAACCATTAATAGCACAAATTTGCATACAGTTAAGATACATAGATCGGCAAAAAATTCCGCAAATGAGAAAATGTTAATTTTAGTGCAATTCAAAAGCTTAATTCAAAGGCAATGTTCACAACTGCGCAAGCCTTACCCCTGCTAATCATATAAACATTTTTCTTAGCATCAACTAGCTCTTAGTAGAAAGGTGTGGGGAAAAAACTTACAGCTTATAAACTGAAACGTCAAGATGTATTATTATTAACAACCCATTGGAAAATAACAATAAGCATTAATACAGTTTATTCGGCATACTAACCATTAATAGCACAAATTCGCATGCAGTTAAGATACATAGATCGGCAAAAAATTCTGCAAATGAGAAAATGTTAAATTTTGTCTAATTCAAAGTTTATATTCACTGTTGCACCGACTTTCCCCTGCTAATCATATAAACATTTTTCTTAGCATCAACTAGTTCTTGGTGGAAAGGTGTGGGGAAAAAACTTACAGCTTATAGACTAAAACGTCAGAAGGTATTATTATTAACAACCCATTGGAAAACAACAATAAGCATACCCGGCTCGCATCCTCCATGCTGGTAATGCAGTTAGTAGAAACATCGGAAACGTCTTCCATGTTATGCGGATCAATAATCGCATCGCGTACATATTGAAAATCCAAAAGGGTGGTAGCACGCAAACATAAATTGACTGCAAGTCGTGCGGTAGAAGATGCAGTGCTACAATAAACAAAAACTTAATAAAACACTTTAAACCTTTACTAAGGGAATACCAAACTTGTTTTCTACAGAATACTTACTAATAAAGCAATTTAATTTTAAGTAACTTTTACGTCATATTTTCGGAAATGGCAGGCTTGAATATTTACTTTGGAAACAATCGAAGATTGCCGAAGACGCACGAAGAGTGAACAAGCGCGGTCACTAAACCAATTAGCATTAATACCGAGTATTCAGTACTTTCGTATATTGCTCATTTCCTTATGGTCATGTGGTCATATGATCATGTGGTTTTATGTTTATGTGAGCAGAGAGATAAAATTTGGTATATAAGAAAGTAGTTTTGGGTTGAGCTTAGTCATTATACATAACAAAATTTAGAAAAATTTAATGCCAAGCATGGAGCCATTTAAACTTAATTTTAATACAAAGTTATACACAGAAGACAGTCCTTTCTTTATGTTTGTTTGGAGTGGTTTTAATTTTATCTAATTTTATTCGCAGCTTAAAATTTAAATCGACACCCAAGTCCTCTATCTCCTTTTCTAGCCAATAGTTTGATACATAGAGACCGTCTAGGTTTTCGAATTGCAAAATGTGCCAAAGTTTGCCTCTATATATAAAGTCTTTGATTCCCCCGACAACCAGATCCATTCCTTCGTGTAATTCTTGCAGCTTGTGACAACCTTTTAATCGCGGCTCTCCCACTATATACTGCATACGTATCTTGTTAGCTTGATCGACTTCTTCTTGTTGGTATTGGAGGAAATCCTTATTCTCCCACTCACTGTTGCATAGTTGCATGTCCACCACATTTGGAAATATATGGTTGTTATAGGTTGTAAGACCCTCGGTTTTTAAATGATCCGAAAGGTTCTTTACTAGGCAAATATACAATGTTTAACGGAACCCCTTTGCGTGTGGTGTACGCAAAGGTTACGAAACCCGCATTCCTTAGGTCGTCTATGTTATCTGCCATTCCGATAAATACGTTTTTAGAATAACGTTTTAAAAAATATACGGATATAGTACCATCCTTTTCCGCAAGGACGCCTACATAACTAAAAGAGTCTTTTTTACTAACCACAAATGCATACAACTTGTAGAAACCAGATGTATCTAAGTCAGTCCATAGGCACATAAAATAATCTTTTAATTCTTCCTCATTTTCTCTAATAAGATGTTCTTTGTCTGACACATCTTTGTATTGTTCGCGTATTATCGCAGGGTCCAACTTTCGCTTTTTTGCATCCATTTCCTCTATTACATCACTCAATAAGTCCGTAGGATGATACATAGATGGCGTTGCTATGTAATAATCCATATGATTTGTAGGAAGTACTAACCTTAAAAAGATATTTGTCAAAATTTCATGACAATCCGACGATTAGTTTACAAGTTACAGAGGTTTAAGTGACGATACTTTTGAGTTTTTCAAAAAAATGAATTCCAAGCAATTTCGCGTGTTGATTTATCATTGCTTTTTGATGGGTAAAAATACCATCGCAGCCAAAGCATGACTTGATAAGTGTTATCTGGGCTCTGTTCCATCGAGACAAACGGTGGAGAAGTGGTTTGCTGATTTTAAACGTGGCCGTACAGACACTGACGATGCTGAACGCTCTGGAAGGCCAATTGAGGTGGTTACACCGGAAAACATCAAAAGTCCACCGAATCGTTTTGGCAAACAGAAAAGTGAAATTGCGTGAGATAGCTGACACCTTGAAGATATCAGAAGGCAGTGTGCACACTATTTTGCATGAACATTTGTCCATGAGAAAGCTGTTCTCAAAGTGGGTGCCGCGTTTGCTCACAGTGGACCAAAAACAACAACGTGTTGATGATTCTGAGAGCTGTTTGGAGCTGTTCAACCGGAATAAAAAGGACTTTTTGCGTCGGTATGTGACAATGGATGAAACATGGATCCACCACCACACTCCAGAGTCTAATCGGCAGTCAGCTGAGTGGACTGCAGCCGGAGAACCACGTCCAAAGCGACCAAAATCGCAAAAGTCGGCTGGTAAGGTTTTGGCGTCTGTATTTTGGGATGCGCACGGAATTTTGTACATCGACTATCTTGAGAAAGGAAGAAGAATCAACAGCGAATACTACATGGCATTATTAGTGCGTTTGAAGGAAGAAATTGCCAAAAACGGCCACACATGAAGAAGAAAAATTCTCTTTCACCAAGACAATGCACCGTGTCACAAGTCGATCGCAACGATGGCCACATTGCACCAATTGGGCTTCGAATTGCTTCCGCACCCACCGTATTCTCCAGATTTGGCCCCAGCGACTACTACCTGTTCGCAGACCTGAAAAAAATGCTCGCCGGAAAAAAATTTGGCTCGGATGAAGAGGTGATCGCTGAAACTGAAGCTTATTTTGAGGCCAAAGACGAATTGTTTTACAAAAAAGGTATCGAAATGCTAGAACGGCGTTGGACTGATTGTATCACTCTTGAAGGAATGTATGTTGATGAATAAAATCGAATTTCGCCAAAAAAATTTGTTTTTCTTAGTTATCCTGCGGACTTATTGAGTGATGTGTTAATTCCAGTTATCTTTTCCTTCCACTTACAGCGTATGGTATGCATAATGGGACAATTTGCTTTAGCGTAAAAGGATAAAGTTTACTGCCAATATTTACGCGTTGTCGTACAACCTCTGGACGAATGTTAGGCATATCTATCAACCCCAATTCCGAAATGAATTTTGGAATTGTAGAGTATGGTGTTACAGATTGTGTAAAATATGTACTACCTGTTTTAATGTAGCAAATTGTTTATTAACACCAAGACTTGTTATTTGATACACAAATTTGTTGTATATCTTAATTCTTGCATTGGTTGTTAGCCATGTTCAACAACCAATTCCCGCAGTTTTATCGTTGTCAACTATAATATTACACTTTTCTTCGTATTCGCCCTTCTAGGAAAAGTTATGGTTTGTAGTTAAATAATTACATCTCAATCTTGCTAAATATGCCAGCAAAATCTTGGGTTACATCCATGTCAAAAAGATAGTAATAATCTTAATAAACTTAACATCTGCTACCTCCAGTTTGTATGGAACACATAGGATTTTGAAGTTTTTTATTAATTCATTCGAGGTCTTCTTTTCCGATAATTTCTTTTACTCTCTGGCCCATCTTGTTAGTGCTTTCCGGAGAAAACGGAAGCTTAGCTTTAACACCATGCCTAGCGGAAACAAATCGGTCGAAATTTCTTCGTAGATAGCTGTTAAATGAACCACGAATTTCTTTTTTTAGGATAAACAACCTTTTGTTTGCAGATGTTTGTTCGGCGTCAGAAAGGTCGTAAATTTTAACCAACATTATATTGTCACAAAATGGTTCTGTAATTGGTGTGTGTAGTCCGCCAGTCAGCATCTGTTTGCCTTCGACATAACAAATATTACCAATATCTGTCACCAGATTATTGTTGCACATATTTTCTGCCAACAGCCATAATCCAAATCGCTCATTTGTCGGTTTCACTTTATTCCCAAGAAGTTGAGGAACGTTAATCACCTTGCAGACGCTTATGTTTACCGTTCTAGCTACTGTCGAATACTAAATTGAATACGAAAAAATTATCCCCTTATGTATCCTACAGAGTGGGGGCGTATATTGCCGAAGATAGTCGCATATGTCGGACACCGCCCTATCGCTTACATTCTCTGGTTTAGGAACTGTTTTGTTATCCAACCTAGGTCGGCAGGGATGCGCATCGACATATGTCCGGATATATGTAGGGTGATAGGTTAGAGTGAAATTGCCCCGTACGGTGAAATTGCTTTATAGGGTGAAATTGCCCCATAGGGTGAAATTACCCCATAGGGTGAACTTACCCCATAGGGTGAAATTGCCCCATAGAGTGAAATTGCCTCCGCCAGTGTCGGTTAGCATGGTTAGCAATTACATAAGAAGACGTAATAGTGGATACAGTAAAGAATCGTTAGAAAAAGCTATAGAAGGAGTTCGACTGGGTAAATCAACTATTTACTCCATCAGCAGAAATATAATATACCGAAAGAAACATTAAGCTATCACCGCAAACAGCAACAAAGCAGGTACACATTCGAAGCAATATGGCAACTGCGAAACAAACAAAAATTACAATATCTGAGCAGAATTATGATAACTTTGCTATTGCTAGTGCAAAAAAGGATGGTAAACATGGACCTTTGTTCCCATCTAACATACGAGCTGTATTCGCGGGACCATCGAGTTGTGGAAAAACAAACGCTTTAATATCTCTGATCTTGCACGAAAACGGTCTTAGATTCCAAAATGTCTATGTATTTTCGAAAAGTTTATATCAACCGAAAATACGAATTGTTAAGAAACGTTTTACACCATTAAAAGATGAATTTGGGTAGTATGAGTTTGAAAATTACGACGATTTGATTGAACCCGGAGATACCAAAGAAGATTCAAATATGGTTTTTGATGATATACCTGCAAACGAGCAAAGCAAAATCACAGTTTTTCTCGTTCGGCCAACATAAAGCAATAGATTCGTTCTATCTATGTCAAACTTACGCTAGTGCTTTAAAACATAGACTCGGAGATAACGCCAATGTAATCGCATTATGGAAACAGGATAAAACCAATCTCAGACATATCTTTCTTGATCATATAAGCGGTGACATGACATATCCAAAATTTAAAGAAATGTGCTTACAGTTTTGGGGTGACTCAAAACATAATTTTATAGCTATTGTGAAAGATTTTGATTTGGATAAGGGACGGTATCGGAAGAATTTCAATGAGTATATAAATATAAAAGAAACTATTAATGGTTAGCCCCAATCCAAAGTTTCGGCGGATGTTAAAAATTTTATTGCAAATAAACGTTGGCTTGATCGATACCTTGCAAGTAACCGCTTCTCATTTACAAGCTATCACCGAAAATTCCCATACCTACAACAAGGGTTAAACTCGATGACATGGAAGTATCTATAAAGAAAATTAAACAACTCGTTCCAGAAGAACCGTTTCGTTTTGGAATACGGTGTCGGGCGTCCTCCCGGTATGTGAATAGATTTTGTTTCTGATTCTTCCAAGGATACTAAACCCTGTCAACTGCAATAAACACCGGTTAGATTAACCATCTTTTCGTACTGTTTCAAATTTGTAATACCAAACTGTTCAAGATTCACAAATTCGTTAGCTATAAGGACGCGGGTGATGATGTTTGTTACATAAACGGTTCCATATACAGGTACTATTTATAGCAAAAATATACTTAATCGTTGAGTTGCCGTCTAACCCGTTCAGAGGATTTTTTACAAAATCTATATGTTTTCTTGGCTACCGCGAATTTGAGAACCGCGACGATTTGATTGGTTCAGAAGATGCTAAAAATGCCTCGATTATGAGTAAGTTTTACCCTGTTGATACAATAAATACAGCACATCCTGTGGAGGGCGATGTATCGCTCGTTAAAAGATATAGTTAGATATCGCGTTGAATCTCAAAGCGCATTTATTTGTTTTCCAATAATATTTATATAAATTTGTCATACATGTAATGTACAACATTGACCGGGAAATACAATTCTTGAGCATAAAGGTTATTGAATGTAATTATACTTATTCATGCATTGCTTGAAGGTTAATAATTAGCATTGATTAGTGCTTTACCAATACGACATTCCTAGCAGTCGATAATGAACAAGCAGATGTTCAAAACGAGCATGTTCGCATATAAAAACGGCTACTCTTTTAAGTGAGGCTTAAAATTGCGTTAAAGGTCAGAGAGTGTATTTATAATATTTTGATTCAGTTAAAGTGCTTTAACAGAATTTTTACAAACCATCAAAAAGTACGGTTTAGTTTATTAGAACACATTTATTTAACGGGGTTTGTGTTATCCGATTTATTTAGGCTTTTGCCAATATATGTCAATGCTAAATGAAAACAATTAAAATTATGAAGGTATTTACAATATTTCTTAATACAAACACATTGTCTCGAGCACAATTTAAACGCTTGTTGGTATTTAATACTCAGAGGTTTAAGGTATCGCAGCTTTTTCTTAATTGGTTCAAACCAAAACATTTTACTTAAAATAGGGGGATATAGTACGTATATCTAAATATAAGACGGTTTTTGATAAAGGTTATTTCCTCTGCAGGGCTACGGTATTATTTAAAATAATACAAATTCAACATACGAAGCCTATCACTTATTTGCTTAGGGCTTAAACAATAAGCCGTTCTTGAGGTTGTTCTACAAAAAGGAGTTGCAAATTACAAATTCTCCAGATATTTATTTAGTGGAAAAAGTATTGCAAAACGCCGCAAAGGATGTGAATTATTTGTTATATACGGTATTAACGAGACCGATTTGCTTTAAATAAGCATATGTGTGAATTATCACAGTTTAGCTATTTATCAACCCTCTCTTCCCAATTCGATTCTAATGACTAATGTTTTGTAATGTATAGAATGTGTTTGTTTTTCTGTTATCAAAATATTCCATTTACATTCTAATAGGTGTAAATGACAGTGACATTGTTCAGTGCTTTAACGAGGACGTATAATTAGCCTGAAAATAAATAAACCTTGATAACTTATGCTCGCTCGTTATCGTTTTGCAGAAATTCGAGGTTACAGATTTTGCATAATATGCTATTGTGTTATAAATAACACCGCGTTTTAACACTCTTTTTTACGTAAATCTTATCGAAACTCTAAAAATTTTCCCAATTCGGTTCTACGAGTAATGTATCGTAATGCATACAAAGAGCTTGCTTTTGTGCCAACAAATTACCGGCTATTAATTATGTTACATTTTAATAAGGTCGATGACGTTGTTTATTATTTGTTTTTATGGATATTTCCGTAATTAAATTCATTTTTTGGGTACTATTTTTCGCGAATTACCTCTTGTTAAGAGACATGTAAAAAATATACTTCTATTATAGCCCGTTTTAATATGCTTGAAAAAGTCAAGTTTCAGCCCTTGGTGCTTTTAAGCTAAAGATTTCATTTTAAATATGGACCGCTTTTTGGTTTAGATATTGTTATAGTTTGAATTTGTTTACGCATATATCTAAAATACGAATCCTTCTCAAAGACTGTTTTGCAATATGGTCCGTGCATCTAAAATTTGTTATACAGGGCTGGCGAATGTTTGTCAATCGTTCAAGCACCTCGTCGTTTTTATTTCCTACGGCAATAGTTGATATATTTTAGCAGATTTTAGTTTGCCAATACCTCTATTTAAAACCATGTAATTATCGCGATTTGATGTAACATTGTTTTACCAAATACTTTAGGGTTAATAAACATTTTTGAAATTTTCCATAAACATTATGAAAGTAGAGTGTTCGGTGAAAGGGTATCAAAGTGGATGGTCGTGTTTTATAACAGGATTTATGTTGATTGGAAAGGATTTGTCGATTCAAATAAGTGTGGCCTAGGGTTTCTAGCTCAAAATATCTGTTTCAACTTCCGAAGAACGAGGTACAAGCAGGTAAGTCTTTTTAGTTTAAATTATTATTCTTGCACCAAGACGCAGAATGATGTCTTTTACATTTTTAAAATTTATATTTTGGTCTTACCTCATAAGTGATTAAATTGTAATATTTAAATTTTTAACACTTTATTTTCTTATTTGCCAGCTCATATAAAATATGGATTTTACAAAATTAAATGCGGTTGTGAAGCGTAAAACTACAAAAAGCGCTTCCAAGCTTGTCACCGATAGAAAATATCGTGTCTTAGGAGTCAGGTCTGTGTCAACAAAGTATGGGGATCGTGCTATTGTTAAAAGCGATGATTTTTTTTGTGTTTTTACCAGAGCGCTTTTTCAACTACTTAAAACTTGATGGAATAAAAACCTTCAGCGAGCTAATTGATGGTAAGAAAAATGTTTGTATGATTAGCCGGGGTAAAGTCGGTGCAACAGTGAACATAGACTTTGAATTAGACTAAAAATAACATTTTCTCATTTGCGGAATTTTTTGCCGATCTATGTATCTTAACTGTATGCGAATTTGTGCTATTAGTGGTTAGTATGCCGAATAAACTGTATTAATGCTTATTGTTATTTAGAATGGGTTGTTAATAATAATACATCCTGACGTTTTAGTTTATAAGTTGTAAGTTTTTCCCCACACCCCTCCACTAAGAGCTAATCGAACCAAAAATAATGTGCTTGTGTTTAAACGCCTATTTGCAAATAAACGAATACATGTCTTTTTAGTTTATTGGCATGCTTACTGGTTTGCAGATTTATGCAAATATTTGAGATTTCGGAAAATAAGAATTTAATTTGCAAAACGATAGCATAGGTTTAATGGATTAATCTAGTTATGTATTAAATTAGTTTTAAAAGATTAAATAAATTAGCGGAAGAATTTGCCTATCCGGTGGACCTGGGGAAGGATGACGGGGGCCCGTCTGCTCGATCCATACCCTCGGAGGCTAAGAATGTTTAGTCGATGAAAACTCTTTTGCAAATTTTTATTATCAGATGTGTGAATATTTGTCTGTCTCTGTCTGATACATAACTCCTTATGGTAGTCCCTCCTTATGGGAATTAACATTGAGTTATGACATGTTAGATGACCCAGATCGGGGTGCTGAGAACTAGATCCGTGCCAGATCGGGGTGCTTGATCCATACCCTCGAAGGCTAAGAATGTTTAGTTGAAGAAAACTATTGTGCAAATTTAGGCGAATATTTGCCAATTAATGTTAGATGGTCCAGATCGGGGTGTCGAGTGCGAGATCCGTGCCAGATCGGGGTGCTGAGCCCTCGCCTGCAGCTAAACAGTGCTTGGTCAAAGAAAACTATTGTGCAAATTTAAGATGACAATGTTATTTAACACTGTTACCAGATGTGCGAATTTTTTGCGTGGCGGTTGTGGAGGTGGAGGGCCTAGCACCCTGATCAGGGTGTCGAGTGCGAGATCCATGCCTGGAACTAAAAAATGTTTAGTTGAAGAAAACTATTGTGCAGATTTTTTTACCAGATGTGCGAATATTTGCTAATATGGTGTAAGGGTTTGCTGTAAGATAAAAATAAATTAGAATTTAATTAAATTATCCATGCCTGGGGCTAAAAATTGCTTAGTTGAAGAAAACTATTGTGCAGATTTTTTTACCAGATGTGCGAATATTTGCTAATATGGTGTAAGGGTTTACTGTAAGATAAAAGTAAATTAGAATTTAATTAAATTATCCATGCCTGGGGCTAAAAATTGCTTAGTTGAAGAAAACTATTGTGCAGATTTTTGTTACCAGATGTGCGATTTTTTGCAAGTGTTGAAATTATCCGTGCCTGGAGCTAAAAAATGCTTAGTCGAAGAAAACTATTGTGCGAATTTTTTATTATCACACTGAGAAAAGTGATTTGGTTGATTCAACCAATTCTGTTGTTTTGAAGAGTAAAGCATTTGATCAAGTATTTTTTGGTCGTTCTAAACGAAACTATATTCACTGAACCGCTTGCAGATGGTTAAACTAACATCAAAAATTAGTTGACTTAAATTTGTTTGTTTGAATGCATTATAACAGTTGGTTAATAAAAGAATGCAAAAGTAAATTTCATTCAACATCAGTCGTATTTAATACAAACTAATATTGTCAACAAATTTCATATTTTAGTCCAATACTACATTGATGTTGAAAAAAATCCATTTTAGTTAAATGAATGCTGGAAAAAGTGTCAAATGAACACGTTTTCTAACAAATTTAATATTGAAACAAACGTCTCTAGCTTGTTGATTTAAATAAACTATGATTGCCAAATCAAACGTCGACGTTATTCGTTGAATGCAACGGTATTGTACGTCTCCGATGCTACGTATTGGAAATACAGCGCGCGCACATTATATCTTTAATATACCGGTAACCTTCGACTGCGACACGTCAACATGGCGTCAAGCGTTACTTCGCATTGTTTATTGTGTTAGTTTCCATAAAAGTATTTCAACTAACTGTAAAAATACATGGAAGTTAAATTTAGTATGCTGTACTATGTTTAAGCAAAATCTTTTCGTCTAAAAACACGTAAGTAGATTTTTATAAATTAGTCTTATTGCCCATAACTAAATGCAGTTGTTTTTAGCATTCAACTATATAAGCGAACGTATAACTTCAAAGATCAATGGCAACCTCAAGGAATAAACAAACTTTCAATAATCAGTGTCAGTTTTATAAAATTGGAGTGGAAGCTTATGCAGGATGAATTAGGGTTAACGTAACATTCAAGGTGAGATTTGATTCAATATACAACTTGATAATGTGACTGAATGAAGTTATTTTAAATCAATATTTTTTTAAAATCTGTTAGGGATGAACAAACTCATTTGTTGATCGCCAAGTTGTATTAAAAAAATTTGATTAAAATAATTGCATTAAATCAGAATCGATCAAGCTGGATATTGAATCAAACTACCTTGGATGTTTAAACTAATTCTATATCTAAACAATGTACAACGCAACGAAATGATTGATTTGACAGCTAAATGTTTTAAGTGAACACAATAAAAGTTTGATTAAACCAAAAATGTTATTATTTGAACCCTTATTAGCCACTTACCTTAATAATTATTATCTACTCAACATATGGGTTAGTTAAACCAATGACGCTTTTTGGTTAGTTGAAAAATTTGAATAGTTTGTTTTAATGCTACAAACCCTTTCAAGTATTTGCTTCAATGATTTTTATATGTAAGTGGGATATTCAAAGTGTTGATTTAACATAACAGTTTATTTGATAAAAGTATTAAATAATTCAAATCAAACCTACAAGCAATTGAAGTAACGATACCTAACATTCAAGTTACATTAATAGCGATTTGAGTAAATGCCATAATTATTGTGGTGCAAATTTAGGTTTGTTTGCTTCAAAATCGGTTTTCCAACATTTTATTATGTTCTATTTAATGCATATAGATCATTGTTTATATACAAACCAAAATTCTAATTGAATCAACTAATTTTCAGTTGAAGCAACCAAATCCTTTTCTCAGTGCAGATGTGCGAATATTTACCTGTCTCTGTCTGATACATGAATGCTAAATGGACGGTGCTAAATGGGAAATTTACATTGAGTTATGACGTCAGAGGGGTAAGTGATAGCCCTGTATTTACCCTACTTTTTCTTTGTACGAGTTTTGGTCCAGAAGTTAAAGATAGCCCGATATATACCTGAACCACTCTCAAATACTTTAGCCTACCCGTCTGCCCACCATTAACACAAAAATTCTGGATTTAAGGTATTTCTATACATGCTCAAAAACAGAGGCAATTATTGGTATAGAAATTTCTTGGACGTGTAATTTACAGATAAAACAAACCCACATTTACATTTATCGTAATAAATACAAAGGCTGCTCCAGAACCTTTCGTAAGTATTTAAACTAGTCAGATTTCCGCTGATATAAAATGTTCAAATTACAACCCAAAAATATACATGGCATGTGGTGTTTAGACGGAGGGTCAGGCTATAGCTCCAACGTTTGTGTAGAACGGAACTAAAGACTTTTACAAAAATGTCGGCTATTAAGGGGCGCTAATCTATTATCGTGAAGTAAGAACATACAATTTTTCGTTATTATTAAATAGTAAAGACCCACCTTTTCGTGAATATTTTTAAAATTCGGGTAAGTAACTTTGAATAACAAAATGCATCTATAGTTTATGGATGGTTACTCTTTCAATTCTGTTCTGAACGGACTTGCACCTTAAAGAGTTCTAGAATAAGAGATCGTGTGGAATGGCTTGTGTGTTTTAGTGAGCTGAAAGGTCGAGTTATACGTTTAGTCAAATTAGTGGGGTCTTGAGTGAGAAAGCAGACTAAGATAAGTCCATGAAAGAAGGCAGCAGCTCTATAGATGCTTTGAGTGGCAGAGTATATAGGGTCTCAGCATGACATTCTAAAACGCACTACTGTGAAGAAGAAGGCAACGGGAAACATTCAAATTACACAGCATACCAAAATGTTTTCAAAATGATGGCATTTCCTGGGGTTAAATGTTCCCAAGTTAATGTAGTCCATATTCCAATCTCCGGGAGGGGACTACTTCAAAGAGTGTGATCAACAAGCTCAATAAGAAAAAAAGAAAGACGGAGAATATCTTGCAAAACGGTACCTACAACGGTAGAAGCATAAAGTAAGTAGCCAAACTAGAGAATTTGAAAATTGAAATGGATAGGCTAGCGCAAGATATATTAGGGATTGGCGTTGTTCGGTGGCATTCTTGAAGCGTAAACGTTAGAGTAATTCATACAGGATTAGAGGAAGAATATACGGGTATGTGAATAGGCAGCGGAAAAAGATAGGACACTAGGTAGAAAATTACTTAAAAAAGAACGAAAAGGTGTCCCTGGTTAGATTAGAATCTAAACCGGTATATACAGTAATAATACAAGTACGTCCGCCTCTAGATACAGTCGGGCAGAGGCGGAAGCGATCTACAAAGATATAGAAGACATACTAGTATTCGTAAAAAGATAAGAAATTTTAAGTCATGGGTGATTTTAATGCAGTGGAAGGGGACTGTAGGAAGGAACGGCAGTAGGTTTATCTAGTTTAGGTACGAGAAATGACAAGGGAAATAAACTCCTACAATTTTATGACAAAAACAATTTAACCCTCACATGTACATTACTTCAACACCATACTAAAAGGCGATACACGTGGAAGATGCCAGAAAACATAGGATGATATCAAATATATCACATTCTTATTTCACTACGGTTTAGGAATTAAGCAAAAGAATGTAGAGTCTACTCAGAAGCATATAGAGTCACTCACCACAACAAAGTAATTATGAAAACTGCGTTTAAATTAAAAAATTTAGAAAAAAAAGGAACGGAAAATGGCACTTTGAATTTGCGAAACTAAAAGAAAAATACCTACAAAATATCTGGGAAAAAGTCAAACGAATTGTTGAAAGTTATCGAAAAAACTTCTGATATTAAAAAACTAGACATGGCATCCAGAAATATTCTGGGAAATAAGCTGTAAGAAAATAAAAAACCAAGGGTGAAAAGGATATTTTAAATTTAAGAGAAGACAGACGAAAATACAAAAACAGACCAGACGAAGCAGGAAAACAAAGATTCAATGTCATAACAGGGAAATTATTCGCAAATGCAGGAAAGTTATGGAACAACGGATTCATGAAAAGTGTAAAAAAGTACAAACTAAAATGGAAATAAGAAAGACAGACAAAGCATCAAACTAATTAGAATGAATTTTAGGAATATAAAATCGTATACCAAGAAAAAAAGGAGACGCGAGAAGAGACATCATTATAAAAAATGTAAAGAAAGTGGTTAGATAGCAAAAATGTATAAGAAATCTCTCAGCAGGATGGTATCTAGAAGCACTAGAACAGGAACCAGACATTGGAAATAATAACTTGAGATATCATATGCTTAGGGATAAGTTTTAACCAGCATTAAAAGATCTGAAAAGTAATTGAGCACAGAGTATAGATAACTTGCAAGTAGAAACTCTACGAGCTGCTGGACAAGCAATAACAGAACGTCTGTTCCAAATTGTAAGCTACATGTATGAGACAGGCGAGATACTTAAAAATTTCAAACGTAATAACATAGTTACTATACTATAAAAAAAAGAAGAGCGCGAACAGATGTGACAATTTTCAAACAGTTTGACGTCTCAAAAAGATTAACTAGAATTGTACAAAGACGGGTAGAAAAACCAACTAAAGAAATGTTAGGGGAAGATCAATTTAGGTTTAAACGAAACAGAGGAGCGCGGGAGGCCAATTTAGCTTTAGGGACGATAACGGAGAAAACAATAGATAGAGGAGTATAGTTGGGTATAGTGTTTGTAGATATGGAAAAAGCATTCGACAATATAGAATGCGAAAAAGGTGTTTCAAATTACTCGAAAAAATTTGAGTGAGTTATAGTAATAGACGGATAGTACATAGCTTATACAAAGAACTAACGGCAGTAGTAGAATTAGAGCAAGAACGTAGAAAAGCAAATATAAGGGAAGGGGTGAGACAGGGATGTGCGCTATTCCCATTAATTTTGAATTTGTATATCAAAGATGTAAATGAATATTGTCAAATGCAGAAAGACATTTGGAATTATTATGCAGGTTCGGACGATTGTAATGTGTACATTTACAGATGATACAGCGGTAATAACATAGAGCAAGGGCGAGTTGGAAACAGTTCTTAATGAAATGGAAACAGTTCCAACAGAGAGATACGGTATGAAAATTAAGAAAAATAAAACTAAAGTACTATTATGTGAAGAAGGGAAAATAAGTCAAAAACCATAATAAAAATAGGAAACGATAATTTACAAGAGGTTAAGAATTTCTGCTACTTGGAAAACCAAATAATACAATAAATATTTATGGTTCCGGGTTGAGACCGTGTCATTTTATAAACTAAGACGTTAGTTTATAAAATGACACGGTCCCAACCCGGACCCATAAATATTTATAATGACTCCGGCCGTGAAAGCCTCTGACAATATCACAAACAACACAAGATGATAAAAGTGCAGAAAGAATAGAAAAAAATTAGCACAAGGCTGTGCTGTATCTAACAGAAGAAAGCAGCTGCTACGTTTAAAGGAAAAGACTGAAAGCGCATATCGAACACAGCACTATACGGTTGTGAAATGTGGACAGTATGTGAACTGAACAGGAAGGATCGTATTCCTTGAAATGTGGTATTAATGAGGTATGATGAAGATACTATGTACAGGCAATGTTAAGAACAAGGTTCTAGGAATAATAGGGAAGGAAAGAAATATGTGGAAAACAGTAAAAATGGGAGGGGTAGATTGATATGACACATTCTAAGACATGAAGAAGTATCGTGGTGTATATTAGTAACAGAGAAAAGAAAAAAGATGTAGGCTGTGATAATTTTAGTACTGAATTTTAGTACCTACGGATAAAGACTCTTTTGACTATATAAGTAGGTATCTGGATTTCTGATATTTTTTAGTTCTGGTAATATGTACTGAAGCCGTCGCAAGATGCTGCTAGCACAAGAATTTCGTTTTCAACCGGCTTGTATTTTGGTGTATTTACCGTATCTACAGTTTTAGTACTCGATTAGTTACAACAAATAACATGTGTTGTTAGTCGTGTTTGAAAACGTTGTCAGTTGTAGTGCATTTTGTCATATCAAATAAAGATACATTGTTATTTTTAATTCTTAGTAATATTCTGTTACTGTATACGTGTTCCACTTTATCTCTAAAAATGAATGGCAAACGAACTTTGCAAAACTGCTCTACAGCATTAAAAAAAATGTGTTACGTTTAGTTTCGTGAATCATTAATTAGTTATATACAATAATTTTTATCTTAAATTCCTTTGGCGTTCAACACAAAAATTAATTCCGTAAATTAAAAAATAACTCTTTCGTGTAGTAAAATTTGTATGGTATTTAATAATAAACATCCTATCTATGTCAGTTGATAAATCTTTGTGCTTTATTAGAAAAATAAATATCCTTTCTAAGAATTTCGTCCCGTGGAATTTACGCCTTAATTACATAGGCGACTTTCCAAGTATTTTAATAATTAAATGCTGGCGTGTTTTTCCTTGTTAAAGAATTCGGCGAATTTATTTTAATAAAATTAAGGTTTTCCTGGTTTATTTCCTCACTTTGGTGCTTTAATAAGTGTAACAATTCATTTGCTGTTCGAATAGCCACAAGAAAACACGTTCTATTTGGCTTCGTTCGTTATCTTTATGTGAATTTCCGGCACGCATTATTTAACGTGGTAAGTATATAAAGTTTGTATAAAACAATACTTTTCGGCTCCATTAAATTAATTTATTGTTCGTAATTATTCTAGCTTCCTGCGGGGGACACGTTAATCTCATGAGCTGTCGCTTCACATGCGTTCGGCCTGGGCGTAAGCCTGCCTACTCGCTGACGTAGACCAGCGACTGGTTCCACCCTGATGCCAGTAACTCGAGGGTGAGTTCCATTTTTTTGTTCTTCTTTATATGTGCTTGTGACTTCGGAACCAGAACGTTCTAAGATGGCATTTCTAAATTTGATTTTGAATATATAAAAATTATTGAACTATTTTGGCATTTACTGCTCTTTGGTTACTATTTTACCATTTGTTTCTAAATTTCTAAAAATCTACTATATGTTTTTAAATTTAGTTTAAGTTTATACTTACGATATTTTAGAGCTGTGGTTTTTAGCGTTGCGTTTGTTTCTCTTTTTTCTCTAGGTACTGTTAGGGGGTAGTTGCCTGAAAACTACAGCTCGCCATTTTCATGGGTAATTTTTTTTAAATGTAATATGTAAATTGGGTACATTGACTTTTTTTGGGGTTGGGTTTGGGAGTACTGTTTTTGTATATATATTTTGTTTTTAATTATAAGTTCTTTCTTTTCCGTTGTATGTTTTGTTTTGAGTGTGAATGAGTGAGTGTTTAGATAAAAAAAAATTTTTCTATTTATTTCAGGTTCGTTTTAATTTAGCTATAGGTATAAGACCCCGCCCACTCGCCGCCTGAGCCCGGACTTACTTACTTACTTTCTCTTTCTTTTTCTTGATTTTTTTTTTATGTTACGTCAATGTACGTAGCAAATGAGTAGGCGATGAGATCGCATCTTTGCGATTCCGATGATGAAGATATGATTAAAAATTAATTAGGTTTTAAAATACTGAAAACGACGGAAGTTGGTCAGCTTATTACCAGCGCCTCTGCACTTTTTGAAGAACATCAACCTTATCATGATTCTGATAATATTTTTTTTAGTTTAGGAAACACACAATAATGCCGAAGAAGAAGACGACTGTTTATTCGAGGATAAGAAATTTTAATGATTCGATACGTGATAGGAAAAAAGTAGTGTGTCTAAAAAAGTAGAAACTAGCGCTGAAGCTCACCCGGGCTTACAAATATATGGCAAAGACCTGGTGATAAATCTAAACAGCGTGAATTAAAAGTATTTCTTAAGTCTAATTTTCTTTTATAAAATAACGCAATATAGCAGTGCTCGGTATAAATTATATGCAATTTGGGTGGAACACAATGTATATAAGTGATTCTACACTTTGCTTTCTCTGTAAACATTTCTCAATTAATCGTATTGAAAATGAATTGTATATCAGTATGGAGTTTAAAAATTTGAAAAAAAGTGTTAGAAAAAGATTTTAGCTCTAAAAAACATTATGGTAGTGCAGAAAACATTAAAACTGTGATTCTAATGGGGTGAATTATTATAATATACGCACTGGGAGTGCTACTTCGGTATTAAGTCAAGTCAACGTAGCTCATAGCGCGATAGTCACATTATTATCTATGTATCAATTTATATCGCAATACGATACATTTCCTATAGAAGAAACTGTGAATACAAAAAAAAAGCGCTGACAGAGGACATTTTCTGGAATTACTAAATCTTTTTTCGAACTACTCATTAACTGGAAATAATGCCAAGCAATGCCGTAGTAATTATAGGGAATCAAGAGCGTCCTCGATATCGGAGAATTCATCAGCCCGCGTCAAAAACTAGAACTAGAAATTTTAGAAAAAAGTCGGAAACTACGAGAGGAACGAAACCAGCAAGCTAAACTAGAAGAACGAGCTGCAAGAGAAAGAAGACGCCTGCACCAAGAAAAAGAAGACGAACTATATCTACCAGCAAAGCTCGATATTATCTCAGGCAGTGCCAAATCATCGCTATGCTCTGTGACCGCTGAAACAGCTACATCAGGTAATGCAGTGGGTTCAGGAGCAAGCGAATATGTATGAGGATGTTAGCAGAGAAGAAATAGAACCCAATTTAGTAAACAATACCAGTAAAGTTTACAACTTTGATTTGACGTAACAATTAAACGTAGAGCAACTAACTACGTTCAACCAATGGACCAAAAATCTAATAAGAGTTACAGCTGCGTTAAATCGGTTGTACACGCGGAAAGTAGAGCTAAAACGCCATGGTTTAAAGAAAATAAGCCTTGCGACTATTTCAGTAGCGCAAATCTTCAGAAGCTACAGCTAGATAGTAAACAGAAAACGAGGTCTACAAAGACTCAGCTATCGATGCGCCAAGCTCTCGCAAAATTTAATTCGTTGCCCACCTTTTCTGGTTAAGCACATGAATGGCTCTTGTTTATATCCCAGTACGTCAGAACTACTCGACAGTGCGGTTATACCGATGAAGACAACCTTATAAAACTTCAGCGGTGTCTAAAAGGGAAAACGCTCGGTGCCGTTGGCGGTCACTTAGCATATGCAGAAACCGTTCCACATGTTATGAACACATTGAATACTTTATTTGGCAGACCGGAGATACTGCTGACATCAATGATGCAAAAAATAAAATCCGGACCACCAATTAATCCAGAACGTCTAGATACGTTGATATGGTTTTCACTATCAGTTCAACATTTATGTGCCACTATTGTAGTAGTGGCATATGTAGTAGCTCATCTAAACAATCCCATGCTGCTAAATGAACTAGTTAGCAAAGTACCAATCAGCTACCAAATAGAATGGGCTAAATATAAATCAGCACTAACGCGTAACTGTCCTAACCTAGCAGACTTTAATGAGTGGTTACGCAGTCTAGCTGATTCAGTAGGCACTCTAATCTCTTCGGTGAATAACGTCAAACTGAAGTCGGAAGAAAAACATTCCTAACGCTCTCAACCACAACGCGAGTACGTTCAGCACGCTACAAACCACCGAAATAAATCTGATGCTAGTAAAAGAATTGCAGCAGATGCTATGGAAAATAGAAAACATTGTGTTGTGTGTGACGCAGCAGAACAACACAGAGTATTGGAATGTGCAAGCTTTAAATTACTAACGGTTCAACAGCGCTGGGAGCAATTGCGAAAGAACAAAGGGTGTAAAAAGTGCATTCGCAAACACAATTCTATGTACTGTAGATCGTATAAAGAATGTGGCGTAAACTGTTGAAAGTTTAAACATTACTACTTGCTACAAGATCAGACAACGCATACAGCTGAAGAACAAAGTCGCTTTGGATAAAGCCAATATTGTCAGTATACACCGCCCTCGAAACTGTTCCGTGTGGTACCCGTGATTTTATATGGAAAGTCAGTGAGCGTGCATACCTACGCATTTCTTGACGAAGGGTTGTCTATTACATTAATGGAAAAGCAATTGGCGGATCAACTGCAATTAACTGGTGAACCTACTGAAAAGCTGTGTTTGACAAGTGGAATAACACGTCAAGAACCCGACAGTCGAACGGTGACAGTAGCAATTTCAGGCGAATACAGTGGAGCCAAAAGGTATAAGAGTCATAGCGTAATAATGATTAAATCATTAAACTTTCACACACAATCGTTTATCATCGAAAACATGCAGAGTGCATAACCTCATCTAAAAGGTTTGCCCATGGTATATTATGAAAATGCAGTCCCTCAAATACTAATCGGAGTTCAACATGAAAATTTAGGTGTATTAATTCGTATTATAGAAGGCGACTGGGGGGAGCCAGTTGTTAACCAAATTAGAATAGACGTTGCACGAACCCGTAAAGAAGGAACAACCGGTCGTAAATGGTTCTCCGAATGGGTTGTATCTGCACTTTCATATCCACAATATCGACTTACATAACACAGTAAAAAGACTTCTTTTCCACCGAAAACTTTGGTGGAAAAAAACCGGCCGCACTGCTGGAGTCAGCAGATGATACACGAACCCGACGACTGCTAATAGAAACGACATACAAAACCGTTGACCGATATACAACGGGATTGCTATGGCGATATGACAACGTCAAATTTCCTGACAGTTTTAGGATGGCACAACATCGATTACTTTGTTGGAAAGAAAGATTGAAAAAAATCCCAATCTAAGAACAATTATTTTAAGACAAATTGTCGAATACGTTATCAAAGGTTATGCTCGGAAGCTAACATCGAATGAAGTTTATAAGACAAACCCAAAGAAGTGGTACTTAACTATATTTAGTGTCATAAATCCTACCAAACCTGAGAATGTCAGACTCGTGTGGGATGCTGCTGCAACAGTGCAGGGTGTGTCATTGAACTCAATGCTGCTACCAGGCCCCGACTTTCTTACATCATTATTTGAAGTCTTGCTCCGGTTTACAGAGCAACGATTTGCAACAGCAGGCGACATAGAAGAAATGTACCACCAAATTAAGAATAACATAAACTACAAACGTATGCACATGGAAATCTTGGATGGCACGAGACGACCAACCAAACGTGAAGTTTTGCCCCTAATGATGATATTCGATCCTTTTAGATTGATTGCCTTCTTCTTGGTGTATATAAAAATGTTGCTGCAGGATATTTGGAAATCATCCATTGACTGGAATGATCGTATAACAGAAAGACAATATACTAAATGAATTAAGTGGATAAAGGTTTTACCAAAGTTGAAGGAGGTTATAATTTCACGATGATATGCATTAAGTGATTATCATTCAGTTCAGCTGCACGTATTTTTGGACGCAAACGAAAATGCATTTGCTGCACTAGCATACTTTAGATTCGAAGGTGAAAATGGGGTTACGATCGCTTTGATCAGTGCAAAAACAAAAGTTGCGTCGCTTAAACAATTGTCAGTACCACGTCTCGAATTGCAAGCAGCTGTTTTAGGAGCGCGTCTTGCATGCACAATTTGCAAAAGTGATAACATCGTTCCAAAAAGTAAAACCTTTTGGTCAGATTTGCAAGATGTCTTGTCATGGTTGCGATGTAGTTTGTAGCGTTAAGAGTATGCGAAATACTTGAAACAACAGATGTAAAAGATTGGCGGTGGGTTCCCACAAAGCAAAACGTCGCAGATAGAGGTACTAAATGGAAAGAACAGCCACATATATCTTCCACTAGTCGTTGGTTTCAAGGCCCCGAATTCTTAGTAATGCCAGAATCCGAGTGTCCAAACAAGGAACTCAACTGTATGTTTGTTGTGGTTTGTTTAGCATTCTTCTTAATCTTCTTTGGGAATTAAACCACGCATAGCTTTTAAAATCATCTTTATTTACGTTTCGATCCATGACCTATGAGTGGTTTAATTCCCAAAGAAGATTAAGAAGGAACTCAACATTACAGACTCTGACAAAGAAGTAGTGCATCAAATGACCCATGTACTAGACAATTCGTCGCAAATCACACCAAACTTTAAAAACTTTTCTAAATGTCAAAGATTGGTCAGGACACAAGCTTGGGTACTAAGATTTTTTAAAATTGCAAAAGGGACGCATTTGAAGGACGAGAAGGTTGAATTAACTACTCAGGAGAAAGCGGACGCAGAAAAGGAAATATATCGAATGCTACACGCTGAAGCTTTTGGTGATGAGATCTGGCAAATAAAACGAAACCCAAACATGTTGATCCACAAAGCAAGCTGGCTATATAAACTGTCCTCATTTCTTGGTGCGTCGTCGGTCCTAAGAATGAAAGGTAGAACTACGTTGGCAGATATATAGTACGAGGCAAAAATCCTATATTTTTGCCACGGGACCACCCTATTACCGACTTAATTATTAGATATTACCACGAAAAGCATCACCGCCATAATAGAGAGACGACGGCAAAAATATGTTATTCCTTAGCTACGAGTTAAAGTTAAAGATCTGTACTAACTGCCAGTTTTGTAAAATTTATCGAACAATACCAAAGGTACCTTAAATGGCAGATCACCTTAAAGCGAGGCTCGCAGCCTTTACACGACCATTCTCCAACGTCAGTGTTGACTACTTTGGGCCAATGGAAATTGTTAGTAGACGAAAAGTCGAAAAGCGATGAGGAGTATTCTTCACATGCCTCACTGTAAGAGCAGCACACATTGAAGTCGCTCACTCGCTGAGTAAATCATTCTGTATAATGGCTATACGAAATTTTGTATTACAGCGCGGTACGCCAATAGAAATAAGGATAGATTGCTGCCTTACTTTTTTTTTTCTTCTCCTACTTTATAATTACCACGCTCCAAGTTAGGTGTCTGCAAAACAAAGTCTTCCGACGTAACTAGGGGTCTATTCCTTGGGTAGAGCTATGAGCAATGGGGGGTAAGTCGAAATCTGTGGGGGGGTCACACTCAAACTAAAACAAACAGGCGCCACCAAGTCCAGATTGATTCATGTTAATGGCATGGCAAATTTCTAAGGGCGGACGTGGAGACCCAAAGAAAAAAAGATCGCCTTCGCTGACAAAAACCTATCTTAACAGAATAAGACGCTGTTCCTGTAAGGAAGAATAATAATTAAGTCACATAGAAAATGGGAACACTGTTTGTGTCCCTCAAATATGCCTAAAAATGCAAAAAGGATAATTTCTACATAAGGGTAGCATCAAAATTTAATTCTTATTGCTTTTTGGTTGTCAGGTCTGATCAAACTAGATCAGAATAAAAAGACTTTAAGCGTGGATTATTAATTTACTAGAAAGAATTTTTTTTGTTTCTGTAAATAAAATTCAATGCAATAAAATTAAATGAATACTTGAATTACTTGAAAAATTAACGTAAGGTTTATCAACTTGATTCTTACTCAAATATATTACAACACAATGTGACTGGTTACACTAACGTTTTCTAACCCATTCAGATCTGTTTAGGTCAGTTACAAATTAATATACAAAAATTTCTCGTTAAGTTAAAAGTACTAAAATCGATCTGAAGTCAAAATGTTCACGAAGATATTCTCTTTTTTTATCAAAGGTGGTAGTAATGTAATACTAAATATCTGCTTGCAATGGTGCAATTGTTGACAGCATATTTCAAACAAACAAGTGATGTAGCCGCAGCTGTTATTTTATGCTGAAGCCACGTGTTGTCACATATCTACTAAACTAAGTGAAATTTAAATTTGATACTGGAGAAAACCAGCTCAACAACAAATAAACTGAATAACAAATTCGTACTTCTATGTAACAAAACAAAATAACGTGCTTTCAGAATGAAGCACAGAAGAATTCCTTAAAGCTACTACGAACCAAACCCCGGGCTGCTTTCCTTGGCTAGATTGGGAACAGCATCGCCGTGCGGAATCTGCGACTAATTATTCCTGCTTTCCATCCTCTAAATACAGCTGTTGACGTGAAGTGGGTTTCTTAACATTGATTCAAATTCGTCTAATCTTAGTTGTAACTTTAAGTTTGCGTTCCTAAGCCTTGCGTGTAGCTAATTTTCTTTACGTAGTTTTATAAGTTTTCGTTGCGTAGTTTGTAAGTCTTCGTTGCGCTAAACAAATTTTCAAATTAAATACTATGATAATGAGTATACATTACCAACCGTTACTCAGAAAGTGTGTCTCACAATTAATGCGACCCGCAGGTCACTCGCCATTGTCTTCCTAAACATGTTGTTGCTGCTTTTACCTAACGACGAGTGCCTCTCCCGCGTTCTTGCATGGTGGGAGGGTCCCGAGGGGGGTTGTCAATCCTCTCAACGCGCGCGCAAGTGGCTGTGGAATACACCGACATCCAAAACAAATAGACTAACGAATCTAGATACTGTTTTAATGTAAAAATTTGATTGTTACCCGTATTACTACTTTAGTTAATAAAGGTGTTTTAATATTCGTTGTACCTTTAATGAAGAAAATTATTAATTCGAAAATAAAATTGTTACAAGATAACGGAACAAATTTTCGCGGCGTACATAATGAACTACAAAGACAACTAAAGAACATACATCCGGACGAATCATAAGAGGGCATTTCAAAATATTAATTGGAAATTCAACCCATCATCGGCACCCCACATGGGTGGTTGTTGGGAACTTTTCGTATGGTCTGTAAAGAAATGCGTGATGCTGATGATGCCAGATGAGACCTTAAGCAACTTTCTGAAAGAGGCGGAACACATCGTTAATTCTAGGCAACCAACGTACATTCTGTTGTGTATTATTAGAACAATGGGCAACCCTGTTGTAAAAATTAGAAAACGTTATGCGTATTAGTGGCAACCCTGTGATGTTCGGGTTTTGTTCTAAGATGTCAGATGTGTAAAAAAGCTTGTAAGGATTATTCCAAATAAAAGCAATGTGCTCTGTCAGTTATTTGTGAGTTTACTGTTTACAGGGCTTAGGACATAACATTATTGGCTACGAGGATATTGAGAAAATTTTAAAAGTCATAAATGTCAATTGCATTCTGAGGTTAAACACGTGTATTTAAAAATTGGAAATGAATTTTGAAAAATTTAAAGAAGAAAAAGAATCGTTCAAATCGTGGGAAAAACGGTTGCAACGGTTTTTTTATTAAAAAAAAACTGGAAATGAATTGAAGGTTCCAACCTTAATTACATTGCTTGGCGGTAAGCATTACAGTGCCTTAAAAACGTTTTTGTATCCGGATACACCAATTGCAAAAAATTAATTATATTGAATTAGTAACAACATTGAAAACAATGTTTACATCGAAGAGCAACGTCATATTTGAACGGTTTAAATTCTACAATAGGAATCAAAAACCAGAGGAGAGCGCTACTGAATATATATCCGTAATAAAGCAATTGAAAAAATGTGTAAGTTTGGTGATTTTTTGGATCAGTCATTGAGGGATAGATTAGTCTGTGGAGTTTCCAACACTAACACTCAGAAGCGGCTACTAGGGGAAAAAGAAATAATAACATTTACAGAAGCGTGTGCTGTCGTAAAAAGCATGGAAGTGGCAGAATTACAAAGCCAATTACAGGTTAAGTCTGAAACCGTTATAAAAATGAAGTGCAATGGAAGTCTAATTCATCCTCAGTTACAAGAAAGAAGGTCCAAGTCAATTACCATTTAGGACATATAAGCAGGTAGCTACAAGAAGCAAATGTTTTCGCTGTGGACGTCAACACAATCGTAACACATGTCAAGCTTTACAATGGCATTGCTTTACCTGTGGTAAGATAGGCCATTCATCAAAAATGTGTATAAGTCGCAGAGAAATTCATAGCATGGAGGAAAATAGGCAGTCAAAAGCGGGTGAGACAGAGATAGAAGAAATCGAAGAAGTTACAATTGGACAAGTGCATTGCCTTACAGGAATGCCAGAGGCCATAAATAGTAATGGTAGTACAACGGAAATCATAAAAGTGAATGTAAATGGTAGATTAGTATGTCTGCAAGTGGATACAGGAGAGTCTAGGTCCATTTTAAGTGAGAATCTTTATCGTAAGTTATTTCCAGATTGTAAGTTGTATAATGTAAAATGTAAGTTAAATGTGTTAAATAAAGGTGCTTTGTCTGTGGTAGAGGGAGTAGATGTGGTAGTAAGGAAAGATAGTAAAATAGAACACTTAAAATTACTGGTTATTCGGTCAAAAAAGAATTTTGTACCGCTATTAGGTAGGCACTGGATAGATGTTTTATATCCAGATTGGAAGGCAATAGTAAATCATAACTTAGAATGCTGCAATAATGTACAACATAGTTTGCAAAATGCAGGTGGGTTAAGTAATAAAATAAAATCACAGTTTGGCGATTTGTTTGTAACAGACCAATCGAGCACCGTTTCAAAAGTCAAGGTCCGTGTAGTAGTGAAAGAGGGTACTCAACCCATATTTTGTAAGCCATATGCACTACCTTTTTCTCTCAAAGATAAAGTAAAGGCTGAAATTGAAAATATGATTAAGTTAGATGTACTTGAGTCAGTGGCATCAAGTGAATGGGCTAGTCCGATAGTAGTAGTACCAAAGAAAAATGGTTCAATAAGAATCTGTGTAGATTTTAAAGTATCGATCAATAAAGTTCTAGTCATGGAACATTACCCGTTGCCCAATATAAATGATCTACTGTCCTCATTAGCAGGAGGAGAATTTTTTTGTGTGATTGATTTATCGGATGCATATTAACAACTTAAGTTAGATGATGGGTCAAGAGAGTTACTCACAATAAACACTCATTTAGGTCTTTTTTGTTTCAAACGGTTAACGTATGGTTTGACTAGCGCACAATTTATCTTCCAAAAATTTATGGTTTTCGTGAAGACAGAGGACTAGGGAGCCGATACTAATAATTAGGGTAATTATTGAAAAAAGGTTACAAAAAACAAGAAGACTCATTTCGCGTTTGTAGATTTAGAAAAAGCATTTGATGGGGTTAATTGGATTGTTATGTTCAGGCTTTTGCGAAAAATAGGAATCTCTCATAGAGATAGAAAAGTTATTAACAGTCTATATAAAAACCAAAGCGTAGTAATTAGATTTGATGAAATAGAAAAGGAAGCTAAGATTAGAAATGGTGTTAGGCAAGACTGTATACTATCTCCCTTGATTTTTAATGTTTATATTGAGGAAGCTTTAAACTTAGCTAGAGAAAGAAAAAGAGATAAGTATTAGTGTACAGGGACAGAAAATAGACATGTTACGTTTTGCAGATGATATAGCGATTATAGCAGAGTCTAGAAACGAGTTAGGACAGTTTTTAAATATTTTAGATGAAATACTACAGAGTAACTATAGTATGAGAATTAACTCAGGAAAGACAAAGATAATGACAAGTGAGTTCTAAACCAAAATTAAAAATAGGTAATACCGAGTTAGAGGAGGTAGATGAATTTTGCTATTTAGGTAGTATATTTACTAAGGACGGACGTAGCAGAAGGGATATAGTACCCAGCTAGAATAGCTCAAGCTAGAAAAATATTTTTAAAAAAGAAAGACTTACTAATAGCTAATAGTATAGTTTAGTTAATAGAAAAAGTTACTTAAAGTCGTACGTATAGAGCGTTCTATTATACGGTAGCAAGACTTGTACATTTAAAGAGGTATATAAGAAATCCCTATAGTAGGGGATAAAGAATACTACTATAGTAAGCCTGCTTATCGTAAAAGGCGATTAAAAGGCGCAACAAGGGGCAGCAGCCTTGCTGGCTAAAAGATATTGGAGGAGGGTCGATTGGTCTCGGGCGATCCTCAATAATTTACAAGCTTGTTGGGGGTTGGCCGTGACGGATACGGCTTTCTGCTAAAATCTTTAAAAACTGCGTTGTGGAAAGATATGGGAGCCTACCACAATATTTCCCAGGTGTGCGTGGCCTAAAACACGAAATACATATGATGGAGAGCTCACAAGTAAACTTCTTGTCCGGAGGTAAAATACTCCCTCATTCGGATCTCCGGGAGGGGGTACTTGGGGCTCGTTATCATAAGAATATAAAACAACAATTCGATTTAGCGATAGGGACTTGGAATGTTAGGTCATTACTTAGAGTAGATAAGTTAACGAATTTATTAGTCGAAATGAGAAAGGAAAAGCTGGACATTTTAGGTATTAGTGAGGTGAGATGGTCAGATAGTAATGACTTTTGGAAAGATAATTATAGAATAATTACAACTTCTTCAACTAATGGACAGGCAGGGATAGGAATAGTGTTAGGTAAAAGATTAGGGCATAAAGTTAAAGAGTACTTACAATTTAGTGATAGAATAATTATGGTTAGATTGAGTACAAAACCCACAGACACTGTTTTAGTACAGGTTTACATGCCAACAACTCAGTACGAGGATGAAGAAGTAGAAAAGGTATACGAGGATATAAATAGTATAGTGAGAAAAGTAAAGGGAGATGAGCATTTAATAGATATGGGCGATTTTAATACGCCAGTGGGAGAAGGTAGTGAGGGAAAAATGGTAGAAAAATTTGGATATGGCAGACGAAATGCTAGAGGAGAAAGATTAGTTGAGTTTTGCCAGGAACAGATTAGTAACTGTAAACACCCTATTCGA
Source organism: Platerodrilus igneus (assembly GCA_036346225.1). Lineage (NCBI taxonomy): Eukaryota > Metazoa > Arthropoda > Insecta > Coleoptera > Lycidae > Platerodrilus > Platerodrilus igneus. Next base: position 2,376,322 of record JARFIW010000165.1, on the reverse strand, counting down.
ACAACATGTTAGGAGAAGATATACCTGGAAAGCGCCAGGTGATAGGGCTAGATACCAAATAGATTATATTTTAGTTAAACAAAGATTTATGAACCAAGTTAAATTGTCGTAGTTATCCAAGGGCTGACATAGATAGCGATCATAACTTAGTTAAAATGAAGTGTAAACTAAAATTCAAAAATTGAGAAAAGTTAAAAGAGAGGATGGGATCTAGGTAAGCTTAATGATAGTAGGGTAAAAGAGGAATATAAACAAGTATTAGATAATAAGAGCAAAGAGATAGCTGTAGGAGGAATGTAGAAAATAGATGGAAAGAAATAAAACTGACTGTACATGATACAGCAACACAGACTATAGGTAAGAAAAAATAAAAGCGAGAAAACCCTGGGTAACAAAGGAGATATTAGATTTAATAGAGAATAGAAGAAAGCTTAAACCTTTCAGAGAAGTGGATAGTGAAAGTAAGCAAAAATATAATACAGTTAGAAATAAGATAGCACATGAGTGTAGAAAAGCTAGAAATAAATGGATGGAGGAGAATTGTAAGGAATACAAGATGATTTGAGAGTAGGTAAGACAGACAGGGCTTACAGGGCAGTTAAAAAGTTTTTTGGGGAAGATAGGAAAAAATATAATGGTATTAGAGACGAGAATAATGAGCTTCTAATAAATAAAGTTGAGGTATCAGATAGATGGAAAAGATATTTAGAAGATTTATATAAGGGAGACGATATAGATGAGTTAGAGAACGACCAAGAAGAGGATGTAGAAATAGGGTTCTCAATATTAAGAGAGGAATTTGATAGAGCTGTTCGGAATCTTAAACTAAATAAAGCGCCCGGGATAGACGATATTCCCGCAGAATTAATAAAATATGCTAGTCAGAAAACTTTAGATAGATTATATGAACTAATAAAAGTAATATATGACACAGGTGAGGTTCCAATAGATTTCGAAAAAAATATTATTATCCCAATCCCAAAAAAGTCAGGAGCTGATAGGTGTGAGAATTTTAGAACGGTTAGTTTAACTTCTCATGCTTCCAAAATACTAACAACAATAATTAAAAATAGAGTAGAAGCTTTGACTGAGAATTATTTAGGCGAAGACCAATATGGTTTTCGTAAAGACAGAGGACTAGAGAACCGATACTAATGATTAGGGTAATTATCGAAAAAGGTTACAAAAAATAAAAAGACTCATTTTGCGTTTGTAGATTTAGAAAAGCATTTGATAGGGTTAATTGGATTGTTATGTTCAGGGTTTTGCAAAAATAGGAATTTCTCATAGGGATAGAAAAATTATTTACAGTCTATATAAAACCAAAGCGTAGTAATTAGATTTGATGAAATAGAAAAGGAAGCTAAGATTAGAAATGGTGTTAGACAGGGTTGTATACTGTCTCCCTTGATTTTTAATGTTTATATTGAGGAAGCTTTAAACTTAGCTAGAGAGAGAAAGAGATAGGTATTAGTGTACTGGGACAGAAAGTAGACATGTTACGTTTTGCAGATGATATAGCCATTATAGCAGAGTCTAGAAAAGAGTTAGGAGAGTTTTAAATATTTTAGATGAGATACTACAGAGTAACTATAGTATGAGAATTAACTCAGTAAAGACAAATATAATGACAAGTGAGTTACAGCCTAGTTCTAAACCAAAATTAAAAATAGGTAATACCGAGTTAGAGGAGGTAGATGAATTTTGCTATTTAGGTAGTATAATTACAAAGGATGGACGTAGCAGAAGGGATATAGTAGCTAGAATAGCTCAAGCTAGAAAAATGTTTTTAAAAAAGAAAAACTTACTAATAGCTAATAGTATTAGTTTAGATAATAGAAAAGTTTCTTAAAGTCGTACGTATGGAGCGTTCTACTATATGGTAGTGAGACTTGGACAATTAAAGAAGTAGATAAGAAAAGATAGAAGCTTTTGAAACTTGGTGTTATAGGAGAATGTTAAAGATTAGTTGGACAGATAGAGTAACAAACGAGGAAGTTTATAGAAGGATAGGTGAGGAACCCTGTATGTGGAAACAATTAAAGGTCAGGAGAGATAGAATGATAGGGCACCAGTTAAGACATGAGGGACTATTTAGTAAAGTCTTAGATTATAGACTACCAAATAAAAATAGAGTAGGAAGGCCTAGACAAAGCTATATTAGTCAAATTATTAGAGATCTAGGTTGTGAAGGGTATGCAGACCTTTTTAGACTAGCTCAGAATAGAAAAGAATTTAGAGCTGCGTCAAACCGACTTTAAGTAAGTTCGAAAACAAAACAAAAAAAAATAAAAATCAGGTAACTAAATGTCACCATGACATAACTCACAATTAGTTAGCGGTCTGGCATGTTGGTAGCGTTTCGTTGCTTAAGCCTTACCATAACATATAATTTAACACTTTTCCTTTTTGAAGCGGATAACCAGGTTATATTTCATTTCCTGATAAATGGTAATTATGTGACCATGTTAGAGTTCTTTAACAAACATCAGGTTGCTAATATCTATGTAGAGCCAGGTGGATAGGAAAAAGATAGAAGGATATAGGAAGACCTAGACCAAACTATATTAGTCAAATTATTAGAAATTTAGGTGGTGAAGGGTATGTAGAGCTTTTTAGATTAGCACAGAATAGAAAAGAAGTTAGAGCTGCGTCAAACCGACCTTAAGTAAGGTCGAAAACAAAATGATGATGATAAGAAAAAGATAGAAGTCTTTGAAACTTGGTATTATAGGAGAATGTTAAAGACTAGTTAGACAGATAGAGTAACAAATGAGGAAGTTTATAGAAGGATAGGCGAGGAATCTTGTATGTGGAAACAATTAAAGATCAGGAGAGATAGAGTGATAGGGCATCAGTTAAGACATGAGGGACTATTTAGTAAGGTATTAGATTATAGACTATTAAATAAAAAGGAGCAGAAAGACTAGCTCAGAATAGAACAAAATTTAGAGATGCGTCAAACCGACCCTAAGTAAGTTTGAAAAGAAACAAAAAAAATAAATAAATAAAAATCATTAACTAAATGTCACAATGACATAACTCACAAATAGTTAGCGGTCTGGCATGTTGGCCATAACATATAATTTAGCACTTTTCCTTTTTTGGAGGTAATAACCAGATAATATTTCATTTCTTTATAATTGGAAATCATGTAAATTGTTAGAGTTCTTTAACAACCATCAGGTTGCTAATATCTATGTAGAGCCAGGTAGATAGGAAAAAGATAGAAGAGTATAGGAAGACCTAGACCAAGCTATATTAGTCAAATTAGTAGAAAGTTAGGTTGCGAAGGGTATGTAGAACTTTTTAGATTAGCACAGAATAGAAAAGAAGTTAGAGCTGCGTCAAACCGACCTTAAGTAAGGTCGAAAACAAAATGATGATGAATTTTTATAATAAATTTCTGGCTTCTAGTTCAACGGTTCTTAAACCCTTGTACGATTTGCAAAAGAAAAACATCGAATTTGTGTGATCAGCAGAATGTGAAATGGCATTAAATTAAGTAAAAAAATGTTGGTACAATTTTGGTACATTATAACCCGAAGCTACCTATTGTATTGACATGTGACTCCAGTGCTTATGGTGCAGGAGCAGTTTTAAGTCACAGAATAGATAATGTCGACAGACCAATCCTTTTTGCTTCTAGCACACTGTCAAAAGCAGAGCGTAATTATTCACAAGTAGAAAAAGAAGCACTAGAAATCATTTTTGGCGTAAAGAAATTTAATAAGTATTTATACGGGCGATCATTTATATTATTAACCGATCATCAACCGTTAAAAGTCATTTTCAGTCCAGATAAAGGCATGGAAGCAGTGTCAGCTAATAGGTTGATTAGGTGGTCAGTATTTTTGTCAGCTTATGATTATAAAGTTGAGTACAGGAAAGGTACTGATATTTCGAACGCAGATGCGTTATCACGATTGCCATTAAAAGGAAACACAAATGTTGATTATATTCATAGTTTTAATGAAAGTCAAGAATTGCCATTAACAGCAAGCGAAGTAGCTAGGCAAACTAGGAAGGATCCGGTATTATTAAAAGGTTCGGATATAACTAGTAGAGGATGGCCAAATGTAGCGGATATTAAAAAAATGTGTTTAAGTCCTTTATACCAATTCGTCAACAATAGTCCATAGAAAGGGATTGTTTAATGTGGCAAAATAAGGTCATAGTTCCAAAAAGTTTACGAGAGCAAGTATTAAAATTATTACATGAATCACACCTTGGGATAGTGCGGTCTAGAATGTTAGCTAGGTCATTATTTTGGTAGCCAAATGTTACTCAAGATATTGAAAATTTCATATCGCAGTGTGAGATATGTGATTGTAATCAGCATTCAAAGCAAAAATTTAGTTCAGTGCAGTGGCCAAAGGCTCAATATGCGTTAGAGCGTGTTCATATTGATTTCTTGCATTATGAAGGGCATGCTTTGCTTTTAATTATTGATACTTATTCAAAGTGAATAGATGTTCATGTAATGTCCAGTACCAGTGCTATTAGCACAATAAATAAGTTGAAGCAAACCTTTGTAGTCCTTGGTCTACCGGTCAAATTAGTTTGTGACAGCGGTCCACCATTTAATGGGGTGGAGTTCAAGCAGTTTTGTAATATAAATGGTATCATGTTATTCATAGCCCCCCGTATCACTCACAGTCAAACGGTGCTGTAGAAAGAGAGGTGAAAACTATTAAAGCTTATTTAGAAAAATCATTAATGGCCAGGAATAAATCATATGGTACTAGTACATTCAGTGCTAGACTGTTAACTGAATTTACGCCAGTGGAAATGTTGTTTAAGTATAAGCCTAGCACTAGGTTAGATTTAATTAAACCAGCACATAGGACATTGAAAGAGATACCTATAAAACAGATTACAAAGTATTATACTACCGACAAAGTGTATGTTAAGCTGCTAGTACGGAATAGTTGTAAATGGATACCTGGTGAAATTATGAAGCAAGTAGGCGTGAATACTTAACTTGTGAAATGTGATGAACTTGTTAGGTTATGTCATGTAGGAAACTAATTGTAAATCAATCTGTGACATTGATTCTCTGTGATTTGGAAATTCAGGCGATGTAGAGCTTGAAAGTATTTACCCATGGAAGGAAATTACTCTGCCACAGGTTGACCTCGGCCCTAAAGCTGGTCAGACGAAGGAATGGGGGAGGTGCCAAAAGATAATAGTATTATACCACGGCGATCCAATCGCCAGAAAAATGCACCTGTGCGCTTAGGCTTATAAAAAAAGGGGGAAATAATGTTGTGTATTATTAAAACAATGGGCAACTCTGTTGTAAAAATAAGAAAACGTTATGCGTATCAGTGGCAACCCTGTGATGTACGGGTTTTGTTCTAAGATGTCAGTTGTGTAAAAAAGCTTGTGTGGATTATTCCAAATAAAAGCAATGTGTTCTGTCAGTTATTTGTAAATTTACTGTTCACAGGGCTTAGGACATAACACATTCCTGCAGACCCAGAAAATGAAGAACCGTTGACGCCGAACCACTTTTTACTTGGGTCTTCGAGTGGTGTTAAGCCGACTGGCAAATATACCGACGACTTCCTGATACTGCACAGAAACTGGGAAATCTCTCAAAGACTAGCAGATCATTTTTGGAGGGGTTGGGTGATAGAGTATATGCCGCATCTTACTCGTAGAACGAAATGGTTCGAGAAAGTGAAACCTATTGAGGTCGGCGATGTGGTGATTATAATGGATGAAGCCAAGCGAAACTCGTGGAAAGAGGCATTGTATTAGAAACAGTGCGTGGCGGAAATAGTTACCAAGTTATTATACGAACGTCCGACGGAATTTTTCGAATACCGGCGACAAAAGTTGCTGTGTTAGTAAGCATTACCTCGGTGCCGGTTCAACTTACCAGGGAGAAGTATGTTAAGAACTGTAAATAGTTAATGGTTGGTTGTGTTACTAGAGCATTTATTATTATTAGAAAGTTAATTAAAAATAAGGATCAAGGACTATGGAAGTCAAAATTTGAAATAAAAATTAAATTAATTATTTTTTGAGAAGCCTAAAAATATCGAAGCGTATAGAAATCTTGGAGGGTTACACGCGGTTTGCAAGTAATTGTTAAAGACCACGATATAAGTGTATCCCAGACTAGCTATTAGTATGTATCAAGACAATATTTTTAAGAAATTTATAACGCTACTATAAACTTGACCTTTTATGTGGAATGCATAAAGCCGTTCATAAATTGCTGTTTTTAACAATAGCTTAGAACCAGTAGTCGGACAGTCCATCATAGAGAGCCAATCCTACATGTTGTGGTAGAGTTGCGACTTTGTGTATCAACCGAAACTCGCCGTAACAAAAATGAATCGGCTAAACCATATGGATTGCACAAGTTGATACCTATTCAGAAATTAAGAAAACAGTGACGGAAAATTTTCGTTTTCGTAAACAAAATAATTATAGACAGATGCGATCGTGTACCAGAAACTATTGGTTTAGTGCATGTATCTTAAAAGCTAAAAGTTACCAAAAGGTGTCAATGATTATTTACAGAGAGAATCATTCAATTTATCTGAATCAAATGTCCTATTGAAATCTACGGAAAAGAGTTTTCAAACGATGAGGGCTGGCGAGGACAAATTTTTATTAATATACTCGGAAGCAATAAAAATATGTAAAGGAAACCATAAGGACCTTTCACTTTAAGGCGAGAAAAAATTGCGTTGAGCACGTTATTCCTAAAGGATTTGAACATTCATTATAAGTGACACTTCAATTGAATCAAAAATTTTAAAATATACGTATTTATTCCAGCAATGGATTCAATTCTAAATGGAATTGAAGAACTGTTTAAAAAATGCGCGAGTAATACTAATCCAACTAGTGCTTTATGCCCAGAAAATAATGACAGTAGAGGAGTATAGGCATGCTGGTGCCACAGCCATCACCACTGTCATCATTCGTTTTTTAATGGGAAAACTCATTAATGATAATCCTTTTCATAATAGAAAAATCTATGAACGCTAATCGTTTTTTAATGGAAAAACTTACTAGCACTAATCGTATTGTAATGGAAAATCTCATTAACGCTAATCGTTTTTTAATAAAAAAACCTATTAACACTAATCGTATTTTACCATTTCTAGAGACAAATTTAAAAACACAGTTTTGCAATACATTTTTAGAAATTAAATTAGAAGAACCTAACCCTATATTTTATATACACCTACCCTGTATATTTTTTTATAAACGAGCACCAATAAGTCAAAATGGTGCACTTTATAATACTGCATCGATCAGCAGACGCTTTTAGACTGAACAACTTGAGGTTTAACTTTATTTTAATTAACCCGACGTTTTCCCCATGGATTTAATTAAAGCTATCATTGTCTGTCAATACGACTAACACCTAAAGCTTAAGAATAAGAACAACATAATTTAATGTATTTATTGATAATACTTTCCCTGGTGTTGACGTCACAAACTTTATCAAGAAATATTATAATTTATTAAATATATACGTGTATTTTTAATTAGCACAGACTGTGATAACCAGAATCTGGTGAATTAGGGATAGTCAAATCTCTATAAATTTGCGTGAGCGATTGCCTCACACTCGCATCTTCTAAATATTGGTTAGGGTAACATATACTCATTTCCAATACTGTCAAGTAATTTACATTGCTGCAATCATTAAGCAAAAAATTTAATTTTAATACCGTTTGACCCCTTTTTTTATATGTCGTATTTCCACTTAAATTTTGTATAAAGTTCTGGAAAGTTTCTACACTTCAACTCTTTCGTTTTATAATATATTATTTCCCCGCATGTTTAGTAACTTGAAACACTCGTGCTCATTCATATAGGTAAAAACCTCACAACGCTATGTTCTCGACTAGCTAGTTTCGGCTACTACTCCAGGGCTACGATAACGCCACAGTCTTCTAATAATAAAGAGAAAGACAATGCTATTTTGTTTCAACTTTTGAAGCTATTCGTCTTATATCTGATCATTCAAAACAGTTTTAATATTATATCGTATATAAATGTTTCTGTTTCAGTACATAGGAAAAGTTGCTGGAATTGTATTTTATCGCAGAAAATTTGTGACCCTAATTTACTATACAGCTCAGTGCTGGAGGCTACAAATGTGTTTAGGAAAAGTGAAAAAAGATTTGAAATTATTAATTCACCGTACCATACTGTTACAGCGCGTGATGCTCATAGAAGCGGTAATTGTTGTAATAGTTATGGCATTTGCAATAGTCTTTGGAAAACCTCTGCCGATTGGAGTTTGGATATTCAAAGAACATGCCGTATTATACTTTGTGGCATATATGTCACAAGCTACATCACTACTACTAGTTGCTCCTATAGTTGTGTCAGTCGATTTAATTTTTTTAACCTGCTGTATGGAATTAATCGTGCAATGCCGAATGCTTAAACAGTGTTTGATGGAACTGGATATATCTCAACACAACTACTCGGAAAATATGTTATTGTACTTAAATCAACACAAATTTATTTTAAGGTGAATTGACCAGATTTAAACAACATTTGTTTAACAATGTGTCTGTACAGGTTTATCAAGATTTTTCAAAGCTGTTTTCTAAGCATAACTATAGTGGAATATGGTACCGTTGTACCACTAATTACGTTGGAAATGTATTGCGCATTTCAAAGGTATTGACACTTTCTTTAGGTTTACATAATTTTATAGAACCGATTGCAGTTTACATCTGTCATCTGTAATAAGTCGCGGTATACTCATGTTTGAAGGCGTCGTTCAACTTGCATTTTACACTATTCCAACTGACTATGTTATTTGGGAGGTAAGTTACTTAAACTAGGTGGTGCATTTGGATTGCATTTAAAAGAAAAGTAGGTTTAATGAGTCTTAAATTAATACAAAGTGAAATGGAATTATTGGCAAGTGATTCAAATTCAGCCACGAAGGGCATCCTGTCAACGCGTTTCGCCCTAATTGGGGCTCATCAGGACAGGAGTAGCAAAGTTGTAATATTTAATACAGACACCTTATGAGAAGTACAGCATCACCTAGCTCACAATTTGTGTCTTCCCATAAAGTGTGTGCATTAAATTTACAACTTTGCTATTCCTGTCCTGATGAGCCCCAATCAGGGCGAAACGCGTCGACAGGATGCCCTCGTGGCTGAATTTGAGTCACTTATATATTTATATATATATATATATATATATATATATTTATATATATTGCTGTGTTATCTCGCCCCACGGCTTGGGCGCACATAAAAATGCTGTGTTAACCCATATGTTGCTCAACCACTTGTGAAAGTGTTAATTTATAATTTTCTTTTGCCTCGACTAGCTAATTTAATTAAATAAAACAATCCCACAATACACAGTATAATGATTAAATATTTACAACTTTTTCCCCTTTTAAATATCGTCTCCCTTTTTGAATTATTTACATCTATTAGATTTTCAGAAAATAAAGCCAGCAAAACGAGCTTTTATTACATTTAGTGACCTGTTTTAACGTTTCAAAAATGTCTATAACTTTTCATAAATATATTCAGGAAACCCCAATTTGTCGGCACTTACACTTTTAAATTATTATTGAAATAAAACAGTTTTAAAATAAATCATCAAAAAATATCTAACCTGAAGTGGTTTTGTAGGATCTCTGCATTTCTAGGAATTGAAATCGACATCTAACCAAAATTTAGTATCCAAATCGTTATTCCAATGAAAGGTTTTTCATTTCCGTAATAGAATATTTACCATTTTCAGAGATTATTAAATTGTTTGAACAGACAGCATTTTTCAGAGTTTCGTATCTAAAATTGTATTTAAGATCGTAATGGATCGTTATTAAAAGTTTTAACAAGAATCGTAGTTATTTAGAATGTATTTAACCAGAAGGTATTTAATCAGATGGTAATTATCCAGAACGTATTTAACCAGAAGGTATTTAATTAGACGTATTTAACCAGAGCCCTGTTATAGTTATGATTAGAAATGATATAATTTCACTAAATCTTATTTACTTACGTATTTTTAGAAGTACGGCTCTCTTTGCACAATTATACACTTTTTAAAATAATTTTCACTTAACTTTCACGTAAATATTTATCACATTTGAGTATAGTAACTACCCAGGTTCAAAGTATACTAACTCAATATTCAATTCTTAAGATATTTATAGGTTCGGCCCTCTTTAGTTTCTGATTCGTTGACTCCACGTGCTGGGCGAGACCAAGTGTATTTTCACTTGTTATTTTGGGAATTTTACCAGTTGTATGTTTTTTAATTGCATGAAGCGATGCTCTTGGTCACGTAAATTCCTATTATACATATGCGTTTACTTCAGTAATCCCATAGGAATCTTCATTCAATCGATCACGTAAGGTTATTGTTGTTGCCTTATTCTAATCTGAATCGAACAAATTTGGTGTTTGTTTATTTCCTAATAAATTGGATTTTTGTGCAAATGTGATACTTTTAAATCACGTACGCTTTTTAAATAATGCATAATTTCTAAGTGCGTTTAAGATGATATATCCACGCACTTTTTTGAATATTTGTCTAGCCAATTCATGCAGGTTTTTCACTGATTTAAATTCAATGCGTTTCGTTATCTTTTCAAATTCTTATATTTGCTCATAGCTACTCTTGGATATCTGTTTTAATCGTTTGTACTGCTATATACAGTGTGCTCTCAACTAATAATATTTATAATGACCTATTTACTCTTCTAATATCTGCAATTCTGTGCTTCTGTTACTTGGGAGTTTCCCTTGCTTATTCTACGACCCCTGTGACTTAACCTACCCCAAAGTTAACCCTATAATTACAGCATTAAATATGGGCTTGGTATACTTTATAAAACAAATAACTGGACTAGTTATATTTCTGTGTAATTTGTATGTTAATTTTGATTAGATAAGCCATTTAATAAGTTATTGCAAGTTTCTGCATGTAAATACAAATTAATCAAACTTAAAAACGCTTTCCTAATCTCTAGCGTAGTAATTAAAGATTCTAATAAAAAATTTCGTTAAGTGCAAGAGCTAATTTGCATCATTTTAGCGTGCGTAAATATTCTCAAAGAACATTCACAATGTTTAAATAATAGAAAGCATAATCCTTTAATCATAAATACCAGTTGCAAAAAACAGGTGTTATAATTGTAAATATTCCTAGCGTATATTTTATCGTAGATTTAGTGAAGAGATTTAGCATTTGTGTAACCTTCGAATGCATAATCATAGCAAAGAAACTGTAGTTTATAACGTATAGTGTTAAAAACATATTCCTGATATTAGTTTATAAGTTGGAAAGTTGTTTATCAAGAATGTCTGGGTAGCGTTGGGTTAATTGGTAAACAAGTTCAACCGTCGCTCTAGCAAATAACGTACACAAAATAATATAACGATTCTACGAAAGGTAGTTGACGGTTAAACAGGCAAGGAACGACATAGAATAAGGAAAGATTGTTTATAGCATGTATTACAATTTCGTTTGACTTTGAAAGAAAACTGTGAGACAAAGAAAGATTAATAGATTGTGTATTTATAGGAGTAGAATGAACGTATTTTGTATATCATTTGGAGTGGTTGATTTAATCAAGGACAGATAAAACTTGCATATGAGAAACAGAAAATGATTATTAGATTTCATATATAGAAGGGAAACAGGAGATAGTTTTAAGATTGTTTAGAGAGGATAAATGTTATTGTTATGTCTTGTTAACCTGGTTCTTGAGGAACATGTATTTACAGGGGTTTGGGGTTAAGCAGGAAAAAACGCGGAAAGCAGTAACCATTTTAAAGCCATGCGAAGCGGTCGTGTTTTGCCACCGATGGCTCCCGCTTCATTCGGTTATATATAATTAATCTATTAGTTATGTTAATGTATATTCGATATTACGATTACAGTCCACTTTTTTTACATTATTATTATGAATAAATAAGTTCTAAGTTCGTAATTTATTACTTGTTATTCGCCAACACTAGCAGTCACGATTACAACCGTTTGTAACGCGTGACACATTCTCCATGGTCATTCGAAGCACGGATCTATAAGTATCAGTTTCTGCAAGCAGCATATAGTAGTTGAACCCTAAGGCTTCAAAGGGCATTCGCAGGTATTGTTCCACATGTCCATCAAGCGAGCTACAAGAGCCAACACTGTACTGTTATTCATCACAAGGCAAATTCGAGGAAGTTTCCTTTACTCAGCGAGCATCATACAAAAAGTAATTAATACCTCAGATTATTTCCTGTTATTGTTTGTTTATTCCTATATTCTTACAATATGTCCGAAATTCCTTAGTACATTCAAGACGGTTGTAAAACTCTCAAAAATAAGCGGGCGTTATTGAAACTGAATTTAACAATCTTAGAAAGACATATTGCCGGTTTTAATAATACTCCAGAAGATTGCTACAAAATTAACAGACAATTTGAAACGTGTAAACGAAACCTAGATAATTACGAACTCTTTCTTGAAGAAAATTACCAATGAGGATTACGGCGAGGTGTATGAAGAATACTTTATTGAAAATAATCTCGCACAGTTATATTCAAAACTAAAAATAGACGTACAAAGCTTATCCTTGCAAGCAACCTCGCTGACCGAAAGTTCATTACCCCAAACGCAAGCCCACGTTAAATTGCCGTCAATAAGCATTGGAAATTTCAGTGGCAGGTACTCCGATTATTTACCCTTTCGGGATCAATTCTATTCTTTAATAGATGCTAACCCATCTATCCCTAAGATTCAAAAGTTGCAGTACTTGATCTCCGCTACCACTGGGGATGCATATAATGTATTAAAGTATTTGGAAATAACGGAATCTAATTACGAAGTCGCGCTAGATTTGTTGCGGGATAGATTTGAAAATAAACGCATTATACTTAAATCTCATTTAAAAGCTTTGTTTGATTTTTCGCATATAACAAATGATTCACACAATACGATTCGAAAATTGTTAGATGTCTTTACACAACACCTTCGCGCTTTAGCGTCCCTTGGCAGACCAGTTGAACAATGGTATGATATCATCTCTTATTTGATGATATCGAAACTCCAGCAAAATGTTAAGTGTGAATGGGAAGAGAAGTTACAAACATCTGACACGCCCTCTTTAAACGAGTTAAAAACATTTTTGAGTAACAAATGCCACGCTTTGGAATTTAGCTCATTTAAAGAAGGTAATATAAAGGGTAAAGAAATTATGCAAGATCGCAAAGCGTCATCACACGCCACGTTTGAAAGGAAATCTAAACCTTGTATTTATTGTCAAAACAACCACTTGGTTTACCAGTGTCAACAATTTCTGAAATTAAAAGCGAATGAAAGAATCAAGGCTATTCAGTCAAAAAACGCGTGTTTTAACTGTATACGGTTAGGACACGTGATGGAAAATTGTAGAGCGTCTAATTGCAAATACTGCAATAAAAGGCATCATTCACTACTGCACGTGGAAATGCAAGTTGCAGATTCTAATCAAGAAAGTGCTGCGAGTTGTGTTTCTAATTACAATCGACCAGCAGCCGTGCTGTTATCTACCTGTCTGGTGTATATTTTAGATTATTGGGAAAATCCCCTGAAATAAGGTTACTACTTGACTCAGGGTCACAAATGAATTTAATTACTCAAAAACTAGTTAAGGCTCTAGCGTTACCTACCAATGACAATCAAATAGCGATAACTGGTATCAATAACAAAAATATTGTCGTAAACAGCTCCGTGAGCGCGATAATAAAATCGCGACATAACGACTTTGAAAACGAGTTGGTTTTCTATATCTTAGAAAATATTACGAAACGGTTGCCTGCTCAATCGTTTGATCCGTCCGTTTTTCATATACCGATAAATGTGAACTTAGCGGATCCCGCGTTCTTCAAATCTGAAACAATTGACACCTTAATTGGGGCCGAATTATTCTATAAATTACTATGTGTTGGACAAATACAAACTAATCAACCCGGAATAATCTTTCAGAAAAGCTTGTTTGGATGGCTAGTTTCTGGAAAAATTGATACGTCTTTAAGAGGTCTCGCTAGTTGTAATTTGTCAGTGATAGAAAAATTGGATAATTCTATTAAACAGTTTTGGGAGGTTGAGCAGAACTGCGCCAGTGAGAGGGTATTTTCCTCCGAAGAGCAAGATTGCGAAATACATTTCAAACAAAGCTTTCGCCGTGATACTAAGGGGCGTTTTATAGTGTCTTTACCGTGGAAGGGCGACCCATTATTACTAGGCGAATCATATGATTGCGCTAAACGTAGACTATATGCTATTGAGAAAAAATTAGCAAAAGATCCTTGTCTCAAGCAAAATTATGACACCTTTATGTCAGAATACTTAGAAATGAATCATATGAAACGAGTAACCGATTCTGCGGAATCAATAAATTCTGGTTATTATTTACCGCATCACACAGTGATAAAGAAAGATAGCCTAACTACAAAGGTACGGGTAGTTTTCGATGCGTCGTCGAAAACCTCTTCGGGAAAATCTCTTAACGATCTTTTAATGACGGGACCAAGCATTCAAAATGACTTATACTCAATTTTATTGCGATTTCGTACGCATCCGAATGTTATCACGAGCGATATAGCTACAATGTATCGCCAGGTGCAAATTAGTGAAAACGACAAAAGGTTCCAAAGGATTTTGTAGAGATTTGACAAAAACAAACCGGTCGATATTTTCGAATTACAGACAGTCACTTACGGCACTAATTCTGCGACCTTTTTAGCAACACGGTGCTTGCTAGAAATTGCTAACGAAGTTCGACAAACTGAACCAAACATTGCGCAAATAATTTCTAATGATTTCTATATGGACGACTTACTCACAGGAGCGAATCACCTTAGTGAGTTAAGAGAAATACAAAATCGACTATTTGAGTTGTTTAAAAATTATAGATTTGAGTTCCGGAAATGGGCATCGAACGATAGTACGGTACTGTCAGATTTATTACATACTTCGGATAACAATTTCTTTTTTCACTTTGAACACGAAGAACACTTGAAAACTTTAGGCGTATTTTGGATCTCTAATTCCGACCAGATTCAATATTACACTTCATTGCGGCCTTCCGAAAGGCGTGTAACGAAAAGGTTAATATTGTCTAATATTGCAAAAATTTTCGATTCCTTAGGTCTACTAGGACCCATGATAGTTACCGCCAAATTTCTAATGCAAAGATTATGGCAATTAAATATATCCTGGGACGAATCAGTGCCGGTAGAAATTCATTCTAAGTGGAAGGAATTTTTAAACGAATTGCATAAACTCTCAGAAATAAAAATAAATCGAAAACTAATTTATCACGTGAATGCTACTTATGAAATTCACGGGTTCTGTGATGCGAGCACGCTGGCTTATGGAGCCTGCATTTACTTGAAGGTCATTTCCATTCACGGAGAAAATACTTGTAATTTAATGTGTGCGAAATCGAGAGTAGCCCCATTAAAAACGATAACTTTGCCTAAGTTAGAACTGTGCGCCGCAGTTTTACTGGCCAAATTATCGACTCGTGTAATCGGGTCCTTGCGTATTATGGTTTCAAACATATATTGCTATAGCGATTTCACCATCACATTAGCATGGTTAAAATCTTGTCCTACACGGTGGAAAACATTTGTTTCGAATCGGGTAGCTCTAATTCAAAAATTGTCTGATCCCGCTAACTGGTATCACGTCACTAGCGGGGAAAAGCCCGCCGATCTTTTATCTCGAGGCGCGTTGCCGTCCAAACTTAGACATTCACGATTGTGGTGGTATGGCCCAGAATTTTTAGAAAGGCGATGTATATCATTATCAGAACCTGCGATTCACGAAGAATTGCCGGAAGCAAAGACTTTGGTGACGTTAAAGGAACATATGCCAAATATGCATTGGTATGAAAATTACTCAAACTTTATACATCTCATAAGAGTTACGGCATTTATAAAACGCTTCGGTAACATTGTAAAAACAAATGCAATAAATAAAAAGGTCCTTTATCAGTAAACGAACTTAAAAATGCGGAGTTAACATTAGCTAGGATCGTACAAGAACGATATTATAACGCTGAAATTTTAGCTCTAAAACACTCTCGGGAATTACCTAAAAATAGTAAGCTTCTGTGCTTGAATCCTTTTGTAGACGAGAACTAAATCTTAAGGGCTGGAGGTCGATTAAGAAACGCCGATCTTAAATTCGAAACTAAATTTCCTATTCTTATACCTGGAAATTGTCAGTTTATAAATATGCTAATCAGACGCGAACACATTAACCGTACATGGCGGTGTTCAGATAACTTTAGCAAAACTGCGAAATAAATACTGGCAAACAGATAGTAGGAACGTTGTACGTAAAATTGTAAGACAGTGTATTCCCTGTTTTAAGGCGAATCCGAGAAAAACAGAGCCCATTATGGATCAAATACCGGCTGTGCGTACGGAGGTAACGCGACCTTAACTGTAGTATAGATTACTTCGGTCCACTTTATGTTAAGGAGGGTCCCAAACGCTCAAACAGACCTGCCATGGTCTACGGTGTAATATTTGTATGCATGTCCATCAAGGCCGTGCATATTGAAGTAGTTAGTAGCCTTACTACAGAGGCCTTTTTAGCTACATTAAAACGATTTATTGCGAGAAGAGGTTGTGTTAAGAATATCTACAGCGATAATGCCACCAATTTTAAGGGTGCTAATAAAGAAATGCGCGAAATATACTCGTTCTTTTCTAACAACGTTAATAATACGATTTTAGCAGACGGTTTAGCGAAATACGAAATCCAATGGCACTTTATTCCTCCACGTGCCACGCATTTTGGCGGGCTTTGGGAATCCGCTATAAAATCCGCTAAGCAGCATTTGAATAGAATCGTTTCTAATGCCCATCTGAATTTTGAAGAAATGTGTACTGTCCTGGCACAAATCGAATCAATTTTAAATTCCCGGCCTTTGATGCCCTTAACCACCGATCCTAACGACTATTCCTTTTGAACTCCTAGTCACTTCTTGATTGGTGAACGTATGGATACCATGCTCGACTATAATCTGTTAGATGTGCCTGTCAATCGACTTACTAGATGGGAATGTGTTCAACAATTATATCAACATTTTTGGTCCCGTTGGAAACGCGAATACTTGAAAAATTTGCAACGCCGAAATAAATGGAAGCGCCCAAAGGGCCCAACGCTACGAATTGGACAGTTTGTACTGATTTCGGAAGATAACACTCCGCCAAATCATTGGCCTGTTGATCGTATCACTGAAATTCATCCCGGCAGAGAAAATATAGTGCGTGCAGCGACAGTCCAAACTATCAAGGATACGTTTAAGAGACCTGCGGTTAAACTTTGTGTTTTACCCTTTGAAGGGAATGAATAGACAGTTGATTTAACCTTGACTTTAGTTTACATTGTTTATCATTATCGTGTAGTACTTATTACTTATATTTTGATTATTTTACTACTATTGAAATTTGAAATGCACTCATTTCAAAGCCGGGGGTATGTTATGTCTTGTTAACCTGGTTCTTGAGGAACATGTATTTACAGGGGTTTGGGGTCAAGCAGGTGAAAACGCTGAATGCAGTAACCATCTTGAAGCCATGCGAAGCGGTCGTGTTTTGCCACCGATGGCTCCCGCTTCATTCGGTTATATATAATTAATCTTTTAGTTATGTTAATGTATATTCGATATTACGATTACAGTCCACTTTTTACATTATTATTATGAATAAATAAGTTCGTAATTTATTACTTGTTATTCGCCAACACCAGCAGTCAGGATTACAAGCGTTTGTAACGCGTGACACATTCTCCAGTTATTTTGGGTATAACCGAACGTGCAAATATGGTGTAAAAATGATAGAGGATGTAGAATACGTGGTAGAGTGAGATAAAAATAACTCCTGGTAGTAATATGAAAAATGGTGTAGGTACGAAGTAAGAAAGGGAAAATTTTCGTATGTAGGTTAGCGTGAAACGACTTTAATACGTGTATTATGATGGGCGTGTGGTAACCAAGGAACATATTTTAGTAGAAGCTAGGGTTCTACAAAATAAAGATCCGTTGCAAAGCTGAAGTGTATTTTCATGGTAAATTGTTGTTTGTATTGTTCAAAATTCTAGGATTTAGGTGGCGATTGGTGCTCGGATACGAAATTTAAGGAGAATTGTTGAAGGTTGGCTCGTGTGTTGTTGAAATTTAGTAGCAGCTGAAAATTTTGTTTGTGGAAGGGCTTTAACCGTTTTGAAAATTACCAAGAAAGTAGTTTGTTTGTATTGATGTATTTGCGAGAAATTTCAAGTTATGGGGGATAGATTGGACTATATAACTACGAGGAGGTGGTGATAGAGCTCTCTTTTGCTGGTCATCGATGCGTCCACTAATATTGGTGACAAAATTACTGTTGATTTTTTTCAAGTGAATTTTAATATTTGAATAAAGGTTGATAATATCATACACAAGTTGTAATGTTTTACTAGCAGTCCAGAAATGTGATGAAGTACATTTTGACAAATGCAAAGCATGTTTGAGTACTGTAAGTAAAGACAGCTTTATATTTTGATGGAATAGAAAGTATTGATAGATCGATTTGGTGTTATACCTATGGTAAATAGACCAGTAGCGAATTGAGGGAATTGATAAAGATTCTTGGTGTAGAATTGTTGTGTATGAATAAATCGAGGTGAGTTACCGTAGTCGAGTTTTCTTTAGTATAATAGTAGGGTAGTATTTTTCAGATAGCAGCAGAGCAGCCGTGTTGAACTTCACTGATGAAAATGAGTTTCAATGGTAGCAAAAATCTGGCAGTAGTTTGACGTCCATGAAAGTAGGTCACCTTCGGCGAAAGCATGAGATTTCAGAGCAAGCTGTAGACACAATTGTGGGGCTTAGATTCCGGAAACTTCAGAGTAGTTATGACGCCCAAAGAAGGGGGCTTGAATCCGTAGTAGTATTTAAAGGTTTTAATTTTTTTTTAAAAACAGTTTTTAACAGACTGAATCTCGCAGCAATATATATATATATATATATATATATATATATATATATATAGCTATGAACTGCCGGAATTATCGAGCCCCTATGTTGGGCTGTTATATTATTTGCTATGTACTCTAAATTATTCGTTCTCCATCATTTGGACGACCATTTTAATATTTACTATGAATAAACAAGATTGTAATTATCTCCTCCGATGTAGGGCCGTCTTATTAATGTTGCTATAAATTCCCTCCAGAAACTTAACTGGATTTTATCTTGAAGCAACCTAGTCTGCCAATAGCAAAATTCGATACGTTACCGCCTTACTTGTTATCAATTTCCTTTTCAACTTGTAGCTCCTCCTTGAACTATTTAAATCTTATGACCTCGGCTAGCATTTATTTGGAATTATAAAATTCAGTTAATTTCGATTTTATATAATGAAACCAATATATTATGTACAGCTTTTGTAAATTATTTGAAATACACTTTTCAATTAGTTAATGTTGTAAATTTCATTTATTAAACCTCATATACTATTTACTCAAAACCCAGTCACCAAAAAAAAACCTATTATCCTTATCAACGAAGCGTAGAACGTTCTAAACCTGTTATCATATTACTCACTTTATACTTATGCAACTTCTTTTGTTGACTTTTTCACATTCATATTATATTAAGCAAATTCAATATTCAAAATAAAAATTTATATAGAAAAATAAAAATGTCTTATAACTAAAAAATCTGACCTGGTCTATTTTCTTCACATCGACGCTTCCATTTGAATAAAATTTATCTTCCCTCAATTCAGGATTACATTTAAATTATTGCCATTACACTATGGACTACCATTATTAATTTATGCACCCCAATTTATTGTCGTTTCATTTCAGACTTATTACTTCTTATCAATCAATTTCTTCAAACTTAGAATAGAATTTTTATTATCATTGTTCCCTGACTTAAAATCGTAGCTTATTTTTTCCCAGACTTCAAAATTGTAGTTTGTTTCATCCCCGTACTTCAAAATTGTATTACTCTTCTTTTCCCCGTACTTTGAAGTTGTATTACTGTTCCTCCAGACTTCGAAATCGTCGTTCGTTTCCCCCGGACATAGAAGCCCTATTATTTTTATGTTATAGTTTAAAATAAATTCACCAAAATGTACTTACGTTTAATCGGCAATTATAATCTTCATATTAGCACTTATTTTATCTTTCACTTTTAAAATTATTACGTATTACTTTATTTCATAGCGGCGCACTTCGGCCTTTGTTGAGTTGCAAACTGACTTTGTTATCACTGTACCTGCTAATATATTATTCCGTTCCCACTCCGTCAGTGGGTGTGGTCTAGAACTCGTCGCTTATTTATGACCAATCAAATAATTACATTCAAAGTAGTTTCTGATGTAATTCTCCACGATTCCCAATAATTGTAACCTGCTTGCAGCTGTCTTCGTTATCAACATGCTGTGTTTTGATAGATCTAATTGCTTTTACATAAACAACTGATGCAATTCGACTTTTAATTTTCATATTTACATGTTATTCACGCAATTTTTTAATCTTTTTTCTTATCAAAAATGGTTAGCTATTTGCACGCATTTACCTATGCTACCTAAAGCTCTATTTCTATCTCCGTATTAATCTAATTGTTTGGTACTCTTTTGAATGCGTGTCTAATTACACTTTATTATATTTACATATAAATATACGCGTGCTTCCACTGAAAAATATCATTACTTGCTATACCTAAATTAACCAAAACTTTATCTACAGGGTATTTAATATTTTCTATTTACCTAATGAATGTCTTCCTGGTTTCTACGCTAACTATGCGTCCTCCTATGTTTATCTGCGTCGCTTAAAACTATTTATACTTTATATACAGGGTGTTGACTGCTAACTATTTACAAACTATGTCCATTCCTCAATTCTTCACTAAATAAATGCCGTTTTCTGCTGCCTATGGTAATTTCTCATTTCTAAATGACCTTTACTATAAAGTACACCCTTAAACAACCCCTTATCACAGCATAATATATATATATATATATATATATATATATATATATATATTACTCATATTTAGACCAGGGTAGAAAATTGAATAATAACATCAAATAATTTTAATCACCGTGTAGAAGCTTTGGGAAAAGGTACGCGAGTTAAAGTTCGGGCCTTTGGAGCTGGTTTTTTAAAAACACTTTGACTTTAACAAATTTTTATTAAGTTAAAATTTTGATAACTTGTACATAATACTAAAAATAATTATTGTACTAGTGAGTAGCTTGAACAACGAAGTATGGAGTTCGAAGACTGACTGCCGGGCATTGAACTCCCGGGCCTTTTATAATAACCTGCCCCTCACACGGCTGTGAGAACTTGCAGATCTCATGTCTGCATTTCTCTTTAATTGTACACTTTAATACAATGTAACAACTTAATTCTAAGTTATTGCGGTCTTTTGACCGCCTGTGACCTGCCACCTGCAGTATCACTGCCCTCACGGATGCAAAGTTGCATGTCCGTTCACATGAACTGTCGATAACCTCTCTGGGTTATCCTTGTGTTACAATGTTGCATTGAACTTATACTTTTACTTAATAATTTCTAATAATTCCTATTAGATTCAATATATCAATATATATATGTAATTGGGGATACATAACTCCTCCCACCGTAAATGAAAAATTAAGGTTTTCTTAATTTTAAATACATATAATACATTATTTAAATTCATTTAAAATTCATTGTTTCTAATGGTATGCTTATTGTTTCCTTTTTTCTCTTTGTTTCCTTAAATCTAGAACTGTTTCCTTCATTCTTATATCTAAGGTACATTTTGTATAATACATACATGATTACAAAAATTATTAAAATGATCAATACAATTGTCCAAACACTTATATTATTATAATGTAACTTTGGCGTTTTGAGTTCACTTAATTGTTCTTTATAACTTTCCACTAATTTCACGGCGTGGTTGAGGTCGACTAAGTCTAGATGCTCTAGCTTCATAGGTTTCTTTATTATTTCTTCGTCTTCTTGTTGTATTTTGAACTGTAGTTCCAGTAGGTTTGCAAGTTTCTTTGTTGCTATGGGATCTTGATAAACTCTGATTACTTCATCTTTCAATTTCACATAACAATCTTCTTTGAGGGTAATTAGTTTGCTTCCGATTAATGCTTGGTTATTTTCATCTTGGTTGCAGTGGATGGTTGCTATTACTTCTGTTGGGAAAATGGCTATCCATTCGTTATCTGTAACTTTTTGAATTTTCATATTAGTTATTTGCACTTGTTTGGTTTCACAGTTTTCGTAATGGTTTGAGAATTTTAATAGTTGTACTTCACAAGGGCTGTCTTCTTGAATGGTGGTTGTCGTCATCGATTGACATAAATATTGGTTTGGTGTTACTTCAGTACATTTTTCGTTTGTATAACCATATCTCAGTTCATTTAGGGATAGGAATTTGGTTTTGGGTATGATTACTTGGTATGTGCTAGTAACCTTTGTTGGAAAAGTAAATAAATGATAAATATTATTTTGTTTTTCTTAATGTTGCTAAAATTTGTTACATTAAAGTAAGGGTTGATATTATTTGAGTAAATATTGTAATTTTGTATACTGCCTAGTTTATTGGTAGTATACCGGGGTTGTTTTTATATGTTATACTATTACTTGGTTGTCCGTTCTACCTGGGTGGAGGTTGACGGTAAGGGTGATGACTGTCCATCTGAAATTACAGGGTGTCTTAGGTTTTTCAAATGAATGTATTTTGTTATTTTACCGTTGTCTACTACTGCTATGTTTTTATCTGATATTTTCTTAATTTTAAATGGTCCTAAATTTCTGGGTGCTGTTTTATGTCGCTTGCTTTGAAAGTTTTTCTCATATACGGTTTGTCCTATTGAAAATTTATTTGAGTCTGTATTTTTATTTCGGGTTGTGGTGATACGTTCTTTATCGTTCTCTAGTTTATCTTTTACCTTATCGTAAGTTATTTTTAATTTTTGTTTGTGGTCTTTCGCATATTGTTGATATACTTCTTTATTGTAGTGTATGTCATAGGGATTTCGTGAATCTGAATGTCCTAATGTTAATTCTAAGGGTGTAAAATTTGTTGATGAGTGAATTGTGTTATTATAGGCGATTAGTGCGTATGACATTAATTTGGTTATATGTTCCTTTTTATAATTTATTCTTAATAGTCGAATTTGTTCTAACAGGGTTAAATGTAGTCGTTCAATTAGTCGTTTGACTCAGGGTGGTTTTCCGTTATGAAATGAATGTTTATTTTGTGTAGTTCTAACGTGTTTTGTATTGTCTCATTTTTAAATTCGCTACCATTGTCTAAAGTGATTGATTCGGGTGTTCCGTAAAATGTGAAGTATTGTAAAAATCCTTGGGTCACGTCAATGCTATTTTTGGATGTGATTGGTATGGCTTGGCCTATTTTTGTGAATGCGTCTATAATTGTTAGATAGTTTTGCGCTTCTACTACTAGAGTATCGGCATGTAGTTTTTGAAATGGTTTGTCGGGTGTTTTGGTTAACATTAAGGGTATCTTTGGGGGTTTCCTATCGTATTTCGCTTTGTCACATAATTCGCATTGGTTAATAAAATCTGTGGTCAAGTCCTTCATGTCTTTAAAATAATAACGTCTTACAAGTTGTTTTATTGTTTCGTTAATTCCACGATGGTTGGTTTTTCCTTCGTGTTGATTTCTAATTACATCGTTTATTTCGTCAGGGTCGTCTAGTGTTATTAATTTTCTGATGAGTTCAGGTCCAGAGTTGTTGAATAGTTTAATGTATAATTCTGAAAATCTTTGGTAAAAATGTTCGATATTGAAATAAAAATAAAATCGTTTTTTCTCAGGGGTGTATTCTTTTAAAATTTTAATTATTTGTTCCTCGTTGTCGTCTTTAGTTATTTGAATTTGATATATTTTTTTATTGTCTACTTTTGTATATTTTACTGGGTTGGGGTTATTTAAAACTTCGGTTATTATAAATTGGTTGGGTTTCATATCGATTGCTTCGTTTAAAATTTTAATCGCGTTTTTTGGTTCTTCGTTTTGTGTCGAATGTATAGTGTCGATCTCGTCTGGATCTTCCCTTATTTCTGTATCGTCTACGTTTCCTATAATGGATTCCGTTTCTAATGCATTGAGTTGGATTCGGCTTAAGGCGTCTGCGTTGTTGTTATAAATTCCTTTTTTGTATATAATTTCGTAATCATACTCTTCGAGTCTGATTCTCCATCTTTGTAATTTTGAATTCGGTTCTTTCAGTTTGCATAACCATACTAGTGGTCTATGGTCAGTGTATATGTAAAATTTTCTTCCGTATAAATAAGGTCTAAAATATTTTGTTGCCCAAATTATGGCTAATAACTCTTTTTCTATAGTGCTATATTTTTGTTCGGTTTCATTTAGGGTTCTGGATGCGTAGCTGATAGGTTTATCGCTACCTACTTTTCCTTGGCTCAATACTGCGCCTAATGCTACATTTGATGCGTCTGTCGTCAGTATAAATGGTTTTGTAAAGTCTGGGTATTCTAATACAGGGTGATTTGTTAATATGTTTTTAATTTTGTCTACAGCTTTAATAAATTCTGGGGTGTGTTCAATTTTGTTTCCCTTTTTTAAACAATTTGTCAGGGGTTTGGTTATCTGAGCGTAACCTTTAATGAATTTGCGGTAGTAACCACTAAGTCCTAGAAATCCTTTAATTTCTTTGTTTGTTTTTGGTAATGGGTAATTTAGAACTGCATTTGTTTTGTCTGGATTTGGCATTACTCCTTGGGGTGTTATTACATGTCCTAAAATGATACTTCTTTTGTAAAATTCACTTTTGTCTAATTGTACTTTAAAATGTGCTTGTCTAAGTCTCTCGAATACTTCCTTCAATCTTTCTATGTGTTCTACCAATGATGTGGAATAAACTATGATGTCGTCAAGGTATACAAGGCATTTCTCATTGTGTATTCCTCGTAATATATTGTCCATGACTCTCTGGAAAGTAGCGGGTGCGTTCTTTAGTCCAAATGACATTCGTTTGTATTCGTAATGTCCTCTAGGTGTGCTGAAGGCTGTTTTGATATGTCTTTTCTTCCATCTCTACCTGATGGTATCCTGATGCTAGGTCTAATGTTGTATAATATTGGCATTTGCCTAATTTGTCTAAAATTTCGGTAATATTTGGTAGTGGATATTTGTCATCTACCGTTTTTTCATTTAACTTTCTATAATCTATTACCATTCTGTACTTTCTCTTTCCGGTTGCGTCTAATTTCTTAGGTACTATTAACACGGGGCTGCTCCATGGTGAATTGGAGTGCTGGATTATGTCTTGGTCTAATAAATCTGCTACTTGTCTGTCAGCTTCTTCTTGGCTTGCATGAGGTAGTCTATATGCTTTTGTAAAGATTGGTTTATTGTCTGTCAACTCGATATTATGTTTTACCGTGTTGGTGAATGTTAATGGTATTTCTTCACAATGGAATATGTCTCGGTATTCAAAACATAAGTTCTTAATTGCTCTTTCTTCTTCTTGATTGATATCGGTATTAAAGCGGATGTTAGTTAAATTTTCTCTTAACATTTCGTCATGTTCCATTGGGTTGTATTCGTTTTCTAAATTTTCGTCTATTTCCATTTCGTTAAAATTTAGTTCTTCTACGTTAATTGGGTCTGTCAATGATAATTCTACGGGGTAGTCGTTTGAATTTAATATTGTTGTGGTTGCAAAGTTATCTTTTATTTGTACTAAAGCAGTTGGGGTTTCTACTCCTTGTTGAAATGTCATATGATTTATTATTCCTAAATTTTTGTTAGATTTTACTGGGATTTTTATTTTTCTTTCCGTTCGGGGTTCTATAGTGTATTTTTGTTCAACTTGTGTGTTTTGAAATTTAATTGGGATTTTTCCGTATTTTGTCCTTAATAAGCGATTTTTAATGTCAATGTTGGCTCCTAATTTTCTTAGAAGGTCCATTCCGATTAATCCGTCATATTTGTCGTTAAATTCGAATACACAAAATTTATGTTTCATTTTAACATTAAATGTTCTCGGTAAGGGTATATTGGCTACGAATTGGTGTAGTGTTGTTTGATGAGCTGTTTTAATTTTAAATGGTTCTCTTTCTACATAATCTAAATAGTGTTTTTGTACGGTTCTGGGGCTAATTAATGTTTTAGATGATCCGGTGTCGATTAATAGTTTGAATTTGGCGTAGGGTATTTCTATGTATGGTAATACTAAGTGATTTATGTTATTTAAGTTTATTAAGTTTGGTCGGTTATGAATTGGTCCATTTGAAAATTTGAGTTCGAGTTTTCGTCGTCGTACTCCTCGTAAGTTTCGTATTGTTCGTCACGTTCATAAGTTTCTGTATTATTTGATTCATTGTTCGTAGGTGTCTCAATGTAATTATTCTGGTCAGTGTCAAATTTTTCTATTTCTTGATGAAATAATTCTTCCGATGTAAAATTACGTTTCTGATGAGGGTTTGGTCGGATATGTGTTTTTTTTGTGTTTTGTCTGGTGTTACCAGATGAGGTATCCATTGGTGTTGGTTTGTAATAATTGTTAGGGTTGTTATGAGTATTAGTCATTGGTGTATTTCTATTAGGGTTTGCATTGAATGCTGGTCTTTGTTGGTTTAGGTTTTGATTGAATCTCGGTTGGAATGCGGGTTTCGTAAAAGTTGGGTTGAATGTTGGTCTTGAAAAATGTTTATATTGATTATTAAAATTGGTATTGTTAAAGCTTGGGTTGTTACTTCGCGGTTGATTTGTTTGTGAGTTAAAGGGTGTGAATTTTGTTGAGGATTGTTTGTCTTGTAGCTTGTATAGTTTTTGTTGGTGAATAACTTTTATTCGCGTTGGGGTTGTATAGTCTGTTGCGGTAATACATTACATTTTCTTCTTCTATTACTAGGCTCATAGCTTCTTCTAGATTTTGGGGTCGTTGGAATCTGATTTTATCCGATAGTCGTTCTGGTAAAGCGTTTATATATGTGTCTAGTGCCATTTCGTCATACATTTTTGTTTTAAATGTCTAACGTTTTGATCGGGTTCTTCGATTTTTAATTTTGTTAAAATTAAACTTCTCACGTCTTGGCATTTCATTCCGAATTGGTAGGGGATTGATTGTGTTCCATTCTAAGGTTTATTAGGTCTCGTACCTGGCATTTTATATTACGTTGGTCTCCAAAATATGCAATTAGTAGCTGTTTAAACTGGTCCCATTCCGATAAGTCGTCCCTACTGGCGATTAAGGTTAGTGCCCTTCCGGCTAGTTTACTTATTACTAAGCGTATAAGCAATGAATTTCTTGCGTCATCTCCGGGTTTGTAAAAGGTTTTTAGGAACATTTCACATGCTCCAATGAAATTCGAGAGATGGGCCTGCGTGCCATCGAACGTCTGTATTGTCTCTAAATAGAGACGTAAGTCTGTGTTACTCATGTTGGTTAAGGGTTGTTTTCGATTTTTGGGAAATTTAAAAAAATTATTTTTTTGAATTAAGCTTTATTTCGTTATTTGTATGGTTACTTTTGCTTCGGATTTATTAATTTTCCGTTTGGGTTGTAAAATTTCAAATTTTGTAAAAATTGGGGTTGATTTTCTATTTGTAGCGTTGATTATGCTTTGGATGTATTAGTTTTTCTTTTGGACGAAATAATTTTGAATCTTGTAAAAATTGGGGTTGGTTTTGCTATTTGTGATGTTAACTTTGCTTTGGTTTTATTAATTTTCCTTTTAGATTGAATAATTTTAAATTTTGTAAAAATTGGGGATGGTTTTGCTATTTGTGATGTTAACTTTGCTTTGGTTTTATTAATTTTCCTTTTAGATTAGGTAGTTTCAAATTTTGTAAAGATTTTGCTATTTTCGGCGTTATTCTTAGTTTGGAATTGTTAATTTTCAGTTTAGATTGGGTGGATAAAAATTTGGTAAGAATTTGAGATTAATTTCGTACTTGTAGTATTAGATTTATTAATTTTAACTTTATATTGCGTCGAGTTATTTTTAAAATCGTAGTCGTTGTTTATTTATATTTAATTACACAATGCGGTGATGTACTTGTGAGATCTGTATTCAATAATGCTGAATTTAATTACCGTAGTCTTGGATTTGCTTGTTTTTATGCAGCTTTTAATTTATCTTTCTTAAGGAATCTGAAATGGATGGGTTTATTATCGTTTAGCGTTGTTTTAGTTCACTCGTAATTAATACTCTTCCGTGGGTTTTACTGAGTTGCGTAGTTATGACCTGAGGTTACTTACTTTTGTACTTCACTGTTGAAATTGAATACTAAAGGATGTAATCTTTGTCACGTACGTTTAGGTAATTGCTCTTACAGGTGTTAGTTTATGGAATTAGATAATTGACTTTCCGTACTCGCTAATGTAAAGTGTTACGTCTATTTATTTTTAGATCTCTTGGTATTATAATGCTTGTTGGTAATTGAATCTCTCCGTTATGTGCGTTTTTAGGTTTACAATTATGAGCGTATGATAACGTTTTAGCGTTTTAATTAAAGATTCTTATGATGACCGTTTTACTGCACTTTATAATGCTGATTTTGTACTGCAAATTATTTATAGAGTGTTGTGGTGTAATTTTCATGCGCTTCTATAATTCCGTGATGTATTTAATTACTTATAATGCTGCTTTTATGGATTGTTTACTTGTGGGTATTAATGTAGAAACTGCGTTGCTTTATTATCCCGTGTATGATGCAAATTGCTTTAGTACTGAAAGTTCCTGAAAGCTATTTCTTTAGTACTGTGCAAGGATTCTGAAAGCGATTTTCTCTGAGTTTTAATTGTATAATAAGGAATGCTTTCTTCGCGTATTTATCTTAGGTGGTTTTAAGTTACCGTATTTTTAGTTAATGCAGAATGTTCTTGTGATTTATTCAGTATTATAGAGGTCAATGGTTTAGTTAATCGTTCTGTACAGTTTGTTCGAATTAGCTTTAGCTTTGAAATTAATTTCGCGTTAGTTTACCGGTTTATAAACGTGGGTTTGAATCGCGCTTCTTATTTTGGTGTTAGTGAATGTGCGCCCGTTATTTTTGGATTATTTTGAGTTCGTTCTATTAATTATGGTAAGGATTTCTTTTTAAATTCAATTCTTATTTGTTTTAAGAAAATCTCTTTGTAAATAATCAAGTCTCTTTTAAAATTCAAGTTTCATTTGCTGTTTAAAAAAAATATTTCTTTAACATTCAAGTTTCATAAAATGTTTTATAGTCTCGTTTTGAAAATAATTCACTTTGAACTATTTTCAAAAAATATTCATAATAATAAAATACATAAAACAATGATAAATAAAATAATACTAGCATATATCAATTATAATTTTGGTTTGAAAGAAATTATGGAAATGAACTTACATTAATTTCATCTGTTTCTTTGGTGGGTTCGATCGATTCTGTATCTTGTCCACCTTGGTTTGTTTGTTGGATTTAGACGATGCTTGTTCTTCCTCCAACTTGGTTTGGGTTCTGCCAAAATTTCGAATAAAATTCTTGGTCACCGATCTTCCGATTTTTGATTTTCAGTGCCCTTTTGACATCCGTTACGACTGCGCCAGTTAAAGTTCGGGCCTTTGGAGCTGGTTTTTTAAAAACACTTTGACTTTAACAAATTTTTATTAAGTTAAAATTTTGATAACTTGTACATAATACTAAAAATAATTATTGTACTAGTGAGTAGCTTGAACAACGAAGTATGGAGTTCGAAGACTGACTGCCGGGCATTGAGCTCCCGGGCCTTTTATAATAACCTGCCCCTCACACGGCTGTGAGAACTTGCAGATCTCATGTCTGCATTTCTCTTTAATTGTACACTTTAATACAATGTAACAACTTAATTCTAAGTAATTGCGGTCTGTTGACCGCCTGTGACCTGCCACCTGCAGTATCACTGCCCTCACGGATGCAAAGTTGCATGTCCGTTCACATGAACTGTCGATAACCTCTCTGGGTTATCCTTGTGTTAC
The DNA here is from genome assembly GCA_036346225.1 of Platerodrilus igneus. Lineage (NCBI taxonomy): Eukaryota > Metazoa > Arthropoda > Insecta > Coleoptera > Lycidae > Platerodrilus > Platerodrilus igneus. Next base: position 2,346,331 of record JARFIW010000165.1, on the reverse strand, counting down.
AATGTTGCATTGAACTTATACTTTTACTTAATAATTTCTAATAATTCCTATTAGATTCAATATATCAATATATATATGTAATTGGGGGATACATAACTCGCGTTATTAAAACCGTAAAGCATAAAAATTCATTCGTTTCATTAAAAATAAGGGAGTTAAATTATTTATAAGACTCTTGCTATAAAAAAAGGAAGCAGTATTAAAATGCTCTACGTGTAATTTAATTATTCTGAGTAAAGAAACAAATGGAAATTACGTGCATAATTTATATTAATTAACTCAATTTTAAGTAACCGGTATTGAACAAAATGTACAGATAATAATTAATATTTGATTAGGAGTCACTAAAAATTAAAGGGTATTATTTTAATTGAAGTTAGTTGAACCATTAGTAACATATAATATGTATAAAAGGAAGTAAAAACCCAATAATATTCAGATCGTAGAAGTATTATGTTTGAACACCTGCGTATTTTTAAATGTTTTATGTTCTGCGTAAAATTTGCAGATAACAAATGGTTACAGAGAATGTTGGAGAAACCGTTGCTTAATATTTACGGGAAATGCTAATAAGGTGGGTTATTTCACAAGTCCACATGGATTGAAAATAACCGATACTAAAGAATATCGATTTGTACCACTCGGAACAGGGTAGATAGAGACAGATAATATGCGCAAGACCGAGACACATATAGTAAAAGGCGTGAGTTGAGCAACGTCGCTGGGTTGCGATTAGTTGAAAATAAGAGTCCACCTTGAGAGGTAAAATAACATTTCTGTATAAAATTAATTAGTTATTCCCAGACGTTGCGAGCCGTGTAGAAATTTCTGAGATTTAACTGGTGCGAGTGCAAATTTAATAAGAACCGACGCACAGGCGGTCGAGATGGGAACATAGTATACGAAATTCTAGAAACTGGCCGTTTTGAGAACAAAACCGACAGACAGGCTAACCACTATATATACCCGGGTTAATATGAGTTTCGCTCTCTTAGATTTTCGATTTGATTCAATGCGTTAAACAGTGCTTTTTAGTTTTCCGATTTTGATAGAATAATTTAAACAGTTTGCTCGTATATTTTGGTGATTTAAAACAGTTTGTTCTTTACTTGCTACAATGAATGTAATTTAGTGCACTTAGAAAAGAAGATACAAGGTAATAAAGTCTAGTATCACTGTACCAATTAGTCAAATTTGCAACGACAAATGAATACACAAAAGTAGGCAGTTTTGGCGTATAGCGTGAAGGAAGTATGAATTTCTTTGCTATTTTTCGGGGGTGTTAATAATTAAATGATTCGTAAACGTGTCTGAATCCACAAAACAAGGTTCAGATATACACAAATGAGTTCCGGAAAAGCCCTGAAACAACTTTAGATGAATGGTGGTGGAGAAAATTTTTAAAGGCGACCAGTAATCCGAGGACCTAAACATAACCCAGTTGGATTGGTGTGATTAACAGAGGACGATGTACATGGGAGCCACGAGTGCATTAACCTTCAGGTAACTTATGCTTTGTTGTTCGATTTTTGATGTTTTGGTGTGTGTTGAATAACTTTATAATTTATTTACTTAAAATGGACAGTAGTGAAATTGTACTAACAACAAGTTTTTAATTTTAAGGTGAAATTTTCTTGTTTAAGTAGAAAGGGTATTTAGTATTTATGTTCTTGATTATGATGAAAATTTGGGTATGTCTTTGAGCTCAATTAGACGAACCTGGTTAATTAACGTAAAGTGGGGGAGATGCTCCCTTTGTGCTCAGACTCAGGTCTGCATATATTGTTATATTAATTAGTAGGCATCCTACAAGGACTTTAATTCTGGATGCACATTAAAATGATAATAAATTTAATCTTGAAGTTTCCTGATACTGAAGTTTATGCTGAAATTTAATTTTGAAATTTTAATGTATTATGAATATTGATGTAAATAGAGTTAACGTTGATGTTTGTGGTAGGGATGTATTTGTTTTTTTTTAATGAGGATGAAAGTTTTAACTAGGTAAGCAGCCGAGGCGGAAAAGAGTAAAGAGGAGATTAACAGAAGAAAGTCAACGGACCAGTTAATTTAAAGGTTTCACAGCATTCTTGACGCCCAATCTGTGGGACTCGATTTGAAAACCTTAGTTTAAGATTAATGGAGAGGCTCTTTGTAGGATTCACAGCATTCTTGGCGCCCAACGTGGGGCTCGAATGTTTTTTTGAAAAGGCCAGTTCCTGCAGATATGAGAGGAATCACAGCATTCTTGGCGACCCAAAAGTGAGGCTCGAGTTCCAAATAAAATTTTGTGATTTTATTCCAGGAAACTGGCGATCTGAGAGAGAGTTTCTGTGTGTATAAAGTTAGGAGTATTTTAGAGTGTATGAGAGTGATTAGAACGTATGCAGAGAAAGAGTGGTTAAGGAGTCAAGGGTGGAAATTGGAAGTGACGATAGTGCATTGTGTGAGAAAAATTCTAAAATGGAAGAAGCTGGAGGCAGTAGAGATCAGTCGAGGACGGAATCAGGGATCAAGGAAACGAGATGATAATGAGAATGCTAGAGAGGATGAACGAAGAATCCAATAGAAAATTAGAACAGCTAAGCGATGAATCTAATAGAGCTAGGGAGGAGTCCAACCGAAAATTAGAGCAGATAAGCGGGAAAATTGAGCAATAGACTAAAGAATTTACAAAGTTTAAAAATAGTCTTACCGTAAAGATGGGGAAGTTGAAAATAGGGTTGATAAAATGAGCGTGATATTACAGGTCTTCGACAGGAAATGGGACATTTAAGGTCCGAAGTACGCATTTTTTGTGAAGAAGAAATAAATGTAAAAATGACTGAAGTAACGGACTCATGTAGGGATCAGTTAGGCAGGGTAGAACGCGAAGTTAGTAGTATCAAATACAACATGTCAAATTTAACGGGGATGGTCCCAGATTTTATACAGGTGGAGGATCATTGGACCAACAAAAAGTTTTATGGCGATAACAGGGTAAATCCACAAATTTTTATTAATAGTGTAAGAAATCTAGTGGGAAATTTATTTGACGAACAGACTAAACTGAATACGATAAAGGCTTTATTGAAAGACAACGCGGAAGCATGGTACAATTTAGTAGGACAGGACATAGACACCTACACGGACTTTGAAGACGGTTTTAAAGCACTACTGGAGTGACCACAGACAAGACCAGGTACGAGACGACTTAATCACAGGAAATTTAAGGGAGAACTTTCAGGAAGTAAGCAATATGCTATAGCAAGTATAGCATAGCAAAGCAACTAAACCCACCACTGACGGACAGACAGATAATCAAGTACTTATCACGACATTTTGAATTGGAAATTAGACAACACGTGGCCTTACAAAATATCACAGAACGGGAGACCTTTTAGAGTATTTGCAGAGATATGACGATGTATGTGGGACGAACAAGAGAAATACGAGAACGAAACATTAACAAAGGTTTCCCACAGAATTTTTTAAATTTTCGACCGAATTGGGAACGACGAGGACAGGAATACAGAAGCAATAGTGCGACTAGGGGACCGACGCCAAGACCTAGTTACATGAGACAGAACAGTTTACCGGAAGCAAACAGGACTGTGACGAGCACGCCGAATAGAGACAGGGATTGGATACAAATACAAGCAGGACGTACGCACAGGTTGCAGAAGCACAGCCAGGACCAAGCACTGAAAACAGGACGGAATCTGATTTTATCCGATAGTCGTTCTGGTAAAGCGTTTATATATGTGTCTAGTGCCATTTCGTCATACATTTTGTTTTAAATGTCTAACGTTTTGATCGGGTTCTTCGATTTTAATTTTGTTAAAATTAAACTTCTCACGTCTTGGCATTTCATTCCGAATTGGTAGGGGATTGATTGTGTTCCATTCTAAGGTTTATTAGGTCTCGTACCTGGCATTTTATATTACGTTGGTCTCCAAAATATGCAATTAGTAGCTGTTTAAACTGGTCCCATTCCGATAAGTCGTCCCTACTGGCGATTAAGGTTAGTGCCCTTCCGGCTAGTTTACTTATTACTAAGCGTATAAGCAATGAATTTCTTGCGTCATCTCCGGGTTTGTAAAGGTTTTAGGAACATTTCACATGCTCCAATGAAATTCGGAGATGGGCCTGCGTGCCATCGAACGTCTGTATTGTCTCTAAATAGAGACGTAAGTCTGTGTTACTCATGTTGGTTAAGGGTTGTTTTCGATTTTTGGGAAATTTAAAAAAAAAATTATTTTTTTTTTGAATTAAGCTTTATTTCGTTATTTGTATGGTTACTTTTGCTTCGGATTTATTAATTTTCCGTTTGGGTTGTAAAATTTCAAATTTTGTAAAAATTGAGGTTGATTTTCTATTTGTAGCGTTAATTATGCTTTGGATGTATTAGTTTTTCTTTTGGACGAAATAATTTTGAATCTTGTAAAAATTGGGGTTGGTTTTGCTATTTGTGATGTTAACTTTGCTTTGGTTTTATTAATTTTCCTTTTAGATTGAATAATTTTGAATTTTGTAAAAATTGGGGATGGTTTTGCTATTTGTGATGTTAACTTTGCTTTGGTTTTATTAATTTTCCTTTTAGATTAGGTAGTTTCAAATTTTGTAAAGATTTTGCTATTTTCGGCGTTATTCTTAGTTTGGAATTGTTAATTTTCAGTTTAGATTGGGTGGATAAAATTTGGTAAGAATTTGAGATTAATTTCGTACTTGTAGTATTAGATTTATTAATTTTAACTTTATATTGCGTCGAGTTATTTTTAAAATCGTAGTCGTTGTTTATTTATATTTAATTACACAATGCGGTGATGTACTTGAGATCTGTATTCAATAATGCTGAATTTAATTACCGTAGTCTTGGATTTGCTTGTTTTATGCAGCTTTTAATTTATCTTTCTTAAGGAATCTGAAATGGATGGGTTTATTATCGTTTAGCGTTGTTTTAGTTCACTCGTAATTAATACTCTTCCGTGGGTTTTACTGAGTTGCGTAGTTATGACCTGAGGTTACTTACTTTTGTACTTCACTGTTGAAATTGAATACTAAAGGATGTAATCTTTGTCACGTACGTTTAGGTAATTGCTCTTACAGGTGTTAGTTTATGGAATTAGATAATTGACTTTCCGTACTCGCTAATGTAAAGTGTTACGTCTATTTATTTTTAGATCTCTTGGTATTATAATGCTTGTTGGTAATTGAATCTCTCCGTTATGTGCGTTTTTAGGTTTACAATTATGAGCGTATGATAACGTTTTAGCGTTTTAATTAAAGATTCTTATGATGACCGTTTTACTGCACTTTATAATGCTGATTTTGTACTGCAAATTATTTATAGAGTGTTGTGGTGTAATTTTCATGCGCTTCTATAATTCCGTGATGTATTTAATTACTTATAATGCTGCTTTTATGGATTGTTTACTTGTGGGTATTAATGTAGAAACTGCGTTGCTTTATTATCCCGTGTATGATGCAAATTGCTTTAGTACTGAAAGTTCCTGAAAGCTATTTCTTTAGTACTGTGCAAGGATTCTGAAAGCGATTTTCTCTGAGTTTTAATTGTATAATAAGGAATGCTTTCTTCGCGTATTTATCTTAGGTGGTTTTAAGTTACCGTATTTTTAGTTAATGCAGAATGTTCTTGTGATTTATTCAGTATTATAGAGGTCAATGGTTTAGTTAATCGTTCTGTACAGTTTGTTCGAATTAGCTTTAGCTTTGAAATTAATTTCGCGTTAGTTTACCGGTTTATAAACGTGGGTTTGAATCGCGCTTCTTATTTTGGTGTTAGTGAATGTGCGCCCGTTATTTTTGGATTATTTTGAGTTCGTTCTATTAATTATGGTAAGGATTTCTTTTTAAATTCAATTCTTATTTGTTTTAAGAAAATCTCTTTGTAAATAATCAAGTCTCTTTTTTAAAATTCAAGTTTCATTTGCTGTTTAAAAAAAAAATATTTCTTTAACATTCAAGTTTCATAAAATGTTTTATAGTCTCGTTTTGAAAATAATTCACTTTGAACTATTTTCAAAAAAAATATTCATAATAATAAAATACATAAAACAATGATAAATAAAATAATACTAGCATATATCAATTATAATTTTTGGTTTGAAAGAAATTATGGAAATGAACTTACATTAATTTCATCTGTTTCTTTGGTGGGTTCGATCGATTCTGTATCTTGTCCACCTTGGTTTGTTTGTTGGATTTAGACGATGCTTGTTCTTCCTCCAACTTGGTTTGGGTTCTGCCAAAATTTCGAATAAAAATTCTTGGTCACCGATCTTCCGATTTTTGGATTTTCAGTGCCCTTTTGACATCCGTTACGACTGCGCCAGTTAAAGTTCGGGCCTTTGAGCTGGTTTTTTAAAAACACTTTGACTTTAACAAATTTTTATTAAGTTAAAATTTTGATAACTTGTACATAATACTAAAAATAATTATTGTACTAGTGAGTAGCTTGAACAACGAAGTATGGAGTTCGAAGACTGACTGCCGGGCATTGAGCTCCCGGGCCTTTATAATAACCTGCCCTCACACGGCTGTGAGAACTTGCAGATCTCATGTCTGCATTTCTCTTTAATTGTACACTTTAATACAATGTAACAACTTAATTCTAAGTAATTGCGGTCTGTTGACCGCCTGTGACCTGCCACCTGCAGTATCACTGCCCTCACGGATGCAAAGTTGCATGTCCGTTCACATGAACTGTCGATAACCTCTCTGGGTTATCCTTGTGTTACAATGTTGCATTGAACTTATACTTTTATTAATAATTTCTAATAATTCCTATTAGATTCAATATATCAATATATATATGTAATTGGGGATACATAACTCGCGTTATTAAAACCGTAAAGCATAAAAATTCATTCGTTTCATTAAAAATAAGGAGTTAAATTATTTATAAGACTCTTGCTATAAAAAAGGAAGCAGTATTAAAATGCTCTACGTGTAATTTAATTATTCTGAGTAAAGAAACAAATGGAAATTACGTGCATAATTTATATTAATTAACTCAATTTTAAGTAACCGGTATTGAACAAAATGTACAGATAATAATTAATATTTGATTAGGAGTCACTAAAATTAAAGGGTATTATTTTAATTGAAGTTAGTTGAACCATTAGTAACATATAATATGTATAAAAGGAAGTAAAACCCTAATAATATTCAGATCGTAGAAGTATTATGTTTGAACACCTGCGTATTTTAAATGTTTTATGTTCTGCGTAAAATTTGCAGATAACAAATGGTTACAGAGAATGTTGGAGAAACCGTTGCTTAATATTTACGGGAAATGCTAATAAGGTGGGTTATTTCACAAGTCCGCATGGATTGAAAATAACCGATACTAAAGAATATCGATTTGTACCACTCGGAACAGGGTAGATAGAGACAGATAATATGCGCAAGACCGAGATACATATAGTAAAAGGCGCGAGTGGAGCAACGTCGCTGGGTTGCGATTAGTTGAAAATAAGAGGCAAACTTGAGAGGTAAAATAACATTTCTGTATAAAATTAATTAGTTATTCCCAGACGTTGCGAGCCGTGTAGAAATTTCTGAGATTTAACTGGTGCGAGTGCAAATTTAATAAGAACCGACGCACAGGCGGTCGAGATGGGAACATAGTATACGAAATTCTAGAAACTGGCCGTTTTGAGGACAAAACCGACAGACAGGCTAACCACTATATATACCCGGGTTAATATGAGTTTCGCTCTCTTAGATTTTCGATTTGATTCAATGCGTTAAACAGTGCTTTTTAGTTTTCCGATTTTGATAGAATAATTTAAACAGTTTGCTCGTATATTTTGGTGATTTAAAACAGTTTGTTCTTTACTTGCTACAATGAATGTAATTTAGTGCACTTAGAAAAGAAGATACAAGGTAATAAAGTCTAGTATCACTGTACCAATTAGTCAAATTTGCAACGACAAATGAATACACAAAAGTAGGCAGTTTTGGCGTATAGCGTGAAGGAAGTATGAATTTCTTTGCTATTTTTCGGGGGTGTTAATAATTAAATGATTCGTAAACGTGTCTGAATCCACAAAACAAGGTTCAGATATACACAAATGAGTTCCGGAAAAGCCCTGAAACAACTTTAGATGAATGGTGGTGGAGAAAATTTTAAAGGCGACCAGTAATCCGAGGACCTAAACATAACCCAGTTGGATTGGTGTGATTAACAGAGGACGATGTACATGAGCCACGAGTGCATTAACCTTCAGGTAACTTATGCTTTGTTGTTCGATTTTTGATGTTTTGGTGTGTGTTGAATAACTTTATAATTTATTTACTTAAAATGGACAGTAGTGAAATTGTACTAACAACAAGTTTTTAATTTTAAGGTGAAATTTTCTTGTTTAAGTAGAAAGGGGTATTTAGTATTTATGTTCTTGATTATGATGAAAATTTGGGTATGTCTTTGAGCTCAATTAGACGAACCTGGTTAATTAACGTAAAGTGGGGGAGATGCTCCCTTTGTGCTCAGACTCAGGTCTGCATATATTGTTATATTAATTAGTAGGCATCCTACAAGGACTTTAATTCTGGATGCACATTAAAATGATAATAAATTTAATCTTGAAGTTTCCTGATACTGAAGTTTATGCTGAAATTTAATTTTGAAATTTTAATGTATTATGAATATTGATGTAAATAGAGTTAACGTTGATGTTTGTGGTAGGGATGTATTTGTTTTTTTTTAATGAGGATGAAAGTTTTAACTAGGTAAGCAGCCGAGGCGGAAAAGAGTAAAGAGGAGATTAACAGAAGAAAGTCAACGGACCAGTTAATTTAAAAGGTTTCACAGCATTCTTGACGCCCAATCTGTGGGACTCGATTTGAAAACCTTAGTTTAAGATTAATGGAGAGGCTCTTTGTAGGATTCACAGCATTCTTGGCGCCCAACGTGGGGCTCGAATGTTTTTTTTTGAAAAGGCCAGTTCCTGCAGATATGAGAGGAATCACAGCATTCTTGGCGACCCAAAAGTGAGGCTCGAGTTCCAAATAAAATTTTTGTGATTTTATTCCAGGAAACTGGCGATCTGAGAGAGAGAGTTTCTGTGTGTGTATAAAGTTAGGAGTATTTTAGAGTGTATGAGAGTGATTAGAACGTATGCAGAGAAAAGAGTGGTTAAGGAGTCAAGGAGTGGAAATTGGAAGTGACGATAGTGCATTGTGTGAGAAAAATTCTAAAATGGAAGAAGCTGGAGGCAGTAGAGATCAGTCGAGGACGGAATCAGGGGATCAAGGAAACGAGATGATAATGAGAATGCTAGAGAGGATGAACGAAGAATCCAATAGAAAATTAGAACAGCTAAGCGATGAATCTAATAGAGCTAGGGAGGAGTCCAACCGAAAATTAGAGCAGATAAGCGGGAAAATTGAGCAATAGACTAAAGAATTTACAAAGTTTAAAAATAGTCTTACCGTAAAGATGGGGGAAGTTGAAAATAGGGTTGATAAAAATGAGCGTGATATTACAGGTCTTCGACAGGAAATGGGACATTTAAGGTCCGAAGTACGCATTTTTTGTGAAGAAGAAATAAATGTAAAAATGACTGAAGTAACGGACTCATGTAGGGATCAGTTAGGCAGGGTAGAACGCGAAGTTAGTAGTATCAAATACAACATGTCAAATTTAACGGGGGATGGTCCCAGATTTTATACAGGTGGAGGATCATTGGACCAACACATAAAGTTTTATGGCGATAACAGGGTAAATCCACAAATTTTTATTAATAGTGTAAGAAATCTAGTGGGAAATTTATTTGACGAACAGACTAAACTGAATACGATAAAGGCTTTATTGAAAGACAACGCGGAAGCATGGTACAATTTAGTAGGACAGGACATAGACACCTACACGGACTTTGAAGACGGATTTTTAAAGCACTACTGGAGTGACCACAGACAAGACCAGGTACGAGACGACTTAATCACAGGGAAATTTAAGGGAGAACTTTCAGGAAGTAGGGAGCAATATGCTATACGCAAGTATAGCATAGCAAAGCAACTAAACCCACCACTGACGGACAGACAGATAATCAAGTACTTATCACGACATTTTGAATTGGAAATTAGACAACACGTGGCCTTACAAAATATCACAGAACGGGAGACCTTTTTAGAGTATTTGCAGAGATATGACGATGTATGTGTAGGACGAACAAGAGAAATACGAGAACGAAACATTAACAAGGTTAGGTTTGACAACAGGACACAGAATTTTGCGAGACGGCCGGACTACAATAGGAATTTTCGACCGAATTGGGAACGACGAGGACAGGAATACAGAAGCAATAGTGCGACTAGGGGACCGACGCCAAGACCTAGTTACATGAGACAGAACAGTTTACCGGAAGCAAACAGGACTGTGACGAGCACGCCGAATAGAGACAGGGATGTGGATACAAATACAAGCAGGACGTACGCACAGGTTGCAGAAGCACAGCCAGGACCAAGCACTGAAAACAGGACGAGACAGGATTTTAAGAACGCGACAGACCACTAGATTTCAGTGTAAATGTATATGAACATCCACGTGAATTTTTCAAAATTGAGGAGGAAGTAGAGCCAGAAACTGTAGAAAAATTATGTTTGCCAATTATTAATATAGAAATTTTTGAGAATAATGTAGAAGTATTACTTGATACGGGGCAGAGGCGAGTTTAATATCGGAGGAATTCGTCAGCAAAATTAGGGATAAGGTTTGTGATAGAATTATGCCTATAAAGCGTAGCCATTTAGTAGCTCCAAATAAAAAGAAGTTTGCTGTTGTGAATAGTGTTGTGGTGCTTAGGATAGATATAGGAGGTTTAAGCTGTGAACAGGAGTTTGTAATTGTACCTGGACTGAAGTTTCAGAGCATTTTAGGTGTTGACTGTATGATGCAGTTAGGGGTTTTGATAGATATGAAAAGGAAGGTAGTAAGGATTAAGGATAGGGTAGTGCCATGGAAAGGCAGTTATGAAGTCACAGAGGATGACACGGGGTTTAGTATTAATGTAGTAGAGGTAGAGGATGATGGAGTTAAACAGATCAACACAATAAGATGTCCAGAGGATAGGAGAGTAGAGGTTCAAGCTTTAGTACAAAAACATGCAGAATTAGTGAGGGTAGAAGCAACAGCAGCAAATCGGGAGCAAGTGAAGGCAGAATTAAATAAAGATGCACGAAAAATGAATCAACGGACCAAACCGCAATTCCATTGTCCAACATCCATGGACACACTTTTGACGAGGTTAATTGGCAAGTTTGTTTTTAATAAAGTAGATTTAAGGAATGTATTCTGGCTGATTCCATTACACAAGAATTCTAGAAGGTACATAGGCTTCTCCGTAGAGAGAAAAATCGAGAATTTTAAAGTAGTATCGTTTGGTTTGTCGGCAGAAAAGAAAATAAGAATAAATAAGAAACAGACAAGTGTAGGGACTGAAGAAGAAGTAATATGTAAGAGTCAGGATAATAGGGATGATAAGTTTATTGTATGTGAGATAATAGGGATGATAAGTATAGATATAGAGGGGGGAGAAATAGGGATGAAGAGTATTAGGATGGTGAGAAGAAAGACTTTGAGGATCAAGAAGAGAGTTAGATTTAAATAACTTGATGAACAAAGGATAGAGATAGGTGAATTTTAGTATAGATATAGAATAGAGAGTAGATAAGTGTATAATAGAGTAAAATTCAAATAGGATAGGGATAGAATAGGTGTATATAGAAGAGTAGAAGTAGGTGTTTATAGAAAATAAAGCTAGGTATAGGATAAATATGGGAGATAATTAGAAATAGGTTTAGGATGACAATAAAGAGTAAATGTAGGAAGAAAATAAGATAGGTTAAGTATAGATATTTCATATAAGATTAGTGGAGAGTTAGGAATAGAGTAAGAGTAGGATAGGTATATAGAATTAGTTAGGGGGAAGTGAAGTATAGTGAAGATTAGTTAAAAGTTAGGAATAGGATAGGTATATAGGATGTATATAGGATTAGATGGATAAGTAGGATGAAGTTAGGGATAATTTCAGTTTATAGAATTAGGTGAGAGTTAGGAATAGGATAGGGATATAGGATAGGTGTAAATATATTTTTTGGATTGGATATAAGTTAGGTAAGATATATAGCTAAGGGTAGAGAGAGATAAGCAATTTTTTTTGTAAATTTTGTTAGCGGTTTAAATATTTTATATTTGAATTCAAATAAGTGGGATTATTTGTATTCAAATAGGGGGAAAATACTCATATTTAGACCAGGGTAGAAAATTGAATAATCACATCAAATAATTTTAATCACCGTGTAGAAGCTTTGGGAAAAGGTACGCGTTATTAAAACCGTGAAGCATAAAAATTCATTCGTTTCATTAAAAATAAGGGAGTTAAATTATTTACAAGACGCTTGCTATAAAAAAAAGGAAGCAGTATTAAAATGCTCTACGTGTAATTTAATTATTCCGAGTAAATAAACAAATGGAAATTACGTGCAAAATTTATATTAATTAACTCAATTTTAAGTAACCGGTATTGAACAAAATATACAGATAATAATTAATATTTGATTAGGAGTCACTAAAAATTAAAGGGTATTATTTTAATTGAAGTTAGTTGAACCATTAGTAACATATAATATGTATAAAAGGAAGTAAAAACCCAATAATATTCAGATCGTAGAAGTATTATGTTTGAACACCTGCGTATTTTTAAATGTTTTATGTTCTGCGTAAAATTTGCAGATAACAAATGGTTACAGAGAATGTTGGAGAAACCGTTGCTTAATATTTACGGGAAATGCTAATAAGGTGGGTTATTTCACAAGTCCGCATGGATTGAAAATAACCGATACTAAAGAATATCGATTTGTACCACTCGGAACAGGGTAGATAGAGACAGATAATATGCGCAAGACCGAGACACATATAGTAAAAGGCGTGAGTTGAGCAACGTCGCTGGGTTGCGATTAGTTGAAAATAAGAGGCAAACTTGAGAGGTAAAAATAACATTTCTGTATAAAAATTAATTAGTTATTCCCAGACGTTGCGAGCCGTGTTGAAATTTCTGAGATTTAACTGGTGCGAGTGCAAATTTAATAAGAACCGACGCACAGGCGGTCGAGATGGGAACATAGTATACGAAATTCTAGAAACTGGCCGTTTTGAGAACAAAACCGACAGACAGGCTAACCACTATATATACCCGGGTTAATATGAGTTTCGCTCTCTTAGATTTTCGATTTGATTCAATGCGTTAAACAGTGCTTTTTAGTTTTCCGATTTTGATAGAATAATTTAAACAGTTTGCTCGTATATTTTGGTGATTTAAAACAGTTTGTTCTTTACGTGCTACAATGAATGTAATTTAGTGCACTTAGAAAAGAAGATACAAGGTAATAAAGTCTAGTATCACTGTACCAATTAGTCAAATTTGCAACGACAAATGAATACACAAAAGTAGGCAGTTTTGGCGTATAGCGTGAAGGAAGTATGAATTTCTTTGCTATTTTTCGGGGGTGTTAATAATTAAATGATTCGTAAACGTGTCTGGATCCACAAAACAAGGTTCAGATATACACAAATGAGTTCCGGAAAAGCCCTGAAACAACTTTAGATGAATGGTGGTGGAGAAAATTTTTAAAGGCGACCAGTAATCCGAGGACCTAAACATAACCCAGTTGGATTGGTGTGATTAACAGAGGACGATGTACATGGGAGCCACGAGTGCATTAACCTTCAGGTAACTTATGCTTTGTTGTTCGATTTTTGATGTTTTGGTGTGTGTTGAATAACTTTATAATTTATTTACTTAAAATGGACAGTAGTGAAATTGTACTAACAACAAATGCACATTAAAATGATAATAAATTTAATCTTGAAGTTTCCTGATACTGAAGTTTATGCTGAAATTTAATTTTGAAATTTTAATGTATTATGAATATTGATGTAAATAGAGTTAACGTTAATGTTTGTGGTAGGAATGTATTTGTTTTTTTTTTGAATGAGGATGAAAGTTTTAACTAGGTAAGCAGCCGAGGCGGAAAAGAGTAAAGAGGCGATTAACAGAAGAAAGTCAACGGACCAGTTAATTTAAAAGGTTTCACAGCATTCTTGACGCCCAATCTGTGGGACTCGATTTGAAAACCTTAGTTTAAGATTAATGGAGAGGCTCTTTGTAAGATTCACAGCAATATATATATTTAGGGTAGATTTTTACCCAAGGTAAGTTGATAAATGCTAACGTATTGCTATTAATAAGATGAAATAATAATTTAGACTTTTTGTGCAAAGCCCAAATGATCATTTCAAATTGAGCTAGTAATTGAAAGAAGGAAAATATAAGGTCTTAAACAGGATTTGAACCTGCATCTAAATTTTGCCGGGACTATACGTTTACCAATTACGCCACCGAGACCGATGACTTTAATTGGATAATTTACAAATTTAAATCATTTTTATACAAGGAATCCCATTGAAACAAGCGGGTTTGTAAATGCGTAAAACAGTAAAACGCATATAATTTCAAACATCAATAAATATTAAGCTACGTGATCAAGAAGGTATAAAATCCAACACCTTGATAGATAGGAAATAATATATCTAAATAATATAATATTTTAATATAATATTCTAAAAGTAATACTTGTAAAATCCACATAAACGTTCCTCGTAATATTTTCTTATTTTAAATTGACGTCAAATCAGCTTACAAGATTTTCCATATTCAGAATCCTTATTTCAACAGCAGTGGCAAAAATACATTTTGCTTAAATCTTCCTTTCAAGTATTTAATAAATTTATTAAAATAGCGTTATCTTAAAGAATTTTCGCTCTTTATAATAAATAATAAATTCCGTTTTTTTATGTAATTTGCATTTAGAACATCACTTTTATACACAAGGTACCAACGTAATTATTAAATTACCGTATGCTTACTGCGTACTATTGTCTTTGCCCAGTAACAGCTCGCGACTTGCATCAAAATAACATTTTGCAATCGACTTTATAAATCGAATGAATAAATCTACTGAATGAATCCTGGTTTTAAATAAACGCTTCTTTATATATTAAAATTATCTGTTTCCAGAAGTTACTAAAATAGTGTATAACATTATGATGCAAGGTTACTCAGAAAAACTCATTAGCGTTTAAAATCGCAGAGTTTACACCTAGTAATTTCGTTCCAGTTATTTGTGACGCGCGCTGCTTTTTCTTGTTTAACACATATACTATAATTGTGGCATGCTAATTCAAAAGGTAATCAATTTTTGTCGGATATTTCTTGGAGTTTGTGGGTTTTTCAATGATCGTGCCGCTTCTTGGAATAAAATGTTTTATTTATTAATTACATATCTACGTAGTTCTAAATACCGATGACCCATCTCTTTATATTCCTAATACTTTAGAAAATTCTTTATTTAAAATAAGCTTTTGTAATCCACGGGGTGATTAATTTAAACTTTAATTGCTTTTTAATGCAAAAGGGGTTGCATTTTATAAAATTATTTGCTTTCGTGTTTCCGTACACAAAATGCCCCCTATTTGATTTATCAAGTCCTCGGTTTGGGGATTTTGAAGGTACGAGCTTATTACATAGAAGGTGTTTGATCCTGTTTTTATTTTGGCCGTTGTTAAAAACTCCTTTCGACAAATTATTTAATATTATCCATGCGTACGTCCCATTATTATTATTCCTCTGCGTGGTCGATCGATATCCGAGTTTAATACGTTAACCCCCTCTCAAAACTTGTTATTTTATGGTTATACAGGTGCGATTCCAGTATAAACCCGATGTCGATATTGATTTCGACGAATAACTTTAAGAAGATATTTGTGACCCCTTTGCCTTTTCTGAGATTTAATTGTGCGAATTTGATTTTCTTGCTTCTTTTAGATCTTGTTTGTTCTTTATAATCTATAATCAATGTTTCGTGTGATAGCCTTCTTCAGTCGTAGCATCTTAAGGTATCTGCTCGACTTGACGTCGTGGCGCGTATCGACCGTCGCACCACTGCCAATTTTAACGTTTGCCCTAACGCAAACCACACATCAGGGAACTGCTTTCCGGCAATTCTTGATCCCATGCCTGACTTTGGCACAGTTACCGCACAACTGTACCCTCTCCCTGCACTCCATCGATCTATGGCCGTACTCATTGCACCGGTAATACTGAGTCACCGAGAAGTAGTTCCGGGCACATACTCTTTGTTATCTGAGGTTAATAGCTTTAGCTAATATGCGCCTTCGAAGTGTGAGGGTGACTTTGAAGATGAAGTTGGCAAAGGAATCTATAGAGTCCTTTCCTCCAAACCTAAACTTTTCCCTCAGTTGGTTTTTTAGCTTCAAATCGCCTAAACGGAAATTGCGGCTCGCAATCAACCGAACCAACTCTTCTGCCTTCATCCCGTTTCGACCCCCGGAAGAACGGCTCATAGACGTTTCTTCTGAATGGTCTTCGTTACGAATTCCTTGTAGACCCTCCGACCATAGACTAAGCTTCCTCGCGTCCTCCCGACCAGCACACCCGACAACAACAATCCCTCTAACAGTCCTTCGAGCTCCGACCACAACAAACCCATCACGAGCGAGATCGACAGGGTCACGTTGACAGGGTCAACATGACGTCATCTTTCTCACGTGGCTTGAAGGCGACCCTAACGGAAAACGTGGACATAGCCCCTGCAGCTGCAGCGGCGTACAATGCCTTGCGCGGCACCGTCACTTCCTGATTCCTAAAACCCTGCCCTAAAAGAGCCGAAATCTCCGCTGGACCTCCAACAACGACACTCGCTTTCCCAGAATCCTCTCCACAAAGCCGCAACGCACTGGCCATGCCTATTAGAACCACTGGTCCAATAAAAATACTGGGAATAAAAATGAACCGAAAACAAGCCTGTATTTATTTATTTAAATCTCAAACTGACAAATCAAATTTCAAATTTAAACTAGCAAATCACTTCAAAAAATCAAACTAATAAGATACTCGGCTCTGGTTGGTCAGTTCAAATTTAAAAATTTAAATGAACAGATTGAAGCACGCGTTATTTGAATGTATTGCCGGTAACCCACTAATCACTTGTTTACTCGGTAAGATGAACTTGAAGTGATACACCATTAATTACACCAAAAACTTGATTTTAAGAACTTTTTGGTAGGCGTGTACCTAGCAAAATTTACAGTTTTTAAGCTATTTATTTAATTCTAAAAAGGCATTTATTTTGGTTTTATGCTTAATATTTTATTATACCCACACTACAAAATTTTTTCGAATTTATTTGCTTATTTACGTGGTGTTTGACCCTATTTACGCGATTTTTGTTATAAATTTATTAAAGACGCCTTTTAAATTGTTGTGAAATTATTTTGAGTTTATATTTATTGGGTTTTTAGTTTATTTTGCCGAAAATAATCTGTTTGATTTAAAGGCGGATTTTATTTAAACTTCAAAACAAAACGCACTTGTTTATTATTTGGTTAATTTAAATTTTTGTTTTTTGATTTTAATTCACTGCTCGTGTTTAAAAAATGAATCCGCACTGTAATATAATAAAATACAATAAAAATCAAAGCCTCAAATATAAAAATACAATAAACCCTATATAAAAACTTACTTGTAGCTGTAGATCTGGGAGCTCCGTGGAATACGTCCGTTCACTTCAACTACTAACTAGAAAATGGCACGGGATATAGTAAATAGTACGAGAATGAGGGAAATGTAATACTAGATTATAACAAGTACTGTTTATGGAGCAAAAAAATGGCATTTAAAATGAACAGGCTGCTTCAGTTAAAGTCAAAGTGTTGTATAAATTTTTATGAGCATCAAAATAATCTTCTTCATATAATACTCCCTGAATGTTTGTTGTGGTTTGTTAACTATTCTTTTTAATCTTTCTTGGGAATAAAATCACTTATATTTGTTAAAATGATATTTCTTTACGTTTTGATCCATGATCTACAATCGTTGACAACGATCCTAGGTCATAAATCGAAACGTAAATAAAGATCATTTCAACAAATATAAGTGGTTTTATTTCCAAGAAAGATTAAAAGGAATACTCTTCATATAATGTTGTCACGCCACTCTATTGATTTTGCATAGATGACGGTGAACAAATAAAGACGCATTGTCTAAATTCTATTTGAGGGCAAGTTGTATTACCGGAAGAACTAATGGATCTTAATATATGGTTGCAAGAGCTACATAAATGTTGTACTCTACTGATGTCTGTTGAAGACATTGGAGAGTTTGACTTTGAATGCGAATAATAATAATAATTAAAGGATTATTATTAAATGTACATTACATATTAATAAGTATTATTAGTAAAGAATTTCTATTTATTTACAATTTATTTCTTATGTAAAATACTTCAGTTGGTCAATCACTTCGATTATTGTACTGCATATTTAACAATTTAAATTTTCAGGTTCTCTAGGTTACCTGATTGCTTCATACTTCTGACATTCCACACTCCGGCTCCCATAGTGTTCCCAGCTATTTCTATATTTTCTCCGATCACATCCTCCGAAGTTGTCCCTTTACAGAGATCCGAATGGGAAATATTTTAGCTAGGTAGCTGCGTGGCGTAGTTGGTATGCGTGTGACTACTACGTCCAAGGTCCCGGGTTCAAATCCCGACACGGTCCGCTTGAAAATTGTTAGGCGAGCATTTTTCACAAAAATACGCCCTCGTTTGTATGAGAGGTAAAATAGAGTCCCGTGTGTGAGTGTTGTCACGCACGTTAAAGATCCTTACCTTGTTTGGGACAGCAAGAGTTCGGCAAAATTCAACATTTTTCAGGTAAAAAAAACTCGCTTCCTGACCAATGAAGTACCTTCGGGTGGAGCATTGGAAAAATCACATGTAGCGACTATTTTAACTGTGAAATCTTTTACCCCATAGAATACCATTATCTTAAATAACAATTTAAGTATGCTGTGTACTTGGGAGCTAATGTGGTGGTTAACCGTTGCCTTCAACATCGCGGTAGTGTGTCTTAGAATGCCATACCGATCTCTATGGTCTCTGCCACTCTAAGTAACGAAAGAACTGCTGCCCTCTTTCGGGGACCTGTCTTAGTTTGGGCCCTCACTAAAGACCCCATTAATTTGATTAAACCTTTCGTGCGTCTCTTTAGCTCACTGGGACACGCAAAGAGTTTCAACCGCTCTAGTAAACTGGAACTTCTTCAACGTGCAGGTCAACGGTTTTACTATCCTATTTAAAATTAATTTTAAATAACAAAAATAAATATCAACTTTATTATTACAGTAACTCATTCAGTAGCATTTTACAAAGGTTAAATTTGACATTTAATTTTGGTGCTCCGTTCTGGAACTTTGGTTGGCCAACCATTCGCCCCTCCGGACAAAAACCTGACAACGTGCCTGATTAAACCACGTAGACATATTCCCGTACTTAATGAATTGTTTCGAAAACTGAAGCAGTAGAAACTAAATATTATGAAAATGTAAAACAAATCTGTCCCCAACTCATATTAATATTACTTCTGTTTCCTTAATCTGAGGCTTTAATTTATAGATTATTAAGTTGTTGCTCGAGTGCTGTTTATAAATTTGATACGTGTCATTTCCTTTTAGGTTGAACAAATAGCCTTTGCATTCTATGAATCTAACTGGTATGAAAAATACCGTCCATGGCAACGAAAATCGATGATATTAATTTTTCAACGTTCTAATCAGCGAATGACATTTTCCGTTGTTGGAATGTTTGAAGTCAATGCAAGATCACTTTTGGCCGTAAGTATTTATTTATTTATAAACAATTCCTAAACGTAAGCTAAGCAATTCCATCTGAGGCTCTGAGGGCAATTGGAAATTGCCTATCTACGGATACGTAAGAAGTTCCAAATAATAACAAAAGAGTGTATAAACAACATTAGATAAAGATCGACAATCCAAAAATAAAATTTTTGTTACAGAACGCGTACAGCGTTACGGTGCCGCAACTCGTCAATGCAGCGCGAGGCGCTATTTTGGCGTCGCGTTCAATAGTGAATTCGTCATTTTGATATGTGCCACGAATCACGTTGGACGTATGATGTCAGACTTCTACCGCTCAAGCGTGCGATTAGTGCGTTTTTGGGCATGTGAATAGGTCGATTTTTTTTAGATTTCATAAAATTGGCCGCAGTTTCGATAGCCTTCGGCATGGTAAATGCACGTCACTACTCTCATCTTCAACATGAGTGTTTGATAGTGCATTTTTGTTCACCCTGAATCCTACCTTCTCCCACCTTCTACCGCATGCGGATATCGATATAATTCTACTAAATACTTCATAAAAAGTAACCATTTTGAGGTTGTTATAAATAGCGACTGACAAAGCCCATTTATTGGCATTACGAGTAAGTGAGGATCATAAAAAATGTATCTCAGACAACGCGAGTTAAGGTTCGTGGCTTCGAGCGGTCCTTTTTAAAAAGACTTGTTGAACTTTAACAAATTTATTTGATTTAAACAGATTTGAACAATGGAATTTTTACAATCTTGAATAATTAGTCTAAGTCGAAAATTATTTAATAATTGTACAAGTGAGCTATCTACGAACTGCAATGTAAAAGCTGAACGTTTGATGAACTGACTGCGAGTGGAGCTCCCGGGCCTTTTATAATCTCCCTACCCCTTAACAGTTCTGTGGGAACTTGCAGACCTAATGTCCGCTTACACTTGACTCTATTCATGATACATAGTTGCTATCTTAAAAGCTATTCATAAATACTTTGTTGCGAGCTTACTTCTGCGTAATCTCGGTACGTGGCTGTCTACGACCGTCTGTGACCTGACATCTGCAGTGTCACTTATCCTTGTGCTACAATGTAGCGCTTCCGTTCCCATGAACGTTTATAAACTGAATTAAATTGTAATAAATTGTCCTTCAGACATTATTGCACATTACTTAGCGCATTTTCTAATATTCTTAATAACTTCTTAAGTATTAGTTTTATATAGATATAATAAATGGGGGATTACATAACTCGCGTTATAACATACAAAACATTTGGGTTTTTACAATATTATTACGCAGAGAAAGGTTAAATTAATAGCTTTCTACTTACTAGTAATTCGACCACGCTGGCGATGCCAATGGGGTAACAATAATATGATCTTCGTTAGGACTGTATTCTGGGTTGCTTCCATGTCGGTCACTAGTGGTTAATGAAGACACAGAGGTTTATTACGGAAATTAATATTACTTGTTGTAAACGCTAATTGTAATAAAAATGAAACTGACACTCCCGCACGATAATGTGTACCCCTTTGTAAGGCTCAATTGATAACGGCGACAAATACGTCTATAGTTGTGTCTGTCTTGCAGGACAGCTGAAAACGACTCGTAAAGGTTAGTCCTGACAGGAATCAGAAGAAACTAGGCTCGGATTAGTTCGTATTGGATCGAGTAGGGTTGGGTGAAATATGAACAAGTTAGGGTTGTATATGTGAATGTATGAATTAAAGACTAATTTACATGTACGATAAGATAAATAATAAAAAAGCAGTAACATACCGTCCACCAAAATAAGAGTGAAACAATTCTTTTTGATTAATAAACAAAAGTGTAAATATGTACCTAACTGATTAATGTCTACATAATAAACGAACAAACAGAAAAACTGCTTCTAATTATAAGGTTCATCCAATGGTAGAGAACAAAGTTTGACTAACGGTCGCTTGATAAGACCCCTAGAGGTTTTGACTAATGCGACACTAGAAACCCCATCTGTACCTTGATATAGTTGTTCAATTCGACCTAACCGCCAAGCCAATGGAGGTGCTTGGTCATCCCTTATGAGGACTAGCGTTCCAATGGTCGCTATCAAATCAGGTGAATGCCATTTTGTTTTTTGCTATAATACATGTAGGTATTCAAGATGCCTTTTTTTTTCAAAATGCCTGCTATATACGCTGAATAAGCTGCCATCGAGTAAGATAAGACAATTTTGTATCTGTGAGATTTGGATCTGGTATAACGGATACAGGTTCGACATTTAGAAAATGACTGGGAGTAAAATATGAACAATCAGATGGATCACTGATAGCCTGACAATGTGGTCTAGAGTTTAAGATTGATTCAATCTGTAGGAGGATTGTGAGAAATTCTTCGTAGGACAATAGTAGGTCTCCAATGGATCTCTTCAGATGTGCCTTTACGGATTTGATGCCCGCCTCCCACAAACCGCTAAAGTGGTGGATCGGGGGAGAGGGGGGGATCAACACAAACTTGATACTTTCCTATTCAGCTGATTGCTGCGTCAGTTGCAACAGTTCATTTGCGGCTCCAATAAAGTTGGTTCCACAGTCACTGTGGAGTTGTACACATTTACCTCTGCGCGCAATAAAACGACGTAACGCTGCAATAAATGCGTTTGTTGATAAACTTAAAGCCAGTTCTAAATATACGGCTTTAGTACTAAAGCACACATAACAGATGTAGGCCTTTAAATATCTAGAACCTCTAGCTCGGCTCATGGTGATGGAAAACGGACCGCCATAATCGACACCTGTATGAAAGAATGCTTTCCCAGGAGTAACTCTCTTACTTGAAAGATCACCCATTGGAGGAACACAGCTGTCAGGTTTTGCACGAAAACAACGAATACAAGTTTTCAATTTTTTTTGAATGGCCAGATTAGCGGATAGGATCCAAAAATTCTGAACCAATTAATAGTGTGTAGTTCGAACACCTGAATGTAGGTATTTCTTGTGACAATTATGCCACTACAACAATTTTAAACTCAAATAACTACTCCGTAGAACTATCACTAACAAAGCCAATTAACGAAGAAGAATTAAATTTTAACGAAATGAAAATAGACAAAAATCTAGAAAACAATTACAACCCGGTAAAACACAACATGATGTTAAGAGAAAATTTAAGTAGCATGCGCTTCAATACCGACATCAACAAAAAAAGTGGAGAGAGCAATAAAAACTTATTTTTGAATACCACGAAATATTCCATTGCGAGATAATACCCTTAACCTTTACCAACACAGTCAAACACAATATCGAACTAACAGACAACAAGCCAATTTTTACAAAAGCATACAGATTACCTCAGGCAAGGAAGAAGCCGACAGAGAAGTAGTAGATTTATTAGAACAAGATATCATTCAACACTCCAACTCACCATTGAGCAGTTTATGTTACGGTACCACCGTAGCATAAACAAAAAGGATGCCGGACTAACGTAGTCGAAGATTGGGAGAAGGTGTAGGATTAAACAAGAACGAATATATCGAATAGCTGAAATAAAAAAAGGTTAGGTTATGTAGAAATGTAAACAATGACCACACCTTAATTGGTCTGATATTAGTATTTATAATAATAAAAGTAAACTAGCCTGACTAGATAGTTTATTCATGAAAGTTTGAGTGGGGTTTGTTAATAACAATTGTTTATAGGTACAGTACTTTTGAGTGCGAGCTAAAAGATTACTGTCATAACGGTACAGCAATGGGAAATTTGAAATTATTATCCTATCTTCCGTTTTATTCTCTGCCTGGCTAGCTCAACGGAAATTATATTATAGAATTTACAAAATGAAATAGAACAGCTATCTCAAGAAACATTTATACATTCAAAAATATATTCTTTCATACAAAAGAATATATAAAACAATTTACAGTTTGAATTCATACAGACAATAATTCCTAGTTACTTAATTATTAAAATATTCCTCACCTAATCTTTGTTAAAAAGTACAAAATCTCCTTAATTAATATGTGGATAATTCACCTATCTTCTATTACCACACTTGTAAGTGTGATTGGTCAATAACCTTTGGCAGATAATCTATTTCTTTAAGGTCAAAATACCTCAAGCTTTGACCTAAAAATTTTCTGTAAATTATCCTTACAGAAATAAATTAACATGAGAACTTATTCTAATTTACAAATATTTGCATATTACAAACAAAGAAATCTAGAATTTTATACTTGCAATGGAGAAACATTGCTTATCATAATCTTATCTCCGACGTAATTAATGATATTAAATACCTGCTGATTTTATCTTATATTGACGTTAAAATCTCAGTGTACAAGATTATCCATATTCTTTTAAATTTTTATTTAGAACGTTAATTTTCAAACTGCATCATCTATTTTTAATAAATTAGCTTTAAAGGAGCTTTTGTAGCAAAGAATGTTCAATCTTCCTTGTCTTTTACAAAACAAATACAACTGTACATGTTATTTGGCTGCGAATAAAGTTTTTACTCAGTGTTACATATTACTTGGTGAAGAATCGCGAATTAATTGAAGTTTACATATTCGATTTTGAAATTGAAATGAATCCTTGAATGTGGCTTACTTCTGCATATATACAAAATTATCTATCTACGTCATCGTTCTCAAGATACTTCCGGATCCACTTGGAACATAATACATCCAGATGATGTAATATTCCCAAGAATACGACTGATTCAACGATCCAATTAGTGTCAAACCACCGCGATCAATTTGATTTACAAGCATATCAATACGTTGTCGATCTTTGTCCAATGCACAAAGTTTATGTTCGCGTCTCATTGTGTCTTATTCTGACATGGAAAACTATAAATAACTTTTATCAATTTTTATTACTTTTTTACGTTCTTGCGTGTTCTTTGAACCGGCGTTTATTCAATAATTAGATATTTAAGTATTTCTTAGTACAAATGACATATTTTTCTTTATTAGTCACAAAAATTTTAGAATTTGACCTCCAAAGGCGTTCTCTATAGTGAATACTTTATGCATGGAAGGTGTACTTTTATGAAAAGTGAATGGGTTTATATCTTAAACATTGCAACTCGTGTTTACTAAAAAAGCTTTATTTACAGACACGGAAAAATAATTAAAACTCACGATTGCTTTCTTTATAATTCTGCAAACGGTAAATGAAATGTATTCTAACGCATATTTTACATACAAAAAATTTAATACATAAATAATTCAGGCCTGCAATTGCTTTGCATCCTAATAAAAAGTGCGTATTTAATGTATTCAATAACTAATGTATTTATTTTATAACAAAACTCGTTTTACTAAGTAATACAGGGAAAATTAATCGCAATTGCTTTCTGAAAGATGTATTTGTATACTAATAAAGTTAATATTTTTAATGCTTTTTACTTATATCTCAAAATTAATTTGCATTCTAATAAAGGCACGGATTTCAGTAATTACATAAATAATTAAAGCTTAAATTTGCTTTCTTTGTGCATTGCAAATGCAATAAGATTGATTTGGTTTTTACGAAATGTATTAAATAGCTTTGTTTCATCTCTTAGACTGAAACTCGTATTTAGTACGAAAAATATGCCTATTTCTGTACAAGGTGAAACAATCAATATTCGGAAATTTCATTTTTTCTGTTTCTCTTCGTTTTCGGTTGGGTTTTATATATAGAATTTGGGTTTCCATGATTTCTCGTGACCTCTTATCGCATCAATATATGTATATATAAAGAATAACTGTATAACTTATTAACAACTGCGATTATGTTTATTTTTTGTCATTTCTATATTGTACCACATTATTACTATAGGATTACATACGATTTCAATGGTATTGGTGATAATATTCATAATAAATTTAAATTTCAGGTTTTGAAGGCATCTTGGTCTGTGTGTGCAATAATGAGAACCATCAAGCAAAATAATTAAACCATTTACACGACAAAATCGAATTCAGAATAATTTTTAACCTGGATATGGATATTAGAATTAACCTATACTCTAGCATTTGTGTACTTCACTTTAGTGTTCATATTTAAATACACTTGAATAAAAAATATAGAATTAAGATGCTATGAACCTCTTCAGACATCTTATTGAATCGTAAATATTGATGCACAAGATGGAACTGTTATTCCAGGATCATGGAAAACCGTAATCGAAGATGACACGGGTATGGAGAATTTACGGCGCAAACCACGAAAATCAGGTGGAGATGCAAAAGACGTCTGGGATGAATTAACAAGGTTGTGTCAAAAGAAGGAAGAGTATCTTGGCAAGACAAATGAACACAAACCCTACACTGCACGATAGTATTGTATATAAAATAAATGTGTTTAGTTACCATTGTGTGACATTATTTCTCCTCACCACACATACCTATGGAAAGTTAAAGGTTAATTCAAAAAGGTTTTTTAATTTTCATTTACTAAAAGTTAGATTGGGAAACACTTTCTTATGCACGCCGTAAATTTTGCGTACATTAATTACATATAATTCTTTTTGTAAAAATTTTATTACAACAATCAAAATAAAAGAAACAAAACTGGCCATGCGTTGCTAAAATACCACTCTTTGTGGATTAAGTGCAGCCCTAAACCTCGGTAATTTTCTAATTTCTATGCATCAACGTCGCATTAAAATTTCAGAATGGGTTAATAAACTTAGCTCCAAGTCTTTTACTGTTGAAAAGGTTTGTCTTAAAATATCAGTATGTAACAAAATGTCAAGAGATTATAATCAAAACATTTCTCCTTTTTAGTAGATACGCCATTCTTTGGTTTAGTGCCATTTTTTTTGTCAGTGAAAAAAAGACTTTAAATTCTTGATTTTTTAATTTTATCTACTAAACATTCGTACTTGGTAAAAAGTAGTTTTAATTTGTCATTTTTCACGTTCATGTCTTTATGTGAAGCTCAATTATTGTTTCACAACTGCGGTGAAATACGGCAGTTTTCAACAAATAAGGTTGTTTTCTGTATTTTCCACTCTATGTCGCAATCAGCCACTACTACTTGGATTATAGCGATATTGTTGCACATTAGCTCATGCTATAACAAATGACATGCGTCATTGTTATTTGTTACATTTCGTAGCGTGTTGCTTTACTTACAAGGTGCGTAAGTGCCCCATGTCACACGTTGCACAGAAGTTACTCGCTGTAAACATGCCATTAGAGTAGGACAAAACTGCAGCACAAATTTACACACATAAGAAATACACGGGCAAATCCTTTTTATACCCATAAGGAATGCACAGCCAAATCCTTTCACGTAATTACCATATTTTTATTTTTAATTAACCTTATTGCAAACGTTTTTTCCCTCCCACTACAAATACACAGATAAATACTTCCACAATATTAGCAGATGTATATTTAAACAGGACATTTTACAATATTAGCACATATTTGTATATTTTACCCTTTAACTTTTTCCACGTTAGCAAATATTTTCATATATTCTAGTATGCAATTAACTGCTTCTTGGTTCTCTATCTTACAATCACGTAACTGTTAATTAATGCTATATACAATATTTGCACATATATACTTTGCACACAGGCAAATATTTAGTCATTTTAGCACGCAAACTTTTTAATTAACCCTATTACAAATCCTTTTCATCCTGCTATAAGAAATAAACCGACAAATGCTACTATAATAGCAGTATTTTGCAACTCATGTTTTTAACCTATTCGCTCGACCCGTTTACCAATTCTTATATGGTTCGTCAGTTATAGGTTGAACCCACGAAATTTCAGACCGCCAAATATCTTGGAGGAGTTTTTCAAAAATAGGAATAATGATACCAGTTCAAGAGAGTGGTAAACCATCATGAGCGTTCTGAGCACTTCACGTTTTGCTTTCGAATTTAAAGCCCAATTTAGTATTAAGAACCCACCAGCACTGTGTACTTGAATTACTTCTTTCGCTATTGTTGCAGCCTCCTCTTCGGACTGAAAACTTTGTAGCCAGTCATTAACATAATGGTTGTTGCAAATTGCTGCAACAGCTTCTGGACTCTCGGCAGCAAATCGCTGAGCATTTTTGTTCTTTATTTAATTAGTCACACATGGAGAGTATGTAGCACCAAATGTTATGATGCTCATAACAAAGATTGTTGGTTCCACGTCTTGATTTCCTCGCCATAAGAATCTTTGGCTCTGTTGATCTTCCTTGCGAACAAGTGATACATCTCTTTTATATCGCCTTCAAGAGCTACCGGCTTCTCTCGGAATCGGTACAAGATGTTAATTAACGAGCATAATAAATCTGGTCCCTTCAATAATACTGAATTTAGTGAAATGTCGTTTACGGTCGCTGCTCCATCCCACACTATTCTTACCTTTCCAGGTTTATTAGGGTTAGTAACAGCGAATATTGGAAGGTGCCATGTTCTTGGGGATGTGACACATGCCTCATCAAGGGTTATCCTTTTGTGAGATGCTCGTGTATTTGCAATTTGATTTTAACTGCAAAATCTGAATTTTTAGCCATCTTCTTTTCTAAGCATTGCATTCTCTCTTTCGCCATTTCATAACTGTCAGAAAATCTTACTTCATCATAACGTCACAACATACCAGTCTCGTATCCATCGTATTTTCAACCTTTTGTGTCGTTCGTTCAAGTTTAACTTCTACTCTACTATCACCCTTTGATTCAAGTGCAATTTCCGGAGGTTTTACACTTAAAGCGTCAACACAAAAGAACTCTTTTACAATTGCATAAAGATTTTCGTCCGGATTACATGCACAAATGTGGTAATGGTAGTACGAAGAATGTGCTTCCGTAATTTTGTTCTTTCCAACTAATGTCCAACCTAATTTCGTTTTTGTCGCCTTTGGTTCCCTCCATTTTCCGTCTTTAATATCAAGCGGTAACCCTAGTTCCACATGTTCAATATCTATGAGTAAGCGCGTCGTGCATCTATGTAACTGCTTATAGGCAAAATTCGCAAATGACTGAATTGTGTTTGTTCTGGATCAAAAACGAGCGATTGACTTATGAGATTAAGAGCTGTAACCGTACGCACGTTCGAATTGCGGTATTTGGTTGAATTTTCCCTAACTCCAGATATTTGCATAGATATACGGCGGCTATTTGTCTCATCCCTTGATGTGTTTCCAATCCACTTTAAATGTAGTGGATCAATGGGTCCCTCAAGTTGTAATTCCTTAGCGACCTCTTAGTCAAGAAGAGTTCCGGATGACCGTTTATCTAAAAATGCAAAGGTTTGAATGCTCATCGAAGGTCCATATAAAACAACAGGCAATATTCTAAATAACAGCTGTGATGGCGGCAATGAGTGTACGGAAACAATATTTGAAGACATGTTGTTTGTACCCTCACTTAGGCGGCTCCGTGGCGTAGTGGTATGTGTGTGACTACTACGCCCAAGGTCCCGGGTTCGAATCCCGACACGGTCCGCTTGAAAAATGTTAGGCGAGCATTTTTCGCAAAAATACACCCTCGTTCGGATGAGAGGTAAAATGGAGGTCCCGTGTGTGAGTGTTGTCACGCACGTTAAAGATCCCTACCTTGCTTGGAACAGCAAGGATTCGGCAAAATTCAAAATTTTCCAGGTAAAAAAAACTCGCTTCCTGGCCAATGTAGTACCTTCGGGTGGAGCATTGGAAAATCACATGTAATGTACCCTCACTTGCTAGTTCAGGGACTGAGTACTTTGCGAGATCATGTAGAAGGTAATGATGTTTAAATGTACAAACATTTACCCCACAGTTTTCAACGGTTTTGAATTGACGCTCAGTGTATTTTAAAATAATATAAATACCAATTTAACACATCACTCAATAAGTCCGTAAGATAACTAAGAAAAACACATTTTTTTGGCGAAATTCGATTTTATTCATCAACATACATTCCTACAAGAGTGATACAATCAGTCCAACGCCGTTCTAGCATTTCGATACCTTTTTTGTAAAACAATTCGTCTTTGACCTCAAAATAAGCTTCAGTTTCAGCGATCACCTCTTCATCCGAGCCAAATTTTTTTCCGGCGAGCATTTTTTTCAGGTCTGCGAACAGGTAGTAGTCGCTGTGGTCCAAATCTGGAGAATACGGTGGGTGCGGAAGCAATTCGAAGCCCAATTGGTGCAATTTGGCCATCGTTGCGATCGACTTGTGACACGGTACATTGTCTTGGTGAAAGAGAATTTTTTTCTTCTTCATGTGTGGCCGTTTTTTGGCAATTTCTTCCTTCAAACGCACTAATAATGCCATGTAGTATTCGCTGTTGATTCTTCTTCCTTTCTCAAGATAGTCGATGTACAAAATTCCGTGTGCATCCCAAAATACAGACGCCAAAACCTTACCAGCCGACTTTTGCGGTTTTGGTCGCTTTGGACGTGGTTCTCCGGCTGCAGTCCACTCAGCTGACTGCCGATTAGACTCTGGAGTGTGGTGGTGGATCCATGTTTTATCCATTGTCACATACCGACGCAAAAGTCCTTTTATTCCGGTTGAACAGCTCCAAACAGCTCTCAGAATCATCGACACGTTGTTGTTTTGGTCCACTGTGAGCAAACGCGGCACCCACTTTGAGAACAGCTTTCTCATGGACAAATGTTCATGCAAAATAGTGTGCACACTGCCTTCTGATATCTTCAAGGTGTCAGCTATCTCACGCAATTTTACTTTTCTGTTTTCCAAAACGATTCGGTGGACTTTTTTGATGTTTTCCGGTGTAACCACCTCAATTGGCCTTCCAGAGCGTTCAGCATCGTCAGTGTCTGTACGGCCACGTTTAAAATCAGCAAACCACTTCTACACCGTTTGCCTCGATGGAGCAGAGCCCGGATAACACTTATCAAGCCATGCTTTGGCTGCGATGGTATTTTTACCCATCAAAAAGCAATGATAAATCAACACGCGAAATTGCTTGGAATTCATTTTTTTGAAAAACTCAAAAGTATCGTCACTTGAACCTCTGTAACTTGTAAACTAATCGTCGGATTGTCATGAAATTTTGACAGATATCTTTTTAAGGTTAGTACTTCCTACAA
Source organism: Platerodrilus igneus (assembly GCA_036346225.1). NCBI lineage: Eukaryota > Metazoa > Arthropoda > Insecta > Coleoptera > Lycidae > Platerodrilus > Platerodrilus igneus. The sequence goes on along the minus strand of JARFIW010000165.1, from coordinate 2,315,566 downwards.
ATCATATGGATTATTACATAGCAACGCCATCTATGTATCATCCTACGGACTTATTGAGTGATGTAGTATAAAACAGTAAACAATGATCACTAAAGTAAAAAATGCATCTTTTTGTAAATAAAATGTACAATCAAATCAAATAATAAAGCTGAATGCTAGTGGCCTTGTTTTTTGTACACGCAGGGCTCTCGAAGGAGGTCCTAAGTAGGCGTATCTGCGAATTCTATCATGTCTTAAAAGATAACGTAAGATCGTTTATCACAAGGTAATTAAATACTGGTTTATAATAGTGCAACTAAACTCCACCGACTGACTGCAAAATCGTGTTTAATAGTTTTGATGAAAGAGCTGCCCTCTATCGTAAAATGTGCGTCTACAGAATGATATTCCCCAGTCTTAAGTCTTAGCATACATGATGCTTATACTAATAAAAATAAATGTCGGATTAATTACGGAAACAATGTATCTAAAATTTAGACAATTTAAATAATTGTACAATTCATTTTTAGTAATTAGTTCGCTTGATAAGTTCAAGTAAACGATCTGATCGATAGCTAAATAGTGGAGAGTAACATGTTTTGTGGAATTTGTTTTTTACTAACAGATAATGCAAAATTAAAATAAAATACTCTTACGACATAATAGTACACCATAGAAAATGATTGAAAAATGCGTTTTGAATAGACAGACAAGTTTATGTAATTATTGTACCTCACGTTTAGGGTTTCTCCCCTAAATACTGTCCATAGTGTGATTTTTGTGACACCAAAAGATTTGCAATTACACGGCCATATAATAAAGAACATCTGTGGTATGCCGTCACATACTAACGAACGCCCATTTGTGTGCTTTATATGTGCTTATTCTGCATCTTTTAAATATAAGTTGATAATTCATATGCGCTCCCATACAAACGAACGTCCATTCACATGCAATTTATGTAATTATTCTGCATCTTTTATAGGGAACTTGAAAAGACATATGTGCTCCCATATAAACGAACGTCTATTCGCATGCAATTTATGTAATTATGCAGGATCCATTAAAAGTAACTTGAAAATTCATATGCGGTCCCATACAAACGAACGTCCATACGCATGCAATTTATGCAATTATTCTGCAGCTTTGAACGGGAACCTAAAAGGCATATGCGGTCCCATACAAATGAACGTCCATTCGCATGCAATTTATGTAATTATGCTGCATCTATTAAAAGTAACTTGAAAATCCATATGCTGTTCCATACTATCGAACGTCCATTCGTATGCAGTTTGTGTAATTATTCTACAATTCATAAAAGTTTCTTGAGAAAACATATGAGGTCTCATACAAACGAACGCCCATTCGCATGCGATTTATGTAATTATTCTGCGTATTTTAAAGAGAACTTGAAAAAGCATAAGAGGTCTCATACTATTGAACGTCCATTCGTATGCGGTTTATGTAATTATTCTGCATCTTTTAAAGGGAACCTGAAAACGCATATGTGGTCTCATACTAATGAACGTCCTTCCAATCGTATGCAGTTTGTATAATTATTCTACAAATCATAAAAGTTCCTTGAAAAGACACATGCGGTCCCCATACTAACGAACCTTTATTTGAATGTGATTTTGCCGCATTGCAGAAATGTCATTTACAGAAGCATATGTATTCGCATAGTGACTAACATACATTGAAATGCAACATATATAATCATTTTACATTCTACAAAGGTGTCTTGAATGTTCATATAGTCTCACATACTAACGAAAGTCCATTTGCTAGCTCTTTACGTTGGTATTGTGTACAACAAAATTAAAAACCCGTATGTGGCTCCATAGTAGCGAGCGTTCATTTGGTGTAGTATGTGTGATTATGCATAAGAAAATTTTATAAAAACATCTGTGGTTATATACTGACAAGTTTCAATTTTACATAAAATTTATGTACCACAAATTGGGTAATCTATATAAATTCTTAAATGCTGTAATCGTTTATATCTCCTTACATACAAACAAATGTCCAGTTCTATGTTTTTTACGTAATTGTGGATCATCACAAAAAGATCGTTTAGAAATAGACATGTAATTTGTCTGATTTTTCCTTATCACAAGGGGACAATTTAGATAGACATGCCATTACATACTAAAGAACAATTAGTTTGTTTTTGTGTAGCTATAGTGCATTACAAAAAATTTATTTGTAGAAACATACAATCATATTCTCATCATCATTAGGTCTTCAGTCCTGGAACTAGTTAGACGCGTACCCTCATTGCTTCCTATTCTGAACTAACCTACACATTTCCCTGAAATTTGCAGTCTGTATCTATCACTATCTAATCTAGGTCTACATCTGCCTCCTTTTTCCTATCTCTGCTTGTAATATATCCCATACTCAGTGGTGGCTTGTGGTGATTTTATTTGAGGGGCTCTAACTGCTTATGGCATGAATATAATACAAGATAACATAAGCAACACTCACCTTCAGTGGTTTGGTGTATTCAACCTAGTCACTCACACATACCATTAATTTTTGTATACTTGTTTATAGGTTTATGTACAAAAAGTCACACACTGTACTCTAAATGTCACGTAATAATAATTTTACTGCTTGTATACGAAATCAAGCCTTCTGTCTTTCTGAGCAATAAAATAGTCTATAACTTTTTCGTCAAAATTGTTGATGTTATGTATTAAGTTTTTGTTGACTGACATCATTGCTAACGCATTAAGACGCTCTTCGGTCATTGTGTTCCTTAGATAAGTTTTAATCCTATTAAGAGTTGAAAAACATCGTTCAGATTGTTACGTGCCGAAATCGGTCTTAGACATTCATATAGTTTTGATATGCGGGAGTTTCGCGCCATAAATTTAAAAGACTTGGTGCGCGTATTTCCGTCACTTCAGAAGTGCGTTACGCGAGACTTCACGTCGACGCGTGTGGACCAAGGAGAGTGGGAAATTTCCGGAAGACGCTTAGGGACTTGCCTCTGAAACGCCAAGAAGAGTGGTTAGTCTGGTATCGTATCGTATCTTTTCATTATGTAGATTCCTTTTGCCTTTTTTGATTATCGTTCCTCAACCCGTTCCTTATCGTTACCTCTACATAGAACGAAAACGACCGAATTTGGACGCAACCTGGCCTAACAGCAGCCCACGACCCGAGAACCATCATGAAATAATCCTGAAGAAAGCCACGAGCGACCATCATGAAGTAATTCCGAAGGAAGCTTCACCTATTCACGCAAGTACCCCCTAAGGGCGATGTAAAATTGGTATACTTCGTAAATTACGTGCCATAATTTGCATATTGTGTGACGTCATTGACAATTGGCGCGCTAATTTCCACATCATGTAATTTCGTGACCAACTGTCTTTTGTGTCGCATGTATCACGCCGACGGGACTATAATAATGACGCCTTCAACGTGTGTAGTTGTGAGATAAAGGTCTTTTCTTTTGCTTTTATACGTTATAATGTATTAATTAACAATATCTATAGCTTTTTCATTTAAAAAAAATATAATTATCTTTATTTTTTAATATCTATTGACTTATAAAAATTTAAAGTGGTACCTCTGAAATTCCTATATTGCCTATAATGACATGACAGCTGTTATCATAATTTGACGTAACCGCCATATTGACTATTGAAATTCATGGCTTATATTTTTATAACGTTTTGTTAATATAATTAATTCTCTATAACTTTAAAAGTAGTGCCCTTCTTAACTGAATTGTCTTAAATGTGTGATTGGTTTGTTTTTAAATGGAATCAAAAGTTTTTTATGAGTGGTTATTAGTAATATAACCTAACTTTCGAATTTCGCATGTAAGTACATTTAAATATGAATAAACATAAATAATTCATTAATTTATGTCTTATTCATTGTTCCTTATGAAAATTATCTATCTCATATTATATTAAACATAACTATTGCTTGTTTTTTGGACTTCTAAAAGTGTTGTTAAATCATGGATAACACTGTCTTGTTTTGATACCATTTTAAAAGTGTTTTCTAGTAATTTAGATATTTAGTTATGATTTACAAATTACTTTTAAAGGAAACTTTGTGTTTAAAAACATTTACCGTAATTAACTGAGCTTTTAGTATATGTCCTAAAACGTTGGAGTAACGTAATTTTGTTACATTCCTTCTCTTGAACACTGTCTTGCTCTGATACCATTTAAATAACATATATAATGTATCTTTCTATAATTTTGAGTGTCTTTTTATAACCTAAATAATCAATTGTAAATTACAATTACCTACATAAACAAAAATTCCTTCTCCAAATATAGATTTTCTAATCAATTGAGATTTGGTATGTCTTTTAAAGAGTTATATTAACCTAACCTTGATGTATTTCTTTCATTAAACATTATCTTGCCCTCTTACCATTTTAAAAATGTTCTTAGTAATTTAAATACTTGTAACCTACAAATGCCTTTTTAAAGAAGATTTTGCTTTCAAATAAATTTAACGTAGCCAATTGAAGTTTGGTATACCCTTTTATTTAGTGAAATATTTTAGTATCTTAAATTTCGTATCTTTTGTTGTCTCAAATATTTTCTCAAAATAAATATTACTCATCTTAGGTCTTTAGAATTGATTTACGAAATTGAATGTAGAAATATCAAACCCGCATCTACGCAAAATGATAGACGATTGCAACTTAAAGCTATACTAGCGCAGGAAGTTAAAGAGCAACCTATTTCGAAAATAATCGTTTCTGATTTACCTCAAAATATGTCGGAAATCAAACAATCCCTTGAAGATATAACTAATATAATAAATAAAATTGATCCCGGCCCAACTGAAATCGAATTAAACCGTGTTGTTTCCCGCATAATTCAACTTAAGCAGAGAATAGACTTGTTGTGTTTATTTGACAATGAACAAGCGAACCAAGCTAAACAAACTTTCTTATCGGATATTTTGTTACTTGAAGGAATAGTTCTTGATAGACTCAATCCAAATGCAGATACAGATATATCTTTACCTTTATCAAATCTCGCAATTTCTCAAGCTCCACCATTGGGAAAATCTATACCTGTCTATAAATTTTGACTCCCAAATTCCTTAATGTCTTTTCTTGACAGAATTAACGATTTCAGGATTTCACACAACTGTACGGACCAGGATTTATTTGTTTCAGCGGGGGAATTGTTCTCTGATTCCGCGTTGATCTGGTATCGTAAAATTAGAGCTCAGATTTCTACCTGAGAGGAATTACTTACGTGTTTAAAACGGGACTTCTTACCGCATGGTTATATTACCGACCTTTGGAATGAGATACGAAATCGAACCAAAGGACCTGACGAACACGTAATTTCCTTTATTACTCAATAGAAGCTTTATATAGTGGACTTGATAATAAACCTTCAGAATTTGAAATTATCGATCAGTTGCGTAGAAATTTAAATCCTTATTTTTCCGAACGTCTAGCGTTACAACACATTTCTTCTTTAGCTAAATTCAAAGATTTATGTCGTTCGCTACAAGAAGTAAAGTTGAGGGTGGATAAATACCGTCCTCCTCCAGAAAAACAATCTGGGCTTTTAGAACCCGATTTATCGTGTCAAGTTCAATCTTCTCATAAAGTATCTACTCTCAATATTCCTTCTACCTCAACAAATAACTCATTTACCTGTTGGAATTGCAAGAAGAGTGGACATAACTACAATGTTTGCACATACCCTAAAAATATATTTTATTATGGCTGTGGTCGCGCTAATATCTATAAATGTAACTGTACGAATTGTAATTCTAACATATCGGGAAACTCCTGTCGAGATATTCTTACCCAAGGCGTGAATATTTCAAGGAATCAAAATTGTCCTCAACACCAACCATTCAACGGACCCAGACGTCAATAAATTTAAAGCATAAAATTACCTCTAACGCTGTACCTTTATTAAATTTGTCTGACAATAATATCGCTACTTTGAATATACAAAATGCCTTGCCTTTATTAAAAGAATTATGTTATACTACCCCGTCAGAATGGTCTAATTGGCTACAAACCGTTAATTCCTTTTACCATAAAAAATCTGCTGCCTTACAACTTGTTAAAAAACCCTTCAATAATCGCCCACATTTACCCATCTCGATTGGTTCCTTAAATGTAATAACTTTACTGGACACAGGTTCCTCATGCTCCCTCATAAATAACGAAGGTCTACAACAATTATCTAAACAAAATATTAAAATTCAAATTGCTCCCGAAAAAACTTCCATAAATTTAACTGACGATAATCAAATATATGTAACGGGTTCCCTTAAATTAAAAATTCGAGTAGAATCACTTGAACGTGAAGTTTCATTTTTGATTGTACCTACATTAGCTTATCCATTCCTACTAGGTGTAGATTTTTGTAAACTTTTTAATTTGTCGCTTTATTTCCAAGATTTTTCTTGGCAAACTTCCCTTAAAACAAATTCCTGTGCATTTGCAGGAATATCTAACAAAATCGACTTCTACATAGAACGAAGACGACCGAATTTGGACGCAACCTGGCCTAACAGCAGTCCACGACCCGAGAACCATCATGAAATAATCCTGAAGGAAGCCACGAGCGACCATCATAAAGTAATTCCGAAGGAAGCTTTACCTATTCACGTAAGTACCCCCTAGGGGCGGTGTAAAATTGGTATACTTCGTAAATTACGTGCCATAATTTGCATATTGTGTGACGTCATTGACAATTGGCGCGCTAATTTCCACATCATGTAATATCGTTACCAACTGTCTTTTGTGTCGCATGTATCACGCCGACGGGACTATGATAAGATTCGGCAGTGAACATTGGGGTTGTGACTATAATTTTCAATAATTTTATTGTTTTGCTAAATGTTTCGTTTAACCCATTTTGGGTCAACCAGGAAAGCATGTTTAGGCCGCCTAAAATATTTTGAAAATCCGTTCTTGAGTACATCACTTCCAATTCAGTCCTCAATTTGTCTGGCTGTAACAATCGATTGGAAATGCGATGTTGGAAATTTTTTTGAGTAAGTATCAAAATTAGTTGCGTTTACTAAAAATACGGATTCTAAATGAGTTCGGTATGAGAGCCTGTCCTTCATCTGAACAACTATTGTATCACACACTTCTTTAGCAATTAAATTCCGATTTTCACGTTACTAATTTTTCTTCGTTTAGTATCATTACAGATTATATTTTCTTCTATCTCATCAGTTGAATTTCTAGCAGATGCTATTATCATTTCAAAATCTTCCATTTTTTTCTTCAGTGCAACACTGTCTGTATCTCTAGCTTAAAACTGATTAAATAATATGCCAACATGTGGAAAAATTTTATGAAATAAATTGAGAAAAAACACAAAATCAGGATCTTCCAGAATTCTACGCAAACCATATGCTTCCCTGCAGGTATTAGTTTTATTGCATTTTTCTTCTAATTCCTCAAAGCATTCGATTAGTTTTCTCTATTCTCATATACGACGTTCACAATACGAATATTATAATTCCAACGTGTGGCAGCAACAGTGGGAAATTTTCGCTTCACTATTTCTTTTACCACATCACACCTGTGAGTAGAATAAGAACATTTTTATATTTAAGTTTTATTTTTGACTGAACTCCACTAGCAGAACCACTCATAACATTTGTACCGTCATAAGTTTGAGCGATTAGTTTAGATGGCGAATTTAATATTAATTTATCTAATTCCTGCTCAATACACTCCTTTAAACCGTTATCTGTTTTATCTATTACTCGTAGAAATGTCCAAAATCTTTCATAAATATTTCCACTGTAGAAATATCTAACTATAATTAGCATTTGGCATTGATTTGAAATGTCAGTCGTCTCATCGCACTGAATTGCCAAAAATTCACTACCTTTAATTTGATCTTGAATTTCTTGACGACACACTGCAAGCATGCTTTCTAAAATCTCGTTTTGCATAGTTTTAGATGTACCTTTAAATACACTCGCTTTGTGTAAATGTTCTTTTAAAATTACATCCAATTCCGAAGTAAAATCAATTAATTCTCACAAAATTCCACGGTTTACGGAATCTTCTTTTTCATTATGTCCTCTCAATGCCAATTCCAACTTTCCACAAAATTTAATACAATTGATAATTTTTTTTAAAATGTATCTATTTTTAGTCACCTGTTCATTATGCTTCATAATGTTTTGCCTATATGCGGAATCTAACTGAACCGCAATGTTCACGGAACCTACCATAGCTAAATCCGTGCAAGACTATATGGTACTTGCTAATTGCATGTTTTTTTATTTTATCGTTTATATGCTTCAGATCTCTAAAGCATTTTTCCGACCATGTTTTGTCCATTCCGTCTTAATAAAATAAATGGCAAGGAAAACAAAATAGGCCATTCGATTGAGAGCATCCGGAAGTCCACTGACAGTTTTTATAAATTTCTTTTAAAAAGGCCTTGTGAAACTACGATTTCCAACCTTATCTACCTGTTTCAGATTTAAATCCGGTGTCGCACGGCCTAGGTTCTAAATTTTTACCTTTTCTGCTAATGGAATAGTTTTAAATTTAATTTCGACTATATTACGAATATTATTTTTAGTCATCTTGAATAATTCAAAATAATAATCAAAATTATACACTACGACTACACTCACAAAACAAGACGCGGTCTTTACTTTCAACGAAAACAAGTGAAATAATCTCTACGCTCACGCAAATTAGTACCGGACAACAACAAACACGCCTTGAAATACCAACAGATACTGCGGCTAAGGGTTCTAATGATGACAGCCCTGTTAAAGCTATCTGAAGCTGTTATTATTTGTGTTCGACAGAATTTGTCGTCGTTCGATTTACATTGAAGTCGCGCTCAATAAAATGGAGCCCTCTCTTACACCGATGTACTAAAGAGAATCTAGGAGTTCTGTTAATGTGAAAAGAGCACTGTCAAAATGTCTAGGAAAGGTATTTATTTATTATTGCTTAAATGTTTGATGTAAAATGAATATAGTGAGAAACGTAATTGTTTTAAATAAATTTAAAATATTAATATCAGTGTTACATTTGATCATTTGAACCACAAATCTTAAAACAATGATACGCATTTTGGTGTTAATTTTCATTAAAATGGTTAGATGTGGTTGCTTACGAAAGGACGATGGCGGAATATGTTTACTATTTATATCTGTTTACGGCATCATACATCATTGTAAACGTAGCATTTACAATTTTTTTACTGAGACCACTTAAAAATGCATGGCTGAAAGCAGTTATGCATTCGATCTCTAGTTTTGAGTAATCATTTTACGATGAATTAATTTATGCCGAAAAGTTTATTTACGGTACCTATTTCTTAAAATAACCTGCGGGCTCTAGCCTTTGAACCTCAATGGAGTAGCCGCGGCTGCCCATACTATTCCCCAAAAATGCATTAGAACGTATTCTGCCATTCTATTTCTTCTTGTTTCCCTACTATTTCTATGACCTACTTGTTATTCTTAAGAACACAATTTTTTTGCAATATTTCGCTTGAGAACACATCTGTGATACCATTTACATACAATTTGTGTTGGTTTTGTGTAGCACTAATGGTGTTCTATGGATTTTTACTGGTGTTATAAGGACTTCGTCGTTTGCTGTATGGAAGTAGATCAGAACTGCAAATTATAATTTTCACTATGATGCAACAGGAGAAAACATTAAAGAAAGATTAAAGTTGTAGGTTGGTAGTAATAATTAGTTATAATTATACGTCGTCTTAAAGGCAAAATATAAAAATTTTAAAAGATTTAGGAAGTAGTATAATGTTTATGTATTTATATTATAAGTAGTTCAATTGAAACGTACATGCAAAATAAATTTCGTTTTGTTTAATATTTATATACATGGTTAGATAAATTCATATATATTGTATAAGTCTTTTCCACAAATCTAAAAATTGTTTTCGGCTACCTTCTCCCACTGCCATCGTTCCAACAGTTCCAATACCCCCAAAGTATTCTGCAAACTAGTCTCTGATACTAGCAACAGTTCGAGAGTAATGATTTGTACCTGTTCGTCCAATATCGATTAACCCACTTGTTATAGGCATACAATTTACGGTATAATTTTAACTTCCCGGGTCGCCAATCATGCATGACTCTGGTTATAAAATACTGCGTCTACAAATTCGGCTGTATGGATTGCCCACACTAATGAAGCCCACAAGTTAACAAAGCAAGCCAGGAGTTTACCTGGTTTTTACTAAATTCAAGGCGGTTTTCTATCACTCGCGTCTGGTTCATCGGCTAGTGTATGAAAAACAAGAAAACTTATATTGTTTATAAGTTACTTATAGTATATATTTTAATAGTTATGGAGGCGAATTGGTGAAATATTAGAGACAACGAACGTGGCAGATTGACGGTGTGTACCATCAAAATCAAACCGACCAAGTGGAAAAACCAACATACTGTTGCGAGTTACTAGTAGGCAACCCATCAAACACACAAAACGCCGCAAACACTGTTTATTCTCAATGGACCGGAAAGCCTCTAGTAATTACTGGAGGATGAGTCATATCTTTAATTCAGGGTATATATAAGACCGCTTATGAAGATAAGAAGTTAATCTATACCAGAATGTCGAACATAAATTTATATCGTGTAAAGTTATATAGTTGAGCTTTTGGAAGTCCAAGAGTAAACATAAATGTTATATGATGTCTCTAATGTACATGCAGTTTGTAGTATACATAAATAGATAGAAGTGTAATAAATACTAGTTGTGTTAGTGTTATTAATGGACCTATGGTAAAGAAGTTAGTTTAACAAGATATTAGTGCTTGTAAATTAATTAGTGTGATAGTGCTTCATTGTTGATTGGACTGAAAACATCTATAAATAAGGCATATACTGTTAATTAGACTTGTGAACAGTGAGTAATAAAGACTCTTGTTATTACTTGTTTTAAATTAGAGAAACGCAGTAGCAGGAGCCCGTTTCACTGGTGTCAGGTGCGGGGTATATAATGATTAATTTAAAAAAAAGCACACAAGTCTAAAGACATTTAAGTAGTTTATATATGCCAGGTACAACAAGCCAAAGTAAGATGGACGCAGAAACTTTAATGAATTTCTTTAAGGATTTCTAATCCGGTATGGAAGAAAAGTTAAGCGAAAAGACTGCGAAAATGCAAGAGAAGTTTAGTGAAAATGCTGCGAAAATAGATGTAAAGCTTAGTGAAAATGCTGAGAAAATGGAGGAGAGGTCGGCTAAACTGGAAGTGACACTCAGTGAAAACTTAGTGAAGTCAGTTGAACTGGAATCGACCCTTAAAGAGTTTAAATACGGTATGGAAATGACACTTAGTAGAAATGCTGAGAAAATAGAAAAGTTAAGTGAAAATACAGCCACGTTAGAACAAAGATTAATGGAAAGCTCCATTGCATTGAAAGAAGATTTCACTGAACAGGTAAAGACAGTTGAGCAAAAGTTGGATAGTAAATTGGTAAAAATTGAAGAAGATGTGATGAGGCTGCAAGAACAAATGATTTTACTAACAACGCGGCCACTTGAATTAGCAAACCAAGTTGTAAATCAGAACATTCCAGAAATAAGAAGCATGGAAGGAAGCGAGTCAATATCGTCAAAATTTAAAGTGTAACCACCCACGTTCGATGGTAAGACACCTTGGCCCACATATTTAAAACAATTTGAAGCTGCGGCAATAGCCAACGGTTGGTGCAACAAAGAGAAGGCTATCTCCTTAATAGTGGACCTACGGGGGAAGCTCTTAACATCTTGCAAACGATTCCCGATCACTAGCAGAATGATTACGGTTTCTTAACATCGAAGCTTGAGATGAGATATGGAGACGCTCACCTTCAACAGGTCAACCATGCACAAGTTAAGAACCGTTCGCAAAAGACAAATGAAAGCCTGCAAGAATTCGAAGCTGACATTGCCAGATTAGTTAGATTGGCATATCCAACGGCACCAGATAGCTTTCTCGAACAACTGGCTGTTCAAGCATTTGTGGATGGCGTTAAAGGTGGCAAAATACAGCAAGCGCTAAGACTAACACGGCCAAAAATGTTAGATGACGCACTGGCTCATGCGCTTGAATTTGAAGCAGCTAAGCAGACATCACACAGGATGAGTCAGAAAGTTCGGTCTGCCTTAGAGGAACCTGATCAAACGCAGAACAGCATAGATAAAATAATCAACCGTGTGAATAAGCTTGAAAGACAACGACCGCGGAGATGGGGTCTGCGATGCTGGAACTGTGGTGAAGTTGGTCATATACAGAAACGCTGCACTCAACCAAAAAAACAACCGGTTGAGCAGCAGGAAAACTAAAGCAAGTCGACGTAAGGGGGCGAACGCCGACAGCACAACGTAGTGCCCCGGAGATTATCATCCGTGCTGCATCGTCGATGGGGAGTCTGGACAGCATATATATCGATGGTAGAATTAATGGTAGAATTGTCCAATTACTCGTGGATACAGGAGCGACAAGAACTATTTTGAGACCAGATTTGGTTGGTCGTGGAAAAGTGCTACCTGTATCGGTGTGTCTTCGAACGGCTAGTGGTGAGAAAATCTGTACTCACAGAGAGACTGCCGTTACGTTGGCAATTGGGGACAAACTAATTAATCATCGGGTGTTGGTAGCTGAAATTACAGAAGAAGTGATCTTAGGAACGAATCTCATGAGAGAATATGGGTTTCATGTTAACATGAAAGAAAATGTGCTACGGATAGATGATGATGAGATTCCATTTCAAGGGAAGAGTAACCAGACGATGCAAGTTTGAATGATTTGTGATATGAAAATACCCGAGAAGGCGGAAATGATAGTAATGGGACACCCGGATTGTACGCTCCGGGAAAGACAAGTATACATGTTGGAAGCAACTGAATCGGTAATGGGTCAGGATGGATTACTGATTGGAAGAATGATGGTAAAGTTTCGAAATATGATACCAGTAAGGGTGCTGAACATTAATCCGCATACTGTGACCCTGAAGAAAGACATGATTGAGGGAGGTTGCACTCCAGTATGCTATATTAAACGTTGTGTGGACGACACGAAAGATAAACCAGCCAACGGTTACTCACAGAAATTGCTGGATATGTTGATACCTTCGTGTCAAGAATTAAACGGGGACCAACTGGCAAAAGTAAAAGAACTGGTCGGACGATATCGAGGTATGTTTGCACTGAATGATAGTGAGAAAGAAAGGACAAATGTTGTGCAACATAAAATCAATACTGGAGATGCGCAACCCATAAGACAACACCCCAGGCGGCTTACTTTGGCAAAACGTAAGGAAGCCGAGCAAATTATCACCAACATGGAAAAACAAGGAGTGATTGAACCCTCGAATGGGCATCCCCGGTAATGCTTGTCAAGAAAAAGGACGGGTTGCCAAGGTTTTGTGTAGACTACCGGCGGCTTAACAATGTAACAAAGAAAGACAGCTATCCTTTGTCCATAATTGATGACACCTTGGATACTCTATCCGGATCTAAATGGTTTTCAACCTTGGACTTGAAAAGCGGATACTGGCAGGTAGACTTGGAGCCAAACGATAAAGAAAAGACTGCGTTTACAATTGGAACTGGATTATGGCAGTTCAGGGTCATGCCATTTGGATTATGCAATGCCCCTGCTACTTTTGAACGATTGATGGAGTCGATACTGCGTGGACTGTCTTGCAAGACTTGTCTGGTGTACCTAGACGACGTGGTAGTGTTAGGCCGGTCTTTTGAAGAACATCTTAATAACCTACAGGAGATATTCCAAAATATTACGCCGGGCAAACCTTACATTGAGCCCCAAGAAGTGCCACCTATTTGGAAAAGAGGTGAAATACCTAGGACATGTCGTTTCGGAGACCGAAATAAGAGCTGACCCTGACAAAATAAAAACGGTACAAGAGTGGCCTACACCAGCAGATATACACCAACTACTCAGTTTTCTAGGATTGTGCACATATTACCGACGTTCTATACTTGGGTTTGCGCACATTGCCAAACCGTTAACGAAATTAACCGAAGATGGACAAGAATATGATTGGAATGACGACTGCCACAGTGCATTTGAACAACTGAAACAACTACTAGTTACAGCACCAATTTTGAGTTATTCCCGGATGGAGGGGAAAATTGTGTTGGATGCCGATGCCAGTAACACAGCTATAGGAAGCGTTCTTTCTCAAGTGCAGGATGGACAAGAAAAAGTTATTGGGTATTTCAGCAATGTCTTGTCGCGGCCAGAAAAGAACTATTGTGTGACAAGAAGAGAGCTGTTGGCTGTTGTCAAATTCGTAGATCACTTTTATAAGTACTTATACGACGGTAAATTTCTGTTGAGAACAGACCATGCTGTACTGAAATGGTTACTGCAGTTTTGAAATTCTGAAAGGCAAGTGGCAAGGTGGATAGAGCGGCTGCAGGAAAATGATTTTGACACAGAACATCGTGTAGAAACTAGCCATCGAAATCCAGACGCTCTGTCAAGGAGACCTTGTCCGGTGGACTGCAATCATTGCTCCAAGATGGAAGAGAATAAAAAGTGTCATCCATAGAATGACGGTAACCGATGATACTTGGCAACCCGAAAGAATACGAGAAGACCAAGAGAATGACGCCGAATTGGGACGTATTATTGAGTGGAAACAACGACCAGCTTGGGAAAAAATTAGTATTTCAAGTAGGAGCCTGAAGGCATATTGGGCACAGTGGGACTCCTTGATGATTGAAAATAGAATCTTGAAACGACGCCTGGAATGTGAAGATGTTACTGAGAGACTTCAAGTGATGGTGCCGAGAAGCAGAGTGCCGAAAGTGTTGCAGCACTTGCATGACGATATTTCCGGAGGGCACTTTGGCGTGAAATGAACTCTCGAAAGAGTGAGAGAAAGATTCTGTTGGGTCAACTGCAAGGAAGATGTGAAAGAGTGGTGCCGGAAATGTGAGTTGTGTGCCTCTGCAAATGGCGCGGTCACAAAACGGAAAGCCCTAATGAGACAGTATAACGTGAGGAATTCTTTTGAGAGGGTAGCCATTGATATAGCTGGTCCGTTTCCTGAATCAGAGAAAGGGAATAAATACATCTTGGTTGCAATGGATTTTTTTACCAAATGGCCAGAGGAATATGGTATACCTAACCAAGAAGCCGAGATGGTTGCAGATGTACTAGTGAAGGAGTTGTTTTGTCGCTTTGGAGTTCCATTGGAATTACACTCCGATCAGGGTCGAAACTTTGAATCAGCGTTGTTTCAATACGTCTGCAAGCATCTTGGAATCCGGAAGACTAGAACCACACCACTTCATCCTCAATCGAATGGAATAGTTGAAAGAATGAACAGGACGTTAGGAAAGTACCTAGCCAAAGTTGTCTCTGAACATCAACGAGACTGGGACCAATATTCACATTTGTTCCTACTGGCGTACCGATCTTCGGTGCATGACAGCACAGGATACTCGCCCGCTTGCGTAATGCTAGGACGTGAACTGCGGCTACCATGTGATCTTCAGTTTGGATTTAAACCTGGAGAAAAGATCGCAGGTGACGATTACATTAGTAAGCTTCGTGAAAAATCAATTAGCATTCACGAAAACGTCTAAAAGAATATACAGGCAGCAAGCGATCAAATGAAATCACAATATGACACGAGAGCATAAGAAGGGGGTTATCAACCTGGAGATTTAGTGTGGTTGTACAATCCACAAAGAAAACGTGGATTGTCGCCAAAACTACAAAGACGATGGGAAGGCCCGTACGAAGTGTTAAAAAGAATTAATAATGTAGTGTACTGGATCAGAAGATCTTCCCGTGGTAAAAAGAAAGTGGTACACTTTGACTGTTTAACATTCTACGCTGGCAACAACCAGGAAGACTCGAATAATGAGAATGGTGTTTGACAAGTTATTAATCATGAGCCAAATGTAGCTTTATGGTGGTGTATTGTGGTTCCGCTAAGACGAGATTTGGCGTTGTTGTTGAAAAACGGCAAGATCTGTTTAGAGCACCAGAAGAGTATTCCCTTGCACATTGCGTAGCTCAAGATTTGGAAATGTCAAGGGAAATAGTTGTTGTTTTCAAGAAAAGGTTTGGATGTGTGGATGAATTAGTACAACAGCAGGCAACCGTAGGAAAAGCTTTGGTTCTTCATTCTTCATTATGTCTACTATCTAGTCACCAAAAATTCTTCATGGCAGAAACCTAGTTATGGACATTTATGGCAGGCTTTGCTGAATCTTAATGCTCAGATGATGGCAAATGGAGTAACAAGACTAGCGGTGCCCAAGCTAGGCTGTGGACTGGATCGCTTAGATTAGAGGATAGTCCGAAATATGCTAGAAATAGTTTTCCAGGGAACCAACGTCCAGGTCCTTGTTTGTTGTTATCAACCGGGTGCCTATCAAGACCAAGAAAAGAGTGTTGACTGTTACTTCCAACGACTTGGTGGATGCACCAGAGAAGATAGCTGCCGATACCGTCATCAGTCAACGAATTGGCGTCAAAATGTATTTACAGTTACGAGACGTAACGGTTTTAAAGAAGGGCAGTGTTGCGAGCTACTAGTAGGCAACCTATCAAACACACAAAACGCCGCAAGCACTGTTTATTTTCAATGGACCGGGAAGCTTCTAGTAATTACTGGAGGATGAGTCATATCTTTAATTCAGGGTATATATAAGACCGCTTATGAATATAAGAAGTTAGTCTATACCAGAATGTCGAACATAAATTTATATTGTTTAAAGTTATATAGTTGAGCTTTTGGAAGTCCAAGAGTATACAGTACTATCGGAATCAAACCTGTAAAAGTTGATAAATCCAATGAAAAAACTATTCTTAAATCATCATTTACCCGCATCAAATTTGCAACCAAAATACCAAAATATTCAATTAAAGACAGTGTGAGGATTAGTAAACACGGGAAAGCATTTACGAAAGGTTACACGCCAAACTGGTCAAATGAAATTTTTAAATTTAAAAAGGTAAACGTAACCAATCCCAACATATATATTAGAAGATCAAGATGAGAAAGAAATCAAAGGTGCATTTTATGAAATGGAGTTGCAAAAGGTTAAACATCCAGGAATTTACCTGATAGAAAAAGTCCTAAGAAAAAGTGCAAATAAAATCTTTGTAAAATGGTTAGGCCTTTCTAACGTACACAATAGCTGAATCGATAAAAATAATGCTTGCTAGAAGTTGTTATAATAATAATAGTTAATAAGGCTAACATTGTAAAATTAAATTATAATAAATAATACAGACAGAATCTTTCTATTGTTTTTTATTATTATTAAACCATTCTTTTAATAACAAGGTATTTTGTTTTGAACATTGCAAACTATTATTGCTGTGTCTATAACAATGGAAGTTACATAGTGAACGATTGTTGATTTTTAACTCCGAAAGCTTAGGACAACGTAGTGCAAGCATATCAGTTACAACGTTTTGCATTAGGTAGGTTTCATCCATTTCTTCTTTTCTAGACGCTTCACACATACTTCTTCACCGGGTCTGATAATTTGCTTCAAATAAAGCGCTATATATAATGACACCATTCCAGCCGTTGATGATTCATTTTGATGCCAAACAACACCTTCCAACAAGTTCAAAACCGCAATTGGTTTGCACACAAACTCGTTTTTCTTGTATTTAAATCCCTGAATATCAATTATATACATGTTTGTATATGTAGGTATGTAAATATGCAGTAAACTTCGACTAATTAAATTAATATTAGCACCAATCTCATTATATAGCAGATTACCACCATCTGCGTAATTTGCTAACCTACTTTTCAACCTATCACAAGAGTGAACGCATTTTGAATTGAAACCGGCCTATGTGTATTTGCAGAGTAGTCGCACTTTGAATTCAAACAGGTTTTAGCATATTTTGTATCTGACCTACTTTATAACTTCTCGCTTGAATTCAAAACAACTCCACATTTTTTTCTGCTCGCACCAACATTTTTTCAATGTAGCTTACGTGTGGACACGTTTTGAAGTCAAACCGGCCCTATGTGTATTTACAGCCTCTAAACAAAAGTAAAAAACATAAATCAGAATCCACTTTAATTAAATACAGCATTCTTTATACAATTGACTTGTATGTGATATTATGAATCTGACCCACTTTATAACTTCTCGCTAGAGAACATCTAATGCGAATTCAAAACAGCTCCACTTTTTTTTTGCATGCACCTACATTTTTCAACTTAGCATACGCGTGGACACGTTTTGAAGTCAAACCGGCCCATGTGTATTTGCAGCCTCTAAACAAAAGTAAAAAACATAAATCAGAATCCACTTTAATTAAATACAATTGATTTAGATGCGATATTTTGAATTTGACCTACTTTATAACGTCTCGCTAGAGAACTGAATTCAAAACAGCTCCACATTTATTCTGCACGCACTTACATTTTTAACGTAGCTTACATGTGTTTTGAACTCATACATGTGTTCCATTGAAAGTAATATAAGACCGGTCTGACTTCAAAACGTGTCCACACGTATGTTACATTGAAGGTAATATAAGGCCGGTCTGGCTTCAAAATGGTGCACGCATATGTTACATTGAAAAACATACGCGTGCATCGTTTTGAAGTCAGACCGGCCTTACTTACCTACTCCTGAACTACTAGTGCACTACTTTATGTAATTGAAAAAACATAGTCTTTCAATGATAATTATAAATGTCCTTAATACATATACGAGATATAAGCAAGACAATTTGTAACTAAATATTTAAACACTTACTGCAATATTTCTTATTCCTTCTATACAGACGATACGTTGACTGGCTAGATCCTTAACCAAGTTTCTAACAACTATACTACAATTAATTACAGCATTTCTTTCATTGCTGAATTTTCAACGGCACTAAAATCACCATCGCAGTTTATCGTTCATTTGCACCACACTTTCAATTAAAAAATACACACAAAACTCATTCAGTTTAACGCCTCACTGTTATTCAATACTTGTAGGTTACCATCGCACGTAATCTGACTCATACATGAAGCTTTTTGAAGATGCAAAATAATGCTCTTTGAAAAAGGAACTTATAACACCGGTACGTATTACAAACGTCCACACTTCTAAAAACTCCTTCGACTAACTATTGTTCGTTAAGCGTGATTTTATCCGTAGACTTTTCTGTGATTAAAAATCTTGTATGCTGCACTTTCAACTAAAAATATACAAAGCTCAAACCCGATATCGTAATTCAATACTTTAAAATGCTACTTCAAGTTTACCGACTTATACATAATGCTTGCTGAAGATGTAAAACAATGATACTTTGTAATTACTAATTAACAATAATCGTTACACTTCTAAAGGATCTGAGTAATTATCTTTTGCTCATTCGACATTTATTTTTCCCAGCTGTCTCTAAGCCCTCATACAAATTAATAATCACGAATGCTTGCATGTTAATTATAATGTGGTGAAAGCTAACATATCTTCTTTGAAGAGATAATGTTACTACTGAAATTACTATAAACTTTTTTTGCCGAGTTACCAAAATTGTGTTTTCGCTGGCGACTCAAGTTCTTTTTTTAAAACTTTGGCACCCTGTTTCTATTCTTAGTATCACCTTCTATTTACTGGAATTTTGGGATACCTTGTTGTGTGACGTTTCTATACTACCCCGTTTAGAATACCGCGTTATATTATAATCTATTTTTGTTCCTAGTAAATAATACTGGAAAAAAAATGGCTAGTACTTTTTGGAAATTAAACGTTGATCGCTTATACGAGTCCGAACTCAAATATAATGTTAGTTCTCGTGGGTTCGATGCAGAGTTATCTGTAAACCAACTTAGAAAAACTGTAAGGAAAATTTTAAAATCAGAATCTTCCGAAAGTACAGACCCAATTATATCTGAGCTCGATTTTCAAATAGATTACGACGCAGTGACTGAAGGTTTAGCTAAGTGACCGCTAAATGCAAAAATTTTGAAGGAAATTTTTCTACAATCGACGGTAAACGAATTATTTCATTCGCGGTACATCTGGAAGGTAGAATTAACCGATTGAATGTTGCTTTTGACGCGGAAAAGTACAAACAACTACAGTTGTTGGTAACTATTATTGAGTTACGCAATAATTATGACAAATTATACGATCAGTTTTATCATTCAACAAGTCTGCCCGTACCCATTGCTTGTACTACTCCTTCTATCCTTTCGACCGCAGTAGAGAAACACCCTCCTGCTACAGAACCTTCTAACGTGTTACCTATAGCAATGCTTACTCCTAATTCTAACTCTATTTCAAGTTATGGTCAGCTAGTGTGTGACTGGGATTTGAAATTTTCCGGTGATGGTCAGATGCCTTTGGACGCATTCTAGTTACGCGTTGACAAATTATGTCTAGCGGACAATGTTTCTCCTTCTAAGTTATGTGCTTCTGCGTCACATTTAATATCTGACAACGCTCTAATCCTATATAGGGCTTATAAAAATTCGATAACCAAGTAGTCCGATGTTGTTCAGTTGCTACGCGAAGAATTTCAACCTGCTAACTATGACGAGACACTTTTAGACGAAGTCAAACACACATACGTAGAACCAAATGTTACTTGCAAGTCTGCTACGTTTAAGAAAAGTACTTTTACTTCGCATGATCGAACGGTTAAAATTCGTCCTACGCATACGAGTAGAACAAATACTTCTTCTGCAATTTCTAATGTTCCTATTCCTATGCTTACTTCTACTCGTCAGGTTATCTGCTTTAATTGCGACAAACCTGATCATGTTTCAACACGTTGTACTCGTCCTCAAGTACTTCATTGCTATGGTTGCGGACATAAGGGAGTTACTTGACTCATTCGTTCGAACTGTCATTCTACTGCTAATAAGAACCAAATTTTTTCTGTTTCTAGTTCTACGTCCTCTTCTGTGCCTCCTTCACGAGTTGAGCCCATACTTCAAATTACTGACTTACAGGTAGCAACTCAAGAGTTTGTTCCTGCTTTCTTAAACGATTCTACCAAAGAAATTTCTGTCGTGCCTGTAATAACAGATGTAGCTGAAGTGACAATAACTTCCAATACTGATAGAGAAGGTCCTGTTGTAGTTAGTGAATCCGTATCTATGATGCCTGCTACTGTTGTTGTCAAAGTTTTACCCGATCATGTTTCTTTATCTGCTGTTGTCGAGGAATCAGTTCCTATTGTGGCTGAAGTTTTGCCTGCTTCTATTTTTTTATTTGACTTTGATGAAATTCTATTTGATTCTGCTTCTTTATTAAATGTGGATGAAATTCTATCTGATTGTGACGTAGCTGAAGTGTTATCTGATTCTGTTCCTTTTCCTAAGGTTGATACTCTGACAGTCAATGCTGTTCCGTTTTCTATCATTGACTCTCCTATAAACGGTACTAAAACCAAAATGGTTCTTCCCATGACGCCCACTGAGTTTCCTAAACCACCACTACCTCCACTCTTACCACCACTTACTCAACCTCGTGCTACAACTACTACAACCCCTGTTTTGCGGAAAACCGTCCAACTAATACTACTCCTTGCTCCGGTATCTCAACTAATGAAACCGGTTAACAAAAGAAATAAGAGGAAAAAAATGTTCTATATTGATTCCGAATCGGAATATGTAGATCGGCAACACCCTAATGTTCTTGATATTGCTTCATTTTCCTTCTGGCGACGCAAATGTCTTAAGCCCCATTACTAGTTCCCTACGTCCCCAATTTCTATGCTGACTCCGCCCTTACTTAAGACTTTATTTTTGGACTATACGATTTCTTGTTTTAATAACTTTACTGTTTTGATTGGTTTTATTTCTCTTCTTTTGTTTTTACTCCTCGTACTTACTTCTAGTTTTATTTTTAGGTTAGTTTTTTTATTTTTAGTTTTACTTCTCCATTCCTTTTGGTCCAGTGTTCTTTCCCGATCCTTCTGCTGGTTTTCTTACTGCTAGTTCTTTTACGAACTTGTTAAATTTTTTCGATCTGTTTGCTGTGGTAGATGCTTTCTAGATCTTTTTTCTTTTCTTCGGAAACCACGACTTAGTCGACTTTTAGGCCTAGTTAGCTATTCTTTTCTTCGGTTGTTCGTTTAATACGATTCTTTGTTACCGCAGCTTGAAGTATCTCAACTTTTCTATCCAGCATTCTCATTGTTCCCTTGCATACTTTAAGGCTTAACATTTATTGTCTCATATTGGCTTGTACTGTAGGTTTTCCTCCTTGCTCCTTTTCTTACTTTTAGTTTTTTTCGCGAGAAACCTATTTCTTTTTTTTGAGTTTTGTAAGCCTTTTTATATTTTACCTTATTAGTGTGTATTAGTTTGTTTTGTAAGATTTTTTATTTTTCTATTAATGTGTACTGTTTCTTCAAGCCGGATAAAAATTCTTTTGTTGGTTTTTAATTTATTCCTGTAGTTTTTTTGACAAATTTTTGTTTGCTTTGTTTTATTAATATACCGCTCCGTTGCTTCTGCTTCCTACCCCGAGCGTTTAATTTTGCTAGGAGGGAATTTGATACGTTCAAAACCCTGCAAACAATTTTTTCTGCGTTTATTTTTAAAACGCCCGAAAATTCCTCAACAAGCTCGATTTCACGCCATTTAAATTAAGGTTATTTCATAAAATCTCTCAAGTAATTACTTTATACAAAAGTTTGCCTTATAAAATCAAACAGCTGCTTAGGAAACATTACGATACAAAGTAGTTGCAATATTTCCTAGCACCTGCAATGATTACATTTTAATTAAAAGCTGCATGTAAATACGCAGCTTTCTTCTAAAAGATAAGACCACTTATCACCTGCCTACATCTGCTTACAATGGACTTGTTATCTGGTATTCTGCAGCTGTTAAGATGTTACAAAGTAATAAGATTGTTTTCCTTTGTCTAAAAATTCTTTGATAGTTGCGTTATCTGCTTGTCGGCAAGCTGTTACAGTTTGTATTTCGGCAGCTGTTGTCTGGAAATTCTGCACACATGATTCTTCCGCGATAGCTTTAAAAACCAAATACCCTACCACCATACATGATTCTGGCCTTATAGAATAAAGACCGTGCTTCGAAAGAAAAGATTGAATACAACATCCTCTTACCGAAGATACATGTTGTAAAGTCGCGCTACTAAAAGTGCTTTCTTAGTATAAGTGAAGTTGGTGGTTCCAGCATGCAGCCAATAAAGAAATGCAGTCGCATTTTTCCATCCACAACATGATACGAAGCCAAATAGTTCAAGGTACAGTTTTCTATTTTCGCAATTCTTTTATGCTGCTGTGGAGTATAGACATTTTATTTGCGGCTACTCATGATTATCTAATAAATTACCAACACCACGTTACCAAACACATTTACAATGCACGAGCGACGATGTAATAATTCTTCTTTAAATTAAAAACTAATTAATCAATGTTTATGTTAGAATCCGTGTTTACTGTTTTTTTGTCTTTTAACGTAAACCACTTACTTATAAATTTAAAACTGGTTAATATTTGATTAATTTAAGTTAGGGTGTCTAATTTTAATGTAATACTATTTCTTGAGGAGGTGCACTTTATAAAGCGCAGCATGTATAGATAACTTATGTATATCTCTTTTCCTGAAGTACTGTATAGTTTATGTTTTATTTTCTTTTATATGTATTTAAGGTAAATTATTGTAAGTATTTAGATTATAAGATGTTATATATATTTTGCTTACCCATTTTTATATGCTTATGTTATGATGCTTTGTTTACTAGCACGTAACAAACGATTACCCAACTTATATGTTTCATTGTTTTGTAAATAGTCTTTCAAGATTCGATGTTAACAATATAGTTTTACAGAGGTTTTCAATGTGTTCTTTCTATTTCACCCACGCCCCTCTCCGACGTTTTTGAACTAGCCCGAATTCTACTATTCTATCCCCGTTTTGTTGTGGTATTCGGTATAAACGATTTCTTTACATACTCTTACTGTTTTCTTTCGTGTTTGCGCGGAATACTGTAACAACTTTACCGCATGTAGTAGTACACTGAGGAAAAAATGCTTCATTCAACAAAAATTTATTTGGTCCAAATAAATTGCAGTGTCACATAGCCACAAGGAAATATTATTTTCCCCACAAACAAATATTTTTGTTAAAAGTATACATATTATTTAAAGCAAAGAAATAAGAATTCACTCAACAAACACATTTTATTGATTTGATTATGTCGTTTCTTATTTCAACATACTTGTTTATTCTAGCCAATTTAGGTATTTGTGAAATCGACAAAACAGTTTTGTTGAATTAAATTAATTTAATTTTTAAAATAACCAAACATTTTTATTAATTGAAGTATTTGCATACTTCATTTTAAGATAGCACCTAAATACAAATAATACAGTTAATTTTGTTAACTCAAAATTGAGTTGACATTTGGTTTTGTCAAATGAAACATTCAGTTTTTAAGAGCTCCTTTAGGGAAGATAAACCAGCTTCCTCCAACAAATGGTCAAATTCAATTTCCATCTAAAACAATTGTATTAACTGACCAAATAATTGTCTAATTATAGTAACTGTAAATTTCATACTTACCTTGAAACGAAAATATTAATGTAAACGCATTGTTATATCTGTTCAACTATATAATAATATCTACTATAAATATAGTATGATGTAATTAAATTTTGTAGTATGCAGTATGAAGAATAATTTATTTGAGTTGTACACGCTGAAGATCGAAGGACGACATTTACGTGATCAATGGCGGTCGGGCGGTTGTTCACTATAATGGCAAACGAATAGGGGTTTTTTGGATAGTTAACATTTCTTTAAATAAAAATGGTTTATGGGTTAAGTAGAAAATGTTTTTGTTATCAAGAAAGATTTCAAATAAGTCTATTACTTACTGTAAAAAGTTCTTATATTTGATTCAATTATGAAAATGTTTAATTAAAATATTTTTGTCTCAGCATAACAAAATATTATTGACAAAATATATTTGGTTACCTCAAGTAAATCGTTTTTACCGAGTAGGCTTTAATATGTTGCGTGACAAAATAGAACATGCTATTCAGGGTTTAAGAAGAAATTTATCGAGATCTGAGCTCGAAGAAAATTTATTTTTAGCCTATCAAGCTGCACACACTAAAATGTTAAAACATAATCATAAAACAAATAGATCCACGACATAAAACGCAAACATTTAATTTGATCACTTAGGGGCAAGAAATGAAAGAAGCGTCAATAAAACAATTTCTATATATATATATATATATATATATATATATATATATATTGCTGTGAAATGCTCCTTTGAATGCGGGAACTGGCTCCTTTCAACAAAAAAAATTCTAGTCCCACCGATTGGGCGTCATAAACTGCTGTGATCCTCTTTTCGCCTCGGCTGCTCACCTAATTTTATAAACCTCCTCATTCATAAAATTAAACAACGCATTCCTACCACAAACATCAACGTTAACTCTATTTACATCAATATTCACAATACATTAAAATTTTCAAATTAAATTTCAGCATAAAATTCAGTTTTAAAAAGAATTTCAAGATTAATTTTATTATCATTTTAATGTGCATCCAGAATTAAAGTCCTTGTTGGATGCCTACTAATTAATATAACAATATATGCAGAGTAAAAGGAGCATCTACCACCCTTTACGTTAATTAACCAGGTTCGTCTAATTGAGCTCAAAGACATACCTAAAATTTCATCATAATCCAGAACATCAATACTAAATACCCCTTTCTACTTAAACAAGCAAATTTCATCTTAACATTAAAATTTTATGGTTAGTACAATTTCACTAATTTCCATTTAAAGTAAATCAATTATAAAGTAATTCAACACACACAAAAATGTCAAACAAAATAGTATAATTTACCTGAAGGTCACTGTCCTCGTAGCTTCAATGTACATCGTCCCTTTAGTTAATCACACCATTCCAACAGGATTATATTTACGGCTTCTAATTCTCAACGCTTTTAAAATTTTCTCCATCACCATTTATTTAAAGTTGTTTCTGGGCTTTTCCGGAACTCATCTGTGTATATCTGACTCTTGTTTCGTGGATCCAGACACGTATTTGAACCATTTAATTATTAACACCCCCGAAAAATAACAAAGAAATTCATACTTCTTTCACCAATATACGCCAAAACTGCCTACTTTTGTGTATACATTTGTCGTTGTAAATTTTGCTAATTGGTACAGTGATACTAAATTTTATTACCTTGTATCTAAGTGCACTGAAGTACATTCATGTTAGCACGTAAATAACAAACTATTTTGAATCACTAAAATATACGAGCAAAATTTTAAATTATTTTATCAAACTAAAATGCACTGTTTAACATCTTGAATCAAGTCGCGGATGTAAGAGCTTTTAACGCATCGAATAGTCAAAAGTCTAAGAGGCTAAGAGAGCTTGTTTATATTCACCTCCGTATATATAGCAAAAAGCCTGTCTGTCGGTCTGTTCCCCAAAACGGGTAATTCTAAAGAATTTCTCATTCTATGTTCCCAGTCCGTCGCTCGCGCATCGGTTTTTACGAATTTTGTACTCGCCCCATTTAAATCTCAGAAATTTCAACACGGCACGCAAAGTCTGGAAATAACTAATTGACTTTTATACCGAACTGTTATTTTACCTCTCATATTTGCATCCTATTTTCAACCAATTGTGACCCTCGTGACGTTGCTTAAATCACGCCTTTTACTATATGTGTCTTTGCTTGACGCATTTTCTCTTTCCTTTTCTAACCTGTTCGTATTGGTGCAAATTGATATTCTTTATTATCGATTATATTTTAGTCCATGTGGAGTGTGAAATAACCCACCTTTAGCATTTCTCGTAACTATTATGCGACGGTTTCTACAAGATTCTCTGAACCATTAATTATCTGCAAAATTTTCGCCGTACGTGATATTTAAACTACGCAGGTGTTCAAAATAATATTAATTCTCAGAGCTTTATTTTCTGGTATTATAATCTTGGGTTTCACACTTTTATGCTTATTATTAATAATGGTTTAATTAACTCCAATTAAAATTGACTTCTATCCTTTCATTTTTAGCGAATACAAGTTAACTATTAATTATTATGTGTACACTTTGTTTTACTACCGGTTACTTGAAATAGAGTTAATTAATATAAATTTTGTACGTAATTTCCATTTGTTTAGGAATAATTACATTACACGCAGAGCTTGTTAATACTGTTTCTTTTGATGTAAAGCGTCTTGTCCATGATTTAGATCTCTTATTTTTACTGAAACTAATAAATTTTTATGCTTCACGGTTTTAATAACGCGTATTATTTAATAAAATTCCTTATACACGGTGATTAAAATTATTTGATGTGATTATTTAATTTTCTACCCTGGTCTAAATATGAGTATTTTCCCCCTATTTGAATACAAATAATCCCACTTATTTGAATGCAAATATAAAGCATTTAGACAAAAAAAATTACAAAAAAATTGCCTATCACTCTCTACCCTTATCTATCTAACTTACCTACTTTGTCTCCAATCAAAAAAAATATTTACACCTACCTATATCCCTATCCTATTCCTAACTCTCACCTAATTTTATCAACTGAAATTATCGCTAACTTCATCCTATTTATCCATCTAATCCTATATACATCCTATATACCTATCCTATTCCTAACTTTTAACTAATCTTATATGAAATATCTATACTTAACCTATCTTATTTTCTTCCTACATTTACTCTTTATTCTCATCCTAAACCTATTTCTAATTATCTCCCATATTTATCCTATATCTAGCTTTATTTTCTATAAACACTTACTTCTACTCTTCTATCCACCTATTCTATCCCTTGTTCTATATCTATACTAAAGTTCACCTATCTCTATCCTTTGTTCATTAGGTTATTTAAATCTAACTCTCTTCTTGACCCTCCAAGTCTTTCTTCTAACCATCCTAATACTCTTCATCCCTATTTCTCCCCCTTCTATATCTATACTTATCCTCCCTATTATCTCACATACAATAAACTTATCCCTATTATCCTCACTCTTAAATATTGCTTTTTCTTCAGTCTCTACACATGTTTGTTTCTCATTTACTATTCTTTTTCTTTCTGCCGACAAACCAAACGATACTACTTTAAAATTATCAAATTTTTCCTCTACGGAAAATCCTCTGTACCTTCTAGAATTCTTATGTAATGGAATCCGCCAGAATGAATTCCTTAAATCTACTTTATTAAAAACAAACTTGCCACTTAACCTCATCAAAAATAATTCTGCCTTCACCTGCTCCAGATATGCTGCTTCTACCCCCACTACTTCTGCATGTTTTTGTATTAAAGCTTGAACCTCTACTCTCCTATCCTCTGGACATCTTATTGTGTTGATCTGTTTAACTTCATCATCCTCTACCTCTACTACATTAATACTAAACCCCGTGTCATCCTCTGTGACTTCATAACTGCCCTTCCATGGCACTACCCTATCATTAATACTTATTACCTTCGGTTCCATATCTATCAAAACCTTTAACTTCATCATACAGTCAACACCTAAAATGCTCTGAAACTTCAGTCCAGGTACAATTACAAACTCCTGTTCACAGCTTAAACCTCCTATATCTATCCTAAGCACCACAACACTATTTACTACAGCAAACTTCTTTTTATTTGGAGCTACTAAATGGCTACGCTTTATAGGCATAATTCTATCACAAACCTTATCCCTAATTTTGCTGACGAATTCCTTCGATATTAAACTCGCTTCTGCCCCTGTATCAAGTAATACTTCTACATTATTCTCAAAAATTTCTAAATTAATAATTGGCAAACATAATTTTTCCTCAGTTTCTGGCTCTACTTCCTCCTCAATTTTGAAAAATTCACGTGGATGTTCATATACATTTACACTGAAATCTAGTGGTCTGTCGCGTTCTAAAAATCCTGTCCAGGTCTGTTTTCCCTACTCGGTCCTGGTCTAGCCGTCACCTCAGCGTACGTCCTAGGCATTTCCACTCGTTCCGTGTCTGTATTAGCAGTCCCGCTCATGTCTGGTGAACTATTCATTCTGGTAGGTCCCGGTCTCTGTGCAGGTCCCCTTCCTAAACTATTACTTCTAACGTATGGTCGTCGCTGTTCCCAATTCTGTCGCTGGTATCCGTAATTATTCCCCCTTCTAGCATAGTTGTCCCGTCTATTGTCAAACCTAACTGTGTTGATCTGTCTTTCCCTGTTTTCCCGAGGTCGTCCACTACTTACGTCGTCGTACCTCTGCAGGTATTCCAAAACATTTCTCTGTCCACTATGTTCTGTAGTGCTACGTGCTGTCTTATGTCTACCTCGAAGTGTCGTGATAAATACTTAATAATTTGTCGGTCCGTCAGTGGTGGGTTCAGTTGCTTTGCTATGCTATACTTGCGTATAGCATATTGCTCCCTACTTCCTGAAAATTCTCCCTTAAATTTCCCTGTGATTAAGTCGTCTCGTACCTGATCTTGTCTGTGGTCACTCCAGTAGTGCTTTAAAAATTTGTTTTCAAAGTCCTGATACGTGTCTATGTCCTGTCCCTACTAAATTGTACCATGCTTCCGCGTTGTCTTTCAATAAAGCCTTTATCGTATTCAGTTTAGTCTGTTCGTCAAATAAATTTCCCACTAGATTTCTTACGCTATTAATAAAAATTTGTGGATTTACCCTGTTATCGCCATAAAACTTCATGTGTTGGTCCAATGATACTCCACCTGTATAAAATCTGGGACCATCCCCCGTTAAATTTGACATGTTGTATTTGATACCACTAACTTCGCGTTCTACCCTGCCTAACTGATCCCTACATGAGTCCGTCACTTCAGTCATTTTTACATTAATCTCTTCTTCACAGAACATGCGTACTTCGGACTTTAAATGTCCCATTTCCTGTCGAAGACCTGTAATATCACGCTCATTTTTTCAACCCTATTTTCAACTTCCCCATCTTTACGGTAAGACTATTTTAAATTCTGAAACTTCTTTATTCGTCTTGTCTATTTTCTCACTTAGGGTTTCCTAACTCCTGTTAATGTCTCATTCATTCGGTCAAATTTTCGATTTGAGACCTCTCTCGCTCTATTCGATTCATCGCTTAGCTGTTCTAATTTTCTATTGGATTCCTCCCTAGCTAATCGCATTTCCTCTAACATTCTCATCATTAACTCATTTCCTTGATCCCCTGATTCCGTCCTCGACTGATCTCTACTGCCTCCTGCTTCTTCCATTTTCGAATTTTTCTCACACAATGCACTATCGTCACTTCCAATTTCCACTCCTTGATTCCTTAACCACTCCTTTCTCTGCATACGTTCAAATCACTCACACACTCTAAAATACTCTTAAATTTCTACACACACAGAAACTCTCTCTCTCAGGTCGCCAGTTTCCTGGAATAGTTAAACACTATCTGGAATTCGAGCCCCACGTTGGGCGCCATATATGCTGTGAAATGCTCCTTTGAATGCGGGAACTGGCTCCTTTCAACAAAAAAAATTCTAGTCCCACCGATTGGGCGTCATAAACTGCTGTGATCCTCTTTTCGCCTCGGCTGCTCACCTAATTTTATAAACCTCCTCATTCATAAAATTAAACAACACATTCCTACCACAAACATCAACGTTAACTCTATTTACATCAATATTCACAATACATTAAAATTTTCAAATTAAATTTCAGCATAAAATTCAGTTTTAAAAAGAATTTCAAGATTAATTTTATTATCATTTTAATGTGCATCCAGAATTAAAGTCCTTGTTGGATGCCTACTAATTAATATAACAATATATGCAGAGTAAAAAGGGAGCATCTACCACCCCTTTACGTTAATTAACCAGGTTCGTCTAATTGAGCTCAAAGACATACCTAAAATTTCATCATAATCCAGAACATCAATACTAAATACCTTTTTCTACTTAAACAAGCAAATTTCATCTTAACATTAAAATTTTATGGTTAGTACAATTTCACTAATGTCCATTTAAAGTAAATCAATTATAAAGTAATTCAACACACACAAAAATGTCAAACAAAATAGTATAATTTACCTGAAAGTCACTGTCCTCGTAGCTTCAATGTACATCGTCCCTTTAGTTAATCACACCATTCCAACAGGATTATATTTACGGCTTCTAATTCTCAACGCTTTTAAAATTTTCTCCATCACCATTTATTTAAAGTTGTTTCTGGGCTTTTCCGGAACTCATCTGTGTATATCTGACCCTTGTTTCGTGGATCCAGACACGTATTTGAACCATTTAATTATTAACACCCCGAAAATAACAAAGAAATTCATACTTCTTTCACCAATATACGCCAAAACTGCCTACTTTTGTGTATACATTTGTCGTTGTAAATTTTGCTAATTGGTACAGTGATACTAAATTTTATTACCTTGTATCTAAGTGCACTGAAGTACATTCATGTTAGCACGTAAATAACAAACTATTTTGAATCACTAAAATATACGAGCAAAATTTTAAATTATTTTATCAAACTAAAATGCACTGTTTAACATCTTGAATCAAGTCGCGGATGTAAGAGCTTTTAACGCATCGAATAGTCAAAAGTCTAAGAGGCTAAGAGAGCTTGTTTATATTCACCTCCGTATATATAGCAAAAAGCCTGTCTGTCGGTCTGTTCCCCAAAACGGGTAATTCTAAAGAATTTCTCATTCTATGTTCCCAGTCCGTCGCTCGCGCGTCGGTTTTTTACGAATTTTGTACTCGCCCCATTTAAATCTCAGAAATTTCAACACGGCACGCAAAGTCTGGAAATAACTAATTGACTTTTATACCGAACTGTTATTTTTACCTCTCATATTTGCATCCTATTTTCAACCAATTGTGACCCTCGTGACGTTGCTTAAATCACGCCTTTTACTATATGTGTCTTTGCTTGACGCATTTTCTCTTTCCTTTTCTAACCTGTTCGTATTGGTGCAAATTGATATTCTTTATTATCGATTATATTTTAGTCCATGTGGAGTGTGAAATAACCCACCTTTAGCATTTCTCGTAACTATTATGCGACGGTTTCTACAAGATTCTCTGAACCATTAATTATCTGCAAAATTTTCGCCGTACGTGATATTTAAACTACGCAGGTGTTCAAAATAATATTAATTCTCAGAGCTTTATTTTCTGGTATTATAATCTTGGGTTTCACACTTTTATGCTTATTATTAATAATGGTTTAATTAACTCCAATTAAAATTGACTTCTATCCTTTCATTTTTAGCGAATACAAGTTAACTATTAATTATTATGTGTACACTTTGTTTTACTACCGGTTACTTGAAATAGAGTTAATTAATATAAATTTTGTACGTAATTTCCATTTGTTTAGGAATAATTACATTACACGCAGAGCTTGTTAATACTGTTTCTTTTGATTTAAAGCGTCTTGTCCATGATTTAGATCTCTTATTTTTACTGAAACTAATAAATTTTTATGCTTCACGGTTTTAATAACGCGTATTATTTAATAAAATTCCTTATACACGGTGATTAAAATTATTTGATGTGATTATTTAATTTTCTACCCTGGTCTAAATATGAGTAATATATATATATATATATATATATATATATATATATATATATAAAGAAAAGTACTACGTACCGTCGCAGCCCCAACCAACTCTTTTAGTCTAAAATTCTAATATGAATGTTAGTGACGATGGTGAATTAGATGTGTATTTCATTTATGAAAGAAGTCAAATCGTGAATAACAATTGGGGTCCAGAAATTGACAACAATTTAAATTGTCCCAGAGAAAATAAAAACGAAGATATACTAAAATGGTGGAAGAACCATAAATCTGTTTATCAAGGTTTAGCTTCAATGGCGCACGATCTATTTAGTGTCACCGCAACTAGTGTACCCGCCGAGAGACTTTTCTCAAAAGCTGGTTTGACTATTCGGAAACATCGCAATAGGTTAAGGGCGCGCTCGGCTGCCTAAAATCCATCAAAAACAGGTTATTCTGTTTGGTAAATAACTTTTGTTGGATTGAAAATATGCAAAATGTAACTTCACCATTAGACTCACACAACTTTGTATTTTCTAACAAAGGTTTGCCTTTTTTCTAAGGTGGAGTAATAAGCAAGAAATAGCTGTTAAATGTAATGTTAAAATTTACTTACTTTATTTTAGTTACTACATCTAACAGAATCAATTTGTATATAAAAAAAAGCATTCGTTGGATAGCAGAATACATATATAATCGTCCTGTTAAAAAAATTTCCAAAAATTTTGATCATGATAGTCGTAGTGTACTGAATGGATTTTATTGAATTATTACATTAATTGTACGCCATTTTAATAGAAATTGTTCACGACTTCCTCCGAAGATGGCACTGTTAATGATGTGTAGAATAAGGTATAAAACTAGAATATTTCAAATTGAATTATTTTGGACTTTGTTTTTGTTGCAGTGAAATGAAGTAAACTAATAATATATGGTGAATTACCTTTTGATAAGTGTAATATAATAATGATTGGATTAATTGCGAATATTTATGAAGCCAAAAATGACATAACCTCAGCATCCATGGTTGTTTGTAAACTTCCATGTTTATGTTTACAAGCGATAAGTAAATTATTACAGCAGTGTTACTTTGTGAAGCTTATACTATGTTATAATAGTTTTTAAAAAAAGGGTAGTGTGCCGTATCCCAAAACGTAACTAGATATTCTACAATATTCAATATAAGCAAAATACTGCATCATGTTAGCAATAGTAATGTTTATTAAAATACCTTAGTGGAACCATCGCAGGGAAATAGGATACATTTTGTTACAAATTAGGTTGCAAGTTTGGTACTCAGCAAAATGATTTACAAATTTGAACGATCTGGGGGAGGACGTTTTCAAAAAACGATAATTTTTCCTATATCATTTTACACTTCACTTTGGGGGCGTTCATTGTCTTGTGTATCTTCACCAGGGGTCTGCAATGGTAATTATATTTTCAATTTGAAAAGTGTCAAAATCAGCTTTAAATATATAGGCAACTTATTAGTGATCTCATTCTTTACTCCCACGTAGCAGACTTCCGTCATTTTTTGGTCATACAAAGTTCACATGTAACGTTAAATAGATGTGATAATGACATTTTCTCAAATTGTGCTGCCGGCAAAAAATGATTATAATAAACAATAAACTTCAAAACTCCCACTAATTATGAAATATATTTTAGGCTAAATTAAAAATAAAAGTGGAAAAGTTTATTTAGGATTAAACAATTTACGAAACTAGACCTAACTTTAGGCATTAGAAATATACAATAAAAGAATTCCTTTTTGGTTTATTCTGTCAAAAAGCAGCTATTTTGTTACATTAAATTGTCTCTGTCAAAAACGACTAAACGTTTATTTCAATAAATATTTCAAACTAATAGAATATTTGGGGTCTTCGATTTAATATTTTTCATCAAATGCTAATATCGAAAAAGGTATTTCCAATACAAAAAAACTTTGAATTGTTACCTGTAAAGTGTGCTTTATTAAAACAACATTATTACAAATGTTTTATTTTTAATGAATAACTAAGAAAATAAAAATAGGTTCAATTGTTGTAACATTTACAATAACGTGTATATAGGTATTTTTGAACAGTAAGTCATTACCAACCAAAAATTTACAAGGAACACTGTTTTGCACAATACGTAGCAATGTAAACGATATAAAACTATTGGTGAATAGAAGGGAATAACAGGCATTTGTAAATAATATTTTTTAAACCCCACATTTTAAGGTCAATAGATTAATGTTTAGTAATAAATATACGAACAGCTTTCGAATTGAAATTGACTTTATTGTTGTTAATATTACATTAAATATTAGTATATAAGGCATATTTGTAGGTCC
Source organism: Platerodrilus igneus (assembly GCA_036346225.1). Taxonomy (NCBI): domain Eukaryota; kingdom Metazoa; phylum Arthropoda; class Insecta; order Coleoptera; family Lycidae; genus Platerodrilus; species Platerodrilus igneus. The sequence goes on along the minus strand of JARFIW010000165.1, from coordinate 2,280,735 downwards.
ATACAGGCAAAGCTTAGTCACAGACTACTCTTACACTTAACCTGCATAAACCACTACCTATCTCCACAAGGAAAATTAGTGAAGCAAATGAGTAATTACACAATAATTGAAAAATATACAATTAGGCTATGTTACTACTTATCCAAAATATGCGCCCTGATTTGAACCTTGAATGCAGTAAAAGTAAAAAAGATTTTTATATCATTCTGGAATTGCATTATAAGTAGAAACAGCATTATAGATGAATTTTCTCTGAAACATAGCAGTCAGTTGCTTGGGAATTGTTAAAGTTTTAATGTGTCTAATATTGATGCAATGCACTTTGGAGCGTGTCATTAATTTTTAGCAATATCCTCTGAAGTCATTTATAATTATTTTATGAACAAAACATAACAAATGATGTTTCCTGCAGTTATCCATATTTAACCAGTACAACTCTTTTATCTTATGCGATACAGGATCAATTTTTTTAGTCCAAAAACTAAACGACAACAAGTATTTTGAATCTTTTGTATTTGTGTCATAGAAGTGCTGTCAAGGTTTGGACCATATATAAAATCACAATAGTTAAATAATGACAAAACTAGCTTCCGACAACAGCTTTTTCAATTGTAAGGTTAGTATAGACCGACAAGCATATAGTTGTTTAAGTGCTATATACGACCTTTTTATTAACCTTGCAACATGTGACTTAAAGCGTAGATCATCGTCAAGTATTAAACAGAAATTTCTTGAAGAACTAACTAATGGAATAGAGGTATTGTTAATTATGACTTTTATCTTATCCTTAACATGATCTCTAATTTTCTCTGTGATCCGAAACAATATCAACATCAATAGTACCTGCACGAACAAATAATTCATCACTTGATAAATATATGGAATCAATAAAGAGTACTGCTGTTATTTGCTATGTGCGTAGGTTCGTTTATTACTTGAATGAATCCATAAGAATCAATGCAGCATGTATGATAATATTACTTAAATTGAAAAGATTCACATTGACATCACCTAAACATATTATATTATCCATCATTGCAAACCAAACAAAATAACCTGACATTTAAGTTCCTTCCTTACGTACACACCAACCCCACTCCCTGGACCCACTCTATCATTATGAAAAAAATTATACCCATTTATATTGACAGAGGTATTGGGGACGTATGAAGTAAGCCATGTTTCAGAGACACCAACCAAATCAAAACGGTTTTCATCTATTAAATTGATGAAATCATTGAAACTAGGCAACAAAGAATGCACATTTAAATGAGCAATTTTCATTTATAAACAACTATACTAGCCTAATAGAACTATTTAATTTATTTTAATTTAATTTAAACAAAACAAACACAAAAAATTAAAGCACTCGTAGCTAAATAAAAATGGAGCAAAAAAGAAAAATAAGCAAAAGAGGCTATCTCCAATGTATCAAATTATCGTATTCTAACAATCAGCAACTTAAGTATAATGTGCTGCATGCTTAGTAAACTATAACTACTATATACCTGTTACTTATTACCAACTATGCTACAGGAATTTAAATTACTAGAGGTTACAATGCTGTACGAATGTAAATTAAAAAAATTTTCAGTAAATAAAAACAGTGTGGCTTTTACATTTGCACTAACTGTATGGTATCGTTGTTGATGATGTTTTACAAGTTGTATTAATATTCAGCATCTGTCTCGTATATACATCGTTTCACAGGATGTAGTATCCAAGTGGATTCATTATATTCCTTAGCGTCTTTAAACGTTTGATCATTTTTGGTTTGCTCCTTGTAAAAGGGCCAATATACCTTCTTTTTCAAAGGCGTGATCCAATTTTGAAGTACAATAGACACCCCACCTGATCGCTACTCCACAAGTACCAATTTTCCCAATCTAAAAATATATCATGAAAAAATTATGTTCAGATAGAAAATTGTACCAAACCTACTTTGTGAATGAAATTTCTCTGTATTTAGCACTAATAAGTAACCCAGCGACTTTCTCATCAACAAAAGTCACCAACCGCAAAGGATAATTAAAGTCATATGTCCGTTTAACATCCATCTATCTATCGCTAACAGGATTTAACAGGATTTCCATTTGCATCGAGATCAAGGTTTTGTCTCAACTCTAACTCTACTTTTCCATTTTCTTCCAAATCTTTCATAAGATTGTCCTTCCATACCTAAACAAACTGTCACGTAAGATATTAAACAATTAGATTTTCTTACAGCGCCTAATTCAGTTTCAATTTTTTTAAATTGGTAGAGTGTCATGGGAGGTATATCTATAACTGAAAATAGTTCCTAAGAATGGCCAAGTGTACTGCCAGTTGCCAGAGTACCCCCAAACAAATCCATAATTAATTTTTGATTTTTGCGAAATATCTTCAGTGTAATGCTTGTATATCTTATCACACATTGTACATGCAAACATAAGGCAGCTTACTAGACCTAATCCTCTGTTACATTCCTTTTTCAGATATAGTTTTCTACCAGTACAAATTTGGGAATGTCGGTATTGCAGATCTATGGACCAACTTAATACATATTGCAAATTCACAATGCGGTTTCCACTAACAGTTGGTTCTTTATAAGAGTGATTTTTCTCGAAATATAATTCACGAACCTCTATTCTGAAAAACAAAACAAAATGCTAGATTTTTTAGGAACCCAAAATTTAGCATATATACAGGACAACACATTAGTGTGACAAAGTTTAATATATCGATTATTTATTGTAGAAATTATAAAAAAAAGCAATTTACACAAATTTATATATATATATATATATATATATATATATATATATAGCTAATTTTGACATATTAAATGAATCACCCTGCAGATAAATTTCCTACCTATACATAGTGTCCAACATGGATATGAAATACAAATAACAATTTGTATTACCTATTATAGTCTGCTTCTGGTATAAATGACCAATTATCTGGAAGTGTATGTGACCTTTCCTCGGTTGATTTTTCACAGTTCTCTAAATATGAAATACAATGTTATAATAATTTAGATTATTTATAAAAATTAGCATACTCTGTCTCAGTCTGTGACTTCATTGTTTCTGGCTCGGAAGTTTCTTCAGATAAAGTACTTGGATTACTAACTACCTCAGGTAATCTTTGCAAACCTGATGGACCAGGCTTGTCTAAATTATCTGATGTGGATTTCAAACTGAAAAAGTTTGGGTTTTATTATGACATCTAATTAATATGTGTATTTGTGAAATTATAATGCGACAGGGGCATAACCAGAGTAGTTAGAAGGCTTAAACCATTGTTTGCAGGTGAGACAAAATTACTCATTTTTAGTGTCAGTACTTAATAATTATATAAAAATCATATGACACATCCGAGAGCTCACTTCGTTCAAAATAGCACAAAAATTCTTCCCATTGTTGTCAAAAACAATCTAAAGCTTATGAAATCTTATAGAATTTTAGAAAAAAATTAATAATATTTTGTAAAACACAGCTATCAAAATTCAATGAGGTAAAAACGTAAATGTTATTGTTATGTATGTACCCTACAAATTTGATGAGTATTTCTAATGCAGTACAGATGTGCTATTCTGACGTTCATTTAAAACAATTCATTGAGAAAATATTAAGTAATTTTTTTCTACATCATAATTTCAGGGTACTCACACTAACTTAGTTCTATGAAGAATGCGAAAACACTTATATTGTTAGTTTGCATTATCATATTTATAAATTCCAAATAGTCATAAGTGGAGAGTCGAGTAATTTGTGGTTTTCTATTCTTAAGGCATCTGAAGAATGTATAATTCTTGTGGGTGGATATGCGACATTTAAATAGATATACTTTCGTTGTTTTTGGATTTTATATTTCAAAATAAACAGCCACATAAAGATATCCTAGCTACACTACTGAATGTATTATAACTTACAGCGGTAATTGTTGCATTTTCAGCCATCTTAAGCGGGCTGCTATAGACTTGGACGATCGTTTTCTGGTACCACCTGGATTTTGGTTATACACCTTCTTATATTTACCCATCTGAAAAATGTAAATACGTAAATAAAAGAAACTTTACACCAGGCGACAACAGGAAGTAAGTATACTGTAACTTTTTTCGTATTTCAGATAAATATTTGAAATTTGAAAGGCTTATACAAGACAAAGCGGGGGTATAAATTTTTTGAAATAATTGTGATTTTCAAATTATTTACGGTATGTCTAGAAGTGAAAAGTACTGTATAAACTACACGCCCTATAGTTTTGTACATTTTTAGAATCAGTTGAACATTTTGTCCTAGGACATTATTTCAAATTTTTTAGAAATAGGTGTTTTCTTATTTAAGTTTTGAAAAGAAAAGTAAGCGACTGTAATTCTCCTAAATTGGTGTATAATTGTGAGAAAAATTTGAAATCGACTTTTCATGTTATTAGTAATAGTTATATTTTCGCCAGAAATTTCAAAACATTGTTTTTCTTAAAAGATTTTGCAAAATCTATTAGGCGGGATCTCAATAAATTTTAAAAGGATTTTTTAAAAGTTTTGGTACCCTAAATAATCACAACATGATACGACATTTTTAGGGGACTGCTTAAATTATAAATAGGGTTTATGTCGTTTTTAAACTGATTTATATAGGACAAAAAAAGTTAGTGTAAACAGTTTCTGTCATTTTCACCATTCGGTGTCATAAATTAAATAATGAATATTTTTGATAAAATAATGTATGCAAAACAAATAATTTATTTATTCAAGAAGACTGTAATTGCTCGACTAAATCAAATCTACAAAAATTAATGTCAATATTTGAACACGCATTTTCAAAATCGAATGAAATATATAATTAATTTTGTCCATTACTTATCTGTCTATCCACAAAGTATAAGAATTTTAGAATATACTTACCCCAAGCGCAAATACACCCACATTAAATAAAGCGTTAAATGTTTGTTTAAAATAATAACGAAGTGTCACTCTATGAACAATAAACTACACATTCAAAAATAAAAATTAGCAAATACCATATGCACATAAATGAAATAATACAATACAATACAAATTTGTTTCGGGAAACGACCTTGGCTATTATTAGAATGCACTATGTACCTAACACTTTGCTTGCTGTTCATCAACCTCGAATTCGCTGTAGGTCATTTACGACCAATAGTTACAGGAATGGAGAAAATAAACCAGCATCCTGCCGTATCCTAGCAACCGTTATTTGCCTAACTTGGAAACGAACCACTAAACTACTAAAGTTAAAATAAAGTAGTTCTCTCTATCATGCGAAAGCTATACCACAAAGGCGGCTATTTTGAAATTAGTTCGTCTTATGAAAATAGAGGGATGCTATCGCGCCCTTAAGGCATGAATCGGTAAAAGCACTACTGTGTATAAATTCTTGGCACAATAATAAATTATTAGAATAACGCCGTTACATATACATTTATAAAGTATTGTATATACAACATTAATATTTTATTAATAGTTTGGTTTGGGTAAAAGTTAACAAAAATAACTTGTTTGTCTTATTTATTTCTAAAATTAATTTTCAATTTAAACACAAAACTACACATGGAGATTAGCTAAATACATTTGTTTTACAGATTGTAATAGTTGAGGTTGCGCCACTAAGAACTCTAGAATTTTCATTCTAAAGTAGTTTAAATAAAATTACTATAACTTTTGAACAAAATTTGTCTTTACTTTTTATTGATCTCAACCCATAGTACAATAGTACCTATAGGAATTTAAAACATCATCAACATTTTCCACATGCGTGTCCTTTTGTTTCGCCAATTTATATAAACCGGCAGTCCCTATTTGTTTTCGAAATTGTAGTTGTTTATTGAAGAAAACTGTGATTTACTTTCAGTATTATGCAATGAATGTTTTGCTAGGTATTCTTAATGTGCGTCTGAATTATCGACATAATCGCTATGCCTCATAAAGTGAAAGTACAATCGCCAAAACACATTTTTTGACAAGTATGCCGAGAAACGAATAAAACTTTTGAAAACGGAGTAATTTTACTGAGAAAGCGTATTATTTTAAACATAACCTCCATGTCTACATCGCTTAAACTTTGTCTTAAGATCATAAAATCATAAATGTAAAATTAGCACAAATATTTAGTTCTCACAGCTTACCCATATATTCTAATAAATATTCAACAGCGGCCTTTAAACGAAGTAAAATTGATGGTGTATATTTTTTTGTTCTAATTAACACTGCTTTCTTGTTAAAAATAACTTTTAAAGTTGTATATTTACGTCCATAAATTACTAAAACATTTTATAATTGCTAATTGTAACAAACGATCGTATCTTAATTTAAAGTTGAAACTGCTAATAGTAAAATTTGTGTTTATAGCATAGTTTTACAACTAACTATTACAACTAACACAATAAATAGGTACACAAAGTTTCAGGAGTCAGAATTGTAAAATCGGTTATTAGTTTGGTTTCTTGTGAGATTTGCGAGATTTGAACAATTGAACACAGTTGAAGACAATTATAGTAACACAATATCATTGACGATGCTCTTCAGATGCTACTAGGCAGTTGAAGAAGCAAATTTTTTCTTTAATATCGACTAAAATAAATGTAACTATTTCAATTTTTAAATTGTTCATTGAAAACATCTTCTTATTTTGATAGAAACTTTATTTAATATCAGAATTCCGAAGTTCTTACTGACACAGCCTTTACCTAATTTACTGAAATCTGTTTTTGTGTACTGGATATTTCGAGAACTCGAGAATTCTCGACTCGAGATCGAGACGAGAGTTAGGTGTTTCTCGTTCTCGTCTCAAAATAGATTTTCGTTTCTCGTATCGATCTCGAACGGTATCACTATCCTTTTACATCATCAAGAAAAATTTAATTTGCATTCATACCTACCGTAAACGGCGAAGTTAATCTAACATTTGCAAAAACAACAGCACACATAGAACACCATGTAGTATTACAGAATAATCACACAAATTGCACGTAAAAGAGCGTTTGTAAGTATGGAATCACACATGCGTTCTAATATCATTTTTTGCTTGTACGAAGCATTACTAACAAATAGGTGTTCTTTAGTATGTGATTGCTTAAGTTTTTGCAAATAAGTTTTTTGTGATGCATTCTACACAAAATCCATACCAGTAGACGTTTGTTAACACGCAACGACATATCTCTTCCTAAAATGCCTTTGCGATACGGAAAATGCATACAAATTACATTCCTATTCCTAAACGACCTTTTTCCGACGAACAACAATTAGATAAAAAAATAAACATTTGGACATATGTTAATAAGTAAGGAGATATAAAGGAATAAACCATTTAGGGATTTATACAGAATACCCAAAAATTAGTACATAAATTTTAAGCAAAATTAAACCTGTCAGTACGCAATTACAAATGCTTTTAAGAATTTTTTTTTATTATATATAATCACACAAATTACACAAAATGACGCTTTCTAGTATGGAACGAGTATGAGTTTTCAACTTTGATGTATATAATACAAACATAAAAAGCATGCAAATGGATCTCCTTTAGTATGTGAGAAGTATATAATGTAGAATGATTATATATATATATATATATATATATATATATATACATAACAATATAAAATAAGCTGTATCCGTAAATAAACTCTTATGAAAATAATAAGAGCTTATTGGCGTATACAAATCGGGCTAATAGTTGTATAGTCATTATCAAAACAATAGCTTTATTACTTCACAAGGGGAGGAGAAGAGTTTGTTTACGGAAACATCTTATTTTATATTGTTCTACACAATTTCTTATTGCGGACTGCAAACAACTTGTCTTTTATATAATATATATATATATATATATATATATATATATATATATATTGTTGTGGTACCTTAGAAAAATTCTCGGACGAAGCTGATACAAAGCTTTAACATCAGTCCTATACCTAACTCATTCGAGCCTTACGAATTGGGCGTCATAAGATTGCCGTGGTATCGTGGATTAAAACTTTTCTGCTTCGCCAGTTTCCTTAAATAATTTTCAAAAATGCACAACTTTCAAACAAAATTACCCTTATTATTTCTGCTTCAAAGATCTTCAGCAGCTTCCCTGGCTAGCTCAGCTGTGCCTCTCCTCGGATACCTAAATATACAACCATTCTTCCTTCACACTCGCACATCATTTAATAAAATCACCAAATAATACAACAATCATACAATCTTTTATCTACCGCTATTTACAGACAAATTATTCACATGTATAAACCAACAGTTTGGTACACTAATTACAAATTCAAAATGTGATATGTTTTTAAAGTCCTTGATTCTTTTTAATTATTTGCAAACAAATTTAATAAAATATGAGTCGATGGGCCCCACATATGACCCTAAATTGACTGTACACTGGAGTATTGTGAGCTCATAATAACCCAGTTTATTTAGTATATGCCTTTTACCTTGCATAAAACAAAATTGATAGAGCCGTTTACCCTTTATAATCTAATTTATATTCAGAATAAAATTTTATAAGTTTTAAATATACCCTTTTTCAATATTTAACCCCAATAAAGTGTCCAGTACATGTATCTTTTCCAATAAGTTTATATAACCATAAATAAACCCCAAACTTCACTTACACAGCACCAAAATTTCACAAAAGTTTATCAGACAACAGAAATTTCAAATAAATTACCTGGAGAATGCTTCAGGCTTCCATTCCTTCAACGACGATCACCACAACATCTCGGCTTCGTGACCATGCGCTGTGATACTCAGCGGATCCACATACCATAACCCCAATTGCCAGCTCAGCGCCTCGTTCGATAGTACCATTCCATATCAGCATAAAATCCTGGGTGTTGGTGATGCTTACCCCACATACATTATACTTCCATTTATTGATTTTCTAGCTTAGTATAGTAGCAGCCAGACCTCTATTGCTTCAATATACACTACACGTATTTCGCGTTAATAAATACAAGGCCGCTACTAATAAGTTACACGTGCTAGCACTATATTTACTGCATTATTAAGACATCTAATACTCACAGAAAAAAAAACTCTACTATAATGTTGGTCTGCATTCAGTACTTTATCGTAGTAAAGTAGAATAGAAGCGCAGATAAGACAAGACAAGAGAGAAGAGACAAGAGAACCTTCATAATTTCCATTCAGTATTTACATTGTTTCAAAATCCTACCCCCGGACACACTTCTTATGAAAAGCTTATTTTCAAATTTAAATTTAAACAATATTTGAGATTAAAAGTAACTAAAGTAACGATTCAGGCGCCGCAACCACCCCAGGGGGCCCCGACTCCCCCGACACGACCGCCGCAGACACAGGCTCCTCTACCTCCTCCTGAATCCCTAACCTAACGACTTTTAAAATTACCTTCAGCTGTTTCCCCCCAACAGCGCCCTCAGCCTCCGACCTATCTGACTCCGACCGATCTCCCCTCTTCTTCCTGGGCAACGGCTCCTCGTCGCGGTGGACCACCATGCTGAAAAATTATCAACAAAGGATGACACCTAAAACGCAGCGCAACGACTTGACCGTTACGACGTTAAAAGAGCGACGCTAGAAGAACGCAAAACGTTGGTCCAATAAAAATGTTTTGTTTAAAGGTGAACCGTAAACAACCTTTTATTTATTTCAACTTCAAACCGCCCAATTAAATATTAAATTTTAACAAAAATACAACAAGCACTAAGCGTCAAAATAACAACTAGAATCAAATAAATTCCCTAACGCAATAAAAATGTCTCGATTCAAAATGTACCCTAAAGAACACTATTTATTTATTTTAAATTTTTAAACCGTCAAATCAAATTTAAATAAACTAATTACTTCAAAATATTAAAATATCTAATTTATAAATAACAACCTTTATTTGTAAATGGGTAATTAACAAAATAAGGTTGAGCGCAATCGGAATGTGGTAACCGGAAATGACCTTTCACTTAATCGCTTGGTAACTAGCACAACCCGTAACTGTTACACCGGTTAATTACACCAAAATCGATTTTAAAGGAACTTTTAAATACGCGTGTACTTAAATTACAGAAAATTAATATTAAAATTGTTTTAAAATTTCTAGTTTTTGAGATATTTATTTGATTTAAAAAGGCTTAGATTTTTGTTTTTTGGTTATTATTTTATTATACGCCCACTATAAAAAATTCACACACTTTTTGGTTGTTTTACCCGGTTTTTTACTCGATTTACGCGGTTTTTATTTTAAATTTATTATTAAAAATGCCTTTTTAAGTTATTTCGAAATTATTTTTGAATATTAGTTTAGTAGACCTTTGTTTTATTAACCCGAAATTTATTTAGTTTATTTTAAAACGCGGATTTGGTTTGAATTACAAAGAAAACGCGATTTATTTAGTTTTTATTTAATTTAAATTCTGTTTTAAAATTTTTATTTTACTGCCCTGTATTTAAAATTTGATGGCACGCAATTATAAAAATAAAACACAATAAAAAGCAAAGCTTCAAATAAAATAATACAACAATAATTAATAAAAACCCTAGATAAAAACTTACTGTTATTGCTGAAGCGGGAGCTCGGCAAAAACACGTCCGCTCGCTTCAAGCGGCAACTAGAAAGTTCTCTTTTGTATGCAACTGTATATATATATTATTAACATACATCTAAAAAGAGGAGAATAATTACATATATTGCATGCGAATATACGGTAATTGGCATGGGATCGCATAAGAATATTCAAGTTACTTTTACGAGATAAAATTAATTACACAAACTGTATACACATAGATGTTTTTTTGTATGCAACTGTATTTGAATTTTTAAGCTAGCTTTAAACGATGCAGAATAATTACATAAGTTGCAGGCGAATGGATGTTCATTAATATGTGATTGCATGTGTTTTTCCGTGCCCTTTAGAAGATGCAGTATTATTACATATATTCCATGAGAATAGAATTTCGTTTCCATGGGACCACATATGATCAGGTGACTTCTAAGAGACGCAGATAGTTACACAAATTGCATACGACTGGACGTTGTTTTGTATGATACTACATATGAATTTTTAAGCAACCTTTAAACGATACCGAATAATTACATAAATTGCATGCAAATGGACGTTCATTAGTATGGGACCGCATATGCCTTTTTAGGTTCCCGTTCAAAGCTGCAGAATAGTTACACAAATTACATGAGAATGGACGCTCATTAGTATGGGACCATACGTGCCTCTTCAAATTCCCTCTAAAAGATGCAGAATAATTACACAAATTGCATGCAAATGGACGTTCATTAGTATGGGAGCGCATATGAATTTTTAAGGTCCCTTTAGAAGATGCAGAGTAATTACATAAGTTGCATGCGAATGGACGTTCCTTTGTATGGGATCGCATATGAATTTTCACGTCACTTTTACGAGATGCAGCATAATTACACAAATTACATTCGAATGGACGTTCATTCGTATGAGATCGCATATGAATTTTCAAATCACTTTTACGACATGTAACATAATTGCACAAATTGCATGCAAATGGCCGTTCTTTTAAGTGCAACTGCATATGAATTTTTGTTACTTTTAAATAATGCAGAATAATTACATAAGTTACATGCAAATGGACGATCATTAGTATGGGACTGTATATGCAAGTTCAAATACCCTCTAGAAGATGCAGAATAGTTACATAAATTGCATGGAAATCGACGTTCATTAGTGTGGGACCGCATATGAATTTTCAAGCCACTTTTACGAGCTGTAGAATAATTACACAAATTGCAAGCAAATGGACGTTCATTAGTGTGGGACCGAACATGCATTTTCAAGTTTCCTTTAGAAGATGCAAAATAATTACATAAATCGCATGCGAATGGACGTTCATTAGCGTGGGACCGCATATGCAATTTCAAGGTCCCTTTAGAAGATGCAGAATAATTACATGTGTTACACGCGAATGGACGTTCATTTGTATGGGACCGCATATGAATTTTCAAATTCCCTTCAGTAGATGCAAAATAATTGCATAAACTGCATGCGAATGGACGTTCATTCGTATGAGACCGCATATGCACTTTCAAGGTCCATTTAGAAGATGCAGAATAATTACATATATTGCATGCGAATGGACGTTCATTTGTATGGGATCGCATATGAATTCTCAAGTCACTTTTACGAGATGCAGCATAATTACACAAATTGCATGCAAATGGACGTTCATTCGTATGAGACCGCATATGAATTTCCAAGTTACTTTTGCGACATACAGAATAATTACACAAATTGCATGCGAATGGACGCTCCTTTGTATGGGACAGCAAATGAATTTCCAAGTTACTTTTACGAAATGCAGAATAAGCGCATAAAATGCATTCAAATTGGCGTTTGTTATTATCTAGCAACATTCGAATGTCCTTTTATAGTATGCAGAATAAGTACATAAATTATATACCCCAAATGTTCTTCAGTATATACGTCTTATGTATAGGTGTTTCAAAATCTCATGGGCTATGAGATGCGCAATGAAGGAAGCGAGAGGTATCGTATAAAAAGAAAGAACAATACAATATAAGTAAAATCTAAAAACATTGAATTTCGGGATGCGTATTCTGAATTAACTCAACTGCTATGCTATGTGGATTGCATAACCAGTAATTTATACACATAATATAAATTATTAAAGTACAATGTTTGTATGCGGAACCTGTAACTTTTTTGGTGTATTGTTGATTGTTCTATTCGCGTGTCATGTTTCCGTGCGTGTGTGAATAAAAATAGACAGGCTAACTTTTTTAAAACTCTTGGCAGCCAAAATACTGTGCTCTTATTATTTTTTAAGAATAATATGTCATAGAATAATAAAATTACTACCACAATCCTCAAATTCGCCCGCATTAGATTTAGGACTTATCTTATTAATTTTCTTCCTTCTGAAATAATTCGCTCGACAGTGTTTAGCCCAACTCCAGTTGCTGTTGCTACTTGTTTTTGCAAATTATTCATAAGAATGACAGGCATTCCATTCTTTTCTTTTCTCATAAACTTTACACACTATAAATAATTAGTTTTCCTTGACTGTGAACTGTTTTCTTGCGGTTACTCATTGTAAAATTAAAAGCTCAGAAATTACAAAATAATCTGTAAAACCAAACATTATTCCTCTAACTAAATTGAAACCTTCATTATACCTACAAATAAAAAACTAGACTGCATTGCAGTAGTTTTGAAAAAACTGGTTGAAGTTGAATCAAGGCTGAAATTTCATAAATAATAATTAAAAACAATAATAGTGAAGCACAAATCTTAATACGCAACAGCTGAGTTGTAAATGTTTTTAGGACGCACTTTAATGTAAATAACTTAAATTGGTTTCTGCGCAACAGCCCATAAGGTTTTGAAAGACCTCTAATTGTATTTTTTTTGTTGGGACAAAAATCACACCACGGACAGTTTTTCGGTGAGAGACATCATATGTAAAGCATAATTGTTACTTAAATTGTCTGTCTATTCAGATCGATATTTCAATAATTTTCTTTTGATATATATTATATATGCATTAGGTGCAAGATTCACTTCCAATTAGCAATAAGCATGAGCAGGGGTAACATTTTTACGAGCGTCTCGCGGCAGTAATGACATGGCTGCAATGATAGGTTAGGTTATAGTTAGAAATGGATATTATTATTAAAAAACACAATTCCCTTAACAGGCATATTAGAACAGATGTTCTAAAACTATTGTAAACTGTTCTGATATGCGTGTTAAGTGATTTGTGTTGTGTGTTTTTTAATAATAATATCTATTTCTAACTATAACCTAAACTGTCATTGCAGCCATGTCATTACTGCCGCGAGACGCTCTTACATTTTTGTACAATATACAAATGAATGGAATGAGTATCAATGAAGCTGTTCTCTGCAAGTTATTTTTATTCTAAGGCCATCCGTTCATACTTGGTGAAATACATTACATGAAGTGGCGACGAGGATAAAATTAATATCCAGGAGACTGGCCAATGCAAGATTTTTATTTTTTAGCTGGAAAATAATTTTATGTGAGGTTAGGTTACTTCGCACATGTTCCACATTAATTAATTTCAGTAATTATCAATAATGGCAACTTGAATTATAGGCGCATTGGAAGAATTCAGAGTGGGCGATGATTGGAATGTATATAGCGAACGCCTGGACCAATATTTTAAGGCGAACCAAGTATCGGAAGATCGGAAGGTACAAGTATTAATCACATTAATAAAGCAAACTGCGTATAAAATTTTAAAGGAGGTGTGCGCATTTACCCAGCAGTAAAAGCTACGAAGGTTTATGCGTGATTTTACAGCAACATTTTTCACCGGTGATCTCAGTATTTCGCAAGCGTGTGGAATTCTATGAATGTCTGCAAGAAACTCATGAAAATATTAATGATTGGTATGTGAAGATAAAGAGAACAGCAATGGATTGCAAATTTGGTGCCAATTTAGATTTAATTTTAACGGGCAAATTTATAACGGGCTTAGTAAAGGGAGCCGTTTTAGACCGTCTTTGCGAGGAAGAACATGATAAAACGTTAAAACACTACGTTGATATTGCTTTGAAAAAAGAAGCGCTTCTGGTTCAGCAAACAAGAGTAAATAAAATTTCTAAAGGAAAAGAAGCGACTAAAACTGATCAACTATTTTCAAGAAGTTATACGGCAAAAAAAAGATAAGGAAGGATCCTTTACGTGTTTTGCATGCGGTAAACCCAATCACGATTTTAGAAAGTGCAAATTCAAAACATTCAAGTGTAGAGCTTGTAACAAAACTGGCCATATAGCTAAAGTTTGTGAAACTAACAAGAAAGATGTTAAAGTTAATTGTGTGGAGGTAAGAGAAGTTAGTTCATTTTATAACTTAGTGGATTGTTTTAAGATAATAGAACCATTTAAGGTAGAATTGTCAAAAAATAATGTTTTGATTGAAATGGAAATCGATGCGGGGTCAGCTCTGTCGATTTTGCTTCATAAGTTGTACAAAAATATTTTTTAAACTGTAGACTAGAACCATGTACTACTATTTTGAAATGTTATGATGAGAGCAAAATTTTACCGTTAGGTAAGTTTCAGGTTCAAGTCCAACTTAAAAAAATAACACATATGTTAGAGCTATTGGTTGTAAAAACTCAAGGACCAGCCTTGGTAGGCAGAAAGTGGATAAATTCACTAGGGTTACTTAAGTATGTTGAAACGAATTTTTCTATCAAATGCCTGACGTTGCCGGCACCAGTGAAACATATTTCTTGACTTACTAAAACACTACTTTATTATCACCATGCTCCAAGTCAGGTGTCTACAAAACAAAGTCTTCCGACGTAACTAGGGGTCTATTCCTTGGGTAGAGCTATGAGCAATGGGGGGATAAGTCGATATCTGTAGGGGGGGTCACACTCAAACTAAAACAAACAGGCGCCACCAAGTCCAGATTGATTTATATTAATGGCATAGCAAGTTTCTAAGGGCGGACGTGGAGACCCAAAGAAAAAAAGATCGCCTTCGCTGACACACAACTTGTCTTAACAGAATAAGACGCTGTTCCTGTAAGGAAAAATAATAATTAAGTCACATAGAAAATGGGAACACAATTTGCGTCTCTCAAGTATACCTAAAAATGCATAAAGAATATTTTCTACATAATGGAGTTATAAAAATTTAATTCTTATTGTTTTTTGTTTATCAGGTCTGATCAAACTAGATCAGAATAAAAAACTTTAAATGTGGATTATAAATTTACTAGAAAGAATTTTCTTTGTTTCAGTAAATAAAATTCAATGTGATAAAATAAAATGAATACTTGATATACTTGTAAAGTTGTTGTAAGGTTTATCAACTGATCCTTACTCAAATATATTACAATTCAGTGTGACTGGTTATGCTATAGTTTTCTAACCCAATCAGATCTGTGTAGGTCATTTACAAATTTTCTATACAAAATTTTCTCTTTAAGTTAACGGTATTAAAATTAATTTGAAGTCAAAATAATCACAAAGATATTCTCTAATTTTATCAAAAGTGGCAGTACTGTAATACTAAACATCTGTTAGCCATTGTGCAATTGTTGACGGCATTGTTCAAACAAACAGGTGACGTAATCGCAGCTGTTAATTTATGCTGAAGCCACGTGTAGTCACATATTTACGAAACTACGTGAAATCAAATTTGATACTGGAGAAAACCAGCTTAACTACAGGTAAACTGAATAACAATTTTTTACTTCTAACAAACAAAACGAAATAATGTGCTTTCAGAATGAAGTACTGAGGAAGTTCTTAAATCTACTACGAACCAAATACCGGCTGTTGTCCTTGGTTGGAATGGAAACTACCTCGCCGTGCGGGATCTGCAGCTAATTATGCTTGTTTTCCATGCTTTAATACAGGTGTTGAAGCGAAGCGGATTTCTTACATTAATTCAAGGCAGCATTACTTTTGTAGCGTAATCTTCCGTTGTCTAATCTTATTTACAAATATAATTTTTCATTACGTAGTCTATAAGTTAAGGTTTCTAAATTGTAATTTCAAAGTGGTCGTTGCGGTTTCTGATTTGTCGTTGTGGTTTCTGATTTATCGTTGCGCTAAATAAATTTTTAAATTAGCTAATATGATAACGAATATACAAAATGTGGATTATGTACTAACCGTTACTCAGGAAGTGTTTCACAAAAATAAGGCGACTCGGAGGTCACTCGCCATTCTTTTCAACTGCATCTTGTCGCTGCCTTTAACTATCGACGAGTGCCCTCGCTGCGTTCTTGCATGGTGGGAGGGTCCCGGGTGGGGTTGTCAAAACCTCTCACGCACGCGCCAGTGGCTGTAAAATACACCGAACTCCGAAACAAATAGACTAATGACTCTAGATATTGTAATACTGTAAAAATTTGATTGTTACTCGTATCATTATTTTAGCTAATAAAGGTATTTTAATATTCGTTGTACCTTTAATGAATAGATTCTTTTACTGCGAAAATAAAATTGTTACACTACCCTTTCCTAAAAGAAAAATTTTTTTTTTTTTAAGAAAAGAACTTCAAATATAACAAATACGAAAAAATTTTTATCTAAACAATACTAGCCTTTTCTACCTTCCTAACTAACTATGCAATTTTATGAATTTATTCAAATGGAGGGGACAAATATTTACAAATGGGAGTGTGTTGGTAACTACGTGTACCTGACGTCCATCGGGAGACAAAATCGGGGAGTCACAATCGGTAATAATCAAAATTGGGAGGGGGTCAAATTAGAAAGTCAAACACTCCACGGGACAAAAAGATTAAATTCACAATGATTCTTTAACATGGGGTTCTTACTCCTAACAAGGCTAATATCTATTACCAATAACCAACCATTTACAATTTATTTCTAATTCCAAAAAAAACTTCACTTCCAGGAGCTCAATTAGCTCTATCTACAAAAAAAAGGAATGCTTCCTCATCAAGACAGCATAACTATTCAAAGCATCATCACTATAAGGTGACAATCAAAAGGAAGACCCTACTAATAGGTCTAAATTAAACACCATTATCACAAAGTGATAATCAAAACAAAAGTGACCTAACCAAAAGGTTACTTATCTAATCCAAATACAAAGTATTATCACTTTATCGCAGAGAGATAATCAAAACTAAGGTAACCTAACCATAAGGTTACTTATCAAATTCAAATACAAAATATTATCACTTTATCGCAAAGAGATAATCAAAACTAAGGTAACCTAACCATAGGGTTACTTAACAAATTCAAATACAAAATTGAACCAGTCAGGGCTGTAATATCCTACACCCTACTAAATATCCTATCACTAAGTTCCAACAAACAACAGATCTCATTAGTGATGGACCAAATGGTGAGACTCACCAAGCCAACTTTGACCTTATCAAACCAAAGAATTTCGAACGGTCAAAAAAAACAAGGGAAAGAATAATCTAATATTCTCTCTACCTCGATATGTAGAAATCAGGACCAATAATCAAATAGCCCACCTACTTCTACATTGTAAGACATCCTCCAAACACATTTCCGAGTAACGCGCGAGCAAAATGACCAGCGTGCACACCAAGGCACACCTCAAACTTACAAAATTTACAAAATCTACAAAATCTCTAACCACTTATTTCACTTCTCAAATAAAATACTCAAAATTAGTGAACCGACACTAAATCAAAAATCGGAACAAAACAAAACAAACCACTACATCATTACTTGACATCAAAGGGATGACCGGACCGGAATTAATCGTCAGGATCATCATTTTCATTTGGATATGATGCTTCAACTGGTTTCAAGTCCTTTACGTGCCATTTCCCTGCTCTTGTTCCATCTTCGTTCTCTAACTCATATACTAAATTGGAATGTTTTTTCCGAACTTTACTCATAACGAACTTAGGGGCTAACTTAGCGGAAAATTTATCACTAGCACTCGAGAGGACCTTATTAGCTCTCCAAACACTTTCTCCGACTCGGAATGAAATGTCTCTTCTCCTAAGATTGTAGCGTTTACTCGAACGTTGATAAGCTACATGCAAATTTTCACGGACATTTCCAAAAATATCAAACAAAAGTTGACGATCCAAAACATAAGAAGGTCTACTACTGGAGACGACATCAACATCCTTACCAGGTATAAAATTATCATTATAAGCTTTTCCACTTAAAGGTACCTGACGACCAAAAACTAAAAAATTTGGCGAATAGTTGGTGGACTCATGTTTTGCTGAGTTGATTGCGTATTGGATCTTTGATATCTCAATATCCCACGTATCATGTTCTTCTACGTATGAACGGATTGCTGTACCAACTGTCTTATTGATTCTTTCCACAAAATTGCATTGGGGAGCATAAACAGCATTATACCAAATCTTTTGAATTTCGTACCTTGCACACAAAGCTTTAAAATACGTCCAATTAATTGTGGACCATTATCACAAATAACAAACTGTGGTACTCCGTAGACAAGAAATACTTTTTCCTCCAAAAATTTCTCAATCAAATGTGCCGTGGCACTACGCAAAGGTTGCAAAATCGAATACTTCGAGAACCAATCACCAACAACTAAAAGCCATCTATGTCCGCGTTTGGAACGAGGAAACGGACCCATCAAATCTAACGCAATGGTTTGGAACGGTAGTCCAACCTCTTTCTCCTTTCCCATCATCCCAAGGGGACCTTTATTGGGTGGTTTTTGAGCACCACAAATCAAACATTTCCTACAAAATTTACGTACGTCAAAGATCATCTTTGGCCAGTAATATAATTCTTGAACACGAGACAAAGTTTTTAAGGAACCAAAATGTCCTGCTGAAGGGGGGTCATGACATGATTTAATGACATCTATACGCTGAGATCTTGGCACTAAGTACTTCCACTCTACAACATTCGCCGAATGCGGTAATAGGGAAGGTATAAACTTATAAATAAACCCATCTTCCACTTTCCATTGTGGGTAGCTTTTGGGCGACAACAAAATTTTCTTTCTCAAAGATTCATACCACAAGTCTACGCCATCAAGTTTAATCTCTACTAAATTAACTTCTGGATTTTCTAAAGGAACACCACGACTAAGACAATCTGGGACTATATTAAACTTTCCTTTCCTATGCACCAAATCAAATGAATGTTGCCTTAATCGAACTGACCATCTGGCGAGTTTTCCAGTTGGATTCTGAAGATTACTCAACCAAAGTAACGAAAAATGATCGGTGACAACTGTGAAGCGAACTCCTTCTACCCACAGACGAAATTTCTCAATTGCAAAAATAACTGCTAAACACTCTCTCTCTGTGGTGGAATAATTGCGCTCGGTACGGCTCAGGGTTTTACTTGCGTACGAAATTACACGCTCTTCTCCTTTTACATTTTGAATCAACACAGCTCCTAACCCAGTGTTGCTTGCGTCACACTCAACAATAAAGGGTGCCGAGTAGTCTGGCTGCGAAAGAAGAGGTGCAAAAACTAAAGCTTGCTTGATCAGCACAAATGAATTTTCTGCTTCCGCACTCCAGTTTACAGTTTGACCTTTTTTCTTACTCTTAATGAGGTCATTAATAGGCGAAACTAAAGACGAAAAATTCTTTATAAAACGACGGTACCAGCTGCACATTCCTATAAACCTTTTAATCTCCGTTGTGGTTTTCGGACGAGGAAAGTTAACCATTGCCGATACCTTATCGGGATCTGTACGAAGTGAGTTAGAACCTACTATATAACCCAAAAATTTAAGTGTCTTTTTAAAAAATTCGCATTTACTTATATTTATAGTAAGGTTAGCTTCTTTTAGACGTTGCTTAACCTCTACCAATAACTTTAGGTGTTCTTCAAAGATGACGAACATAAAATTATGTCGTCCAAATAACAAAATACATGGGGTTCAAAACGTGGACCAAAAATCGCATCTACCAAACGCTGTTGTGTCTGCGCAGCATTCTTCAACCCAAATGGCATGCATGTAAATCTAAATTGTCCTCGTGAAATAACACTGAAGGCAGTCTTATCCTTAGACGACTCACAAAGGGGGATTTGCCAAAACGATTTTCTCAAATCCAGTGACGAAATGTAGTTCGCACCTCTCAACATATTGAGAATTCTATCTACGTTCGCAAGGGGGTACGAATCATGAACAGTTAAGTCGTTCAGGGTTCTACCATCAAAACAGAAACGATATTCTCCATCTGCCTTCTTAACCAACAAAACTGGAGAGGACCACGGACTAGTACACGGTTCTATAACTTTAAGTCTAAGCATGTCGTCCAACTCCTCATTCAATATCTTACCCATATATGGTGACATGACATATGGTTTCTTGTGGAAGGGTTTGGCATTGCCTGTGTCTATGTCCATTTCGATTAGGTGAGTTCGTCCTAATCTATCGTCGCTGCTAATCTCACTAAATTAATTTATTAACTCTTGTGCTTGCACAAATTGAGCATCTGAAAGGTCATGTAAACCAAATAAAGAATCTTCAGTGTTCAAAGGGATGGAAGACGAACCTATATACCCAATGTCGTTCCCAATGTTACTTTGGATAAACCAATTATTACTTCTAAAGTCAGCAACTACACCAAATAATTTTGCAAAGTCACTACCGAAGATAAATGTATGCGGTAGGGACGGAACCACTAATGCATTAAGGATGCGGCAGTCATTACCTATACAAATTGGCAAATCTACTGAGCCTACAACAGACTTTATTGAACCATCAGCTGTAGTGATACCCGTTTTGCTGAACTAAAATTTTCAAGTCTAATTTTCTAACAATTGAAAGGGCTAAAGATCCTACCACTGAGGTAGTGCATCCCGAATCTAGAAGACCGGTAATGTCTCTATCCATTAATTTCACCATAATGTAAGGTCGATTATCACACTGCTTCTCAATGAACAAAGTATTATTCTTAGGCTTCGAAGAGTCCTGACAAAAATTTTTAACAACTGTAAGCCATCTCGACCACTCGTCTTTACAAAAATATTTTCTTGTTTACAAATCATAACTGTAGCCTTATGACGCGGAACAGGATACCGACCACTATGCACCTGCCGCCTTACTGGTTTTTTGAGCATTGTGGACATGACGTTGCCTTAACGCCTTTTCGACCACATCCAAAACAAAAAATTTTTTTAGTTGCTCTACAATCTCTGAACCAATGTCCACTACGGGAGCAATTCCAACAAACAAAATTATTTCTCTTATCGGGACTAAAGGAATTACAAACTGAGGACTCCAAAGAGCTCTTATCCGCTACTGTTACTTGGGGATTAACTAATTTATTCTGAAACACCCTACTCTTAACAGCACAAACTTTTTCATTCAACCCAGGAGGTTTGTTCTCAAATGGATGCTTAGAGGGGTTGCAATTCTTGTTAGGTTTACTAGAAGATGCTGAAACCAAGTTTAGTTTCATCAAAGAAGCTTCTTCTAACCTTTTACACAAATTTACTAAGGTAGACAAATCTTGAATGTCCGACAATGCAAGTGCTGAAATATATTCAGGAACCAAATTTCTTCTTATCATCTTAACTTTAGTAACTTCTGCTGGCTCGTTGGTCAGTCTACTAAACAAGGTTTGCATATGCGCCACAAATAAAATAATCCTTTCGTCTTTACCTTGACGACGATTTCTGATCTTTTCCCAAATGTCATCATCTGAAGAACCTGGTAGGAAATCTTCCCTTAAACGTTCTAACAAGGAGTTCCAGTCTCTCAATGAATTTTTCACTGTTCTAAACCAAACTAAAGCGTCACCCACAAAAAGTTCACATGCTGATCCAAATAAATCAGCTTCAGATACCTTACGATATTGTGCTAAATCACTAACTCTATCTAAAAATGAATATAGTTGTTTGGGATCACCTGAGAATTTTACAGGCCATGAACCTATAGGTACTGAAGGCGTTACATACGAAGTCGAATGAATAGGTGCACTAGCAACTGAAGGAGATACTACAACGGACCGATCCAAATAGGTGGACTCTGTACTTTTATTGATTTTATCGTATAAGTCAGCTTCAAGGGTTAATATCGTTGCTACGGTCTCATTTCTGAACTTACTTGCTTCATCGGAATTTATTGAAGGAATTTTCATGCGCTTAACTCGCCCCGAAAGGTGGTTTAACCTTGAACAAGCTCTCCTAAAAATTGAGTCTGATGAGTCGCCTTCAAATTCGGACACAACATTACGAACTGACTCGACTGAAACTGAAATTTCTTTACTTTCCGTTGCAAAGTCTACTTCATAACACGAAAGATCAATCAAACAACCAGGCTTATCTATTTCTTTAGCTAACAATCTACCTAAAATTTTCCTTTTCTCCAACACTGGTCTCTCACTCACCACTCCTCTGATTCTTAGTTCATACTCCAATTCTTCTTTAAGTAGACAAACAATTTGGAATTTTTCCGACATGATTACTACAGCCTAATGGAATCAAACCGATAAATCTAACTGATCCGAACCTTACAAAAGTTATCAAAACAAATTCGTACTACCAAAGGTAAAAATCAAAAGATGTTTTTGGTAAAATTATTTTTGCCAAAACAATATCAAAAAAAATTATAAGGGGTCAAAATAGAATGAAAGTCAAAAGTAAATTTGACCAAATTAATTAATTGACTGTATGGGGATTACGTTACGACCAATCCTTTATCAAAAGCAAACAAACAAATCTAAATGTCAAATAGACTTTAAGCAAACAAATTTCGGAGCAAAATAATTTTTGGACAAATGGACTTCAAAGCAAAATAAATTTTGAACTAACAAATTTCAAAGCAAATTAAATTTCTAACAAATAAATTTCGAGGTAAATCAAATTATGAACAAACAAATTTCGAGGCCCCAAACGTTGAACAAACAAATTTCGACGCCTCCCACGTTGAACAAACAAATTTCGACGCCTCACACGTTGGGCGCTAGTGAAACGTATTTTTCAAACTTCTCTCTATGGGCTCCGCTAGCCTCACGCATAGGCGCTAGTGGCTGTAAAATACACCGAACTCCGAAACAAATAGACTAATGACTCTAGATATTGTAATACTGTAAAAATTTGATTGTTACTCGTATCATTATTTTAGCTAATAAAGGTATTTTAATATTCGTTGTACCTTTAATGAATAGATTCTTTTACTGCGAAAATAAAATTGTTACAATGTTAAACAAGAAATCGCTGTTAATAAGGTAGATACCGTTTCAAAGGTTACTAGTTTAATAAATAAATACAGTGATATTGTTAGAAATCAATTAGGGTGATACAAGTATGAGCAAATAAGTTTAGAGGTTAAGGAAAATCTAAAACCGATATTTCTAAAGCCACGAAATATTCCATTTGCTTTTAAAGTTTTAGTAGAGCGAGAATTAGAAAGACTAGAAAAGGCGGATGCAATTGTTAAAATTGAAAATAGCAAGTGAGGCACCCCACTAGTACCTGTATAAAAAAAGACGGTAGCATGCGTCTATGCGCAGATTATAAATCCACGATTAACCCTTTCTTGAAGGATGTAAATTATCCGATACCGAAAGTAGAGGAACTTTTTGCGGCATTACAAGGGGGAAAGCATTTTTCTAAATTAGATTTAAGACAAGCATATAACCAGTTATGCGTGACAGAGGAAACAGGAAAAATGTTAGCTTGGAGTACTCATAAGGGAATATATGCAGTAAAACGTTTGCCTTATGGTACTAAACCGGCCTGTGCTATTTTTTAGCGTACGATAGAAAAAATTTTACAAGGTGCAAAAGGCACCATCAATGTTTTGGATGACATTGTAGTTACTGGGAATGATCTCCAGGAACATTTAAATAATTTAGAAACCGTTTTCAACCGGCTGACGGAGGCGGGATTAACTTTACAAAAGAGCAAGTGTAAGTTTTTTGAAAAAGAAATTAAATATCTGGGTTATGTGGTAGATGAAGAGGGGTTTAGAAAAGATAGTGAAAAAGTTAAAGCAATTTTAAAAGCTATAAGACCGAGTACTATTAAAGAAGTAAAAAGTTTTGTAGGCATGATAAATTATTATGGAAAATTTATAAAAAATTTAGCAGACATGTTAGCACCACTGTATGATTTACTAAAAAAAGAGAAAGAATTTGTGTGGTCGCGAAGCTGCGAAAGTGCTTTTAACTTAGCAAAAAAAGCCATTGCATCAGACAATGTCTTGATTCATTTTAATCCAGATATACCGGTGCGGTTAACTTGTGATGCGTCACAGAAAGGCATCGGGGAAGTATTGGCACACATTTTGCCAAATGGAGATGAGCGTCCCAACGGGTTTGTTTCAAGAGTGTTAATCAGTGCAGAAAAAAATTATTCGATGGTAGATAAAGAAGCACTGGCAATATATTATAGCGTAAAAAAGTTTTCGCAATATTTATTAGGTAGACATTTTGAATTGCTTACTGACCATAAACCGTTACTAATGTTATTTGGAGATAAAAAGGAGTTCCACCTATGCGGCAACTAGATTACAGAGATGGTCTTTGTGTTTATCGGGTTATAATTATACAATTAAATTTATAAAAAGGAAAAGTAATGAAACGGCGGATGCTTTGTCGAGATTACCATTAAAACGTGACAAGCCGGAACCTCTCGAAGAAAACGCAGATGAAACTTATAATTATTTGAATTTTGTTGAAGGTTCGTTCCCTATTAACGCAAATAAGATTAGAATCGAGTCTCGGACAGACCCAAAAATAAGTTCAATTATTAGACTTGTAAAAGATGGGTGGGAACAATACATTTCCGAGGATAGTAAAAAACCATTTTTTGTTAGGAGCGATGAATTGACGCTAGACCAAGATATTTTAATGTGGGAATACCGAGTGGTGGTACCAAAAAAATTTAGAGGTCAGTTATTAAGAGAGTTACACAATACGCACCCTGGAATTGCTAGAATGAAAAGCAAAGCCAGAAGTTATTTTTGGTGGCCTTTAGTTGATAAAGATATAGAAAATATTGCTAATAGTTGCACCGCTTGTGCAAAGGCTCGAGATGATCCAGCGAAGAGTGATATTCCCGTGTTCCCCTGTTTCGCCTAAACCCAAATTGGTCTTCTCCTAGTATTTCTTCCGCTCGTTTTTCTATTTGTCTTTTCACAATTCTAGTTAATATTTTTGACACGTGTGCTGTCAAACTTATTGTTCGAAAATTTTCACATCTATCCGCGCCTTTCTTTTTTGGTATAGTTACTGTGATGCTACGTTTGAAATCTTTGGGTATCTCGCCTGTCTCATACATATAGCTTACAAGTTGGAAGAGACGTTCTGTTACTGCTTGTCCAGCGGCTTTTAGAGTTTGTGCTTGCACCTTATCTGTACCCGGCGCCTTACCTCTTTTCAGACTCTTTAATGCTAATTCAAACTCATCTCCAAGTATAGGATATCCCAAGTCATCATTTTCAATGTCTGATTCTTGTTCTAATGCAGTTAGTTCCTTTCCTGCATATAAATTCCCTATATATTCTTGCCATCTACCCACTTTCTCTACGTTTTCTATGTTGACGTTTCCTTGTGCGTCCCTTATATTTTTGCTATACGGTTTTATATCCCTAAAATTCATTCTAATTAATTTGCATGCTTAGTCTGTCTTTCCTATTTCCATCTTCGTTTGTACCTCTTTGCACTTTTCACCAATCCATTGTTCTTTAGCTTTCCTGCATTTTCGAATAATTTTCCATTTTATGGTTTTGTATCTCTGTTTTCCTGTTTCGTCTGATTTATTTTTGTATTTTGGTCTTTCTTCCATTAAATTCGGGATATCCTTTGTTATCCATGGTTTCTTATTGTCTTTTTGTGAATACAACAGAAAATATCTGGCCGCCATGTCTAGGCTGGATTTAATATTATTCCATTCTGTTTCTACTTCCTTAGTATCAGATATTTTTCCGATATCTTTGAGCAATTCATTTGACTTTTTTTCGAATCTTTCTTGAATATCTTTATCTTTTAGTTTCTCTAAGTCCAAGTGCCTTTTTCCGTTTCTTTTTTCACATTCTCTTTTTTTTCACATTCTTAAATTTAAGTGCGGCCTTCATAATTACGATGTTGTGGTCAGTATCTATATCTGCTTCTGGATAGCTTCTACAGTCTTTTACTTGATTTCTAAACCGTTGTCTAACAAGAATGTAATCTATTTGATATCTTCCTATATCTCCTGGCATCTTCCACGTATATCGTCTTCTAGCATGATGTTGAAATAATGTGTTTGTGATGATTAAATTGTTCTTGTCGCAAAATTCCATCAGCCTATTTCCCCTGTCGTTTCTCGTGCTTAAACCAAATAAACCTACTACCACTCCTTCCCTACCCTCACCTACCACGGCATTAAAATTCCCCGTAATTATTAAGTTTTCATGTCCTTTTACGTATCTTAATATGTCTTCGATATCTTTGTAGATGGCTTCTACCTCTTCGTCACTGTAGCTAGAGGTGGGCATGTATACTTGTATTATTACTGTATCTACCGGTTTAGATTCTAATCTAACCATGAGTACTCTTTCGTTCTTTTGTAAGTAATTTTCTAGACAGTATCCTATCTTTTTCCGCATAACTATCCCCACACCCAAATTTCCTTCCTCTGCCCCTGTATGAATTACCCTGAAGCCTCCACTCCAAAAATTCTCCGCCTCTGGCCACCGAACTTCGCTGATCCCTACTATGTCTATTGATAACATATTCATTTCGATTTTTAGGTTCTCTAGCTTACCTACTTGCTTCCTACTTCTAACATTCCACGCTCCGACTTGCAAAATGTTCCCGACTCTTATTTTTAACTTTCCGATCGCATCCTCCGAAGTAGTCCCTCCCGGAGATCCAAATGAGGGACTATTTTAACTCCGGAATCTTTTACCCCAGAGGATGCCATCATCATTAATAACAATTTAAGTACGCTGTGTACTTGGGAAATAATGTGGTGGTTTCCCGTTGCCTTACACATCGCGGGAGTGTGTTTTAGACTGCCATACCGACCCCTATGGTCTCTGCCAATCTAAGTACCGAAAGAGCCGATGCCCTCTTTCGGGGACCTGTCTTTGTCTGGTTCCTCACTAACGACGCTACTACTTTGGTTGAACCTGTAGTTTGGCTCTTTAGCTCATTAGAACACGCAAGCCATTTCACCTGTTCTAGTAATTTAGAACTTCGGCAAGGTGAAGGTCCATTCGAAATGGTTAATAATTTCATGAGAAATAATTTAATTAACGAGTACTTTCAAAGATTAGTTTAATTAACATTTTATTCAGGGTTGGCAGATATATAGCATGATATTTCTGAGTTCTAGGGTGTTATTTAATTTTAGTATCACTCCTGTTGTAATGAAATAGTATTCAAAGGTCGCATGTAATTTATTAGGTATTAAGTACTGGATATTTTTGTGCATGTTCCGCTTGTTTATGCTCCATATCCATTTTCAAACTTCGCTTCTGGATTTCTATTCATTCTAATTTTCTTTGTGCGACAGAATTCCAGGCATTCACTGTACTGTTGCGCTTATTTCTTGTGGAATCTGTATACAGTGACTACGTTTATGTCGGTATTTTCAATCCGGATTGAAGTCAAGCGGCTTTAAATGTCAATCGCAATCCCAAGTATTTATTTAGATGTAAAGGGTTTCAAAAAGAGAAAAGAGATATTTCAATCCCATTTCAATTTCATTTATTGCGCGCACGCATATGTTAAACTGCAACTTCGTGTTACTGTTTAGATGCGTTCTAAAATGTATCAGACACATCAGGCATAGATATTAATTAATACTTTAATTACGACTACGGCGTCAAAACATAAGTTGTAAACGAGGTGTATTTATATTTTCCATTACTTTACTATAATTCAAACTAGTATGAATTACAATCAATGTTCCTTTCCTTCTTGGTTTAAGGTTACGTTGATACAGCACACAGAACCGGCAAATGGTATAAAGCGAAGTTGGGTACGAATATGACACTTCGAGTGACATTTGAAGTAGGTTAATGAGCTGACCTGTTTCTGTCGCTGTTTGAAGCCGCTTCAGTCAGACAAGTTGTAATTGACTACGTTTATTTCAGTTACTTCAATCCGGTTTGAAATCAAGCTGCTCGAGTAATCCACTTTCAAGCTTGGATTTAAACACGCAAGAATATGATTTCAAGCGGCTTGAACAGTTCAAGTCAATCCCAAAAAGTTACAGCTTGACTTGACTGAAGCGGCTTTAAACTACCCATATAAACGGGTAAGCACTTGAATTTACCTGAAATGACACTTCAAGTGTATATTCGTACCTAACTTCGCATCATGTCATTTTCCGGTCTTTATTTTTATCAACATAACCGAGAAAGTAATTTAATAACTCCTTCTTCTTTTTCAAACCCTTTACATATAAACGCTTGGGATTGGGATTGACAATTAAAGCCGCTCGACTTCAATCGGGATCGAAATAACCGAAATAAACGTAGTCATTGACTTGAACTGTTCAAGCCGCTGGAAATCATATTCTTGTGTGTTTAAATCAAACCTTGAAACTGGATTACTTAAGCCGCTTGACTTCAATCCGGATTTAAAATACCGACATAAACGTAGTCAGTAAATACAGTTAAATATTAAAGTACAAAATTGTTTTACATACTTGTCCTTGGCTTATTACACATATCCTGTTTTGCAGAATGTTCTTTATTATCGTTTGTCCCATGCCAAATATCTTCAATTGCTTAAAAACATTATATAAGAAAATTTGAACCATAAATTGAGAACGGTTACTCATTTTGTGTTGCAATGGTGTTGGCATCAAGTGCACACTCCTAGGTGTTTGTAGCATACTGGGTGTATAAGTTGCCCATGTATTTCTAGGTGCTCCTGTTGAGGGTACTATACTAGCTACGGAAAATATTTTATTTGTAAATACAGATACATTTTTATAAAATATCTTACAAGCTGAAACACTACTGCATTCAACGACTTTATTGGTATCAGTTTTGGAAAACTATGGTTCATAAGTGAATTCATTTCTTCATTTTCGTCTTCATCTTCAATGCATTTTGTTTTCGACCTTACTTAAGGTCGGTTTGACGCAGCTCTAACTTCTTTTCTATTCTGTGCTAATCTAAAAAGCTCTACATACCCTTCACAACCTAAATTTCTAATAATTTGACTAATATAGTTTGGTCTAGGTCTTCCTATATCCTTCTATCTTTTTCCTATCTAGCTGGCTCTACATAGATATTAGCAACCTGATGGTTGTTAAAGAACTCTAACATGTTTACATGATTACCATTTATAAGGAAATGAAATATAACCTGGTTATCTGCTTCAGAAAGGAAAAGTGTTAAATTATATGTTATAGTAAGGCTTAAGCAACGAATCGCTACCAACATGCCAGACCGCTAACTAATTGTGAGTTATGTCATGGTGACATTTAGTTAACTGATTTTTTTTTTGTTTTGTTTTTGAACTTACTTAAAGTCGGTTTGACGCAGCTCTAAATTCTTTTCTATTCTATGCTAGTCTAAAAAGGTCTACATACCCTTCACAACCTAAATCTCTAATAATTTGACTAATATAGCTTTGTCTAGGCCTTCCTACTCTATTTTTATTTGGTAGTCTATAATCTAAGATTTTACTAAATAGTCCCTCATGTCTTAACTGGTGCCCTATCATTCTATCTTTCCTGACCTTCAATTGTTTCCACATACAGGGTTCCTCACCTATCCTTCTATAAACTTCCTCGTGTGTTACTGTATCTGTCTAACTAATCTTTAACATTCTCTTATAACACCAAGTTTCAAAAGCTTCTATCTTTTTCTTATCTACTTCTTTAATTGTCCAAGTCTCACTACCATATAGTAGAACGTACGACTTTAAGAAAGTTTTTCTATTATCTAAACTAATACTATTAGCTATTAGTAAGTTTTTCTTTTTTAGAAACATTTTTCTAGCTAGAGCTATTCTAGCTACTATATCCCTTCTGCTACGTCCATCCTTTGTAATTATACTACCTAAATATCAAAATTTTACCTCCTCTAACTCGGTATTACCTATTTTTAATTTTGGTTTAGAACAAGTCTGTAATTCACTTGTCATTATCTTTGTCTTTACTGAGTTAATTCTCATACTATAGTTACTCTGTAGTATCTCATCTAAAATATTTAAAAACTGTCCTAACTCTTTTCTAGACTCTGCTATAATGGCTATATCATCTGCAAAACGTAACATGTCTATTTTCTGTCCCTGTACACTAATACCTATCTCTTTTCTCTCTCTAGCTAAGTTTAAAGCTTCCGCAATATAAACATTAAAAATCAAGGGAGATAGTATACAGTCCTGTCTAATCCCATTTCTAATCTTTCCTTACTTTTTTATTTCATCAAATCTAATTACTACGCTTTGGTTTTTATATAGACTGTAAATAATTTTTCTATTCCTATGAGAGATTCCTATTTTTTTGCAAAACCCTGAACATAACAATCCAATTAACCCTATCAAATGCTTTTTCTAAATCTACAAACGCAAAATGAGTCTTTTTATTTTTTTGTAACCTTTTTTCGATAATTACCTAATCATTAGTATCGGTTCTCTAGTCCCTCTGTCTTTACGAAAACCATATTGGTCTTCGCCTAAATAATTCTCAGTCAAAGCTTCTACTCTATTTTTAATTATTATTGTTAGTATTTTGAAAGCATGAGAAGTTAAACTAACCCTTCTAAAATTCTCACACCTATCAGCTCCTGACTTTTTTGGGATTAGGAGAATAAAATTTTTTTCGAAATCTATTGGAACCTCACCTGTGTCATATATTATTTTTACTAGTTCATATAATCTGTCTAAAGTTTTCTGACTTGCATATTTTATTAATTCTGCGGGAATATCGTCTATCCCTGGCGCTTTATTTAGTTTAAGATTCCGAACAGCTCTGTCAAATTCCTCTCTTAATATTGAGAACCCTATTTCTACATCCTCTTCTTGGTCGTTCTCTAACTCATCCATATCGTCTCCCTTATATAAATCTTCTAAATATCTATTCCATCTATCTGATACCTCAACTTTATTTATTAGAAGCTCATTATTCTCGTCTCTAATACCATTATATTTTTTCCTATCTTCCCCAGAAAACTTTTTAACTGCCCTGTAAGTCCTGTCGGTCCTACCTACTCTCAAATCATCTTGTATTCCCTAACAATTCTCCTCCATCCATTTATTTCTAGCTTTTCTACACTCATGTACTATCTTATTTCTAACTGTATTATATTTTTGCTTACTTTCACTATCCACTTCTCTGAAAGGCTTAAGCTTTCTTCTATTCTCTATTAAATCTAATATCTCCTTTGTTACCCAGGGTTTTCTCGCTTCTATTTTTTTCTTACCTATAGTCTGTGTTGCTGTATCATGTACAGTCAGTTTTATTTCTTTCCATCTATTTTCTACGTTCCCTCATACAGCTATCTCTTTGCTCTTATTATCTAATACTTGTTTATATTTCTCTTTTACCCTACTATCATTAAGCTTACCTAGATCCCACCTCTCTATTTTAACCTTTCTCAATTTTTGGAATTTTAGTTTACACTTCATTTTAACTAAGTTATGATCGCTATCTATGTCAGCCCCTGGATAACTACAACAGTTTTTAACTTGGTTTCTAAATCTTTGTTTAACTAAAATATAATCTATTTGGTATCTAGCCCTATCACCTGGCGCTTTCCAGGTATATCTTCTCCTAACATGTTGTTCGAATAGGGTGTTTACAGTTACTAATCTATGTTCCTGGCAAAACTCAACTAATCTTTCTCCTCTATCATTTCGTCTGCCATACCCAAATTTTCCTACCATTTTTCCCTCACTACCTTCTCCCTTCTCCCACTGACGCATTAAAATCGCCCATAACTATTAAATTCTCATCTACTTTTACTTTTCTCACTATACTATTTATATCCTCGTATACCTTCTCTACTTCCTCATCCTCGTACTGAGTTGTTAGCATGTAAACCTGTACTAAAACAGTGTCTGTGGGTTTCGTACTCAATCTAACCATAATTATTCTATCACTAAATTGTAAGTACTCTTTAACTTTATGCCTTAATCTTTTACCTAACACTATTCCTACCCCTGCCTGTTCATTAGTTGAAGAAGTTGTAATTATTCTATAATTATCTTTCCAAAAGTCATTATTATCTGGCCATCTCACCTCACTAATACCTAAAATGTCCAGGTTTTTCTTTCTCATTTCGACTAATAAATTCGTTAACTTATCTACTCTAAGTAATGACCTTACATTCCAAGTCCCTATCACTAAATCGGACTGTTGTTTTATATTCTTACGATGACGAACCCCAAGTACCCCCTCCCGGAGATCCGAATGAGGAGTATTTTACCTCCGGATAAGAATTGTACTTGTGAGCTCTCCATCATATGTATTTCGTGTTTTAGGCCACGCACACCTGAGAAATATTGTGGTGGGCTCCCATATCTTTCCACAACGCAGTTTTTAAAGATTTTAGCAAAAAGCCGTATCCGCCACGGCCAACCCCCAACAAGCTTGTAAATTATTGAGGATCGCCCGAGACCAACCGACTCTCCTCCAATATCTGTTAGCCAGCAAGGCTGCTGCCTCTTGCTACGCCTTTTAATCGCCTTTTACGATAAGCAGGCTTACTATAGTAGTATTATTTATCCCCTACTATAGGGATTATTTGCTCTATGGGATAGAAAATAGTTATTAAAAATTTTTTGCGTAACAAAATGTAATTCAAACCTTCAGTCACATTAACTTTCACATCATCATCAAATTCTGATTGTAGGCTTGTCACTTGTGTACTCATCATTTCCTTAATGTACAGATCTGTTTCAGTAATTTTAACGTCTAACAATGGGCCACCTCCTATACCTCGAGAGTACCAATTTTTCATCTGAGAATGCTTTTTTAGAAATTTTTTTTAAGTTTTCGTATTTTCGACAAAGCGTTTGATGGTTACGAAAAGTATTGCTATGAACTTTAAATTCCTCAGCAAGCAATTTCCACTCTGCTTCTTTGGCTTGTGATAAAACAGCATCAGTTTTCTTAAATTCCAATACTTTTCGGTGTTTTGCCACTAACGATATCTAGAATTATTGAAATTAGATAATTTCAGCAAAATAATTAATTGAAATATAATATAAAAATAGGAGATGATATTTTACTAAAATATGTCCTTATACTAGCCAATAGTTGCTCCTCTGCTTTACTAAAATTTGCTGCCCTTTTAGCATTATCCATTTTCAAAAATAGCTAATTAAATAAAATAATTTTACAATTCACTATAACGGCAACGAAATTATACGCAAACTATTTACCCAGCCCTGTTAGGAAAATCTACTACCAACCTAACTTTAATAAAACGAAATCTTGGTTCAACTAAACTGGTGTTTGAAATACAGACAACAGGCTAAACTGAGATCAGAAAATGAACTATGTTCATTAGAACTTGGTTTAAACGTCAATTGAAAAACCGGCCCTTAGTGTTAGTGTTAGTCTAGGCCATAGAGAACATATCTAAGGTGTAGGCTTAGTACTGGCTAGAAGAATATGTATTTGTAATCGCACATTCTTGTAGCCACTGTAAACGTAAAAATATAATTCGTTCGTAACTATCATAATATCTTATGAAGTTGGATAATTTTAATGTTGCTGGTACCTCTGGCGCAAAACAAAGAAAAACTACCATTAAAAACTGTGATAGATTGACAGAAGATGAAATGTTACAATTTTTATATGCTTCTGAATCAGAATCTGAAGAAGATATGAAAAATTTCGATAAATTTGTGCCGTTTGGTGATAGCGATGACGACGCTGAAGGTTAGTTAGATTTATGTGCCTACCTGTACATATAGTTTGAAATAAATTATTTGTAGTTGAACCAGCTGCTATTGAAAACGACAATACAAGTGGAGATGCAAAATCTTGGTCTGAAACTCCAACTGGAATGTGAGAATTTTTGTTTACAAAGGAAAATAGGATATTGTTACGAGTTACTATTAGTCAACCCGTCAAACACACAAGCGCCGTAAGCAATGTATATACTACAGAAGTCTCGAACTTTCTAGCATATAGCGGAATATGAATCATCTATTTAATTCAGGGTATATATAAGACCGCTGATAAAGTACAGAGTTAGTCTATACCTAAATATCGAATATAAATTATATCGTGTAAAGTTAATTAGTTACGCTTTTGAAAGCCTAAGAGTAAATATGAACGTGTATATTGTACCGCCAGCTTGTAAAATACGTGTCTAATGTCATGCAGCTTGTAGAATACATAATTAGACAAAAGTGTCATAAATAAATAGTTGTGTTAGTATTGTTAATAGACCTATAGTTAAGAATTTAGCTTAAGATATTAGTGCTTGTAAATAGCATTAGTGTGATAGTGCTTCATTGTTAATTGGACTGAAAACATCTATAAATAAAGCATATACTGTTAATTAGAATTGTGAACAGTGAGTAATAAAGGCCTTTATTATTACTTGTTTTAAATTAAAGAAACGCGGTAGTAGTAGCCCGTTACACTGGTGTCAGGCATTTGTGGGGTATATAGTGATTAATTTAAAACACAAGTCTAAAGACATTTAAGTAGTTTGTATATGCCTGTTACAAGAAACCAAAGTAAGATGGAGGCAGAGACTTTAATGAATTTCCTTAAGGATTTTAAATCCGGTATGGAATAGAGGTCTGCTAAACTAGAAGTGACACTTACTGAAAAAGCAGTGAAGTCAGTTGAACTGAAATTAAACCTTACCGA
Organism: Platerodrilus igneus; assembly: GCA_036346225.1. Lineage (NCBI taxonomy): Eukaryota > Metazoa > Arthropoda > Insecta > Coleoptera > Lycidae > Platerodrilus > Platerodrilus igneus. The sequence continues at coordinate 2,245,513 of JARFIW010000165.1, read as the reverse complement.
AAGGTTAAGTGAAAATGCTACGATAATGGAAGAAAAGTTGAACAAAAGTACAGCCACGGTAGAACAAAGATTAATGGAAAGCTCAATTGCATTGAAAAAAGATTTTACTGAACAGGTAAAAACAGTTGAGCAAAAGTTGGACAGTAAATTGGTAAAAATAGAAAAAGATGTGATGAGGCTGCAAGAACACTACACTGGTGTCAGTTGTGTGGGGTATATAGTGATTAATTTAAAAGAAAAAACACACGTCTAAAGACATTTGACTAGTTAGTACATGCCTGTTACTAGAAGCCAAAGTAAAATGGACGCATAAATTTTAATGAATTTCCTTAAGGATTTTAAATCCGGTATGAAAGCAAAGTTTAGTAAATGCTAAGAAAATGGAAAGGTTAAGTGAAACTGCTGAAAACATGGAAGAAAAGTTAAACGAAAATGCTGCAAAAATGGAGAAAAGTTAAATGAAAGTGCAGCTACGTTAGAACAAAGGTTAATGGAAAGCTATGTATAGACATTAGACATTACTACTTTAAAAATGGTGGAAAAAACGAAAAAAAATATTTTTTATCTTTAGGCGTTGGGCATTTTCTACATTAAAGATAGAGAACTAAAGAATTTTTCTTCTCTATGGACGTTGGACATTACTATAGTATAGGAAAAAAAAGGAAAAAAAATTTATCTATTGACTTTGGGCTACATTAGATTTATCTTAGGGCATTGTACATTACTACATTAAAGATGGGTAAAAAAGAAAAAAATTCTTTTCTTGCTATGGACCCTGTGCAATACAACATTGAAAATAGAAAAAAAAGGTTTTGTTATCTATGGACGTAGGACGATAATACATTAAAGATCTATTTATGGCCTTTGACCATTACTACAATTAAAGGTAAAAAAAAGAAAAAAATGTTTTTCCTATCTATGGGCATTTGACATTACTACAATAAAGGTAGAAAAAAAACGAAATAAGTTTTTTTCTAACTACAGATGTTGGACGTTATAGGACACTATAGGAAAACAATTTTTTTTCATTTATAGACATTGGACATTACTACATTAAAGATCTGTCCATGGACTACATAAGAGATCTATCTATGGACGTTGGACATTGCTACAATAAAGATGGAAAACAAGACAAAAATTATTTTCTATCGGTGGACGTTGAGCATTACGACATTAAAAATAGAAAAAATCATTATTTTCTATCCATGGACGTTGGACATTACCACATTATAGGAAGAAAAAGAAGAATAACAATTTCAATTTATGAACATTGGACATTACTACATTACAGCTCTATCTAAGGCCCTTAACTGCATTGGAGATTTATCTTTGGACGTTGGACATTACTACATTAATAATGGAGAAAAAAGAAAAAAAATTATTTTCTATCTTTGGACGTTCGGCATTACAACATTAAAGATAGAAAAAGACAAAATATTTTCCTTCTATCAGTGGACGTTGGACATTGCTACAATTAAAGGTAGAAAAAGGAAAAAATTTTCTATCTAAGCATGTTGGACATTACTACATTAAAGATAAGGAAAAAGAATTTTTTTCTCTCTGGACGTTGGACATTACCCATTATAGGAAAAATAGAGAAGAAAATTTACAGATATATCTATGGACCTTGGACTACATTAGATTTATCTTTGGCAAAATTCTACATAAACACAACATTAAATCAATCTATAAACCCACCAACAAAATTTCACAAATATTATCAACCGTTCATTTACATTGCCAATGCTCCACCCGAAGGTACTACATTGGCTAGGAGGCGAGTTTTTTGTTGCCTGGAAATTTAGAATTTTGCCGAACCCTTGCCGTTCCAGGCAAGGTATGGATCTTTAACGTGCGTGACAACACTCACACACGGGACCTCCATTTAACCTCTCATCCGAACGAAGGCGTAATATTTATGAAAAATGCTCACCTGCTATTTTTCAAGCAGTCGGCCGTGTCGGGATTTGAACCCGGGACCTTGGGATCCGTAGTCTTACGCTTACTACATTGATCCACGGCGACGCCCAAAAAAAAATATATGATCAATCTCAAAAGATTCCTATAATAGTCTTAAAGCCTCGGGCGTATATAGTATACCTTGCAGTTGCGGTTTTGTATACATAAGAAAAATAGAACGGTCAGTACAGACTAGACTAAACGAACACAGGCGATGCCTAAGAACAAGCCAGTACAATCGCTCAGCAGTGGCCGAACACCAATATGAAACAGACCATACCATTAACTTTGACAAGACGAAACTAATTGCCAGAATTCTGTTTTTCTACAATAGAAAAATTAGAGAATCCATAGAAATCAATAAAAATTCTAATAATCTTAACGTAAACGATGGCTACTACCTTTCCCCCATTGGAAAACAACAGTGGAACCGTGACGTTCACTGATCTGTTACGACACTCCTCTCTTTTCATGATCACTCATGCATCAAGTTCTCGCCCTATATAAACTACCACTTTCGCTACTCTCGCTAGTTACTTCGTCACACGACACGTTTTGGCTTTGAATAGGCTAGTGAGTCTGCTAGTTCAGAAGTAACTCTTTTCTTTACACTTTAACTTGTCTATTTAATACTATCATTCTTATCTTTATTATTTTTATTTTATTACTTAATTTATTTTCTTGTCTTGATTAAGCCCCATACAAAAGTGAGCGAAACGTCGACCTTAATTTATAAAATGACACGGTCCCAACCCGGAACCATAAATATTTATAACAGCTTATTGTTTATATGGTATTAACTGATTGGGAGCAGATTAAATTTAGAAGTGTCTAAAAACAAAATGTTCTTGTATGCACTTTGATTATTTATTGTTGCCGCAATAGATTGCTCTATAGAAGAATTATAAAAATTAAAATTTAATTGTAATGCGTACTGTTCGATATGAAAGATTGTTATTGGGCTATGATGCTAGTTTTATAAGAGGTTAGTTGTTGAAAGTGTGTCTCTAACAAATATTGTTATTTTTTTACAGAATAAGTGATAGTTTTGTATATTTCTTAACTGCTGTGGCAGTAAGTTGTAGTATTTTTGTCTACATATTTTGCTCCCGGCGTACGTATTCAACGCCATGGTTACGTTTGGCACCACTGCCTCGTCCGCGTTTCGCAATATTGCACAATAGTAAATATTAGTAAATATTATTTACACAAAAGTAAAGCAAAGTACTCACTTAACCGCGCCTTGTAGTTCAATCTTAGAGTCCTTGTTGTTTGGAAGTGGGTTGCGTCATGCCATCGTTGATTCATATTTTTGTTTCTCATCTTCGTCGTTCGTAGCGGTACGATAGAATACAGGTAGAAGTAACGATAAAAGGTAGAGAGAAGATAGAGGACCTACATCCTAAAAAGAAAAACGACAAAAAACACGAAACAGGTAGACGTTACCCGCTTCGAGGTCTCGTGCCTAATAATCCATGTCGTGTTGCAAGCCGCGCACGTACGCCACTCCGCGCATGCGCATTCATTTGCGCCGACGCAATTGTCAGAAATGGCGGAATTAAAATAATGGCGGGAATTTAGTCACAAATTTAAAAATGTACATCTCCAAATTTGGAATGTAACACACAATATAGGGCAGATTAAATTTTTTTGTGGTGTTAGCTTTAGGAGGCAGATAGTTACCCTTAGATTTGTTTCTTGTTTTATAAGCATTTATAGCACGACCTCGTGGGTCAGTATTTTTGTACATTAGACAATAGACTGCTTTTATAAACTTTTTCTTTATATTTAGCATACCCGTAGTACTATATAGTAAGTTGGTGAAATAAAGTCTTGTTTGTTTATAAATAATTTTAAAAATAAGTTTATGTACAATTTCAATTAGTTGCAATATATTATTGTATGCATCACCCCAGCATACAATTGCGTACGTAATTAATGAGTCAACAAACGCATAATATGACTCGTAGTAGTTTTATGTTAAGAAAATTTCTTGCCTCTAAAACAGCGGTATTGTTTCACAAATCTGTTTTACAAGTAATATGACATGATCTTTCCATAGTAGACATGCAAAATAAAACTTAAGAAAATTCTAATTCATCATTATACAGGATGTTTTGCCTTGAGTGTGCCAAACGAAAACTGTTCGTAGAAAACGTTATTTTAAGCAGAAAAACCTTGTATATCATATTTCCGCAAATGCCCCCTTAAGGAGTTACAGTCCCTTAAGTGGGCCCAATTAAATTAACTTTTTTTGGCAATATTTTGGGAACCGTCAATAAATTGGCGAAATTTAGTATACATGCATGTTTTTTGCAAGAAAAAGGATTCTTTAGACCTAATGGTCATATTTTGCTCAGGGACGTCCATGAGGGGGGGGGGACAGTGGGGTTTAACCACCCCCACTTTTTTGTATGGGATTTTTTTTTGTTGGTATTAATTCTTTAAGCTTTTGTATTAAAAAAAGGTATACTTTAAAGTGATTTCCTTGAGCTTGAATACAAAAATTGCAGCGACGCGTACGGGATTGATCAACTCTTGGTGTTACTCCAAACTCATTTCTAGTTTCTTCAGTGGAATTAATAATCCTGTCCAGAAGTTGTTATTTATTTATTTATTTGTAATTTGATAATTTGTGGTTGTATTGAATAAAGAATAAGGATAATTTTGAAAACTTTTCTTTCCTTTATAGCAAAAATTATTATTTTGTTAAAGTGAAACTCAAAGAATTGATACCAACAAGAAAAATTAAAAAAAAATCGTTTACAAAAATATGGGGGGTGATTAAACCTCACTCCCCCCATGGACTTCCTTGAGCAAAATATGACCATTAGGTCTAAAGGTCTTTATTCTTGCAAAAAAGCATGCATTATACTGTAGCGGACTACTACTACCACGTTATACTAATTTAAAACTAGTAATAACAAGAGTCTTTATTACTCACTGTTCACAAGTCTAATTAATAGTGTATGCCTAATTTATAGATGTTTTCAGTCCAATTAACAATGAAGCACTATCACACTAATGCTATTTACAAGCACTAATATTTTCTTAAACTAAATTCTTAACCATAGGTATATTAACAACACTAAACACTACTATTTATTTATTACACTTTTGTCTATTGATGTATTGTACAAGCTGCATGTACATTAGACACATTCACATAATATAACATTTATGTTTACCCTTAGACTTCCAAAGGCTCAACTATTTAACTTTACACAATATAATTTATATTCGACATTCTGATATAGACTAACTCCGTACCTCATCATCGGTCTTATTTATACCCTGAATTAAAAGAATGATTCATCCTCCAGTAATTGCTCGAAAATTCTCGGTCCCTGGAGAATATACAGTGCTTACGGCGCTTGTGTGTTTGACGGGTTGCCTAATAGTAGCTCGTATTAATAGTATTCATTATTCGGTAGATGAAAATGAATTCATAATCTAACACCTTTAACCCAACAGGAACGTCCAGGTCGTTGATTATAACCCAACACCTTTTACCAAGTAGTACAAACTTTCATGTTTCATAATCCGCCAGGTGTAATTTTTGTATCATGCTAAAAGGCCGTTACACTTTGACAAATTTTTAATTGTCAGTGTTTGCGATAATAGTTGAAACGTTTAGAAAATATCTACTAACGAAGATTTGTGTAAATCGTGTAAAAGTGTAATATTCCACTTGTGAGTTATGGCCATTACTCATTCGGACTACGCCGCACGCTCTAAGGGCTCTCAGCGCAAACTTCCCAAATGAGTAATGGCTATCATAACTCTTTCGTAGAATAATATACCATTATTGTGAGGTAGGGTAATTCCACAAATTACAAATAAATGGACGTTCGGTTGTATGTGTTCCTATACGTACTTTCAAATTACTTGTTTGTGATATCAAAGCTTTACACAAATTGCATTGAAATGTATTAGCGTTAGTATATCTTTTTTTAAACTACTTATGTATGACGTAGAATAATCGTACAAATTATATAGAAATGTGGATACATTTCACTCAACGGAAATGAAGTGATAAAGAGATTACCTAAGCATTCTTCTAAAGGGGGATCGTGAAGATTTAGGGAAACAATAGACCTTACGTTTTGAAAATCATTTTGAAAATTTGTGGAAAAAGGGAACGAACCCGATATCTTGAATTAAGAAAAACTGCATTTCACCAGGCAAAAGCATCGTCACCAGCATGTTGCCTCCCAGTCTGGTCAAAGTGGACAACATGCCAGCAGCAACCTCTTCTAAGACAAAAAAGACGGTTAAACCAAGCAAGTTAGACTCCGAGATCGAATACTTTTCCACTTGATCCATTTCTTTGCATGATTTATCAAATAAAGAGAACATCAATTTGAAAGACCTTAGCGAAGTTGAGAGTGGATTACTAGGAAAACACATCATTTTCAACGATTCACAAGTAATAAGTAATAGCTATGACATTGTGTCGCCTTACTGATGTAGATAAAGACGGTGTCGTTCACAACATAGATATTCTACCAATTGAAGAGGGATCATTCGTGACTGTGAAATTCATGTACAGTTACCACGCCAGGAAGCAAAAGGAAATGCTTTTTACGGTAGAGTACAAGAAAAAAATTTGAAAATTGCTAGTTGTTTTTTAGATAAGGCGAATGGCATTTACGTTTATCCGGTAACTAACAATGTTCTAGAAGTCAGTAAAGCGTATGGGACCAAAATATTCACTGTAACGTATAACTCCCGCGGGTGCTTTAGATTAAACTAATTTTATTTAAGAATTCTTGGTATCTATTACCCATTCTTATTAAATATTACATTTTTCTAAAAACATGCTTTGTGTCCTATGTTTTCATACTTATTGTCTAACATGAGCTAAATAGGTTAAGAAACAAGTGTCTCAACTTGCCTAAACTACTAAGGTAACATAAAATACTAAGAAAAATATAAAAACTGTTTTAAATTACATCATCATCATATTGTTTTCGACCTTACTTAAGGTCGGTTTGACGCAGCTCTAACTTCTTTTCTAATCTGTGCTAATCTAAAAAGTTCTACATACCCTTCACAACCTAAATTTCTAATAATTTGACTAATATAGTTTGGTCTAGGTCTTCCTATATCCTTCTATCTTTTTCCTATCCAGCTGACTCTACATAGATATTAGCAACCTGATGGTTGTTAAAGAACTCTAACATGTTTACATGTTTACCATTTATAAGGAAATGAAATATAACCTTCAAAAAGGAAAAGTGTTAAAATATATGTTATGGTAAGGCTTAAGCAACGAAACGCTACCAACATGCCAGACCGCTAACTAATTGTGAGTTATGTCCTGGTAACATTTAGTTAACTGATTTTTATTTTTTTTTTTTGTTTTGTTTTCGAACTTACTTAAAGTCGGTTTGACGCAGCTCTAAATTCTTTTGTATTCTGAGCTAGTCTAAAAAGGTCTACATACCCTTCACAACCTAAATCTCTAATAATTTGACTAATATAGCTTTGTCTAGGCCTTCCTACTCTATTTTTATTTGGTAGTCTATAATCTAAGACTTTACTAAATAGTCCCTCATGTCTTAACTGGTGCCCTATCATTCTATCTCTCCTGACCTTCAATTGTTTCCACATACAGGGATCCTCACGTATCCTTCTATAAACTTCCTCGTTTGTTACTCTATCTGTCCAACTAATCTTTAACATTCTCCTATAACACCAAGTTTCAAAAGCTTCTATCTTTTTCTTATCTACTTCTTTAATTGTCCAAGCCTCACTACCGTATAGTAGAACGCTCCATACGTACGACTTTAAGAAACTTTTCTATTATCTAAACTAATACTATTAGCTATTAGTAAGTCTTTCTTTTTAAAAACATTTTTCTAGCTTGAGCTATTCTAGCTACTATATCCCTTCTGCTACGTCCATCCTTTGTAATTATACTACCTAAATAGAAAAATTCATCTACCTCCTCTAACTCGGTATTACCTATTTTTAATTTTGGTTTATAACTAGGCTGTAACTCACTTGTCATTATCTTTGTCTTTACTGAGTTAATTCTCATACTATAGTTACTCCGTAGTATCTCATCTAAAATATTTAAAAACTCTTCTAACTCTTTTCTAGACTCTGCTATAATGGCTATATCATCTGCAAAACGTAACATGTCTATTTTCTGTCCCTGAACACTAATACCTATCTCTTTTCTCTCTCTGGCTAAGTTTAAAGCTTCCTCAATATAAACATTAAAAATCAAGGGAGACAGTATACAACCCTGTCTAACACCATTTCTAATCTTAGCTTCCTTTTCTATTTCATCAAATCTAATTACTACGCTTTGGTTTTTATATAGACTGTAAATAATTTTTCTATCCCTATGAGAGATTCTTATTTTTTGCAAAACCCTGAACATAACAATCCAATTAACCCTATCAAATGCTTTTTCTAAATCTACAAACGCGAAATGAGTCTTTTATTTTTTGTAACCTTTTTCGATAATTACCCTAATCATTAGTATCGGTTCTCTAGTCCCTCTGTCTTTACGAAAGCCATATTGGTCTTCGCCTAAATAATTCTCAGTCAAAGCTTCTACTCTATTTTTAATTATTATTGCTAGTATTTTGGAAGCATGAGAAGTTAAACTAACTGTTCTAAAATTCTCACACCTATCAGCTCCTGACTTTTTGGGATTGGGATAATAATATTTTTCGAAATCTATTGGAACCTCACCTGTGTCATATATTACATTTATTAGTTCATATAATCTGTCTAAAGTTTTCTGACTTGCATATTTTATTAATTCTGCGGGAATATCGTCTATCCCTGGCGCTTTATTTAATTTAAGATTCCGAACACCTCTATCAAATTCCTCTCTTAATATTGAGAACCCTATTTCTACATCCTCTTCTTGGTCGTTCTCTAACTCATCCATATCGTCTCCCTTATATAAATCTTCTAAATATCTTTTCCATCTATCAGCTACCTCAACTTTATTTATTAGAAGCTCATTATTCTCGTCTCTAATACCATTATATTTTTTTCTATCTTCCCCAAAAAACTTTTTAACTGCTCTGTAAGCCCTGTCTGTCTTACCTACTCTCAAATCATCTTGTATTCCCTTACAATTCTCCTCCATCCATTTATTTCTAGCTTTTCTACACTCATGTACTATCCTATTTCTAACTGTATTATATTTTTGCTTATTTTCACTATCCACTTCTCTGAAAGGTTTAAGCTTTTTTCTATTCTCTATTAAATCTAATATCTCCTTTGTCACCCAGGGTTTTCTCGCTTCTAATTTTTTCTTACCTATAGTCTGTGTTGCTGTATCATGTACAGTCAGTTTTATTTCTTTCCATCTATTTTCTACGCTCCCTCCTACAGCTATCTCTTTGGTCTTATTTTCTAATACTTGTTTATATTCCTTTTTTACCCTACTATCATTAAGCTTACCTAGATCCCATCCCTCTCTTTTAACCTTTCTCAATTTTTTAAATTTTAGTTTACACTTCATTTTAACTAAGTTATGATCGCTATCTATGTCAGCCCCTGGATAACTACGACAGTTTTTAACTTGGTTTCTAAATCTTTGTTTAACTAAAATATAATCTATTTGGTATCTAGCCCTATCACCTGGGGCTTTCCAGGTATATCTTCTCCTAACATGTTGTTCGAATAGGGTGTTTACAGTTACTAATCTATGTTCCTGGCAAAACTCAACTACTCTTTCTCCTCTATCATTTCGTCTGCCATACCCAAATTTTCCTACCATTTTTCCCTCACTACCTTCTCCACTGACGCATTAAAATCGCCCATAACTATTAAATTCTCATTTCCTTTTACTTTTCTCACTATACTATTTATATCCTCGTATACCTTTTCTTTAAATTACATAAACATATAAAAACTATCTTTGAAATTTGAAGAACGAATGGTAGACAAATTTTATGGTATAAAATTAGATCCAAAATCATAACTACAATGAAACAGCAAAGCTTTCAAACTGAAAGGTGTCTCATTTTACACACGACAACGGTACTGTGGGTAAATTTATCAGTTTCTTTTTTTCGGTTGTTTCAGTAAAATCAAATTGCAACATTTGAATTAAGAAGTGTATCCGTTGGCCCTGTTCACTAACCTAAACATTGCAACACCAGTTTCATCAATTCTCCATAGATCCAAAATATTTCAGTGATTTCAGCGATTCACACTGGCCAAAAACAATAAACCAAGAAAGATTTTTGGTTTAGTAATACGTCTCCTTCAGATCCCGTTCTCTAGTACGATTTGGAAAAACTTACCTCATTTTAATATTTGTTTATTGCACAACTTGTAGTAAACTCTCAAGAAAAAATAATTGCCAACTTTCTAGAATACGTGTAGTGTGCGTGCATTGCGTTGCTGATTGCTCCCGATAGCTTCGTGGGTAGATTTTCCTTTGTACTGCGGTTCGTTTTGGTATCTAACGGATGTTTACACTTTAGATTGTTAAATTATAACGTTCAACAAAACGTCGTTAGGTTGTTACGTGCCAAAATTGGCATCGTACACTTTTAAATTTGTAAGTGAATTCCCGCCACTATTTTAAACTAGACATGTTCATTTCCACCATCTCGGACAGTTGCGTTTGCGCAAAAGAATGCGCAAGCGCGGAGGGCCGTAAATGCGCTGTTTTGCGACACGACGGATTATTAGCTACGAGACGTCGAACGGTAACGTTTACCTGTGTCGTGGTGCTCTTTTTTCTTTTTTAGGATGTAGATTCCAGTATCTTATCTTACCTTCTATCGTACCTCTACCTTTATTCCTTCGCCCTACCTACGGACGACGAATTATGAGGGACGAATAAATTTGGTTCAATAATGGCGTGACGCAACCCACCCGGAAACAAGGAGATGCCCTGATATTAACTGCAAAGCGTGCTTTAAGTGAGTACTTCGCTTTATTTACATTTTAAAGTGCAAATTGTGACATTGTAAACGTGTTTGGTATGTGATACAATTTGACACGTAATTATGTCATTATTGTGCAATATTGTGAAAATTGGATTGTACCAGTGTTGCCAAATGTAGCAGTGGCGCTGAATACGTACGCGGGGAATATTCCAAGGTGTTAAATCATCTGCATGTGATTCTCCTTCCAAAGAAATATGCTCTTCTGCTACATTATGGTTCATGTCATTAATATCATAATTACAATCCCCCAACATCAAACTTCTCGTTAGCAACCACCTCGTTACCTAATTGCATGAACGTTCAGTTTATTTTGCATAGAAGTATGGCATTGCTAACGGTAGTTTTCCTAGTCTCACTACCTCCATTATCAACGGTCATTGCGAAACTAATTTAAAGCGACACTAATTTGTTAAAGAAGTATGGATGAGAATAAACGAATTTTTAAAGAACTACACGTCCATAAATATAGGCACTTCAGGGGTTTACCGTTAATTCTTGGAACAAACACGCACTATTCCGAACCTACACCTAACATTCAAGAGTATCATTTAATTTAATTCAAAGCCCATTTTATAAAGGTAATAAACATCTGGCGTAATTTTATAGACAAAAATATAAAAAAAAGTCTGACAAGGAAAAAACTGATGGCGCCGGTAATGAAGGGCTAATATATAAGCGTCTAAATGTATTTTCTGTTGAAACATTAGTACATACAAAACCTGCAAATGAACGTAAGTTACTATGGAATCGCACATTTGCTTTTAAATTATTCCTCTCTGATGCGAAATAATCCCATATTGCAAACATTTGGGATGTTGATTAATACGAGACTGCAGGCGTAATTTTGCTATACAGATTAAGCACACAAATGTATGTTTCTTAGTATGTGATAGCAAATAACTTTTCTATGCGGAATAGCAACACAAATTGCATGGGAACGAACGTTTTAGTATAACCCCATAACTGTACTTGTAAATAATACTTTTGTGATGTTGTATAATCACACAAACTGCATACGAATGGGCGGTCGTTAGTATGCTACCTCAAATGTATCCGTAAATTACTTTTATATAATGTTGAATAATCGCTCAAGTCGCAAACGCATGGACGTTCATTAGTATGCGACCGACAACGTGTTTGTAAATGACTTTTATGTCTTGTGGAATTGTCATACAAATTGCAAACGTCGTTCATTAGTGTGCGACCGAAAATGTGTTTGCAAATTACTCTTTTGAAATGTGGTATAATCACACAAACTGCATGAGAATGGACGTTTGTTAATATGCGACCGAAAATGTTTTTGTAAATTACTTTTATTTGATGTGGTATAATCACACAAGTTGCATTCAATTGGGCGTTCGTTAGTATGTGATCGAATATGTCGCCGTAAAGAAATTTTTTGTGACGCGGAGTAATTACACAAATTGCAAGCGAACAGACGCTTGTTAGTATGTGATCGACAATGTTGTATTAAACTACTCTTTAGTGATGCGGTATAATTACACACATTGCAAGCGAATGGGCGTCCGTTAGTATGCAACCCAAAATGTCTTTGTAAATTAGTTTTACGTGATGTGGTATAATCACACAAACTGCACGCGAATGGGTGTTCGTTAGTATGCGACCGAAAATGTCTTTGTAAATTAGTTTTATATGATGTGGTATAATCACACAAACTGCACGCGAATGGGTGTTCGTTAGTATGCAACCGAAAATGTCTTTGTAAATTAGTTTTATGTGATGTGGTATAATTACACAAATAGCAAGCTAATGGGCGTTCGTTAGTATGAGACCAAATATGTCTTTGTAGACTACTTTTTTGTGATGTGGTATAATCACACAAATAGCAAGCTAATGGGCGTTCGTTAGTATGCGACCGAAAATGTGTTTTTAAATTACTTTTATGTGACGTGGTATAATCACACAAACTGCAAGCGAATGGACGTTCGCTAGTATGCGACCGAAAATGTATTTGTAAATAATTTTTATGTGATGTGGTATAATCACACAAACTGCAAGCGAATGGGCGTTCGTTAGTATGCGACCGAAAATGTCTTTGTAAATTACTTTTAAGTGATGTGGTATAATCACACAAACTGCAAACAAATGGGCGTTCGTTAGTATGCGACCGAAAATGTATTTTTAAACTACTTTTTTGTATTGCGGTATAATTACACAAACTGCAAGTGAATGGGCGTTCGTTAGTATGTGATAGAAAATGTGTTCGTAAATTACTTTTACGTGATGTGATATAATCACACAAACTGCATGCGAATGAACGTTCGTTTATGTGTGCCTGCATCGCCTGCCGTATCCTTTGACAATTGTTCACCTTTATTAACTAAATATCAATTATTAATACAAATGTAATTTGCTTCAATTTACGTTTCATAGCAATCCTAATAATCTTTACGTGAAAGGTGGTGCTCAAAATTCTATTTTAGAGGAATCTGAAGTGAGTTTTCTAGTATTTGTTAAAATCGTTTAAACCGCGAGCAATTTATACATCTAATTTATAATACTGTACTATCCTTATATCTTAATCTTGATCTATGTAAAACGTATGTAAGACGTACAATATCCAAAAACGTGACTATTATTGTGGAAGAAAACATAACTTCATTTACACTAACAACGTAGCAGGTGAGTAATTTTGGTGTATTTTATATAATTACATATGGAATTTGTAAATTATCTTACTCAATTTAACGTTAATTTTCATTAACACGTTCAATGCGGATGACGAACATGCGCGTCATTTTATTCCTCCACTATACGTGGATGTCGCGCTTATGCATCTTGCTAGTATCCGCTTATTTAGTGTTAGTAGAGATGGGACTCGGGTCGATTTTTTGTCCTCGAGTAACTCGATCGTAATTTCTATTTGACTCGAGTAGAAATTCGAATCGAGTTCGAAATTGAACTTGAGTTATAAAGCCTAGAAATGGAACTCGAGTAAGTTTATTTACTCCAGTGACTCAAATATAAATTCCCTCTGATTTGAGTTGATACTAAAACCGTTGATTGAAGTATTCGATCAACGCTAAAATCTAGTCACAACGTGGTGAGTAACTACTATGCCGATTGGCAGCGCCCTGTTTTTTATCGCTTTATACGTATATAAAATTAAATATGGAATATCTTTTTTATTATGAAAAACGCTACGATCTGTAATAAATAAATACACGTTCGCTTTGTATAAGTGCAGCCGCAGGTAGTGAATGAAGTACTATCAATTCCATCACGTTTGAGCTCGGGACACCCCTTAAGTTCTATACACTTTCTCATAGACTAAAATAATAATAATAACAATAAAGTTCTGTATATAAAATATCGATAAAAGAAAAGGGAAAATTGTATCCTTCCGAGATATAATTCACTTTCATTCGAACTAAACCACAGAAAGGAGATCAATTGGAGCAACACCCTAAATTCACGAAATTTGAGTGTTAAAAATTCGAGTTGAGTGGATAACCCACCCAACTTAACTTGAGAACTGAAAAAACCGTAACTCGATAGTCGATTATAATCGAGTTGCAAAACGGTTCGAGTTACAAGCGGACTCGAGTTGCAAGTTGGCTCGAGTTGTACGAGTATATTCGAGTTTCAAGTCGACTCGAGTTTCGAGTCGACTCGAGTTGCACAGTCACTTGACTCGATTCACGAGTAGTGTTGTCACTCGGTTACTCGATTAATTTGAGACTCGAGTCTCATCACTAAGTGCTAGTCTAGGCCATAGAGAACATATCTATGTTGTAGGCTTAGTACTGGCCAGAAGTATATGTATTTGTAATCGCACACTCTTGTGGCCACTGCAAACATAAAAATACAATTCGTTCGTAACTATCACAATATATTATGGAATTGGATAATTTTAATGTTGCTGGTACCTCTGGCGCAACGCGAAGAAAAATTACCATTAAAAACCCTGATAGATTGACAGAAGATGAAATGTTTCAATTTTTATATGCTTTTGAATCAAAACCTGAAGAAGATATGGAAGATTCGGATAAATATGTGCCGTTTGGTGATAGGAATGACGACACTGAGGGTTAGTTAGATTTAAATACCTTCATGTACATATGGTCTAAAATAAATTACTTTTAGTTGAACCAGCTGCTATTGAAAATGACAATGCAAGTGGTGATGTAGAATCTTGGTCTGAAATTCCAACTGGAATGCGAGAATTTTTGTTTACAAAGGAAAATAAGATATTGTTACGAGCTACTATTGGGCAACCCCTCAAACACACAAGCGCCGTAAGCAACGTATATACTACAGAAGTCTCGAACTTTCGCGCATATTGGAGTATGAGTCATCTATTTAATTCAGGATATATATATATATATATATATATATATATATTGCTGTGATAAGGGGTTGTTTAAGGGTGTACTTTATAGGAAAGGTCATTTAGAAAAGAGAAATTACTATAGGTAGCATAAAACGGCACTTATTTGGTGAAGAATTGAGAAATAGATATAGTTTGTAGATAGTAAGCAGTCAGCACCCTGTATATAAAGTATAAATAGTTTTAAGCGACGCAGATAAACATAGGAAAACGCATAGTTGGCGTAGGAATGAGAAATACATTCATTAAGTAGATAGTAAATATTAAATACCCTGTAGATAAAGTTTAGTTAATTTAGGTATAGCAAGTAATAATATTTTTCAGTGGAAGCACGCGTATATTTATAAACATATGATAAAGTGTAATTAGACACGCATTCAAAAAGAGTTCCAGATGATTAGATTAATACGGAGATAGAAATAGAGCTTCAGGTAGCTAATATAAATGCGTACAAATATCTAACCATTTTTGAGAAGAGCAGATTAAAAATTGCGTGAACAATATGTAAATATGAAAATTAAAAGTCGAGTTGCATCAGTTGTTTATGGAAAAGCAATTAAATCTATCAAAACACAACATGTTGATAACGAAAGACAGCTGCATGCAGGTTATGATTATGGGGAATCGTGGAGCATTACATCAGAAACTGCTCTAAATGTAATTATTTGATTGGTCAGAAATAAGCGATGAGTTCTAGACCATACCCACTGATGGAGTGGGAAATAAAGAATATATTAGCAAGCACCGTGATAACGAGGTTAGTTTTGAATTCAACAAAGGCCGAAGTGCGTCGAGATGAAATAAAATAATACGTAAATTTTAAAAGTGAAAGATAAAAATAAGTGCCAAGATGAAAACTATAATTGCCGATTAGAAACGGCTCTGAAGTCCGGGGGAAAATCCAGTAATACAAATCTGATGTATGAGGGAGAAAAATACAATTTTAATGTTCGGGGAAAAGAAGATTAATACAATTTTGAAGTACGGGGGGAAAATAGATTTGAGAAAATTGATTGATCAGAAGAAATAAGTCAGATATGAAACGACAATAAATTAGGGGTGCACAAATGAATAATGTTAGTCCATAGGGTAATGGCAATAATTTAAATGTAATTCTGAATTGGGGACTATAATCTTTATTTCAAATGGAAGCGTCGATCTGAAGAAATAAACCAGGTCAGATTTTTAGTTATAAGACATTTTATTTTTCTATATTTTTTATTTTAAATAGTGAATTTGCTTAATATAATATGCTTGTGAAAAAGTCAACAAAAAAAGTTGCATACAATGAGTAATATGATAACAGGTTTAGAATATTCTACACTTCGTTGATAAAGATAATAGGTTTTTTTTTGGTGACTTTGGGTTTTGAGTAAATAATATATGATTGTCAACAAATGAGATTTATAACAGTAACTAATTGAAAAGTGTATTTCAAATAATTTACAAAAGCTGTATGTACATAATATATTGGTTTCATTATACATAAAATCAAAATTAACTGAATTTTATAATTCCAAATAAATGCTAGTCGAGGTCATATTTAGTTCAAGGAGAAGATACAAGTTGAATGGGAAATTGATAACAAGTAGGCGGAAACGTATCGAATTTTGCTATTGGCAGACAAGGTTGCTTCAAGATAAAATCCAGTTAATTTGATAGCAATATTAATAAGACAGCCGGCGGAGGAGATAATTACAATCTTGTTTATTCATAGTAAATATTAAAATGGTCGTCCAAATGATGGAACGAGTATAAATTAATAACAGCACAACATAAGGGTTCGAGAATTCCAGTTCATAGCAATATATATATATATATATATATATATATATATATATATATATATATATTTGACCGCTGATGAAGTACAAAGTTAGTCTACATCTAAATGCCGAATATAAATTATATCGTGTAAAGTTAATTAGTTACGCTTTTGAAAGCCCAAGCGTAAATATGAACGTGTATATTGTACTGCCAGCCTGTAAAATAAATAAATAGACAAAAGTGTAATAAATAAATAGTAGTGTTAGTGTTGTTAATAGACCTATGGTTAAGAAGTTAGTTTAAGAAGATATTAGTGCTTGTAAATTCATTAGTGTGGTAGTGCTTCATTGTAATTGGACAGAAAACATCTATAAATAAGGCATATACTGTTAATTTAAACAGTGAGTAATAAAGACTCTTACTACTGCTTATTTTAAATTAGTGAAACGCGTTAGTAGTAGCCAGCTACATTGATGTCAGGCCTGTGTGGAGTATATAGTGTAATTTAAAAGAAAAAACACACAAGTCTAAAGACATTTAAGTAGTTTGTATATGCCTGCTACAAGAAGCCAAAGTAAAATAGACGCAGAAACTTTAATGAATTTCCTTAAGGATTTTAAATCCGGTATGGAAGAGAGGTCTGCTAAACTAGAAGTGACACTTACTGAAAAAGCAGTGAAGTCAGTTGAACTGGAATTAAACCTTACCGAAAGGTTAAGTGAAATGCTACTAAATGGAAGAAAAGTTGAATGATAGTACAGCCACGTTAGAACAAAGATTAATGGAAAGCTCAATTGCATTGAAAGAAGATTTTACTAAACAGGTAAAAACAGTTGAGCAAAAGTTGGACAGTAAATTGATAAAAATGGAAAAAGATGTGATGAGGCTGCAAAAACAAATGATTTTACTAACAAAACGGCCACTTGAATTAGCAAACTAAATTGTAAATCAGTACATCCCAGAAGTAAGAAGCATGGAAGAAAGCGAGTCAAAACCGTCAAAATTTAGAGTGAAATCACCACATTCGATGATAAAACACCTTGGCCGACATATTTGAAACTACTGCAATAGTCAACGGTTGGTGCAACAAAGAGAAGGCTATCTACTTAACAGTAGTCCTACAAGGGAAGCTCTTAACATCTTGCAAACAATTCCCGATCACCAACAGGATGATTAAGGCCTCTTAACGTCGAAGCTTGAAATGAGATATGGAGACGTTCACCTTCAACAGGTTTACCATGCACAAATTGAAAACCGCTAAAAAACCAAATGAAAGCTTGCAAGAATTCGAAGCTGACGTTGCCAGATTAGTTAATTTGGCATATGCAACGGCACCAAATTGCTTCCTCAAACAACTGGCGGTTCAAACAATTGTGGATGGCGTTAAGGACAGCGAAATACAGCAAGCGCTAAGATTAGCACGGCCAAAAATGTTAGATGACGCACTGGCTCATGTGCTTGAATTTGAAGCAACTAAGCAGACATCATACAGGGTGAGTCACAAATTTCAGTCTGCCTTAGAAGAGCGTGGTTAATCGAAGAACAGCATAGAAGGAATAATCAACCATATGTTTGAAAAAAAAGCGGAAAGGCTGGAAAGACAACGATCGCGGAGATGGGGTCTGCAATGCTGGAGTTGTAGTGGGGTTAGTCATATACAGAGACGCTGCACTCAACCAAAAAACAACCGGTTCAGCAGCTGCAAAAAACTAAAGCAAGTCGACGTAAGAGGTCGAACGTCGACAGCACAACGTAGTGCCCCGGAGATTATCATCCGTGCTACATCATCGATAGGAAGTATGGACAGCATTTATATCGATGGTAGAATTAATGACCCGAGAAGGCGGAAATGATCGTGGTGCAAGGCCCGGATGGTACGCTCCGAGAAGGACAAGTATGCATGATGGAAGCAACTGAATCGGGAATGGGTCAGGAAAGATTACTAATTGGAAGAACGCTGGTAAAGTTTCGAAATATGATACCAGTAAGGGTGCTAAACATTAATCCGCATACGGTGACCCTGAAGAAAGACATGATTTTGGGAAGTTGCATTCCAGTGTGCCATATTAAACGTTGTGTGGACGACACCAAAGACAAAACAAGCCAACGGTTGCTCACAGAAATTGCTGGATATGTTGATACCCTCGTGTCAAGGATTAAATGGCGACCAACTAAGCAAGGTAAAAGAACTGGTCGGACGATATCGAGGCGTGTTTGCATTGGATGGTAGTGAGAAAGGAAGGACAAATGTTGTGCAACATAAGATCAATACTGGAGATGCGCAACCGATAAGACAACTTCCCAGGCGGCTTTCATTGGCAAAACGTAAGGAAGCTGAGCAAATTATTACCGATATAAAAGAACAAAGAGTGATTGAACCCTCGAATAGTACATGGGCATTCCCGGTAGTGCTTGTCAAGAAAAAGGATGGGTTTACAAGGTTTTGTGTAGACTACCGACGGCTAAACAATATGACAAAGAAAAACAGCTATCCTTTGCGCTGAATTGATGACACCTTGGATACTTTATCCGGATCTAAATGCTTTTCGACTTTGGATCTGAAAAGCGGATACTGGCAGGTAGGCTTGGAGCCAAACGATAAAGAGAAAACTGCGCTTACAATTGGAACACGATTATGGCAGTTCAAGGTCATGCCATTTGGATTATGCAATGCCACTGCTACTTTTGAACGTTTGATGGAGTCGATACTTCGTGGACTTTTCTAGAAGACATGTCTGGTGTACCTAGGCGATGTAATAGTGCTTTATTGTTAATTGGACTGAAAATATCTATAAATAAGACATATACTGTTAATTAGACTTGTGAACAGTGAGTAATAAAGACTTTTGTTATTACTTGTGTTAAATTGGTGAAACGCGGTAGTAGTAGCCCGCTACACTATATTTAGGAGTTGAAGCAACAGAAAGTTTATTAGTTTTAAAAAATAAATCAAATGCGCAAGATAAAGAAAAGTTCCTAAAAACTGTGTTGGAATTTTATATTGAACTGGTCTCTAATATAAAACAACGATTTAATTTTGATGATCCTATATATGTGATATTAGAGATTGTAGATCCTTCTATTGCTCAGTCTTTTCTACATAAAGTCCCGTTTTAAATATGTTCCCCTTTTTAAACCAGCCGTCAAGCTCTGAATTCAGAATGGCGGCAGCATGCTCTTTTATATTTTAATAAATTGGAACTAAATGTAAACGATGTCAATGAGTATTGGGCAGATGTCTTGTTACGGTTTCCCGCGTTTCATATTATTGCGCAATTGTTTATTATAACATGATTACGCGGGATTTGTATCAAACACAAAATACGTTTAAAAGTGATACAATGATCAAATTTACATTTACAATATAAATAAAAGCAATGTACTCACTTAAATCGCACCTTACCGCTAAATCCCAGGGCCATCTCGTTGTGGGTCACATCACGCCATTTGCTGAGTCAAATTTCATCCGTACATCCTCTATACTCGTTCGTAGGTGGGACGACAAGGATACCCAGGTAGAAGGAACACGAAGATAAGGTAGAAGGGAACCTACATCCTAAAAAGAGAAAATACAAACACACGACATAGGTAGATGTTCTCGGCTTCAGGTCTCGTAGTCTAATGATGTCGTATCACACCGCGCGCACTTGCGCCATTCACTCCGCGCAGGCGCGACTCGGGAACGACGAAAAATGACCAGTTTATTTAATAATATTGGCGGGAATTTATTTACATATTTAACAATGTACATTGCCAATTTTGGCATGTAACAGTCTTCAATTTAAAAAATGCTGCTCATAAAGAAATATTTCCCAACTTAAAAAAAGTTATTTCTATGCTACTCATACTACCCTTTTCAAATACGTCAGTTGAGAGAAAATTTAGTGATCTGCATAATGTAAAATCAGACAAAAGGAACCTATTAAATACCTTTAGCTTGAAAGCTATTTTAGCCACCGTATTAAAGATGAAGGTGGATGCGTTTTATTTACACCGAACAAAGAAATGCTAAATGCAAAAATTTGGATAAAAATAAAAAGGGCCACAGCATATGTAAATATACAGTGTGTCTGTTTGTTTAGTGTCACAGCGAATATCTCGACTATTGTAAGAATTTCAGAAAAATGTTATATACAAAAATTGTATAACTTTTTATTTGCGATAATATGTCAAAATAAAAAAACAATAAAGCATCAAATTTTTGAAACACAGCAAATCCATTCAAAATTTGAAATAGAACTTGCGCATTATTATTGCATATGCTTAAAATTTACTTTCCAACGATATATCACTCAATAATAATTATCTAATCAATTAAACGCAGAAATCGATTACTAAATAGCGCTTAACATCAGGCGTCTATTTGAAATAAGCATTTAAAACAGTGGGCGGCGAAGCAATTGATAGCTCTTTTTGACAGTTGTTTCTTAGTAATTTAATTCTGCATTGTCGATCTTTATGTTTGGTTCAAAATGGATCGGAAATGGAGGTCCCATAAACTAGCCAGCAAGATCACCAGGTCTTTCGGTTTAGATTTTTTTGTTTGGGAACACGTTTATGTAACGCGCCCAGAGAGTCTTGATATCCTTAAAAGATCGCATTCAAAGAGCCTATGGTCATATAACACCATGTAATATGTTGCAAAAAGCACGAAGAAATTTAATAATTAGATCTCGGCGATGTCTTGCAAATAACGGAGGCCATGTGGAACATAACCTTTAACGTTTTAAATTAATTTTGTAATTTAGTATTTCTTTGTTGTTGTTGTAGTTCTTATCAATTTCTGCGTTTAGGTGAGCGCTAGCAATTGTTTTGCCGCGTACTGTTTTGAATGCCTATTTCAATTAGGTATGTGTTAAGCGCTATTTAATAATCTATTTCCGTGTCTAATTATTATCGAGTGATATATCGTTGGAAAGAAAATTCTAAGCACTTTAAGAATTGTAATAACAATGGGAATGTTCCATTTAAAATTTTGAATGTATTTGCTATATCTGAAAAATTTGAAGCTCCATTGTTTTTTTCATTTTGACATATTATTGCAAATAAAAAGTTACACAACTTTTGTACATAACATTTCTCTGAAATTCTTATATTAGCTGAAATATTTGCAGTGACACGTAAAAACAGACACACTGTATGTAACGTTACATATTTCTTTTTTTATAGAGTTAACTTAAAGAAAATGCGTAAATATTAGATTCTTTTACAAAACTTTATATGTTAACTATTAAAGTTCATTTCTTATTTTTACGACAGATATTTCTAATTAGCGGAGGAAAAATCGGATAATTTAGAACCACTGTCTGTATAATTTTCAATTTCAACATTGGCGACACTGTGTGCTAGTTACAACCATGATGGACCTTGTTTTAGGCATACATTCTACATCGTTCAAGATTTAACATCTAAGGACAGTGCTATATTATATATTACAAGTATTAATGACAAGAGGTTTAAACGATTTTCACATACGCAAAAAAACAATTTTTTAGTGTGAAATTCGCAAATTCCCCAAAAAGAAAATCTTGAAGACCACCTTACACGTAAACACGTTCAGGGTTGCTATGAATCATAAATTGAAGCAAAGAACATTTGTATTAATAACTGATCTTTAGAAAAATAACGCTTAATAATTGTCTAATAATACAGCACGTGATGAATACCCACACAAAAGGTTCATTCGTATGCTTTTTGTGTGATTATACCACATCACACAAAAGTCATTTACAAGTACATTTTCGGTCGCATACTAACGAACGTCCATTCGGGTGCAATTTGTGCGATTTTACCACTCCATATAAAACTAATTTACAGGGACATTTTCGGTCGCATACTAACGAACGTCCATTCGCATGCAATTTCTGTGATTATACCTCATTACAAAAAAGTACTTTAAAAACTCATTTTCGGTCGCAGTTTGTGTGATTTCACCACATTACGTAAAAGTAATTTGCAAAGACATTTTGGTCGCATACTAACAAGCGTCCATTCGCATGCAATTTGTGCGATTTTAGTACATCATATAATGGTAATTTACAGGAACATTTTCGGTCGCAGTACAGGGGTAAGGCCGGTCCTAATTCAAAACGTGTTCAGGCGTATTTTTCATATGTAAAATACACGTGCACCGTTTTGAATTAGGATCGGCCCTATATAATTTCAATGTAAAATAGTTGTGAAAACATGAATTCTTATATACTTTCAATGTAAAATACTTGTGGGCACGTTTTGAATTAGGATCGACTTTATATTACTTTCAATGGAACACACGTATGTTGAAAAATGTAAGTGCAGAGAAAATGTGTGTAGATGTTTTGAATTTGGTTTTCTAGCGAGAAGTTATAAAGTATGACAGATGCAAAATATCGCATTCAAGTCAATTGTGTTTAATTAAAGTGGATTCTGATTTATGTTTAGAGGCTGCAAATACACATGGGCCGGTTTCAATTCAAAATGAGTTCACTCTTGTGATAGGTTGAAAAGTGGGTTGGCAAAGTACGCAGATGGTGGTAATCTGCTATATAAGAAGATTGCTCCTAATATTAATTTAATTAGTCGAAGAAAAGCAATATGGATTTTAATACTCTTAATAAAACCACATATCGCAAACCTTATGTAAATTCAAAAGATCTTGTAGTGAATAAGAGGTTTGAAGTTTTAAAAGTGGAAACAATCAAGACAAAATATGCAGAAAGAGTATTAGTGGAAACAGAAGAGTTCAAGAGTATATTGCCATTGAGATATTTTGAATACCTTCAAGCACATGGAGTGAAACAATTAAATGAAAGTATTGGCTCGAACAAACACGTATACATAACTAGTAAGGGATCGATCGGTCTAACTGTCAACATAGAATTTTCAGAATAATATGTCACTAATCTAAGAAATTAGTTTATTATTATAATAATATACATCTTGTTCTTTACTGTTTAAATTATTATAACACATCTAAGTCGATTGTATAAAGAATGATGTATTTAATTAAAGTGGGTTCTGATTTATGTGCGTTTTACTTTGAGTTTACTACCTTGTTTAGAGAAAGTCTTGTTTCAAAAGAGAAACTTTTATAAAATGCTTTTTTATTTTACAAATTGTTGAATATTTTGATCTAACTATTTATAAATGAAAAAGTATTTATTAACTCCCGTTTTTGAAGTATCTGCTGCTCCCTCGCAGTCAGTTCCTCTCTTTTTTGGTTTATTATTTCTAGCTCCAAATCTATACGACGCAGTAGCTACTCTCCACGCTTTTTAAATGCGTTAAGCAACTCTACTGTGTCATCTTCATAGGATTTGTCATCTTCACAGCAAACAACCATATTAGATTCTGTACATAACTTTTTCATAGCCAACATGTTTTTGCCGGATCTGTGAGCATAACACAAAAGATTATTGTAGGTTCACCTTTTCTTTTGTATACTACCTGATGTTTCTGAGAGGATCAGAGTGTGTCAACGATCCGACGATAGCCTCAGAATTTCCAGAATGGTTTTTTGATCTAATGTAACTTATAAATTAGTAGTGTTTTAAAACACATGTATAAATGTGAAAAAGCACTTACCGTGCTATATCTATTACGTCACTATCAAAAATAGCAGCAGTATCGAGTTGAGGCGAAGAAGAACCAAAAACTTCTTTAATCAAGTCTTCGTTAGAATGTATTATAAATTGCTCTAGAACTTTTACGTTGGTACTATTACAATTTTTGATCGATGATAAATTACTCATTTTTAAAAGTTGTTAGTAATAGTAACTAATAATTATACAAGAGATCTGATTGAATACTGTTGGTAAAATCTACGTGAAGTATTTATATTAAATAATAAACTGACCTGTTAGAAAAAATTAAAAATTTGCATCGTTTTCTGAAAAAATTCAGCTCTGTAATCTATTCTAATGAATAAAACAGTATGTAAGCGAATATAATTATACCTCAGCAGAAATAATAAATTAGATTCATTGTCTGAAAAAGAAATTGCAATGAAGGCATATAATAAAAAACCTAAATTAGATTAATTTCGTTTTAGATTACTGCTAGCATAATTTATTTTCCATAAAAATTAACAAAAATTGACTTTATATGCATATATAGGTATATAGTAATTTGTGTGTGTGTGTTTACGCGAATCATGCTGAATAAGAAATTCTTTAATTCAATCAACGTACTGCAAAATGTTTTTTTTAATACTGGGTTTTTAAAAAAACCATGAGTGCGTGTAAATTATTATATTTTTCTTTAGATTAATTTCGTTTAAAATAATGCAATGCAAATGGTCCTTAACTAGTAATATATATAGAATAAGTTTTAGATTACCGCTGACACAATTTATATGCATATATAGGTAATTGTGTGTTTACACGATTTATGCCGCATAAGAAATTCTTTAAAGGTACTGCTCAGCAGAAATAATGAATGAGATTCATTGTCTGAAAAAGAAATTGCAATGAAGGCGCATTATAAAAAACCTAAATTAGATTAATTTCGTTTTATATTACTGCTAGCATAATTTATTTTCCATAAAATTTAACAAAAATTGATTTTATATGCATATATAGGTATATAGTAATTTGTGTGTGTGTATGTGTTTACGCGAATCATGCTGAATAAGAAATTCTTTAATTCAATCAACGTACTGCAAAATGTTTTTTTTAATACTGGGTTTTTAAAAAAACCATGAGTGCGTGTAAATTATTATATTTTTCTTTAGATTAATTTTGTTTAAAATAATGCAATGCAAATGGTCCTTAACTAGTAATATATATAGAATAAGTTTTAGATTAGCGCTGACACAATTTATATGCATATATAGGTAATTGTGTGTTTACACGATTTATGTCGCATAAGAAATTCTTTAAAGGTACTGATATATGATAAAACTGCAGAATGTTTTTTTAATACTAAGTTTTTAAAAAACCATGAGTGCGTGTAAATTATTAAACAACATTGACGGTTTAATCTGAGACATATTTTCAAATTTGCTTTGTTTTTTTATTAAAAGATTTCATATGTAACCATAAAAAATAGCGGTGTAATAATAGTGTATTTTCTGTACACACATCATAAATCAAAGGTCGTATAAAACATTTTTATTACTATACTGCAAACAAGAAATTTTTTGTCGTAAACGCAGCTGAATAAAAAATGACGTTGTATGCTAATTCTTTTTACAGTTGTTTTGCTTACGTCAGATGATATTTTTGTATAAATAGTAAATAAAGCTGCACATATATTAAGTAGTGTAGTGATTTGTATAGAATTATGAATTCTGAAACGGTGGCCGAGATTAGTAGTGCTATTTTAAAGTTAACTGTGAAATGCGTGAATCTAATCAGATCAGCCGATGAAATAACAAAACACATGATAATTATAAAAGCAAATATAAGTTTATTAAAGCTTGCGATTAGAAATAAGGTATACGAAGACAATCGTCAGGAAAATCCTAGTAGGCTGGAATCTAATTTGGCACATCTTAAAAGTTACCTTGTACGATTGAGGCACTTGAAACGCTTTTTGGAATATCAAGGTAAATGTATTGATGCAACGCTTTCTAGAGGTCATAGTCGAAAAAATTTAATTTGACATGATGTACAATGATGTTTTGGAAGTCGAATAATTACGGGACTTATTACCAATTTAAGTTATAGAGATCCTCTAGTATTCTTAGACAAGGCGTTCGCTAGTTTTAAACGCAAGATTGTTGCTTGCTTAAAAAAGTCAATGTTGAAAGTTAATGTAATATTTGCCGCTAACTTTGTTAAGCCTACAACTGGCGAAATAGATTTGAAAACGTTTCCTACTGCAAATAGTCACATCGATATAAATACCAATCTCAAGCGGTGGTATAAGGAGAACGTATTGGACAAGATTTCGAAGCGATTGGAGGAATTTAGTGAAAAGGATTCAGGTTGGGCAATCCAAGAAGTTTTACACTTGAAGGTAAATATAAACAATCATGATCCGCTTAAAGGAGGGTGTTCAACGTTTGTTCCCGTTCCGGACTTTATAGCCAAAGAACCAGCTGTGGTAAATGTAATAAATAACGACCAACATTGCATTCTTTGGGCCTTGGTTTCCGCTTTATATCCTGCTGAACAAAATAGTCAGAGAATATCTAGCTATCCACATTTTGATACAGTATTACGCTACAATTCAATTCAGTTTCCAATCGCATTAAAAGACATAAAAAAATTGAGAAGCTTAACAATCTCGTAAATAACCTATATTGTACAGAAAATACTAAAATACTGCAATTTTGTTTAAGTGAAAATTTAAAAAAAATAGAACTTATTAATCTGTTAGTTTTAAATAATGATTCCTTACAATATTCTCGTCCGACAAATGCTAATGAGAATCACTTTCATTTTACTTGGATTAAGGATATGTCAAAATTATTTGCAAAACAGTTGTCTTCACATCACCATAGAAAATTTTTTTATTATAGATGTTTAAATAATTTTAGTACAGCAGCATTACTTAAGCATCATTCGAATCATTGCGAAAAACAGAATACTTGCTCAATAAGATTACGCGAAGAATCCGAAAAATATCTAACATTTAAACATTTCCACTACCAAGAAAAAGTATCATTTGTGGTTTATGCAGATCTCGAATGTATATTAGAACCATGCAATGAGCCGGAGGTAATATTAAACACAGTCCGTTACCAAAGGCATATACCCTTTAGTGTAGCGTATTATTTGAAATGCTCGTATGATAATAAATATTCCAAATTTCAATTGTATCGCGGAAAGGATTATATAGAATGGTTTGTTGCTCAATTGAAACTGATGTCAGAAACGACAAATAAAATTTTCTGTAACCCAAAACCTATGAATCCTTTAACAGAAGAACAAAAGTCAGCATTTAAATTTGCCCTTCACTGTCACATTTGCAATAAACCTTTTAGTATAGATGATATTAGAGTTCGCGATCACTGCCACTTTACAGGTGAATTTCGATGAGCGGCTCATCAAGATTGCAACATCAATTATCATAATTCTTATATGATACCGGTAGTTTTTCATAACTTATCAGGCTACAATTCGCATTTCATTATTAAACAAGTTGAAAATGCAAGGCATTGTCGCAACGAACTTCCAAATGTAGACTTACTTTAAAACAATTTAAAGAAATTAAAATTATTATGTTGTAATAATTATAAGTATTCAGATAAAATAAAAATTAATTCCCCCGGGGGGGGTCGGGTATCCGTGGTCAGATTTTGTGGGGGGTACCATATTTCGACTCAGCTATGTTAGGGGAGTCCAAATATGTATCGCACATTAACTTTGGATCTACTTGAAATTTTAATTTTCCCGACGGAATATCGCGGGGGCACGGCGTCCCCGTGGCCCGATTTCAACTGACATCAAAACTTAAGCTCAGGACACCGAGCTGAATCGATTGATGTATCACACATTGATGTCCGACCATTAGAAAGGCCTCGGACGGACAGACGGACAGACAGACGGACGACAAATCGATTTCATAAACGAACGAAGTTCGTTGAAAAATCTCGTTAGAGTTTTCAGGTTCGTTAAGCATTCTACCAATAAATAAGAAAAAATACATCTATTTTACAAAATATGTAAAAGGTATGAAAGTTAGTTTTAGATTTATCGATTGATTCAGGTTTATGGCATCTAGCATCGAAAAATTAGCTTCCTACTTAGATGATAATAAAAAATCCATCAGCAGGGAAAATTGTAACACTGATAATGAGTTTCAGTTACTTACGCGTAAAGGCATATTTCCCTATAATTACATTAACTCTTGGGATAGGCTCAATGAAACCGATTTACCCTGTAAAACAGCATTCTTTAATCGTTTGCGCAATGAAGAAATATCAGATGAAGACTACAATCATGCTAAACACGTTTGGCAAACATTTAATATAAAAACACTAAAGGACTATTCAGACCTATATTTAAAAACAGATGTACTGCTCTTGACTGATATATTTGAAAACTTTAGAAAAACTTGTATGTTCAGGTATAACTTAGATCCACTTCACTACTTTACGGCTCCTGGTTTAGCTCTAGATGCAATGTTAAAAACGACGAACGTTAAACTCGAGTTGCTTACTGATGTTGAAAAAAATAATGTTTTTAGAACGGGGGAATTCGTGGCGGTGTTTCTCAATGTTCGAATAGATATGCTAAAGCAAATAACAAATATATGAATGCAGATTATGATCCAAATTTCGATTCTAAATATTTAATGTATTTTGATGTTAATAATTTATATGGGGCTGCAATGTCTGAATATCTTCCATATGGAGAATTTGAATTTTTAGATGGTACCAGTCCAGATATAGTACGTTTAGACATACTTAATATTCCCGATGATTCTGATGTAGGATATATTTTTGAATGCGATTTACACTACCCAGTATCTTTACATGAAATTCACAGTGACTTACCTTTGGCGCCTGAACATATGATACCACCATTACCTTCTAATAAATCAAACTTAAAGAAATTACTTACAACTTTATATCCAAAACTCAAGTATATTATTCACTACAAGAATTTAAAAATGTATTTAAGCTACGGTTTAGAACTGAAAAAGATTCATAAGGTTCTTCGGTTTAAACAAGCTCCTTGGTTAAAAGAATACATTGATTTGAATACGAAATTAAGACAACAGTCAAAAAACAGTTTCGATATATGCTTTTATAACAATATGATAAATTCGGTTTATGGAAAGATGATGGAAAACGTTATAGCCTTTTCAGTTATTTTGGGATTTTATTTAACGAGAATTTCCAATAATCGAATGGAGCCCACGGCAAGTACTGATGGAAAATGGCCCAAAGTTGTGGAAATCTCAAAGGCAAAGCGGCTAGTCGAACTATATGCTCTGGGTGAAACATGAGCTGTGGGTCGGGGTTAGATTGTGACCAAAAATATGAAGAATAAGGCGCCACCGTATTTTTCTATACAGAGAAGACCTTACTCAAGTCCCTTGTACAAGGCGAATGCGGAAACCTTTATTCTATAACCGCTATACTGTTTATTAAAGACAACATAATCCCTGAAGTTTCTTACCTTATGGCTCGACCTTGATCTTAGTAATTCACTGCTACACCTGTGAACAAATTAAACAAAGAATAGCACTGTTTGTGCATTTATACTCAAAAAAATTTTTAAATTCAAATGGAATCAACTTTCATTCATCCTAATTAAAAAGAATAGTCTTGTTCAAAAATAAAAATCTATTCCTCTAGTATTCAAATATGTGCTTTTTTACAAAATATCTTTCTTTCTTTATATTGTGATTAATTTAATTTATGAAAATTATTTACAAGGGCACTGGATAAAATCAGTACCAATCAAATTAAATGTGGTTTTATTAACAAATAGATAAAGCATAAAGTTGCTTTCTAAACTGTTGGTTATTGATAACAAAAATGTTAGTTTTGGTAGATCTACCTTAACCTTACAATGGATAATTCCAAATAGTTATTAATGAAATAGCAAACATAGAAGTTTAAATTCTAAGTTCTCATAAATAGAAGAATTTACTTTCTATAACACGTAATGACATCTACCGTAGTTTCATTGAATTAATAAAAGATTTAGATAAGTAATAGTTACAGATTCCTATTGCTTAATATTGTAAAACATATTCACAGTCTGTCCTTGACCTATTTTGAAGTTTAAATAACTTGATTCAACAAAAAATAATCTGATTACAATGTCCATAGTTCAGCTAACATACGAAAACAATTTTCTACATACCAGAACTCCGTCTGTCTGAAAAATACCATAAAGGAAGCTTACGTCAGCATTGAAATACGGAAATCTCCAATTTAGAACGAATAATTGTACTGCATACTGAAATTCCACATTACTCGGCATTCATTTTGAGTAATTAAATTTCGCCAGATCCACACCATGAACAAAGCGTAAAAACCTATATTTTCTTCTTGCTTTTAATCAAAAATAACGTAAACCAGTCTCCTGATTACCAATCTGCATGTTAATTTAAAGTTGCTTTATATGTAAATTAAACCACGAAAATTATCAAATGATGCATGATAATTTAACTTGAATACTATATGTACAATTTCATGTTATATATAAATAAAGTTGCATGTAATTTAGATTGAACACTTTATGTAAAATTTCGTATAATACATAAATGAAGTTGCACTGAAAATTCTTACTTAGTATCGTTACAGAATCAAATTTTACTTACTGTTACCAACGGCCCTTCGACCAAAAAATTTCACGTCATCTACGAGCTGTTCCAGCAAATGGACAATCAAAAATCCCTTTCGGAGATGACATTCTCCTAACAGAACTTAATCCGCACGTGCTTCCAACACGAAAAACAGCAAAAAACCATTGTTTCTAGGAACAATTCGACCTGCTTTCACCACAGCTGTATTGGAAGTGTCCGGGGTCAAGCGAGTTGCTGCCCGGCAACACAATCACTTCACAATTTCTTAAATAGATGGAGCTCTAGGAATGATACTAAATGGAAACTTTTATTTTGTCACCGTGGAAATTAAATTTTAACTGAATGCTAATACTTTATTGGGCAATAGGTAATATTTAATCAGTGGACTGAATAACATTATTATGCATTATATTGTTTATTATTAAATAAAGGGATTAATTTATGTGAACATATCTAGGTAGAAAATAAAATTGCTACAACGTACGGAAAAGGAAAGATGTGAAATTAGTGACCGAATGGGAAGGACGGTTTGGAGCTCGCAGTTACATAGCGAAGCCTAATTTTCACAGTTGCACTGTGTTAGACAAAGATCTTATTTTAATAGAAATGAATAAATTAGAGGTTTATTTAAACAAACCCATTTATGTAGGTTTCTCTATTCTAGATATTTCAAAAACCTATTTATATGAATTTCACTATAGTTATATAAAATCGCAATTTGCTAACAAAGCAAAGCTGCTGTACACAGATACGGATAGTTTGATATACGAGTTTAGCGTTGAAAATATTTACTCTTATATCAAACAAGATATTCATAGATTTGATACTTCCGATTACGACGCTCATAACAAATATCATATTCCATTATCAAATAAAAAGGTTCCTGGTATTATGAAAGATGAAAACAATGGTGACATCATGCTAGAGTTTGTAGGACTTAGATCTAAAATGTACACTTATAGAGTTCAGGATAGGATAATAAAAAAGTCTAAGGAATCTTCCTTAGCAAGTATTAAGCAAATTTCTTTTGACGATTATAAGAATGCTTTGTTTTATAAACAGACTGTACAGAAACAGCAATGTTTAATTAGATCAGTCAAACATGATGTCTGTACTATTAAACAAAACAAAATTGTTCTTAATCCAAGTAATGATAAAAGAATTCTTAGTACCTCAACCACTGATACTAAACCTTGGGGGTATAACTATACACTCAGAAATGACTTGTAAAGCTTCAACCACTGGCTCAAATAAAGAATGCAATTTATTTTATCTCGAATAACATATAATATTTTTTAGTTATAAAACTTCAGTGTTATGTTTATACCTGTACAAGTACGCCGTTTTTCGTTTTTGGATGTATCTAAAAAATAGGATACCTTTCAATCTGCCCGAGTTTGAACTATATTAGTATAAATGTATTGTAGAGAAAAATAGTAGTAGTAACCGTTCTGTTTATAAAAAATCCAGTTTGTTAATAACATACCAGTTAGTTTATTTGAGAAATGTATAACAAAACTAAATCACTTAATAATTCAAACATGTAAAAGATATTGTAAAAACATGTAAAAATATTAATAAATAGACTGTGATTGCTAAATGATTTATTGTTTTTTCATAATTTGTAAAGGTACAGTAATAATAATAATAATAAATTAATTATGATATTCTTATGCTGTTTGAGAGTGGATTGTATGTGACTATCTTATCATGAAGTATAAGACAATGACAAGATGTATTTGGCAAAACGTTTCTGCTAGTTTCAAATTCTAATCTAATATCGACAATACCAGATTTTAACGCTTCGTTTTTCTAGAACAATCTATGACTACTAATGGTGCAATACTTCGTAAATTTTCAGGATTAAAAAGTGGTTCATTTTTCTTTTCGTAGTATGATTGCTGAAACTGATCATACATCTCATATAACAACGCAGTCTGTTTATTCTCGAACTTCAAATTTAAGTTATCGTACGGGAAAATTTCTGAATTTAAATATAGTTTCATGTTGGTTAAATAGCAATGATCAAAACGACTGTAGTTGCTCATGTATCTATTTTTTCGGTTGGTTTGGAAACCAACAATCACAAATCTTGGTTTTTCTAATTGTGTTGTTGTTTTAATGTTCCATGTATGACGTTGCGTTTCTTGTAGAAGTTGATATTTATGCAACTCCCATCCTCTAAACGGAATATGCAAATCCTGATTTTGTGCAATGCATTCTATTAAATTAATTCGTTGAGTATCATTAACGGCTACATGCGGCATTTTCCATAAAACTTTGTTTAAAACAACTTTTATTTCTTCATCGGGTGTAGGATTAATAATAGCATTAGTATCAAAACTAGAACGTAGTAAAACTAACTCATGACAGAGGTTTAAAATAATTTTTTTAAAATCTTCGCATAATCCGAGAACCATTGAAAGGTTTATTGCAACATTAAAATTCCCATTGGCATCAACTATTTGCGAATCATCCATAGGAAACCACCCAGCGTTTTGTAAATGTTTACTTTGATTGCTATTATATGAAACATATCCCTTCATTATAGACGTTAATCCAGGATTTCGAACACGACCTACAATGACACCACCAATCTTATCTAATTTCATCAAAAAGCAGCAAAATTCCATTATTTACAAACTTTGCTGCCTGAAACGGCGTTTCATCTGTTCTAATTAATTTGCCATCTATGTACAGCATGCTCTTCGATGTATACATCTTGTTGTTGTATAGGGATTCGAATTTCAGCATTATTGTTTAAAGATGTGTTAGCATAAGGTTGATGAGTATGTTTATCAATATTAACAATTGCATTGTCGAAGTAAACTTTTTCACGCACGTTCAGTATTTCACTATTCATTCTACTTTTTAATTAAATAAATGCAGTCCTAACGATTGTAGAAACTGCCGGTTTTGTGTTGTTAGCGGTCTTGAAACAATCAATCGAGTGTTCATTGCTTTGAAATTTCCAGCATTTATATCAATTCTTGACATGTTGCGTGCATTATACTTAATACCCATGGCTATTACAGATTTTTTTTAAATGCAACCTTACAGTTAGTAGTTCTCCTCCGAAATTAACTAAATTTCCATCTTGATCTAACACTTTAACTATTATTTCATTTATTATACGTGACCTGATTGGTAGATATATAATCGTAGGTGGGCACTCGACAATTTTAAAACCTGCAGGTACTTGAGGAAAAAATTCGTGTATTACATGGGCTGGTTTACTATTTAAATAGGATCCACTTGCAATATTACAATCGATTAAAACTGCATTCACTTTACAAATGTTGATAGCGTAGTCTGCTTGATGCGTGACATATGCTAGCAATTTTCGCGGATTGAAACCAAGTAGAGAACCAATTGAATCCTTTTTGGTAAAATCCACATCTAGACTACATTTAATACTACATTTAAGTGTATTATTGTCAGTTGTAATTTCTATATACACTGGCGTCTTTCTAGCGCTTCGTGTTTGTTCCATACGACCACGCCATCTTTTATCACCTAAAGCTTTTGAAGATATTTATTAATTTCTCTAATCTCATGAGCACCTTCAGGTATTTCTATGAATTCTCCGTTAGATCCATAATAAAATTTATTATTTATTCCTTTTTCTATGTTTGGAATTGTGTTATAAGGCTCAAAATTTGTTAATCCTAATACGTACTCCGAATCATTATCCAAGTTTATAGGCGGATTAAAATTGCTTGTTAAAACTGAAGTGTTTCCCGTTAGAGCAAAAGTGTACGACATGACAACTTCGTACGCAGTTCTATGTACTACTTAGAAATTGTAAGCATAAATGACCGCAAAACACAGTACCGTACGATTGTTCTTGTCTAATGTTATAAAGAATTTTACATTTACCCCGCTATTCAAATAACTTATCAACTCTGTTGGCGGTCGCAGGTTTCCGTAGCTGTCATAGTAAATAGCGCTACTACCGTACTTTTTATAAGAGGTCCAATGCGTGCCTAAACCATCTATTCCATCTAAATTAATTATACCACATTCTTTTAAATTAACTTTCTTGGGAAGATTGTTTCTCATGAACACTCCACGGAAATATGGTATTTCTAATTGCTTAACAAACTCTATTAATTCTACATTGCTTAGTGCTCGATTAGGTAAAATCAAGTTGCGTTCTTTTGAGGTTTTGCAGGGGCTAAAAAAAGACCAAAACCTTTTTTATAAGGTTTGATGTACATGCCGTTTCCGACTGCAATGTCCTCCATTGCCTTGTTATGACGTTGTTTTTCCGCTAATTGTTCCTTAGCTATTTTAGTATCTGAAACTGCTTTTGCAACAGCAGCTGCACCTCCAGTAAGAGTACCAAGGGTGCTTAGGCCTGCAAAAATTGGTATTAGTGGTAGAAAACCTCCTGTTTTAGGAATTGATATAATACGAGCTGATTTAATATGCTTCTTTTGTTTTGCTGTATTAACGGCCTTAATTGCTATGTTGATTGCATCCATAATATTAGATCCTTTGGCCTTTTTTAAAGCTGTACGTGCTTGTTTGATAATACTTTTAATACCTAGCGTACTTCTTATTTTACGTTTCTTTATCAGTTTTCTTATTTTATTGATATTTTTTGTTCTCAGTGATGCACAGGCACCCATACCAAGTTTTACTTTAGCTTTCATTGCGGTAGCTACTCCAAATGCTGCTACTTTTTCACCTAAAGACGAGTCACCAGAATTTAGTCTTTCTGTAGCTAACTGAGCTAACTTCGAATCTGCTTGATGGCATTTAGATAGATCCTTTTCTTTGGAGTATGCAATATCGTGCTCCTTACAAGCCTCGCCTAACTTGTTTATTCCCTTGTCTCCCCGAGCTAACCGTTCGATTAGTTTTGTACCCGGACCGCAAAATTTGTAACCCGGAATATGCGCTTCAAATGGTAAATTGTTAATTACAGTATTTAATAGTCCGTTCCCAGTAGTTTTAGAATTATTATATGTAATCATTAGCGGACAACTATCCTCTCAAGCTGTGCAGTAAATAAATAAAATATTGTGAATTAATGATTCTTTATATACTCGCCGTTTCTTATATATATATATATATATATATATATATATATATATTTATATATAAAAAGTGGATTTATATATATATATATATATATATATATATATAATGGCACTTTTTTACAATCGAATTTAGTACTTGCAAACATGCGTGTTGTGAAACAATCAACACCTTTAACCATAAACAATAATGACATTGGCGTGCAATCCTTAGCTAAAAAGAAAAAACATAGCGTTCTTCTGCCTTCATCTATTCGATGTCTAATTGTTGGACCATCAAATTGCGGTAAAACCAACGTTATGATTGGGTTGATAGAACATCCTAATGGTTTAAAGTTTGAAAACGTATATGTTTATTCTAAATCACTTGATCAACCAAAGTATCAATACCTTGAAAGTCTACTGCGACCAATAAATAAAAGGGATCCAATATTATACATTTTCCAGTTCTGATAATATTATATCACCATCTGATGCTCGAAATAATTCTATATTTGTTCTTGATGATGTAGCTTGCAATAAACAAGGTATCATTAGGGAATACTTTAGTATGGGGCGTCATAAACAAGTAGACAGTTTTTACCTTTGTCAAAGTTATACTCGTATACCTAAGCACTTACTACGTGATAATGCTAATCTTTTAGTTTTATTTAAACAAGATCATTTAAACTTAAAACATATATAGGACGATCACGTCAATACTGACATGAAGTATGATAAATTCCGTGAAATATGTGCTGCTTGTTGGCAAGACAAATACGGTTTCTTAGTTGTAGACAAAGATAGTGATCTAGGTCAAGGAAGGTACCGAATAGGTTTTGATCACTTCATACATATTTAAACCTTAAGAGACGCAAGTATCGTTAGTATCAAAGAATTTTTTTTATTACAATAAACTTTTTATGCAATGAACAAGGAGGCGATAAAACTTAAAAGAATTTTAATTAAGAAAAGAAACATTGTAAAAACAAATTGCGCCAGTTAAAAGATAATGAAGTCGTCCAAGTGGAATCAATCTTACCCATAACATCGCGATTAGAAACTATTGCTAATAAACTGGATGGGGAAAGTGTGGTAAAGAAAGAAAAATTTAAAGAAGAAGAAGAAGAACTGCCTCATAGCAGTGTAAAAAAGATTAAACCTAAATTGCTAGAAAGGAACGTTGACTATATTGATTCGCCGGTTATTGCTCAGCATATACCGAATATAAAAAATGATGCCATAGAGGAAGATGATGACGAAGATGTTGAGAATGAATACGAAGCAGAAGTTAATCGAAATGCACAAGAAGACTAGGAATATATTCAGAGCTTTGCCGATTCACCTGCTATGACACATTATCTCGAACAGCTACATCCGCTACCTCGAGAATATATTTACAATATGTTTAAAGATGTTAAGAACGAATTTGATCATAAATATGATATTAGGTTTAACCCTGATTCAAATGGTCTTACGATAGGCAATTCGAATTTCGCGTTGGATGATGAAAATGTTCTAATAAATGATTTGAAATATAAAGGTACTCCTGGATTATACGAACTACTGTTTAAAAAATATCCTGTCGGGTACAGTCCGCAAGATCTAAAGTCGTACCTTGATATTGTGAAAAGAACAAATGCTAATAGAAGATATTATTCTGAAACAGAACAAATTCAGGGTAATACTTCATATAAGTACAAAAATATAATATCTACATTAAACATACTTCCCCAAACACCCTGTAGACCTAGAACATTACCCTATAGAAAGCGTCTTGGTGACGGTATGACAATGGAAGTATCAAATAACGCTATAGATTATTTATATTGGAATGATCCCAATGAACTTGTTGATAGATTACGGCGTTTAGTTTCATCTCAGACTACTGGACACACAGGTCACGGCAACGAAATAAATTCGATCATTAAAGAATTGCGTGAGGCGAAAGTGATTAGATGATATGACAATTGACAAATTTGGAAGGCACTTACATAACCGTAAAATAGATATAAGTGAACAGGAATATGAAAACAAAAGTGAAGGTTTTGAAACCTTGATTAAGTACAAGTTACATATGCTACATTACACGGTAGTAGCAACGTTCTACTCTAGTACATTCCTCGACGGTGACAAAACATTCCTTATTTTCAACATTAAACATAATTATGAATTTCCTTATGAGGAAGCAGTCATTGAGAATATTAAAGGATACCCGCAAGACATTGAAATTCTTATAAACGAAAAAAGTTATGTAATTGCACAGTTACAAGGATTTTTGCTTAAACGTATGGATGTAATCAGCTTTCGTGACAGCGGTGCTATCATAAACAATACCACAATGTTTTTTGATTTTATATTAAAAGTTCCTTTCAAAGCAAGTAGAGCCCACGACATTCAAACATAGAAGTATTTATTAATTGTATTTAATAAATCCTGATTAGAAAAAAGTATTATGATAGTTGCTCAATCAAAAGTGAAAGAGAATATAGTAAATGAACTTCATAAACCAGCAAGAATAAATTTCAAGAGACGCAAAGTGATAGTAAAAGGTTTAAATGACCTTCTTCAGACCGATTTGATTGAAATGCTACCATATTCGCAAACAAACAAAGGATTTAAATATATTTTAGTAGTTATTGATTGGTTCTCCAAATACGTATGGGCTGTACCACTTAAAAGTAAAACGGGTGTTGATGTTACTGCTGCAATGAAAACAATTTTAAATAAATTTAAAAATCAGCCAAGAAATTTGCAGTCTGATTTTGGTAAAGAATATTATAACAAACACTTTCAATCCTTAATGCAGACATATGGCATAAACCATTTTAGTGTTTTTTCTACAAAGAAAGCATGCATTGTGGAACGTGTAATTAGAACTTTAAAGGGAAAAATGTGGCGCTTGTTTAACCTGAACGGTTCTTACAATTGGATAAAAAATTTAAGCGATATTGTGAAACAATACAACAATACAGTTCACAATACTATCGGAGTCAAACCTGTAAAAGTTGATAAATCAAATAAAAAAACTATTCTTAAATCATCATTTACCCACATCAAACTTGCAACCAAAATATTCAATTAAAGACAGTGTGAGGATTAGTAAACACAGGGAAGCATTTAGGAAAGGTTACACGCCAAACTGGTCAAATAAAATTTTTAAGATTAAAAAGGTAAACGTAACCAATCCGACAACATATATATTAGAAGATCAAGACGAGAAAGAAATCAAAGGTGCATTTTATGAAACGGAGTTGCAAAAGGTTAAACATCCAGGAATTTACCTGGTAGAAAAAGTCCTAAGAAAGAGTGGAAATAAAGTATTTGTAAAATGGTTAGGTTTCTCTAACGTACACAATAGCTGGATCGATAAAAATAATGTTTGCTAGAAGTTGTTATAATAATAGTTAATAAGGCTAACATTGTAAAATTATATTAAAATAAATAATACAGACAAAATCTTTCTATTGTTTTTTATTATTATCAAGCCATTCTTTTAATAAAAAGGTATTTTGTTTTGCGCATTGCAGATTATTATTGCTATGTCTACAACAATGGATGTTATATTTTAAACGATTGGTGATTTTTAACTCCGATAGCTTAGGACAACCTAGTGCAAGCATATCAGTTACAACGTTTTGCATTATATATGTTTCAATCAATTTCTTCTTTTCTAGACCCTTCACAAATACTTCTTCACCGGGTCGGATAATTTGCTTCAAATAAAGCGCTATATATGATGACACCATTCCAGCCGTTGAAGATTCATCCCAAGAAAGACCATGAATATTCCTCGTCACCCAGTCGTTATGTTTTATATGATCTTGACTCAAACAACTAGACTGCATTGGCAGTTTAAAAATTTGATGCCAAACATCACCTAACAAGTCCAAAACCGCAATTTCTTTGCACACAAACTCGTTTTTCTTGTATTTAAATCCCTGAATATCAATTATATACATGTTTGTATGTAAATATATGCAGTAAACTTCGACTAATTAAATTAATATTAGGAGCAATCTCCTCATATAGCAGATTACCACCATCTGCGTACTTTGCCAACCCACTTTTCAACCTATCACAAAAGTGAACATATTTTGAATTGAAACCGGCCCATGTGTATTTGCAGCCTCTAAACATAAATCAGAATCCACTTTAATTAAAACACAATTGACTTGAATGCGATATTTTGCATCTATCATACTGTCTCGCTAGCAAACCAAATTCAAAACATCTACACACATTCTTCTCTGCACTTACATTTTTCAACATACGTGTGTTTCATTGAAAGTAATATAAAGCCGATCCTAATTCAAAACGTGCCCACAAGTATTTTACATTGAAAGTATATAAGAATTCGTGTTTTCACAACTATTTTACATTGAAATTATATAAGGCCGATCCTAATTCAAAACGGTGCACGTGTATTTTACATATGGAAAATACGTCTGAACACGTTTTGAATTAGGACCGGCCCTACCCCACTACTGATAGAGGTTCGCAGGTTGCTGATTTTTTTCCGGAATGGGACCTGAGTGTGATAAACACTAATGATTCACCTACGTTTGAGGGGCATAGAGGCAGAAGTTTTATAAATATTACTGCAGTCTCACACGAAATGTTAGAATCGATTTGTAATTAGAAATTAAGGTCGGACGAGAAAACGCTCTCTGACCATAAATTAATAACATGGGACGTTGAAACCAAAACAAGTGCAAACGAGCAGCTAACTATATTTCCGCGGTTCTGTAATAAAAAAGCAAATTGGGAGCGATTTAAACAAAAATTTGGCGAAAGTATTCCTGTGCTCGAAAATGAGCTATTTAACTGCCGACAGGCAGACGAAGTAGAAACACTCGCGAAAAAACTAAACGACGCGGTGCTAAACGCGTCGTGGTATTCCATGCCGCAAAAGAGAACATTTAAAGACAGCGTACCGTGGTGGACACGGGAAATAACCACCTAGCGGGCAGAAACGCGTAACCTAAGACGCCGCTATCAACGCGTCTCGGGAGATATATGAGAACAACGGAGAATAGAATATAATAAAAGTTACCGCGAATATAAAATATTAATAGAAGAAACGCGAACGAATAAATTTAAAGAATTCTGCACGACAAACTCAGAGAAAGAACCCTGGGGAACCGCATACTGCGTAATTAGAGGAAAACAACAAAAAATCGCGCTAAGTAATATTAAGAAAACAAATGGCGAATACACGGAAGGTTTTAAAACCACGGCGGAATATTTACTAGAGAAATTTTTCCCCATCGGATAATCCCAAGCTGCAGAGCGCAAGGAACAGGTGCCGATAAGGCAATCCTAGTTCACGAGGTCGTCAGGGCTCTTAGGAAGATGAATCCTAAGAAGGCACCGGGGTATGATGGAATCACTTCAGACGCAGATCTGGAGGCGTGCCTGTTAGCCCCGTGCGTCTTTGTCGGGTTGTTTAATCTTTGTTTGGAAATTGGCGTTTTTCCGCGTTGCTGAAAAATTCAGAACGTGAAATTTATACCCAAACCTAAAAAGGCGGATGCGTCAGATCCGGGCAGCTATCGTCCAATTAGCTTGCTACCGGTGCTGGGGAAAGTTTTAGATCGCGTTATGACTACGCGTGTTGAACACCTAGTGCGAGACAGCGGCGGTTTTAATAACCGACAATTTGGTTTCGTGGAGGGCAAGTCGACTATCGACGAGTTAGAGTTCGTTGTCGGGGAAATAAA
The DNA here is from genome assembly GCA_036346225.1 of Platerodrilus igneus. Lineage (NCBI taxonomy): Eukaryota > Metazoa > Arthropoda > Insecta > Coleoptera > Lycidae > Platerodrilus > Platerodrilus igneus. Next base: position 2,203,563 of record JARFIW010000165.1, on the reverse strand, counting down.
GCAGGCGAGAGATGCTAAAGAGTACTGTGTCGTTGTTGCTTTGGACATTTCAGGAGCATTTGATGCTGCCTGGTGGCCATTAATCGTTTGCGAGTTAGATCGTAGGGGTTGTCCGCGAAACTTGATGTTCTTGGTCAAGAGTTATTTCTCGGAGCGATTGGCACAGGTTGAAATTTCGGGTGAAGTTCTGTTGCGTGAGGTGGAAAGGGGATGCCCGCAGGGGTCATGTTCTGGTCCCACATTTTGAAAGTTGTTGTATGAGAGCATCTTTAGGGTCAAGTTGCCCGCAGGATGCTCAATCGTTGGGTTTGCAGATGACACACTTTTAATTGTAAGATCGAGATTGTTAATGGATATGCGCACAAAACCGAACGAGGCGCTTAATAAATTACACGAATGGTCGCAGGCGGTAAAATTAAAATTTAACACGGCGAAGTCAGAGGCGCTTTATTTCGGCACGAAACCAGGACAGAGACCTCCTAGGCTAGAGCTAGAAGGGAAGAAAATCCCGTTTAAAGATTGTATTACCTACCTCGGCGTCAAGATCGACGATAAATTAAATTGGAAAGCGCACGTACAATACGTAAAAAGTAAGGGCGGCGAAATATCAAATAAAATGATGGCGGCGGCTAAAATCAAGTGGGGTTTCAGGGGCGAATCGCTGAGGACGGTTTATGCCGGAGCAATTGAGCCGGCGATGCTGTACGCAGCTTCTGTATGAACAGAAGGTTGTAAAGTCAGGGAGGTGCGTCAATTGACGAGCGTACAACGCATAACCGCAGTAAACGCGGCGAGGGCGTAGAGGACCACCTCCACGGAGACGGTCTTGGTGATCAGTAGGACTCTCCCTATCGAATATGTCGTAAGGGAGATTAGAGATAGGCGATTAATAAATATAGGAAAAGGGCGCTGAATTATCGAAGATCTTAATCATGGTAATAGGGAAATTGCAAGAAAGATCGTTGTATCTGAGTTGAGGCACCCGGCTGATATTAGAGGAATCGAGTTTTTCGAAGGTGATGAGGACGCGATGGGTATCAGAATTTATACGGACGGTTCACGTATGGACGATGGGCAAGCAGGCGCGGCGTTTGTCGCGTATAAGCAGGAAAGGGAGGTGTTTCGGTTTCAAACCAAACTCGCGAACTGGAGCACAATTTGCCAGTGCGAATTGGTAGCCATACGAGAGGCTATCGATTACGTAATAAACCATACGGGCAGAGACGAGTATTATATAATCAGTGATAGTAAATCGGCGCTGACGGCTTTAACAAACATGAACACCTCGACAGACCTCCAAGCGGACGTCTGGAGGATAGCGCGTACGGCACTCGATTTTCGACGTTTAAAGTTCTGTTGGGTCAGGTCGCACAATGGTAACGTAGGAAACGATAGGGCTGATGAATTAGCTAAAGAGGCCGCGACGGGAGACTTTCGAATATCACATTCGTCGATACCGAAGTCTTTGATTAAAAGAAAGCTGCGTGAAAGGTCAATCCGACAATGGGAAGAGAGGTGGAACAACGCTGCCATGGGCAGGTTGACCCACAAATTCATACCGAGCTTAGAAGCTAGAGGCAAGATCGAGGTAAAACTCGATCATAAAATGGTTCAGTTGATAACAGGGCACGGCGCCCTGAAAGCGTATTTACATAGGTTCGGGTTAACCAACAACGACCGCTGTGAATACGCCGAGGGCGCGGAAAGCGCAGAGCACGTGCTCTTCGACTGCCCGTTTGAAGAGGCAAATTGAGGGTTGGCTGATACGAAATTAGCTATCGTAGGTCTAGCATGGCCAAAGAGCCTAGAGGACGTCGGGGAAGTGGCTAACCAGAAAGCGTTCTGGACAGCCTTTAGAGAGTTCGCAGGAAGGGTTGCGAGATTAGACGGTGATAATCGTGTGTAAATCGGGAGAGGATGGTGGGAAGATTGAAAAATTATAGATTTCGACCTGGCTTGATTTTGACATGACAAGAGCATTATAACCAAAACCTGCAAAAAAAAACAAAAAACAACAAAAAAAAAAGAAAAAAAAAAGAAAACCAATAATAATAATAATTAAATAACTATACCCAAAACTCTAATATGCACGACGAACATACACTAAAACAATCACTGTCCCACCTTCTACGCGCAGAAAATCGGGAATAAACGAAACAAATAAATAACAACAAACTATATCAGGAAACCTCATTAATTTAAATAACTGTAATAAATAAAGAAATAATAAAATAGAGTGAAACCGCGCATCCCCCCAGGACGTGAAGTGATAGTGATTGTGATCCCCCAGAACATTTAGTGCATATCCACCAGGACTTTAACAGTGCATATCCAACTCCCCCATAAAGGTAGAAAACGAATAGATATAGGTAGACGACCAGATCTTCAGATGCTGGAGAAAATTATATTGAAGGTAAGAATAAAATTGTGGCGGCTGTACTCGCATGAGCATGGATTTGTGATTTTAAACAGATTTTGAAATAATCTAACAAGCGCGTTTTGTGTAATGGCGCTAGTCGATATAATGCTCATGCGAGTGCACCTGATAATGTATTTGTTCTTGCTGATATATGCACTGTTACATGCTTTTGCTTATTCAGAAATTTATTTATATATTTATTATATGTTTATTTATATATTTATATTATATTTATATTTATTTTTACATTTATATTTTTGCCTGCATTGTATTGTTTTATGGCTTGATTCGTTTGACGTTCTGTCGCCAATTTTTGGCCGCAGTATATATAGAAAAAAAGATTGTATGTATATTATGTCTGTTAGGGAATGGTAGGGAACGTTAGGGACAAATTTAGGATAAAACACTTAGATTAAGAAGGACGAATTTGTAAATTTATAGAGCAGGCAAATAGCTGGATTCACTATTAATACTTTTGGCAACTACTTAGAAAATTTGAATCCATTTTAAATTAGCTAGCTAGATTTGGATAGTTTTAAGTCGACCCTTCAGGTCGCACTGGTAAGCAGAGCCGGCGTCTGCTATCCGGAATTACGAATCCCTCCCCTTTTTATTTCTGCTTGTGTCTTGTTGATCAAGCAGACTCCAAAGTCAACGCTAGGGATACCATTATTTAAACCCTGTTTTTAGTTTTTATTTTAGTTTGTTAGATTTTTAGTTAGATTTTTATTTAGGGTGGATTAATTATGAAGTTAGAATTAATAAGAAGCACGTTTATTTTTCGCGTTTAAACCCAATGTAGAACCTCCGGGTGGAGCATTGGGGACGTGGCCGCAAGTATAGCGACCCTAATTCAAATTATAATGTGTGCTTGGGAGGTGATGTGGTGGTTTCCCGTTGCCTTCCACATTGGGGTAGTGTGTCTTAAACGGCATATCGACCTCATATATAGTCTGCCAATCTAAGTACCGAAAGAGCCGCTGCCCTCTTTTGGGGACCTGTCATAGTCTGGTTCCTCACTAACGACCCTACTACTTTGATTGGACCTGTAGTTGACTCTTTAGCTAATTGGAACACGCAAGCCATTTCACCTGTTCTAGTAATCTAAAACTTCGGTCATGTGCAGGTCCATTCGAAATGGAGGAACTGAGACATGGTCCATAAATTATGTCGCCATAGTCAAAGTGTGATACAACTAGAGATTCAACAATAAATTTTTATTAATCAAAAGTTAAGACATGACGCGAGTTACACTTCCCCAAAATCAATATATATGTATATTTAAATGAAATTATTCAGTCTCAAAAAATATTGTTACATTGTATAGTTGAAGGATATAATAAAAGGTTAATGAAAGTTCACAAACCAGACATGAGAACGGAAACAGTTACTTTGTATTCCAGACGTAATATGACACTGCAGGTGCAGGTCACAGACAGAAATGATTAGAATTAAGATTATTAAAATGTAATACTTTGTATTGTATCAAGAAGTAGCAAACCTGATTTTATCAAAGTCAAAGGGGTCTCCTGTGTGTCAAGTCTGGGTCATCGACCGTTACTTCTAAATTTTATAAGTTACGAAATGAAGTATCTGCGCGGTAGTAGAACACAAGGGTGTGCAGGTAAAGAGAGAAAGTGCATGAATAACTTTGCCGAACTTATCCGCACACAGGTCCGATCTCGTCGAATGCCGATATTCTGCTCCCCAACTTAGAGACGCTTCGTTCTCACGAGCTGTAGTAACAACGCAGTTTACGCTTTGGCGCCAACTGCGCTCTAACCAAGTCCCCATTTTCTAGCTCGGGAACGCAAACTTATGCGGTTTACATACCATAACTCGTGGGGAACTACAACCGTGAAACTTTACACGTATGAACTTAAATTAAAGATGAAAAAAAAAGCTTTTCCATACTGAGTTTAAAAATTCTCTAGAATTTAATATTAAAATCAAATACAAAGTTAAAAAGGTGCAACACGCTAGAGACTTAATTTGTGTAATTTTCAAAAGAATATCCACAATTAGCATCCTTCGTGTTTTTTAAATATTATGTCAGCAAATTGTTGCCTGGGCCGCACTAATAATAGTAGATAAAAATTCATTTATTAGTTTTGTACATGTTCTTCATCTTACTTTAAGAATTTCTAATGCACATTCAACAGCACTTTGAGTTCTATTCAGTCGGCAATTGAAAACTTTCCATATTTGGGTAATAATTCTACTACGCGAATGTGATTTCTAGACGTAATCGACAAATACATTCTTTTCAATTAGAACAAATATCACCTTAAGTTTGGATTTATTTAATGTAGCCAATGTGTAACGTATAGTTTTTGGCCCTCGGAATATTTAGCAGATAGTTCACAGAAAATTCATTAGGTACTCCGCAAAAAAATTTGTTTGAATAATATACCGCAAACCTCGTCTGCAGGAACAAAAAGTTGGTTACCGACTAACTCAGTGAGACGGGTGGTGTGTTTGACGGAAGTTCCAACATGTTGGCCTATATGAAATATGGTCTCGATCGGGAAATACCTTGACGCCATCTAATCTCGCAGGAATGTTAGGGAAAGGTCCTAAAAAGAATAACAAGAGAGTGCCAAAATCGAAAATCAGGAGTGAGATTCTGACTTCAAAATATACATGAAAATTTATTAAAACCAATATTATTTTAAATCTACAACACATCTAAAAACACCTCGACCTATTTAAGTCTGATAACTGAAAAAAAGATTCCTAAAAGTAAAAGTTAAATAGCCTGAAAGTACTCAATCATGCTTCTAGAAACTCACAAAACAATTTATTACGGCAAAACCGTAATTATATCGTTCACCATAATGGAGAAACACAAACATACACAGTTTTTACACAATTTTATACATTTCTAAATATATAGCACACACGTTTTTATTACACATACCCATTGCAAGCTTAAATAAGTATTACAAATCAACTATATCATAAATTTACTAACTAAAACTTAATTTAAGCACAGACGTACTTTTAAGTACATTAAGTCGATTCATGCATTAAATTATGAATGTTTATTTTATTACTGTTGCGATCCACTATTAGGCAACCCGTCAAACATACAAACGCCCGGGGCACAGTGTATTCTTCAGCATTCGAGAATCCTTCTACAAAGTTCTAGATAATGAGTCATATCTTAATGCAGGGTATATATAAGGCCGCTTATGAATGTAAGAGTTAGTCTATTCTTGAATGTCTAATATAAATTATATCGTTGTAAAGTAAACGTAGTTGAGCTTTTAGAATATATACATAAATGATATGCTGTGTCTAATGTGCATGCAGCTTGCAGTATACATAAATAAATAGAAATGTATAAACAAATAGTTGTGTTAGTGTTGTTAATGAACTTATGGTAAAGGAGTTAATTTAAGAAGATATTAGTGCTTGTAAATTCATTAGTGTAATAGTGCTTCATTGTTAAGTGGACTGAAAACATCTATAAATAAGGCATATACTGTAAATTAGACTTGTGAACAGTGAGTAATAAAGACCATTATTATTACTTGTTTTAAATTAAAGAAACGCGGTAGTAGTAGCCCGTTACACTGGTGTCAGGCATTTGTGGGGTATATAGTGATTAATTTAAAACACAAGTCTAAAGACATTTAAGTAGTTTATATATGCCAGTTACAAGGAGTCAAAATAAGATGGAGGCAGAAAGTTTAATGAATTTCCTTAAGGATTTTAAATCCGAAATGCAAGTGACACTTAGTGAAAATGCTGAGAAAATGGAGGAGAGGTCGGCTAAACTGGAAGTGACACTAAATAAAAGTTTACTGAAAATGCTGCAAAAATAGATGAAAAGTTTACTGAAAACGCTGAGAAAATGGAAAGGTTAAGTGAAAATGCTGCCAAAATGGAAGAAAAGTTGAATGAAAGTACAGCCACGTTAGAACAAAGATTAATAGCAAGCTCCATTGCATTGAAAGAAGATTTCACTGAACAGGTAAAACAGTTGAGCAAAAGTTGGACAGTAAATTGGTAAAAATGGAAGAAGATATGATGAGGCTGCAAGAACAAGTGATTTCACTAACAACACAGCCACTTGAAATACCAAGCCAAGTTGTTAATCAGAACATTCCAGAAATAAGAACCATGGAAAGAAGCGAGTCAATTCCGTCTAAATTTAAAGTAAAACCACCTACATTCGATGGTAAAACACCTTGGCCCACATATTTGAAGCAATTTGAAGCTGCTGCAATAGCCAACGGTTGGTGCAACAAAGAGAAGGCTATCTCCTTAATAGTGGCCCTACGGGGGGAGGCTCTTAACATCTTACAAACGATTCCCGATCACCAGCAGAATGATTACGGCCTCTTAACATCAAAGCTTGAGATGAGATATGGAGATGCTCACCTTCAACAGGTTTACCACGCACAAGTTAAGAACCGCTCGCAAAAGACAAGTGAAAGCCTGCAAGAATTGAAGCTGACATCGCCAGATTAGTTAGATTGGCATATCCAACGGCACCAGATAGCTTCCTCGAACAACTTGCTGTACAAACATTTGTGGATGGCGTTAAAGATGGCGAAATACAACAAGCGCTAAGATTAGCACGGCCAAAAATGTTGGATGACGCACTGGCCCATGCGCTTGAATTTGAAGCAGCTAAGCAGACATCACACAGGATGGGTCACAAAGTTCGGTCTGCCTTAGAGGAACCTGGTCAAGCTCAGAACAGCATAGATGAAATAGTAAACCGTGTGTTTGAAAAGCGAAAAGCGGAAAGGCTGAAAAGATTACGACCGCGGAGATGGCGTCTGCGATGCTGGAGCTGCGGTGAAGTTGGTCATATGCAGAGACGCTGTACTCAACCAAAGAAGGAACCGGTTGAGTTAAAGCAGGTCAATGTAAGGGGGCGAACGTCGACAGCACAGCGTAGTGCCCCGGAGATTATCATCCGTGCTGCATCGTCGATGGGGAGTCTGGACAGCATTTATATCGATGGAAGAATTAATGGTAGGGGTGTCCGATTACTCGTGGATACAGGAGCGACAAGGACTATTGTGAGACCAGATTTAGTTGGTCGTGGAAAAGTGCTACCTGTATCGGTGTGTCTTCGAACGGCAAGTGGTGAGAAAATTTGTACTCACGGAGAGACTGCCGTTATGTTGACAATTGGGGACAAATTAATTAATCATCGAGTGTTGGTAGCTGAAATTACAGAAGAAGTGATCTTGGGAATGGATCTCATGAGAGAATATGGGTTTCATGTAAACATGAAAGAAAATGTGCTTCGGATAGATGATGATGAGATTCCATTTCAAGGTAGGAGTAACCAGACGATGCAAGTTCGAATGATTTGCGATATGAAAATACCGGAGAAGGCGGAAATGATAGTAATGGGACGCCCGGATGGTACGCTCCGGGAAGGACAAGTATGCATGATGGAAGCAACTGAATCGGGAATGGGTCAGGAGGACTTTTGATTGGAAGAACGCTGGTAAAGTCTCGAAATATGGTACCAGTAAGGGTGCTGAACATTAATCCCATACAGTGACCCTGAAGAAAGGCATGATTGTGGGAAGTTGCATTCCAGTATGTCATATTAAACGTTGTGTGGACGACACGAAAAATAAACCAACCAACGGTTGCTCACAGAAATTGCTGGATATGTTGATACCCTCGTGTCAAGGATTAAATGGCGATCAACTGGGCAAGGTAAAGGAACTGGTCGGACGATATCGAGGTGTGTTTGCACTGGATGATAGTGAGAAGGAAGGACGAATGTTGTGCAACACAAGATCAATACTGGAGATGCGCAACCGATAAGACAACACCCAGGCGGCTTCCTTTGGCAAAACGTAAGGAAGCTGAGCAAATTATCACCGATATGGAAGAACAGGGAGTGATTGAACCTCGAATAGTCCATGGGCATCCCCGGTAGTGCTTGTCAAGAAAAGGACGGGTCGACAAGGTTTGTGTGGACTACCGGCGGCTTAACAATGTGACAAAGAAAGACAGCTATCCTTTGCCCAGAATTGATGACACCTTAGATACTCTATCCGGATCTAAATGGTTTTCGACCTTGGACTTGAAAAGCGGATACTGGCAGGTAGGCTTGGAGCCAAACGATAAAGAAAAGACTGCCTTTACAATTGGAACTGGATTATGGCAGTTCAAGGTCATGCCATTTGGATTATGCAATGCTCCTGCTACTTTTGAACGATTGATGGAGTCGGTACTGTGTGGACTGTCCTGGAAGACATGTCTGGTGTACCTGGACGACGTGATAGTGTTAGGTCGGTCTTTCGAAGAACATCTTAAGAACCTAGAGAAGATATTCCAGAGATTACGGGGGGCAAACCTTACATTGAGCCCCAAGAAGTGTCACCTGTTTGGAAAAGAGGTGAAATACCTAGGACATGTCGTTTCGGAGACCGGAATAAGAGCTGACCCTGACAAAATAAAAACGGTACAAGAGTGGCCTACACCAGCAGATATACACCAACTACGCAGTTTTCTAGGATTGTGCACATATTACCGACGTTTTATACTTGGGTTTGCGAACATTGCGAAACCGTTAACGAAATTAACCGAAGATGGGCAAGAATATGATTGGAATGACGACTGCCACAGTGCATTTGAACAACTGAAACGGCTACTAGTTACAGCACCAATTTTGAGTTATCCACGGATGGAGGGAAAATTTGTGTTGGATACCGATGCCAGTAACACAGCTATAGGAGGCGTTCTTTCTCAAGTGCAGGACGGACAAGAAAAAGTTATTGGGTATTTCAGCAAGGTCTTGTCGCGGCCAGAAAGGAACTATTGTGTGACAAGAAGGGAGCTGTTGGCCGTCGTCGAATCCGTAGAGCACTTTTATAAGTACTTATATGGCCGTAAATTCCTGTTGAGAACAGACCATGCTGCACTGAAATGGTTATTGCAGTTTCGAAATCCTGAAGGGCAAGTGGCAAGGTGGATAGAGCGGCTGCAGGAATATGACTTTGATACAGAACATCGTGTAGGAACTAGCCATCGGAATGCAGACGCTCTATCAAGGAGACCTTGTCCGATGGACTGCAATCATTGCTCCAAGATGGAAGAGAAAATAAGTGTCATCCATAGAATGACGGTAACCGATGATACTTGGCAACTCGAAAGAATACGAGAAGACCAGGAGAATGACGCCGAATTGGGACGTATTATTGAGTGGAAAAATAGAGGACAACGGCCAGCTTGGGAAGAAATTAGTATTTTAAGTAGGAGCCTGAAGGCATACTGGGCACAGTGGGACTCCTTGATGATAGAAAATAGAATCTTGAAACGACGCCTGGAATTTGAAGAGGGTACTGAGAGACTTCAAGTGATAGTGCCGAGAAGCAGAGTGCCGGAAGTGTTGCAGCACCTGCACGATGGTATTTCCGGAGGGCACTTTGGCGTGAAAAGAACTCTCGAGAGAGTGAGAGAAAGATTCTATTGGCTGAACTGCAAAGATGATGTGAAGGAGTGGTGCCGGAAATGTGAATTGTGTGCCTCTGCAAATGGCCCGGTCTCAAAACGGAAAGCCCCAATGAGACAGTATAACGTGGGGAATCCTTTTGAGAGGGTAGCCATTGATATAGCTGGTCCATTTCCTGAATCAGAGAAAGGAAATAAATACATCTTGGTTGCAATGGATTATTTTACCAAATGGCCGGAGGCATATGCTATACCTAACCAAGAAGCCGAGACGGTTGCAGATGTACTAGTCAGGAGTTGTTTTGTCGTTTTGGAGTTCCGTTGAATTACACTCCGATCAAGGTCGAAACTTCGAATCAGTATTGTTTCAAAATGTCTGCAAGCATCTTGGAATCAGGAAGACTAGAACCACGCCACTTCATCCCCAATCGGATGGAATGGTTGAAAGAATGAACAGGACGTTAGGAAGTACCTGGCCAAAGTTGTCTCTGAACATCAACGAAACTGGGACCAATATCTGCATTTGTTCCTACTGGCGTGCCGATCTTCGGTACATGACAGCACAGGGTACTCTCCCGCTTGCGTAATGCTAGGACGTGAATTGCGGCTACCATGTGATCTTCAGTTTGGATTTAAACCTGGAGAAGAGATCGCAGGTGAAGATTACGTTAGTAAGCTTCGTGAAAGATCAAATAGTATTCACGAAAACGTCCGAAAGAATATACAGGCAGCAAGCGATCGAATGAAATCACAATATGACACGAGAGCACAAGAAGGTGGTTATCAACCTGGAGATTTAGTGTGGTTGTACAATCCACAAAGAAAACGTGGATTGTCGCCAAAACTACAAAGACAATGGGAAGGGCCGTACGAAGTGTTAAAAGGATTAATGATGTAGTGTACCGGATCAGAAGATCCTCGTGGTAAACCGAAAGTGGTACACTTTGACCGTTTAATATCCTACGCTGGCAACAACCAGGAAGACTCGAATAATGATAATGGTGTTCGGCAAGTTATTAATCATGAGCCAAATGTAGATTTTGAGAGCTTTATGGCGGCGTATGGTGGTTCCGCTAAAGCGAGATTTGGCGTTGTTGTTGAAAACAGCAAGATCTGTTTAGAGCACCAGAAGAGTATTCCTTGCACATTGCGTAGCTCAAGATTTGGCAATGTTAAGGGAATAGCTGTTGTTTTCAAGAAAAAGTTTGGATGTGTGGATGAATTAGTACAACAGCAGCCAACTGTAGGAAAATCTTTGGTCCTTCAAGATAAAAATCGTTATGTTTACTATCTGGTCACCAAAAATTCGTCATGGCAGAGACCTAGTTATGGACATCTATGGGAGGCTTTGCTAAATCTTAAGACGCAGATGATGGAAAATGGAGTAACGAGACTAGCGGTGCCCAAGCTGGGCTGTGGACTGGATCGCTTAGACTGGAGAATAGTCCGAAATATGTTAGAAGTAGTTTTCCAGGGAACCAACGTCCAGGTTCTTGTTTGTTGTTATCAACCGGTTGCCTACCAAGACCAGGAAAAGAGTGTTGACTGTTACTTCCAACGACGCGGTGGATGCACCAGAGGAGATAGCTGCCGATACCGTCACCAGTCATCGAATTGGCGTCAAGATGGATTTACAGTTACGAGACGTAACGGTTTTAAAGAGGGGGCAGTGTTGCGATCCACTATTAGGCAACCCGTCAAACATACAAACGCCCGTGGCACAACGTATTCTTCAGCATTCGAGAATCCTACTACAAAGTTCTAGATAATGAGTCATATCTTAATGCAGGGTATATATAAGGCCGCTTATGAATGTAAGGGTCAGTCTATTCTTGAATGTCTAATATAAATTATATCGTTGTAAAGTAAACGTAGTTGAGCTTTTAGAATATATACATAAATGATATGCTGTGTCTAATGTGCATGCAGCTTGCAGTATACATAAATAAATAGAAGTGTATAAACAAATAGTTGTGTTAGTGTTGTTAATGAACTTATGGTAAAGGAGTTAATTTAAGAAGATATTAGTGCTTGTAAATTCATTAGTGTAATAGTGCTTCATTGTTAAGTGGACTGAAAACATCTATAAATAAGGCATATACTGTAAATTAGACTTGTGAACAGTGAGTAATAAGGACCATTATTATTACTTGTTTTAAATTAAAGAAACGCGGAAGTAGTAGCCCGTTACATTACGTTCAATTGTACTCGGCTAAATAGTTCCATTTAGTTTAGGATTTATTTCAAATATCCCCACACATTCGCTTTGATATTTTGTGTAACTACCTGTTATTGGAGGCGCCAAGGATTACGCTTTATTAATTTAATAAATCGATTTGTTACCGTAAAACTCATCTTATTACAATTGAAACAAACTTTCCAAAACTCTGTAGAATGATATTGGCGCATATTAGATTAAATCAAAGTACCTCAGTTTATCTTTATGGTTTGATATAAACCTGCAAATGTACTCGGTAATCTACAATCCATGCCTTCAAAAAAATATATTCGCTTTATTTTATGAGTAATAATAAAGTTTGAATAGTATAAATTTTCTACATGTGTAATTAACAAAGGCAATTGTATTCGAGTTTGCCGGTTTACGTTATCTATTTATGCATTACAAAGATTTTAAAAGTGTTTTTTTGACATGTGTTACTCAAATATTTGAATCAATGATCATCTCTTTTCCTAAATTGACTTACACTTTGATCCTGCTATCCGTGCTAGCAAGTACTTTATGCGTGACCGATTCTGTTACTCCAAGAGCATTGTACGCTTCCTTGGATAGGCTATATCCCCTGTGCATTGGTAAGTCCTTGCGCGCTTTTTACTAGTAAGATTCTCCCTCTAGCTCTACGTTGGCAGTGCTCTTTTACATAGGCCCAATTGGTCAGTTATATAGGCCTGAATGTCTTTTGTGTAGGTCGCTATTGCAGTTATGGTCGTAACATCAACGAATCTAGTTACCGTTGTGGTGATGATGTTTTGCTGGTTTACCCTCACGGATTTAGCTGCAAGATAAGTATTTCGGCACGTGTAGGTATGTTACCTTGTTTTCCTTTTGTCACATGCCAAGAAATTATTATTTATCAAAGTTTTATGTTGGTGCATAACCAACTAACCTCAAAACCCATTTAAAACTAACTTAGATTGTACTTCTTTTTATTTTTTTTATAAAAATGCTTACTAGAATTTGTTCTGCATTTTATCCTTTACTTAATGCACTTATTTATTCGAAAGTGTAAGCATCGCTGCTTTTTTACCAATTAATCTTACATGTAACAATACCAAATGCGACTTGATATCTAAATTATTAAATTGTCCGTAGAGGATAATTTTTTTGGTTTGTCTAAATAAAAGTTTTTATATTTATTGTAAATAAATAATCGATGGTGATGTCCTGTTTTGCCTATGTAAATCATTCCACTCTCCGCATTTGTGTTAGACCGGACTTTCCGAATTCCATTATCTTTTATACGTAAACGTGATTCGTGCGAGCCCCTTATTTCGATTTCATTTCTGTTTCTGTCTCACCCATGCGTTTCTAACCGTTACAATTTACAAACCTTCACTACGGCATAGTTTCAGAATGGTTCTCTTTATTTTTGTCCAACTGGTGATTGATTATTGTGCTACTAACGGTTGCCCTTTACTTCGTACCGACTTCGTCCACTTCAACATGGTTACTTCAAACCCAAAGATTGATTATCTAAGGGCCCAATGTGTCCCTAAAGTGAAACTCGTCCACTTGGTAGGGGATTATCCGAACATACTTAGGCTAAGAGTGGAAGTTCGTTTGTACGAGACCGAATATCATCTTTCAAATGACTTCTAGGTAATGCTACATATTTACATAAATTGCATGCGATTGGACGATCGTTTGTATGAGACTGCATGTGACTATCAAGAAATACAGCATAAATCCATCTCTATACGAAATGGACGTTCATTCGTTTGGGACCGCATATGAATTTTCAAGTCACTTTTACGTGATATAGCATAATTACACAAATTGCATGTGAATGGACGTTCTTTTGTATACAACTGCATATGAATTTTTAAGCTGTCTTTAAACGATGCAGAATTAATTACCTAAGCTGCATCGGCCGTTTATTAGTATGGGACCACATATGCATTTTCAAGTTCCCTTTAGAAGATGCAGAATAATTACACATATTACATGCAAATGGACGTTCTTTTGTATGGCAACGCATATGAATTTTCAGGCTACTCATACAAGAGGCTGAATAATCACACAAACTGCATGCGAAAGGACGTTCATTAGTATGAGACCGCACATGGATTTTCAAGGTCCATTTAGAAGATGCAGAATAATTACATAACTTGCACGCGAATGGTCGTTCATTCGTATGGGACAGTATATGTTTTCTTAACACACTTTTACGAGATGCAGCATAGTTACACAAATTGCATGCGAATGGACGTTCATTCGTATGGGACCGAATATGATATTTCAGGACACTTTTACGAGATGCAGCATAATTACATAACTTGCATGCAAATGGACGTTCGTTAGTATGGGATCGCATATGCAACTTCAAGGTTTTTTTAGAAGATGCACAATAATTACATGTGTTGCATGCGAATGGACGTTCCTTTGTATGGGTCCACATATGAAGTTTCAAATTCCCTTCGGCAGATGCAAAATAATTACACAAATTGCATGCGAATGGACGCTCACTTGTATGGGACCGCATATGATTTTTCAGGGCACTTTTACGAGATGCAGCATAATTACATAAATTGCATGCAAATGGACGTTCATTAGTGTGCGACCGAACATGATTTTCCAAGTTTCCTTTACAGAATGCAAAATAATTACATAAATTGCAAGCGAATGGACGTTCATTAGTGTGAGACCAAACATGGGTTTTCAAGTTTCCTTTAGAAGCTGCAGAATAATTACATAAATTGCATGCGAATGGACGTTCATTAGTGTGAGACCGCAGATGCACTTTCAAGGTCCCTTTAGAAGATGCAGAATAATTACATATATTGCATGCGAATGGACGTTCCTTTATATGGGACCGCATATGCATTCTCAAGTCACTTTTGCGAGGTGTAGCATAATTACACAAATTGCAAGCAAATGGACGTTCGTTCATATGTGATCGCAAATGAATTTCCAAGTTACTTTTACGAGATGCAGAATAAGCACATAAAATGCATACAAATGGGCGTTTGTTATTATGTGGCGACATTCCAATGTGCTGTTACAGGATGCAGAATAAGTACATAAACTACATACCGCAAATGTTCTTCAGTATATGGCCGTCTTCTGTAATTGTATTTGTTTTTGGTGGCACAAAAATCACAAGGACAGTCTTTTGGGGGTGAGACCTTCAAATGCGAAGCATAATAGTTACTTAAATTGTCTGTCTATCCAGAACGTATATTACAATAATTTTCTATGGTCTACTAATAGAACGGCTTGGTTGAATGTTCATAAATCCATTTTATTTTTATTTTGCATTCTCTGTTAGTAAACACAAATTCCACAAAATATTTCTTTCCAAAAGTTAGTTATCCACCAATTCGTTTACATGAACTTATTAAGCGAAGTAATTACAAAAAGTTAATTATACAATTATTGAAACTGCCGATATTATAGATACATTGTTTCCGTAATTAAACTAATATTTACTTGTCTTCGTATATTCATCAAGTATGCTTAAGTTAAAAACTATTAGTAATGTAGCTTCCATTTTAAATATTTTTCAGTACTCTATTTCAATTAAAAAGGCAAATGATGGACAAGTGTTTAATTCAGATTTACACTTCTTAATAATTAAATTAGTTGCAATTTTTGAAAATTTCCCGAGATACATTAGTAATTAGAAATGGTAATAAAATGAAATTTGACATTGATAGAAAAGAAACCAATGTAAATCGCTTTATTTTGTGTTCCTCCAATCATAGCATACAACATAAATTGCCTTCATTTAACTTTTTAATTAATAGATTATTAAATTTCCTTTTAAATAAAAACAGATTTAATAAGGAATTTTCTCTTATTGAACAAATAGCGAATTGCAATAGTTTCTCTTCTGATATTATAGATAATATTTTTAGAAAGTGTAAAAACAGAATTAACATCCGTAAATCAACGACTTTGCAATCGACCACCTCTAACGATAATGTTAAATATGTTAAACTTTCGTTTCACAAAACCACAAAGGGTCTTGATAAAATATTCAAAAGTTTAATTTCAAAATTGCTTTTAGTAATACTAATAAAATTAAAGATTTGCTAGGTAATCCAAAAAGACAAGGTGGGAAAATTGCAAAAGTCGGGGATTTCTAAAATTAGTTGTTCAGGGCCAGAATGTTTTCAAGAATATATTGGTCAGACCAAGAGGAATATAACAACAAGATTTAAAGAACACATTGCTCACCTCAAATATGGTAAATACGAAAGGTCTCAGGTCAACAAACATATTTTTGAAATCAGCCACCCCGTTAAACTAGCAAATGTTAAATTGTTAAAAGCGGTACCAACGTTTTCCTTCGTAAATGCCTATGAATCAATTAAAATTGTTAAACATAAAACACTCCTCTTAAACACTGATAAAAGGCCCAGAGCCATCTGCTTTGCTTTTGCTATTGGTCAAGAACCGATGAGAAAGCAAGATTAATTTGGTTTCGCATCAGCAGATTTAGAATTAGTATAAATTAAGTAGATTTTAGTTATAACGTCACAATTCACTTGTTTGTTGTGGAGAACACCAGCCTGCGGGCGAGGAGAATATCGTCGATAGTGTTTAAAGCAACAAAGTCACAAATATCACATTTAACAGCACATTATCTACGCCACGGATATGCTGAACGAACACGTCTATTTATAAACAATGGACTAATCTGACACAGTTTTAACCGTGTGCGCATGATGACGTCCAAGGGGTCGATTTTTGACCACGTTCGCTACATAACGATTTCGTTATAGGATTGGTTGATAGCGCATACATTACGATTTTGGTATTTTTAAAGCCGTTCGTTATCAATCATATCATCATTTCTTAAACTACGATGATTGTGTATGACAACATCGCATTTCATGCAGCTGGCATCTTTGACAGCCGATAACTGACATTTAAAAGTAGATTTGTTTGCAGTGAGTTTAATATTGCGTTTATAGTTTGTGCTATTAAAATAAAAAATAAATTCAGCAATTAAAAAACGAGGTGGAAAAGTGACAGAGGCACAAAAACGACGTATTGTAGAATATATCAAACTACTGTTACAGGCGGAAAAGCTACTAAGTGTATCTTTTCCAGTCAAATTATAAAATGGGGGCGGCCTGTGAAACAAAAATTAAAGGGGGGTCACCGGCACTAGCTAGCGGAAGGTCGTGGATCATATAAAGGGTTAAAATTTTTAAAAAAAGGTTAAATTAATTTATAATATACTACAAAAATGTGGCACTTATCTTTCAGAAAATATTGTGGCTTAATGACAATTGCCAAGGGCGCCAGACAAGTCGAGAATGTCCAAATGTTCGTACAAAACCTTGAGAGAATTGTCATCCCAATGAGGACAATTGTTTCTTTTAATCAATTCCTCACTTTTTTACTACTTATATAAAAAAAAATAAGAAAAACTATTGACTTAATCAACGGCAAACAAAACTATTTAATTCACAGAGCAATAAACGTGAACCTCTTACATTCATTGATTTAGAAATTTAAGTGAATAGGTGACTATGGAATTTATGAAAATTTTGAGTACATAAGTAGTTATCAAACACTTGTATATGAAAGAAACTTATATTATAAATCGTACACTAATTTAATCCTACGGTTTATGGCCAAAACGTCCTAATAAATAAACTAACTAAAAATTGGTCATGCTACTTAACTATAAAAACTTACTTACTAAAGATTGTCCATTATTAGAGGGTTTGTTTTCCAACGTTGAGCAGTTCTTAAATTTGGGAAGAGAATCTCGCTTGTTGCTTCTGTTTGCAATGTTTAAGAAAATTGACTGGCACACGAACTCGGCAGAATTTTTTGACAATATCACTTACTTGCTGCGTAACACGCCTACAAGTTTTTAATATTTATCTTGCATCACTATCAATCCGCGAACATATGGGCATAACTCTCGCGAAACTGGAAGAGTAACACTTCTTTCCAATTTTTTACTAACGTGATACGAAGTGGAATATTCTATGTCATGCCAGAGAACGCTACCCGCAAACTACGTTTCTCTCTACTTCTTGACCACGGACGGTCCCATTGGAAAAACTCCCCGTCTTTTGGCTAAGCCTTGAGTTATATAGATTAAATCCTACCCTAATAATTATGTAGATCATTTTCTGTTATCCAATGACTGAACAGAACCTCCCACAAAACAAGATTTCAGAAACCAAATCCAACCAATTTTTAGATGACAATCACGGAAGCAATTATTCTCCCACGGGTTTAAATTATCTTTTACTTTCTACGAATTACTTAGTAATTGCAATGTGGAACCTATCTATGGCGACAGCCGTCTGCCCTTAACAAAGACCGGCTAACCTACTTGAGCCGAAATGGATTTTAAATACAATGGATGTCTCCAAACTACTTAAAATTACTTGTAATATTTAAACAAATCAAATTGGAAATAGCTTTGCGCTATTTATAATATTTTGCTTTGTCTAACCCGCTGTCAATCAATGAAGTATTAAGAAGGTTAAGCTATTCAAACTGAAATTGGTTTTCTTTATTTACGCTAAAGAGGTACTATTACATTTCAATTTTATCGGATTTTTTAGTCTGTACCCGACCTAATTTTTAAGAGGTTTATTGTATTTGATTTACGAGGGTCTAGAGCTTTAAATGATGACCTGCCGCTGGAATTTACTAGCCCGAAGCTATCGGTAAATGTGGTCTTTTATTATAAAGGATCCTAAATAAAATGAGGTGATTTATTGGTGTAAATTTTTGTTTATACTTTATTCAAGTTACTGAATTTTTAATTAATTAATTTGTTTAATCGTTAACATTACAAAATAATGTTACACTACATTAACAACTGGGAAGTGGTATATTTAGTACCTCCTTCACACATCAGGATTCCGTAAAACAGTGGAGTGAACTCGCCGGGAACTTAAATTCTATGTGCGGGGCCGAAAAGACATGGAAAGGTTAAAGGATGGCATTATTTACTTTATTATAAATATTTCATAATTAAACTTAACTTCTTTTAGTGCTGGCAGGACATCCGTTCAAGAACTAAAACCAAAATTGGTGTGACAAACAGGTATGCAAACGAAACGGCCGGCGGTTATTTACCACCAAAAGAAATACTACTGTAGAAGAGGATGTTTACAATATCATCAAAGCTGTTTCAGTCGAAGGTCACAACGCTAATGAATCACCTACATCCTTTAATTTTGAATGTGAAAGAGACATTATCGATGATTTAAATTCTAACAATATTGAAATCATACATACCATAGTGATGAAGTAAATACAGAGACAACATCAAATGAGTTCAAGTTTAATACCATCACCAGATGTTTAGTAGTTGAGTCAGTGCCTCTTTTCCTCCAGCATCCTCATTTTCTCACTCATTCTTAACCAAATAGTTTTCTTCGACTAGCCATTTCATCTTTCGCGATAAATCTATCTTGTTTGGTATCACTTAATATTAGATTTTTCTCAGCTGACTGTATTTCTAGGAATTTTTTAGATAGCATCACTCCCTTAGGCGGTATCCCAATTTTAAGATTTTTATCAGCTGCGATTCCTGACCGTCCTTAAAAATTTTTTAGCCATGCGACACATCAAATTAGTCTAGAATTTTACGTAGAATCCAAACCTGCAAACAGATTTATAATCCGAACACCCATTACCGTTTTACACAAATACCTTCTAGCGAACATATATAAGATTGTTTTTGTTTCTTTTAAGATAAATATATCTTGTTTGGTATAAACTGGTATTAGATTTTTCTAAAGAGTTCAAATTTGTAAATAAATTTTAAATAGGGCCACCCTTTACAAAGTTACACTTTTAAAGGCCCCAAACCTCTAAATTTTTGCTCATCCATATATAGCTCCATTTTTAAAACCTTTTTTTCGCTACACAAGACATATGCTTTAATCAACCATTTCCCGAAAATCTGAAACCACTGGAATTTTATAAATGAACCCTTTATTAAGCCATAAGTGTTTGATATTTAAAACCATTTTCAAACAGTAATGTTCTGTTTTTAGAATAACATAAAACATTCCAATGTAATGGGTTTTTAATATATAAATAGAAAGGTCGAGTATAGAAATAAGAATCACATTCTTTAATTAGAATATTCAAAAACACGACTTTTAAAATTTTAAACAGGGTAAACCTTTACACAAAATTTTACCAATTTTCTGGTTATACATCTAGTTAGCTCAATACTAAATAGGTACTTCGAAAAATACAATCTGTATCTGAACTAATTGATTGTCGATTATGGATTACCCGAACTACATGTGAAAGCGATGTATAATTCCTTTTCAATGGACTTTCTATTAATTATCTTATTGACTACATGTTTTGAGGAATACAAGAATTGTGTTTCAATGCCGTACATTAGAAATCGATGTCCAGCGAACACCACGTGGAGGTGCTCTCGGTTACCCAGTTTTAGCTACTTTTCCAAGGTCGTGGTGACGCCATAACCTTTTATAAATAAAGAGCAATGTAATGCTATTCTAAAATTCTTATTCTGACATTATATATAACAAAATTGATAAATATTTAATGTCAAGCATGGAGTCATTTTAACTTAATTTTAATACAAAGTTATACACAGAAGACAGTCCTTTTGAGTAGTTTTAATTTTATCCAATTTTATTTGCAGCTTAAAATTTAAATCGACTCCAAGCCCTCTATCTTCTTTTTTAGCCAATAGTTTGATACATAGAGACCGTCTAGGTTTTCGAATTGCCAAATGTACCGAAGTTTGTCTCTATATATATAAAGCCTTTGATTCCACCGACAACCAGATCCATTCTTTCATGTAATTTTTGCAGCTTGTGACAATCTTTTATTCGCGGCTCTTCCACTATATCCCGCATACGTATCTTGTTAGCTTGATCGACTTCTGCTTGTCGGTATTGGAAGGAATCCTTATTCTACCACTCACTGTTGCGTAGTTGTATGTCCTCTACTTTTGGGAATATATGGTCGTTATAGGTTGTCGGACCCTCGGGTTTAAATAACCCAACAAGTTCTTTACTAAGCAAATATACAATGTTTAGCGGAACCCCTTTGGGTGTGGTGTACGCCAAGGTTACGAAACTCGCATTCCTCAGTTTGTCTTTGTTATCTGCCATTTTGATAAAAACGTTTTTAGAATAACCTTTTAGAAAGTATGCGAATTTAGTACCATCCTTTTCCGCAAGGACGCCTACATAACAAAAAAAGACTTTCTTACTAACCACAAATGCATACAACTTGTAGAACCCCGATGTATCTAAGTCAGTCCATCGGTACATAAAATAATCTTTTATTTCTTCCTCACTTTCTCTAATAAGATGTTCCTTGTTTAACACATTTCTGAATAGTTCGCGTATTGACGCAGTGTTTTCCATGTAGTCCAACTTTCGCCTTTTTGCATCCAGCGTATGCCGTGCATAATGGGGCAATTTCCTTTGGCGTAAACGGTTAGAGTTTACTACCAATATTTATGCGTTGTCGTACAACCTGTGAGCGAATGTTAGGCGTATTTATCAACTCCAGTTCCGAAATGACTATTTCTTTTGGAATTGTAGAATATGGTGTTGCAGATTGTGTAAAATATGTACTACCTGCTTTAATGTAGCACTTGTGTAAGATTTTTATTTTATCTTGGCTGGCTTCCTCCTCTACTATCTCCAAATAATTTACAGGTAAATAGTTAAAACTAAAAGTCGAAAGTACATACTTTATCAATTTTTCTCTCTCTTCTGGTTTTTCGGACAACTTAATTTGTAAGCCAGTCCATTTCTTTGTATTTCTATCCCCTCAATACACGTACTGTAGTAAGTTATTATACACTAAACAGCAGCTATTTTATAGCTTGTTCGATAGCTTACTCCACATTTTGGCAAGTGGTACTGAGTACATTGGCGCCTTTAGGAAGTATAACTTACTATCTTCCAATAACGTTAAACAGTCTTTTAAGGGATTATACACCTGTTCCGCACTGACATAGTCTCCAATTGTACAGTTGTATATTATCGCTTCCAACCGCGTAATACCATGTTTTTTGGCCAAAGTACACGCAAATGTTCCCCTTAAACGTACATCTGGACAACGTAAAAAATCTAGTTTATGATTGCCAAGTTGTTTATTAACACCAGGACTTGTTATCTGACACACAAATTTGTTGTATATCTTAATTCTTGCATTGGTTGTTAGCCATGTTAAACAATCAATTCCAACAGTTTTATTGTTGTTAACTATAATATTGCAGTTTTCTTCATATTTGTCCTTGTAGTTAAATAATTACACATCCCTATTTTGCTAAATATACCAGCAAAATCTTGGGTTATATCTATGTCTCAAAGATAGTAATAATCTTTTTTGAGTCCGTCTAGTATATCTGGTAGTTCTTCCAATAAACTTTCCAACTTAACATGTGCTAGTTCCACTTTATACGGAACACATATAGTACTTTGGAATTTTTTATTAATGCTTTCGATGTCTTCTTATCCGATAATTTCTTTTACTCCCTGGTCCATCTTGTTAGTGCTTTCCAGAAAAAACGGGAGTTTAGCTTTAACACCATGCCTAGCAGAAACAAATTGGTAGAACTTTCCTCGTAGATAGCTGTTAAATGTACCACAAATTTCTTTTTTTTTTTAGAATAAACATCTTTTTGTTTGCAGGTGTATTCTCGGCGTCAGAAAGGTCGCATATTTTAACCAACATTATATAATTACAAAATGGTACTGTAATTGGTGTGTGTAGTCT
The DNA here is from genome assembly GCA_036346225.1 of Platerodrilus igneus. Lineage (NCBI taxonomy): Eukaryota > Metazoa > Arthropoda > Insecta > Coleoptera > Lycidae > Platerodrilus > Platerodrilus igneus. Next base: position 2,180,758 of record JARFIW010000165.1, on the reverse strand, counting down.
ACCAGTCACCATCTGTTCGCCTTCGACATAACAAATATTACCAATATCTGTCACCAGATTATTGTTGCACATATTTTTCGCCAGCAGCCACAATCCAAATCGCTCATTTGTTGGTTTCACTTTATTCTCATGAAGTTGAGGAACGTTAATCACCTTGGAAACACTCGTGTTTACCATTCTAGCTACTACCGAATACTAAATTGAATACGAAAAATTGCCCCTTATGTACCCTACAGAGTGGGAGCGTATATTGCCGAATATGTCGGACACCGCCATATAGCTTACATTTTCTTGTTTAGAGACAGTTTTGTTATTCGACCTAATCGGATTTAAACCGACCTAGGCCATACTGGGCAGCGATACACATCGACATATGTCCGGATATATATATCGGATGTATGTAGGGTCTTAGGTTAGGGTGAAATTGCCTTATATGGTGAAATTGCCTTATAGGGTGAAATTGCCTCCGACCTAGATCGGATGAAAATTCGACCTAGGTCAGATTTAGTCCGAATGTCGGACATATTTTGGACATATGACGGACATGGCTAACATATGTTGAATATATGTTGGACATATGTTGGACATATGTTGGACATGTCGGATATATGTCGGATATATGTAGGATGTATACTGGACATATGTAGGATGTATGTCGGATATACTTTGGATGTTTGTCGGATGTATGTCATACGAATGCTGGAGGAGGGAGAAGGATAAAGTAGGGTAGATGGGAAGGTTTAGGTTAGTTTACTTTGTTTGGAGACTAGTCGGTGTTGTCTGAAGGTAGGTTCGGTTAGTTGGACTTGTCAGGTGTTAGGTTAGCTAGTGTTGTCTGGAGTTAGGTTAGGTTAGTTGGAGTTGTGTGGACTTAAGTTAGATAGAAGGAAAAATAGATAGGTAAGGTCAGCGCCGTGGCGCTGACCTAACCTATCAATTTTTTCTCCTACATATTTTACACAATCTGCAACACCATATTCTACAATTCCAATAGAAATAGTAATTTCGGAATTGAGGTTAATAAATACGCCGAACACTCGCCCAGAAGTTGCACGACAACGCGTAAATATTGGTAGTAAACTCTAACCGTTTACGCCAAAGGAAATTGCATCATTATACCCGCCATACGCTGTAAGTGGAAGAAAAAGACAGCTGGAATTAGGTGAAATGGATGCAAAAAGGCGAAAGTTAGACTACATGGAAAACACTGCGACGATACGCAAACAATACAAAGATGTGTTAAACAAAGAACATCTTATTAGAGAAAGTGAGGAAGAAATAAAAGATTATTTTATGTACCGATGGACTGACTTAGATAAATTGGGGTTCTACAAGCTGTATGCATTTGTGGTTAGTAAGAAACTCTTTTAGTTATGTAGGCGTCCTTGCGGAAAGGGATGGTACTTAATCCGTATACTTTCTAAAAGGTTATTCTAAAAACGTACTTATCAAAGTGGCAGATAACAAAGACACACTGAGGAATGCGGGTTTCGTAACCTTGCGTACACCACACCCAAAGGGGTTCTGCTAAACATTGTATATTTGCTTAGTAAAGAACCTTTCGGATTATTTAAAACCGAAAGTCCGACAACCTATAACGACCATATATTCCCAAAAGTGGTGGATATGCAACTACGCAACAGTGAGTGGTAGAATAAGGATTCCCTCCAATGCCGACAAGAAGAAGTCGATCAAGCTAACAATGTACGTATGCAGGGTATAGTGGGAGAGCCGCGATTAAAAAATTGTCACAAGCTGCAAGAATTAAACGAAGGAATGGATCTGGTTGTCGGTGGAATCAAAGACTTTATGTGTAGAAACAAAGTTCGGTACATTTTACAATTCGAAAACCTAGACGGTCTCTATGTATCAAACTATTGGCTAGAAAAGAGATAGAGGGCTTGGGAGTCGATTTAAATTTTAAGCTGTGAATAAAATTAGACCACTCAAAGCAAACATAAAGAAAGGACTGTTTTCTGTGTATAGCTTTGTATTAAAATACATACAGTCTTTACACAATTTCGTATGACATTTCTAAATATATAGCACGCACATTTTTATTACACATACCCAGAGCAAGCTTAAACAAGTATTATAAATCAACTATATCATAAATTTACTAACTAAAAACTTAATTTAAGGACAAACGTACTTATAACGTTGAGTCAGTTCATGCATTAAATTATGAATGTTTATTTTGTTACGTTCAATTGTATTCGGCTAAATAGTTCCATTAGTTTAGGATTCTTTTTAAATATCCCCACACTTTTGCTTCGATATTTTGTGTAACTACCTGTTATAGGAGACGCCTCTGATTACGATTTATAATTTAATAAATCGATTTGTTACCGTAAAACTCATCTTATTACAATTGATACAAGTACTTCCAACACTCTGTCGAATGTCATTAGCGCATTTAGTTTAAATCAAAATACCTCAATTTATCTTTATGACTTGATATAAACCTGCAAATGTACTCGATTATCTACAATCCATGCTTTCTTAAAGAAGGTATTCGCTTTACTTTATGAGTAGTAATAAAGTTTGAATAGTATAAATTTTCTACATGTATGATTAACAAAGGCAATTGTATTCAAGTTTGCCGGTTTACGTTATCTATTTATGCATTACAACGATTTAAAAGTGTTTCTTTGACATGTGTTACTCAAATATTTGAAACGATAATCATCTCTTTTCCTAAATTGACTTACACTTTGATCCTGCTTTCCGTGCCGGCAAGTACTTTATGCGTGACTGATCCTGTTACTCCAAGAGCAATGTACGCTTCCTTGGATAGACTATATCCCCTATGCATTGGTAAGTCCTTACACGCTTATTAATATTAGTAAGATTCTCCTTTCTGCTCTACGTAAGCAGTGCTCTTTTACGTAGGCCCAATTGGTCAGTTATATAGGCCTCAGTGTCTTTTGTATAGATCGCTATTGCAGTTATGGTCTTAACATCAACGAATCTGGTTACCGTCGTGACGTTATCAGTGAGCGGAGTCAAGATGTTTTGCTGGTTTACCCTCACGGATTTAGCTGCAAGATAAGTATCTCGGTACGTAGAGGTATGTTATCTTGTTTTCCTTTTGTCCCATGCCAGAAAATTATTATTTATTAGCGTTTGATGTTGGTGCGTAACCAACGAACCTTAAAACCCGTTTAAAAGCTAACTTCGATTGTACTTCTTTTAATTTTTTTTTAAATGCTTACTAGAATTTGTTCTGCATTTTGTCCTTTACTTAACTCACTTACTTACTCGAAAGTGTGAGCATCACTGCTTTTTTACCAATTAGTCTTACATGTAACAATACGAAATACGACTTGGTATCTACATTATTAGATTGTCCGTAGAATATAATTTTTTTGGTTTGTTTAAATAGAAATTTTTATATTTATTGTAAATAAATCGATGGTGATGTCCTTTTTTGTCTATGTGAATCATTTCACTCTCCGCATTTGACTTAGTCCGGACTTTCCGAATTCCATTATCTTTTATATGTAAACGTGATTCGTGCGAGCTCCTTATTTCGATTTCATTTCTGTTTCTGTCTCACCCATGCGTTTCTAACCGTTATAATTTACAAACATTCACTACGGCATAGTTTCAGAATGACTCTCTTTATTTTTTCCAACGGGTGATTGATTATTGTGCTACCAACGGTTGCCCTCTACTTCGTACCGCCTTCGTCCACTTCAACATTGTTACTTCAAACACAAAGGTTAATTATCTGACCCAATATACCCCTAAAATGAAACTCACCCGCTTGGTAGGGGATGATTCGAACATACGTAGATTGTGAATGGAAGTTCGTTTGTACGGGACCAAATATCATCTTTCAAGTGACTTCTAAGAAATGCGGCATATTTACATAAATTGCATGCGATTGGACGATCGTTTGTATAAGACTGCATGTGATGCTTCAATTGACTATTAAGAAATACAGCATAAATCCATCTGTATACGAAATGGACGTTCATTCGTTTGGGACCGCATATGAATTTTCAAGCTATCTTTAAACGATGCAGAATTAATTACCTAAGCTGCATCGCCCGTTTATTAGTATGGGACCACATATGCATTTTCAAGTTTCCTTTAGAAGATGCAGAATAATTACACATATTACATGCGAATGGACGTTCTTTTGTATGGCAACGCATATGAATTTTCAGGCTACTCATACAAGAGGCTGAATAATCACACAAACTGCATGCGAAAGGACGTTCATTAGTATGAGACCGCACATGGATTTCCAAGGTCCATTTAGAAGATGCAGAATAATTACATAACTTGCACGCGAATGGTCGTTCATTCGTATGGGACAGTATATGTTTTCTTAACACACTTTTACGAGATGCAGCATAGTTACACAAATTGCATGCGAATGGACGTTCATTCGTATGGGTCCGAATATGATATTTCAGGACACTTTTACGAGATGCAGCATAATTACATAACTTGCATGCAAATGGACGTTCATTAGTATGGGATCGCAGATGCACTTTCAAGGCCTTTTTAGAAGATGCAGAATAATTACATGTGTTGCATGCGAATGGACGTTCCTTTGTATGGGTCCACATATGAAGTTTCAAATTCCCTTCGGCAGATGCAAAATAATTACACAAATTGCATGCGAATGGGCGTTCATTTGTATGGGATTGCATATGATATTTCAGGGCACCTTTACGAGATGCAGCATAATTACATAAATTGCATGCAAATGGACGTTCATTAGTGTGCGACCGAACATGATTTTCCAAATTTCCTTTACAAAATGCAAAATAATTACATAAACTGCAAGCGAATGGACGTTCATTAGTGTGAGACCAAACATGCCTTTTTAAGTTTCCTTTGGAAGCTGCAGAATAATTACATAAATTGCATGCGAATGGACGTTCATTAGTGTGAGACCGCAGGTGCACTTTCAAGGTCCCTTTAAAAGATGCAGAATAATTACATAAATTGCATGCGAATGGCCGTTCAATTGTGTGGGACCGCAGATGCACTTTCAAGGTCCCTTTAGAAGATGCAGAATAATCACATATATAGCATGAGAATGGTTGTTCCTTTGTATGGGACCGCAAATGAATTTCCAAGTTACTTTTACGAGATGCAGAATAAGCACATAAACTGCAAGCGAATGGACGTTCATTAGTGTGAAACCAAACATGCCTTTTCAAGTTTCCTTTGGAAGCTGCAGAATAATTACATAAATTGCATGCGAATGGACGTTCATTAGTGTGAGACCGCAGATGCACTTTCAAGGTCCCTTTAGAAGATGCAGAATAATTACATAAATTGCATGCGAATGGTTGTTCCTTTGTATGGGACCGCAAATGAATTTCCAAGTTACTTTTACGAGATGCAGAATAAGCACATAAAATGCATACAAATGGACGTTTGTTATTATGTGACGACATTTCAATGTGCTGTTACAGGATGCAGATTAAGTACATAAATTATATAGGTACCACAAATGTTCTTCAGTATATGGCCGTCTTATGTAATTGTATTTTTTTTTGGTGATACAAAAATCACAAGGACAGTCTTTTGAGGGTGAGACCTTAAATGTGAAGCATAATAATTACTTAAATTGTCTGTCTATCCAGAACGTAATTTACAATAATTTTCTATGGTCTACTATTACGACGGCTTGGTCGAATGTTCATAAGTCCATTTTATTTTAATTTTGCATTCTCCGTTAGTAAACACAAATTCCACAAAATATTTCTTACCAAAAGTTAGTTATCCACCAAGTCGTTTACATGAACTTATTAAGCAAAGTAATTACAAAAAGTTAATTATACAATTATTGAAACTGTTGATATTATAGATACATTGTTTCCGTAATTAAACTTTTGACAACGTTCCTAGGTCATGGATCGAAACGTAATTAGAATTTTAAAAACTATGAGTGGTTTAATTCCCAAAGAAGATTAAGAATAATATTTACTTGTTTTAGTATATTCATCAGGTATGCTTAAATTCTAAACTATTAATATTGTAGCTTCCATTTTAAATATTATTCAATACTCCATTTCAGTTAAAAGGGCAAATGATGGGCAAGTATTTAATTCAGATTTACACTGTTTAATAATTAAATTAGTTGCAATTTTTTAAAATTTCCTGTGTCGATTGTATATCTTCTTCCACACTGTAAATTGCTGAATCAATAATTCATTTTACTAATTTTAATTTATTAGTGCGGCGTTGATCAAATCTTTTGATCTAAAGTTCAACAGAAACTATGTTCAAACTCTTGAACTGTGTTGAAGAGCAACATCGTTGAACGAACTGAACTAATTTCTATGCACCTTCAAGTGAACTCAGTTCAGTTGCGGTTGGCTATCCTGTAACCCACAGAATATTCATTATTACATTTTCTAACATTTGATATGTATTGATTGACAAGTTTTCGTGTTGATTGTGTTACTTGGCTTTTCTAATGCTGTTCTGATTGATCTGTTATTTATTGTTTAATCCGGCTGTTATTTGTTTGTTATTTAATTACTATCTTGAAATAATTCATTGTTCTTCTTGTTGATTTGTTAGTGTTCGGTCCTCTTTGTTAATATTAAAATTAGTTAAAGCCGACCATGCCTTTGTTGAGGAAAAGAAAATGTGTGTGTGTATATAGGAGACACTATATACATATATATATATATATATATATATATATATATATAAAAGTAAGATGTATCTGTAAACAAACTCTTATGAAAATAATAAGAGCCATTGACAAATACAAATCGGGCTGGTAGTTATATAGCCATTAACAAAACATTAGCTTTATTACTTCACAGGGGAGGAAACATCCATCCGATTTGTATTTGTCAATGGCTCTTATTATTTTCATAAGAGTTTGTTTACAGATACATCTTACTTTATATACAATTTTCTTATTGTGGACTGCAAATAACTTGTCTTTGTTTATTTGAATTGCCTTTGGGGCATGAACCCGGGTGTCGCCACGAGAAGGTTTGTTACGTTAGCAAATAAATTTTGCTGTAACATTCCGCAAATCTCAAAGGCCCAACGTACTTTTATAGTCATTTTTAAAATTTATTATGTAGTTTCGGTTCAATTCTGTACTTCCACACTTTAGTAGTGTTGGTGTTTTATCACCTGATGGCGGTTTTATTTACTTTTGCCATAGTACAGTGATTGTTTCGAAATTATATCATTATAATAGCTTCGATTACTTCATAGGGTTCTTGGGAACAGTCCACTCTGATGAGGCTAACAAGCCGAAACCATTGGTCAGTGGATGTTTCCTCCCCTATGAATTAATAAAGCTAATGTTTTGTTAATGGCTATATAACTACCAGCCCGATTTGTATTTGTCAATGGCTCTTATTATTTTCATAAGAGTTTGTTTACAGATACATCTTACTTTATATACAATTTTCTTATTGCGGACTGCAAATAACTTGTCTTTGTATATATATATTACTCATATTTAGACCAGGGTAGAAAAGTAAATAATCACATCAAATAATTTTAATCACCGTGTATAAGGAATTTTATTAGATAATACGCTTTATTAAAAAAAAAACCGTGGAGAATAAAAATTCATTCGTTTTCATTAAAAATAAGAGATTTAAATTATTTACAAGACGCTTTATATAAAAAGAAGCAGTATTAAAATGCTCCACGTGTAATATAATTATTCCTAGTAAAGAAACAAATAGAAATTACGTGCAAAATGTATATTAATTAACTCAATTTTAAGTAACCGGTATTAAATAAAATGTACAGATAATAATTAATATTTAATTAGGATTCACTAAAAATTAAAGGGTATTATTTTAATTGGAGTTAATTGAACCGTTAGTAACATATAATATCTATAAAAACTTGTAAAAACCCAATAAAATGCAAATCGTAGAAGGGTATTTAAAATGTTACGTTTGAACACACCTGCGTATTCTTAAAGGGCAATTTCAGTTTAATTTGTTTAGATAAACATGTCGATTCTACGGATATTGGAAACGGTCGGATGCTTTAGCACGAAATACAGAACACCTGCGTATTTTAAAAAAAGCTTGTTCTGGGTAAATGTTGCAGATAATTAATGGTTACAAAGAATATTGGAGAAACCGTGGCTTAATATTCACGGGAAGGCGCGATACGGGGTTATTTAACCCAGATAGTCCACATGGACTGAAATAATCGATAATAAGGAATATCAATTTGCACTAATAAGAACAGGGTAGATAGAGACAGATAATATGCGCAAGACCGAGGCACATATAGTAAAAGGCGTGAGTAGAGCAACGTCATAGGGTTGCGATTGGTTGAAAGTAAAAGGCAAAATTTGAGAGGTAAAAATAACATTTCTGTATAAAATTCAATTAGTTATTTCCAGACGTTGCGTGCCGTGTTGAAATTTCTGAGATTTAACTGGGGCGAGTGCAAAATTCGTAAAAATCGCATGCCGGGCTGCGGAATGGGAACATAGCAGGCGAAATTCTTTAGAATTGTCCGTTTTGGAGACTCGACCGACAGACAGGCTAACCTCTATATATACCCAGGGGAATATGAACAATCTCTCTTAGATCTTCGACTTGATTCAACGCGTTAAACAGTGCTTTTTAGTTTTCCGGCTTTGATTAAATAATTTTAAACAGTTTGCTCGAATATTTTTGTGATGTAAAACAGCTTGTTCTTTACGTGCTACAATAAATGTACTTTAGTGCACTTAGAAAAGAAGATACAAGGTAATAAATAGGCAGTTTTGGCGTATATTGGTGAAAGAAGTATGAATTTCTTTGCTATTTTTCGGGGGTATTAATAATTAAATGGTGCATAAACGTGTCTGGATCTACAAAACAAGGTTCAGATATACACAGATGAGTTCCGGAAAAGCCCTGAAACAACTTTAAATAAATGGTGATGGAGAAAATTTTAAAAGCGTTGAGAATCAGAAGCCGTAAATATAACCCAGTTGGAATGGTGTAATTAACAAAAGGACGATGTACATTGAAGCTACGAGTGCAGTAACCTTCAGGTAAATTATACTATTTTGTTCGAACTTTGATATTTTGGTGTGTGTTGAATAACTTTATAATTTGGTTATTTAAAATGGACAGTAGTGAAATTGTACTAACAATAATATTTTAATTTTAAGGTGAAATTTGCTTGTTTAAGTAGAAAGGGGTATTTAGTATTGATGTTCTGGATTATGATGAAAATATGGGTATGTCTTTGAGCTCAATTAGACGAACCTGGTTAATTAACGTAAAGGGGTGGTAGATGCTCCCTTTGTACTCAGACTCCGGTCTGCATATATTGTTATAGTAATTAGTAGGCATCCTACAAGGACTTTAATTCTAGATGCACATTAAAATGATAATAAATTTAATTTTGAAATTTTCTGATATTAAAATTTATGCTGAATATTAATTTTGAAATTTTAATGTATTGTGAATATTGATGTAAATAGAGTTGACGTTGATGTTTGTGGTAGGAATGTGTTTGTTTTTTTTATGTATGAGGATGAAAGCTATCTAGAGGAGCAGCCGAGGCGATTAACGGAAGAAAGTCAATGGACCAACACAGTTAAGGTAATGAATAGCTTTTTGTAGGTTTCACAGCATTCTTTGACGCCCAATTCGTGAGGCTCGATTCGAAAAGCGTAGTTCCCGGATTTTTGAAGTTTCATCGCAATATATATATATATATATATTCTTATGCTGCACCCCACTCTTTTTCGCGCCTTTTCTTATAAATTTCAATGCTTTTTATATGGTGTGCATATACCTATTGCACGCCCAGTACTTTTGCAACGTTTGGTTGGTGATTTAATCAAAATTGTTTTAAGATGCCTCGACTATATGAATTCTTTCTTCTCAGGGTATCCACCTTCTCACCGTGGGTTCAGTGGTAAGTAGATGTGCAATGCCCAACCAAACTGCACTCTCTTTTGTTTTAGTACTTATTTTAGAATTTAGTTTTGTATATGCCAAATTTTTTTATGATCAACGTTGCCTTGTGCCAAATTAATTAATACCACAAAGTTTATGACTTTTGACGTTATAAGATATTTCACAGCACTCACCTGGATTATACTTTGTTTCTGGCCTCTCTTAATGCTGGCTCAAAATCCTTGTCGCCGTATGCTCCTTTACAAGGTTGCACTATCCCTTTGAATTTCCGTCTCGCCTCCAGGTATCTTTCTTTAATTTTGTTGCTCCCAAATCTGAAATAAATAACCCGAATTTTAGAATTTAGAATGCCCGTTTATTTTACTTCCCCTGCGCTAATTCTTCCGTCGTAGTTTCTTCGTTGACTCTTACACTTCCAATTGCTGCTCTTATGTGGTCTCCTAATTTTGCTCCTCTTGTTCCAAATTAATACGTCCGCCTTTAATCCGCACTCAATCAAAATCTATCTTCGTCCTGTTCAAAACCACTCAATGCCCCTACATATAAATCCGTATCCAAATCAATACAAATATCCTTCTTTCTTACAATTCCTATTCGATGCCTTCTGCCTTTACCAATATCGTTCCAAATCTACCTTACTATCCGTCGCTTCGCTGTCGCACTAATACAAATCTTTACCCTTTCTTGTCGTCGCTATTACTTATTAATGCACTGATGCTGCTCTTTACTCTTCTTTAATAATCAAACTATTATAATTCAAACACGTTTATTAATCTTCCAAAATCTTTACACAATTTAGCGCAGTTCTTTAAAATACGTCTTTACACCAAAAATATTCAAAATAGACTCTCCTTGTTTACTTTCCAAGGTGATAATTACAACATTTCTACCTACTACATTACAAATTACATAAACTAAAACCATCCAATAACGTTTTAACACTGAGTTTGTGTCACACATACCATAAATTATGTCCTTTTACACTTTCCTAGTATACACATAATATTCTATCATTGGTCCTAAATATTTTACAATCCTTCAATCACATTTGACACTGCTATTACTTATAATTTTGAGATTACATATTTGTCCAAAAGTTGATTCTATTTAAACAAAAGCCAAAATAATTCACACATGAACCTGGATCTGCGTGGTTGATAGTGGACATCCATAGACTCATCCGGTTTTCGGATGGCAAATGTACGTTCAACGGCCTATTAAATTATAACTCAGTATAAACCCTTGAGCACTGTGTATTTTATCACGTCATCAAGTCATTATAATTTACCTCTTGGCACTTACATTTCAACTACCATTTTGAATACTTTAGCATATGTAAAGTACGGCAAACATACATTTTTAAATTACGGGATCTGATATATGGATCATTTTATTTGGCATACACTACCTTCTACTAAACAACCCTTAGAACCATTGTAGCTCCCTCTGACACTACACTATATATATATATATATATATATATATATATATATATACACACACAGAGTGGTAGAAAAGTCCCGGAACGGTCAAATATTTTGGGAAATACTCATCGCATCAAAAAAAGAAAAAATACGTGTTCAATATTTTTTTAAAAGCTATCCAATGACACCAAAATTGAACCCCCACCCCCACCCCCTGAGAGTAGGGGTGGGGCAACTTTAAAACTTTAAGTGGAAACCCCCATTTGTTATTGCAGATTCGGATTCTGCAGGATAAATTACCTCAAATTGACCTACAATACAAGCCATTTTGGATGATAGAAGGCGTCGTAATTGACAAAATCAAAATAGGGTACAAAAACATTTGAAATCGAAAAATGTCAGAATTACATTCATTTTTAGTATTCATTTCGTTACTAGCTTTTGATATTATTTCGTGATGTCTCTGTCTGAAAGAGAAAGAATAATTGTCCCGATGATGCGGGGGTATGGAGATAAAGAAAGATCATTGCAGCAAGTTCGCAGATTTATTCAATGAAGTCAATGCGGAACGTCAACCGATTTGTAAATCTACTGTGAGTCGAACAGTGAATCGTTTTGAGCGAACTGGTTCGGTGAAGGATGAACCAAGATCTGGAAGACCTAAAAGCGCGACAAATGGTCAATTTGAACACCTTCGGCGGTAATTTCGTTATGTATGAAATAAATAATTTATTATTTTACTTCTTTTATTTTCTGATCCATCAATTCTTCTAGAAATAGTTAATTTTTGTCGATTGCAGCGCCATCTGCAAAAACCCTAAAAAATTATGACTAACAATTTGTGGCGAATCCGAATCTGCAATAACAAATGGGGGTTTTCACTTAAACTTTTAAAGTTGCCCCGCCCTACCCCAGGGGGTGGGGGTGGGGGTTCAATTTTGGTGTCATTGGATAGCTTTTAAAAAAATATTGAACTCGTATTTTTCTTTTTTTAATGCGATGAGTATTTCCCAAAATATTTGACCGTTCCGGAACTTTTCTACCACTCTGTTTATATATATATATATATATATATATATATATATATATATATATATATAGCTTAGTCATAAAATGCGTGTTCGAAAATTTGTTATATAATATAATAAAAGAGTAGTCTTAGTTTAATGTTTAATTTCTTTGGATGATAACTAAAGCTATGTAGTAGCTACAGTTTTCCAACAGGTTATGGGCCCAGGTATTACAAATGAAAGGTATAAATTTTGAGGTTAAGAAAAAATAAAAAAAGAAGAAATTCGAAAATAAAAGAATGGCTAGCAGTAGCAATCAAGTTAATATACCTCAGCTTAGTTCTGAAAATTTCAATAATTGGAAATTTCGTGTATTGGCATTATTAGATGAAAGACAAACAAAGGTTGCATTAGAACATGATAAAAGTGAATACCAGGGCGATGAACTGCAAGAATTTACACGAAAGGACATCAAAGCAAAGTCCATAATAATACAGTGCATAACTGATAAGCATCTAGATTTAGTAAAAGATGCATTAACAGCAAGACAGATGATGAAAGCTCTAGCAGATGTATTTGAAAGAAAAAGTGTTTTTACAAAGCTTACGTTAAAGAAGAGGTTGCTTTTATTAAAACTAAAAAAGGATGTTAAGTTAGAAGGCCATATTTTGTATTTTGATAATTTAATACGGGAACTAGAAAATGCAGGTTCGAAAATGGAAGAAACTGACAAAGTGTGTCATTTGCTACTAACCTTATATGAAGAGTATGATTCGGTCATCACATCAATAGAAACATTAAATAGTGAAATTACAATGGCATTTGTAAAAGGTCGATTGCTAGATGAAGAATTGAAAATGAAAAATAAAAGTAAAAGTTCTGGTAAAACTGCAAATTCAAAAGATGTATCATTTAAAGCTGCTCCCTTTATATGCTACACGTGCGGTAAAGCTGGTCATAAAAGTAGTAAGTGTAGACAGAACCAACAAAAAGGTGGTCGATTTCAAAGGGGATCGTATAAATTCAGATCACAGCAAAGAAGTTGACATTTCATTTACAGAGGACGTGGAACGGGTCAATGCGAAAGTGTAAACGAAGTGGACATTTCATTCATTGCGCTACAAAGCAATACGAATATTTTGAGTAATAAAAACTTGTTCATTTTAGATTCAGGTGCCACTCAAAACTTAATATCAGACAACATGGAAAATTTATGTAAAAATGTGCAAAATCTGGGCAAAGAAATAAAAATACATGTTGCGAATGGTAGCTACAAAAAAGGGTACAATATCAGGTACATGTCAAGGTAGAAATTTAAGTATAAACGGGTTGATAGTCAAAGGAATAAAACACAACCTAATTTCTGTAACGGAACTTGTAAATAAAGAAAACAAAGTAGTATTTGAAAAAGAGACCGTCAAAATAGAAGGAAATAATTATACTCTTGAATGTAAACTGAAAGATAATCTATTTATATGAGAAATAAATATAGAAAACTCGGAACAATGTTATGTAACAGAAAATCTTTGGCATCGTAGATTAGGTCATCTAAATCATAAAGGGCTCGAACTGTTGAACTTACCTAAAGGAAAAGAAATTTGTTGTAAGTGTATAGAAGGAAAATCAACAAGAAAACCGTTTTACTATAAACCAAAAAGATCAAAGCACATCGGAGAATTAATACATTCAGATCTTGAGGGACCAATAAAACCAGAAACCTCAGAAGGGCATAGATATTATCAGGTTTAATGGATGATTATTCTCACTTTGTGGTGGTAAAATTATTAAAGAACAAGTCTGAAGCGACAGAAAATGTAAAAGATTTTATAAAATTAATAAACACACAACATGGACTAAAAAGAAAAAGAATCCGCTGTGATAATGGAGGGGAATTTACTTCAGGTGAATTTAGAGACTATTGTATATTCAAAGGTATTTTAATACAATATATCATACCCTATACTCCACGACAATATGGAGCAAGTGAAAGAATGAATAGAACTTTAATGTACAAAACAAGGACAAAATTTGCTGAAACTGGATTACCCAAACATTTATGGACAGAAGCTAAAAGATCTTCAGCTTATGAGCTAAATAGATCACCTACAATTGCGAATAGAGGGATACCGCCTGCCAAAATATGGTACAGAAATAATGATTTATCTAAACTAAGAATATTTGGAAGTCGTGCATGGGCAGTAGTACTTCCAAGATGCTCAAAGTTGGATATTTGAGCTAAGCCAATGACATTAGTTGGATATTGTGGTGGAGGATACAGATTGTGGGATCAAAATGAAAATAAAATTGTAACTTCAAGAGACGTAACATTTGATGAAACTGATATACATTTCAATGAGCAGAAAATACAAACAATTGATTACAAGGAAGAAGATGATAAAGTCCACAAAGAGATAAATAAAGAAATTATTAAACATGAAAATAAAATTCAAAGCGAAAACGAACAAGAAGAAAATACGCATAATGAAAATAATGAAAAATATAAAGAACCAACAAGAACTGTAAGGGTAATAAAAAAAACTAAAACATTTTGATGAATATGAGTTATACACTGCATACTGTTTAATGACAAATCAGGAAGAACCACAAGATTATGACAATGCGGTATTATCCAAAGAATGGAAAGATGCGATTAACAAAGAATTGGCTTCACACAAATAGCAAAATACTTGGAACGAAGAGAACCTACCCAAAGGGCAAAATGCAATAGAAACAAAATTGGTCTTCAGAACCAAAGCAGATGGTACAAAGAAAGCTAGAATTGTAGCAAAAGGATTTCAAATTGAGGAGGAGAATACATTTAACACTCTATACGCACCAGTTGCTAGAATGTCTACAATAAGAGTTATGTTGTCTTTTGCATTACAAAACAATTTCAAGATCAAACAGTTAGATATACCATCAGCATTTTTGAATGGTAAATTAAATACTGATGTTTATATACAAAGACCAGAAGGAGTGCAAACTAGATCACCGATATTGAAACTTAATCGTGCATTATACGGATTAAAAGAATCTCTAAAACTATACAACAACATATTCAATGACTTTATCATTAAATATAAAATGAAAAGGTCATCATATGATTGTTGTTTGTACTGTAACGCGCTACTACTACCGCGTTTCTTTAATTTAAAACAAGTAATAATAATGGTCTTTATTACTCACTGTTCACAAGTCTAATTAACAGTATATGCCTTATTTATAGATGTTTTCAGTCCACTTAACAATGAAGCACTATTACACTAATGAATTTACAATCACTAATATCTTCTTAAACTAACTTCTCTACCATAGGTTCATTAACAACACTAACACAACTATTTGTTTATACACTTCTATTTATTTATGTATACTGCAAGCTGCATGCACATTAGACACAGCATATCATTTATGTATATATTCTAAAAACTCAACTAAGTTTACTTTACAACAATATAATTTATATTAGACATTCAAGAATAGACTGACTCTTACATTCATAAGCGGCCTTATATATACCCTGCATTAAGATATGACTCATTATCTAGAACTTTGTAGAAGGATTCTCGAATGCTGAAGAATACGCTGTGCCCCGGGCGTTTGTATGTTTGACGGGTTGCCTAATAGTGGATCGCAACAGTACTATAATAGTAGTAATTGTTGGTTGATACTTTATGTTGACGATATATTAATATGTGGAAAGGACGACGAGATAGAAAGCGTAATATACGCACTCAAGCTAGAATTTAAAGCTAAGGAGATTGGAGAAGTAAACAATTTTTTAGGTATGAAAATCGAAAGAACTGAAACAAAAATCTACATAAACCGGACTAAAATGATACAAAATTTTTTAAAGGCATTTAATATGCAAGACTGCAAAAGCATAGAAACTCCAATGGAAAATAATTTTCAAATCGATACTGAACACGAGGTAATTGAAGTAAAATACAGAAACCTTATTGGATATTCACTTTATTTATCAACTGCATCAAGACGTGACATAACTTATTCTGTATCATACCTAAGTCGCACACTTGACAAACCTACTGAACAAACTTGAAATGCAGCGAAACGAATTCTACGATATTTACAAGGAACAAAGAACATGGAACTTACATTTTCAAGAAGAAATGATTATGTTGAAGGATATACTGATGCAAATTGGGGAACGGACAAATCAGATAGGAAAAGTGTAAGTGGTGGAATAATTTTTTATAATAATAATCCAATGAACTGGTTTTCAAAAAAGCAAAACTGTGTTGCACTGTCTAGTGCTGAGTCGGAATATTTAGCAGCAGCTACAACAGCTCAAGATTTAATAAACATCAAATGCGTGGTTAGTGAATTTAACGGCAGTGAAAAGCCTTTTATATTGCTATAATCAGAGTGCTATTTCTATGAGTAGTAGTGTTAACAATTCAAAAAGACTTAAACATGTAGACATTAAGAATCACTTCATAACAGATCTCGTTCACAAAAAGGTTTTTGAAATATCTTATGTACAATCACATAATAAAGTAGCTGACATTTTTACCAAACCATTATGTAAAGTAATATTTAGTCAATTAAGAAACAAGCAAAACTTAGAAAAGTGTACGATTTAACATTTATATACTGATTAATGTAAAATCGAGGAGTGTTGAGAAAAAAAAATGTGTGTGTGTGTGTGTGTGTGTGTGTGTGTGTGTGTGTGTGTGTGTGTGTGTGTATAGGAGACACTATATTCATATATATATATATATATATATATATATATATATATATATAATGCTGTGGAACCTACAAAAAGCCTCATCAGAGTAAAAAAAGGTATTCGTGCCTCTCGAATTTGGCACCAAGATTTGCTGTGATTCTCGCCCTGTTGAATCTCTTCTGATAATCGCCTCTTTACTCTTTCCGACTCGGCTGCTCACCTAGTTAAAACTTTCATCCTCATTCATAAAAAAAAAAACACAATTCTACCACAAACATCAACGTTAACTCTATTTACATCAATAGTCATAATACATTGAAATTTCAAAATTAAATTGTAGCATAAATTTCAGTATCATAAAATTTCAAGATTAAATTTGTCATCATTTTTAATTTGCATCCAGAATTAAAGTCCTTGTAGGATGCCTACTAATTAATTTAACAATATTTGCAGACCTGAGTCTGAGTACAAAGGGAGCATCTCCCACCCCTTTACGTTAATCAAACAGGTTAGTCTAATTGAGCTCAAAGACCGACCCAAATTTTCATCATAATCAAGAACTCAAACTGCTAAATACTCCTTTCTACTTAAACAAGAAAATTTCACCTTAAAATTAAAAATTTGTTGTTGGTACAATTTCACTACTGTCCATTTTTTTTATCAAATAAATTATAAAGTTATTCAACACACACCAAAAACATCAAAGTTCGAACAAAATTGTATAATTTACCTGAAGGTTACTGCACTCGTGGCTTCAATGTACATCGTCCTTGCTAATTTTACCATTCCAACTGGGTTATGTTTCCGTCCTCAGATTCCTGGTCGTCTTTTAAACTTTTCTACACCACCATTCATCTAAAGTTGTTTCAGAGCTTCTCCGAAACTCATCTAAGTATATCCAAAATCTTGTTTTGTGGATCCAATCACGATTACGAATAACATTTGACTATTAACACCCCCGAAAAATAGCAAAGAAATTCATACTTCTTTCACGCTATACCCCAAAACTGCCTACTTTTGTTTATTCATTTATCGTTACAAATTTGGATACTTAGTACAGTAATACTCGCAAATATAACTAGACTTTATTACTTTGTATCTTCTTTTCTAAGTGCACTAACGCATACTAACTTGTATCGTAGCAGGTAAATAGCAAACTGTTTTAAAGTATTCAATAATCACCAACAATATAAGAGGAAACTGTTTAAAGTATTCAATCAAAATCGAAAATCTAAGAGCACTGTTTAAAGCATCAAAATCAAAAATCTAAGAGAGCTCAACTGTTTAAAGTCCGGGTTTATATAACCGCCTTGCCTGCACATCGCTTTTTTCTCTCAACGGACACTTTCTAGAATTACGCATTCTCGGTTCCCTTCTCGACAGTCGGGCACGCGATTCTATTAACTTTGCACACGCGCCAGTTGAAAATCTGAGAAATTTTCCACACGGCACGCAACCACGTCCGAGAATAACTAATTAATTTTGTATCGAAATCGTTACGTTTACACCTCTCATATCTGCATCTGATTACAACCAATCGTAGCTCTCGTGACGTTGCTCAAATCACGCCTTTTACTATTTGTGTCTCTGTCTTGCGCATATTATCCGTCTCTATCGACCCTGTTCTGAGTGGTACAAACCGATACTTTTTACTATCGGTTATTTCAGTCCACGTGGACTGTTAAATAACCCACTTTATTAGCATTTTCCGTGAATATTAAACGAAATGAAATTTAATGGCGAGTGACTCAATATTAGCCACAAGGCACAAATTGTGGGCTAGGTGATGCTGTACTTCCCATAATGTGTTTGTGTTAAATATTACATCCTTGCTACTCCTGTCCTGATGAGCCCCAATAAGAGCGAAACGCGTCGACAGGATGCCCTTGTGGCTAACATTGAGTCACTCGCCATTAAATTTCATTCTTTCATATTATTTTAGGACTCATTAAATTTACTTATTCTTTATAATTATAATTTTTGGCTATGGAAAAAGGCAGTTGAGCCGGATCTCCTCCGTGTCGACTGTTGATAAAACCTGCAAAATCAGGTGAAACAGCACGAAGGCACAAATTGTGGGCTAGGTGATGCTGAACTTCCCATAATGTGTTTGTGTTAAATATTACATCTTTGCTACTCCTGTCCTGATGAGCCTCAAAAAGAGCGAAACGCGTCGACAGGATGCCCTTGTGGCTAATATTGAGTCACTCGCCATTAAATTTCATTCTTTCATATATATATATATATATATATATATAGTATATATATATATATATTATATATATATATATATATATATATAGCTTAGTCTATTATATCCCCGTAAACGCGGTAAGCGCGCCACTAATGACAGTTGGTAACGATATTACATAATGTGAAAGTTAACGGGAAAATTTCAATGACGTCCACAATATGCAAATTATGGCACGTAATTTACGAAGTATACAAATTTTACAGAACCCCTAAGGGGTACTTACGTAAACATGTAAAGCTTTCTTCAGAATTACTTCATGATGACGGCGGCTTTCTTCAGGATTACTTCATGATGGTCGTCCGCTTCCCAATATTTCTCGGGTATGGGCTGCTCGCGGCTCTTTCTCGGGTGTGGGCTGTTCTTAAGCCAGGTTGCATCCAAATTCGCTTGTCTTCTTTCTGTATGCAGAGGTACGATAAGGGACTGGGTTAGGGAACGATAATCAAAGATAAGACAGAAGTAATCTACGTAACACAAAGATACGATAAGACACAACACTCTGTTTCGCGTTTCGGAGGTAAGTCCTGACGCGTCTTTCGGAAATTTTCCACTCCTTCTTGGGCCACACGCGTCGGGGCGAAATCTCGCACAACGCACTTCTGAAGTGACGGAAATACGCGCAACAAGTCTTTTAAATTTATGGCGCGAAATTTTCACATATTAAAACTTTATGAATGTTTAGTGCCGAAATTTTCGGCACGTAACAAGTCATAAAATGCGTGTTCGAAAATTTGTTATATTATATAATAGAAGAGTAGTCTTAGTTCAATGTTTAATTTATTTGGATGATAACTAAAGCTATGTAGTAGCTACAGTTTTCCAACAGCCTTTTCCTTCTTATTAATATCACCTTGACAAAATATGCTTGTTTAAAAGGGCAGCACGCAACCGCCACAATCCTGGTACGTGTTAAAAATGCGGGCTAAAACTCGTTTATTCCATTCTCAATATTCTAATGAATGATTTGAAATATAAAGGTACTCCTGGATTATACGAACTGCTGTTTAAAAAATATCCTGTCGGGTACAGTCATCAAGATCTAAAGTCGTACCTTGATATTGTAAAAAGAACAAATGCTAATAGAAGATATTATTCTGAAACAGAACAAATTCAGGGTAATACTTCATATAAGTACAAAAATATAATATCTACATTAAACATACTTCCTCAAACACCCCGTAGACCTAGAACATTACCCTATAGAAAGCGTCTTGGAGACGGTATGACAATGGAAGTATCAAATAACGCTATAGATTATTTATATTGGAATGATCCCAATGAACTTGTTGATAGATTACGACTTTTAGTTTCATCTCAGACTGCTGGACACACAGGTCACGGCAACGAAATAAATTCGATCATTGAAGAATTGCGTGAGGCGAAAGCAATTAGATGATATGACAATTGACAAATTTGGAAGGCACTTACATAACCGTAAAATAGATATAAGTGAACAAGAATATGAAAACAAAAGTGAAGGTTTTGAAACCTTGATTGAGTACAAGTTACATATGCTACATTACACGGTAGTAGCAACGTTTTACTCTAATACATTCCTCGACGGTGACAAGACATTCCTTATTTTCAACATTAAACATAATTATGAATTTCCTTATGAGGAAGCAGTCATTGAGAATATTAAAGGATACCCGCAAGACATTGAAATTCTTATAAACGAAAAAAGTTATGTATTTGCACAGTTACAAGGATTTTTGCTTAAACGTATGGATGTAATCAGCTTTCGTGACAGCGGTGCTATCATAAACAATACCACAATGTTTCTTGATTTTATATTAAAAGTTCCTTTCAAAGCAAGTGGAGCCCACGACATTCAAACATAGAAGTATTTCATTAATTGTATTTAATAAATCCTGATTAGAAAAAAGTATTATGATAGTTGCTCAATCAAAAGTGAAAGAGGATATAGTAAATGAACTTCATAAACCAGCAAGAATAAATTTCAAGAGACGCAAAGTGATAGTAAAAGGTATAAATGACCTTCTTCAGACCGATTTGATTGAAATGCTACCATATTCGCAAACAAACAAAGGATTTAAATACATTTTAGTAGTTATTGATTGTTTCTCCAAATACGTATGGGCTGTACCACTTAAAAGTAAAACGGGTATTGAAGTTACTGCTGCAATGAAAACAATTTTAAATAAATTTAAAAATCCGCCAAGAAATTTGCAGTCTGATTTTGGTAAAGAATATTATAACAAACACTTTCAATCCTTAATGCAGACATATGGCATAAACCATTATAGTGTTTTTCTACAAAGAAAGCATGCATTGTAGAACGTGTAATTAGAACTTTAAAGGGAAAAATGTGGCGCTTGTTTAACCTGAACGGTTCTTACAATTGGATAAAAAATTTAAGCGATATTGTGAAACAATACAACAATACAGTTCACAATACTATCGGAGTCAAACCTGTAAAAGTTGATAAATCAAATGAAAAACTATTCTTAAATCATCATTTATCCACATCAAACTTGCAACCAAAATACCAAAATATTCAATAAAAGACAGTGTGAGGATTAGTAAACACAGGGAAGCATTTACGAAAGGTTACACGCCAAACTGGTCAAATGAAATTTTAAGATTAAAAAGGTAAACGTAACCAATCCTACAACATATATATTAGAAGATCAAGATGAGAAAGAAATCAAAGGTGCATTTTATGAAACGGAGTTGCAAAGGTTAAACATCCAGGAATTTACCTGGTAGAAAAGTCCTAAGAAAGAGTGGAAATAAAGTATTTGTAAAATGGTTAGGCTTCTCTAACGTACACAATAGCTGGATCGATAAAAATAATGTTTGCTAGAAGTTGTTATAATAATAGTTAATAAGGCTAACATTGTAAAATTATATTAAAATAAATAATACAGACAAAATCTTTCTATTGTTTTTATTATTATCAAGCCATTCTTTTAATAAAAGGTATTTTGTTTTGAGCATTGCAAATTATTATTGATGTGTCTACAACAATGGATGTTATATTTTAAACGATTGTTGATTTTAACTCCGATAGCTTAGGACAACCTAGTGCAAGCATATCAGTTACAAAGTTTTGCATTATATATGTTTCAATCAATTTCTTCTTTTCTAGACCCTTCACAAATACTTCTTCACCGGGTCGGATAATTTGCTTCAAATAAAGCGCTATATATGATGACACCATTCCAGCCGTTGAAGATTCATCCCAAGAAATACCATGAATATTCCTTGTCACCCAGTCGTTATGTTTTATATGATTTTGACTCAAACAACTGGACTGCATTGGCAGTTTAAAATTTGATGCCAAACATCACCTTTCAACAAGTCCAAAACCGCAATTTCTTTACACACAAACTCGTTTTTCTTGTATTTAAATCCCTGAATATCAATTATATACATGTTTGTATGTAAATATATGCAGTAAGCTTCGACTAATTAAATTAATATTAGGATCAATCTCCTTATATAGCAGATTACCACCATCTGCGTACTTTGCCAACCCACTTTTCAACCTATCACAAGAGTGAACTCATTTTGAATTGAAACCGGCCCATGTGTATTTGCAGCCTCTAAACATAAATCAGAATCCACTTTAATTAAAACACAATTGACTTGAATGCGATATTTTGCATCTGTCATACTGTCTCGCTAGAAAACCAAATTCAAAACATCTACACACATTTTCTCTGCACTTACATTTTTCAACATACGTGTGTTTTGAAATATGTTTCATTGAAAGTAATATAAAGCCGATCCTAATTCAAAACGTGCCCACAAGTATTTTACATTTGAAAAGAATTCAGGTTTTCACATTTTACATTAAAAGTATATAACGCCGATCCTAATTCAAAACGGTGCACGTGTAACTTCTCGCTAGAAAACCGAATTCAAAACAGCTACACACATTCTTCTCTGCACTTACATTTTTCAACATACGTGTGTTTCATTAAAAGTAATATAAAGCCGATCCTAATTCAAAACGTGCCCACAAGTATTTTACATTGAAAGTATATAAGAATTCATGTTTTCACAACTATTTTACATTGAAATTATATAGGGCCGATCCTAATTCAAAACGTGACAGACGTATTTTACACATGGAAAATACGTCTGTCGCGTTTTGAATTAGGACCGGCCTTATTTACCTACTAATCGACCTTACATTATGGTGAAGTTACTTGATAGAGATATTACCGATCTTCTAGATTCAGGATGCACTACTTCAGTGGTAGGATCCTTAGCTCTTTCGATAATCAGAAAATTAGACTTAAAAATTTTTAGTTCAGCAAAAACAGGTATTACTACAGCTGATGGTTCAATAAAGTCTGTTTTAGGTTCTGTTGATTTACCAATTTGTGTGGGTAATGATTGTCGTATTCTTAATGCATTAGTGGTCCCGTCCCTACCTCATGCCTTTATATTCGGTAGTGACTTTGCAAAATTATTTGGTGTAGTTGCCGATTTTAGGAACAATAATTGGTTTATTCAGAGTAACATTGAGAACAATATCGTATATTTAGGTTCATCTTCTATCCCTTTGAACACTAATGATTACTTATTTGATTTGCATGACCTTTCGAATGTTCAGTGTGTGCAAGCACAAGAGATTATAAATTCATTCAATGAAATTAGCAGCGATGATAGGTTGGGACGTACTAACCTAATCGAAATGGATATAGATACAGGTAATGCCAAGCCCTTCCATAAGAAACCATATGTGATGTCACCATATATGAGCAAGATATTGAATGATGAGTTGGACGACATGCTTAGACTTAAAGTTATAGAACCGTGTACTAGTCCGTGGTCCTCTCCAGTTTTGTTGGTTAAAAAAGCAGATGGAGAATATCGTTTCTGTTTTGATGATAGAGCCTTGAACGACTTAACTGTTCACGATTCGTACCCCCTTGCGAAAGTAGATAGAATTCTCAATATGTTGAGAGGTGCGAACTATATTTCGTCACTTGATTTGAGAAAATCGTTTTGGCAAGTCCCTCTTAGTGAGTCGTCTAAGGATAAGACTGCTTTTAGTGTTATTTCACGAGGACAATGTAGATTTACATGCATGCCATTTGGGTTGAAGAATGCTGCGCAGACTCAACAGCGATTAGTAGATGCGATTTTTGGTCCACGTTTTGAACCTCATGTATTTTGTTATTTGGACGACATAATACTATGTTCGTCGTCGTTTGAAGAACATCTGAAATTATTGTCAGAGGTTAAGCAGCGTCTAAAAGAAGCTAACCTTACTATAAATATAGGAAAATGTGAATTTTTCAAAAAAAACACTTAAATTTTTGGGTTACATAGTAGGTTCAAATTCACTTCGTACAGACCCCGATAAAGTATCGGCTATGGTTAACTTTCCTCGACCGAAAACCGCGACAGAAATTAAAAGGTTTATAGGAATGTGCAGTTGGTATCGTCGCTTTATAAAGAATTTCTCGTCATTAGTTTCGCCTATTAATGATCTCATTAAGAAGAAGAAAAAAGGTCAAACTGTAAATTGGAGCGCGGAAGCAGAAAATTCGTTTGTGTTGATCAAACAAGCATTAGTTTCAGCACCTCTTCTTTCACAGCCAGACTACTCGGCACCCTTTATTGTTGAGTGTGACGCAAGCAACACTGGGTTAGGAGCTGTTTTGATACAAAATATAAAAGGAGAAGAGCGTGTAATTTCGTACGCAAGTAAAACCCTGAGCCGTACAGAGCGCAATTATTCCACCACAGAAAAAGAGGTATGGATTTCCCCAATGATGGAGCTTAAGAAATTGCGAGATTTGATAAAGGTACAGGTATATCTGTATCTGCATTTGGGTTAAGTCTATCAAGACCTATTCCTTCAAATAACAAAATGTCCGATAAAAAGGTTTGTTTAGCTTGGTTCGCTTGTTCATTATCAAATAAACACAACAACTCTATTCGTTGCTTAAGGTGAACTATGCGGGAAACAACACGCTTTAATTCGATTTTGCTTGGGTCGGGATCAATCTTGTTTACTATATTAGCTATATCTTCAAGGGATTGTTTAATTTCAGACATATTTTGAGGTAAATCAAAAACGATTACTTTCGAAAGCTTCTTGCGCTAGTATAGCTTTAAGTTGCAATCGTCTGTCATTTTGATTCGATGCGAGTTTGATATTTCTACATTGAATTTCGTAAATCAGTTCGGATTACTTGAGATGAATAATATTCATTATAAGATAGTATTTAAGACAAAAAAATATAAGAAATTTAAGATACTATATTATTTCGGAAGATTAAAGGTATACTAAAACTCAATTGGTTACGTTAAGTGTATTTAAAGGAAAAATCTTCTTTAAAAAGGCATTTGTAGGTTACAACTATTTAAATTACTAAGAAAACACTTTTAGAACGGTATCAGGGCAAGATAGTGTTTAAGAAAACAAATACAACAAGATTAGGTTAATATAACGCTTTAAAAGACATACTAAAAACTCAGTTAATTGCGATAACTGTTTTAAAACGCAAAGTTTTCTTTAAAAGGAATTTGTAAGTCATAGCTAAATATTTTAATTACTAAAAAACACTTTTAAAACGGTATCAAAACAAGAGAGTGTTTGTACATGATTTAAAAATAGTTTTAAAAGTTGAGCCCAAAAAAACAGGCATATAATAATGTTTAATATATTATTAACCAAATAATTTCCATAAGGGACAATGAATAAGGCATGAATTAATTAATTGTACTTACAAGCGAAATTGTATCCACTCCAAATACGAAAGTTGGGTTATATTATCTAATAACCACTCCTAAAAAAACACTTTTAATTCCATTCCAAACAAACTAGGCACTTATTTAAGACAATTCAAGTTAGAAAGCACACTATTCTTAAAGTTACAAAGGAAATAATTGGACTAACAATACATTATAAAAAAAGATATACCAGAAATTAGTAGTCAATATGGCTGCTTCTGTTAAATTAACATAACAGCTGTCATGTCATTTCAGCTAATTCTACAGTAACTTACAGAGCTACCACCCTAAATTTTTAAAAGTTAATAGATATTAAAAATTTTCATATTTATATATTTTTTTAAATGAAAAAGCTAGGAATATAGTTAATTAATACATTATAAGTTATAAAAGGTCAAAAAATTTTTCTTCCCAGAACCTAACCACGTTGGATACGCCACTATTATACCCCCGTAAACGCGGTACATGCGCCACAAATGGCAGTTGGTAGCGATATTACATAATGTATAAATTGACGCGCAAATTGTCCATGACGTCACACAATATGCAAATTAGGGCGACAAAATTTATCAATTACACAAATTATAATGGAAATAAATTTTAAAGAAAACTCCAAAGGGGGGAACTCACGTGAACATGTAGAGCTTCCTTCAGGATTACTGCATGATGGCGGCGGCTTTTTTCAAGATTACTCCATGATGGCCGGCCGTGGCTGCTTTGGCTTATCTTTCTCGGGCATGGGCTGCTCGCGGCTCTTTCTCGGGTGTGGGAGCTCTTAAGCCAGGTTGCATCCAAATTTAATTAGTCTTCTTCCTATATGTAGACAAATAAGGTAGGGAAGACAGGTAAAAGGTACAATAATTTGGGAACACAGGAAACCTACATATCAGAAAAAAGACACGGTAAGATACACCACAACTACTCTTCTTCGCGTTTCGGAGGCTAATCCCAACGCGTCTTCCGGAAATTCCCCACTATCCTTTTGTCCACACGCGTCGGCGCGACTCTCGCACAACGCACTTCTAAAGTGACGGAAATACGCGCAACAAGTCTTTTAAATTTATGGCGCGAAATCCTCACATATCAAAACTTAATTAAAAATGTCTAGTGCCGAAATTTTTGGCACGTAACAACCTTACATTCCAAGTCCCTATCACTAACTCGGACCGTTGTTTTAAATTCTTACAATGACGAACTCCAAGTACCCCCTCCCGGAGGTCCGAATGAGGGGGTATTTTAGCTCCGGACAAGAATTTTACTTGTGAGCTCTCCATCATACATAGTTCGTGTTTTAGGCCACCCATACGTGGGAAATATTGTGGTAGGTTCCCATATCTTTCCACGACGCAGTTTTGAAACATTTTAGCAAAAAGCCGAATCTGTCACGGCCAACCCCCAACAACCTTGTAAATTTTTGAGGATCGGCCGAGACCAACCGACTCTCCTCCAATATCTTTTAGCCAGCAAGGCTGCTGCCCCTTGCTGTGACTTTTAATCGCCTTTTACGATTAGTAGGCCTACTATAGTAGTATTCTTTGTCCCCTACTATAGGGAACTGAAAAATGTTACGAGAGCACTTTTTACAAAAATACACCCTCGTTCGGATGAGAGGTAAAATGTAAGTCCCGTGTGTGAGTTTTGTTACGTACGTTAAAGTTCTCTACCTTGCTTCGAATACTAAAGATTCGGCAAAATTCAAAATTTCATTGTAAAAAAAAATAACTTCCTATCCAATGTAGTAGCTTTGGGAGAAGCATTGGAAAGTCATATGTAGGGTAAGTAATGTACTATAATTTCACAAATAGCAGTTCGGTTAATATAGTTATGCAGTACAAAAATATTAAACCCAGAGAAGCTGAAAACACAAACACAAATAATAGCTGGCGTCGGTACGGTACTGGAAGATTAAGCTTCCTTGAATTTATAAGGTAAACTGACGTAAATACAGTCTCCTGCACTTCCACTGTCGACGATGTGAATCATATTTATAATGACTTGAATTTTTTTATTTAAATACGTGTGGTGAATAAATAAACACTTGAAGCACCTTGTATAGTCATTTTGTAACACTTTATGAACTCCGAAGTAGTTTTCACCACACCTGGGCCTTATCTTCGGTAAACAAGTATTGTAGACATCGACAGGAATACTGTTCGTAAGTTGTACCAAAGAACATGCATGCTTGAATTTAATTCCGCACCAAATATAAGTTGGTTGTAGTTTAACACACAACAGCAACAAGAAAAAAAGAACACACAAAAATCAAAAGAAAAAGGCTAAAACAATGAGAAAAGAAAAAAGCCGCTACTAGGTAATACAATTTAACCCTAGAATACTGGACATTCGTAAAATTTACGACTGTAAATTTATTTCGGTGCCTTCGGATATTTCCGACATACATTCGTGTTTGATACGTTCAATACCTTCCTCTTCAGTGTCATAGTAAGCATTAGTGAGTTCAGGTGTGAAAAATTTGTTCCCGATCTTATATATTCTGCACAGCCGTCGTAAGAATTACGAAAGTCCCGTATTTCCGTTATAATTAATGATTTTGTGTTTTTTTATGAATTGTTATATTTGAGTACTGTTTTGACTTGCTGTAAGTATGGTATTGCACATTTTGATAACTTTAGTATAAAATAAATATTCCTTAGAAAAATGGCATCTAAAAAACAACTGTCTGATGAAGAATTGGAAGCTATTGTTCAAAGGATTATGAATGGAGAAGAAAGTGATCCTGAACCTTTCGAGGATAGCGGTAGTGACTGGGAAGAAGACAACGTTGAAGTCGAAGTGCCTGATTCCAGTGAAAATAGCGATAGTGAATATAATCCGGAAATAACACAAAATACAGAAGATTTACATGAAGTAGGTGGTAGTAAAGATTCACAAATCCCTGAGCATACTGATAACAGTGCATCATATAGTAATAATAGTATTCATTTACCTGCTATTTCACGAAATACTAACTATATTATCCGTCTGAATAAAAGACGATTGAAAGGAAAAAACGGTTATAAGTGGTCAACCGTAATACCTAAAATGTCCAAAAGAACGGGTGCTCGAAATATTATTCATTTTATGGCTGGCACCAAGGGTTAAGCTACAAAGTATAATGTAATTGATGAATACTTTCTTCATTTTTTTTCTGAGAACATTATAGAAACTATTCTTCAATATACAAATGATGAAATAACCAAACAAGCTGAAAAATACACAACAGGGCATGCTAATGTTTCATCACTCTCCAACGATGAACTTATGGCTTTCTTTGCAGTACTAATACTTGCAGCTGCTAAAAAATACAATCATTTATCTTCAAGGCATATGTTTGACAGCAATATCTCTGGAACTTTCTATAAAGCGTGTATGAGTTGTGAGCGTTTTAATTTTTTGATAAATTGTCTTAGATTTGACGAAAAAGAAACACGGGAAGAGAGAAAGATAAATGATCCTTTTGCACATATACGTGAAATATGGGATATTTTTATAGAGACATGTAGGACCTCCTATACACCATCATCTTATCTAACTATAGATAAACAACTATTAGGATTTCGCGGGCGATGTCCATTTCGTATGTACATGCCAAACAAGCCTAATAAGTACGGCATAAAGACTGTAATGATGTGTGATTCTTCATCAAAGTATATGATAGATGCCAGTCCATATTTGGGAAAGAAAACACCAATTAATAACCTACCCCTGGGAACGTATTATGTAACAGAACTATCAAAATCGGTATATGGCACTAACAGAAATAGATAACTGGTTTACCTCCATAGGACTTGCAGATGAGTTACTAAAAGATCCATACAAGTTAACTCTAATTGGAACATTGCGTAAAAATAAAAAAGAGATTCCCAGAGAAATGTTAGAGGTAAAGAATAGAAATCCAAATTCGTCACTTTTTTGTTTCGATAAAAAGAAAACTCTAGTTTCCTATATGCCTAAAAAAAAACAAAATCGTTTTACTACTTTCGACAATGCGCGAAGGAGCAGAAGTTTCAAGAGAGAATGGTAAACCATCAATCATTTTGAATTACAACGAAACAAAGAGTGGAGTAGATACTTTCGACCAAATGTGTTCGAATATGAGTTGTAGCAAAAAAACGCGAAGGTGGCCACTATGTATTTTCTTTGGAATGATGAGTATGGCTAGCATCAATTCTTATGTTTTATATACCTACAACAATTTAAAAGCCCAAAGGAAACCCCTCTTTCGGTATCAATATATGATCGAACTGAGTAACCTATTAGCAAGGCCATGGATGGAGAAACGTTTAAATATAAAAACTTTTCGCCGTGAACTTCGTTTGGATATATGTAAAATTTTAAATATAACTCTAGAAAAAGATAGTACTATTCCCCAACGAAAGAAAAGAAAGATTTGTTTTTACTGCCCAAGTCAAAAACGCCGAATGACCACTACATATTGCCAACAATGCAGGGAGGCTATTTGTGGAGAACATCGCGGCAGTATTTGTTCACAGTGTTCTACTGAATGTTAAAAACTATGTTCTTTTTAAGTCAAATAATAAACAAATGTGTATAGAATATTTCATTATTTTGATAATTTATTTTTGAACAAATTTTTGTTTCATTTTACCCAACTTACTTGAAGTAGTAAATAATACGATAGTCCAGTAATGACGTATATTTAAAGTAATCCAGTATTCTAGGGTTAACATAAAATCAAATCAGAATAGGGCTACTTACGTTTTTCGATTTGGTAGGAGTGAAATTAAATTATGCAGGTGTAAATCAGGGACACCTTTCAAACTATAAGTTTAAATAACTACAGCGATAAGTATCAAGATTCGCCAACAAAGACGATGCATGAAATTGGTAAATTCAAAACAAAGCAGATCTTCATTCTAGCGTAAACAACTTGTAAAGATCAAGACAGGTAAACCATTGTAAGTCGGCCAGTCACATAGGAAACAATGATAATAAAACTGATTATAAAGACAAGGTTGTACACAATCCCATCAAATATATATGATGTAATGGATATGCCAAATACTATAATATAGGAGTATTGTTAGAATTCAAATTGAAATATATAAAAAGGAAAATAAACATTACAAGAATCTAAAATATTGCTTCTATAATTACCTTCTATCACTCTTAATTTTCCTCAATGTCTCAAAAACTGATATATCATTCAAGTAATATTTCGATTTTTTTAATCTATTTCTAAGATCCATTCCAATACTAACCTTATCTGTCCAGTTGATACTAAGCATTCTTCTAACAATTCAAAGATTTCTAACATTATAACTACTTTCTGGCTTAACGTTCATATTTCATAGCTGTATAGCACATGTTAACCTATGCAGAACCTTTGGGTCGAGCATTAGGGAAATGTCATTAAGCAATCCTTAACATAAATTATAATGTATTGTGGTGTTTTTAACCATCTTGATAGTGTTTATGCAGCAATTATGGTTTAAAAGGTTGTAACATTCTTTTGTAATGTTAACGATTAAACAAATTAATTAATTAAAAATTCAGTAACTTGAATAAAGTATAAACAAAAATTTACACCAATAAATCACCTCATTTTATTTAGGATCCTTTATATTAAAAGACCACATTTACCGATAGCTTCGGGCTAGTAAATTCCAGCGGCAGATCATCATTTAAAGCTCTAGACCCCATCGTAAGTCAAATACAATAAACCTTTTAAAATGTATAGTACCTTTTAGCGTAAATAAAGGAAAACCAATTTCAGTTTGAAAAGCTTAACCTTCTTAATACTTTGTTGATTGACAGCGGGTTAGACAAAACAAAACATTATAATAGCGGACACTATTTCCAATTTGATTTGTTCAAATATTACAAGTAATCTTAAGTAGTCTGGAGACATCCATTGTATTTAAAATCCATTTCGGCTCAAGTAGGTTAGCCGGTCTTTGTTAATGCCAGACTACGGCCGCCATAGGTAGATTCCACATTGCCATATTTAAGTAATTCGTAGAAAGTAAAAGATAATTTAAACCCGTGGGAGAATAATTGCTTCCGTGATTCTCATCTAAAAAGGGGTTGGATTTGGTTTCTGAAATCTTGTTTTGTGGGAGGTTCAGTTCAGTCATTGGATAACAGAAAATGACGCTCATAATTATTACGGTAGGGAAATAGTCTATATATTTGAAGGCTTTGGCCAAAGACAGGAGAGTTTTTCCAATGGGGCCGACCGTGGTCAAGAAGTAGAGAGAAACGTAGTTTTGCGGGTAGCATTCTCTGGCATGACATAGAATATTCCACTTCGTATCACGTTAGTAAAAAATTGGAAAGAAGTGTTACTCTTCCAGTTTCGCGAGGGTTATGCCCATATGTTTGCGGATTTATAGTGATGCAAGATAAATATTAAAAACTTGTAGGCGTGTGACGCAGCAAGTAAGTGATATTGTCAAAAATTCTGCCGAGTTCGTGTGCCAGTCAATTTTCTTAAACATTACAAACAGAAGCAACAAGCGAGATTCTCTTCCCAAATTTAATAACTGCTATACGTTGGAAAACAAAACCCTCAAACAATGGACAATTATTAGTAAGTAAGTCTTTATAGTTAAGTAGCATGACCAATTTTTAGTTAGTTTATTTGTTAGGACGTTTTGGCCATAAACCGTAGGATTAATTTAGTGTACGATTTATAATATAAGTTTCTTTCATATACAAGTGTTTGCTAACTACTTATGTACACAAAATTTTCATAAATTCCATAGTCACCTATTCACTTAAATTTATAAACTAAAATCAATGCATGTAAGAGGTTCATGTTTATTGCTCTGTGAATTAAATAGTTTTGTTTGCCGTTGATTAAGTCAATAGTTTTTCTTATTTTTTTATATATAAGTAGTAAAAAAGTGAGGAAGTGATTAAAAGAAACAATTGTCCTCCTTGGGATGACAAGTCTCTCAAGGTTTTGTACGAACATTTGGACATTCTCGACTTGTCTGGCGCCCTTGGCAATTGTCATTAAGCCACAATATTTTATGAAAGGTAAGTGCCACATTTTTGTAGTATATTATAAATTAATTTAACCCTTTTTTCAAAATTTTAACCCTCTATATAATCCACGACCTTCCGCTAGCTAGTGCCGGTGACCCCCCTTTAATTTTTGTTTTACAGGCCGCCCCCATTTTATAATTTGACTGGAAAAGATACACTTAGTAGCTTTTCCGCCTGTAACAAGGTTTAAAGGTTATGGGGCACATTTGTGTTTATATAAAATCATTTCGAATCATTTTAGAATGCTTTTTTCATATCCAAACTGAATCTTAGGACCCTTTAATGTTTGGGGCCCCCGCATTGCGGGCTCTGCGGAGCCTTAATTACGCCACTGGTTACTATTTTGGTCTGTGTTATTTACGTTTTCACTATTGTTGATTGTTGAGAAGAGTTAAACGTAAGTTCATTCGCAATAAGTGTGTAACAAAAGTTTTGAGAAAAATATTATTATGCGAATGCAGGTACGTAGCTTATTGTATAATTCTAAAGAGTAATAAAGCTGAAATGTAAACATTTTAATTATTGCTGGCCATGTACTTTCATTTACACCATAAATTTTTCTCAAAACCTTTATTGCACGTGTTATTTGAGTAATACATTATAAAATACAATTTAAAATTGCCGCTTTGTAGTAGTTCATCCTTCCAGTCAATAGAGGTACAGTCCTAACCAATAACATTGTTGAGGTATCTAAAGGTTAGGTGGATTATGCTCTTTTGGGGCCGTATTCATAAACAATTCTCAAAGTCAATGTTAAGTGAGCTTTACTGAAGGTGATCCTGATACTTCAGCTACATATGTATTTCATAAACAACACTTCAGGTATTCTCGCGTAAGGTATAGTTTAAGGTAGATTCTAGGAATATTTGTGCTAAAATTACCAGTTTTATTTTAGTTACTAATACTTCATTTTTGTAAAAATTTTCATAGCATTAATATAAGGTTAGTTTTTTTCTAATAATTATTCATTTAATATTAATTATCATAATTTGTAGTATGGAAAGTAAAAAGCCCTACACGGAAAAAGAAAAAAAGTTTGTTGGCCTCCTACGTACAAGAATTTGCCAGTGTTTTAGAAAATAAAACCACTGATGAAGCAACCTGGCATAAGAAACAAGAGTGCTGGCAAAAAATTGCAACATTTTTTAATGCCCAACCGGAAGTGTCTGCTCCGAGATCCGACAAACAGTTAAAAAAATGCTGGGACAATTTAAAAGAAAGGTACTTATTATTAAAATAAAACGTCAAGAATACATAATTGCAGGAAACGAAAATTAAATACATTGGAAAGGAACAGCCTTTTGAAAACAGGTGATGGACCACCCATTCTATCACCGAAAAAAGATATTATGGATATGATAAATGATATTGTTCCCAATTTAGATGTGGAAGTAAAAATTCCTACTTCATGGGATAGCAATAATTATTATAATAAGGGCTTGTAAATTTATATACAATAAAACATTGTTATTTTCATGAATTGTTACAGAAAATACCTCATTTGACAGTGTGACTTCATCTACCGTTCAAAAGGATTTACAGTCTGAAGGTACGGAAGCCAGATTGTAACAATTTTTTTTTTTGAATTAATAAATCTCTTCATTAAAGGTACAACAAATGTTAAAATACCTTTATTAAGTAAAGTCGTAATACGTTTAATAATTAAATTACATCTACATAGCATCTTGAGTCGTTAGTCTATTTGTTTCGGATGCCGGTGGGCTCCACAGCCACTCGCACGCGCATTGAGAGGATTGACAACTCCCCCCTTGGGAACCTCCCATCATGCTAGAGCGCGGTACAAGCACTCGGCCATAGATAAAAGCAGCAGCAACATGTATAATAAAAGAATGGCGAGTGACCTGCGGGTCGGTTTAATTGTGTGATACACTTTCTGAATAACGGTTGGTAAAGTATACTTGGTATTATAGTATCTAATTTGAAAATTTGTTTAGCGCAAGGAAAACTTAGGAACGCAAAATTTAGGAACAAAATTTAGGAACGCAGATTTAGCAACGCAAACTAAGATTACAACTAAGAATGGACGATGAAAGATTACGCTACACAGTTTAGGCGACAAGGATTTAGAACTTTGAATCAACGTTAAGAAAACCACAACACTTAACACGTGTTTTTAGAGGATGGAAAGCAGATCTAATTAGTAGGAGGCCGTTTGTTGTTCCGAGCCAAGATACTACGTTGATTTGATATTTGCAGTAAATTCTGCACGACGATGCACTTCCCAACCCAGTAGAGAAAAGCAGTTTTGTTTGGTTCGTAGTAGCTTTAAGAAATTCTGTTGTGCTTCCTTCAGAATGTACGGTATTTTGCTTCGATACGTAGAAATACGATTTTGTTATTCACTTCATTTGTTACTAGGCTGGATTTTCCAGTATCAAATTTTAATTTCACTCAGTTTAATGTGTAAGTAACAACACGTTGCTTCAGCATAACCTAACAGCTGTTGTTACGTCACTTGTTTGTTTGAAATATGCTGCTGACACTTGTATCATCGGAAGCAGATGTTTAGTATTATATTACTACCACCTTTGAAAACGAGAATATCCTTGTGAACATTCTTATTTAAAATGATATTAGCACATTTAACTTAACGAGAAAATTATGTCTCCTTAATTTGTTATAATGTAAATTTGTTATAATGTAACCGACCGAATCAGATCTGAATGGGTTAGGAATTATTAGTGTAACCAGTTACACTTTGTAGTAATATATTTGATCAAGAATCAGGGTGATAAACCTTACGTTAATTTTTTAAAGTAATTCAAATAATTATTTAATTTTATTGCATTGAATTTTATTTACAGAAAAGAGATTCCTTCTAGTAAATTATTAATCCAAGCTTAAAGTTTTTATTTTGATCAAGTATGATCAAACTTAACAACCGAAAGGCCATAAGAGTTGATTTTGATGCCACCCTTATGTAGAAAATATTCTTTTGCAGTTTTAGGCATATTTGAGGGACACAAACAGTGTTCCCATTTTATATGTGATTTAATTATTATTCTTTCTTACAGGAACAGCGTCTTATTCTGTTAAGACAGGTTTTTGTCAGCGAAGGCGATCTTTTTTCTTTGGGTCTCCACGTCCGCCCTTAGAAATATGCCATGCTATTAACATGAATTAGTCTGGACTTGGTGGCGCCTGTTTGTTTTAGTTTGAATGTGACCCCCAACAGATTTCGACTTACCCCCCCATTGCTCATAGCTCTACCCAAGGAATAGACCCCTAGTTATGTCGGAAGACTTTGTGACACTGACACCCAATGTGGGGCTGGTGTTTTAGTAGTTCAAGGAAAAATGTTTCACTGGCGTCGGCAACGTTTGGGGCTTCGAAATTTGGTTGTTCATAATTTGATTAGCTTCGAAATTTGTTTGTTCATAATTTGATTAACCTCGAAATTTGTTTGTTCATAATTTGATTAGCTTCGAAATTTGTTTGTTCATAATTTGATTTACCTCGAAATTTGTTAGTTCAAAATTTAATGTACTTCGAAATTAGTTTGCCCAAAATTTAGTTTGCTTCGAAAACTGTTAGTTCAAAATCTATTTTGCACTGAAATTTGGTTGTTTAAAAGATAGGTTGTAACGTTAACCCCCATACAGTCAATTAATTAACTTGGTCAAATTTATTTTTAACTTTCACTCTGTTTTGACCTAATATAATTTTTTTGATATTGTTTTGGCAAAAATTATTTT
This sequence comes from Platerodrilus igneus, assembly GCA_036346225.1. Taxonomy (NCBI): domain Eukaryota; kingdom Metazoa; phylum Arthropoda; class Insecta; order Coleoptera; family Lycidae; genus Platerodrilus; species Platerodrilus igneus. The sequence continues at coordinate 2,144,037 of JARFIW010000165.1, read as the reverse complement.
ACCAAAAATACCTTTTGACTTTTACCTTTGGTTGCCCGAATTTGTTTTAACCATTTTTGTAAGGTTCAAATCATTTGAATTCTGCGGTCTGATCCCAATAGGCTTGAGTAATCATGTCGGAAAAATTCCAAATCGTTTGTCTACTTAAAGAAGAATTGGAGTATGAACTGAAAATCAGAGGAGTGGTGAGTGAGAGACCAGTCTTGGAGAAAAGGAAAATTTTAAGGAGATTGTTAGCTAAAGAAATAGACAAGCCTGGTTGTTTGATTGATCTTTCGTGTTATGAAGTAGACTTTGCAACGGAAAGTAAAGAAATTTCAGTTTCAGTCGAGTCAGTTCGAAATGTTCTGTCCGAATTCGATGGTGACTCATCAGACTCAATTTTTAGGAGAGCTTGTTCAAGGTTAAACCACCTTTCGGGGCGAGTTAAGCGCATGAAAATTCCTTCAATAAATTCCGAGGAAGCAATTAAGTTCAGAAATGAGACCGTAGCAACGATACTAACCCTTGAGGCTGAGTTATAAGATAAAACCAATAAAAGTACAGAGTCTACCTATTTGGATCGGTCTGTTGTAGTATCTCCTCCAGTCGCTAGTGCACCTATTCATTCGATTTCGTATGCCACGCCTTCCGTACCTATAGGTTCATGGCCTGTAAAATTTTCAGGTGATCCCAAACAACTATACTCATTTTTAGATAAAGTTAGTGATTTAGCACAATCTCGTAAGGTATCCGAGGCTGATTTATTTGGATCAGCATGTGAACTTTTTGTGGGCGACGCTTTAGTTTGGTTTAGAACACTAAAAAATTCATTGAGAGACTGGAGCTCTTTGTTAGAACGTTTAAGGGAAGATTTTCTACCCGGTTTTTCAGATGATGACATTTGGGAAAAGATCAGAAATCGTCGTCAAGGTAAAGACGAAAGGATTATTTTATTTGTCGCGCATATGCAAACTCTATTTAGTAGACTGACTAACGAGCCAGCAGAAGTTACTAAAGTCAAGATGGTAAGAAGAAATTTGATTCCTGAATATATTTCAGCACTTGCGTTGTCGGACATTCAAGATGTGTCTACCTTAGTAAATTTGTGTAAAAGGTTGGAAGAAGCCTCTTTGATGAAACTAAACTTGGTTTCTGCATCCTCTAGTAAACCTAACAAGATTTGTAATCCTTCTAAGCATCCATTTGAGAACAAACATCCTGTGCTGAATGAAAAAATTTGTGCTGTTAAGAGTAGGGTGTTTCAAAATAAATTAGTTAATCCTCAAGTAACTGTAGCGGATAAGAGCTCTGTGGAGTCTTCAGTTTGTAATTCTTTTAGTCCCGATAAGAGAAATAATTTTGTTTGTTGGAATTGCTCCCGTAGTGGACATTGGTTTAGAGAATGTAGAGCAACCAAAAAGATTTTTTGTTTTGGATGTGGTCGAAAAGGCGTTAAGGCAACGTCATGTCCACAATGTTCAAAAAACCAGTAAGGCGGCAGGCGCATAGTGGTCGGCATCCTGTTCCGCGTAATAAGGCCATGGTTAAGATTTGTAAACAAGAAAAATACTTTTGTGAAGACGATTGGTCGAGATGGCTTACCGTTGTAAAAATTTTTTGTCGGGACTCTCCGAAGCCTAAGAATAATACTTTGTTCATTGAGAAGCAGTGTGACAATCGACCTTACATTATGGTGAAGTTAATTGATAGAGACATTACCGGTCTTCTAGATTCGGGATGCACTACCTCAGTGGTAGGATCCTTAGCCCTTTCAATAATTAGAAAACTAGACTTGAAAGTTTTTAGTTCAGCAAAAACAGGTATTACTACGGCTGATGGTTCAATAAAGTCTGTTGTAGGTTCTGTTGATCTACCAATTTGTATAGGTAATGACTGTCGTATTCTTAATGCATTAGTGGTTCCGTCCCTACCTCACGCCTTTATATTCGGTAGCGACTTTGCAAAATTATTTGGTGTAGTTGCTGATTTTAGAAGTAATAATTGGTTTATTCAGAGTAACATTGGGAACGACATTGGGTATATAGGTTCGTCGTCTATCCCTTTGAACACCAGAGATTCCTTATTTGATTTGCATGACCTTTCAGAGGCTCAATGTGTGCAAGCACAAGAGATAATAAATTCATTTAGAGAGATTAATAGTGATGATAGATTGGGACGTACTAACTTAATTGAAATGGACATAGACACAGGCAGTGCCAAACCCTTCCATAAGAAACCTTATGTCATGTCACCATATATGAGTAAGATATTAAATGAGGAGTTGGACGACATGCTTAGACTTAAAGTTATAGAGCCATGTGCTAGTCCGTGGTCCTCTCCGGTTTTGTTGGTTAAGAAAGCAGATGGAGAATATCGTTTCTGTTTTGATGGTAGGACCCTGAACGAATTAACTGTTCATGATTCGTACCCCCTTGCGAACGTAGATAGAATTCTCAATATGTTGAGAGGTGCGAACTACATTTCGTCACTTGATTTGAGAAAATCGTTTTGGCAAATCCTCTTAGTGAGTCGTCTAAGGATAAGACTGCCTTCAGTGTTATTTCACGAGGACAATTTAGATTTACATGCATGCCATTTGGATTGAAGAATGCTGCGCAGACACAACAGCGGTTAGTAGATGCGATTTTTGGTCCACGTTTTGAACCTCATGTATTTTGCTATTTGGACGACATAATATTATGTTCGTCATCTTTTGAAGAACATCTAAAGTTATTGGGAGAGGTTAAGCTACGTCTAAAAGAAGCTAACCTTACGATAAATATAAGTAAATGTGAATTTTTTAAAAAGACACTTAAATTTTTGGGTTATATAGTAGGTTCAAATTCACTCCGCACAGATCCCGATAAGGTGTCGGCAATGGTTAACTTTCCCCGACCGAAAACCACAACGGAGATTAAAAGGTTTATAGGAATGTGCAGCTGGTACCGTCGCTTTATAAAGAATTTTTCGTCATTAGTTTCGTCTATCAATGACCTTATTAAGAGAAAGAAAAAAGGTCAAACTGTAAATTGGAGCGCGGAAGCAGAAAATTCGTTTGTATTGATCAAGCAAGCATTAGTTTCAGCACCTCTTCTTTCGCAGCCAGACTACTCGGCTCCCTTTATTGTTGAGTGTGATACCAGTAACACTGGGTTAGGAGCTGTTTTAATTCAGAATATAAAAGGAGAAGAGCGTGTAATTTCGTACGCAAGTAAAACCCTGAGCCGTACAGAGCGCAATTATTCCACCACAGAAAGAGAGTGTTTAGAAGTTATTTTTGCAATTGAGAAATTTCGTCCGTGGGTGGAAGGAGTTCGATTCACAGTTGTCACTGATCATTTTTCGTTACTTTGGTTGAGTAATCTTCAGAATCCAACTGGAAAACTTGCCAGATGGTCAGTTCGATTAAGGCAACATTCATTTGATTTGGTGCATAGGAAAGGAAAGTTTAATATAGTCCCAGATTGTCTTAGTCGTGGTGGTCCTTTAGAAAATCCAGAAGTTAATTTAGTAGAGATTAAACTTGATGGTGTAGACTTGTGGTATGAATCTTTGAGAAAGAAAATTTTGTTGTCACCCAAAAGTTACCCACAATGGAAAGTAGAAGATGGGTTTGTTTATAAGTTTATACCTTCCCAATTACCGCATTCAGCGAATGTTATAGAGTGGAAATACTTAGTGCCAAGATCTCAGCGTAAAGATATCATTAAGTCATGTCATGACCCCCCTTCAGCAGGGCATTTTGGTTCTTTAAAAACTTTGTCTCGTGTCCAAGAATTATATTATTGGCCAAAGATGTTCTTTGATGTACGTAAATTTTGTAGGAAGTGTTTGATTTGTGGTGCTCAAAAACCACCCAATAAAGGTCCCCTTGGTATGATGGGAAAGGAGAAAGAGGTTGGACTTCCGTTCCAAACCATTGCTTTAGATTTGATGGGTCCTTTTCCTCGTTCCAAACGCGGACATAAATGGCTTTTGGTTGTTGGTGATTGGTTCTCGAAGTATTCGATTTTACAACCTTTGCGTAGTGCTACGGCACACTTGATTGAGAAGTTTTTGGAGGAAAAAGTATTTCTTGTCTACGGAGTGCCACAGTTTGTTATTTGTGATAATGGTCCACAATTAATTGGACGTATTTTTAAAGCCTTGTGTGCAAGGTACGAAATTCAAAAGATTTGGTATAATGCTGTTTATGCTCCCCAATGCAATTTTGTGGAGAGAATCAATAAGACAGTTGGTACTACAATTCGTTCATACGTAGAAGAACATGATACGTGGGATAATGAAATATCAAAAATTCAGTACGCAATTAATTCAGCAAAACATGAGTCCACCAACTATTCGCCAAATTTTTTAGTCTTTGGTCGTCAGGTACCCTTAAGTGGAAAAGCTTATGATGATAATTTGAAACCTGGTGAGGATGTTGATGTCGTCTCCAGTAGTAGACCTTCTTATGTGTTGAATCGTCAACTTTTGTTTGATATTTTTGGAAATGTCCGTGAAAATTTGCATGTAGCTTATCAACGTTCGAGTAAACGCTACAATCTTAGAAGAAGAGACATTTCGTTCCAAGTCGGAGAAAGTGCTGGTGATAAATTCTCTGCTAAGCTAGCTCCAAGGTTCGTTTTGAGTAAAGTTCGAAAAAAACATTCCAATTTAGTGTATGAGTTAGAGAATGAAGATGGAACAAGAGCCGGGAAATGGCACGTAAAAGACTTGAAACCCGTTGAATCAGCGTGTCCAAATGAAAATGATGATCCTGACGATTAGTTCCGGTCTGGTCATCTCTTTGATGTTAAGTAATACAGTAGTGGTTTGCTTTGTTTTGTTCCGATTTTTGATTTAGTGTCGTTTCACTAATTTTGAGTATTTTGTTTGATAAGTGGAACCAGTGGTTAAGGATTTTGTAGGTTTTGTAGGTTTGAGGTGTGCATTGGTGTGCACGCTGGTCGTTTTGTTCGCGCGTTATTCGGAGATGTGTTTAGAAGATGTCGATGACAGATATCTTTTAGATGTAGAAGTAGGTGGGCTATGTAAAGTTGTTAGTCCTGATTTCTACATATCGAGGTAGATAGAAGATTAAGTTATTATTTCCCTCGTTTTGACCGTTCGAAATTTTTTTGTTTGATTAGGTCAAAAGTTTGTTTGGTGAGCTTCACCAATTGGTCCATCACTAATGGGATCTGTTGTTTGTTGGAAATTAGTGATAAGATGATCAGTAGGGTGTGGTAGATTACAGCCCTATCTGGTTCAATTTTGTATTTGAATTTGTTAAGTAACCTTATGGTTAGGTTACCTTCGTTTTGATTATCTCTTTGTAATAAAGTGATGATATTTTGTATTTGAATTTGTTAAGTAACCTTATGGTGAGGTTACCTTCGTTTTGATTATCACTTTGTGATAATAGTGTTTGAAATTTAGACCTATTAGTAGGGTCTTTCTTTTGATTGTCACTTTATAGTGGTAATATTTTGAATGGTGATGCTGTTTTGATGTTGTAGCATTCACTTTTTTTTGTAGATAGAGCTAATAGAGCTCCAGGAAGTAAAGTTTTTTGTGGACGTTGAGATAAATTGTGATATGTTAGTTACAGTTAGTAGATACTAGCCTTGGTAAAAATAAGAACCTCTAGTTGAAGGATTATTTTGAGCTTGGATTTTGATTGTTTTTTTTGTTCCGTGGAGTGTTTGACTTTCTGATTTGACCCCTCCCAATTTTGACTGATACCGATTGTGACTCCCCGATTTTGTCTCCCGATGAACGTCAGGTACACGTAGTTACCAACACACTCGAAATTGTAAATATTTGGCTCCCTCGTTTGAATAAATTCGTAAAAATGGTATTGATAGTTAGGAAGGTAGATAAGGCTAGTATATTTAAAAAAAAAAATTTTTTTGTATTTGTTATACTTAGAGTATATTCCTAGAAAAATTGTTTTTCTTTTAGGAAAGGGGTAGTGTAACAATTTTTTTTCTTTGAATTAATAAATCTCTTCATTAAAGGTACAACAAATGTTAAAATACCTTTATTAAGTAAAGTCGTAATACGTTTAATAATTAAATTACATCTACATAGCATCTTGAGTCGTTAGTCTATTTGTTTCGGATGCCGGTGGGCTCCACAGCCACTCGCACGCGCATTGAGAGGATTGACAACTCCCCCCTTGGGAACCTCCCATCATGCTAGAGCGCGGGACAGGCACTCGGCCATAGATAAAAGCAGCAGCAACATGTATAATAAAAGAATGGCGAGTGACCTGCGGGTCGGTTTAATTGTGTGATACACTTTCTGAATAACGGTTGGTAAAGTATACTTGGTATTATAGTATCTAATTTGAAAATTTGTTGAGCGCAAGGAAAACTTAGGAACGCAACATTTAGGAACAAAATTTAGGAACGCAGATTTAGCAACGCAAACTAAGATTACAACTAAGAATGGACGATGAAAGATTACGCTACACAGTTTAGGCGACAAGGATTTAGAACTTTGAATCAACGTTAAGAAAACCACAACACTTAACACGTGTTTTTAGAGGATGGAAAGCAGATCTAATTAGTAGGAGGCCGTTTGTTGTTCCGAGCCAAGATACTACGTTGATTTGATATTTGCAGTAAATTCTGCACGGCGATGCACTTCCCAACCCAGTAGAGAAAAGCAGTTTTGTTTGGTTCGTAGTAGCTTTAAGAAATTCTGTTGTGCTTCCTTCAGAATGCACGGTATTTTGCTTCGATACGTAGAAATACGATTTTGTTATTCACTTCATTTGTTACTAGGCTGGATTTTCCAGTATCAAATTTTAATTTCACTCAGTTTAATGTGTAAGTAACAACACGTTGCTTCAGCATAACCTAACAGCTGTTGTTACGTCACTTGTTTGTTTGAAATATGCTGCTGACACTTGCATCATCGGAAGCAGATGTTTAGTATTATATTACTACCACCTTTGAAAACGAGAATATCCTTGTGAACATTCTTATTTAAAATGATATTAGCACATTTAACTTAACGAGAAAATTATGTCTCCTTAATTTGTTATAATGTAAATTTGTTATAATGTAACCGACCGAATCAGATCTGAATGGGTTAGGAATTATTAGTGTAACCAGTTACACTTTGTAGTAATATATTTAATCAAGAATCAGGGTGATAAACCTTACGTTAATTTTTTTTAAAGTAATTCAAATAATTATTTAATTTTATTGCATTGAATTTTATTTACAGAAAAAGAGATTCCTTCTAGTAAATTATTAATCCTAGCTTAAAGTTTTTTATTTTGATCAAGTATGATCAAACTTAACAACCGAAAGGCCATAAGAGTTGATTTTTGATGCCACCCTTATGTAGAAAATATTCTTTTTGCAGTTTTAGGCATATTTGAGGGACACAAACAGTGTTCCCATTTTATATGTGATTTAATTATTATTCTTTCTTACAGGAACAGCGTCTTATTCTGTTAAGACAGGTTTTTGTCAGCGAAGGCGATCTTTTTTCTTTGGGTCTCCACGTCCGCCCTTAGAAATATGCCATGCTATTAACATGAATTAGTCTGGACTTGGTGGCGCCTGTTTGTTTTAGTTTGAGTGTGACCCCCAACAGATTTCGACTTACCCCCCCATTGCTCATAGCTCTACCCAAGGAATAGACCCCTAGTTATGTCGGAAGACTTTGTGACACTGACACCCAATGTGGGGCTGGTGTTTTAGTAGTTCAAGGAAAAATGTTTCAAGATTATAATTGTCAGATTAATATGAATACTACAAATGCATTTTACATTATAAATGCACTACAAAAGTTTGAACTAGGGCTATGCTTTTTAAAAAGTTCTTAAATAATTAACCGCAAATAAAAAAATGTGTTTTAACGAAGTTACGTATTATTACAGGTATACCCCATATGACAGTTATGAACACTAAAACAGAAGGATCAGGTAATGCTTTTTTTTTAAATAAAACTAGAAAGATCATAATTCTTGTAGAACCCAAATCAAAGTATATCTACTAAGTGGACTGGTCGGAAGAAAGTTTTTAAACAAATTGATGAAGAAAAAGAATCGGGAATTAAAAAAATAAAAGCAATGTAAAATACACGCTATTCGGTTAGAAGCAGCTAAAGCTGAAGAACAATACCAAAAGCTTCGTTCACAATTACTCAAAGATGGCCAATTACAATAATTTTCAAATATTTTTTTCATTATATTATCTTTTAACAATAAGTTGCAATTATAATATATATTATTAAATGAAGTTAGATACATGTCTATTGTATTCTCATTTTATAGAAGTAAAATTAGTTCAGAACTTATTAATAAAAATGTGTTGTGATAAATGCTCTCCTGTATGCCAGTCCCGCAACATTATCATTTGCAACATTTTCGTTATTATCATCTTCTGCTCCTGGAGGTTCATCAGCCATATCATTCAAACTATTGGCAATAATAACATTGTGAAGAACTGCAGGGGCACATATTATAGCAGCAGATATTTGTATGGTTGTACCAAGCGTTCTTCGAAGACATGGAGATCTATGTTTCCATATCCCAAACAACCGCTCTACAATATTACGTGTTTTATATGGCTCCTTGTAACAATTACGATTTTCTGTTAGTTGAATATACAACTTTGTTCAATACACCTAAACAATAAATGTTAAATTTCTATTGAAACCTTTTATTATAAATTCATACTTAGTACGCCATCTACATTAGAATAGCAAAAGTACACTTAAAGTGAACTTCTAGTTGTTTGTATCTTGTTTCAATATCCTCCTTCCCGGCGCATGCTCGTATAACTAAGATTGCCTCGTGGAATAAGCCATTTTGGTATCAGATGTAGTCCGTAGACCAGTATTATCTTGGGCTTGCAGGTTTTTGATTAAACATGCCGCCCGAATAATTGGTTAAGTGGAGTCAACATGTACCATAAGTTAGTTTCTGTAATAGCATCGACCTAAAATGGCTGTAGATATATTTTTACGGTAAGAAAGTATTTCACAAGCTTATCCCAAATTTTTATTCTTTCGTTTCATTTCAGCGCAAGTTCTTCTTTGTTTTAGTTTAGAGTTTTAAGGATTAAACTACCTATCATTAAATATGAAGATAATTATAATTCCGAATTTTAAAATATTAAATTCAAGCTACAAGTAATGAAGTTATGGAAATTTAAGTATTATAAAGAAAACAATTGTTAAATATAAGGCAAGCACTAGAGTAGCAGCTTCAATTGTTACTAGGCAGGAATGTAAAAATCCGCACACGTGATTGGTTTGTATGAAGATTAAATCCGGACCCTGCGACAGCCACGCTCAACTATAAGAGTAAGGACGCAGATGTTTAAAAAAATTTTTTTAACAAAAAAAAAAGAAAACCGACCGCCAAGCAGATGGCCAGCGGTGCGTCATCCTCCATTTTTATACTTATATCTTTTCAAAAAACTTTCAATTAAAATGCTCAGATAAATTTTCGAAGAAGCTATACAAAAGTTTATTTAAAATTAATTCTTAAAATTTTGCTAAAGTTCATAGTTCAATTAATTTGTTTCATTTAAAAATTTAATTTAAAAATTTAGTATTTGAATAAGGCATAATTTACCTTAACATTTATAAGATCTTTGTATAAGATTATGTTTAAAGGTACAAAGTTGTATTGAAAGGTTTGCTTTATTGAACATGTGATATGATAAGAATTGTTTGCCGAATTATTGTGTATAACACATTGTGATAATACGTCTGAAGTATAATTCAATGTCGACAATAAGTACTTTTCTTTGACCTTTGATTTTATTAAAGATAACTATTAAAAATGTACAACCATAACCAGAGAAATTATTTTTGAATATGTAATTTTTTTTTGTGAACTGAAAAGGATCCTATTCTAGTAGCATAAAGTCACTGTAACATAAAGTAAAAGTAATATTTTTTAAAGTGAACTGAAATAATTTATGCAGTTAATAAAACAATATTCCAAGAATGCTTAGAGATCAATATTAAATAGTGAAGACGGAACTGTTTCGAAAGTTTCCGTATAAATAAGTTGTATAAACTACGTATATATAAATAGTTTTTTTTTTAAAAATTAATAGAAAAAATATTAAGTTGTCTCAAAATTTTCTTTCTTTGAAGTCAGCGGTAATTGTCCTACAGAAGCAAACTGTTTATTATTAAGAAACTTTAGTACTGAAGAAAGGTATTATTGGTGTTAAAGTTAAAAGTTTTTCTTGAAAGTATAATTTTGACCAGTGGATTTACATATAATTATTTTTGTGATAAAGTGACTAGGCTCTAATGAAGCCCTAGTTTGAAAATGTTTAGGTGTGATTAAATTTTCAGATAGCACGAGATCGTCGTTCCTATTCTAGGTTGCAGAGACCACAGTAAGTATTTTTGTTTATGTTGCTCGTCGTAAATTTTTTTTCTCGGAAATTTCCGTATCTGATCTTCGAATAATTTCTTATAAAACACTCATTAAGATACGGTGGCGTCCAATAAAATTTCTTTTGTTTAATCGTATACCATCCTACGACCCTAGCTCATAGCTCTACCCTAAGTTGAAGAAACTTAGCTGGCTGGAAGAACTCTTTAGAGGGACCCTTTTTTCTCAAAGCCATTCAACATCCTTTTTACCCTGGGCTTGACTATCAAACAGTAACCCCTCGTAATCTATCGAGGCTCTGCCACCTGTATGGTAGAGCAGACATATTATTTTCCTTTAGAGGAAAGCAGTAGGTTACATCCTATTATAATTAATCTCAGCTGGTGTGCTTGAATTTAAAACTGGAGTTACAATATAGGGTCGACAAGCGTAGCCATTATCTCCCAGAAGTAATCCATGTATGTTATGCTGTTCTAGCCTCGTACGTACAGCGCTCCTTTCAAATATGGTGTTATCGTGCGCTGAACCAGGATGCCTCGCAATAATATCCAGGATATCCAGATTTGGTCCCGAAACAACCTAATGCATTGATTGCTTTATTTTAAAACATACTTCGTTTTTAAATACCTACCTGAACATTCATTGAAAAACAAGTTTACGATTACGGAAAACTTCTGCTGCATCGGTGCCCGGATTTACAATAGATATGTGCGATCCGTCAATACATCCAGAAACCGAAGGGAATCCATGTTTCTCATCAAATTTTTGTATACTAGCACGCTGTTTGCCTTCTGTATCTGGAAATTAAAAAAATTGTGTTGTTTTGTTTGCGAGCATGGCAGAAGCGTTCTTAATGATTCGTGAGACACCAGCTTGGCTTAAACCTCTCAAGTCTCCATGAACAGTATATAAAAAAAGTATGTGTTACATGAACTGCCTATGTGAACGTGTCACCTGAAAACTTCCACTTGCATAGAATCTTAGGGTTACCAATAATTGCAGAATTGTTGGTATTGGTAAACCACAATTATTAATATTAGCTGGACGATCTATTAGTGGCAATACAATATTTCGTATAACCACTTTAGAAAAACGATAGCATAATAAGAACTCTCTTTCACGATAAAATTCTAACGGATTTTCTGCATCTCAAATGTACCGCTTTGGAATCTTGTTGGATACAAATATATAATTTAATATAGGTATTAAACAGTAATTTTACATGCACCTGTTTTCTAAACGAACTATTCTTTGTTCTTCAATATCTATAATTTCTATAAAATCTAAAAATTCGTCATCCAATATGCTTATTAAAACACGGCAGCAGTTAAAAAAAGTTAATAAACAAATCTGAAATGGAAATCTGCCAATTAAAAACAATAGCACTTAACCTAGAAACCAATAAAGGAACACTTAAGGATGATTTAAACCTACCTTAGACTTAAGGTATACTTAAGTATGAAGATGTAGACTACGAAACGCGATTTTGTATGCAAAGTATTCTTGAGGTTCAGGTGAACCTTGAGAATGGTTTATGAATACCACCTTGGACTCGCCGCCTCAAGGTCGAGCTCACGTAAACGACCCAATCGATAGCTAATTTTGTTGCGAAAATTATTTTGTAGAATCTGCCGTATTACTAAAAGAAAATGTAAGACTATAATAAAATGCGCTTTAAACGGAATTAGTAGAAGATTAGTGAAATTTGGTTTTTGGATAGACAATTTATATGATCATTGTATGTCACGTGTGTGATCTCATCCTAAAAAACTATCCAGTGTATGACTTTTGCACCACCAAAACAAGATTATAATTGCATTAAATGGTCACATTCTAAAGAAAATCTGTGACATATAATTTATGTTAACTACTTTCCATTCTATAAAAATGAATTAATATGTCCTCACAAACTAACGAACGCTCATTTGAATGCCGTTTATGTGCTTATTCTGCATCTGTTAAAAGTAGACTGATAAGTCATTTACAAACTCATACTAATGAACGTCCATTCCCGTGCCACGTATGTAATTATTCTGCATTACGAAAAGATACATTGAAAGGTCACATGCTGTCACATAGTAATGATCGCCCATTTGCTTGTAATTTATGTAAACACGCTGCAGCTACCAAAGGTAATTTAAAAATTCATAAGCGGATACATACTAATGATCGTCGATTTGCATGCAATTTATGTAATTACGCTGCAGTTTGTAAAGCTAGTTTGATAATTCACATGGTGTCCCATACAAACAAACGTCCATTCGAATGCAATTTATGTAATTATGCTGCGACTTCCAGAGGTAATTTGAAAAAACATATGCTGTCCCATACAAACGAACGTCCCTTTGCTTGCGATTTATGTAAATATGCTACATCTATTAAAGGTAGCTTGAGGATTCATATGCGGGCACATACAAACGAACGTCCATTCGCATGCAATTTGTGCGACTATACCGCATCGCTAAAACGTCAACTACAGAAGCATATGTATTCGCACAGTAACTAACATTCATTGAAATGCAACATATATAATCATTTTACATTCTACAAAGGTGCCTTGAAAGTTCATACATTCCCACATACTAACGAAGGTTTGTTTGCATGCTTTTTTATGTTCGTATTGTGCACATCAAAATTGAAAACCCATATGCGGTCCTACAATAGTGAGCGTCTATTCTATGCAGTTTGTGTGATTACGCATCAAAAAAATTATTCTATAAAAACATTTGTGGTTGCATACTGAGGAGCTTCAATTTTATATAAAATTTTTTGGGTGTTCTGTATAAATTCCTAAATACTTTAATCGTTTATATTTTCTTACATACTAACAGATGTCCAATAGTATGTTTTTTATGTAACTGTGGTTCATTACAAAAGATCATTTAGAAATATGCATGTAGGTAATTTGCCTGATTTTCTATATTACAAAGACACTTTAGAAAGTCATATGCTATTACATATTAACGAACGTTCCTTGATATGTATTTTGTGTGGTTTTAGTGCATTACAAAAAATGAATTTGCAAAGACTTATACAATTACGTGTTGATTTTATCCTTAAATAAAGTAACTGAGTCGACAAAAACTGTATATTTCCTTATAAAAGTAGCAACCATATAAGTTGCCTTCATAAACCAAAAACGCCATAATTCATTATACAAAACCATAGGTTAGATAAATTAATACCTGTGGCTCGGTACAAAAAGTGTCTAAGTCAGTTTTTGGCATGATTGAGTTTATTATACCAAGTACAATATAAACACGCATATTTTTACTGAAAGAAGTGCCTAGGTCTTTCTCAACTTGTAAACACATTTTTGCCAAACACAAAATACCAATGTCACTTCCCGCGGTCTTTAAAATACTCCGCTAAATATGCCTAAGTAGTCTTAGGTTACTGTAAATGTAGTATATTCGCAGCCGCGTTGTGGATCGCTAATAAAACTATATATATGACTGGATTTATAATTTATTCAATTTAACAAACTCGTTCACGATGTTACAAAGTTGACTTCAGTTCGACAAAGCTAACCCCAGTTACAATTCTGGTAGTGTCTCACTATGTGCTAATATGAATACATCACAATACCTCCCTCATAAATTTAGTCTCTCCACGGGCTTAATTACCCTCCGAGGTCTTGTATTTACATTTAACGATACATTTCTTGGGCTAGTAGTATTAGCAGATACCACACCAGAAGTAGTGGGTGCTAAAATTGCTTCCACCTTTGTTGGTACATTGCCAGATACTAGTTCCTCACTTACTAAAGGTACTATTTCAGGTTCTATCAGGACTAAAGGATCCGGTAAACTTATTTCAGGTAAGACTTTGTCTCTATTCTTTTCAATCGTAACAGCCTCTGAAACTTCATTACTAAACTTAGACTTATCACATATAATTTGATCTAAATGACGCTTCCAAATCAAATTCTCATTAACTAGTTTACACAAATAAACTCGATCACCTAACACTTCGTCTATTTCGCACTGTACCCAACTTTTTCTATTGGGGTTACGATAATCCCTACACCACACTTTATCCCCTTCTTCAAATTTTTCGTTTCGTCCTTCTCTAACAGTTTGCTTATTCTTAATGCGATTAGTTCTAACAGACAAAGCTTTTAACAAATCAATGCGTGTTATAACTTTATGCTTAAATAATAAACTAGAAGGTGTAGCCCCTGTAGTCGTGTGCACTGAATTTCTGTAATGAAACAAATCCCTATTGATTAAGGTTTGCATGCTACTTCGACTATTGGTGCTATCCATTAATAACTTATATAAAGAATGTTTAACATTTTTGACACAATTTTCCGCTAATCCGTTCGTTGCGGGATGCCAAGGTGGTGACGTTAAAAATTTAACTCCATTTTGATACAAAAATGTAATGAATTCCTCTGAAACAAACTGACTTGGGTTGTCAGTTAGGATCACTTTAGGCTGCCCAAAACGAGCAAAGCATTCTCGAAATTTTTCTATTGTTTCCTTAGAATTTATGCTATTCATAATAAAAGCTTCAGGCCATTTTGAATAACTATCAATAATAATTCAAATCATTTTACCAGATACTGGACCAAGAAAATCCGCATGAATTCTTTCATAGAAATAATTTGCATCATTATTGGCAACAATCTTACATTTTTTAGGTTCAGGTCTAAATGGTAAGCAAACCTTACAACTATTTACCAATGTTTCTATGTCATTATCAAGACCAGGCCACCAAAAATATGATCTAGCCATTGTCTTCATTTTAACAATTCCGCCATGAGTGGAATGTAACTCTTCTAATAACTGATGCCTATAAAGGGGAGGAATTATAACACGATACCCCCACATTATCACTCCGTTTTCGATACTTAACTCACTTTTGTGATTAAAATAAGGTTTTAACAATGTGTCAACAGAGACCCATACTGTATATAATTGTATATTTTACCTAGAACTGGGTCTCTTCGGGTCGCTGATCTAATTTTATAAAAATCAACCGGAATGAAATTTTCTACCAGATGAATATATTCAAAGTCAGTCTTTATACAACCATCATTAGTACTCGGTAAAGGCAACCTTGACAGAGTGTCTGCCCTAATATTATTTTTGCCTTTAGTATATTTTAAAATGTAATCGAAATTTGACAGAAAAATCGACCATCGTTGTAACCGCCCTGCCGCCATCTGCGATAGACTTTTATTTTCCCCAAATAGGGCTAGCAACGGTTTATGGTCAGTGACTAATTCAAACTTTCTACCCATTAAGTATTGATAAAGTTTTTGCGTCGCCCAATATATGCTCAAGGCTTCTTTGTGCACCATTGAGTAATTTTGTTCAGCTTTTGATAAAAGTCTAGAAATAAAACTAATAGGCCGCTGGGTTCCGTCCTCTAACACATGAGACAGAACTGCCCCTAGGCCAAAATAGCTAGCATCGCATACTAAACGTAAACGTTAAGAAGGATCATACTGGATTAAAAGTCGATCAGAGCTTAACTCCCTCTTAGCAACTTCAAAAGAGTTCTGGCATTCACTTGTCCATTCGAATATTTTTCCCTTTTTAACTAACTCGTATAAGGGTTTTAGTTTAAGCGATAGATTAGGAATGAACTTAGAGTAATAATTTACCATTCCCGTAAACATTTGTACTTCCTTTATACTAGAAGGTTTAGGAAATTCCAACATCGCCTTAACTTTTCTATATCCCTTTAATGCCATCTTTAGAAACTATATGCCTAAATAATTTATAGCCTCTTTAAAAAAGACACATTTCTTTAAATTTAATTTGAATCCTGCTTTCTCCAATCGTTCCAAGACTAAAGATAAATTCCCTAAATGTTCAGATTCAGTTTTCCCAGTGACCACAATATCATCGAGAAAATTTATTGTTCCCTTAATACCTTGTAGAGTTTTTTCTACAATCTGTTGAAAAATAGAGCAAGCCGGCTTTGTACCGTAAGGCAATCTATTGACCTTATAAATCCCGTAGGGTGTACTCCAAGCTAACAACCGACTGGTTTCTTCATCCACGATTAGTTGATTATATGCATTTTCAAAATCTAGTTTTGTAAACTTCCGACCACACTGTAAAGCATTTAATAGCTCATCTACACGTGGCAAAGGATAGTTAACATCTTCTAAATATTTATTTATCGTAGTTTTATAATTGGCACAAACCCTAATGTCAACCCCATTAGGTTACAGGTAGTCACGTAGTGCCCCAAGCCGAATTTTCAACTTTCTCAATTACCCCTTTATTTTCAAGAGTTTCCAACTCCCGTTTAACCTTTTCTTGGAAAGCAAAAGGTATAGGCCGGGGTTTATGAAAAACTGGTTGTGAATTCTCACTAACACTTAAATGTATTTTCTCCCCCTGAGATGCTCCTAACTGTTCTAGATTTATTTCCTCATTTACTTTAAGGACATTAAATTCTACTCCAAATAAATCAACTAAATCCCTACCTAAAAGGACTTTGCGAGCTTCTCTAACTACAATTAACTCGCTACAATGTTTTGAATTATTAATCTGAATCTCTACTGCAATTTTCCCTACTGGAGCAATAACCTCACCGGTATAAGTTTTTAATTTGACAGCTGTTGGCTCCAACTTAACATCATTAAAATGTGTTTTGTATAAACTAAAGGGTATGCAAGAAATTCCTGCACCAGTATCCAGTTCCATTAAAACTGATTTACCGTTGATTTCCACTTTCTTATTAATAGGTTTAATAATTTGCAAATCGTAAATTTCAAAACTTAAGATTCCTATTTCATCATTATCATGTTCGATACTACTATCGTTAACATTTATATTAAATACAGAACGACACGCTTTAGCAATGTGACCTACTTTTTTACACTTATTACAAATATAATTTTTAAATTTGCATAGCTTAAAACTATGACCACCTTTTGCACAACGAATACAAACCATCTTCTTACCGCTTTCCCTAGCTTCTACCTTTTTTTGTTGTAATGCTGGTTCTGCGGTCTTGCGATTAACATTCTGGATGCGATTTATATCCATGCTTCGGCTGTCTTCTAATGTAGCTTCTCTGTTAAGAGCAACATCATACAGCTCTTGTAATGTTTTAGTAGTTGGTTCTTCGCACAAGCGATCTAAAATTCTACCCACCTTCATACCTACTACAAACTTATCTTTGATACGAGACTGCAACTCCACTCCAAATTCACAATGGGCTGCAATATCCTTCACTTTAACATACCATTCCCGTACAGACTCTTTACTTTGTCTGAGTGAATCAAACTGTATTCTTTTCCTAAACACGGATACAGTTGGCCTAAATTGCTTTAACAACATTCCAATTAGAGTCGTGTACGTCTTGTTTGCAGGTTTATCGGGATCACATATATTCTTAAGAATCCTGTAAACATTATCACTAACTGAAGTAAGCAAAATTGGTACCTTGCGATCTTTTTCGATTTTGTTTGCTAAGAAAAACTGTTCCAGTCGCTCCACATAAATTTCAAAATCATCCGCGATATTAAAATTTGCTATAGATGCCAAGTTACCCTGGTTAACCACTGTAATTTGTTGTGCCTGTGCCATTATTACTTAAACTGCACCAAATTTTAAAAAATTGCACCATGTGCTTAACCTCGCAATCGTAGATATTTTGTTAAATACCTAAAATATACGGTGAATTCGTCTTTCTCGTCGCCAGTTTTGTAGTATATTCGCAGCCGCGTTGTGGATCGCTAATAAAATTATATATATGACTGGATTTATAATTTATTCAATTTAACAAACTCTTTCACGATGTTACAAAGTTGACTTCAGTTCGACAAAGCTGACCCCAGTTACAATTCTGGTAGTGTCTCACTATGTGCTAATATGAATACATCACAGTAAATAGCTAATATTTTATGCAAAAACTGCCTAAGTCGACTTGGACATTCCAGTTTGTAATATATGTGAATAAAATCGCCTATGCCGTGACATAGTCATTTATCATTATTGAAGATTTAAGATATGCACATGCGAATTTCCTGTGAACGATAACAATGCAAGCAGTCTGTTTGCAGTTATAATTGCTTACTCAGACAAGTTGATTGTTTGTTGCAACTACAACTCTTCTGAGTAGTTTAGTTCTCACAGTGATGTCAAACAGATTTAATGGTTGTTATATTACTAATTATTCAACATGTGTATTGTGACATTTTAGACTCTTAGAAGATGT
The DNA here is from genome assembly GCA_036346225.1 of Platerodrilus igneus. NCBI lineage: Eukaryota > Metazoa > Arthropoda > Insecta > Coleoptera > Lycidae > Platerodrilus > Platerodrilus igneus. The sequence goes on along the minus strand of JARFIW010000165.1, from coordinate 2,125,502 downwards.
ACGCACGCGGAAAAAGATTAGTCGCCATGTGTTTAAGGGAATCTAATACAGGTAAGTATCTATAAAATTCCTTGTTTAATGTTTTGTTGATACGTAAAAACAGTTTTAAAAGTCTAGTATTTAATTCAGTTTAATTTGTACTTTCTGGTATGCTGTGGATTATTATAGAAGATTTGCCACAAAATAGTGGGACCACGTTGTTGAGTTAGTTTCTTATTTGTATATCAAATTGATACAGTTTTATTGTGAAATAAAATGATTGGTTATTAACCATAACCCAGATAGCACAATATATTCAGAGAATATTCTACTTTAGTTCAAATGTTCTAAAATACAGAATTTTCTTAAAATATATTCCAAGAATATTTGATAAATTTTATAGTACTATTTGAAATATTTATAGTACATTCAATCTAGAATATTCACGGTATATATGTTTTAAATATTTTTTGTATATTCTAAATATTCTAATTCTAAATAAAATATGAAACATTCCATCTAAATATTCCTAGAAGGTTCATTAAATATCTTTGTATACGAAGAATATTTATAACATATTGTAACGAGCTACTGCTACCGCGTTTCTTTAATTTAAAACAAGTAATAACCAGAGTCTTTATTACTCACTGTTCACACAAATCTAATTAACAGTATATGCCTTATTTCTAGATGTTTTCAGTCCACTTAACAATGAAGCACTATTACACTAATGAATTTACAAGCACTAATATCTTCTTAAACTAACTCCTTTACCATAGGTCCATTAATAACACTAACACTACTATAATTTATTTATTACACTTTTGTCTATTTATGTATACTACAAGCTGCATGTACATTAGACACAGCATATAACATTTATGTATACACTTGAACTTCCCAAAAGCTCAACTACTATTACTTTACAACGATATAATTTATATTAGACATTCTAGTGTAGACTGACCCTTGCATTTATTAGCGGCCTTATATATACTCTGAGTTAAAGATATGACTTATCCTCTAGCAATTTTTAGAAGCTTCCCGGTCCATTGAGAATAAACAGTGCTGGCGGCTTTTTGTGTGTTTGATTGCTAGAAGAATTCTCGAATTCTGAAGACTATGCATAGCCTACAGCGGTTATGTGTTTGATGGGTTGCCTAATAGTAGCTCGCAACACTACCCCCTCTTTAAAACCGTTACGTCTGGTAACTGTAACTACATTTTGACGCCAATTCGATTAATGATGACGGTATCGGCAGCTATTTTCTCTGGTGCATCCACCGCGTCGTTGGAAATAACAGTCAACACTCTTTTCTTGGTCTTGGTAGGCAACCGGTTGATAACAACACACAAGGACCTGGACGTTGGTTTCCTGGAAAACTACTTCTAGCATATTTCGGACTATCCTCCAATCTAAGCGATCCAGTCCACAGCCTAGCTTGGGCACCGCTAGTTTCGTTACTCTATTTTCCATCATCTGAGCTTTAAGATTCAGCAAAGCCTCCTATAGATGTCCATAACTAGGTCTCTACCATGCAGAATTTTTGGTGACCAGATAGTAAACATAACGATTTTTATCCTGAAAACCAATGCTTTTCCTACAGTTGGCTGTTGTACTAATTCATCCATACATCCAAACTTTTTCTTGAAAAACAACAGCTATTCCCCTTGACATTTCCAGATCTTGAGCTACGCAATGTGCAAGGGAATACTCTTCTGGTGCTCTAAACAGATCTTGCTGTTTTTCCGCCTTAGCGGAACCACCATACGCCGCCATGAAACTCTCAAAATCTACATTTGGCTCATGATTAATAACTTGTCGAATACCATTCTCATTATTCGAGCCTTCCTGGTTGTTGCCAGCGTAGGATGTTAAACGGTCAAAGTGTACCACTTTCGGTTTACCACGGGGAGATCTTCTGATCCGGTACACTACATCATTAATCCTTTTCATCACTTCGTACGGGCCTTCCCATTGTCTTTGTAATTTTGACGACAACCCACGTTTTCTTTGTGGATTATACAACCACACCAAATCCCAAGGTTGATAACCACCTTCTTGTGTTCTCGTGTCATATTGTGATTTTATTCGATCGCTTGCTGCCTGGGTATTCTTTCGGACGTTTTCGTGAATGGTATTTGATCTTTCACGAAGCTTACTAACGTAATCTTCACCTGTGATCTCTTCTCCAGGTTTAAATCTAAACTGAAGATCACATGGTAGCGGCAATTCACGTTCTAGCATTACGCAAGCGGACGAGTATCCTGTACTGTCAAGTACCGAAGATCTGTACGCCAGTAGGAACAAATGTAAATATTGGTCCCAGTCTCGTTGATGTTCAGAGACAACTTTGGCCAGGTACTTTCCTAACGTCCTGTTCATTCTTTCAACCATTCCATCCGATTGGGGATGAAGTGGCGTGGTTCTAGTCTTCCTGATTCCAAGATACTTGCAGACGTTTTGAAACAACGCTGATCCGAAGTTCCGACCTTGATCGGAGTGTAATTCCAACGGAACTCCAAAGCGGCAAAACAACTCCCTCACTAATACATCTGCAACCGTCTCGGTTTCTTGGTAAGGTATAGCATATGCCTCCGGCCATTTGGTAAAATAATCCATTGCAACCAAGATGTATTTATTTCCTTTCTCTGATTCAGGAAACGGACCAGCTATATCAATGGCTACCCTCTCAAAAGGATTCCCCACGTTATACTGTCTCATTGGAGCTTTTCGTTTTGTGACCGGGCCATTTGCAGAGCACACAATTCACATTTCCGGCACCACTCCTTCACATCATCTTTGCAGTTCACCCAATAGAATCTTTCTCTCACTCTTTCGAGAGTTCTTTTCACGCCAAAGTGCCTTCCGGAAATACCATCGTGCAAGTGCTGCAACACTTCTGACACTCTGCTTCTCGGCACTATTACTTGAAGTCTCTCAGTGCCATCTTCAAATTCCAGGCGTCGTTTCAAGATTCTATTTTTCGGGAGTCTCACTGTGCCCAGTATGCCTTCAGACTCCTACTTAAAATACTAATTTCTTCCCAAGCTGGTCGTTGTCCTCTATTTTTCCACTCAATAATACGTCCCAATTCGGCGTCATTCTCCTAGTCTTCTCGTATTCTTTCGGGTTGCCAAGTATCATCGGTTACTGTCATGCTATGGATGACACTTATTTTCTCTTCCATCTTGAAGCAATGATTGCAGTCTATCGGACAAGGTCTCCTTGACAGAGCGTCTGCATTCCGATGGCTAGTTCCTACACGATGTTTTGTGTCAAAGTCATATTCCTACAGCCGCTCTGTCCACCTTGCAACTTGCCCTTCAGGATTTCGAAACTGCAGTAACCATTTCAGTGCAGCATGGTCTGTATTGAACTTTATAAGCTATTGGAAATTATTAGACGTTCCCGAGGTAGGACATACACACTTTTTATAATAAAGAGTCAAAGTTTCAGCAACCTTTGTCGTTTATTATAAAGTTCCTACAACGAAACATTTAATAACTAATATAAACAATTTGTCTAGGTCTTACAATGTGTTCTCACACGGGTTTTTTGGCCTCTTAATCGGAACTCTTAATCGATACCAATATTTTCATAAGTCAAAGTTCTGGTAACTAACAACAAATTTGGCATATATCGTACATTTACCTACTTTACCTAAAATAATGGCAGCGGAGACGCGTGCACGATCAAGATTACAAATTTATATAACACACGCAAGACAATGCAATAAGTCTTTCTAACATTCTCCCCCCTGGTAAGGAGACCGTCGAATAGGGGCACCTTACCACCTTGTTTACGATTTCACGTCGAGGACGGCCACTTTAGCTGCTGCCCGTGTATAAATACCAGTTGCAGTTTGAACAATAACTTGTCAAACCTGCTTGCCTGTTCCATCACTCTTAACTTCTATAACGCGTCCTTTTTTCCACGATTGTCTCTCTTTTTCGTCCATAATAACAACGATATCACCCTTTTCAACTGCTTTAACATTTTCATACCATTTTGTAGTTCGATTCATTTCAGGCATATATTCCCTGATCGATCTGCCCCAAAATTGATCTGCCAATGCTTGAGAAAACTCCCAGCTTCTTATAAGTGTATCAGAACTATCGTCAAAGGGTCTGAATGGCTTGGAAGCTCCCGAGTTGCCAAGTAAAAAATGATTTGGCGTTATAGCCTCTTCTGCTTCGGGGTCTGTAGGTATGTAGGTTAATGGACGTGAATTCACAATTGATTCTGCTTCCATAAGAAAACATCGTAGGACTTCGTCATTGGGATTCCTGGTTGGCATGGAGAAAAATAAGCACTTCTTAATGGACCTTACCAGACGTTCCCAACAGCCTCCTGTATGAGGAGCTAAGGGCGGATTAAATACCCAATGTATTCGATCAAATTCATTTTGATAATCATTTATATCGACAGTTTTGTAAAGTCGACGTAGTTCATTGTCCACTCCTCAAAAATTACTCCCATTATCACTGCGAATCTCAAGTGGCATACCCCTTCTCGCGATAAAATTTCTTATAGCCATTATGCACGATTTCTTGTCTAGACTGTATACAATTTCCAAATGAACGGCTCTGACTGTTAGGCAAGTAAAAAGCGCTACCCACCTTTTTTCTGAGCGACGACCAACCGCTACCATTAAGGGGCCGAAGTAATCCATCCCGACATATGAGAACGGTGCAAGATAGGACGCTACTCTAGCATAAGGATGGTCGCCCACTTTTGGTGCTTGAGGTCGGGCACGTTCATTTTTACACTTCTGACAGTAGGATCTAACTTTTTTTAGTACAGCGCGAAGTTGATATATGACAAATTTTTGTCTGATCTCGTTGACAGTTGTTTCATGATGATAGTGATGAAATCTGCAGTGGTAATGTTGCACGATCAAGCGGGTTACGTAGTGATCTGTAGGCATTATGATTGGATTTACAGCACCATAAGTAGTGCCAAGTATACGGTTTGCGCGCCCACGCATTCTTAGTACCGTATTGTCATCTAAAAACGGCGTAAGGCGGTACAAATTACTATTTTTGCCGAGCGGTCGTTCAGCATCTCTAGATAAACTTGCAATTTCAGATGAATACACTTCATGCTGTACTTGTCGATACAATTCGTCTTCGGACCGTCGTATCTCAACCACTGTAAGGGCGCATTTAATTCGTGGATTTCGTTTTATCCAAGCAAAGAAACGTAATGTATAAGCTACTGTACGAACCAATTTCCGCCATTTGGAAAACCTTCTGTAATCAGGCACAAGTTTTGCGTTCAAACAACTTTCATATGATGTATCATGCGTCATCACTGGCGTTAATTCCTCATCGGTACAGTTAGAAGTAGTAGAAATTTGCGATACTGGCCAGCTACTCTCCGCCTGATAAAGGAATTCTGGACCATCAAACCATCTACTTGCAGTGGAAATTCTGGGTTGCGTTTTCCATTTAGTCGCTTCATCGGCCACATTCGAGCTTGAAGGTACCCAACGCCATTCAGATAGAGCTGTCGTCTCTAGGATTTCGCTCACGCGAAATGCAACAAACTGCTTATAACGCTTGTGATCTGATGACAGCCAGTGTAACACATCTGTAGAATCACTCCAGAATATCCGGCGATTAATGTTAATACTATGGGCATGTTCAATTGAAGTAGCCAAGCGAGATCCAATAACGGCTGCTTGTAGTTCAAGCCGCGGGATCGTAACGCACCTTTGTGGCGCAACCCTAGTTTTTGCGCCAACTAGTCGACATCTAACGCCACTATTCGTTGAAATTCGAAAGTACGCTGCGGCTGCAAGCGCATTTTCGCTAGCGTCAACAAAGACATGCAGTTCGACAGATTCGTACCCCACAAGCGAATAGCACCTTGGGATCCGTATTTGTTGCAAGTCTGGTAAGAGACTTGTCCACTTTAACCACCGCCTATAAAGATCGTCAGGAATAACTTCATCCCAAGACACATTTGCTTTCCAAATATCTCTAAGTAGAATTTTAGCATAGGCAATGTAGAACGCAACGAATCCATGTGGATCAAATATCATCATGACTATTCTTAACACTTGTCGTTTTGTGGGTCGGACCCTGTCAATTATAATTCTTTTACCTAGTCTTTCTACATCAACATGAAAATAAAAACAATCATCGCTTGTAGACCACCACATACCGAGAACTTTGGCGCCATCAGTATCACTGCTTAAATTCAAATTCTTTGACTGGTTATAGCTTTCACAAATCATTGCTTTTAAAAATGCTGGTGAGTTGGATACCCAGTTTCGAATCTCAAATCCGCCGGCAGTATGAATACGAATAACGTCGTTGGCAACAGTTATTGCCTCACCACTATTCGGAAATCCATCTAACCAATCATCTACGTAGTGGTTGTCACAAATAGCACGGACTGCTCTGGGATATTCGTTTATATAAAGTGCTGCATTTTCATTCTTCACGAATTGAGCACAACTAGGTGAGCAAGTTGCTCCGAAGGTCATTACCTGCATAACATACACCTCCGGAGTTTTTGCTTTGTTTGAACGCCATAAAAATCTTTGAGATGCTTGATCAGAGCTACGTATACCAATTTGATGGAACATTTCTTTTATGTCTGCGGCTACAGCAACTGGATGTTGTCGGAATCGGTGCAGAATATCTGAGAGAGGCTGCAATAAATCCGGACCTTTCAGCAGGACGGAATTGAGCGAGACACCATTGACTTCCGCAGCTGCGTCCCATACCAAACGTATTTTTGTCGGCTTATTAGGATTAGTCACTGCAAATATAGGTAAGTACCATGTTCGCGGACAGACAGTTTTAATTTCTTTGGAGCTAAGTTTTCTAGCGTATCCCTTCTGCACGTAGCTCTCAATTTGTGCTTGTAGGTTTTGCGCCAAGGCAGGTTCCCGATTCATTTTCCGCTCCAAACTTAAAAGCCGAAGCATGGCAAGTGGGTAACTGTTTGGAAGTTCAATCTCGTCATATCGCCACAATAAACCGGTGACGTAGCCATTTCCATTTTTGATAGTAGATTTTTCCATAATTTCTTTGGCTCTACGGTCTTCCTTTGATTGTATAGGTTCTGTGGGACACTTGACACCGAAATTTTCCGTTGAGAAAAACTGCAGCACTTGTACATGTAATTTATCGTCTTCGTGTTTGCTAGTAATATGGAAAATAGGATTTAGTGTCTCCCGACCGTTTGATTCAACGTGCACTGAACCGAATATTGTCCAGCCCAAACGAGTCTGTGCGGCTACTGGCTCTCCCCAACCACCTTCACGTATTCTTAGTGGGACACCAAGCTTCCAGTGTTTCAAACCTATTAAGATCCTGGGCTTAGCGTTGTGATATTGCTGAAACGGAATGCCCTTCAAATGGCGAAAAGCAGTATTCGCATTATCGATGGTTAGGGATTGAATAGGTAGATCGAGTGTTTCTACGGTATTTACGTTACTGATTCGAAATTTCTGACAATTAAAACCTACGCCTGAAATGTCTAAGGAAACTACTTTACTCCGTTTCTCCACTCTTGTAGTATTACCCGTCCATTTTAGACAAAGATCAGTTTCAGGTCCATTGAGGTTTATATCATTGGCAATCTCTCGGTCAAGTAATGTAAGCGACGACCCTTCATCAAGAAATGCGTAAGAGCAGATACTTTTTGTGGGTCCGTGCAGAATTACGGGTACAATTCGAAAAAGTAACTTTCTAGATGCTATCTCCGTGTTGACGGTAGTAGCCACAACATCTAAAGCAGGAGTCGTGATTACAGCTGGTTCATGTATATTTGGATCGTGTAATAACGGATGATGCTTGTATGTGCAACCATTTTCACCGCAATCCCTGTATACACGACAGCGTCTTACATCATGACGTCCTAAACATTTTCTACATAACTTAAATTTGCTTTTTAACTCCAGTCTATTTTTTAAAGGCATTTCTAAAAACTTATCACACTCAGAAGGTGTTTTACATGTGCCCGTACAAATCAGACATGAAACTGTTCTTTGACCAGTATTGTGTGGCATAGCGTTAGAAGCATGCGCGGCGTGAAAGTGCTTTGGATTATTTCTGGATCGGCGGTCAACTTTATCTTCTGTTATGTGACTGTTGAGTTTTGGTGACTTATACGGAACAACTAAACCGGCGGCTTCAGATTTATTGGCTAGCCATGCATTGAATAGGAATAGATTAATTCTTTCCGTAGTGCTTAGCGTGTATTCGGCCCACTGCAGTTTTAATGTGCCACTTAGTTTTTCTACAAGCTCTAAGAGCAGTTGGGGATTATCGCTGTACGTAATCATATCAGCAGCTTTCATAAGCGAACACAAGTGCTGTACTGATAAAGAAAAATCGACAATTGAGTCTATTCGGTCTTCCTTAACACCTCGTTCTTCTCGAAGTTGATCGATTATAATGCGAAGAATCTGCTCTGGGCGACCACAATGTGACCGAAGAATTGCTAGTACATGTGGTACTGATTCTGCAAGCAACAACTTTCCCTCTACTAACTGAGCGGCTCTACCGGTCAGGCAACGTTGTAATCTTCCTAAATTTTCCTCATCTGAAAATTTACACATTTTTGTTGATCGAACATAGCTGGAAATAAACATAGGCCATTGTCTTGGATTGCCGTCGAACTTAGGAAGATCGTGCGAATTTGACTGACGAATGACAATTTGTTTCATTGAAAGATTAATTTCTTCGTCTGGATCAGTAGCGGACACGTGAAGACTGGTACTATTTACAAAGTCCTTTTGTGTTCGTGCTGATAGCCAAGGTATGGGTGCGGCTGATTTAACGGGTGCGTAAGGAAAGTGCTCGTTTCTGATTGTGTTAGACAACCGTTTTACAGAGGACAGTTGTATTTTAGCATCCGACTGCCGGACTTTTGTAGAGCTTTGACTGATATCATCGGCGTCGTTGCAATTTTGCATATTTGTAAGTGATTGAGCACCGTTGCATGAATTACGAATGTAGGTATTTCTTTCGTGTTTTCATCAAAGCTCACCCGAGCTTTCTGCGTGCTGTTTACCCATTCTGACGTTCTTTGTTGTGCAACCTCCTTGTCATCACTATTCGTTCCACAGAGACTACCCTCGTGCGCACGTTTTAGAATGTCCTGCTTCTTTCGTAAACTGTAGCAAACGTTCTTCTTCGAGCAAGTACAATTCCAATCTCTGTTTCTTTGTAACTTTAGACGATAGTGATCCGGGTTTACAATTTCTTTCATTGCTGGCGTCGCTTTTCGAACATGAGTTGTTTACATGGATGGTGGTGTTTGGTGCGTTTCCAACATCCTCAGCCGAACATAATATATTTGGTAGCTGATTACTTTCACCTGTTAGCAAAACTATGTTTGTATTAGATCCAGAGTTCGCCTGTACTTCTTGAAGTTTAGGTCGACAACTACGACAAATCCAATTTTTTGTTGGTGTTTCTGACCGCAACTGTAAACAAGATATGTGATATCGCATGGGGCATAATGAACACGCCATCATGGAGTCACTATCACATTGTTCGCATCGAGAACATCTTCCCTTTAGCAGTGAATTTGATGTAGATATCATTTTAGTTTTCTATTATGTCAATTTCGGATCTGTCAGTATTAACTCAATATTAATCACTCGTCAAACTTTGACAGTAGATAACTTCAAACTCATCTAATACCTTGACTTTTTAGGATGATTTCGTATAAGATGAAACCAGTCAGTTAATTGAACTTTATAAGCTATTGAACTTTATAAGCTATTGGAAATTATTAGACGTTCCCGAGGTAGGACATACACACTTTTTATAATAAAGAGTCGAAGTTTCACCAACCTTTGTCGTTTATTATAAAGTTCCTACAACGAAACATTTAATAACTAATATAAACAATTTGTCTAGGTCTTACAATGTGTTCTCACACGGGTTTTTTGGCCTCTTAATCGGAACTCCTAATCGATACCAATATTTTCATAAGTCAAAGTTCTGGTAACTAACAACAAATTTGGCATATATCGTACATTTACCTACTTTACCTAAAATAATGGCAGCGGAGACGCGTGCACGATCAAGATTACAAATTTATATAACACACGCAAGACAATGCAATAAGTCTTTCTAACAGTCTGTTCTCAACAGGAATTTACGGCCGTATAAGTACTTATAAAAGTGCTCTACGGATTTGACAACGGCCAACAGCTCCCTTCTTGTCACACAATAATTCCTTTCTGGCCGCGACAAGACCTTACTGAAATACCCAATAACTTTTTCTTGTCCGTCCTGCACTTGAGAAAGAACGCTTCCTATAGCTGTGTTACTGGCATCGGTATCCAACACAAATTTGCCCTCTATCCGTGGATAACTTAAAATTGGTGCTGTAACTAGTAGCCGTTTCAGTTGCTCAAATGCACTGTGGCAGTCGTCATTCCAATCATATTCTTGTCCATTTTCGGTTAGTTTCGTTAACGGTTTGGCAATGTTCGCAAACCCAAGTATAAAACGTCGGTAATATGTGCACAATCCTAGAAAACTGCGTAGTTGGTGTATATCTGTTGGTGTAGGCCACTCCTGTACCGTTTTTATTTTGTCAGGGTCAGCTCTTATTCCGGTCTCCGAAACGACATGTACTAGGTATTTCACCTCTTTTCCAAATAGGTGACACTTCTTGGGGCTCAATGTAAGGTTTGCCCCGCGTAATCTTTGGAATATCTCCTCTAGGTTCTTAAGGTGTTCTTCAAAAGATCGGCCTAACACTTTCACGTCCTCTAGGTACACCAGGCATGTTTTGCAGGACAGTCCACGCAGTATCGACTCCATCAATCGTTCAAAAGTAGCAGGAGCATTGCATAATCCAAATGGCACGACCTTAAACTGCCATAATCCAGTTCCAATTGTAAACGCAGTCTTTTCTTTATCGTTTGGCTCCAAGCCTACCTGCCAGTATCCGCTTTTCAAGTCCAAGGTCGAAAACAATTTGGATCCGGATAGAGTATCCAAGGTGTCATCAATTCTGGGCAAAGGATATCTGTCTTTCTTTGTCACATTGTTAAGCCGCCGGTAGTCTACACAAAACCTTGTCGACCCGTCCTTTTTCTTGACAAGCACTACCGGGGATGCCCATGGACTATTCGAGGGTTCAATCACTCCCTCTTCTTCCATATCGGTGATAATTTGCTCGACTTCTTTACGTTTTGCCAAAGGAAGCCGCCTGGGGTGTTGTCTTATCGGTTGCGCATCTCCAGTATTGATCTTGTGTTGCACAACATTCGTCCTTCCTTTCTCACTATCATCCAGTGCAAACACACCTCGATATCGTCCGACCAGTTTTTTTACCTTGCCCAGTTGGTCGCCGTTTAATCCTTGAAACGAGGGTATCAACATATCCAGCAATTTCTGTGAGCAACCGTTGGCTGGTTTATTTTTCGTGTCGTCCACACAACGTTTAATATGACATACTGGAATGCAACTTCCCACAATCATGTTTTTCTTCAGGGTCACGGTATGGGGATTAATGTTTAGCAACCTTACTGGTATTATATTTCGAAACTTTCCCAGAGTTCTTCCAATCAGTAATCCCTCCTGACCCATTCCCGATTTAGTTGCTTCCATCATGCATACTTGTCCTTCCCGGAGCGAACCATCCGGGCGTCGCATTACTATCATTTCCGCCTTCTCGAGTATTTTCATATCACAAATCATTCGAACTTGCATCGTCTGGTTACTCGTCTTTTGAAATGGAATCTCATCATCATCTATCCGAAGCACATTTTCTTTCATGTTTATACGAAACCCATATTCTCTCATGAGATCCATTCCCAAGATTACTTCTGCTGTAATTTCAGCTACCAACACCCGATGATTAATTAATTTGTCTCCAACTCTCAACGTTACGGCAGTCTCTCCGTGAGTCGAAATTTTCTCACCACTTGCCGTTTGAAGACATACCGATACAGGTAGCACTTTTCCATGACCAACCAAATCTGGTCTCACAATAGTCCTTGTTGTTCCTGTATCCACGAGTAATCGGACAATCCTACCATTAATTCTACCATGATATAAATGCTGTCCAGACTTCCCATCGACGATGCAACACGGATGATAATCTACGTTGTGCTGTGGACGTTCGCCCCCTTACGTCGACTTGCTTTAATTTTCCTGCTGCTCATCCGGTTGTTTCTTTGGTTGAGTACAGCGTCTCTGTATATGACCAACTTCACCGCAGTTACAGCATCGCAGACCCCATCTCCGCAGTCGTTGTTTTTCAAGCCTTTCCGCTTTTTGCTTTTCAAATACACGGTTGATTATTTCTTCTACGCTGTTCTGCGATTGCTCAGATTCTTCTAATGCAGACCGAACTTTGTGACTCATCCTGTGTGACGTCTGCTTAGCTGTTTCAAATTCAAGCGCATGAGCCAGTGCGTCATCTAACATTTTTGGCCGCGCTAATCTTAGCGCTTGCTGTATTTCACTGTCTTTAATGCCATGCTAGCGTATCAAAGGTGCTGTCACCAGACGATACAATCTAATGATAAGATGGTAGATATTCAAGAAGAAGCAAATTTCTGAGCTAGCCAGGGTGTGAAAAAATAAGGAGCCGTTCCAAAGGTAGAGTAAGAATTCTTGTTATTTTTCAGAAAAATTTAACGCTGGCCCAACGAAGGCGATCCCGATTGTTCTAGAGATAAGTTAAAACATAATCAAAGCAACTACAAAGTTTTATTCAATGACAATAGCAAATGGATTGTTAACATTAGCAATAGTGTAATTCCAAAAAAAGTATTAGATGTGTTATCCTTAGGGCCTAAATTTAATTTACCAGTATCTTCTAAAGACGTTCACGTAGGTAAATTATTAGCAAGTGTTAAGGGCATTATAGACTCACATAAGTTAGATAATAAACAGAAAAATGTTCTTAGAGCAAAAGTTACGAACATTATTACCAACTACCTACAAAACCCCAACAACAAAAATTGTTACTCACACTTAAGTAAATACGAAAATGCAAAAAAATTCTTAAAACAACACCCTGATATTTTAGTCACCAGAGCTGATCAAGGTTTTATTACTGTTGTAATGAAAAAATCCCAATACATTGAAAAATCAATGGAATTACTAAATGACACCAAAATATATAAAAAATTACATAGAGATCCAACCTTTACCACTCAAAAAAAGTCAATGATTATTTAAAACTACTAAAAAATAAAAACCACCTAACCAAAATAGAAAAACAAAATCTCACTATTAATAATTCAATCCCTGGAAAATACTATGGTTTACCTAAAATCCATAAACCAACTTTATCTTTACGTCCTATAATCTCTTCTATCAACACTCCTACTTATAAATTGTCACTACACATATCTAAAATTTTATCGCTTTCTTTCCCTCTAGAAGGATACAACACAAAAGACACTTTCTCCTTCACTGAAAAATATAGAAATTTTCGTTTACCTGAAAATCATATATTAATATCATTGGATGTTACATCCCTTTTCACTAATATACCATTACAATTAGTTCTAGATCTAATAACAGAAAAATGGAATATGATTGAACCCCACTGCAAATTTTCTAAAGATTCTTTCATCACAACAATAAGGTTAATTTTCAATAACACATTTTTTATTTTTGAAAATCAATACTATATACAACTCTCAGGTACACCAATGGACTCACCACTGTCTCCCATAATTGCCCAAATAGTGATGGATAACTTATTGGACAATGTTATTCAATCCCTTAGCTTTCATACACCTTTTTTAATTAAATACGTAGATGACATTTTATGCTCTATACCATATGATAAAATTAATGAAACTTTAATTTGTTTTAATCAATTCAATCCTCATCTGCAATTCACTTTGGAATTAGAAAAAAATAAAAGCATCCCCTTTTTTAGATACGCTTGTGATAAGAAGCGATGATAATCATATTATATTCAACTATTACAAAAACCAACAAACTCTGGTCGCTATATAAATTATTTTTCGAATCATTCTTACCAACACAAAATAAACACTGTACTGGCCCTAAAAATAGAATAATAAAATATGTGATATTCAGTTTTAGCTGAAAATCTTAAATTATTACAAAACATTTTAGAAAATAATGCATATCCTAAAATACTTTTAAAAAAACTTATTTTTCAAACACAAAAACCGACACAAATAGAACCGACACAGACAGAACCTCCTAACATCGTTATTTACAAAAAAAATACCTTATATTAACAATCTTACACCGGCAATACATAAAACAATAATTAACAATAATATCAAAATTGTTTATCACTACAATAAATCTATTAACAATCTTTTTACAAAAATTAAAAATGCAACTATCAAACCAATATGTAGTAACATAATATACAGCATCAAGTATTCTTGTAACATGACGTATATAGGACAAACAAATCAGTGGCTGAGATCTCGGCTCACACAACACAAAAGTGACGCCAAAATTGGTAAAAAATCATGTGCTCTTGCATCACACATACATGAGACTAAACACATAGTCAACTGGGATGATGCTAAGATTGTAGATATAGAATGTAGCTATGTTAACAGATTGTTTTTAGAATCATACTATATATAAAAAGACAATAATAGTTTAAACAGTTTAAAACAGACACACACAATCTCATAAATATTTACACTACTATATAATTTCAATCAATAGTCTATAGCTTTGTTGATAAACACAATCCTACCTACAACTTTGCTTCTAACAACCTTTTTTAAAAACGTTTACATATTAAATACATAAATAAGTAGTCTACTTCAATCTGACGTTCGTACTCTATAATAATTTTCTCAAATGTCAAAATGTTTGTCAATTTAGTTCTTTAAGAAATCAAGTTTTTGTAAGTACCCAACCATTAGTCTAGTTATTAATGTATTATACTTTTAGAATCAAAATTAAGGTCTAAATATAGTCCGAAACGTTGATTATCAACAAATGATTTTCATTTGAATATAAAAAAAAAACCATCCGAACGAAATTCATCCAAAAAATTATTTGACATTCTTTATTATTCCAATTGTATTATACGTTTGAAAAAAGAAAAAAAACTCAATACTCTATATATATATATATATATATATATATGTGAATAAGATGAAATAATAACTTAGACTTTTATGCAAAGCCCAAATGACCATTTCAAATCGAGCTAGTAATTGAAATATGGTAAATATAAGGTCTTGGACAGGACTTGAACCTGTATCCTGGTTTTGCCGGAACCATGCGTTTACCAATTACGCCACCAAGACCGATGACGACAATTGGGAAATTTACTAATTTAAATCGTGTACACGACGATACATCATAAAAGTCTAAGTTATTATTTCATCTTATTCACTATAATACGATAGTATTTATCAACTTACCTTGTGCAATTAACTACCTAAAATATTTATATATTTAATACTTGGCTTATAGCTATAATTTTGAGCGCAGCTTCCTGTCTATAACTGACATAAGTCAAAAACTTGACAATGTCAGATATGATTGACAAAAATGCCGAACGTAATTGAAAGTTAGGTTGATGTATTGTCGTGTACACGATTTAAATTAGTAAATTTCCCAATTGTCGTCATCGGTCTTGGTGGCGTAATTGGTAAACGCATGGTTCCGACAAAACCAGGATACAAGTTTAAGTCCTGTCCAAGACCTTATATTTTCCATATTACAATTACTAACTCGATTTGAAATGGTCATTTGGGCTTTGCATAAAAGTCTAAGTTATTATTTCATCTTATTCACTATAATACGATAGTATTTATCAACTTACCTTGTGTAATTAACTACCTAAAATATATATATATATATATACATATATATATATATATATATATATATATATATATATATATATATTATAGTGGTTCTAAAAGATCGAAAATGAATATAAACGAAGCAATTTCAAAACACCCTGTATAAAAGAACAACCAGAAATTACGTGCGAAATTTATATTAGTTAATTCATTTTTAAGTATCAGGTATTAATGAAATTTTATAAATAATTAATAAAATTTAAGTAAGTTTGCAAAGAAATTAAATGGTAGAAGCCAATGCCATTAATTTATTAATTAATTTGAATTTAATTGAACGATTATTGATGTATAATTTGCATAAAAGCATGTGAAAACCCAATGATACCAAGATGAAATGCGTTGCTATTTGACAAATATATCAGTGGGGTGGAAATACGCCGAACTCTAAATCGTGGAAATGTATTTTAAACGTTCGTGTAAAATTAAACACCTGCGTATTTTCTAAATGTCAAGTTCTGTTTAATTTGTAGATAACGAACAAATTATTCTAAGGACTGCTCAAACAGTCGGATGTTTTAGCATGAAATGCTATTGAGAAAGTCCACGTGTAGTAGACAGCGCACAAACAAGGATATTGATTTTCTACCACTCAAACCAGGTTAGAAAGAGACGTAGAAAACGTATAAGCATGAGACCACAATAGCATAGGAGGGATTTGAGAAACGTCATTCGGTCTACGATTGGTCGATATGTTTAGTTTGACTTGATATAGACATTAGGATAGAGTAGCGTAATTTTCTTAAAATATTATAACGAGGACGGAAATTTGCGGATTTGAAAATGGGGTTGAGTGCAAAATTGTGGGAATGTGTTGTTATGAGCAGGGGATTTCGGATAAATGTTGCCAGGAGAGGTTACATTGGAAAGATATAAATAGTTTAGGAGAATATTATTAAAGCCCTTATTATTTCGATCGTCCCAAAAGCACGTATGAAAGTCAACACGAGTTGTAAGTATTATAAAATCATTTAAATTGTATTGCTTAGTGATAGCCTCTTAATTAAAAGCGCGGTTAGTGTGGCGAGATTGCAATTTTATTGAGGTATTACCTACAATTTGTTATCAACTCGTGTTGGGACATTAAGTAACGTAGATTACTGTGAAAGAAGTATAATTGAAATGAAATTTGGAATTTGGTTACACCGAGAAGGCGGTGTTGGCGGATCAACGTAGATGGAGTTCGTCTAGTAATAGCGAGAAACGACCTGCCGACTAGATAGAAAATTACATAGCATCATCTACAGAGCGGAGAGCTTCTAAAATTTTCCAGGTAAATTTAAAATTGTGATTCCCATAAACTGTAAATATTGGGATGGCGTATGAAAGTGTTTTTCAAGGTAGTGTGAATTATTTGCGTATTGAACAGAATATGTGTAAATAACTTTATTGCGGTATTCGACTAGAAATTGAAGGTGTCTAGAAAGCTTTTAAACGTTCCATCAGAACGTGAAATTTCTGTGAAGAGTACATGGCTTTGTTTTTTTTATTATTTTAAGAGTATGCAAAGTAGAAGGGCATACATTATGCAGAATTAGTTGGGTTATTATGAGCTCACCATAACCCACAGTTTACTCTTTGGTGGTCGGGGTCTTCCACGGTTGCGGGTACTTCGGGTACCTAGTTACGTCGCTGAGTAAGAACCTTCGAGTCCTCGAATCATAAGGAAAGCAGACTGCCGAGTTTGCTGTTTAATTTAACTTTACGTTTGCCACCCCTTTTCCGATCTCCCAGAGAAAAGGCAGTCGCCAGACACGGTGGAATAGGATAAGGATTCCCCGCTAACTCGATTTGGCTGGGTCGTGGGTCATGGAGACCAAACTTGAAGCCAATAACTGGTGTTGAGATAATTTTAGGCGCCAGAAGACTGCCTCAAAATACTGAAAGTGACATCTTCAATCGCTCTCATACAAAAAAAATGTCTAGCAACGACGACCCATAGGTATTCAGGGAGCAATAATTATTAAAGCTCAAAATAACACTATGTACATTATACTCTTAATTTTTAACAGTTTCAGAACTCACTAACCGTCCTATCAATCCCTGTGTATATATTGGATCAATAACCCTTTATACCAATCAATAATATTACTTCACGCAAGGTAAAATCTTGGAGAACTTTTATAAAAATTTACCTTTACCTTTGCATTTGTAGGTAATAGTCTTTACAAAAAAAAACTGTCATTCGTGACCTGCTTTTTGTGTACACAGAAACCAGTAAATTATATTAGAAGCAAACCCGATCGTGGAACAATTCTCCAATATAAACCTTTTACAAAAGGGAAAGCTTTGACGCTTTAAATAAATGTTATATGCAAAATCTTAGCTATAAATTTGATGTTATTTTCAATTTCATAAATAAAATTAATGGACTTTACAAAACTGCAAAATTAAGTATTTGCATAACTTACTACCTCCAGATTACTATTTATAAAGGATATAAAAATACGAAATCCTTCCAAATTAAAATGCCTGCACGGATAACGCCAAATAACCATCAAATTCCGAAATGTTCATAACTGAAAATGATTCATCCATTTAAATTAAAAGTTGAATCCTCCAGGTTTTATCGCTCATACAATAACCAACGTGTGATACTGTACTCTTCAAACACAACAGCCGGAAATCCTAAACATCTGTCCAGCATAAACTAAATTTACCCATAACAGATACGGCAAAACTAATAACGAGAATAAGAGCGAAGATAAGAACGAAAATAAGATGAAGCCCTAAAGGAATAAAAATTAGTTAAATGTATTTAATATGTTAACTTACGACTCGTGTTTACTTAACAATACGACTATCAGCTTTCTTTAAAAATTACAGCAAAACCAATTTGCTAAATGACCATATGCCTATTTTTATCTATCCAGACCAGATATCTGTTTAACAGTGAAAACCCATGCACCAGCCAAAATTCTATATAAATATTTTCACCGTAAATAAAGTACACGGAGATCCACCAAAAGTGTAGGATTATAAATTGTACGGCCGCTATGCCAAATCCATTATTCCGTAGCACCTTGCAAAAATGGCGTATGTACTTTTAACTTGCATTGTTCACGATTGAAGACCAAGTCCTGTCGTGTTGCCGATAATGTAAAGAGTAGGGACTACAACCGGTACCACTCTTTAATTAGTAACCAATCAATTTAAATTGGACGTGATACCCACTACATACATCCATTCATCATTAAATATTTAATATTAATCAGTCCATTAATTATAATATATTATATATATATATATATATATATATATATATATATATATATATATATATTGCCGTGGCACTCCGCTCTAATTTAGTACTCTCTCAAAAACATTCGAGCCTCACAAATTGGGCGCCAAAATTATGCCGTGGAACTCGGGTAAGATCCTTACCAACCAAAAATATATACGAAATTTTTATAAAATTTTCAAAACTCGAAAATTCAAAAATTAAATAATACAAAAAATAATATTTCTTACCCGTTTTCCTTTTCTACCTCGGTTGAATGGCCTTCTTCAACTGCTCCCGGCTAGTTCATTTGGACCTCCTTTTGGGATATCTATATTCACACTCATATTCTATCATTCACGCACACTCTCAATAAAACCACAAAATACAACCAACATACAATCTTTTATTTATTCCTATTTACAAATGCAATTTAATATTGTCCATTTTATTGTTCACGTTACACCCCAGGTGATATTTCACGCAAGGGCTATCTGACAAAATTTCAATAATAACGTAATAAAACAAATAAGTGTTTAGTGTTCATCTCCTGAACGTTGTGTTAGTAAAATGTGCTTTCAACTTTATAAATTTCACATCTAACAGTGAGCTTATATCTTTTTTATTTATAGAGGAGCCAAAAGACAACAAAAAACCAGTAACAAAAATATCCCCTGAGTGCCAGTAATTTTTTGCTCTGGCAAAACCTGGTTGTGCAGGAAGCTGATATTTTATAGTTTCACTTTGTTATTTTAATTATTAAAATGGCTACGTCACGCGCAGGTTTCTCAAGGTCATCCGCCTAGCGATAATTATACTACTACACAACCATAGAAAATTATTGTAATATACGTTTTGAACAGACAGACAATTTATGTAATTATTTTGCTTCACGTATGAGGTCTCAACCACAAAGACTGTCGTTGGTATGATTTTTGTGCCATCAAAAAAATTTTACAATTACGTAACTTGGCCATATACTGAAGAACATTTCTGGTATATAATATATTTACTTATTCTGCATCCTATAACAGCACACTGGAATGTCGCCACATAATAACGAACGCCTATTTGTATGCTTTTTATGTGCTTATTCTGCATCTTTTAAAAGTAAGTTGATATATCATATGCGGTCCCATACAAATGACCGCCCATTCAGATGCACTTTATGTAGTTATGCAGCATCTCAGAAAAGTGACTTGATAATTCATTTACGTATCCATACGAATGAACGACCATTCGCATGCAATTTGTGTAAGTATGCTACATCTCGTAAAAATGACTTGAAGATTCATATACGGTCCCATACCAATGAACGTCCATTCGCATGCAATTTATGTAATTATTCTGCATCTTTCACAGGGAACCTAAAGAGGCATATCCGATCCCATACTAATGAGCGTCTATTTGCATGCAACTTATGTAATTATTCTGCATTATTTAAATATAGCTTAAAAATCACATGCAGTTGCATACCAAAGAACGTCCACTCGCATGCAAATTGTGTAATTATTCTACATCTAGTAAAAATGTTTTAAAAATTCATATGCGGACCCATACAAATGAACGTCCATTTGCATGCAATTTATGTAAATATTCAGCATCTCGTAAAAATGTCCTGAAATTACATATGCGGTCCCATACAAATGAACGACCATTCGGATGCAATTTGTGTAGTTACGCTGCATCTCGTAAAAGTGTCTTGATAGTTCATATGCGGTCCCATTCAAATGAACGACCATTCGCTTGCAATTTATGTAATTATTTTGTATCTTCTAAAGGGACATTGGAAGTTCATGTGCAATCTCATACTAATGAACGTCTATTCCCATGCAGTTTGTGTAATTATTCTGCATCTCTGAGAAGTAACCTGAAAATACATATGCGCTATCATACAAATGAACGTCCATTTGCATGCAATATGTGTAATTATTCTGCATCTTCTAAAGGGAACTTGAAAATACACATGCGGTTCCATACAAATGAACGTCCGTTCGCATGCTATATGTGTAAATATTCTGTATCTTCGAAAGGACACTTGAAAACGCATATGCGGTCTCATACTAATGAACGGTCGATGCAACTTAGGTAATTATTCTGCATCATATAAAGATAGCTTAGAAATTCATATGCAGTTGCATACAAAAGAACGTCCATTCACATTCAATTTGTCTAATTATGCTACATCTCGTAAAAATCACTTGTAAATGCATATGCGGTCGCAAACGAATGAACGTCCATTTCGTATACATATGGAATTCTGCCGGATTTCTTAATAGTCAATTGAAAGATCAGATGCAGTCTCATACAAACGATCGTCCAATCGCATGCAATTTATGTAAATACGCCGCATTTCTTAGAAGTCACTTGAAAGTACATAGTCGGCTCCGTACAAACCAACTTCCAATCGCAGCTTAACTATTTTCGGATAATCCCCTACGAATTGGGTGAGTTTCATTTTAGGGGCACATTGGGTGGATAGTCAACCCTTGTGTTTGAAGTAACCATGTCGAAGTGGACGAAGTCGATACCAGCAGAGGGCAACCGTTAGTAACACAATACTCAATCACCAGTTGGAAAAAATAAAGAGAACCATTCGGAAACTATGCCGTAGTGAAGGTTTGTAAATTGTAAAGGTTAGAAACTCATGGGTGAGAATCAGAAATGAAATCGAAATAAGGGGCTCGCACGAATCACGTTTACGTATAAAAAGATACGGGAATTCAGGAAGACCGGACTAACACAAAGGCAGAGAGTGGAATGATTCATGTAGACAAAAAAGGACATCACCATTGATTATTTATTTACAATAAATATAAAATTTTCTATTTAAACAAACCAAAGAAATTATACTTTACGGACAATTTAATAATTTAGATACCAAGTCGCATTTCGTATTGTTACATGTAAGACTACCCACACAGCACAAAACATCCCGAGGACGTCCATTCTAAGTACCAATAAGGTCTGAATGTTCTGGGACCAATTATGGACGTACTGAGGACATTATTAAACATACGTTTTAAGGACATTTGAAATGGACATCCCCAGAATGTCCAAATAACGAACCGCTTAGGTTTAAAAAATGTGAAAATTCCGATTATTTTTTGTATTATTCAGTTTCCGTTGCTTCTATCGAAATTTTTCGTCAAAAAATGTAATTTTCATCTTGGTAGGTATGCATCGATTTTTAAGACCATCAATTATATAATGATCGTATAATAAAAGATAACTAATAAAATGGAATATTATGTTTGTTATTGTACGCATTTGCATACAGCGAATTACAGCTAATCTTCTATCATGATTCGTGTTTCACGTGCGATGTACGTCACAGGTAACTGCTATAATGACATCGATTCTGCACCCGCGCGCGCCGCTACATCTACACCACCTATACAACACATGATGAAAACTATTAAACGATAGGTCGTCCATTGTTTTCCGTTATTTGTAAAGCTATTGCACGCCGCGTCGAATCTTCGTCGCAAATCCAGTATTGAGTGCTACTTGGGGTATTAATTTATGGTTATTTGTGTGCGTGCCATTTGAAGGTATTGTTATTTTTAGTAATATTATTTCATTTATTTGGACAAGTTATACAATACATACTAAATATATCTACAAGCATAACAGTCATGTAACATTTCAAAAAGTATTACATGCGTGCAAAACGCATTTGTCTTGAACTTACAGAAGTTGCTTCAACTTCAAAATACCCTACAGATGGTGTGCCTAATTTGAGTCCGCCTGTTATTAATTTAAATATTACATATTCAGAAAGCCATGATTGTTACAAAGGTAGTAGTAGAATAACTGAGGGACGTTTTAAGGACGTCCACAGGATGTCTTTGTATTGTGTGGGCTCTGTGTTTTTTTAAAATAAAAAACAGGTTTTTTAAACTCCCATCACTATATATATATATATATATATATATATATATATATATTGCTGTAATACCCCTTTAATGGGTCGACCTATTAATTCTGTAATATCACGTGTCCTTACGTTGAGCGACCTATTTATTTTAATTGCTATAATACTAAATTAAATTATTGAACCACCATTTTAATCTTTCCTACAGCTTGTGATTATTTCCTCCTCCAGCTGTTTCTTAACGTTGCTATCAACTGGAGTTTATCATAAACAACTTTATCGACCAATGACAAAATTCAACAAGTTACCGCCTTTGCGGGTTATCTCTGCCCTACTTAATTTGTGGCTCCTCCTCTGTACTATTTCAATCTTAAGACCTCGGCTAGCATATATTTGTAATTATAAAAATTCAGTAAGTTTGGATCCCATTTAATGAAACTAATGCTTTATGTACAGCTTTGACGTTATTTACAATACATTTTCAAATTAATTCACCTTTATAAATTTCATTTATCAACAACCATTTAATTTGTACTAAAACCCAAAGTCACCAAAGAAAACTCATTATCTTTACCAACAAATGTAGAATATTCTAAATCCGTTTTCTTATTATTATTTCAATACGTATCAACCCTTTGTTGACTTGTTTACAAGCATATAATATTTAGCCAATTTGATATTAAAATAAAATAAAATTCTTGTAGAAAAACAGATGCCTTATAACTAACAATCTGACCTGGTTTTATCTTTTACGACGACGCTTCCATTGAAATTAATCTTCCCAATTTTGATTCCATTCAACTTATCACCATTATGGACCAACACCATTAAATTATAATTTTATACTTTAATCATTCTTGCCATAGACTTCAAATTGTAATTCGTTCACCCTATACTTCAAGATTATGTTCTTCCTTTCGCCTCGACATTTAAATTGTTTTATTGTAATCTTTCTTAACATCAAGCATTCTGGCCTATTTTCCTCAGACCTCGAAGCCCTATTATTTTATGTCTTAGTTTACGATTAATTCATAAAATAATCCTACTTACGTTTTAAACGGTAATTTTCATATACACACTCATTTATTTCACTTTGTACCACTTGTTACGTATTATTCAGTATTACTGGCAATGCACTTGGGCCTTCATTGAGTTCAAAACTGACTTTCTTATCGCGGTGCTTGCTAATATAATTTCGAATCCCACTGCATCCGTGGTGTGGTCTAGAACCTGTCGTTTGCTTCGGACCAATCAAGTAATTCCATTTCGAATATTTTCTGATGTAATGCTCTGCGTTCGTTCATAATGCCCACCTGCCTGCAGGTGTCTTCACTATCAACATGCTGTATTTTGATAGAATAGTCGCCTTTCCATAAACAACTGATGCAATTTTACTTTAAACTTTCATTGTTTACATGCGATTTACGCAATTTTAATCATTTCTCTTATCAAAATGGTTAGATCTTTATACGCATTATATTAGCTACATGAAACTCTATTTTCACATCCGTATTACTTAATCGTCTGAGACTCTTTTCTTAATGCGTGTCTAATTATTCTTTATCATTTATACGCGTGCTCCCACTGAAAATATTCTTATTTGCTTTACTTATATAACTGAACACTATCTACAGGGTATTTAATCTTTACCATCCGTTTAATACTTGTATTTCTCATTCCTACGCCAACTATGCGTCTTCCTATGTCTTTCCTGCGTCGCCCAAAACTATTTCTACTTTGTACACAGGGTGTTGCCTACTTACTATCTACTTCTATTTCTTACTTATTTCCTAAAATAACTACAATTTTCTGCTGCCTATTCTAATTACTCATTCTCTAGTGACCTTCACTATGTCGTGCACCCTTAAACAACCCCTTATCACAGCAATATATATATATATGTACGCCTACTTTTACTAATCACATTTATTACAGAAAATTATAATAAAGCAAGATCAAAAGGGTTCCCACTTTTGACGAAAATAATTGTAATGGATATATGTAGCTGTTGCAATTCGCGCAATACAATTGTTTATATACATATTTTATTTGTAAAATATTCTGTTTTAGATAAAATATTGCAAAGTGTATTAACACAATTCCACATTTTAAGAGGTATGATAGCTGATATTATGGTGGAAATACACAAAATACATGTAGGAAGTGCAAATAATGTCCATAATCTGCCAGAACAGGGTTCCATTTTCACTAAATTTTCACCAGAATTAAGTTTTTCAATAGCATCCAATGAAAAATTGGAGGTATTTGAGACTTTGATGCAAATTGAAGATAACTTTATGAATGCTGTAAGTGCGTGACCTCCTATAAAATCTACTAAATTAATTTAGATTTAATAAGCGTTACCAATCTAAGCTGAGAGTTTTTAATTAAAATGGACAGAAACTAAAATGTTTCGTTAAAAGTATGCATAGCTGAGTAAGGCCGGCAAAATTTTTACAGTAACATTTTTAAAATACTGACACTGGTAACATTCAATGGTAACACACATGTATTGAGACTATTTCAGAACCAAAAAATATAACTTTTAGTGAACAATTAATATTTTAAAAAATATTTGCAGTCAGCATTATATACGTATATCTAGTTATTCGTAATTAGAACTGCCAACACCTGCACCAGCAACATTTACTCTTACTTTCTCTTATAGTTATTTGTGTTTAGGTAAATGAATTGGCAAACAATGGTGAAGCAAATAATTATGATTTTGTAAAAAGAACATATTAGCATCTTTCATAAGTAACGATTTGGGAAAAACGTATAGTTGACTTGGCAGAAAGGGAAAAGAGTCATTTTCAAAGTTACTATTGTCCAACATAATAATTAGTAAGTAATTTTGTTACTATTATTATTTGTTTATAGTTGAATACAATATGAAACAAATTTGCGAAATTAGCCATGCCTTACCAAATCACAGATTATTTGTAATAATTAGTGTTGAAACTTGTTCTGCATGCTCTAAAGAATGTATTTTTCTCATTAAAATGAGAAGAAGTGTTTGTATTAACATGTGAATTATTATTGAAGAAGGGTATGCAAATTGTTTAAATGTCAAATGACCTTATATTACCAAACACAATCTAAAGTTATTGCAATTCTCAACGAACTGTATCTCAATAATGGGAACATTTGCAGACATGTTAATATGAATTATTCTCTTTATTTTCATGAAAAGTATATGGTATAAGTTTCATACGCCCTACGCAAAAACACATTTTCAGCATGTTGTTTTGCAATATTATCCACACAAATACCTTTTGTGATTTTGAATATAAGAAAACTTCTATATCCAACATTTTCAATTAATCATTAAACTTATTTTTAATGTTTCTGTTTATATATTTTTTATGGTGTTTCTTTTTTAAGGTGCTGCTACAAAAGCTGCTCATGCAGCTTCGAATAAGGAAACCAAGACATCTATCCACTATCCAGGCATGGTTGAAGAGATGTTCAAAAAGGCTACGCCAAGCAAATGTATTTAATAGTTCAAAAATGTATTCTAAAGAAAATTGATAATATTTTAGTGATGATTTAAATGCTTTTGCTTAATACATACATACTCTATCTAGTATTTATTTTTATCGCAAAATAAAGATTATATTTTTGATGTCACAAATTAATGTTTTTACATTTCAATTGGGGAAAGTATAACCAGGCAAACAGAAGCAAGGTAAATTGTATCTTGACATGCATTTATAATGGCAATTCTCAATATTTTACTTTACGTACAGGCGCTTTACACATTTCAGATTATAAATTCTCTAGTAGGTTCTCGAGTTTTAATAAATAAAAATTGCATTATATTTGGAGGAAAACAAAATTCTGATGTATTGTCCATATGGGCTCTCTTTTGCCAAGTGTGCGTGAAAGTAACCCTCATAAGAATGCAATGGTATGTGATATTGTACTTAGCGTATAAATATTGATTTGTGAAGTTTAACTTATACGTATGGAAGTAGAAAAATACTTTCTACTATTGTCACAAATTGTTAAAAAAGAAAATAATTATATTTGTTACAATTATGGTGTTAAAAGGAGTAATATCACATTTCTCTGCCGCCCAGGTTGCGTTTAAAAACGCGATGAGCTTAACTTATCGTTTTTAAATGCAATCTATATATTCGCAGAGAAATGTGAAATTGCTCCTTAACGCTATAACAACACATAATTATTTTTATTTTTGGCAAAGTAGAAAATAATTTCAATTTATAATACTTCAAGGATGTTCTATGGACCCCCGAATCAAATCCCTACAGGACCTCTCTAGGATGTCCTTAGGACATCCTAAACAGGTTTGTTCTGACCTACAATAGACCTGTCTAGGATGTCCATGGGACATCCTAAACAGGTCCAATCGATCCTACAATGGACCTGTCTAGTAACATTGGACGTCCTACAAATGTCCATAGGATGTCCTACGCCTAAATATGGACATCCTTGGGACGTCTTGAATGTCCATGAGTGACGTTTTAAGGACGTCCACAGGATGTCTTTTTGCTGTGTGGGTAATTGGTAAAAAAGTAGTGATGTTTACAATTTTGAATATACAAGTGGGTTAAGTAAAAGTTTAAATGGAGAACAATTTCAAATGAGAGTTTAAAAAAAATAAAAAGCAGTACCATCGAAGTTAGTTTTTAAACGAGAGTTGGGTACGCACCAACATCAAACGGTGATAAATAATAATTTCCTAGCTTGCAACAAAAGAAAACAAGGTAACATACCTCCACGTGCCGAGATTCTTATGTTGCTGCTAAATCCGTGAAGATAAACCAGCAAAACGTCCTGACTCCGCTAACTGATAAAACGTCACAACGGTAACCAGATTTGTTGATGTTGCGACCATAACTGCAATAGCGACCTACACAAAAGACATTCGGGCCTATATAACAGACTACTTGTGCCTACGTAAAGGCACACTGCTTACGAGAAGAGCTAAAAAGAGAATCTTACTAGTATTAATTACGCGTAATAACTTACTCATGCACAGGGATATAGCCTATCAAAGGAAGTTGTTACGTTCTCCGTCCGATGGTGTATTAAATTGTACGCTTTTTTATGTCATTACTCATTCACATAGATTCTGCTTCTAATTCTCATACAGCACCCTGTATATTAGACCTTCCTACAATAAGTACGCTTTACAATAATTTTCATTTAAACCTATTTACGGCGAAACGAAAAACTTTCTATAATCTCAATCGTCAGTACCTTGCTTAAAGTATCCGTTGACTTGATACACATTTTGATAGAACATAATTACTTCTTATACTACTCCAATTTAAAGACTCGTTGACATAATGGATCGCACTTCTCCGATAAAAGGTTGTTTCCAAGTTTCTGGTTAACACCTCAGTTTGATAACGCCGGGATTGATGTTAATTTGTGCTTTCAAACGAGTTCATTTTCATTCTTTTCTGCATACGATCAAGAATAATTGTCGTTTCCGCTTTCTGCAAAATTTCGCGCACACCGCTGTGTGGTAAGTACTTGCAGTTCTAAAAATGTACTTTTCGGCGTAAATAAGCTAATCTTTAATCGTACTTATAGCTTTTTTCGGTGGATAGGACCGTCTATTTTACTGACCCGGCTTGACGAGACGATTGCTGTTCCTTTGGTAAAGAGAACACCCACATTGCGTGATCCTAAGTCCATCTGTTCCGCCCAGCCTTAGGGAGGGTGTGAGCAAATCTTATACCGTGGACACGCGGGTGAGTGTTTATTCAGTATTTTCTTCTGTGGGTACTGTGTAGTGGTTGAAACAGCATATTTCTACAGTTCTATGGATGACTGAACTTGTTAGTTGTAAAAGGACTGTTTTTATGTGAGAGGATTAGTGTTGTTAATATTGTAATATTTAATGCTTTCTTTATTGTGACAATTTCATATATGTAATTTTATGCTTACCATGGGAAATGATATGTATTATTAATATGGTATTATCGACTGATTTCTGTATTGTGACAATTTTATATAATTAACTTTAGGTTTACAATAATAATCTAGAGCTGTGGCTTTTAGAGTTGTAATGTTTGTTAATTAAGATATTGTAGTGCCCTAAAAGCTGCAGCTCACCATTTTAAAAAGTGATTTTATTTTCTTCGGGATATATGTATATTGTGGTTATTGATTTTGTTCGTTTATAGTTATACTGCGCCTTTATGTTTCTCCAAAATGTCATTTAGAATAAATTTATTAACTATTTTTGTTTTCATTTTTTTGGTACTGATGTTCTTTTGTAACACGTTTTCTAATTACAGGTTTTTTACTTTTTGTGAGGTTTAAATGAGTGTGTGTATTCTTATTTCAGGCCTTTACTTTATTTTTGTAATTGTAAGACCTCTCCTACTCACTGATTGAGTCCGGTCTTACCTTCGTTGTCTTTCCGGCTACATCGATGTACGTAGTAAAGCGTTCATTGCTCTTTGAGAAACAGAATCAGCCACGCATAAAGTACTTGCTAGCACGGAAAGCAGGATCAAAGTGTAAGTCAACTTAGAAAAAGAGATGAGAGTCGATTCAAATATTTGCGTAACACATGTTACAAGAACACTTTTGAAATTGTTATAATGCATAAATAGATAACGTAAACCGGCAAACTCGAATACAATTGCATTTGTTAATCACACATGTAGAAAATTTTTACTATTCAAACCTATATTACTATTTATAAAATAAAGTGAATATCTTCTTTCAGAAAGCATAGATTGTAAATAACCGAGAGCATTTGCAGGTTTATTTCAAAGCATGAAGATAAATTGAGGTACTTTGATTTGAACTAAATGTACTAATAACATTCTACAGGGTGTTGGAAAGCACTTGTTTCAATTGTACTAAGATGAGTTTTAGGGTTACAAATCGATTTATTAAACTATAAAGCGTAATCAGGGGCGTTTCCTATAACGGGTAGTTACATAAAATATCGAAGCGGAAGTGTGGGGATATTTAAAAAGAATCCTAAACCAAATTGAACTATTTAGCAGAGTAGAATTGAATGTAACAAAATAAACATTCATAATTTAATGCATAAACTGACTCAACGTACTTATAAGTACGTCTGTGTTTAGATTAAGTTTTTAATTAGTAGATTTATGATATAGTTGATTTGTAATACTTGGTTAAGCTTGCACTGCGTATGTGTAATAAAAACGCGTGTGCTATATATTTAGAAATGTTGTATAAAATTATGTAAAGACTGTATGTTTGGGTTTTTCTCCATTATTGTAAATGATATAGTTACAGTTTTCCCGTAATAAATAGTTTTGTGAGTTTCTAAAAGCGCGATTGAGTATTTTCAGGTTATTTAACATTTACTTTTAGGAATCTTTTTTGCAGTTAGCAGACTTAAATAGGTCTACGTGTTTTCAGGTGTGTTACAGATTTAAAATAATCTTGGTTTTAATAAATTTTCATGTATATTATAATTTACTATTTCCTGATGTGATGAAAAGGGTAATTACAGGACGAAGTATGAGACACACTTCGGCGCACCTGGCATCGACCTTTGGAGGCTTCGGAAACTGCATCGACTTAATAAATCTCAGGGAGATATGTAAAAATCTGTATGTAAAAGACAACGGAAATGAAGCAAAAATAAAGTTTAAGTACCTTGACTATATTCAAAATTAACTTTAAATTCGAATTAACAATCGGGTAAAAATATAAAATTACGTCTTATCACTATTTTACATCCAAACAATGTTTGAAGAATTTCACAATTTATCTACACCATTGTTGCTCACATGAGTGACACAATTCAGTTATTTTTATATAGGAAAATCAGATATTTCTTTATATATACTATTGCGTAAGAAAATAAATGTTGCATTTAACATAAACTATATGAAGAATTACCTGCAATAACCATAGATTTCATAAAACTTAAAGGGTACACTTTATATGCCATTATGTATTACTTAAAATTAATTAACATTATATCAAATTTATAACAGCAAAAATAGCTGCAAATTACATGCATCTCTAAGGTTATTAAGTTATAACAAAAGAAATTAATTACGACTATTTCTTTTTATTCTTTTTTTTGAAGATAATGTTGAAAAGCATACTTGTATGTATTTAAAAAATATTGTAGGAATGAAAAGATACCCACGACATGATTTTGTATAATCGTAGGAAATAAAAACAGTGACGTAACTGCAATTTGGGGGCACTCCCGCAAAAATTATAATGAGACCCGATTTAATGAAAATCTTTAAGAAACAAAATTCAAGATAGTAGACCATTATTGGGAATACTGCCACCTCATTTCCACCAAAATCCCTCATTTCCACACACATCTGGATCAAATTTACATGTAAAAACCCACTATAAAGTCTTATTTTTTAGGAATATCCGCCTTGCTCCGCCTTGCTCTACGCCTTGCTCGGACACCCCCCAACCATTTTGATTACGTCACACCCGCATTCTTTCCACCCGCGAGATAAATCTTTCTCCACATTTCCACCCACGAGATAAACCTATCTTGTTTGGTATCAATTAATATTAGATTTTTCTCAGCTACCTGAATTTTTAGGAATTTTTCAGATAGCATCATCCCTAAGGAAGCTACCTTAATTTTAAGATTTTTTTACCGCTAACATTCTGAACCAAATAGTTTGCTTCGATTAGCCATTGCATCTTTTGAGATAAACCTATCTTGTTTGGTATCAATTAATATTAGAATTTTCTCAGCTATCCAAATCTCTAGGAACTTTTTAGATAGCGTCATCCCCCAGAAAGCTACCCCAATTTTAAGAATTTTTACCGGTAGCGATTTTTGACCGTCCGCATAAACTTTTTTATACGTGCAATACATCAAATTAGCCTAGAATTTTATACAGAATTTGAATATGCAAACAGATTTAAAATAGGACCACGCCTTACAAAATTACACATCTTTCTCCACATTTCCACCCACGAGATAAATGTACCTTGTTTGGTATCAATTAATATTAGATTTTTCTCAGCTACCCGAATCTATAGGAATTTTTTAGATAGCATTATCCCCCAGGGAGCTATCCCAATTTTAAGATTTTTTTTATCAATGTCGATTTCTAATCATCTATCCTTTTTAATATCTAGAATCCTTTAACCAAACACGTAGCAGTATTAACACAAATAAATTAAGCACGCAAAAATTTAATAATTTATTTTATCCGATTTACAGTTTAATAAAATAATTGAATACAATTGTAAAGTATAACATTATCTTCTTCGTTTAACCAAATCCAAGCAGGTTAAAGTAACCTGTAACAAAAAAAGAAATTAATGTGTTGTTTAAATAGACCTGCAACAAAAAGAGATTAATGTACTGTTTAATAAGAGCGGAAAAGTGTTTACGGTCAATAAGACATATTGTTGTTAATCTAACAATATGAGAATAATATAAAAACATTCCAATGTAATGTGTTTTTAATATGTAAATGCGAAGGTCGACTTTAACGTAATCATCCTCCGAATTACATGTGAAAGCTGTATATAATTTCTTTTTAAAAGTGTATATCTTCTCCAAACAACGACGCTAATTACAGTAGGAAAGTACGCTAAATGCGAGTCAATTAATAGCAATTTAATACTGCTTACTGACCTACCTTAATTGTTTGTACAAGGAAACACAATAAAATATAGTAACTACCTTATATATTTATGCCCCATGCGTAGGTTGCTGTACTATTAGGAATGATGTACCTTTTGTTATCCTCGCCCGACAAACTGATTTTATTAATTAATTGGGTATAAAGTTGGTGTTTACATGGTTTTGTTTAAGATCTCGTACATATTTTCCAGATTACTAGAAGACGTTACAACCATACTTTTTGTGTTAAAGGATTTCACATCGGTAGTCTCTTCCCCCATTTTGATGTAAACACCGTAGAGTTCGCAATAGACTTTTATTGCTGTATGTTGTATTCTTTTTTTTAATTAATTAATCGAATAAATCGTTCTTTCTGCTTCCAAAGAAACTCGGACACTCCATCGCCAACACTGGCGTTCATTATGCGATAGCTAGCCATACGGTTGTTAAACGCTGTACTAACCATTTCTACACCATCGTCGTTAGTAGCGGTAACTGATGCATTTTTATGTTTGTTGCTCCTTAAGTGTGCGGCATACGTAGTCTTTTCCATTTCGAAATCGCATACTTTACACTTAATTTGTGGTTGTTTCGTACAAGACCCTTTAACAGCTGGCGGAGCTGAACGTTTACTGTTTAATGACATACCGTGCTGTTTTTCCTTGTGTCGCTGTAAGCTATTCTCGTAAAAGCGATACCGCAAGACCCACAGTTTAAGTACTTTGCTGCGGACGGATGTATAAGCTTAACCGTGGACGATGTTACACCACGACATTTGTTCTGATGCCATTTGAAAGCATTTTTCCAGGTATAGGAAGCACCGCAAGGGTCACATTTAAAAACGTTTGCAGGTACCATTTTAGTACAAAACAAAATCCGCACTATAAGACTTTGGTTAAACTTGTAAGCGAACTAACTTATAACTAAAAAGCTTACTCTAGCGTACCTGATTTATGTTCCCTATAGAATGCATACCGAAGGTTTCCGAACGATATTAAGGATTCAGCGGGGAACTAAATGATGTCATAATCCTTGCTGCTCGTCCAGTACATTTAGCGGCAATGCATGCACCTGGTTCGCATCGTCGATGGTGCGAATGCCGTTAGTAAAAACACCGGAAACGTCTTCCATGTTATACGGATCAATAATCGCACCGCGTCCATATTAAAAATCCAAAAGAGTGCTAGCACACACACAAATTGGTTGCAAGTCGTGCTGTAGAAGATGCAGTGCTACTATAAACAAAAACTTAATAAAACACTTTAAACCTATACTAAGGGAATACCAAACTTGTTGTCTACAGAATACTTACTAATAAAGCAATTTAATTTTAAATAACTTCTACGTCATATTTTAGGAAATGGTAGGCTTGAATACTTTCTAAATGAATTACCAAGCGAAAGTATATGCTTAGCGGTATTAAAATTAACCATTAATTTCCCATTTTTACGACCGTGGTTAATTATAGATTAAAATTTAATTTGTTCACGTTCGAGCTACCCGTAAACTAACATATTTTATAGTAACAGTGCGCTGTATAATACATGCATACCCCTTCTCTGCGCTACTGCTATTCTTGTAGTTGCTAGAAAAAGTCAGTTGACTTTTTTACTGTTAGGACCGATGCAAAGCACCATTTTATACTTTCTATAGCACATCGGGCACTTTTTCGTCTGATAATTAAATTATGCTTCTGTAGGCTTTTACACTTTCGCATATTTAAACATCTAATACGATCGATTAACCCCTTTCGATTTTTCTAACGGGAACCGCCATACATTTCGCCACACCGTTCCTTTTGAATCCAACGATCCTATGGGCTTCCACACACTAACACCTAACGTATTTTTCCTACTATTTGTTAAACAAGAACTACCGGCATCGCCATGTCCGTATGTGGACGTAAGCAGAAGTTTGTGGATGTGTACGAGAATATGTAACCATATACATTAATCAGTCTAAGCTATTTTATTTAGTCCAAGAAAACTAATATTTTATAAACCGCAATTAATAATCGCCTTTATAGATTTAACATTTCTACCATTTCCCAATGACTTGTGCTACGTACATGGAAACTTTAATTTCTTATTGAAGAGAATCCTTATTTTCCCACGCACTGTTGCGTAGCTGCATGCCCACCTCTTTTGGGAATATATGCTCGTTATAGGTTGCAGCACCCGCGGTTTTACTTAACTACACTTCGTGAGACCCCTTTAATCTTTTTAATCGCGTCTTTTGCATTTAGATCTGAATACGGGTTTAGATCTACAACATAATAGTAGTAAATGCTCTTAAAGGTATCAATTTTTGTGTGTTCAGTACAGTTGCATAGAACATCCTGTTAGAAATGATGAAAGCTGTAGTAGCGTACCGCATATTATAAAAGTGATATTGCACGAGTTGGTGCTTGTTTAGATAAAAGGTGCCGTTACTACAACAAAGCTATTAAATAAAGGAATGATCTTTGGTGTAAGCAAAGCTGAAAACGTAATTTGTATGCATGAAATATTTGGTATGGAATGTTACTTTTGAGACAAAGCCAATATCTGGGGAGAAGAACAGTAGTGGTAGCAAAGATTTGAATGGTGGGGATTTGTAGATCCAGGCACCTTCGTAGTAGATGGGCACAACGACAAGGGTTTCTGGTAACCATCTTCAGCGGTGACGAGGAATGAAAGTGACTCCAGGTAACGAACTTTAAATTTTTGTTTTTGTATAAACATTTGTGTTGATATTTTTGGTGTTTGTGTGTTTGACTTATTGGTAGCGTATTTAGTATAATAAAACTTGTTTAAAAAGGTACATGTGCAGGACAATTAATTTTGATTATTAAAAAAGAGTTTGTTGCTGATATATAAAGATTTATGTATGCTATAAATTGTTGTTGTAAGGAGTAAACGGGTCATTAAAATTTGTTTTCTAATAAAATGCAAGGTTAAAAAGCATTTTCAAAAACTGGGTTAAAATGAGCACACAATAGACCAGAATAGTCAAACTAGGGTTGCATGTGGAGCCCATCTACTCGTATCATGTAGAATTTGTTAAAATATATTCAAAACCAAGGACTTTAAAGCATTTAATAATTGAGCTAGTAACAACTGTACCAAACCTTTTGTACCCAAGTGTAAATATTCTATCTGTTAGTATGTGTAAATAAAAGGTTGTACGGCCCAACGATGGGGCACGAATTTTGGTGAGTTAACACATCAATATATATATATATATATATATATATATATATATATAAATATATATATATATATATATATATATATATATATACTACTCTGAAGTTAAGCCCCTTGATTTGGTGTCATAAATTGCTACGAATTCTCTACTAAACTCACTTACACACCTGTTGGGTCGACATAAATTCTCTGTAATCTCCACTGCTAAAATATGCCACAGCTGCTCTTCTGCCCTCTGAAAAATAAAAAAAAAACTAACTACTCTACTAACATAAATAAACGCTGCTACGGTAACACACCTATACTTATTTACAGATTTATAAAGCATCAAACATCTTCAACAACTTCTTATTCACATATTAATTAATTTACATACACTTTCCGTCTCAAATAAAACATTTCCAACTCACATATTCCCCAGGTTAATTATTGCCCAAATAAAGTAATAGGACTTTACCATCAACCGTACGTTACCCTGGATCAATACGTGCTCATAGTAACCTATAACCACTCGCGCAAATTTCTGCACAATAAATTGCAAAAAGTCCCTCTTACCTTGTACATAAATATCAAAATTTTATACACATAATTTCCAACTTAAATAAAAAATTAATTAATATATCAAGAGAGTTCAATTAATAATTTATAAAAAAACATTGTCTGTTAAGTTCATAGTAAAATATCAAAAAGTCATCACAAGTCATTACACCAGTCATGCAGAAAACAATTTAAAACAACATCAGTTACCTGGATATCATCATCAGCCATGAATTTGCTATCACCATCAACAACTGCTGCGTTCCATCAATGACTGCGTCTTTAGGAACGTCCCAAATCTGGATTGGACCAGCCGTAACTACACACCGCTTTTGTTTTCTCCCATTAACCAGTATGACGGTACATCCAAAATCCCCCAACTCTGTTACTGATCCCGTTTATCTTTGAAACACAATCAAAATCACTCCACGACAGACTTCAACTTCATTTTAAGAGCAAGCTTCTCACTCCATGCAACTACATAATCTCAAGCAGTCTGTACTTACTTGTTCCCTATTAACATTTATAAATTGCTTTACTGTTAGTTTGTTGCTACACAATACCAACTTGTATTGGTAATTAGTAAAAAGTTAACTTTTAGCTGTAAGCTAATTCACCACGAAGAAAGTAAAATGTAAGAGAACCCCACTATCAATCCCCGGCGCTTATATACATTTTTGTGTCCCTCTTAAGCGTGCCAATTCCTAAAATTTCGTTCAATACAAACACAAACACTCTCAACCATCTTCAAATTCCTTGAAATTTTGTACACAAACATCAACTGTCATCGAAATCTAAGAAATTCTACGTTCATGTTCCAACCGTCTCGGTATTCTCTGAAAACTAATTCCTACTGTCACAAGTTATCGTTAAACACGCCTCAACTTGTTCTCTCTATCTGCCTCTAACATAAGCACTCAAACTCCTATCTCTCACTTCGTCTAACCACCAATTAGTTTTCCTTCCACTGCCTTGCTTGAATCCCAATCTTCACGAACCCCACGATCAGTCTCTCTTTCTTTCACTCATATTACCAAATATAATCCTTCTTTATCTTTCTTTAACACTTGTATTTCTAACCGACCGAAATTGCCCCACTAAACTATGTCTATATTAATACGTGGTATTTCTATCCTTCACTTTCCATATTCCATGGAAACAGTTCTAACAGAGAGATACCGTATGAAAATTAACAAAAATAAAACTAATGTACTAGTATGCAAAGGAAGGAAAATAAATTAACAACTAGAATACAAATAGGTAATGAAAACTTACGAGAGGTTAAGGATTTTTGCTACCTAGGAAGGCAAATAACGCAATATGGGAAGAGCGCAAAAAATATAAAACTAGAATTAGCACAAGATCGTGCTTCATTTAACAAGAAAAAGCAATTACTGTGCTCAAAGACAACAAACATAAAAACAAGGAAAAGATTGCTTAAAACATATGTGTGGAGCACAGCACTGTATGGCTGTGAAAGCTGGACAGTTTGGAAATGTGGTGCTACAAACGTATGATGAAAATATCATGAACAGATAAAGTTAAGAATATAGAGGTACTAGAAATGGTAGGGGAAGAAAGAAGTATGTGGAAAACGGTAAAAAAATAGGAGAGATAGAATGATAGGTCACATACTAAGGCATGAGGGAGTAGTGATGTAGAGGTTAGACTATTGTACACAGATAGTCAAAGATGTAGGCTGTGGGAATTTCAGGAAAAAGTATAGACTAGCTCAGAATAGAAATCAATGGAGGTACGCATCCCACCAATTCGAAGATGGAAAACCTAATGACGAAAAAAATAACTGTGCATAAACCTGATGATTATTATAACCAACTACAGGTATTGGTTTTGCAATACTTTTAACTAATGTTAATTTTGCGAAAGGATTTAATGAAAAACTATTAATTCGGCAATTGTCTAAGTGTTGAAGAATCCTTGGTAGCCACAGGCTGCTTCACCTCCTTTATATACCAGTAAATCTTGGTGAAATAGGGCATATTGTTAGGAAACCACAAAAGGAGTACCGAGCTGTGTCTACGCTGAGGGAATTTCATGAAACGGTGTAAGTTAGCTCAGAATAGAAATAAGTGAAGATACGCGTCCAACCAGTTTCAAGACGGAAAACCTAATGACGAAAAAATAATTGCACTTAAATCCGATGATTATTAGAAACAACTACAGGTGTTGGTTTTGAAATATTTTCAAATAATGTTGATTGTGCAAATGGATGTATTGGGAAACTATTAATTCGGCAAATGTTCAAGTATTGGTGGATCTTGGTAGCAGCAGGCCGCTTAACCCGCTTCACATACTACTGAATATCTAGGAAATATAGTATATATTTTTAAACACTAGAAGAGGAACCGAACTGGATTTAACAAAAAAGAGCAGCGGCTTTGTTCGAAAGCAACAAACATAGAAACAAGGAGAAACTTGTTGAAAGCATATGTGTGGAAGACAGCACAGTATGTCTATGAAATAGGGGCAGTGGTAAACACAGACAGAAAAACCGTAGAAGCCTTTCGGAATGTTGTGCTTCAGATGTATGAAGATGATAGTATAGACAGACAAAGTTAATAGCAAAGAGGTTTTAGAAATAGTAGGGAATAAAGATATGTGTGGAAAAAATATAGAAGAAATAAAAGGACATGATACGTTCTAAGGCATTTTTTGGAAATAGTGCAGGATATATTACAAGCAGAGATAGGAAAAAAGGAGGTTGAGGTAGACCTAGATCAGACTATTGCACACTGATAGTGAAAAATGCAGACTGTGGAAATTTCAAGGAAATGTGTAGGTTAGTTCAGAATAGGAAACAATGAGGGTACGCGTCTAACCAGTTCCAGGATTGAAGACCTAATGATGATATTGTTGTACCAGAATTTCCTACTTTTGTCTTTAAATAACAGTCTATTATACACTTACCGTTGTTTCCATGGCAGTCATGTTTTTGAAATTACCGTGGGATATGGCAAAGTCGTTTACACTATCTTTGTTTGACTTTCTTACTGCAGCAGATGTGCTCTGTAGGAAGATGATTTGTCTGAGTTTATTTGGAATTTAGTTATTTTCAAGTATTTACATGGTGATAAAAATTTTATCGTATCGTTAATATCGCAGGTGGTCTTTTAGACCAATCTGTTTTAATAGGGACAGCTAATATGTATGTGATAATATCTCTTGGAAATCTATGTTCATAACCAATATTTATTAAATACTTCATAGTGTGTTGGGCAGACTGGTTCAGTCCCCTCCCTCTTCATACGCCACAGTTCACAATTAAAGTTACTTTTGTACAACTGATTTAAACTTACATATCTTCAATGGTATTCTTATTACGGTTAGTTCGTTGAAGGCGTCGCCGTGGATCAATGTAGTAAGCGTAAGACTACGGATCCCAAGGTCTTGGGTTCAAATCCCGACACGGCCGACTGCTTGAAAAATGACAGGTGAGCATTTTTCACAAAAATTACGCCCTCGTTCGGACGAGAAGTAAAATGGAGGCCCCGTGTGTGAGTGTTGTCACGCACGTTAAAGATCCCTACCTTGCCTGGAACGGCAAAGGTTCGGCAAAATTATAAATTTCCAGGCAACAAAAAACTGGTGGAGCATTGGAAATATAAATGCACGGTTAGTTCGTTGAATTTAACTATAAAACTCGAATTGATCATCTTGACTAATGTAATTATAAAAATAAAACATGTTCTATATTTAGGTTTGACTGTGATACGGAAGTAAGTTTGTAAAGCGAGTATCTAAAAATTAAGTAACGTTGTTAGTTAAATGTAATGTTCTTTTAATCAACGATAATCAATGGTTATAAAAACCACGTACACAAACAAACTGAGCAGTGCAAAATCAAATGGAAATTATTTAAATTGTTAAGTATTTTGTTATTTTCTTTAAAGGAAAAGATAATTACAAATAATTGCATACTGTTTTGCTTAATATATGTCAGCATTTTGAAGTTATCTAATTATTATTTAATCGTTTTCCCGCTCAGATTTTTGTATAATAGCTATACAATATAAATTAATAAGTAGTATAATTATTGGCATTTAAGGTTAATTAATCCGTTTAACGTAATTCTTTTTTCAATGAATCGATGCCATACATAAATAAATCTCATTTATCAAGTGGCTTTCAACAGAACCAGTCAACATGCGAAAAACCTTTAAATGTTTGGAGCTGCCTTTGTGTGTTGTTAGAAGCTTTGGATTGTACAATGAGAGCGGACATTTGAATTTCAAAATGAAAGTATGCAGTATTGTATACATAACACTCTTAAGTATTAATATTGTGTTGGGAGTTCTTCAGTTGACTTGCATTGGATCAAATATTGAGGAAGTTGTTAGTGTTCTCGAAGTAGCAAACACGTTTGGACAGGTAAATAAGTTACAAGTTAGAAATTTCTGGAGAATGTTTTGAAAAACATCCTCAAGTACTTTGCCACTAGACACCTTTTGGCTTAAATGGACTAGTGAGTCTGCTAGTTCACAAGTAACTTTACATACTCTTTACACTTTAACTTGTCTACTTAATATTGTATTTCTTATCTTTATTCTTATTTTTTATTTAATTACTTATTTTCTTTTCTTGTCCTGATGAAGCCCCTTACAAAAGTAGGCGAAACGTCGACCTTAGTTTATAAAATGACACGGTTCCAACCCGTAACCATAAATATTTATAATTACTCGGCCGTGAAAGCCTCCGACAATATCAACACTACAATATCTTTTCAAAGGTAACTTCAAACTATCTTAGAAAGCTTTTACTTGTAAAATAGCCTAGAACCTAATTAGAAATGTTTAGTTAGAACAACAATTAACCACAGCCCAAGGAATTTTGATAGAAGAATGACTAATTTCAGAAAAAATTTGATCAAATGGATTGTTGATTTAATATTAATACTGCGGTTTCGAACAAAATCAATCGCCTTCATCGATCTGAGCGCCACCAAAATTTTTTCCTTGGGGTCGAAGATTACCAGAAAGCAGTTTTTCGTAAATATCTTTTTAACAGTCACTTTACACAAAAAAACAATTAGTGTCAAACTGGAGGCATAGAAAAGTTCCTTCAAAACACGTTAATTTTTATGCGTTAAGTGTTACATACAGTTTCAGTCCAGAAAATTAGGCATACATTTAGTCGTAGTGCTTCCATGAGTGATTGGTGTTATGTTATCATTATTGTTCAGAACCGACCCGCGAAACGAGGCATTTGGGCGTAGTTGGGCCTGGCACACTTTTAAATTTATTAGCCCATCCGAGTGCCTATTCTTAAAATAAAAATTCTTGATTTAGGATAACTCTATGCATGTTCAAAAATAAAGCAGCCTATTATTGGATAGATGTTGCTTGGTTCACCTCTCGTGCCTAGTCCCGCTTTTGACACTTGCGCATCCCCATATTCACTCTGCGCAGACGCGACTATCAGTGTCGACGGAAGTTATCATTATTAATTTAAAAAATACGCGGGAATTAATTTATAAATTTTAACTAAATCTAAAAATGGTACATTGCCAATTTTGGCATGTAACATTCTACATTACTCGTAGAACGTGTGCTCGTTTACGGATGTTTTTGCGAATTTGAACAGGAATAAGTAAGTGATCACTTAGTGATCACGTAGTTTGTAACTTGTATTTGATTTGTCGATTTCGCCAAAACATTTTTTTTATTCAGTTTTATTTACCAATGCCACCGACCGCAAAAAATCTAAGTTGTAAATTAACTGAGGAGCTGCAAAATGTTTCCTTTTTTGCAAAAGTGTTTATCACCTTTGGAAGTACTGTGTAACAAATGTAATGAATCATTTTCTGTTGTTCACGGTGGCAGATATGATATACAAAGACATTTAACCTCTGATCAGCAGAAAAAATACTAACCGCCGCAAGTACGTTTTCGTCACTGACAAATTAATTTCGTCAAGAAAAATAAGGTGACAAAGTAGCAGAGCTGGCCAAATTTAAAAGTTTGTGGGCTTTTCATACGATATGTCATAATCAAAGTTTTTGATCGATGGAATGTACTTCCAAATTAATTCAAAAAGTTTTTGATAAGAAGTTATGCTGAGGTAAAACTAAGTGCGAAGCGATTATAAAGAATGTGATTGTGCCATATTTTTCAGATATTTAAGACGAAACTTAATGATGTCCCGTTTATCTGTATATTTACAGATGCTTCGAACCATAAAAATATCAAAATAGTTCCAGTGTTAGTGAGGTACTTTCATTCTACAACCGGGACTAACGTCAAAATATTATATCTCGTAAATTTACCTGGTAAAACCGCAATTATATTATACAATTCCGTAAAGACATTCTTAAAAACACAACCTTGAAGAAAATGCGCTTGGATTTTGTGCTGATAGCACTAATACAAATTTTTGGAGAGGTTCAACGTGAAGGTCAGTGTAACTTTTTCAGAAAACTTTAAGAGGGGTTAGGAAGACAAATAGTTGATGTGGGCTGCGCAGCGTATATCGCATACAACGCTAATCAAACAGCAGCAGATTTATTACCAATGGAGGTAGAACATATAGTTACGAAGATTTATTCGTATTTTTAAATATACTGTAGCGGGATACTACTAACGCATTTCACTAATTTAAAACAAGTAGTAATAAAAGTATTTATTACTCACGATTCACAAGCCTAATTAACAGTATATGCCTTATTTATAGATGTTTTATGTCCAATTACAATAAACCACTATCACACTATTGCTATTTACAAGCACTAATATCTTCTTAAACTTACTTCTTAACCATAGGTCCATTAACAACACTAACACAACTATTTATTTATCTATTACACTTTTGTCTATTTATGTATTCTACAAGCTGTATGTATAATAGACACGTTCACATAATACAAATTTATGTTTACTTTTGGACTCCCAAAAGCTTAACTATTTAACTTTACACGATATAATTTATATTCGACATTCTGATATAGACTAACTCTGTACTTTATCAGCGATCTTATTTATACCCTGAATTAAATAGATGATTCATTTTCTGGTATGTGCTCGAACATTCTCGGTTCCTGGAGAATATACATTGCTTACGGCGCTTGTGTGTTTGACAGGTTGCCTAATAGTAGCTCGTAACAATACACTGTGCATGTAGAAAGTCTTAACGATTGTTACTAAGAAGCAAAGACGAAATACAAGAATGTTAGGATACCGCAAATCAATGTGGCTTGAACTTTCGCCTGCAGTTGGGAGAACCTTACAAATATATTCACCATTAAAATCATACCTCTTATTTAAAAAAATATTCT
The DNA here is from genome assembly GCA_036346225.1 of Platerodrilus igneus. Taxonomy (NCBI): domain Eukaryota; kingdom Metazoa; phylum Arthropoda; class Insecta; order Coleoptera; family Lycidae; genus Platerodrilus; species Platerodrilus igneus. The sequence continues at coordinate 2,082,000 of JARFIW010000165.1, read as the reverse complement.
GTTGTGCTACACGCATTTGTCTCTAATAAACGCTGAGAGCTGTGGTTAAATTTCGTTAATGTGGAAACATCAATATTTAATGATTCTGTGAAACTGATGGAAGGAGACAAGACTAGCTTTACAGAAGTCTCCCACTTGTTTGTTGATTTAAAAACCAGTACACAAACAGATTAGAAAATGATTATATTCCTCTGATCATAAGAAATGTGTTAACAAAAGTTGTGGAAAGTAGTGTCACATCGACAAATTATTTTATGGGGCATATTCGTAACTTCTATCAATATTGCATCCAGTATCTGCAGAAGTATATTCATCAATACATAAATTTGAAACATATATTTGAATTACATTAAAACAAAGTCTGAAATAGGCTGGCGTACAGCAGACACACCGACATTTATTGGTGCAGATGCCTACGGTGACTACAACATTAAACGAAATAAGCTATGTCTCAAATTTCTTAAACCCTGATGTCCGAAAACACGTAAGAATAGGAAAAGCAATGCGGAACAGCGATGGATGGAGGTGTTCCAAAATATTGGAGAAAATCAAATCTCATACAAAAATTGCCTGGCCATCGCTCGCACAGTATCCTCTTTGTTTCCCAGAGACGAACGCACCTACAAAATCAGTATTTTTGTTGATGAATGCCATGCGGGCATCGGAAAAGTCGCCACTTAAAGTTGAAACGTTGCGAGCAATGCTTATTGTAAAATTTAATATGGGTAGTTGGGAAAACTTTTATGACATCCTATACCAAAACCCAAAGTTAATAAAAAAATGCCACTCGAGTTGTAACGGTACAAATACTACACCCCTCTAAGGAATTGTAAAGAAGTTAGCAGGGTGAGTTTTAGTAGAAAAGGGGTGAACGCTCCCTGAGATGAGAAAGACATTCAAGAAGTGACCGCGGACCGAAAAAAATGTTCTGGTTGAAAAACAAAAGGCCTTAATGACATCCTAACGAATTAGTTAAATGTGATTAATAAAATTGAATGCAGGATAATCCGTTTATGATAGTGTTCAGTACACCCAAATTTGCGAGCTCGAGCATCATTAACATTTCATTACGTAGACGAATAGAAGAGTAGCGAATTTTCTGAAGATTCTGGTCAGCGTCATAGAACATTGAAGGGAAGTGCGGCCTGTGGGTAATTTCTGTTTTGTATTACATAAATCTGTGTAGATGTAAGTATAAAATATTTTGTTTCATATGATGATGCACGCTGATAAATTGTAATTTAGGCAGCTATGTAAGTGAAATAATAAGGATTATGTATTGGGGTTAATTTTGTAAACGTTAAGTTGATTTTGATACGATAAAAGTTATTGTATCTGTGCAAATAAGTGCAAAGCTAAAACTAAAATTAACTTAATCCTAAATTCCTACATTAAATTACTTAATTGTTTATTAGATTAAATTAGATTGTTAATTAGATTTCTAAGATACCTATTTAATTTTTGAATAATCGGTATTTACATACGATAGCCTAGCGTAAGCTGACTTATTACCTACCTATTTACTTCTAACCTACAAATTACATAGTAATTTATATATATATATATATATATATATATATATATATGTATATATATTACTCTGAATTCTTCTGGTACTAAAATCGAGCCCCACAATTTAGGTGCCATAAATACCGCAGTTTCAGTGCCTGTTAACTCAAGCACCACCGTTGGGTCGTCAAAATTCCTGCGAATTCTCTGAAGTTACCTCTACTAAACTCACCTCTGCACTTGTTGGGTCGACATAAATTCACTGAAATCTCCTCTGCTAAAATATGTCCCGGCTACTCTTCTCTAGTCTGAAATATAAAGCTAACTACTCTACTAAAAAAAATATATAAACGCTGCCACGGTAACTCACCTAGATTTATTTACAGATTCATAAAACACCAAACATCATCAACAACTCCTTATTCATATATTAATTATCTTACATACATTTCCCTTCTCGTAAATAAAACATTTCTAGCTCATGTAATTCTCACATGTAATACCACAAGAGGTTCAAAATTATCGGGTAATTCCCGATAGGTTCGTTGCAAACAAATGAAGAGTCAAGTTTTCAGTTTAAAAATCACGAGCGCGAAGCGCGAGTGATTTCTGAAAACTTGACGACTTCGTTTGGTTGCAGGAACCTAGAGGAAATACCGATTAATTTTGAAGCTCGAGTGGTATTCGGGGATTATTTTTCCATCCAAATTTTGTCCAATACAATTCCATCATGAGACAAAATCCATAGTTCAAAATTAAATACCCACAATTATTGATTTAATTCATATTCAGTGTGTTACAATTAAAAATACAATTGTTATAGACATTAGAACAATTTTTATTCAAATCAGCGTTATTGGTGATCGGTCCAGAGGAAGTGGAAGGCTGTGGGTGTGCAACGGGAAGGGAATGGAATTTTGCATTATATTCACTTCATTGCGCTCATATTTACGCAGCTTCTTCAGAATCGCTTTATGATGTTCTTGATCCAGTTGTAGATAAGGCCGAATTGAATGAGTAGTCGCATGCCCAGTAATTTTAATAATTTGTTGTTCTCCAACTCCTGATTTCGCCAGATTAGAAACAGCTGTTGCACGACTTGAATGATTCGTGATTCTCTTGTTTCCGACATCAAGACCGGCCTTTTCGCTGACTCCTTCACCCACTTCGCAATCATATTCTCGCCTACTGGAACATCTTTATACCAGCCACTGCTACCTGGATTTCCCAGCTCGGATTTGGAGTCAGGAAAATCTATCTGTCGTTATTTTCTCAGTTCTCTTAACTTGTAATTTTCTAAAGAGTCTCACTGGACACTTATTGGGGACTACTGTATTCTCGGCCAACCACTTACTATCAGACAACTTTTGTCACCACCTTGCGTAGTTTTGCTGAAAATTGGATTGTATTCAATTCTGCCAGTGAGTTCTCCATCATTTTGCCTCTCTTCTCGGAAGTGATATATCATTGTCTTGGATCCTTCACCACCTCGCCAAGCTAACTCCACTGAGACAATCATGAAAAATTTTTTGTAATCCTCAGGTGTTTCTTCGTCCCATGCATTAACCATTGTATCCCAATCCTTGTCTTCTAGAGCTACTGCACTCGCCTTTCGTTTTTCTGGTATGGCTTGCAGAGCCTTGCGTTTAGCATCACGAGCCCTCTGGCTCCTTTGAAAACAGCATCAGAGAACGGATTTATTTTCACGTTGAACTCGGTCGAATATTTATCTTGGAGTAACTTCGCAGTTTTATTCCACATTGCCTTCACTGTACTTTCCTTATAATCATCCCCGTTAAACTTCTTCATGTTGTATCCCCAGTCTTTTAAAATATCCGCCAGTTCCTCTTCAGTGGTGTCAGCCTTCAATACGACATATTTCTGATCACAAAACGCAGAAAATTGTTTCCACACGGAGGTGTTTAACTTGATGGTGTTGATGGGTACATTTCCTTTCACTTTTCATCAATTGTTTGCAAAGACAAATCCCCAAATCGACTCATTTTATATTAGAGCTTATCAATTGACATAATATAATTCAATCTGTCAGATTAAATGGAGGGTTAACTAGATTGGAAACCTTTTGTTTTTTTTATATAGGCAAAATTACCAGTGAAATTATCAAAAATTATCAGTTGAATTGCGTGTAGGCTATACGAAATAATGTCGAATGGTGCAATTGTATTCGCTGAAATTTGGATGCGAAAAATAATCAGATTAATTATTATCCAAATAAAGTAACAGGGTTTTACCATCAACCTTAAGTTACCCCTAGATTAATACGAACTCATAGTAACCATAACCACTTGTGCAAATTTTTGCACAATAAATTGCCAAAAAGTCCCTCTTACCTTGTACATAAATAAGTTAAATATCAAAATTTTTTACACATAATTTCCCACAAAAATTAAATAATAAATTAATATATCCAGAAAGTTCAATTAATAATTCATAAAATGTTGTCCGTTTAGTTCATAGTAAACAAGTTGAAAATGCAAGGCATTGTCGCAACGAACTTCCAAATGTAGACTTACTTTAAAACAAATTAAAGAAATTAAAATTATTATGTTGTAATAATTATAAGTATTCAGATAAAAACAAAAATTTATAAACAACAAAGAGACATTTTAATATATTTTATTTTATTGAATAAATATTTTAAAAGCTATATATTAGTTCTCATCAATAAGATAAGAATTTTTTTTTTTTTTTATATGAATCTAATTATTTTCGGTAATCAAAATTTAAGTTTAAACAATGTCTATAATATTGGAATAATTGGCATGAAATGCCATAAATTGTTCAAATATGTGTCGCATATTGATTTTAAACTTATTTAAAATTTTAATTATCCTGTGGATTTTCCCGGGGGCTCGGCGTCCCCGTGGCCCGAATTTAACTGACATCAAAACTTAAGCTCTGGACACCGAGCTGAATCGATTGATGTATCACACATTGATGTCCGACCATTAAAAAGGCCTCGGACACACAGACAGACAGACAAATAGATTTCATAAACGAACGAAGTTCGTTGAATACGAAGAAATTATCAAAAGTATTACACCAGTTATGCACAAAACAATATATAACAACATCAGTTACCTAGATTTCATCATGACCCATGAATCTGCTATTTCCATCAACAACTGCTGCCTTTCAATAATGACTGCACCTTCAGGAACGTCCCAAATCTGGATTGCCCCAGCCGTAACGACACATCGCTATTGTATTCTCCCATCAACCAGTACAGCCAAACTTCCCCAATTCTGTTACTGCTCTTGTATATCCTTGGTACGCAACTAAATCACTCAGCCATCGACTTCTACTTTATTTTAGAGCAAGCATTCTGTACTTACTTGTTCACTAGTATCGTACTTTAAAACATTTACAAATTACTTTACTCAATGCCGACTTGTATTAACAAAGTTGACTTCTAACTGAAAGCTAATTCACCACGAAGCACGAAAAATGTTAGAGAGCCTCACTATTAACACCGGATGCTTGTATATACTTTTTAGCCCCCTTTTAACTGGCCAATTCTTAAATTTTTGTACAATATACACACAAATACTCTCAATCGTCTTCACTTTCCTCGAAAATTCGTATACAAACATCACTGCCATCGAAATCTAAGAAATTCTCCCTATCTGTTTCAACCGTCTCGATATTCTTTGAAAACTAACCCCGCTGGTCAAAGTTGTCGTTAAACACGCCTCTGCTGTTCTATCTATCTGCCTCTAACATAAGCACTCAATCTCCTATCCCTTACTTCTTCTAACCATCAATTGGTTTTCGTTCCACTACCTTGCCTGAACCCCAATTTTAACAAACCCCACAATCCATCTCTCTTTCTTTCACTCATACTACCTAAAATAATCCCTTTTATTTTTTAACAACTTATACTTTTTACCGACCAAAATGCCTTACTCAAGTATGTCTATAATAATACGTGGTATTTCTATCCTTCACTCTCCATCTTCTATCTTATTTTTGCTTTCCCTCATGTTAAACAAACACTTAATACACGATATCTCTAGCCTCTTTCTATCTATACTATAAACCCAATAATCTCTCTTTGTTCTGTGTTGAATCTGTATAGTAACCGTTTCATCCCTGTTAATCGGAACCACCTGTCACTCTTCAGAAAATTACTTTGTTATTTGTGTCTTGTGCTTAACGTTCCTCATTAAAATTGTTAGAAAACTTTCAATGGTCCCATTTGTTTTACCTGGAAACTATTTCTTTCTACAACATGTTTAACCAACAATGTAACTGCCATTTCAAATGAAACTAAAAGCTTTTGACTATCTATACTTAAATGCTACAATTTAACAAATAATATACTGTTTATGGTACACTATTCTTCCTTGCTATAACTCCCTCCTCAAGCTAATTATAAAATTGATAATATTAAAGTTTTTTACAGAATATCTCTACTCTTATGAACTACGATTTAAATACATATCCTATTTACAGTCTGACCTTTATAATGCTATGTTATTATCTTTGCTATACTTTTCGAATGTTTACCTTAAAACGAATTATGCAAAACTAACTTTTGATTTACTAAAAATTTTCAAAAAATTATTAAATTTTACCCTAAACTAATTTGCAAAGCGTTTCTAATTGCATATGCTTGTTTTTACTACCGAAATATATCAAATGCGTTGATAAAGCGGTTTTAACATTCAAAAATTACAGAAATATATACATATATATATACTTTTGTGGTATAACGACCTTGCAATTATAAAATATAATATATACAATAACAGGCTTTTAGGTCTGCTGGTTAATTAATTGTACTCTTTATTATAAATCTAAGCTTTCGGTTTTATTTTAAACCATTATATCTTTGAAAATGGTTTAAAATAAAACCGAAAGCTTAATTATAATAAAGTACAATTAATTAACGCAGACCTAAAAGCCTGTTATTGTATATATTATATCGTATATATATATATATATATATATATATATATAAAATAAGATGTATCTGTAAACAAACTCTTATGAAAATAATAAAAACTTATTGGCGAATACAAATCGGGCTTGTTGTTATATAGCCATTAACAAAACATTAGCTTTATTACTTTACAGGGGAGGAAACATCCCTGACCGACGGTTTCGGCTTTGTTAAGCCTCATCAGAGCAGATTAGTTTCCACCCTATGAAGTAATCGAAGCTATTATACTGATATAATTTTGACACAATTTCTGTACTATGGCAAAAGTAAATAAAACCGCCATCAGGTGATAAAACACCAACACTACTAAGTGTGGAAGTACAGAATTGAATCGAAACTACATAGTAGATTCTATAGTTTACAGATACATCTTATTTTATATACAGTTTCTTATTGCGGACTGCAAATAACTTGTCTTTTATTATTTGAATTGCCTTTGGGGCATGAACCTGGGTGTCGCCGCGAGAAGGTTTGTTACGTTTGCAAATAAATTTTGTTGTAACATTCCGCAAACCTCAAAGGCCAGATGTACTTTTATAGCCATCTATAAAATCTACTATGTAGTTTCGATTCAATTCTGTACTTCCACACCTAGTAGTATTGGTGTTTTATCGCCTGATGGCGGTTTTATTTACTTTTGCCATAGTACATAGATTGTTTTGAAATTATATCAGTATAATAGCTTCGATTACTTCATAGGGTTGGAAACTAATCTGCTCTGATGAGGCTTAACAAAGCCGAAATCGTCGGTCAGTGAATGTTTCCTGCCTTGTGAAGTAATAAAGCTATTGTTTTGTTAATGGCTATATAACTACTAGCCCGATTTGTTTTCGTCAATAAGCTTTTATTATGTTCATAAGAGTTTGTTTACAGATACATCTTATTTTATATACAATTTCTTATTGCGGACTGCAAATAACCTGTCTTATATATATATATATATATATATATATATATATATATATATATATTGCTGTGTTACTGGGATTAAAAATCGAACCCCTCTAATTATCAATTTTATAACAAATCGAAAATTTGCACACAATAGAAAATTTTCAAAAAAAACATTAATTTCTTACCCAGATTCCAAATAAACACACTGAAATACATACGTAAAAAAATATACAGACATCAACTCACATATATAACATACATACATACAAAAAATATCTAAATTTCAGTCAAACCATTAAATAAATTAATTACAATCTAGAAAGTTATCGCAACCACTGTCAAAATTATAAAGGAATTGTAATTATAACATTCAAATTTGATTAGCAAACCACAAAACTGTGTTCTTTTTAAAAGCTTTCAACATCACTTTCAGTTTGTATTCAAAAATTTATCTATATCGACGATTTCAGGGTAAAACCTCACATTAGTAAGTAAGTTTTTAACTATTTAGCCCATATTAATGTTTCTAATTTTTAGTATCTTTGATAATGGTTTAAAATAAAACCGAAAGCTTAGATTTATAATAAAGAGTACACTTAATTAACCAGCAGACCTAAAAGCCTGTTATTGTATATATTATATTTTGTAACTGCAAGGTCGTTATACCACAATATATATATATATATATATATATATATATATATATATATATTAAAGATAATGACCTTCTAGTAATATTAAATATTTTTAATGGGTTTGAGGTCAGCTGGTAAAAAGAAAACTCTTTTATAATGCCTAAATTTTCGGACTTATTATATCCTTGTTCACAGGCTTCTAAAAATGTTATAAACAACTAGGCTAATTTATACAAATATTAATTGCAACTTACAAGATGAGTTGTTTAAAAAATTAACATTGAAATTAATTATTAAACATAACTATTTTTAGTTTTTCACTTTCAAATGTAGGAAGGATATATAATTTGTATAAGAAGGAATGTAAAAATAAAAATTATGTCAGATTTTGAAATATTTCAAATTCTCTTTTTTAAGAGGATACCTGATACTTTTATTTAATGTATATGTTATGTTGTATGTGATAGTTGTTTGTTTGTATGTGTGTGTGTATGCCCATGCGTTAGGTTGTGTGGTTTGTATGTATTTATAACGTTGAACATATTAACAAATATTACATTAGGTATGTAGCTATGTTTTAAAATTAAGTAAATATGTGTAAATCGAGCTCAAACCACTAATATCAGTTTTTTTATTTATACTATCTTTTGCATTAAAAATGTGATACATTTCAAGAAATAGTCTTTTTTGTTTATCTTTCTCTAATTCTAAAATTTTTGGATTTTAGAAATTTATTCTATGATCTAAATTAGCTGAATGACTCGATAAAGCACAGGAATTTGGTTTAACTTTTATGTCATAAATGAAGCGCTCAAACCTATAGCTGAATGTGATAATAAAATTCTACAGGATGTTATATAAACAATCGTTGAAATTGAGAAAGTGGTTGATTGTTAATGAAAATTCGTAAAGAATCTTGGATACACTAAGTAATATGAACGTTAAAATTAGCTATGAGCAAGAAATATTTACATGCAAAGACGGGCACGGTACGTAACAGAGGTTACGTAACATATCTCAATAAGTATGTATAATTTCTATCTCTCTCACTCTTAACTATGCAGTAGCTTTCTTATTATTCCGGTTTCTTCTAATGGACAAGTAGAGAGCTTGACGACTAAATAGCCAAAATTAAGTTTTGGTAATATGAAAAGATATCTGTGAAAAGCAAAAAATAGGAGAAATAGAAGGGCAGGATACGTTCTAAGGCATTTCTGGAGAACAGTGCGGGATATATTACAAGCAGAGATAGGCAGGAGGAGGTAGAGGTAAACCTAGATCGAACTATCAGACGCAGATAGTGATAGATTGTAACATTATTTTAAAATGTTAACTAATAAACAGATTCATTGATTAATTAAATTTAAATAACTCGCATAACTTATAGGAAAAATTCCATAATAAATTACTTTTTTATTTTAGTTAGTGTCCCTTATAATAAAGACCAGGTTTAGAAATAGCTTAAGGCTTAAATATTATAAATTCCAGTGGCAGTCATCATAATTTAATGGTCCTACCTTGCAAATCCAAAAACAAAACTCTTTTAAAGCTTATGTCGATTATAGATTGACAAATCTGATAAAATTAAATGGCATAGTACTTTTTAAGGTAAACAAAGAAAAGCAATTTTCAGTGGTAAAACTTAATCTTCTTAATACTTTCGTTGATTGACAGAGGGTTATAGTAAACGAAACATTATAAATAGCCAAACTATTTCCAATTTGATTTGTTCAAAGATTGCAAGTAATTTTAAGTAGTCTGGAGACATCCATTGTATTTAAAATGCATTTCGACTCAAGTGGGTTAACCGGTCTTTTGTTACTGGCAGACCGCTGTCGCAACAGGTATGGTCCACAATTCAGTAATTAAAAATTCCAAGAAGATACAACATAGTTATACCCTTAGAAAAATAATTGCTTCCGTGACCCTCATCTCCAAAGGGGTTGAATTTGGGTTTCTGAAATCTGGTTTTTGGAAAGTTCTGTTAAGTCATTGGATAACAGAAATATGACGCAAATAATGATTAGAGTAGGGATTAATATATAACTTAAGACTTTTCCAGTTCGTGAGCGTTACACTCTTGTGTTGGCGGATTTATCAGTGATATAAAGTAAAGAATAAAAAGCTTGTATGCGTGTAACGCACAAGTTAAGTTAAATTATCAACAAGATCCTACCGGGTTCGTGTGCCATTCAATTATTCCATAATTGCAAGAAACAAAAGCAACAAGCGAGATTCTCTCTCCCAATTTAAGAGCTGTTCTGCGTTGAGAGGCAAGCCATCAAACAATGGGCGATTTTTAGTAAGTAACTTTTTATAGTTAAGCTAGTATGACCAATTTTTAGTTAATTTATTTGTTAGGACGTTTTGGCCATAAACCGTAGGATTAATTTAGTGTAAAATTTATAGTATAAGTTTTCTTCCATATAAAATGTTTGGGAATTACTTATGTACGTAAAATTATCATAATTCCATATCAACCATTTAATCTAAATTAAAATCAATGACTTTCCGAATGTAAGAGGTTCACGTTTATTGCTCTGTTAATTAAATAGTTTCTTTGCCGTTGATTAAGTCAATAGTTTTTTATTTTTTTGATCATGAAAGTTGCATAAGTAGTCAAAAAGTTAGGAATTGATTAAAAGAAACAATTGTCCTCCTTGGGATGACAAGTCTCTCAAGGTTTTGTACGAACATTTGGACATTCTCCACTTGTCTGGCGCCCTTGGCAATTATCATTAAGCCACAATATTTATGAAAGGTAAGTGCCAAATTTTTTTGTAGTATATTATATATTAATTTTGCCCTTTCTGCAAAATTTTAACCCTCTATATGATCCACGACCTTCCGCTAGCTAGTGCCGGTGACCCATCTTTAATTTTTGTTTTACAGGCCGCCCCCATTTTATAATTTTACTGAAAAATATATACTTAGTAGCTTTTCCGCCTGTAACAAGATGCAGACTGTGGAAATTTCAGGGAAATGTGTAGGTTAGCTTAGAATAGGAAATAATGAGGAACTGACAACCTAATAATGATGAATATGAAAAGGTAAAAAGTTAAGTAAAGAGGTTATTAAAAACATGACGTAAATTTATCCGTCAATGTGTGTGGTAGATGAGCACATGTATCTCTCTTCTACTCAGAAAATCCGTATAGCGAAAGCGATATCAAAAATATCTTCAATCAAAAGTCTTGTCTTATACATTGTAAAATGCATTCACCGGGATTTTGTTTGGAGTTTCGGCATTCTTTGTTTAATTTTTGACTATTTAATACACTTTTAATGCTCTGTCATATTAAAATGTTTCTGTTTCAGTACATAGGAAAAGTTGCAGGAATGGTATTTCATCGTAAAAAATTTGTGACCTTAATTTACTGTATAACTCAGTGCTGGAGGCTACAAACGTGTTTAGGAAAACTAAAAAAAGATCTAAAATTACTAATACATCGTACCATACTGTTTCAGCGCGTGATGTTCACACAAGTGGTAATTGTTTTGACAGTTGTGATATTTGCGATAGTCTTTGGAAAATCTTTACCGCTTGGAGTTTGGAAATTGAAGGACCAACGCGTATTATACGTTGTTGCATATATATCACAAGCTATATCACTGCTAGTAGTTATACCTATAATTCTGTCAATTGATTTAACTTTTCTAACTTGCTGTATGGAATTAATCGTGCAATGCCGAATGCTTAAACGTTGTTTGATGGAACTGGATGTATTTCAAGTCAGCTTCTCGGAAAAAATGGTATTGTACATTAATCAACACAAATTTATTTTAAGGTAAATTGACCAGATTTGAATAACATTTGTTTAACAATGTGTCTATGCAGGTTTTTAAAAATTTTCAAAGTTGTTTTCTAAGCATAACTATAATACAATATTGTACCGTTGCACCAGTAATTTCGTCGGAAATGTATTGCGCATTTCAAAGGTATGAACATGTCTTTTAGATTTACATAATTTTATTAAACCGTTTGCAGTTTACACCTTTCGTCTGTAATTAGTCATAGTATACTCATGCTTGAAGGCATCGTTCAACTTGCATTTTACACCATTCCAACAGACTATGTTATTTGTGAGGTAAGTTACTTAAACTAGGTGATGCAAGTATATATAGTAGAACGATCTGAAATTGATCATAGACAATTTTCTAGATCTCTGAAAAAATCTAAACAAAAGATTGTCAAGATCAAGCCGTTAAAAAATACACGGTGCTGCTCCTTTAGTGGACTCAATTTATTTATATTTTAAAGTTTATTTTGAATTTTAGATCTAAAATAAACTAATACATAATATATAATCAACACATTACTCAATTGTCAATTTATAAATCTGGATAGTCGAGTTATTAGTATTTTAAAGTATACCGAGAGCGTATGTGTCACTTAAATACACACACACGCACGCACGCACGCACGCACGCATCCACGCACGCACCCACGCATGCACGGCCCCACACACGCACGCGGGCACACACACACACACACGCACACTTCAATTCTCGTGTTATCATACCATACCAACAAGTAATTAGAAAACTCGAAACACGGTTTATCAGATAATTCAATGCATTATGTCAACGAACCTTTAGATTGAAATAATCTAGAAAGTAATTATACGCTATCGTAATGTGTAGCAAGTTCACGGATACCTAAAACAAGGTATTGACTATTTAATTTATAGAATAAGCTTTTCAAATTCGCATCAAATTGGATTAAATGAAAATCGTTAAGAAGCGTACTTATTGTAAAAGGGTAAAATATACAGGATGTTGTTGAAGTAGTAACAGACTCTACGTAAATGAATAGCAAATCAAAAAGGGTGTAGTTTTTAATTTACCGTCGAAAGTGAACGTAACAAATCCACCCCCAGCAAAATTAAAAGGTCGGGGTAGGAAAGCAAAAGCACGTAAGTGGACAGTACAGAAAAAACCCAAACAATCAAAAAAAATCGCTGAAGAAGAAAAAACCCTAAAAAAGCAATCAAATCAACTAATACCCGGCTTGAAAAACCAAAATATAATAATAGAAAGAAGAAAAACAAGAATTCGCTTCAGAAAACCAGAGAAAAAAACAAAAACACTATAAAATAAAAAAAAGGATTTTCATCCGGTTCGAAGAGACTTATTCAAGAAGTTTAGAGGATATAGGAAAAGTAAAAGTAGGTAGCAATCATCGAGGACAAAGATGGAATGGCCTAACACTGAAGAAAAGTCGTCAGAGGACGGATATCTCTAATAAAGAAACAGTAAAGTCTTCAACCTCAAGAAAAGAAATTGGTTTCTCGCGAAAAAACCCAAAGTAAGAAAAGAGACGAGGAAAAAAACCAACGGTACAAGCCAAAACGAGACAATAGCTGGCAAGCCTCAAAGTAAGCCAGGGAACAACAAAAATGCTGGATTGAAAAGAAATCAAAATACTTTAAGCTGTGGTGCCCAAGAATCGAAACAACCGAAGAACCAAAGAAAAGAACTGCTAACTAGGCCTAAAGTCAACCAAGTCGTGGTTTTCAAAAAAAAGAAGAAATGGACTAGAAAGCACCTACCACAGGAAGTGGATCAAAAAATATACCAAGTCGGCACGACGACCGACATAAAGTAGCACCAGCCACGGGAAAAAAAAGAAGAATGTGGACCGAAAGGAACAAGAAAAAAAGAAAAGAAACCAAAAAAAGTAACACCAAGCAGCGAGTACAAGAACCACAAAAAAAAACTAAGAATCGCACAAAAGAAAATACAACAGAATCCCAGTGTAGTTATGTATGAGTATGTGTGTGCGTGTGAGTGCGTGTGTATGAACTGTGTGTGTATCTAGTGTGCGTGTATAAAGTGTACGTGTGATGTGTTGGACCGACAGGCAGGTCGTACCATGGGGCTATTCTATTTCCGGACCCACACGGGTGGAGTACAAGGAGAGAACGAAAGAGAGAACCAAGCGGAAATGTGTGGGTGTATGAAGTGTGTGTGTGTGTGTGTGTGTGTGTGTGTGTGTGTATGTGTGTGTGTATGTGTTGGACCGGTTTAGTAGCCTCTTACAACAAGCAGGTCTTACCATGGGGCTATTGTATTCCAGGACCCACACGGGTGAAAGAAAAAGGAAGGAAACCCAGTCAAACGGGGAAATAAATAAAAAAATCTTAAAGTTCAGCAATCAAGTCCTAAGGAGAGCAAAGTCGACATAAGAATCTGGGACGCGAGGACTAGGTATTGAGCTTAAGACGTTTGCGCCGCCAGCAAAAAAATGAAACAAGGTCAAGGACATTAGGACTTCGCCGACATACATGTTCCGGTTCGAAAGGAGCATAGACTAATGTCTACCTTTTTTGGGCCGTTTTCTGCCAAACAGGAACAGCAGGGGTGTAATAGTTGTAGCACGAGGTTTAGGAGGTGGCAAAGGTAGTTTACAAAGCCCAAAACGCGTCATAGAAGGACGTTGTTTGATGTTAGGATTCATGGTAAGAAAGTCAACGGCAGAAAAGAAAACACCATGGGTTGTCCGAATATCAACGGTGAAAAAAGAAAAGGGATTGGCTGTAAGGAGGATCAAACTTACAAAAAGAAACACAAGCAGAACACACTTCAGTTACGTTAGAGGGACAGAAGTAGATAAAGTTTTAACGACGTGAGGTGAAGGACTAGAAGTATCACAGTTAGGAAGGAAAATAGCATTGGCTATAGGAATATTAACATTAGAAAAAGAGCAGAATCCGTTAACACTTCAACCATATTACATAAAAAAACAGATTGAGGTAGAAGTTTATCAGCGTTACAAGTACAAACAGTATCAAGTAGAACTTCGCCAATGTTAAAAAAGTCGAATGAAGTTTATCAACATGAAAGAAAGGAGCAGCACCAGACAGAATTTCATCCACTTTACAAGAACAAACAGCATCAGGAAGAACTTCATCCACAATAGATAAGGAAGCACGATCAGGTTGACCTTCGTCAACATTAAACAACAGGACATCAGCTGAGCTTTCACCAACTTAGTTAAAAGAAAAGAAGCAAGTAGCATTTTTTCCGCATGAGAAAAATGAGTTACAGTAGATAACATTTACTCCGATTTTGTCTTGTGTAATCTTTGGCTTAACTTTTGCTTCGATTTTGGATTTGGTTAACGTTTGCTTCGATTTGGATTTGCTTACTTTCTGGTCCAATTTTTGTTTGTTGTAACTGCCTACATTACCTGCATTTCTCAGCCTGGTGCTACTTATGTTTTCTTCCATTACGTACGAACTGGTATTTATTTCTTTTCTTTATTTCTTGTGTGGGTTCGATCTTCTTAAATTTTGTTTTCTTTCATGATCGCTAAATATCAGTTGGTTGGCTCATTTCAGCTTATCGGAATTGTATTTTCGCCAATAATTCTAGTCCGTTGAAAATGCTGGCGCCCTATTCTAATTTCTATTTTATTGTTTCGCTCCTATTGGTGTTCCTGAAGTTTATCAGACGGATATGTTTTAGATTGTCCTGTATTCGCAATAATTCTTTTTGAGCTTCTATCGAGTTACAATTAGCTTTTATTTAGTTACTTCCTCCCAATTTCTTTTTTTTTGTATTCAAAATGACTGATATGGAGACGAGACTGTATGATGGTATCTGCAATAGACAGCGGGAGTCATCAGAAAGTACTACTAACTACATCAAGTGTATGATGGCCCTGTCCCAGTGGTGTGAATCTTTCAAGGAGGATGATCAATTGCCCATTGTGCTTCGTAACCTCCCTCCATTCTATCGAGCCCATTTGCCTACCGTCCGCTCCTTACAAAACGAATGTCTGAAATTTCGTTGTTTGCTCGACTCAGGTAAATTGACTTATATTATCTCGCAAAATAGTGTGACACGTTTGGGTTTCCGCGAGTTACGTTTTGGGTCTTGGGAGCTGCCTTTTTAAAAAGTTTTCTTCCAAAAACTCTTGTAATAAATTTTTATTTAATCAGAAATTACAAGTAGGATTTTACAAAACTATAAAATTACTCTAAGTTGAAATTACTGTTAAATGGATTTAAATTAGGGCGAGTCGCCTGAACAACTAACAATGCAAAAGTTGTGCGTCTCAAGACTGACTGACTATCTTGGGGGTCCCGGGGAACTGCAGAGCTCATCTCTGCTTATTTCTTTATTAATTTATACAATACAAAATAACAATCTTAATTCTAATAATTGCGGTTTTATAACTGAATGTGACATTCACTTGCAGTATCACTTACGTCTGGAATACAACGTATTTACATCCGTTCTCACAACTGGCTTGTGAACTTTCATAAACCTTTTCCTTGTTTATCCTTGAATTATATTGTTGCATCTAACGTAAGTCTCTTAATAATTTCTGTTTAATCATACATATTGTTAGGAGCTACTATTAGGCAACCCGTCAAACACACAAGCGCCGTAAGCATTGTATATTCTCCAGGAACCAAGAATGTTCGGGCACATACCAGAGAATGAATTATCTATTTTAATTCAGGGTATATATAAGACCGCTGATAAATGTAAGAGTTTAGTCTATATCAGAATGTCGAATATAAATTATATCGTGTAAAGTTAAATAGTTAAGCTTTTGAAAGTTCAAGAGTAAAAATAAATTTGTGTTATGTGAATGTGTCTAATGTACATGCAGCTTGTAGAATACATAAATAGACAAAAGTGTAATAAATAAATAATAGTAGTGTTTAGTGTTGTTAATAGACCTATGGTTAAGAATTTAGTTTAAGAAGATATTAGTGCTTGTAAATAGCCTTAGTGTAATAGTGCTTCATTGTTAATTTGACTGAAAAGATTTATAAATAAGGCATATACTGTTAATTGGACTTATGAATAGTGAGTAATAAAGACTTTTATTACTACTTGTTTTAAATTAGTGAAACGCGTTAGTGGTAGTCCGCTACAATATATTGATTTGGGGGATATGTAACTCGCGCTACTGTGCATTCTCTGACCCTTAGTGGTTTAGACTCCATGCACTCCGAGGCTATGCATGGTGCTATAACGATTTCGCTAAAATCCATAGGTGATTCCTCGCCTAATATTAATTTCGAAACTGTCGTTCGACCTAAAATTTGTGAAAATTTACCTACTCCTAATATTTATTCTGAGAATTTCACCCATCTAGTTAATCTGAAAGTGGCTGATACGCTCTTGACTCACTGGACCTATTGATCTATTACTTGTGGCGGATATTTTCCTTAAAGTTTTATTAAATGTTTGTATCTAAGGTTCAAGTGATCAAAATATTGCTCTTAACCCTAGTTTTGGATATGTACATCCTAATGTACTTCCTCAAAATATCAACTTTTTGTCCTTTGAAAAATTGAAACTGATGGCTAGACATTACAGAAATGGAAGCCTATTAGAAGCCGAATGCAAAATTTTCCTAATACTATCAAATGGTATTAATCTGAAAATTATGTTACTATATGCAGTATTATGGAGTTTATGCATCTTCTAAATAAATATGCTACGTACATCGACGTATCTGGATGGACAATACAAAAATGACCGGGCTCAATCGGCAGGTAGGCGGGGTTTTATAATTACCAAAAATAAATAAGAAGCATGGAATAAAAATACACACACTCATTTATAACACAACAAAACATAAAAAAACCTCTAATAAAAAAAAACATGTTGTAAAAGAACAGTAGTACCAAAAAAATGGAACACAAACATAATTAATACTTATAACTATTATACATGACATAAAGCGCAGTATAACCAAACACAAAAAAATCAATAACCTCAAAATACGTATATTAGGAAAACCAAAGAATCATCACTTAAAATGGCGAACTGCAGTTTTTAAGTCACTACAAATATTAAATAACCACAAAAAACAACAGCTCTAAATCATCATGGTAAGCATAGAGTTACATACATCCAATTGGCACTACGATGTCTTAACTAACAAAAAAGTATTTGTAACCCAAAAAAAGAAAGAAGACGAACAGTTCTAAATCACCCTCGTAAACCTACAATTAAATATGTAGAATGGTTACAATAAATAAAATCTTACCAATAAATATCATCTCACATAAAGATAAAAATAATCATGGTAAAGCTACAAAGTTCAGGCATCTAATGGAACCTGATAATCATATTGTTTCGAACATTTCACAGGATAAGTACAAAAAAAAAATCGTTGATAAGCACTCACCCGCGTGTCCAAGGTGTAGGTTTGGTCACACCCTCCCATGTGACACGGCGGAACAGATAGACTCGGGATCTCGCAATGCGGTGTCCTTCCATACTCTACTACGCCCAAGGTCCCGGGTTCGAATCCAGACACGGCCCGCTTGAAAAATGTTAGGCGAGCATTTTTCACAAAAATACACCCTCGTTCGGATGAGAGGTAAAATGGAGGTCCCGTGTGTGAGTGTTGTCACGCACGTTAAAGATCCCTACCTTGCTTGGAAC
Organism: Platerodrilus igneus; assembly: GCA_036346225.1. Taxonomy (NCBI): domain Eukaryota; kingdom Metazoa; phylum Arthropoda; class Insecta; order Coleoptera; family Lycidae; genus Platerodrilus; species Platerodrilus igneus. Next base: position 2,063,577 of record JARFIW010000165.1, on the reverse strand, counting down.
AGCAAGGGTTCGGCAAAATTCCAAATTTTCCAGGTAAAAAAAAAACTCGCTTCCTGGCCAATGTAGTACCTTCGGGTGGAGCATTGGAAAATCACATGTAATGTCCTTCCATACCAAAAGGAGCGGTTATTCAACGGGTCGTTATGTCCACCGACGGAAGCTATAATAATTACGTGTACCAGTTAGACCCTTTACAAAGAAAAGTAAATGTTTTTAACAATAAAAAAAGTTACCACACCGTGGTGTGTGCACGAAATTTTATCAAGTAAAGCAAAATAAAAAAGGTAACGACAAGTAATCGTTGTCGTATACAGAAGGAATCGAGTAATGAACTCGTTTCTAGGAAGGACTGCATTCAATGCCGGCGTTATCAAATATACCAAAAGTTGATTAAACTCGAACCACGCTTTATCAAATAGAGTACGAACCATTATTTTAACGAATCTCTCGATTGAAGTGGTATAAGAAATAATTATACGCTATAATAATAAGGGCCAAACCAACAGACATCTAAAACAAGGTACCGACTATTCGATTGTAAAGAGCTTGTCGTTTTAAAATAAATAGATTTAAATGCAAATTATTAGGAAGCGTACCTATTGTAGGAAGGTCTAATACACCGGGTGTTATTGGAGGATTGAAGCAGAATCTACATAAACGAATAATAAAAGGCAAAAAAGGTACGTTTTAATTTTACCGGTGGAAAGTGAACGTAACAAATCTCCCCCAGCAAAATTAAAAGGTCTGGGTAGGAAAACAAAAGCAAGAGAGTAGACAATACAGTACTCAGTACAAAAAAAGCAAACAAAAAGATTCGCTTAAGTAAATTAAAAAACCAAAGAAAAATCATCTGATATCCGTCTCGAAGAACCAAAATACTGGACAAAACCGAAGGTGAAAAGGACCACAGGGAAAGATAGGTATGTGGTAGCAATGAGTGAGGGCAAAGATAGAACGGTGTCAACACTGTCAAAGTCGTCAAAGGACGGATGCTTCTCCAGCAAAGAAACAAACTGTCTTCAACCTCAAAAGACGATTGCTTTTCTGCAGAAAACCAAAAGTAACGAAAAAAAGCTGGAAAGAAAATCAACAGTAATCACGAAAAGGGTCAAGCCTCAAAGTATGCCAGGGAACAACAAGTATGCTGGATAGAGAAAAAAAATCAAAATATTTCAAGCTGTGGTACCCAAGAAACGCAACAAAAGAAAAATCAAAGAAAAGAACTGCTAACTAGGCCTAAAGTCGACTAAGTCGTGGTTTCCAAAGAAAAGAAAAAATGGTCTAGATCCACATACTACAGGAAACTGATTGAAAAAATTTTACCAAGTCAGCACGAAGACCGACAGAAAGTAATACCAGCCACAGGAAAAAGGAGAGGAACGAGGAAAAAAAAGAAAAACCAAAAAGAATAACACCAAGCAACAAGTACAAGAACCAAAGAAAACCCTAAGAATCGCACCAAAGAAAATAAAACAGAATCCCGTTGTAGTTATGTATGAGTATGTGAGGATGTGAGTGTGTGTGTGTGTGTGTGTGTGTGTGTGTGTGTGTGTAAGAAGTGTGTGTGTATGTGTTGGACCGCTTTAGTCGCCTCTTACGACAGGCAGGTCGTACCATAGGGTTACTCTATTCCCAGACCCACACGGGTGGAAGAAAAAGAAAGAAAATTTAGCCAAACAGGGAAGTAAATAAAAAAATCTTTAAGTCCAGAAATCAAGTCCTAAATCGGCATAGGAATCTGGGGACGTGAGGACTAGATATTGAGCTTAAGTAGTTTGCGCCGCCAACAGGAAAACGCAGTGAAGTCAAGAACATTAAGATTTCACCGGCATATATCTTCAGGTTCTGAATCAGCATAGACTAATTTATGTCTCTTTTGGGCAGTTATCTGCAAAACAGGAACAGCAGGAGATGTAGTAGTTGTAACACGCGGTTGAGGAGGTGGCGGCGAGGCTAGTTAAAAAAACTCAAAACGCGTTATGGAAGAAAGTGGTTTGTTTTTGGAATTGGTTGAAAGCAAGTCGACGGTTAAAAAGGAAATATCATGGGTTGTCAGAATATCCACGGTAGAAAGAGAAAAAGTATTGGCGGTAAGAAAATCAACCTTACGAAAAGAAACGCAAGCAGAGCACATTTCAGTTACGGTAGATAAAGGGACAGAAGCACATAAAATTTCATCGATGTTAGATAAAGGATTAGCAGTATCACAGATAGGAAGAAAAAGAGCATTGGCTGTAAGAGTTTGACCCTTATGAAAAGAAGCAGAATCCGAAAACACTTCAGCAACATTACATAAAGAAACAGAATCAGGCAGAATTTCATCCACCTTATAAGAACAAACAGCATCAAGTAAAACTTCGTCAACGTTAGATAAAGGAGTGGAATGATGTTTATCAACATTAAAGAAAGGAGCAGAACCATACAGAATTTCATCAATCTTACAAAAACAAACAGCGTCAGGAAGAACTTCGTTAACATTAGAAAAAGAGACACCAGCTAGAATTTTACCAACCTTAGCGAAAAGAACAGAAGCAAGTAGAATTTTGTCTCCATTAGATAAAGAAACACAATCAGAAAAATTTCGTCGACATTTGAAAGATGAGTAAGAGAAGGTAACGTTTCATCAACGTCCGATAAAGGAGTAGAATCAAATAAGACTTTATCACTGTTAGACAACGGAGTAGGAACAGACAATACTTCAGCCTCAATAGGAACTGATTCCTTGACAATAGTAGATAAAGAAACAGGATCAGGTAACACTTTGACGACAACATCTACATGCAGTATAGCTACGGGTTTGATAACTTTAACAGGACCTTCTCTATTGGTATTTGGAGTTATCGTCACTTCAGCTACAGCTGTTATTGCAGACACGACAGAAATTTCTTGCGTAGAACCATTTAAGAAAGCAGAAACAGGTAAAATTTTTACAACAACAGTAACAGGCATTAAAGATACTGGTTCGTGAACTTCAACAGGACCTTCTCTGACTGAATTAGAAGTTATCGTCACTTCAGCGACATTTGTGCTTGCAGACATGACATAAATTTCTTGGATAGAATCATTTACGAAAGCATGAATAAACCATTGAGAAGCTAGCTGTAAATCACCAATTCGAAGTATAGGTTACAATGGTGGTAGAGGCACAGTCTGGGGTGGAAGTGAATACGTAGGATACATTTGATCATCATTTGAATCGGAACGGGCAGAAGAAATTTGGTTCCTGTTAGTAAAGGTTCGGTTAGTAGGGGCGTGATAGCTGTAACAATCAATATTATAATTTGAACACACATATGGTTTAAAAGGATAGGATGTGCTGGTAGAGTGGCGAGCAGAAGGAGGTGCAGAAAAGGATATAGACCTAGAGACGGAAGCGATCTTGTTCGAAGCTATATTTGCCGAAGAAGGGTATGTTTGGATAGCAGTAGCAGGATGACCTGGATGAGGTACAAAAGAGAACGTAGAGCTAGCAGCAAAAGAAATTTGGCTCCTACAACTGGGAACAGAATTTGAGTTATGATTCGAGGTCATATTAGTAGTAGGATGACAGTTTGGTCAGGTGCGGTGAGAAACTCCCATATGTCTCCAACCATAGCAATGGAGTACTTGAGGACGAGTACAATGTGTCGAAACATGACCAGATTTGTCGGAATTAAAGCATATGACCTGACGAGTAAGAGTAGAACTAGGAAGAAGAACAGTAGAAAGTACGGAAAAAGTATCTGATCTACTCGTAGGCATAGAAAAAACCTAAACAACTTGGTCATGTGGAGTAAAAGTACTTTTCTCAACTGTAGCAGAGTTATAAACAAGATCCGGTTAAGCAGTAACAGTATGTTGGTCTTGGCTAGGTGTTACGGCATTATAGGTGAGAATCTTTTCTGGTTCTACTTCAGACATTCGTCCTTTAATTCTTGTAAGGAGCGGATGGTAGACAAATGGGCTCAACAGAATAGAACGAGGTTACGAAGCACAATGGACAATTTCTCATCCTCCTTGAAAGATCCATACCACTGAAACAGGGCCGTCATACACGTGAAATAGTCAGTAATGCTTTCAGCGGGCTGCTGCTGTCTATTGCAGATACCATCAAACAGTCTTATTCCCATATCAGTCTTTTTGAACACAAATAAAGAAAAGAAATTGGGAGAAAGTAACTAAATAAAGGCCAGCCGTAATTTGATAAAAGCTCCAAAAAAACATTTGGTGAATACCGGACAATTAAAACCATATCCTACGGATATCCTTCGAGAACACCAATAGGAGGGAAACAACAAAATAGAAATTAGGTATCGGAATAGAGCGCCAGCGTTTTTAACGGACTAGCATTATCAGAGAAAACACAATTCTGATAATCTGAAATGAGCCAACCAATGATATTTAGCGATCAAGGAAGAAAACCAAACTAAAATTTAAGAAGATCGAACCCACACAAAAAAATAAAGGAAATCGATCCCCATGTGAGGAACACCAAAGGGCGAAAAAAAAAATAAATAACAATCCTAACGTAAAAAAAGAAAAAAATTAATAGAATCAGTCCAAGAAATGCTGGTAATGTCGGAAATTAGGCAGTAACAACAAAAAATCGGAGTAAAAATTACCCAAAACAAAATCGGAGCCAAAGCTAAACAAAACAAAATCGGGGCAATAGTTACCCAAACCAAATCGGAACCAAAGCTAAAGAAAACAAAATTGGAACAAAATTACCCAAAACAAAATCGGAGCCAAAGTTAAACAAAACAAAATCAGAGCAAAGGTTACTCAAAACAAAATCGGAGCCTCACGCCAGGGCATCAAAATTTATGCTACGTACATCGACGTAGCTGGACGGACAAGAATGACCGGGCTCAAACGGCGAGTACGCGGGGTTTTATAATTACCAAAAATAAAGGAGAGTCCTGAAATAAAAATACACACACTGATTTATAATTCACAACAAAACAAAAAAAAAACTAATTAAAAAAACATGTTACAAAAGAACAGTACCAAAAAAATTGAACACAAACATAATTAATACTTATAACTATTATACATGACATTTTAAAGAGACATAAAGCGCAGTATAACCAAACACAAAAAAATCAATAACCCCAACATAAGTATATCAGGAAAACAAAAAAAAATCATCACTTAAAATGGCGAGCTGCAGCTTTTAAGTCACTAGAAATCTTAAATAACCAGAAAAAAAATTATTCAACACTAAAAACAACAGCTCCAAATCATCATGGTAAGAATAAAGTTTCATACATCTCATTGGCACTACGATGTCTTAACTAATAAAAAAAAGGATTTGTAACCCCCCAAAAAAAAAAAGAAGACCAACAGTTCTAAATCACCCTCGTGAGCTTACAATTAAATATGTAGAATTTCAATAAATACAATCTTAATAATAAATATCATCTCACATAAAGATAAAGATAATCAAGTTAAAGCTACAAAGTTCAGGCATCCAAAAAAACCTGATAAACATATTGTTTCGACCATTTCACAGGATTAGTAAAAAACAAATCGTGAATAAATATTCACCCGCGTGTCTAAGGTGTTGGTTTGGTCACACCCTCCCTAATGACTGGGCGGAAGAGATGGACTCGGTGTCACGCAGTGTGGGTGTCCTCCCATACCAAAAAAGCGGTAATTCAACGGGTCGTTATGTTCACCGAAGGAAGCTATAATAATTACGAGTAACAGTTAGACCCTTTACGAAGAAAAGTACGTTTTTAACAATAAAAGTGGTGTGTGCACGAAATTTTATCAAGTAACGCAAAATAAAAAAGGTAACGACGAGTAATCATTGGCGTATGCAAAAGGGATCGAGTAATGAACTTGTTTCTAGCAAGGACTACATTCAATGCCGGCGTTATTAAATATACCAAATGGTGATTAGAAACTCAAACCACGCTTTATCAAATAGAGTATGATCTATAATTTCAACTTTTCTTTAGATTGAAGTAGTATACGAAGTAATTATACGCTATAAGAATATGGGCCAAACCAACAGACACCTAAAACAAGGTACCGACTATTCGATTGTAGAAGAGCTTTTTGTTTTAAAATAAATAGGTTTAAATTCAAATTATTAAAAAGCGTACTTATTGTAGGAAGGTCTAATATATCGGGTGTTGTTGGAGGATTGAAGCAGAATCTATGTAAACGAATAATAAAAGACGAAAAGGTACGTTTTAATTTTACCGTTGGAAAGTGAACGTAACAGATATAAAATTGCTTTCAGTGAAGTTTATTAAATGGCTGCTATTGCCATTGCGATTCCCATTTCGAGTGCTTGTGTGAACGCACTTTTTCATGTTGAAGGCACGCAATAACGTAACTACGAAGTAAAATGTTTCTAGAAAGATTGGATCGTCTGGCCCTTATAAATATAAAATTTGCTACAACTAAGGCATTTTATATGAATAAAGTGGGGACGAATTTGAGTCGATGCACAATTTTATTATATTAGAAGTTTATAAATCTGACTTAAGATAGAAATTAATAAGGAAATAATTATAATCGGTGAACGGTTTTTTTTTATACTAACTTCTGAAATAGATGCAGTAAAGTACGGAATTTAAACTTTATTTCTATCTTCATACGTTAGTTCAGGTGAGTGTTTGATTGTTTGAATATTTTTATCTTTAGTAGATTATTTAAAATTAATTTTAAATAACCAAAATAAATATCAAGCAATGCATATTCTTTATAATTACAATAATGTCATTCAGTAGCATCTTAAAAATGATAAATTTGTCGTTTAATTTTGGTGCTCCCCAACCTTTTCGAATTTTGATTGGCGCACAATGGCTCCGGTCAAACACTTGATCACGTGCCTGAATAAGCACAGTTGATAAGCTCTTGTACTTATTTGGCTGTTTGAAATCTGAAGCAGCAGAGACTAAATTTTGCGAATGTAAAAGTAAAACAAATCTGTTCCGAACTAAAGTACTATTACTTTTGTTTCCTTCATTTTGCGTTTTAAGCTATAGATTGTTAAAATGTTTCTTATGTGCTGTTTATAAAATTGATGCGTGCCATTCTTTTTTAGCTTGAAGAAATAGCCCTTGCACTCTATGAGTCCAACTGGTACGAAAAACACCGTCCAGAGCAACGAAAATCCATGATATTAATTTATCAACGTTCTAATAAGCGACTGACATTTTCCGTTGCTGGAATGTTTGAAGGAAATGCAAGATCACTTTTGGATGTAAGTATTAATTTATTTAAACAATTCGTATACGTAAACTAAGCAACTCCATTTGAAAGCAATCTCATATGTTCGAATATGTAAGAAGCTGGAAAAGAGAGTATATACCACAATAGATAAACATCGGAGATTCAAAAATAAAATTTTTGTTACAATAAGCGTATAGCGTTGCGATGTGGCGAGTCGCTATGCAGCGCAAGATGTTATTTAGACATCGAGCTCCATTGCGGATCCGTCATTTTGATGTATCATGAATCACGTGAAGAACATGACGTCAGATTTCTACCATTCCAGCATCTGATTGATGTATTTGGGCATATACAATGCCCATATTTGTTTAGCTTTCGTAAAATTTTTCACTCTCTCGTAAGCCTCCTGCATATTACAAGCGCCTTACTTCTCTCCTCCTCAACCAGAGTGTTTGATAGTGCGTTTTGGAATATAGATTGGGGTTTTTGTAGAATTGCATCATTTGCCCGGTCCACCCAACTAAGGTGCCGGGTTCGAATCCCGACACGGTCAGCTTGAAAAATGTTGGAAGAGCACTTTTCACAAAAATACACCCCCGTTCGGATAAAAGGTAAAATGGAGGTCCCGTGTGTGAGTGTTGTCACGCACCTTAAAGATCCCTACCTTGCTTGGAACAGCAAGGGTTCGGCAAAATTTCAAATTTTCCAGTTAAAAAAAAACTCGCTTCCTGGCCAATATAGTATTTTCGGGTGGAGCATTGGAAAATAACATGCAAGGTCCACCCAACAACGGCCGGACATGTGACGGTTTAGACCGTATTTTACTCTCCCGCATGCGGTTATTGATGTAATCCTACTAAAAACATCATAAAAGGTAATCATTTTGAAATTGTTATAAATTACGATTGATACGTACGTTTTACTTGCATTACGAGTATATAAGAATCATGAAAATGTATCTGTGTAAACTCAAAATTTTCCCTTGCATAAAATATTTACATTTGCCAAATTTATGCTTTCCTGAAAGCCAGCAAAAATATCTTTTAATTACTCTGAAGTACCTTTGAACGTTCCAAGATGCTTTTCCCTGTTTTCATATTTTTCAAGTGACCTTTTGGACGACGCTTACAAAAATATAATGTATAGCAAATATTAAATTTGAAACAGTCTCTCAATAATAAAATGTTTAAAAATCGCTAACCTGGAATGGTTATTGGAGTTCCATCGTAGTCTGTGGTCTGCATCCCTTATTGTGTCCGCTTTACTTATTGGCCAAAATTGTCCACTTTTGATTTCTAGTATTTTTAGATTTGCGTTAAAGCTTAGATCTCGACATGAACATCGAGTCGTATTAACAAAATTGTCTCCACAACATGGCATCAACAAAATACCGTCCCAATAAAGAAATCGCCTCCAAAAAGCCATCCCAATATAAGAAGGCTCGACAAAAACCGTCCCAATAAAGGAATCGCCTCCAAAATGCCGTCCCAATATAAGAAGCCCTGTTTTGTTAAATATTAGAAATAAATTTAATTAATTGTTTAACGTACGTCTATTTGTAGATCGGCTTATTTTTCAAAGCACAAATTTTTGCACTTTCTATCTTCATTTATATTGAATTTTATTTCACTAATTAATTACGTAAGTTTTTACGGCATTTGAGCATAGTTGGTGCTCGGTTGAATATGTACTAAATGTTAATCATTTTCTATCGTATTTATAAGACCTTCCCACCAATAGTTTTCATTAGCGTGTTTATAGTCAAGGCTTGTACTTTGCCTTATCTGACAGAACTCGGAATTTTCACAAATTCTCTAGTTTAATTCTTCGACGAAATGTTCCATCAATCACGTAAGCGTTTAGTATATTACAGTATTATAATAGGATTTCCAATTTTTGGCTTTTATCAAGTCACGTATTCAATGTTTGTCAATTGAAAGTTCACGATTTGTCATATAATTGAACCGCTTGGTGTTTATTTGTTTGTTACAGACTGTTGGTTTTCTGAACAAATGTGTTCTTTCTAGTCACGTAACGATTTTCTAATAATGGCGTATTAAAATGCATTTGCATGATAATTACGTTGATATTTTCGACGCAATTATTAAATATTTGGAGTGCCAATTTATCTATGTTTTCCGGTAATTTATTTTGATGCAATTAGTTGCTTGTAAAATGTAAAATGTTTTTTTGAAATATACTAAATTGTTACAGGAGATCATTTTCAAACACGAAATCTTTAAAAAATCATTTGAAAATACCCGAATAAAATGGTCGGCATGTAGTACAGTTTACGAAAGATTTCAGTATTTCCATTCCAAACATACAATTCAATTTTACTTTTTTTAAAACTGCGGTTTACTTCCAATATTTCCTTCGAGCAGGTTGACTCTTTTAAAATAAATCTGCTACAAAACTATCACTCGTTTTCGTAAGGTATTAATCCTTAAAAATTATATTTTTTTAAATTTACGGGAAAAGCAATAACAATGAGAAGAAAGCGAGTTTCTTGAAATATTTTTATTTTACATTTTTAAAACGTCTTGACATCACGTCACAATCAACGCCTTTTGTTTGAAACTGTTACCCACTACAAATAGTACAATAGAACTACTCCTAGGTCCAACTAGGATTATTTATTTCCATAATATTGACGAAAACAGAAACTTAACTTGGTATCACGCATTCCTAGGTGCTAGACCTATATTCAATAAAATAATTTGTTTACACTTTTTTCAAACTGCCTGTATTTTAAAAATTTCCAAAATACTTAATTAGCTTGTATTTATACAATCTTACTTAGTTTAACTCTAGAAAAAACTAATTAATTTATAGGCAATTAAGAGATTATTTTTATTTTGCTATAACTCCTGCATTGTAAACAAGTCTTATCCATTTACAATGACATTTCTTTCAAACTCTTATCTATTATTTATGGCATGGAAATTTTATCAAGCTTATTTTTATAATACAAGAATACAATATCTAATTACAATAGGATTACATACGATTTGAATAATGTTGCTTATACTTTTTACAGTAAATTTAAATTTTAGGTTTTGAAGACATCTTGGTCTGTGTGTGCAATAATGAGAACCATCAAGCAAAAAATTAAATCATTTACACGACAAAGGAACTTCATAGTGATTTTAACCTAGATACGAATTTTAGAATTCACGTATACTTTAGTATTTGTGTATTTCACGTTAGTGTTCACATTTAAATACACTTGAACATAAAATATTTAAATAGAAAGAAGATTATATAAGAAAATGCTATAGAGCTTAAGAAAAGTAGTCCTTGAAGAACTTCTAATACACCTTATGGAACCTTAGATATTGATCCACAAAATGTAATTGTTCTTCCAGGATCATGGAGGACTACAGTCGAAGATAGTACGGGTATGGTGAATTTACAGCGTAATCCACGAAAATCAAGGTGCAAAAGACGCCCGGGATGAATTCGCAAAGTATTTTGTGTCAAAAGAAGGAAATGTATCTTGGCAAGATAGATAAACCTAAACTCCATTCTGCACTGTAGTATTGTATATAAAATAAATGTGTTTAGCTGCGTTACCATTGTATGACATTATTTCTCCCTAGCACACACTCACCTATGTAATGTAAAAGATCAATTCAGAAAAAGTTTTTTAATTTTTGTATACTAGAATTTCAAATTTGGAAGCATTTTTTTATGCAGGTCCTAAATACGACCTGTACTAATTACATTAAGTCCTTTTGCAAAGATTTTATTACAACATTCAAAACAAATTGTTACGTTCAAAACCCTGCAAACAATTTTTTCTGCATTTATTTTTATAACGGCGTAAAATTTCTCAACAAGTTCGATTTTTCGCCATTTGAAATAGTGTTATTTTATAAAATTTCTCAAGTAATTACTCTATACAGAAGTTTGCCTTATATAATCAAACAGCTGCTTAGGCAACATTACGTTACAAAGTAGTTGCAATACTTCCTAGCACTTGCAGTGATTACATTTTAATTAAAAGCTGCATGTAAATGCACTGCTTTCTTCTTAAAGATAAGACCACTTACCACCTGTCTACATCTGCTTACAATGGACTTGTTATCTGGTATTCTGCAGCTGTTAAGATGTTATAAAGTAGCAACATTGTTTTCGTTTGTCTAAAAATCCTTTGATAATTGCGTTATCTGCTTGTTGGCAAGCTGTTACAGTTTATATTTCGGCAGTTGTCTGGGAATTCTGCAGACTTGATTTTTTGGCGATATCTTTGAAAGCCAAAATACCCTATCCCCATACATGATTCTGTCCTTATAAAATAGAGACCGTGCTTTGAAAGACACGATTAAAGACAACATCTTCTTACTGAAGATACATGTTGTAAAGTCGCGCTACTAAAATGCTTTCTGTGTTAGCATGAGTTGTGTTGGTGGTTCCAGCATCCAACCAAGGAAGAAATGCAACCGCATTTTTCCAGCTCTAAGATGAGAACAGCACAAAACTGATTGCTCAAGGTACAGTTTCCTGTTTTTGTAATTTTGTTTTGATGCTGCTGTGGAGGATAAACATTTTATTTGCTGCTACTCATGATTATCCAATAAATTACCAACACCACGTTACCAAACACATTCACAATGCACAAGCGACGATGTAATAATCATTCTTTACTTACTCTTACTGTTTTCTTTTGTGTTTGCGCGGAATACCGTAACAAAATGAATAAGAACTGCTCAGTGCGTTGCTGAAATACCACTGTGTGGATTAAGTGCTACGTTAACGGTTGATAATTATATAACTTCTAAGCATTAACGTCGGATTAGAACTTCAGAGTGGGTAAATTAGATTAGCTCAGAGATTTTTGCTGTTGCAGAGATTTGTCTGGGAATGTCAACATCTAACAGAAATTGAAAGGGATTATAAGTAAAACCATTTTTCTTTTTTAGGAGATAAACCATTCTTCGGTTTAATAATCCTTTTGTTTCCAATGAAAAATCGACTTAGAATTCATGACCTTTTTTAATTTTATTTACTGAAAATTCGCACTTCCTAGAAGATAGCTTCAATTGGTCATGTTCCCCATTTCTCTCTATATGAAGCACTTTTGTTGTTCCACAACTTCGGCGAAGTATATCAATTTTCAGTAAATATAGTTGTTTTCTGCATATTCCACTCCATGTCGCCAGTTTTCTGTCGCAATCGATCACTACCACTTAATATTGGCAACATCGTACGACACGCTGGTATTTGTTGCACAGTAGAGCATGCGTATGACGATACGACCGAACAAATGACACGCGGCTTTGTTACTTGCTACATATCGCGGCATGTTACCTCGCTTACAACATGTGTTAGTCGCCTAAGTGGATACGTACCATTATAGTAATATATATTAATAAAACTACAGCACAAATGTACACATATAAGAAAAACGTGCAAAACCTTTTTTACATCCATAAGCAATACGCAGCCAAATCCTTTCACAATATTAGCCCATACATATTTTTTAATTAACGTTATTGTAAATTCTTTTCTTCCTGTTATTGCAAATACACAGGCAAATCGTACCAAAATAATTGCACGTGTTTCTTTTCACAATATTAGTACAAATGTTTTTTTAATTAATCATACACAATATTTGCATCAAGTAATCTGTTAAGCCGTTCAGGTAACATATGCCACTAAGCATTATTTATAAACCACCGATAATGCATAAAATTAACACCCAAATTCAATCCTTTAACCATTTCCGTGCTATTCGTACGTTTTACCTTATTACCCCTTCTACGTCAAAAAATACTTACATATCCTCTGGTACGCAATTAACACCTTCTTGGTTCTCTATCCCACCATTCGCATAACTGCTAATTAGTGCTATCTACAATATTAAAACATATATATATATATATAATGCTGTGATAAGGGGTTGTTTAGGGGTGTATTAAGTAGTAAGGGTCATGTAGTAACTATAAATAGCAATAAGAATCAGAAAACTGCATTTATTTAACAAAAAAATAAGTAATTCGTACTTTATGTAAATAGCAAGCATTTAACATCTTGTATAAAGACGGTAATTAACTTTAAACAATGCCAGCAAGCATATCTTTTGATAATAGAACGCGTATTCAGCAGAGAAATAATTGTACACGTAATTAAAACTACGTTAAGAATGTTTAACAAGTTTATAAAATAAAGACGCAGAAGATAAGACAAAACCTAATAAATCCTCATGCAATTACGCTTGTGATAAAGTAGGAATAATATGCGCTTTGCTAAGAAAACGCACTTTCCAAGATCAGTCTAAATACATACATGAACGAAAACAGCACTAGAGTTACATCATTTATTTTTGTACAATTATCCAAAACCATTATCTATACAAAACACAGACGTAAGTTGAAAGTCTGGCCACGATAACAAATAATAAGGTATCAAAGATCGCAAATAAACACCATAACACGGAAATACAAAGGAGTTTTATCAGAAATCAGCTTGAAATATTAAAGAAAACCTGGTTGGTTGCGACAATCTGCAATACTGCTTGGAAATCCAATCCAAAGGTAGTGGGAAAAAGCTTTTTAACACCCACCGGTGAAAAGGCAGCTCAGTTTCCACTTAAAGCACGTTGAATCTACATCACCGTTTTGCTGAGGATTGTGTAGTACCAGGAAGAAAAAGAGGCTTAAGAAAAGTGCCGTTCCCGTTTTATTCTTACCTCAGAAAGAGGTTAAAATAGTGATAAACATTTCCCAAGAAGGTAAGTTGCTGCTTTTAGAAATTGCAACTATTGCAAATGAGCTTTCATTAATTTTAATCATTTCCATAACTAAAACTTTCTACACTTTCATTGTGGGGCAGTTCCTAACCTGGCTCAACTAATTTTGTCTACATACGGCTATATTGATAATCAGAAAATTTAAAACATAATTTAGCATATTCTTATATGTCAGAAGTGCACGAGTATACCAAACATCAACGAGCTGTATTTTTATAGTTCGATTTTAAAAATGACATTGCAGTTCAATAAATTTCAATAAACACTAATATCTCATTTATTATGGAGGAATGGAGGCATATTTATTTCTATATTTTGATGAAGTTATGAAGAAATTTCTATGTTTTTCTAAATACCCTTTTTTCCCCTGATTAAGTCATTACCCGCTCGAATAAATTCCATTTCTATACTTAAATTCTCCAACAATACCATATATAATGTTCTTGTTCAGATTAAGTCCGCTTTAACATAATTTTAACTCAATCCATTTTGCTTTTAAAACGAAAATTTATTCGATAAATTAAATTGTCAATATCTTGTTTTAGATATCCGTTAATTTGTTAAACATTCCAATAACTTATAATTGCTTTCTCTTGTGTTTCCCATCTAGAGACTTGTCGAAATAATGGATCCTACTATTATTTAATAGCGTGTTTTTTAGTTTCTTAATCGCACTTTGATAACGCGAGGATTACAGTTCGAACTCGTGTTATTTGAATCAATTTTCAATTTGATTCGGCAGCTTGTGCGTTAAAATATTTTCTACATTACTCGTCCCAGTACTTCAAGAGCGATGCACGTTTTTCTTTATTTAACAAGCAGGAAGTATTTTGCGTGTATCGCTCTTAGCTGGAAAACAAATTGGTTCTTTATTTTTATGTAGGCCCAACTGTTCTTTGACACAGATCAACTGTCGTTGCCTGTAGATCGCTAGTGCCGTTATGGTAACGGGGTAAATAGATCCCGACGACCGTGGCGATGCGGTGCTGATTCACTCGCGATGGCGTGTTAGCTAAGTATTCCGACACATACAGGTATACAACTTGTTTTCTTTTGTGTATATAAAGAGAATATCGATATTATCGCTCTACAGGTGTGCTGTACCACTGTTAAAAATCTTTGACAAAAGTTCCCACACGCTTATTTTTTTCTACTGATTAGTTTATTTTACAAAAGGTATTATGTGCAATTTAAAAGAATGTTTGATAAAAGCTCTCACACGTTAATTCTTTTCTTCTGATTAATTTATTTTACAAAAGGTATTATGTGCAATTTTAAAAACTCTTAACAAAAGCTTTCACATGTTTATTTTCTACCGATTAGTTTTATTTTGTGTAAAATACAAGATGCGCCCTTCATATCTAAAGTACTAAATTGTTCGTATCACATAATTGTTTGCTGTGAAATAGTAACGCTTAATTTATTTTCTTTTTGCTTGTTTGTACATAATCCTTTATTTATTCTTATGGTTAATAGATAATCATGACGATGTGTTTTTTTTGCAGTTAGGTGAATCCCCCCACTCTCCGCGTTTGGTAGTTAGCCTGGCATTTACGTTTCTTCCGGCTACGTCTGGGTACGTAGCGAGTGTTATTACACTATTCTTGGTGAAAGTTTATATGGTCGATAAAACAGTTTGCAAAGTATTGCACTGTAAATGGTAATACATTTATATGGTGATAGATAGTTCTTAAAAGTCGGTAATACAGTTACCAAAGTTCATAAGACACATCGCGCAAGCGCAATGGATAAAAAGCAATGCAACGCCCTGGCGGCCGGAAGCGCCAACCTTATGACAGGTTCGCGTGGCCAACCACCATGACGTCACCCATTGCCAAATTTACATTGCGTAATAGTCGAAAATATAAAAGTTAAATAAACAGGTAACACTATTTACTCACCCCGGAAATCCGAACCAGAGTTGGCCTCTATCAGGGCTCCATGTCGGAGGAATTAAAGATGTTGATTCCTCCGGATCTGCCAGCGGAGCATGTACCTCAGGGTCGTCTAGGGTCCAGTAGCCGAAGGTTGCTGATTGCCTACCTATGTAGGGATCGGAATGAGGAACAAGGTGGAGGTCGACAACAAAAGATAATTAACAAAGGAAATCTACATAGGTAAAAGCTACGATACGATACCTCACAAACGACCACTTCACTCCTTCCAGAATCCGGCAAAACAGCCACGATTCAGAGCGTCACCAAAACTTCTCACCACTTTGTCCCCACTCCTTGTTTTTTTCCCATTGGCGCGAAGTATTCGTCTAACCCTCCCGTGTCATGCACTCTGCGCAAACTCCTATTATGACGTATTGGAAGCACACGCCTAGTCTATTTAAAGTTCCCGCGCACCGCGTATTTGAAATTATGGCGTGAAACTTCCATACATAAAAACTTAACCTAAAAACACTGTTTAAGTGCAAATTGCACGTAACAATCGCGACAAAGCCACAAAAGAAAAAACTTAAAAAAAGAAAAAGTTTGTTAGCACAGTAACAGCTTAAAATCTAAATCCTAACTACCCTACATAAACCCTAGCCTTAAACCTACAAAATGTTTATATAAGGCGCCACCTGGTTTTTTCGACCGATAACGCGTCTACCGAAGTACCAGGAAACGGAATAGGTAGCCCGATAGTCTTTGACTACACTAATTATCGACAGCACAAATTTGTCGGGGAGCATGAAACACTACTTAAACTAACACAGGTGCGACAAGTCGCCTAACCTATCTAAACCTATCTAACTAAAGCTAACATAAAAGTTCTTATGTGCAAACACACATGAGTGTTGAAACAAAACTATTCTTCTTTTGGCAAGAAGTGCCCAAATTTAAAATGTTCATAGAGTGAGTCACTCTGCACACTAGCAAATTTTGTTACTGGTACTTTGGTTTTCCAACGATGCACATTTAAAACTTGTCCATGACATAGTTGTGAATCAACAAATTTACCAAAAGTACCACCTACTAAATCCTTATATGCTAACCTGACAAATTACATTTCTAAATCGGGTTAGCTTTTTCACTTAAATTTCAGGAAAAAATAATTCCCACGTCTGGTCATATATACCACACGTTAGGACGATAAAAAGATAAGACAAGATCTCAAATTGTTGTTAAAAATAGTACATAAGATAATGATATTAAGCTTATGTTGTTATCCTCAAAGGTAATGAATAAGATAACGGTATTAAGCTTTAGTTATATTTGAGATACTAGTTAAGATAACACAATATTAAGCTAAAGCGATTATAAGAGATAGTAGGTAAGGTGACATGAATTTAAATAAAAGTTATTGCTAAAGATAACCGGTAAGATAACGCGAAATAACTCGAAGTCATTCCTAACGGTAGTCGGTAAGATAACGAGAAATTAAACCAAAATTATTACTAACGGTAGTCAGTAAGATAACGATATTAGACTAAAATTATTACTAACGGTAGTCGATAAGATAACGAGAAATTAAACCAAAATTATTACTAACGGTAGTCAGTAAGATAACGAGACTAAACTAAAGTTATTACTAAGGTAATCGGTAAGATAACGATATTAAAACTAAAAGTATTATCAAGGATAATAAAGAAGACAAAGATATTGGCCTAGTTATTACCCAAGACAATGAATAACAACAATAGAGTGGCTCCAGTAGAGCCGTTTAAATGGGATTAACTCGTGCCTTCTAAAAAGAGAAACCCGTGAAGCAGGTCCGTTCACACGAAACAGCACGAGAGACCGGCAAAGACATTTGGGTGCATTCCTGCACCCGGCGATAATTGATATCAGTGAAACTATCACCCGATATCCACACGGTATATAAGATATACACATTCACTCACACATTCACACACTCATACATACTTTCACTGCCAGAGCCCATGCACTGACAGCGGCACCGCATGACCCCACAAAAGATTCGCAGAGACATGGTCCAGGTGTCTGTGAAAACCGACTTTCTAGTTGCCGCTTGAAGTGAGCGGACGTGTTTTTGCCCAGCTCCCGCTTCAGCAATAACAGTAAGTTTTTATCTAGGGTTTTTATTATTTATTGTTGTATTATTTTATTTGAAGCTCTGCTTTTTATTGTGTTTTATTTTTATAATTGTGTGCCATCAAATTTTAAATACAGGGCAGTAAAATAAAAATTTTAAAACAGAATTTAAACTAAATAAATCGCGTTTTCTTTGTAATTTAAACCAAATCCGCGTTTTAAAATAAACTAAATAAATTTCGGGTTAATAAAACAAAGGTCTACTAAACTAATATTCAAAAATAATTTCGAAATAACTTAAAAAGGCATTTTTAATAATAAATTTAAAATAAAAACCGCGTAAATCGAGTAAAAAACCGGGTAAAACAACCAAAAGTGTGTGAATTTTTTATAGTGCGCGTATAATCAAGTAATAACCAAAAAAAACAAAAATCTAAGCCTCTTTAAATCAAATAAATATCTCAAAAACTGTAAATTTTAAAACAATTTTAATATAAATTTTCTGTAATTTAAGTACACGCGTACTTAAAAGTTCCTTTAATATCGATTTTTAGTGTAATTGAGCGGTGTAACAGTTACGAGTTGTGCTAGTTACCAAGCGATTAAGTGAAAGGTCGTTTCCGGTAACCGCATTCCGATTGCGCTCGACCTTATTTTCTTAATTACACGTTTAAGAATAAAGTGTTGTTGTTTATAAATTACATATTTTAATATTTTGAAGTAATTAGTTTATTTAAATTTGATTTGGCGGTTTTAAAAATTTAAAATAAATAAATAGTGTTCTTCGCGGTACATTTTGAATCGAATTGCGTTAGGGAATTTATTTGATTCTAGTTGTTATTTTGACGCTTAGTGCTTGTTGTATTTTTGTTAAAAATTTAATATTTAATTGGGCGGTTCGAAGTTTAAATAAATACAAGGTTGTTTACGGTTCACCTTTAAACAAAACATTTTTATTGAACCAACGTTTTGCGTTCTTCTAGCGTCGTTCTTTTAGCGTCGTAACGGTCAAGTGGTTTTGAGCTTCGTTTTAGGTGTCATTTTTTGTCGTTTGTTTTGTCAGCATGGTGGTCCACCGCGACGAGGAGCCGTTGCCCAGGAAGAAGAGGGGAGATCGGTCGGAGTTTGATAGGTCGGAGACTGAGGGCGTTGTTGGGGGGAAACAGCTGAAGGTGATATTAAAGGACGTTATGTTAGGGACACAGAAGGAGGTAGAGGAGCCTGTGTCTGCGGCGGTCGTGTCGGGGGAGTCGGGGCCCCCTGGGGTGGCTGCGGCGCCTGAATCGCCCTCAACTTCGGGAGCCCAGCGAAAGATGTCGACGAGCAGCGACGTTAGCGTTGCTGCTAGCGACCTCGATGAGCTGGACCTCCTGAGATTGAGGGTGAGGAAGGCGCACTCGGTCATCTCCGTGAGGGTGCCGACCACCTCCGCCACTATCGTCGTGGAAGACAGAAAGAGGATTCGCTACGCCGTGGATGATTTTCTCGACGCGGCGAATCAACTTATAGGTATGGTTAGGGCGCTGCGGCTTGTGGCTAGTGATTCTGGGAGAGCTGATGTTGTTGGGGGAAGTCCAGCGGTGGTTGCTTCTATTTCAGGGCAGCAGTGTTTCAGGAGCCAGGAGGTGCCGATGCCGCGGAAGGCGTCGTATGCTGCAGGTGCGACGCCCACCTTTGCAGTTAGGGTCGACGCCAGACCATGGGAGAAGGATGAAGAAGAAGGTCGATCCCGCTCGTGATGGTTTTGTAGTGGTCGGAGCTCGTAGGACTTGCAGGGGCGGTGTAGTAGTAGAATGTGCGGGACAAGAAGATGCGAAGAAATTGCAGTCGAAGGTTGTCGGTCACTGCAAAGAGCTCGTGGCGAAGACCATCGAGAAGAAGCGTCCACGGGTCGTTCTTCCGGGGGTCAAAGCGGGGATGAAGGCGGAAGAACTGGTGCGGTTGATCGCGAGCCAGAATCCCGCTTCGGCGATTTGAAGATCGAAGACCACCTGAGGGAGAAATTTAGGTTTGACGGAAAGGGCCCTAGGGATCCCTTCGTCAACGTAGTCTTCGAAGTGACCCCCACACTTCGGAGACGCATATTAGCTGACGCTATAAACCTCAGGTGGCGAAGAGTCTGGGCCCGGGACCACTTCTCGATGACCCAGTGCTACAGGTGCTACGAGTACGGCCATAGATCGATGGAGTGCAGGGGTGCGGTAACTGTGCCGAAGTCGGACACGAGTTCAAGAATTGCCGGAGGGCAATCCCCTGCTGTGGGGTTTGCGCTAGGGCAAACGACAGAACTGGCGGTGGTGCGAAGGTCGATACGCGCCACGACGCCAAGTCGAGTAGATGCCCCACGATGCTGAGATTGAAGAACGCAATCACACGGAACATCGATTATGGACCGTGAAGAAAAAGAAAGATTTGAAAGAAGCAAGAAGATAAAATTCGCGCAATTAAGTCTCGGGAAAGGAAAAGGGGCTACAAATAACTTCGTAAAGTTATTCAGCGAAAATAATATCGACATCGGGCTTATACAGGAACCGCACCTGTATAGTCACAAAATAACAGGTTTTGGGAAGGGGGTTACCGTTTTAAACGCAAACAGCGAAAGACCGCGTAGCGGGATAATAATAAATAACGGGACGTGCGTCGGAATAATCCTAAACAATCTGTCGAATGAGTTCATAACCACCGCAGAAATAAAAACGGGATTGCATACGTTTTACGTGATAAGCACTTACCTTCCGCCGATCGATTCCCGGCGGGAGAATCCTCAAACAGAGGATTTAATAAATCAAATTGAAGGAATTCTTCGTAAAATCGATAGAAATAGAAATTTAATTATCGCGGGAGACTTTAATGCTAAGTCGCCATTGTGGGGCAGCCCTATCGAAGACGATAGAGGCTCGCAGGTTGATGATCTTTTTACGGGATGGGAACTTAGTGTGATAAACACTAATGATTCACCTACGTTTGAGACGCATTGAGGCAGCAGTTTTATAGATATTACTGCTGTCTCGCACGAAATGTTAGAAACGATTTGTAATTGGAAACTAAGATCGGACGAGGAAACGCTCTCTGATCATAAATTAATAACATGGGACGTTGAGACCAAAACAAGCGCAAACGAGCAGCTAACTATATTTCCGCAGTTCTGTAATAAAAAATCAAATTGGGAGCGATTTAAAGAAAAATTTGACGAAAGTATCCCTGCGCTCGAAAATGAGCTATTTAACTGCCGAGAGGCAGACGAAGTAGAAACATTCGCGAAAAAATTGAACGACGCGGTGGTAGACGCGTCGTCGTATTCCATGCCCCAAAAGAAAACATTTAAAGACAGCGTACCCTGGTGGACCCGGGAACTAACCACCAAGCGGGCAGAAACGCGTAACCTAAGGCGCCGCTATCAACGCGCCTCGGGAGAAATAAGAGAACAACGGAGAGTAGAATATAATCAAAGTTACCGCGAATATAAAATATTAATAGAAGAAACGCGAACGAATAAATTTAAAGAATTCTGCACGCAAAACTCACAGAAAGAACCCTGGGGAACCGCATACCGCGTAATTAGAGGAAAACAACAAAAAATCGCGCTCAGTAATATAAAGAAAACAAATGGCGAATACACGGAAGGTTTTAAAACCACAGCGGAATATTTACTAGAGAAATTTTTCCCATCGGATAATCCCGAGGGGGGTGAAGGGTCGCACGATTTAGTACGTCGGGAAGCTGCAGAGGCGCAAGGAACAGGTGCCGATAAGGCAATTCTAGTTCACGAGGTGGTCAGGGCTCTTAGGAGGATGAACCCTAAGAAGGCACCGGGGCATGATGGAATCACCTCAGACGCAGCTCTGCAGGCGTGCCTGTTAGCCCCGTGTGTCTTTGTTGGGTTGTTTAATCTTTGTTTAGAAAGGGGCGTTTTTCGGCAGAAATAAAAATCTAGTCATTGGGGGAGATTTTAATGCCAAGTCGCCACTATGGGGCAGCCCTATCGAAGACGATAGAGGCTCGCAGGTTGCTGATCTTTTTACGGAATGGGATCTTAGTGTGATAAACACTAATGATTTACCTACGTTTGAGACGCATAGAGGCAGCAGTTTTATAGATATTACTGCAGTCTCGCACGAAATGTTAGAAACGATTTGTAATTGGAAATTAAGGTCGGACGAGGAAACGCTCTCTGATCATAAATTAATAACATGGGACGTTGAAACCAAAACAAGTGCAAACGAGCAGCTAACTGTATTTCCGCGGTTCTGTAATAAAAAGCAAATTGGGAGCGATTTAAACAAAATATGGCGAAAGTATCCCTGTGCTCGAAAATGAGCTATTTAACTGCCGAGAGGCAGACGAAGTAGAAACACTCGCGAAAAAATTAAACGACGCGGTGGTAGACGCGTCGTCGTATTCCATGCCGAAAAAGAAAACATTTAAAGACAGCGTACCTGGTGGACCCGGGAACTAACCACCAAGCGGGCAGAAACGCGTAACCTAAGGCGCCGCTATCAACGCGCCTCGGGAGATATAAGAGAACAACGGAGAATAGAATATAATCAAAGTTACCGCGAATATAAAATATTAATAGAAGAAACGCGAACGAATAAATTTAAAGAATTCTGCACGCAAAACTCAGAGAAAGAACCCTGGGAACCGCATACCGCGTAATTAGAGGAAAACAACAAAAATCGCGCTCAGTAATATAAAGAAAACAAATGGCGAATACACGGAAGGTTTTAAAACCACAGCGGAATATTTACTAGAGAAATTTTTCCCATCGGATAATCCTGAGGGGATGAAGGGTCGCACGATTTAATACGTCGGGAAGCTGCAAAGGCGCAAGGAACAGGTGCCGATAAGGCAATCCTAGTTCACGAGGTCGTCAGGGCTCTTAGGAGGATGAACCCTAAGAAGGCACCGGGGCATGATGGAATCACTTCAGACGCAGCTCTGCAGGCGTGCCTGTTAGCCCCGTGTGTCTTTGTTGGGTTGTTTAATCTTTGTTTAGAAAGGGCGTTTTTCCGCGTTGCTGGAAAATCCAGAATGTGAAATTTATACCCAAACCTAAAAAGGCGGATGCGTCAGATCCGGGCAGCTATCGTCCAATTAGCTTGCTACCGGTGCTAGGGAAAGTTTTAGATCGCGTTATGACTACGCGTGTTGAACACCTAGTGCGAGACAGCGGCGGTTTTAATAACCGACAGTTTGGTTTCGTGGAGGGCAAGTCGACTATCGACGCGTTAGAGTTCGTTGTCGGGGAAATTAAGCAGGCAAGAGATGCCAAAGAGTACTGTGTCGTTGTTGCTTTGGACATTTCAGGAGCATTTGATGCTGCCTGGTGGTCATTAATCGTTTGCGAGTTAGATCGTAGGGGTTGTCCGCGAAACTTGATGTCTTTGGTCAAGAGCTATTTCTCGGGGCGATTAGCACAGGTTGAAATTCCGGGTGAAGTTCTGTCGCGTGAGGTGGAAAGGGATGCCCGCAAGGGTCATGTTCTGGTCCCACATTTTGAAGTTGTTGTTTGAGAGCATCTTTAGGGTCAAGTTCCCCGCAGGATGCTCAATCGTTGGGTTTGCAGATGACACACTTTTAATTGTAAGATCGAGATTGTTAATGGATATGCGCACAAAACCGAACGAGGCGCTTAATAAATTACACGAATGGTCGCAGGCGGTAAAATTAAAATTTAACACGGCGAAGTCAGAGGCGCTTTATTTCGGCACGAAACCAGGACAGAGACCTCCTAGGTTAGAGCTAGGAGGAGAAAATCCCGTTTAAAGATTGTATTACCTACCTCGGCGTCAAGATCGACAATAAATTAAATTGGAAAGCGCACGTACAATACGTAAAAAGTAAGGGCGGCGAAATATCAAATAAAATGATGGCGGCGGCTAAAATAAAGTGGGGTTTCAGGGGCGAATCGCTGAGGACGGTTTATGCCGGAGCAATTGAGCCGGCAATACTGTACGCAGCTTCTGTATGGGCAGAAGGTTGTAAAGTCCGGGAGATGCGTTAATTGACGAGCGTACAACGCATAACCGCGGTAAAAGCGGCGAGGGCGTACAGGACCACCTCCACGGAGGCTGTCCTGGTGATCAGTAGGTCTCTCCTATCGAATATGTCGTTAGGAGATTAGAGATAGACGATTAATAAATATAGGAAAAGGGCGCGAAATTATCGAAGATCTTAATCTTGGTAATAGGAAATTGCAAGAATAATTGTTGTATCTGAGTTAGGGCACCCGGCTGATATTAGAGGATCGAGTTTGTCGAAGGTGATGAGGACGCGATGGGTATCAGAATTTATACGGACGGTTCACGTATGGACGATGGGCAAGCAGGCGCGGCGTTTGTCGTGTATAAGCAGGAAAGGGAGGTGTTTCGGTTTCAAACCAAACTCGCAAACTGGTGCACTATCTTCCAGTGCGAATTGGTAGCCATACGAGAGGCTATCGATTACGTAATAAACCATACGGGCAGAGACGAGTATTATATAATCAGTGATAGTAAATCGGCGCTAACGGCTTTAACAAACATGAACACCTCGACAGATCTCCAAGCGGACGTCTGGAGGATAGCGCGTACGGCGCTAGAGTTTCGACGTTTAAAGTTCTGTTGGGTCAGGTCGCACAATGGTAACGTAGGAAACGATAGGGCTGATGAATTAGCTAAAGAGGCCGCGACGGGCGACTTTCGAATATCACATTCGTCGATACCGAGGTCTTTAATCAAAAGAAAGCTGCGCGAAAATCAATTCGACAATGGAAGAGAGGTGGAACAACGCTGCCACGGGCAGGTTGACCCACAAATTCATACCGAGCATAGAAGCCAGAGGTAAGATCGAGGTTAAGCTCGATCACAAAATGGTGCAGTTGATAACAGTGCACGGCGCCCTGAAGGCGTATTTACAAAGGTTCGGTCTAACCAATAGCGACCGCTGCGAATGCGGTGAGGGCGCGGAAAGCGCAGAGCACGTGCTCTTCGACTGCCCGCTTGAGGCGGGAAATCGAGGGTTGGCTGATAGCAAACTAGCTATCCTAGGTCTGGCATGGCCAAAGAGCTTAGAGGAAGTCGGGGAAGTGGTTAACCAGAAGGCGTTCTGGACAGCCTTAAAAGAATTCGCGGGAAGGGTCGCGAGATTAGACAATCAATGACGACCGCGTGTAAAAATTCGGTGGGGTTGGTGGGAGGATTGAAAATTTTAGATTGACTTGGCGTGAGTAAGGATACGAGCATAACCAAAACCTGATATTAAAAAAAAAAAAAAAAAAGATAATTATACCAAAATGTCCAATATGCACGAGAAACCCCACTCCATTAATACAATCACTGCCTATCTTCATAATTATGTGCGGAAAATCGGGAATAAATAATACCAAATAAACAATAACAAATAAATCATAAACCCTCATTAAATTAAATCAATAAAGTAAACAAGGATAATAAAACAGAGTGCAACCGCGCATCCCCCCAGGACTTGAAAGTGAAGTGATAGTGATAGTGATTGTGATCCCCAAAACATTTAGTGCATACCCACCAGGACTTTAGCAGTGCACCCCATCCCACCTTTAGAAGTAAGTTACAGACGACCAGATCTTCGGATGCTGGAGAATTTTATTATCGAGGTAAGACTTAAATTGTGGCGGCTGTACTCGCACAAGCATTGATTTACATTAATTAGTAGTTTTTGAAATAATTTAAGAAGCACGTTTGGTGTGTAAAGCGCTAGCCGACATAATGCTTGTGCGAGTGCACCTGATAAATAGGGTGATGCTTTCGCTATTTTGTGCACTGCTATATGCTTAACGCTTATTAAACATTTATTTATATATTTACATAATTATATTTATTTATATTTTATATTTACACTTTATATTTATTTATATATAGCATGTATTATGTGGCTTATTTGTTTTGTTTAACGTTCTGTCGCCATTTTGGTTGCAGTATATATTTGGGAAGGACGAGCAGAATTGCGAAGATTGTAATCATAATGTAAATCAGTTAGGGAACGATAGGAAAGCTAGGGATGGATTTAAATTAGTTAGCTAGATTTGGATAGTTTTAAGACGACCCTTCAGGTCGCACTGGTAAGCAGAACCGGCGTCTGCTATCCGGTATTACGGATCCCTCCCCCTCTCATTTTTGCTTGTTGATCGGGTACACTCGAAAGTCAGCGCTAGGGATACCATTATTTACAACCCTGTTTTTAGTTTTTGTTTTGTTTTTGTTCCAGTTTTTGTCAGATTTTTAGGTTTGTTAGATTGTTAGAGTTTGTTAGGTTTGTTAGATTTTTATTTAGTTTTTATTTAGGGTGAATCAACTATGAAGTAAGAATAAATTAGGAGCACGACTATTTTTCGCGTTTAAACCCAATGTAGTACCTCCGGGTGGAGCATTGGGGACGTGGCCGCAAGTATAGCGGCCCTAATTCAAATTATAATGTATGAGAGCATCTTTAGGGTCAAGTTGCCCACAGGATGCTCAATCGTTGGGTTTGCAGATGACACGCTTTTAATTGTAAGATCGAGATTGCTAATGGATATGCGCACAAAACCGAACGAGGCGCTTAATAAATTACACGAATGGTCGCAGGCGGTAAAATTAAAATTTAACACGGCGAAGTCAGAGGCGCTTTATTTCGGCACGAAACCAGGACAGAGACCTCCTAGGTTAGAGCTAGGAGGGGAGAAAATCCCGTTTAAAGATTGTATTACCTACCTCGGCGTCAAGATCGACAATAAATTAAATTGGAAAGCGCACGTACAATACGTAAAAAGTAAGGACGGCGAAATATCAAATAAAATGATGGCGGCGGCTAAAATAAAGTGGGGTTTCAGGGGCGAATCGCTGAGGACGGTTTATACCGGAGCAATTGAGCCGGCAATACTGTACGCAGCTTCTGTATGGGCAGAAGGTTGTAAAGTCTGGGAGATGTGTCAATTAACGAGCGTACAACGCATAACCGCGGTAAAAGTGGCGAGGGCGTACAGGACCACCTCCACGGAGGCTGTCCTGGTGATCAGTAGGACTCTCCCTATCGAATATGTCGTTAGGGAGATTAGAGATAGGCGATTAATAAATATAGGAAAAGGGCGCGAAATTATCGAAGATCTTAATCTTGGTAATAGGGAAATTGCAAGAAAGATCGTTGTATCTGAGTTGGGGCACCCGGCTGATATTAGAGGAATCGAGTTTGTCGAAGGTGATGAGGACGCGATGGGTATCACAATTTATACGGACGGTTCACGTATGGAGGATGGGCAAGCAGGCGCGGCGTTTGTCGTGTATAAGCAGGAAAGGGAGGTGTTTCGGTTTCAAACCAAACTCGCGAACTGGTGCACTATCTTCCAGTGCGAATTGGTAGCCATACGAGAGGCTATCGATTATGTAATAAACCATACGGGCAGAGACGAGTATTATATAATTAGTGACAGTAAATCGGCGCTGACGGCTTTAACAAACATGAACACCTCGACAGACCTCCAAGCGGACGTCTGGAGGATAGCGCGTACGGCGCTCGAGTTTCGACGTTTAAAGTTCTGTTGGGTCAGGTCGCACAATGGTAACGTAGGAAACGATAGGGCTGATGAATTAGCTAAAGAAGCCGCGACGGGAGACTTGCGAATATCACATTCGTCAATACCGAAGTCTTTGATTAAAAGAAAGCTGCGTGAAAAATCAATTCGACAATGGGAAGAGAGGTGGAACAACGCTGTCACGGGCAGGTTGACCCACAAATTCATACCGAGCATAGAAGCTAGAGGTAGGATCGAGGTTAAGGTCGATCACAAAATGGTGCAGTTGATAACAGGGCACGGCGCCCTGAAGGCGTATTTACAAAGGTTCGGGCTAAACAACAGCGATCGCTGCGAATGCGGTGAGGGCGCGGAAAGCGCAAAGCACGTGCTCTTCGACTGCCCGCTTGAGGCGGGAAATCGTGGGTTGGCTGATAGCAAACTAGCTATCTTAGGTCTGGCATGGCCAAAGAGCCTAGAGGAAGTCGGGGAAGTGGTTAACCAGAAGGCGTTCTGGACAGCCTTAAAAGAATTCGTGGGAAGGGTCGCGAGATTAGACAATGATAACCGCGTGTAAAATTCGGTGGGGTCGATGGGAGGATTGAAAAATTTTAGATTGACTCGGCGTGAGTAAGGATACGAGCATAGATATAACCAAAACCTGATATTAAAAGTTAAAAAAAAAAATAATAATAATAATAATAATAATAAAATAACATGATAATTACTCCCAAATGTCCAATATGCACGAGAAACCCCCACACCATTAATACAATCACTGCCTATCTTCATAATTATGTGCGGAAAATCGGGAGATCGGGAATAAATAATAACAAATAAACAATAACAAATAAATCAGAAACCCTCATTAAATTAAATCAATAAAATAAACAATGATAATAAAATAGAGTGAAACCGCGCATCCCCCCAGGACTTGAAAATGAAGTGATAGTGATAGTGATTGTGATCCCCCCAAGAACATTTAGTGCATACCCACCAGGACTTTAGCAGTGCACCCCATCCCCCCCTTAGAAGTAAGTCACAGTTAGATGTAGACAGACGACCAGATCTTCGGATGCTGGAGAATTTTATTATCGAGGTAAGATTTAAATTGTGGCGGCTGTACTCGCACAAG
Source organism: Platerodrilus igneus (assembly GCA_036346225.1). NCBI lineage: Eukaryota > Metazoa > Arthropoda > Insecta > Coleoptera > Lycidae > Platerodrilus > Platerodrilus igneus. The sequence continues at coordinate 2,035,030 of JARFIW010000165.1, read as the reverse complement.
CATTGATTTACATTAATTAGTAGTTTTCGAAATAATTTAACAAGCACGTTTTGTGCGTAATGGCGCTAGCCGACATAATGCTTGTGCGAGTGCACCTGATAAATAGGGTGATGCTTTTGCTATTTTGTGCACTGCTATATGCTTAACGCTTATTAAACATTTATTTCTATATTTACATAATCATATTTATTTATATTTTATATTTACACTATATTTGTTGTTTTTTTTATTAGCATGTATTGTAGTATTATGTGGATTGTTTGTTTTGTTTGACGTTCTGTCGCCATTTTGGTTGCAGTATATAATTGGGAAGGAAGAGTAGAGTTGTGAAGATTGTAATCATAATATAAATCAGTTAGGGAATGATAGGGAAAGTTAGGGATGGATTTAAATTAGTTAGCTAGATTTGGATAGTTTTAAGACGACCCTTCAGGTCGCACTGGTAAGCAGAACCGGCGTCTGCTATCCGGTATTACGGATCCCTCCCCCTCTCATTTTTGCTTGTGTCTTGTTGATCGGGTACACTCGAAAGTCAGCGCTAGGGATACCATTATTTACAACCCTGTTTTTAGTTTTTGTTTTGTTTTTGTTTCAGTTTTGTCAGATTTTTAGGTTTGTTAGATTGTTAGAGTTTGTTAGGTTTGTTAGATTTTTAGGTTTGTTAGATTCTTGTTTAGTTTTTGTTTAGGGTGGATCAACTATGAAGTTAGTATAAATTAGAAGCACGTTATTTTTCGCGTTTAAACCCAATGTAGTACCTCCGGGTGGAGCATTGGAGACGTGGCCGCAAGTATAGCGGCCCCTTATTCAAATTATAATGTCTGTGAAAACCTCCCGCGCAACCACACGGTGACTAACAGAAATGAAAAGGTAGTAGAGATAGGAAAGGTGAAAAGAAGGAGGTTGGTTTTTAGGAATGCATTAGAGGCACTTCCAGGTAGAAGAAAGTAGAGGAAGGGCTCGCATTGAGCAAAAGCGACAGAGAAAAAGGTGGATAGCAAAGCGCTACTCAACCAGCCAATGTGACTAGTAGCTCGGAATGAGGGAACATCATTCTTATGTGGCAGACTGGTGTTCCGGGACAAGAACAGGTCCACCGAAAGAAGAATAAGGCATAGCGGAGATAGCGGGTTAAGAAAAAAGTATAGTTTTTGGACAAGCGTCCAAGAGAAGGTAGAGAGTTGTCTCTGTTAAACACAGCGCAGTCTGAAGGACCACCTGCGATATTAATCCGACAAGATAAGGTATACACATTTTTAAAATTTACTAGACTCCTAAGAGAACTAGTACGATCATTTTCCTAACGAGTGCATTGACTACGATAAGAAAATCAGGCAAAAGTTGACCCAACAACTTAAAAGTATCATTACAGATACATTCACACAAAAACAAACTGTTTTAAGGTAGTTTTTCAAAATGGTAGCACCCTAAACACACAAAAATGCCCAATTATAAGCAGTTAAATACAGGTACACTGTCCCAATACACTAAAACAACCGAGAGTTTAAAAAGATAACAATAAGAAGCAATAGCATCTCACCACAAAGTTCAATAAAAAACAATGAAAAAAATGTTTATAAGTTATGGTGATTTCGTAAAAAAAGAAACAAATAATGATGTGGTATAATGTGGGCGACTGCAATAATTCAGAAGAAAAACACATGGAATAGATAATCCTAATTTTTTGCAACTGCGAATATGAACTATTTCTTACAATGGCATAGGTCGCGAACACTATGTGAGCCCAAAGAAGAAAGCATTCACTCTAACATCAGCTAAAACCAATCATAAAGATTCAATGAGTTATTGCAACCAAAGTTACGACACTTACCACACAATTAAACCATGTAAGAAAAATACTAAAAACCAAATAATATGTAGTAGGAAAAGTTCAAGGGTTAATTAAATGAAACGACAGAATTATATTGGGGGGTGTAGAGAATGAAGTGATATATAACTAACGGTATAGTCAAGGAAAAGTCAACCAAAAGAAAAAGATAGCTAAATTAAGATAAGTAAAACTAAACGTGTAAGAGATTATATACTGTATGAGAGAAGGAATAAGTAATTAAAGTTAACTAATTGATGGTGAGAACAAAAAAAAAATAAGGTAAATAGTGAGGAGCATGGAACATGAAAAACTTAAGTAGCATTTGGGTCGGCAGAGAATGGCTTAAGGTCCTTAATATGCCACCTGCCTTGGCGTTTTCCTTCAGCATCCTGAAGTTCGTAGATAAGGGGACTAATAACACGAGTGACCTTACAAAGAATGAATTTAGGGGCTAATTTTGAAGAGAATTTCTTAGATGCATCCGATAAGACATAATTCTTTTTCCAAACTTGTTCGCCCAAGGCGAAGGAAATATTTCGTTTACGTAAGTTATAATGGTCCTTGCTCTTTTCGTAAGCTTTTAACAAATTTTTTCTAACGTCGTTAAAGATAGAAGGTAATGACTGTTGGTCCTTGTCCCAACGTACTTTATCGTCAAATTCAATTACGTTAGTATCGTCAGGCACTAAACCATAGTAACTCCCATCGATTGGGGTATATCTTCCAAAAACAAGAAAAGACGGAGTGAATTGGGTTGCTTCGTGTTTAGATGTACGCAAAGCTTGAGCAATTTCAAAGATATGTTCATCCCATGTAGTATGGTCTGAATTAATATAGGAAGAGATAGCGGTGATTAAAACTCTATTTACTCTCTCGGTAGGGTTTACTTGGGGGTGATATTTTGCGTTATACCAAATTTTTTGTACTTTGTAACTTTTAACGAAATTCTGAAAATCTTTAGAGATAAATTGTGCACCATTGTCGCAAAGAATAATCTGTGGGACACCAAAGATAAGAAAGACATTTTGTTCTAGGAATTTAATTATAGCAGCGGAAGTAGCTTTACGTAAGGGTTGTACCATAACAAATTTAGAAAACCAATCGGTAACAACTAAAAGATATTGATTACCTCTTTTCGATCGGGGGAGAGGTCCTAATAAGTCAAGCGATATTAATTGAAAGGGATAAGAAACGCGTTTAAAGTTACCCATTAACCCAGGACGAGCATCTTGTGAACTCTTATGAGAGCCACAGATTTTACAGCTCTTAATGTAGCGACAAACAGATTGCTTAAGTGTGAGCCAGTAATATAATTCAGATATTTTAGCGAGAGTTTTTGTAACACCAAGGTGTGCAGCTATGGGATCATCGTGACATAATTTGAGCACCTCACTGCGATTAGCAGTAGGCACGACAAGTTTCCATTCAGGTATATTCGATATTTTATGTGGGGACGAAGTTACAAATTTATATAGTCTATTATTAGTTACACGAAAGGTAGGGAATTTGTCGGGGTTATCGGAAATTTTTTTAATCATATTGAGGTACCAGGTATCCAGAATTAAATTTGGAAGGTTAAGAGAGACGACGTCACGAGATAAGGCATCAGGTACGATATTTAATTTGCCAGGCCTATGCCTAACGTCAAAAGTAAATTGAGATATACGCAAGTTCCATCTTGCCAAACGACCTGCGGGCTGTTTCAAGTTATTAAGCCAAGTGAGGGCTGCACAATCAGTGATTACGGTAAAGTGTGTACCTTCGACATATCCTCTAAATTTCTCGATGCCAAAGATAACGCCCAATAGTTCACGTTCGGTAGCAGAGTATTTTGTTCGGCAGAAGTTAAGGCACGACTCGCATAAGCAATTGGATGTTCTAAACCATTGTTTACCTGGAATAACATTGCACCTAACCCAGTAAGTGAGGCATCGGTTAGTATATAAAACTTTTCATCGAAATTAGGTGAAATTAAGATAGGTGCTGAAGTGATTAACGTTTTAATTTGTTCGAAAGCCTGTTGAGATTCTAAATTCCACTCGATAGTTTGGGATTTCTTTTTATTTTTAATTAAAGCGGTAATGGGTGCAGATATAGTTGAAAGATTGGGTAGAAAGATGCGATAGTAGCTAATCATTCCAATTAAACGTTTGATTTCGGTAACAGTTTTAGGTGTTTTGAATTTAGTAATAGCGTCGACTTTAGCAGGATCTGCTCGTAGGCCAGTCCCATCGATAATAAAACCAAGAAATGTGAGGGATGAACGACAAAATTGAGACTTTTCCCAGTTTATCTTAAAACCTGCTGCGTTTAAACGTTCTGCAACTTCATCTAATGTGGCGATATGTTCATCGAAAGAACTAGAGATAACTAAGATATCATCTAAAAATACAAAGGCACGTTCCTGATGTAAGATAGGACCTAACGTTTGATCCATAGTACGTTGTAAAGTTTGTGGAGCGTTACAGAGACCAAATGGCAAAAAATTATATTCGAAAAGACCTCGGCCTGGAACACAAAAAGCAGTTTTTTGACGAGAAGATAAGTCGAGAGGTATCTGATAAAAAGCTTGTCTAAGGTCGATAGATGAGATAAATTTTGCGTTACGAAGCCGGCTTAAAATCGAGTCAGTTCTAGGTAGAGGGTAAGCGTCTGAAACAGTCACGGAATTCAACTTCCTGCCATCAAAACAGACACGCCATTCGTCATTCTTTTTTCAAACTAATAATACGGGAGACGTCCAAGGTGAATTTGAGGGAGAGATAACACCAGATTCTAACATTTTGTCTATTTCAGCATGTAAATGCTTTTGTAAAGCAGGCGATAAGGGATATTGACGTTGCTTAAAAGGGAGGGCATCACCTGTAGAGATAACGTGTGTCGCAGTCGTAACGCAACCAAGTTCGGAGGTATTAAGTTTGCGAAATTTGTCAATTGTAGCGTTAAGAGTTACATTTTGGGAGTCAGTAAGAGAAATTTTGTTAGATATTCCTGTAAATGCACAAGAATTCGTTTTAATAGAGGTTTGCCATGAAAAATCCTGGAAATAAAGTGACAGATTAAAAAGTTTACAAAAATCAACGCCTAGTAGAAAGGGATAAGCTAATGCAGGCACAATTAAAAATAAAACGTCACGTTCAAGAGATTCTACTCGAATTTTTAACTTAAGGGAACCGGTTACATGTATTTGATTATCGTCAGCTAAATTTATGGAAGTTTTTTCGGGAATAATTTGAATTTTGATATTTTGTTGAGATAATTGATGTAAACCTTCGTTATTTATAAGGGAACATGAGGAACCTGTATCCAGTAAAGCAATTACATTTAAGGAACCAATTGAGATAGATAAGTGTGGACGATTATCGAAGGGTTTTTTAACAAGTTGTGAAACGGCAGCAGTCCTTTTATGGTAAAAGGAATTGACGGTTTGTAACCACTTAGACCACTCGGATGGCGTAGTATAGCATAATTCCTCTAATGAAGGTAAGGCATTTTGTACATTGACGGTAGCGGTATTATTGTTAGATAAATTTAATGACGGTACAACGTTAGAAGTAGTTTTATGATTTGAATTTATTGACGTCTGGGTCCGTTGAATGATTGATGATAAGGACGATTTTGGTTTCGTGAGATATTCACGCCCTGATTTGAAATATCTCGACGGGAGTTTCCCGATACGTTAGGATTACAGTTGGTGCAGTTAGATTTGTAGATATTTGAGCGACCACAACCATAACAAAAAATATTTCTGGGGTATGTGCAGACATTATAGTTATGTCCACTTCGCTTACAGTTCCAACAGGTAAGTGAGTTATTAGTAACGGTGGAAGGAACGTTAAGGGTATATACTTTATGGGAAGTTTGAGCTTGACAAGCTAAATCAGGTTCTAAAAGGTCAGACTGTTTCTCTGGGGGCGGACGATATTTGTTAATCCGTAACTTCACTTCCTGAAGAGAACGACATAAGTCTTTAAAGTGAGCTAACGAAGAGATTTGCTGTAATGCCAAACGTTCAGAGAAATACGGGTTTCAATTTCTAAGTAATTGATCGATAATTTCAGATTCTGAAGGTTTTTTGTCGAGTCTGCTATATAAAGCTTCTAGTGAGGTAATAAAAGAAACAACATTTTCGTCAGGACCTTGGGTTCGGTTACGTATTTCGTTCCAAAGGTCGTTAATATAGCCGTGAGGTAGGAAATCTCGTTTTAAACACGCAACTAACTTCTCCCAGGTAGAAATTTGGTCTCGTATGTTTCTGTACCATATCAATGCTGAGTCTGCGAACAAGTCACCTGCTGAGACAAATAGGTCCTGGTCTGTACACCCGCGAGAGATTTTGAAATCATTAATCCGATCAAGAAAAGACGACAAAGAGACCTGCGAATCAAACCCTTGAAAGGTGAGACCCCATTTGTATACAGGGATAGATTTCCCTAATGGTTTAGGTTGGGCAAGTACAAGATTTGAAAAGAGTAACGATATATCTACGTCTGCATTTGGATTAAGTCTTTCAAGAACAATCCCTTCAAGTAATAATACTTCGGACAACAAACTTTGTTTAGCTTGAGTCGCTTGCTCATCGTCATATAAAGATAATAATTCGGTACGTTGTTTGACGTGCATTATTCTGGAACCTTAACGTCCTAACTCGATATCACTAACACCAGGATCTGTTCTATTGATTATACCAGATATATCGTCCAAAGACAATCTAATTTCCGATACGTTGTGAGGCCAATCACCAACGATTTTCTTTGCGATAGCAACGCCCTTCATTTCCTGGGCTAAAATGGCCCTGAGCTGAGATCTCCGGTCATTTTGATTATTCGCGGCCGTAATATTCCTACACTCAATCTCGTAAATTAATTTCAGCGATTTTAAATGTGAAATATTCATTTTGGATTGAATATTCGAGACACGATATATGAATTATACGATACTGACGTAGATCAGAAGGTAAAAAAACGTTACAGCTACTTTAAGTTAGTACGATACGGTATTTAACGGTGAAAACTTGTTAGGAACGTCACCGGTAAAGAATAATATGCAAATGTTAACACGTTAATTAATCAAAACACTAAAGAAACACATTTAGGGTGTATGAAAGCAAAATCAATGTTCAATTAAATAAATATTTTGTTGATAATTACAAAAAGGCCCTCCAATAAAAAGATATAAAAACCAATTTATTTCACTCAGTGTTTTTAAACACAAGAGTTTCTTGTAAAGGTATTTGAGATATTGTTAATTGAATAGGTGAAAGACTAATACAGTTTTTAAAATGTAACATACAAGATAGTGCATTTAAGTTTCAAAAAACGGTCTTTTAAGGTTAAGAAAACAAACAAAAGTTATATTTTAATAGATAATTTTTAATAAACTGTGTTTAAAGGTTATCTAATTAAGGTAAATAGTTATTTGTATACTTACTTAAATAAAATTAGGGTTCTTTAAGTGAAAAAACTGTTTAAATAACATTTGTTACATTGTATTTTTATAAAGTAAATTATTATAACCTAAAAACAAAGGATAAAAGACCCCTAAGTTCATAACCTCACACATTAAAAGGCGCCATTCTTATTACACTATTCCTGGTGAAAGTTTATATGGTCGATAAAACAGTTTGCAAAGTATTGCACTGTAAATGGTAATACATTTATATGATGATAGATAGTTCTTAAAAGTTCATAAGACACATCGCGCAAGCGCAATGGATAAAAAGCAATGCAACGCCCTGGCGGCCGGAAGCACCAAACTTATGACAGGTTCGCGTGGCCAACTACCATGACGTCACCCATTGCCAAATTTACATTGCGTAATAGTCGAAAATATAAAAAGTTAAATAAACAGGTAACACTATTTACTCACCCCGGAAATCCGAACCAGAGTTGGCCTCTATCAGGGCTCCATGTCGGAGGGATTAAAGATGTTGATTCCTCCGGATCTGCCAGCGGAGCATGTACCTGATTGCCTACCTATGTAGGGATCGGAATGAGGAACAAGGTAGAGGTCGACAACAAAAGATAATTAACAAAGGAAATCTACATAGGTAAAAGCTACGATACGATACCTCACAAACGACCACTTCACTCCTTCCAGAATCCGGCAAAACAGCCACGATTCAGAGCGTCACCAAAACCTCTCACCACTTTGTCCCCACTCCTTGTCTTTTTCCCATTGGCGCGAAGTATTCGTCTAACCCTCCCGTGTCATGCACTCTGCGCAAACTCCTATTATGACGTATCGGAAGCACACGCCTAGTCTATTTAAAGTTCCCGCGCACCGCGTATTTGAAATTATGGCGTGAAACTTCATACATAAAAACTTAACCTAAAAACACTGTTTAAGTGCAAATTGCACGTAACAGTGTTTGATGAAATGACTATCAATCCATTATTAAAATATAATTGTAAAGAAGATTATATTAATGGCATTAAAGATGTTGCTTTTAGAAGAAGCCCACGCATTGCTGATAATGTAAATGTGTTTATGTTGAAAGGTGTACAGAGAGAGTGGAAACAAGCTATTGTCTTTACATTTGCAAAAGGCCCCATGAAATCACTAAATTTAAAAAACAGTTTGACTGCCATCATTTCTGAATGCCAAAGTATTGGTCTTAAGATTGTTGCTACCATTTGTGACCAGGGGTCGGCTAACAAGGCAGCATTAAATATGCAGTTACGTGATACTGCAGAAGAATATAATAGATCTGTTGTTGAATATCGTAAATATGGTTTTGAAATTAACAGTAAAGAAATAATACCATTGTTCGATGTACCCCATCTGTTTAAAGGCATAAGAAATAATTTAGTTACTAAAGATGCTTATTTCACACTCAATGGCACCAAACTGGTACCTAAGTGGAAGCACATTGAACAACTTTATTTTTGGACGCTATGGAAGATGTGCGTTTATGTTCTAAATTAACAGATAGCCACATATTCCAAATAAAATGAAAAAATGAAAGCTCCTTACATGGCACAAGTTCTTAGTCATAGAGTTGGTGCCTTGCTGAAACGTATTTCATTATGGGATGAGATATCATTATTCGTTTTACAGAATCATTTTAATTTTATAAAATTTTTAGATATTAATTCAGAACACCGTTTATCTTCTGAAGCAGTTGATACTGGTGAATTATTAATATTTATGGACAATCTTTTTAACAGCCTTAATGGAAATAATAAAATTGCAGCTAGCAGTAAACCACGAAAAGGAGGAGTAACTTGTACTTCCGGCCACGAGGAGTTTTAGCAAAACCTCATTGCTATCTTGGAATCCTTGACCTTTTTTGATGCTAAATGAAGCAAATTTACCAATGTACCTTCAGTGGTTAACTTAATTAAAACTCTAAAAGGCTTTATTTATTTGACGAAAAAGTTATTAAAAAGTTGTAAATATTTACTTCCCAGAGCACTTAATCAAAATTGTCTCGAGATTTTTTTCTCTGCTATACGAAGCTATGGACAAAATTATACAACGCCAGATTCAGCTACCTTTGTGTCATCATTTAAAACACTGTTAGTAAACAATTTCCTCTCAAGTCATTCGCCATTGGCTAATTGTGAAGCAGATCAAACTGACGGTGAATTGGATACTTTAAAGACGTTTTTGCCTGAAAAAGAGAGTTTAGAAAATTTACCAGTTAAAAATATTGATGAAGTTCCCGATGAAATTATGCTTTTTAGAACTACTAAAATTAGAAAGTCGAGTTATGCGTATATAGCTGGTTTGATTGGTAAGAAAGTTCTGTATCTTGTACCTAATTGTTCCTAATGTTCAGAGATGTCGATTGCCCATTAAGGGCTGCTGAATATACCAATGCCAAATTATTTAAGCCTAGTGGTTCCTTGTATTATATAATAAGTCGAGCTTGCCCTGCTTTATTTTATGCTATTCCAAAGAATTGTCATATTCCAAGACTTGATTCTGTTTTAAAAATAGCATTAGAAAAAAATGTTTTTGGTCACGTATTCATATTCCTATTGTGACGTATTTGAACGCGTTTACTAATTTATCTGTTAATATATTTAATAATATTATAGCTAGTATGCCAGGTTGATTACCTTCACCAATTACGTGTTTATTTTGATGAAACTTGATGCGTTTAAAACCTTATTTTTGCACGTTTCTTTTCCTGGAGTTGTATATTTACCTTAGAATGTATTATACGTCGTACACATTATTATTTTTGCTAAATAGTATCTGATTATTGAACAATAAGCTTCTTTCTTATTAATTAAATTGTTTATGATTTATTTACAGTGTGCTCGCTATTGACTTTATGTAAAATACTAGATTTACTCCTATTTAATGGTGGAATTGTTTGGTTTTCTTAACGTTAATTATATTTACATTTATCTTACGCCTATGACTTAATATACCCTTAAATCACCCTCTTATCATAGCAATATATATATATATATATATATATATATATATATATATTGTTGTGGATTTAAAGGGTTAAATTTGGGGTAAAACAATACAATTTCAACCACCCTGTATACAGAAAAGAACAAATTATTTACGCGCAAAATTTATTTAATTCATTTAGGGAGAACGGACATGTATTTAACTATTTTTATAATTAATAATGGTATGTTAGAAAGTACATAAAGAAAAACAGTTTTAAAGCAAATAGAATACGCATAATTAATGTTAATTTATTTTAATTCAACATGTAAAAGCATAAGAAAACCCACTAGGGTAAGGAAAATTAATAATTCCAAGGCAAAAATTCTTTGTAACAAGCAGATGTCAGTTTTATACAAATACAACGAAATATAAACTCCAAGAATTGTTGTGCTAAACGGTCTATAATTAACGAACACCTGCATTTTTATAAGGTTACATTCGTCGAAATTATGAGCATAGTAAGACAGGACCTCATAGAAAATATTTTCAACCGTCAGTTGGTTTGAACAACAAGCTAACAAATTTCTTAAAAAGCAAAGAAAATGCACGATCGGTTATATATTACAGATAGAGACAGATATAAAAGCGTTGATATTGAAAACGCACGTACTAATACACGTGAAGTGGAGGTGAGCTGTCAGCAAAATTGATTTTTTACAACTCAAGTGAGGTTTGAACGCGATAGCAGACATGCATCAGACAGAGATAAAAATATTACTGACAGGGTTTTATAACGACACAGAATAGTATCATTGGTTAAAAACAGACAGTTTTTCAAACGTAGACAAACGCGACAGGTGGGAGCGATTTCGAATACGTACGGCACGTCCACGGAGTAAATTTCAGGAATCTTCAACGGTTGTATAAAAATTTGCAAAATTTTAATTTGAAAATAAGCTTTTCGCGTGAAGTGTGTCCGGGGGTAGCATTTTGAAATGATATAAATACTTTAGCTAAATTAGTACGGTTCTCTTTGTCTTCTTGTCGCTTTTATACTGCTTTACTACAATAGACTAACATTATAGTTATGTGAGTATTAGATATGTTCATAATACAGTAAATATAGTGCTAGCACGTGTAAATTATTAGTAGTAGCCTTCTATTTATTAACGTGAGATACGTGTAGTGTAATTAAATTAATAGAGGTCTGGCTACTATTATACTAAGCTACAAAATCAATAAATAGAAGCAAAATATACGTGGGGTAAGCATCACAAACAACCAGGATTGTATGCTGTTATGGAGTGGTACTTTGAAACGAGGCGCTTGACGAATAATTGGGGTTAGGGTCTATGAACACGTGGCGTATCACAGCTCATGGTCACAAAGCAGAGATGTCCTGGTGATCGTCGTCGTAGGAATGGAAGCCTGAAACATTCTCCAGGTAATTTATTTGAAATTTCTGTTGTCTGATAAACTTTTGTGAAATTTTGGTGATGTGTAAGTGAATTTTGAGGTTTATTTATGGTTATATAAACTTATTGGAAAAGATACATGTAGTGGACAATTTATTGGGGTTATTTAAATATTGAAAAAGGGTGTATTTAAAACTTACAAAATTTTATTTTGAATATAAATTGGATTGTAAAGGGTAAACGGGTCTATCAATTTTGTATTAATTTATGCAAAGGCATATATTAAATAAACTGGGTTATTATGAGCTCACCATACTCCAGTGTACAATCAATTTAGGGTAATATGTGGGGCCCATCTACTCATATTTTATTAAATTTGTTTGGAAATAATTAGAAAAGCAAGGACTTTAAAAACATATCACATTTTGAGTTTGTAATTAGTGTGCCAAACTGTTTTATACATGTGAATAATTTGTCTGTAAATAGCGGTAAATAAAAGATTGTCTGATTATTGTATTATTTGGTGATTTTATTGAATGGTGTGCGAGTGTGAAGAAAGAATGGTTGTATATTTAGGTAATCGAGAAGAGGCACAGCTGAGCTAGCCAGGGAAACTGCTGAAGATTCTTGAAGCAGAAATAACAGGGTAAGAAATTTCTTGTTTGAAATTTTTTTATTTTTAAAAATCATTTAATGACACTGGCTCGATGTTAAAAGTTTAAAATCCCCGATACCACGGCAATATATATTGCTGTGCTAATTTTTGCACATCCATAATCAGAAAAGACGCTTTTACCTTGTACATAACTCAAATATTACAAATGCCATAAATCACTTCTTAACATAAATTCTCAAATATAATGAACATAATTCAAATTAAATTGTTCAATCAGATACCTTTTTGATTGTTTGTCTCTTTTGCTCTTAAAATTATACACCTCAATGCACTAAGTCATTAAGAACCTGTTTACACACATATACAATGAAAAACCATTAGTTACCCGGATTCTATAACTGCACACGGGCCTACCATCATTCCATCAATGACTGTAGCATTCAGCAACACTTCTATCTGGATTGCAATCACCGCAACTACAAGGCTACAACTATATGACCAAGGCGTCGTCTCGTTCACCAATTTAATAGAATTTCCAAACTCCCAAACCTCTTTTACTAATATCATGAATTGTTGGTAATCAACCAAACCAACAGCTTGCGAAACATAATAGCTTGTAGAAACTTAGCTAGTTTGTTGAGAACTCAGAGAGAAAGCTTTACGCAGTTTGAAGACTGAGAGCTTTCAGCTTTTCGAAGACTAAGAGCGCTTTCCATCCATGGTCTGTGGTTTATATTCTGTTTCTCATTCCCCAAATCTACCAAAATTCTTGAAAATTTCACAACACAAACACACTTCATCACCATTCTACGTATAACTTTCAACGGCCACTCATTTCTTTGAAAACCACTTGAAGCCAACAAATACGCGCACGTTACTAAATAATTTTTTTGTATTTTGCACCCTAACTTAAAACCACTTTGTACGAACCCTAATCAACGAACGCTATGGTTTTAAATTACGCCCTTTAATATACTACGTGTTATATATATTTCACTCCAACATACGCGCTACAACTCACCTATCTCTTGTTTTCCATGTCTGTGGTATAACTAACCCCTACTACTCACTTCACTGGCCTTGTATTCCCTTACCTAAGCTAACAAACGCTACCTTTGAAACTACACCTATCTCATTTATACACATGGTATCAAATAACCCCTCTTCGTTTCTTTGTTGGCACGCTTCATTCGAAACGGTCAACAGCTGTCGTTAACCCACACTATTTCTTGAGTTTTATATCGTTTTAAGAAGCTATAAATTTCTCTAATTGACGTCAGAGCCAACAACTACCTGGAATTTTTGCTACTTATGCAGTCTTATCGCTCCTCATACTAGAAAACAAGCCACGGTTATATTTGTTTATAACCAAATGATAATAGGAAGGCTTCTTCAAACACGTTCAAACGTTTTTAACAAGTATAATGGCCAACTTGGCTTTTAGTTAACACTGCTTGGAAAACTGAGCAGTTTTAAATCCTAGAAAAGCTTTCAACACATATACAACTAACTTTGCCGTAAATTAAACGGTTTTATGTCTTAAAAATGACGCTAAAGCCTTTCAGAAATTACACTTATTAAATACGAGGGTTAAAATATGTTTATGATATAACTTTATAAATACTATCTTACGCACGCCATACTTCATAAGTATTTACATCTGTAGGATACTAAAGATTAAATTTGAGCTTCTTGAAATGATTTTGAAAAGCGTTTCAAAATTGTTTGTTGTTCTTTCTCATGATGAATCACAAAATAAATTTCAACATGAATAAATAGTGCCCTTTTAATCCCCAAATATCACAGTAATATATATATATATATATAACAAGGGCCAAGCTTCAGTAGTATTAAGTATAACATCATCTAAACAATTAGGCTAGATAGCTCAATTGGTTAGAGCACTGATCCGGAGAATCAGAGGTTGCAGGTTCAAATCCTGATGTAGCCGTTCTTTTAGTGGTTTTTAATTACTAGTTCGATTTGAAATGGTAATTCAACTTTAAATACAAAGTTGGGTTTTCATTTCATCTTAATAACAATTATATATATATATATATATATATATATATATATATATATATTATACTGTCAAGAAGGGGGTGGGCTTATAAAATGTTTAAATAGGGCTTCGAAACGACTTTGCTAGAATGGGGGTATATTTGGTTTTGTTTGAGTATTTTCTTTCAGGTATTTTTGGTTTATAAATTAACAACAACTATTCCACGTTTATAAATTTATAAAGCTTTGAAACTGCATTGCATTCAACAACATATACCGGCAATAGACCAGGCTAAGCTAGTTATAAGTTTGCATTGTATACGTATTTTAATTGTTATGGTTGCACGTATATGAAATTTAATTTGGAGTTAGCGTTTTCAGAACCATTTGAATGTAAAACAAATATCAAAATTGCTTGGTATACTGCACGCTTTTAAAATTTTAAGGAGTTAAGTGATACTCCCGTAAAATTGGTAAATCAATTTCAGTTTGAATATGTTTTAACAATTAAAGATTGGTTATGTAATGACAGGACGTTTACCGAATAAGACATAAATGTCTGTTGCGTACAATTTAAAAGCTGAACCATCAAAGTTTGTTAGCTATTTTCAATATTGTAAAAGTTCAATATACATAAATCACTGGATTACAAACCATCTAGAAAATGAATGTATCTAGAGAAACAACTGTATTATTAATCAATTATTAATAATTATAAATTACATAGTGTGCGTAGAGATAGTTGTCATGGCAACGGAAACAAAAGAAGACGGTTTTGATTTATAAGGGACTTCAAATTTATATTACTGAAAAATAGACGTGTTTTGTACTATTATGAGTTTTATTACATTTAAAAGTTACGAGAAAGTTTTGAAAGTCAAGTTGTACCTGGAGATAGCAAATAGTAGCAGTTTTACGGCGAATAAAAGTTAATTAAAAGAGGGAGTGCTGGTCTGTACCGTTATTGTTTGAAGACGAAAGCATAGTGGAATTGGAGTTATCTGAGTATTTGTATAACATAAAATTTGTAGAAATATTAGTAGTTTTATAGTCTGGAGATTACCAGTTGCTCGAGTTACTTATTATTTACAGGAGGTGCCTGCAGTTGGTCACTTGGCTTCAGGACGGCTGGAAGGCGGCGCTTGTATCTGGATTCCAGGTATTAGTATTTAATATCTACGCAGTGCTTTAATCAAATTTATAAAAGTGGAACTAGTGTTTGGGAATACTTTTGGCATTTACAATTATTTGAAGAATGCTTGTGTATTCGGTTGCAATTGTCATAATTGTCCTAAGATAAAAAAGAAAGATCAATCCTGTAATCATGAATAAACAATACAAAATAGGTGGTAATTGATTATAAAAGGGTTCTCTATAACTCAATATATACCAAAATATAACAGATGGCGCTAACAACGTGAGGCAGAGTAGATTTGTTAGTTGTACGTTGCATATATTCTATTTAAAAGTGAAAATTAATATTTGATTGACGTTTCATATATATTTATTTGACAGTTGTTGAAGGTTTTGAATTTATTGTAGTAGGCTAAGACGTAATTTGATATTCACACTTTGGTCAATTTTAGCGGCGGTAAAACATTAGGTGGGGCTCGAATAGGTAAATAACTTCGCAACAAAATATTTGTTCGCCTAAAGGTGGGGCTCGATAGGGCTGATTCAGATTTGCAGAGGTTGTGTAGCTTAGTGGGGCACATCATTGAAGTTTATTTTGAAAATTAAAGGGACATGTCTGATGAGGAGAGAATCACGAGGTCAGGAAAGTTTATGGAGTTGAGACTGGTGTGAGAGGGCAACCGGTGGTTAAGACTGTAGCAGCAGGGGATGCTAGGGATGAAGCTGGAGGATATGTGGAGCCGGAGGTGATTATTGTGAATTCAGGGATACATCGGGAGAAAATGAAATTGATAAGGAAAAGAGAATATGCAGATCCAAGATGTGATGATGGTTTTGTTGGAATTAAAAGGGTCGTTAACTAAGTCGCATGAAGAATTGAGAGGATCATTGTTGGCCGAGGTTAGAAATTCACAAGCGGAAGTTAAGGAAAATTTGATATGATGGAAATGAAAATTGAAGGAATTAATGTATCAATACAGAGCAGTTTGTGTTCATTTAAGGATGAAGTTCTGAAGGACGTAGAGGATAGAGTCCAGGTTGTAGAAGGAAGGTAACAACAGGTTTAAATGAATTAAGGGAAGAGCTGTACATGGTCGAAGTTAGACAGACAGAAAAATTGCAGAATTTAGGTGAAATAGTTCGGATTCAGACGGAGGACAATATTAACTCTAAAAACGAAATTATAGGCAAATTGCGGGCGAGTCAGGAGGTGGCAGAGAAGCTGAGAAGGGATACGACGGTTCTGGGGAATACGGTAAATGGATTGTCTGGTCTTGAAGGGAATGTTAGACAGATGAGAGAACAGTTGGTTGAATTGGAAAGGGGAAGAGTTGTTTGTGATGCAGGATACCAGTATAGGCTAGGAAAGAGACCTTGCCGAGGTTTGAAGGCAGAAAGAATGAGCAGCCGATGGTCTATCTTAGCAAGTTGGACGAGATGGTAGAGAGTGAGCCTGAGAGGGTGAAGATGCAGATGGTGAGCGTGACATTGGGGGGTTGTGCAGAGAAATGGCACTGTATCGTGAGGAGGCAATATAGTTCGTACGAGGAATTTCGAAGGCTATTCATAGAACAATATTGGGGAAACACGCATCAGGCTAATATTCGAACGGATTTAAACACTGGGAACTATAGGTCATACCAGGGATCGAGAGAAAATTATGTGATTGAAAAGTATAACCAGGCGCAGCACCTGATTCCTAAATTAAGAGAAGATGAAATTATATTATTGTTGTCAAGGCATATGGAGGCGGAAATAACTAGGGCTGTAGCGATACAAAACGTTCGGACTTTAAGAGACTTTTTGGAAATGATGCGAAATTATGACGTAGCTAAGACGTTTGAAACGAATACCAGGGAAAATAGTGATAATAGGAATTGGGATAGGAATAGCACAAACTACCAGAGGACTGGGGTGCAAGGATACAATTATAGGGAGAATGGACAGGACAACTACAGAAAGCAATATAAGGGAAATCAAAGGAGAACGAATAATAATTGGGAACAACGTTTTAATAGAGACGATAATTATAGGGGGAACAATGACTGGAACAGGACGGATAGGAATGACAGAGGTTTTGGACAGCAAAGGACGGGTTTTGGGCAGAGATGGCAGAGAGAAAGGGAGCAGAGATCAACGGATCAGGGGGAAATACCGACAGGGATTAGAGACCGAGAACGAGAGACAGATAGAAACTTGACGATCCAACACGTAACAACAAGAGACACGCGACAGAGATCGGAGGATAGGATAGAGAAAGTGGAGGTCCACGATAAACCCACGGTACAAAAAAAAACGTCGATTTATTAGTGTTAGGAAAATCAGATTTAGGGACACAGCATAGTATTAGTTTAGTAGATAAGTTGTTAGATAATAAGTTTGAAAGAAGGCGGAGTTACCATTTATTCATATTAGGATTCTGTTTACACGGCATTGATAGATACAGGGTCGCAGTTATCGCTGGTGAGAGAGGAAATAGTTTTGAAACATGCAGAATTATTCAAAGGAAAATTTGTAGGGTTAAGAGTATTAATTTATGGTCTGCGATTAAGAGGAAGTTAACTACGATAGACAAAGTTGTACGAGTATCGATTGTATTAGGAAGTACCAGACTAGGTGAAGTAGAGTTTTGGATAGCAAGAGGATTATATTTAGATTTTATTGTAGGGATAGATGTAATTGAGGAATTTGGACTGGTTATAGATGGTAAAGCACGAATGGTAAAGGTATTAAATTTAGAGAAGAAATGGGTGGTGCCTAAGGATAATTGGGATACTAGGGATGAGATAAATACAGATAGTATAGGATCAGGAAAGACTAAGAATAGAATTTATGATGGAATTGATGAGTTACGGTTATGTAATATATTTGAGAAGGTATTTGATGAGGAACAGATAGGATTAATAGGGTGGATATGAAGGAAATGTTATATGAGGTGTTTAATAGACATGCAGGAGTTTTTAGTAATGAGCCTAGGTTTGCGAAGGAGTATACGCATAAGTTAGAGGTCACAGACGAGGGAAGTTTTCGTACTAGGGTATATCCAATACCATTTGCATTAAGGGTCGAGTGAAAATGAGATTAAAAGATGTTAAAAGAGGGAATTATTGAATCAGCGAGAACACCCTATATCAATCCGGTAGTGGTTGTGCCTAAATCTGATAATTTAGAATTAAGAATATGTTTAGATGCTAGGAGATTGAATGCGATTACTAAACCACAATTTGAACAACCAAAATCACTAGATAATTTGTTATACAAGGTAAGTGAGATGAAAATTTTAGCAAACTGGACTTAAAGAATTCTTTTGGCTAATTCCTTTGCATGAGGAAAGTCGGAAGTATACTGGATATAGCATTGAAGGGAGATTTATCAGTACAGAGTTGTTCCATTTGGTCTTTCAACGTCATCCGCTGCATTAGTTCGAGCCATGCAGAAGTTATTAGATGAGTACGAAGACTTCTGTACGCACTATGTCGATGATATTTTGATTTTTCTAAGAACGAGTTAGAACATTTAGAACATTTAAGAAAAGTGATCCGAAGGTTAGACGAGGAGGTTTGAGGTTGAATTCGAAGAAGTGTGAGTTTTTAAGGACCAGGTAAAGTATTTGGGGTTTGTCGTTGGCAGCGAAGGAATTAGAATTTGTGAAAAACGCTTGGACGAGTTGAAGAATTTGAAACAGCCAAGAAATTTGAAAGGTTTAAGAGGATTTTAGGTGTATTAAATTATTATCGTCGATTCATACCAAAATATTCGGAGTTGTGCATTCCATTGTTGGAGTTGTTAAAAAGAACGAAAGGTGGAAATGGAACGAGCAAAGGGAGCAGGCATTTCGGGAGTTGAAGGCGGTATTTTATAGGAACTGTCATTAAAATATCCCAATTTTACGGATCCATTTATTTTAAGGACAGACGCTTCGAGTTTTGCAATAGGGGCTGAGTTGGTGCAGGTTCAAGAAGGAGAGAAGTGCCAATTTGTTTTATTTCGAGGGCTCTGAAAGACTGCGAGACTAGGTATTCGACAGCGGAAAAAGAGATGCTGGCTATCGTATATGCTGTGAAGAAGTTAAAATTTTATTTATTGGGTAATAAATTTCTGGTTGAATCGGATAACACAGTGGTCACGTTTCTGAAGAAGAAAGAGTTTTTGAACAGTCGATTGTATAGATGGGCGTTAGTATTGCAGGAATATGATTTTGAGATTAGACATAAACCTGGTAAAGAAAATGTTACGGCTGATTTCTTTAGTAGGAAGGATGAAGGGTTGCTAACGGATAGTAGGAATGGATTTTTGATTGCATTGCAAGTGTTTGAAGATCTGGGAAGATGGTCGAATGCCAGATTTCATCGGATGCAAGCACACGAAGAAATAAGGGTGATCAGAGAAAATTATTCAGAGAGAATTTAGAACAAGACAGAGGTTTTTATATGGTCGAGGAGTTTTGGTGAAAAGGTTATGGGATGATGAATTATTAGTGTTAACGACACAGGTAGCCGTTGAGCTGATCCAGGAAATTCATACTACGTTTGGTCATATAGGGATTCGTAAGACGTTCTTGATATTTAGGAAGCTTTCTATGCACGAAACGATAGAAAATTGGTGAAAATTGCATAAATCTGTGTGAGACGTGTTTGTTAGGAAAGGATAAGAATGTGGTATTGCAGAATCAAGTTAGATGTATAAGAGCGGAAGGTCCATTAGATATTGTGGCAATGGATTACTTGAGTAATTTGATACCGAGTAGGAACGGATATCAGCATATTTTAGTTGTAGTTGATATTTTTACAAAGTTTGTGCAGCTTTATCCAGCGAGGAGATGTAATTCTAGGCATGTATTGAGTTCTGTAAGAAAGTTTGTAGAACGAATAGGTAAGATGAATAGGGTATTGTTGGACAATGCAACGTATTTTCGTAATCGAAGGGTTGAAAGTAAATTAAGGAGGATGGAATAAAGATGACATTCTGTAGTATCAGACATCCTCAAGGAAATCCGTGTGAAAGATATATTCGAAAAGTAATAAAGTTTTGAGGTTAATAACGCAGGAACAACATGATCGGTGGGTAAGGTATTTACCGCAAATAGAAGAATATATTAATTTTGTACCAAGTTCAGTGACAGGAATGTGTCCTGTGACATTGATGAAGAAGGTGATTCCAGCAAGACCGTGGAGAGCTGAACAAAAGTGGAGGATA
Source organism: Platerodrilus igneus (assembly GCA_036346225.1). NCBI lineage: Eukaryota > Metazoa > Arthropoda > Insecta > Coleoptera > Lycidae > Platerodrilus > Platerodrilus igneus. The sequence continues at coordinate 2,014,479 of JARFIW010000165.1, read as the reverse complement.
TAACGGAGTTGTTGCATAAAGCCAAACAACAAGTCGAAACGATACAAAGAAGGAGTTGGAGAAACGTAACAAGAAAATCAAGAAGCAAGTGGTTTTTCAGTTGGGGATCTTGTTATTGTTAAAAGATTGAGAATGTCAAATTGGGAAAGAAATATTTGTGCCAAGTTGTTATTTCCATACGAAGGTCCTTATCGAGTGAGAAGAATTTTGCAGAAGGAATACTTACGAATTGGAGAATGACAGGGTGAATGTCGGGGACGTTTTCATATAGAAAATTTGTATCCATATTTCCATGTGGAAAGTAAAGTATCGCAAGAATAAAATTAACACTGTAAATAATACTAACGAGCTTAAAACTATACAGAACATACAGAAACTAACACTTAATCCTCATACATAAAGAAAAAAAAAACTATAGTGATTTTAACTAAAATTTAAAATTTCTCAACCATTAAAAGAATTACTTATATCCAGGAAGTAAATTTTCATTTTATTTAAAATCAGTGGGGCCTTATATACTGTCAAGAAGGGGGTGGGCTTATAAAATGTTTAAATAGGGCTTCGAAACGACTTTGCTAGAATGGGGGTATATTTGGTTTTGTTTGAGTATTTTCTTTCAGGTATTTTTGGTTTATAAATTAACAACAACTATTCCACGTTTATAAATTTATAAAGCTTTGAAACTGCATTGCATTCAACAACATATACCGGCCATAGACCAGGCTAAGCTAGTTATAAGTTTGCATTGTATACGTATTTTAATTGTTATGGTTGCACGTATATGAAATTTAATTTGGAGTTAGCGTTTTCAGAACCATTTGAATGTAAAACAAATATCAAAATTGCTTGGTATACTGCACGCTTTTAAAATTTTAAGGAGTTAAGTGATACTCCCGTAAAATTGGTAAATCAATTTCAGTTTGAATATGTTTTAACAATTAAAGATTGGTTATGTAATGACAGGACGTTTACCGAATAAGACATAAATGTCTGTTGCGTACAATTTAAAAGCTGAACCATCAAAGTTTGTTAGCTATTTTCAATATTGTAAAAAGTTCAATATACATAAATCACTGGATTACAAACCATCTAGAAAATGAATGTATCTAGAGAAAACAACTGTATTATTAATCAATTATTAATAATTATAAATTACATAGTGTGCGTAGAGATAGTTGTCATGGCAACGGAAACAAAAGAAGACGGTTTTGATTTATAAGGGACTTCAAATTTATATTACTGAAAAATAGACGTGTTTTTGTACTATTATGAGTTTTATTACATTTAAAAGTTACGAGAAAGTTTTGAAAGTCAAGTTGTACCTGGAGATAGCAAATAGTAGCAGTTTTACGGCGAATAAAAGTTAATTAAAAGAGGGAGTGCTGGTCTGTACCGTTATTGTTTGAAGACGAAAGCATAGTGGAATTGGAGTTATCTGAGTATTTGTATAACATAAAATTTGTAGAAATATTAGTAGTTTTATAGTCTGGAGATTACCAGTTGCTCGAGTTACTTATTATTTACAGGAGGTGCCTGCAGTTGGTCACTTGGCTTCAGGACGGCTGGAAGGCGGCGCTTGTATCTGGATTCCAGGTATTAGTATTTAATATCTACGCAGTGCTTTAATCAAATTTATAAAAGTGGAACTAGTGTTTGGGAATACTTTTGGCTTTTAAAATTATTTTGAAAACTCCTTGGATATTTGTTTAGGTGTCTAGTTGAGAGGTGTTTGCTTAGGACGGACCCACCCTAGGTAGATTCCGCCACGTGTTTGACGGCCCTGTAAAATAATTAAGTGCAGCAGCCGTGTAAAATATTTAAAGATAAATTGTGTGGCATAACTCAACAAGGCTCTAAAATAAGACAAGGAGTGACAGATAGAGATATTACGCCTATCACTAATAAGGTAGGATCACAGTATATATAACAATATATTGCCGTGAAACCCTTCTGTATCGATCCTCACTAACAAAAATATTCGAAAATTTTATTTTCGAAAACTCTAAAATAAATTTCACACAATAGAAAAATTTTAATAAAAATAATCTCTTACCCAGATTCCTCTCTTCATCACCTTAATTCTTCTTCAGTTCTCAGGCTAGCTCAGTTGGGCCTCCTTTTGGATACCTAGATTCACTATTATACTCTGTATCATTCACGCACACTCTCAATAAAACCACAAAATAATACAACCATCATACAATATTTATTTAACACTATTTACACATAAAATTCAAGATTATCCACATTTCAAAAATCAAGTTACACCTCAATAAATCCTATTTTTGTACTGTCCTGGATTTTAATTTAAAATATCAAACACATTGAATATACCCGGAGTAAATGGGCCCTGAATAACACCTCATTTTCGTTCTTTATTTATAATTTATTTTGAATTTGTATACTCTGGAGTATGGTGACCTCATGATAACCCAGTTAATTATAAATAATGTATGCTTTTGTACTTCGCATACTCTTACAACCAACAAAAAAAAACAAACCCATGTACTCTTCACAATAAAAATTTTTAATTCCTGATGGAACGTTAATAAGCTTTATATACACCTTTAGATTTCTATTTAAATACCTTAATAAAGTTAGCCATACGTATTATTTTCAATACGCAAAATAATGCACAATCCCTTCAAAATTTACTCTCACACGTCACACAATTTTCATAGTTTCATAGTTTATAACAACGACAATTTTAAAGCGTTACCTGGAATTCCTTAAAGACCTCCACTCCGTTGACGATGCGGTAAAGTTGATTCGCTCTGCTCTTGTTACGGTTGAAATTTTCACGACGACTTTTGATTTTTAGCAGTGTATTAAATAGTTAATTCTTTCCGTATTAGATTGTACATACTTTAATATTGATCGCGCGTTATCAGGTACGAGTTTGCAGACCAGCTTTAGTGGTATCATCTTGACATAATTCTTCATTTGAATCGTACACTTTTAATTTATGCTTTGGGTTCGTATATATGCCCGCCTTCGTTGAAGGGATTTTAGCGAATTAATTTGAAAGGAAATTATTCTGAGGTAATTGAATATAATTTTCCTTATTGCCTAATTGGGATTACGGAGATTCAAAAAGTTGAGTCCTCGACTGCTATCTGGTAACCACCTGTTACACATTTTGTTTGTTTGCACATTGAACCCGATTGTGGATCGGTAAGTAAGCCGCGATTTTACTGACTGTAATTAGGGGATTATATTTTAGGGTTCTAGTTCTAATTCTAGTTCAAGTTTTACTTCAGTTCCATTCAAGATTTATGTTCCACGTTTTGTTCCACGTGCTGCATTCTACGTTTTACGTGCTGCCATTCTATGTTTTAGTACCGTTGTAACCTGTATGTTGAATTTCGAGTTCTAGATGTGGCATCTGTAATGAAAAGGAGAAGATGTTTACAAGTACGGATCCAGTAGACCCATGCGAGATAATTGGTGGCGATATTCTACCTGCCCGCGCCATTTGAGCTGGAACATCGTCATCCACATCAGCAGTTGGTGAGTCCGTTCCATATCTTATTTTTATCATCGCAACCGTTTGGTTGACTTTGCATGCTGGTGAATTACATTGTAACATTATTGGGTTTATTATAATAGGGTTGGGCTCTAATTTAGGTTGTTGAACATTGCATATTCACAATACTTAATAGAGTATGTAAAACTAAGCCAACGACCCGCCTATTATTATTACAGGTATTATTGCAGATACCCTCAGTACTTAAGGGTTATCCTGCTAGGATCCTAGTGCAACTTTTTATTTGCGTAATAGTCTTTTTAAATCGACCGTATGGTCGCAGATTTATGTTGCCTTGTTGGCTGTGTTAATATTTGATTTTAAAGTAAAATTGAAAATAGTCAACCGATGTAGTGGTATATGTATCGTTAGAGTTGCACCATAACAAGTGGGTAAGTCCAGTTATTAATTAAATTATAGTTTATGTGTTTATTGTTATTAATTTGATATATTCTTGTATAGTAAATGTATTGAATAGCTACGAGCTCTACATTACTGTGTGTCAACGTATGTTAGCTGGATTGTATGCTGTGTGGGTATTATTTGTGATCGTTAGGAATTTCCTATCTCAGTTCCGTCGGAGCCCAGCTGTTAGAGTTAGGTGGCGCTCATTTTTGGCAAGAGGTTTGGTTGATGGTTTACCCCACTCCCCGCCTCGGTACTGGGTTAGTTCAGGGTACATTGAAGCTGATTGCTCCGACTGCCCCGATAAGCATTTACCTTGCTTACCTCATTAGCGATTTTAGTGTAAATTAGAATTCAATTTGAAATCCCCCCTTGCTCGTTGTCATTGTATTGCGAGCGCCACGTCCCGTTATACTCTGCTGGCCGCTTCTAGCTATTCGTAGAAGAATCCCTTTCAGGTTGTGCTGTTTAGTCTGCTTTCACGGTGTATCCAATTCCAAATCCAAATTAATTACACCTCTTTCATACTTGCGTACTTTCGTTTAATTTAATTTTAAATTTACGTCACTTCACGTCACTTCCGAGCTTGTTTAAAATAAATGTTGTACCTCGAATTAAAATTTAGACTCGCCACTTATTCGCATATCAAATCATGAGGCCAACACTGTACTATTTAAAATAAAATAATTTTATATACTTACAAACTCGTTCGTAGTCTGAAGTGATCAAAGTACTAAGAGAACGAAGTTAGCCGTGCTAATTCGCTTCGAGTATTTAAATGCTTCGACTGTAACCTCTCCAGACCCTCTTACCGTGAAAAATCTAATTTAAAATAACACTTCCTCAAATTTTGTTTCAACCGTTTTCGAAATCCTCGAAATTTAGCGCGTCGTTACGATATGTTCCAATAAACCCGACTTCAAATATCCCCGTGTTTGTCTGTTTTAAAACTAACGATATCAACCAATAGTGTATGCATTGACGTCTTAAAAACCCCGCTTATATTAACGCTGTCCCTTTCTTATGCATATTATATGTTTCCTTCTAACCTTGTTTGAGTGGTGGAGAATCGATATTCCTGTCCGCGTTCTATTTACCCCATGTGGACTGAATACGTGCTTTTTGAAATGTACTATTATTATGCCTGTCTCAGTCCGAAGCATTCCATTGACCCTTTATCCTTTCTGCACTTTAAGGAAACTTTTAATTAACATTTACGCAAACCCTCCAACCGTTTACCCGATATTCTTTGAAACTTGTTTGTTATCTATAAAAATAAGGGAAACCTGACATTTAGAAACATGCAGGTGTTTAATTAACCGACGTTTTAACACAACATTTCTAGGAGTAGGTTTTCGACGTATTTTATATCCAACGGCTGTTTCTGTGTTAGCAACGCATTTCCCCTTGAATTTATTGATTTTGCATGCTTTTATGCGTATTAGACGTACTTAAACTCCATTAAATTAATAAATAAATTGCATTGGCTTCTAAAATTTATTTTCTTTACGAACCTAACTAAATTTTATTCGTTTAATTGTAAATTGTTTTTAATACTTGTTACATTAAACTGAACTAAATAAAATAAATTTCGCACGTAAATTATGGTTGTTTCCTCTATACAGAGTGTTTCAAATTGCTTTGTTTATGACTAAATTTAACCTTTTAAAATTACTGCAATATATATATATATATATATATATATATATATATATATATAATATATATAAAATAAAGAGAATATCCAACTAAAATACTTTATATTATAGATTAAGGGAAAGGTAGACCAAACAAGTATTTTAGTTGGACATTCTCTTTATTTGTGATGTCAAGCTTTCGAAATTTGCTCCAATTTCTTCTTCTTCATATATATATTGGTTGCGATAATTTATAATTTTATTTAGTTCATAGCTACTAAAACGGAATGCCATTCAAAATACCGTACAATTAATTTGATATTAATACACTCGTATATAAATACCTACCAAAATATTATGTGTAATGGTCGTATTCATGTATTAAGAAAAATTGCTTCAAAAAAGTTCGAAGTTTTTTAGAGACTAGAGACAATCATTCGCACACGACCGGCAAAAAGCTCCAGCGCGGCTCTGTTTTTATAAATTTAATTTGTTTTGTGTCACAGAGTTCCTTCCTAACCATCGTTTTAGCTCTGAAAGATTAAACCATACATGTAGTTAAGCTGAAGTTTTTCTTTTCCGACCTTTTCGTCAAAATATTCTCTCAATGGAATTTTATATCAAGGCTATTGTACTAATACCTTGAGAATTAGTTTAACCGCATTGTGCAGAAGCGATGTTTTGTTATATTAATTTGAGCAGTTCAGTTTTCAGTTATACTTGTTTAAATAAATTACGCAGAATTTCCCATTACCTTTTTGAATTTGTAATAGCAGGGTCAATTAAATATAATTATGGGTAATAAGCAAAGAATATATCCTATGGTAATAGTAACTTATAAAGTTTGCTACAAGCTCGCATTGCCCAATTAAAGCAATTTGTGTATTTAAGTCAGTATGGTTTTCTGTTCCTTAATATGATAAATAATTTATCAATATAAATTATAAAGCAAAATAATTAAAAACAATTCCGTTTCTCCGCCTGTGTACTAATTAATTAATATAATTGTTCTAGAAAACGATTTTACAAGATTAGTCTATCATTTAAATGCCAACTTTAACTGTAGAAGGACACAATATGAAAAGACCATTTAAGGCGCTTAGACTGCCTTTATTTGTCATTAAGACCTTTGGACTGTGTTGTAATGATGAACAGTGGAACGCCAAACTCAAAGCAATCATCATGATTTACATATGGTTTTTAAGTATTAACATCTGGATGCAAGTTCTGCAATTACCATATATTGGTTCCGACATTGAGGAAATTGTTAATTTTTTTGAATCAGTTCTACCTTTTGGACAGGTAAATGTTTTCCCTTCAACATCTTACAGTTTACGTGAAGGTATACTCTATATATAATAATCGCTAACACTAATTAAATAAGGGTATATTTTTAATTAGGAGTTTAAAAAACTTTTGGCATTTTGCACGCGTTTTCATAAATTTAGGCAACTAATTGCAAATGCATAATTTTTGCTAATATAATCAAACTATTGCACGCAGAACGATACACAAAATGATAATTTTAATTCGACTTTTCACAGCTGTCAGAATTTTTACTTGGTTTCAACTTTTTTCACTACTCTGTGTTCAAAACGAGTAAAACTTAACAGTTACAGGCTCTCAAGATTTAACACTCTACTTTGTAAAAATTTGATGCCATGCTGCTATTTATCACTAAACTAAAAACCGTGCTGTGGTAGCAGGGTTGGGCAGAGTAAGAAGACCCTAAACAATGAAACTTTGTTTTTTCGTACACTAAGTACGTGCAAGCAGTTATTGATGCGATAACTGGACGAAAAGCGGTTTCCCGTTTCTACATTTTTCTAGGTCAAGAAAGACATGCTTAAGGACGTACCGCATTTGCTAGTGTTAAATTTTTTTCTTGACTACGTCTGGAACTAGCTTTATTATTTCTTTGAATAATTTGTACATTCTCAAATATGTCTACACTCTGTGCTTACACCTAGAACGGACTGCCAAATTATCATATCTTAAAAATAATGGTGATCACAGTAGTGTAGCTACGGAGGCCTGGCCGCATGTAAAACCGGCTTATACCTTCTGAATTTGCAAGTGCCCTTCTGTTTCTCCTATTTTTTTGTTTTCCACAGATAGCTTTACACTCCTACTATTTCTATAACTTCTTTTTTATTAACTTTGTCAGTCCATGCTATTATCATCAAACATCTGTAGCATAACATTCCAAAGGCTTCTTCCTTTTGCTGTTTGTTTCTTCAACTGTCCCTATTTCATATGAGTACTGTACTGTGCTCCACACATATGCTTCCAACAATTTTTTCTTGTTTCTATGTCTGTTGTCTTCGAACATAGCCGCTGCTCTTTCTTGTTAGATACAGTTTGGTTCCCCTTTTATTATTCTGTAAATATATACATTATTTTACCGATATTCAGTGGTATGTAAAAGGAGTTAAACAGTCTGTGGCTACCAAAATCCCCCAACACAGACATTTACCGAATTAGTAGTTTTCCAGTAAAACCTTTCACGCAATTAACATTTGTTGAAAATATTGCAAAACCAACACTTATAGTTGCTTATAATAATCATCAGGTTTAAGTACAATTATTTTTTTCGTCATAAGGTTTTCCGTCTTGAAACTGGTTGGACGCCTACCTCCATTAAAACCTATTCCGAGCTAGCCTACACATTTCCCTGACATTCCCACAGTCTACATCTTTGACTATCTACCTTTCTTTATTCCTATCTCTACTTCTAATATATTCCGCACTATTCCTTCATGCCTTAGTATGTGACTTATAATCCTATCTCTCTTATTTTTTTCTGTTTTCCACATATTTCTTTATTCCCCTACCATTTATAGAATCTCTTTGTTCTTAACTTCATATGTACATGATATCTTCAACACCACTACGCCCAAGGTCCCGGGTTTGGATCCCGACACGGTCCGCTTAAAAACTGTTAGGCGAGCATTTTTCACAAAAATACGTCCTCGTTCGGATGCGAGGTAAAATGGAGGTCCCGTGTGTCAGTGTTGTCACGCACGTTAAAGATCCCTACGTTGCTTGGAACAGCAAGGGTTCGGCAAAATTCAAAATTTTTCAGGTAAAGAAAAACTTGCTTCCTGACCAATGTAGTGCCTTTGGATAGAGCATTGGAAAAACACATGTAGGATATCTTCAACATACGTGTGTAGCACCATATTTCAAAAGCTTCAATTTTTTCCTGTTTGCTTCTCCTACTGTCCAAGTCTCACAGCTGTACATTACTGTGTTCCACACATACGTTTTCAGCAATCTTTTCCTTGTTTCTATGTTTGTCGTCTTTGAACACAGTAGTTGCGTTTTCTTATTAAAAGTAGCACGACCTTGTACTAATCTTTGTTTTATATCTTTTCCGCTTTCTCATCTTGCGTTATTTGGCTTTCTAGGTAGCAGAAATCCTTAACCTCTTGTAAGTTTTCCTTTTTCTATTTGTATTCTAGTTTTTGATTTATTTTCTCCTCCTTTGCATACTAGTACTTTAGATTTATTTTTGCTAATTTTCATACCGTATGTACCTCTCTGTTAGAACTGTTTCCACATCATTAAGAGCTGCTTCCTTGCTAGATGCTAATACCGCTATATCATCTGCAAATCTAAGCATATCAATTTTTTTTGTCCCTGCATAATAATTCCAAATGGCTTCCTACATTTGACAATATTCATTGCCTGTCTCATCTCTTTCTTAATCTACTTTAATTCTATTACAGCAGATAATATAAAAAATAAAAATAAGAAACTATATAAAATCACTCGCAACAGAAACATCGAGCTATCTTCTCTTTTTGGTAGTTCCTCATCTTGTTGTGGTACTAGCAAAATCGAATGCATTTGTATCAGAAACCTTCCGTATACCTATTTAAAAGTTTTTCCTTTTTAATCTTTGTAGTAACTTTAGTTTATTTGTTTCAGTTTGGTATAAAAATTGTCATTATGGTATATAATCGCAAGCAATTTCTATCGTTAATACAACACACTACTGAGTGCTGGAGAGTGCCTCGTTCAAATGGGAATAAAGGGGAACTTGAATTGTTAATACATTACCATCTAGTGGTACAACGAGCAACTTTTATTACAGGAGCAATTATTTTAGTGGGTATATCGCTTTTCGGAAAACCTCTACCTCTTGGGGTTTGGAAAGTTGAAAACAAATATCATTTATTTATAGTAGCTTACGCTGTACAGGTTATATCATTGATAATGTTTGGCCTCTTAACATGGAGCTTCGATCTTCTATACTTAACGTGTTGTGTCGAGCTAATATTGCAATGTAAAATGCTCAATCGTCGTCTAAAACAATTTGATGCATTGAAGAATAGGAATGTTCAAGAAATGCGACATTATGTGGATCACCATAATTTTATAATAAGGTATAAACAAGTATATGTATACATCATCAAATAAAATTTTTCTTAAGGTTTTTGAAGACTTTTCACAAATGCTATTCAAGTATAATCGTACTTGAATATTATTCTCTTGGACCTGGGATATGTGTTGAAATGTACTGCTCATTTCAAAGGTATACATTTTTTTTGTTATTCTATTATAAAACCAAATTGTAATAGTGAACAAGTTTCAAATATATGTGGCCATGGCGTAATTGTCGTTTTGGGAATTTCACAACTTGCTTTTTATTCATTACCAAATGACTACATCACAAGCGAGGTAAGTCTAAACTACAAAAATTAAAAGCACGTAATCATTTTAATCTATTGATCTACAGCAATGCATTAATGTAGCAGCATAAAATTTCTTGCTTTTCTAATTCATTGAAATACGAATAGTATTTAAACGCCTAGAAATTATAATTCTTGTATTGGTAAAAATTTGCATAGAAAAGCTGTTATTATTATTTCATTTGCTCGCATCGACAATACAAAAAATGTTTTATTTACTTATATCTATTATTTATACATATATAAAAATAAAAGGTCAAGGAACATATCCAACTATGTATATACATATATATATATTATAGTGGTTTTAAAGGGTTAAAAATAAATACAAACAAAGCAATTTCAAAACACCCTGTATAATGGAAAAAACAGAAATTACGTGCGAAATTTATATTAATTAATTTTTATTTAAGTAACGGGTATTAATCAAATTGTACAAATAATAATTAAAAATTTAATAGCTTTGCAAAGAATTAAATGGCAGACGCCAATGCCATGCATTTAATAATTTAATTGGAGTTAATTAAACAATTATTGATATATAATAAGCATAAAAGCCTGAATAAACCCAAGGTGAAAACGCGTTGCTAACAAACGGATATATCAGGAGAGTTGAAATACCATGAAACGAAGCTCGGAGAATTGTATTTAAAACGTTCATTATGATCGAACACCTGCAAACTTTTAAATGTCAAGTTCTAATAAATTTGAGTAGATAAACATGCAGTTTCTGCGTATATTGGAAACGGTTGAATGTTTTATCATGAAACACTAAACAGGGGTTTATTTAAAGTCACGTCGCCAGTCCACGTGTGTTTAGACAGCAGATAGTCAAGAATATCGATTTTGTACCACTCAGACCAGGGTAGAAAAGGACAGAGAAAACGCATAAATAAGAGACACTAATAGGATATGAGGGATTTGTGAAGCGTCACAAGGTCTACGATTGGTCGATGTGTTAGTTTGGTTTGAAAGTAGCACGATGATAGTGGAGCGTGATATTCTTGAAATTTTATAAACGAGGTATTGAAATTCGCGGATTTGAAAATGGAGTTGAGTGCAAAATTGCGAGAATGTGTGGTGTTAACAGGGGATTTCGCGTTAAGCAGGTATGGAGAGGTTACATTCGAAGGTATAAATGCTTTTAGAGAACGTGGTGAGGGCCCCTTAAGTTTTCGATCGCTCCAAACAAAGTATCTATGTATCACGAGTTGTAAGTATTACTAAATCAGTTAAATTATATTACAAGGTGCTAGTCTCTTAATTAAATACGCGATTAAGTGTGCGAAAATTACATTTTAATAGAGATATCATCTATAATTATAATCAACTCGTGTTGGGACATTAAGTAGCGTGGTTTGAAGCATCTAATTAATAAAGAAATAATTTTAAATGTAATTTGGAATTGGTTATACCGGGGAGACAGCGTTTACAGTTCAATTTGGATGGGGTTTTTCTAGTAACAGCTAGAAACGACCTGCAGAACGGACAGAAGAAATAGATGGCATCATCCTCAGAGCAGAGATCTACTATAAAATTCCAGGTAAAGATTTACAATGTGACTTTATAAACTGTGAATATTGGGAGAACGTATGAGAGTGAAATTCCAAGGTAGTGTGTATTATTTACGTATTGAACTTAATACGTGTAAAAACTTTATTATGGTATTTAACCAAAAAGTTGAAGGTGTCTATAAAGCTTTTAAACGTTCCCTCAGAACGTAAAAATTTTGTGAAGAGTACATGGCTTTGCTTTGTTATTTGTTTTAAAAGTATGCAAATGCATAATTAGCTGGGTTATTCTGAGCTCACCCTACCCCAGAGTTTAGTTAGAGTGAAATGAATAAATAAATTATAAAGAAGGAATTTTAGAGAAAGTATTATTCAAGGTCCATTTACTCCGGTTGTAATTTATGTGTTTAATGATTTAAAAATAAAATACTAGACATTTTAAACTAAGGTTTTTCTGAACTGTAACGTGATCAAAGGAATATTGCATTTCATTTGTAAATAGTTATAAATAAAAGCTTGTATATTGGTTGTATTTGAGGTTTTATTGCTAGTGTGTGTGTATGATTGAGAATATGCGAGTGAATCTAGATACCCAAGAGGTGATCCAAATGAGCTATCCGGAAGCAGTTGAAGAAGGCCGTTCAACCGAGGAAGAAAGGAAAACGGGTAAGGATTTTTTTTTTGGATTAGTTAATTTTTGAAAATTTGTTTATGGTCGAATATGAAAATTTTATAAAAATTTCGAAAATAATTTATGGTTGGTAAGCATTTTACCCGAGTTCCACGGCATAATTTTGACGCCCAATTTAGGAGCTGAGGCGATTCTTATACAGGATACACAGCAATTTTTGACGCCCAATTCGTGAGGCTCGATTCTTATAAACATACAAAGCAATATATATATATATATATATATATATATATTGCTGTGTTTCCTCGTATTAAGAATCGAGCCTCACGAATTGGGCGTCAAGAATTGCTGTGATTCTCTTGTCCGTTGTCTTTCTTCTGATAATCGCCTCTTGACTCCTTCCTTCTCGGCAGCTCACCTAGATAAAACTTTCATCCTCATTCATAAAAAAAACACATTCCTACCACAAACATCAACGTTAACTCTATTTACACCAATATTCACAATACATTAAAATTTCAAAATTAAATTTCAGCATAAATTTCAGCATCATAAAATTTCAAGTTCAAATTTGTCATCATTTTAATTTGCATCCAGAATTAGAGTCCTTGTTGAATGCATACTAATTAAGTTAACAATATTTGCAGACCTGAGTCTGAATAAAAGGGAGCATCTCCCACCCCTTTACGTTAATTTAACAGGTTAGTCTAATTGAGCTCAAAGACAGACCCAAATTTTCATCATAATCAAAAACATAAACCTGATAAATACTCCTTTCTACTTATACAAGAAAATTTTATCTTAAAATTAAAAATTTGTTGTTTATACAAATTTACTACTGTCCATTTTTATCAAACAAATTATAAAGATATTCAACACACACCAAAACATCAAAGATCGAACAACAAAGCATAAGTTACCTGAAGATTACTGCACTCGTGGCTCCAATGTACATCGTCCTTGCTAATCCCACCATTCCAGCTGGTTTATGTTTACGTCTTCGGAATTCTGACCGCCTTTAAAATTTTTGTACACCACCATTCGTCTAAAAAAGTTTCAGGGCTTCTCAGGAATTCATCTATGTATATCTAAATCTTGTTTTGTGGATCCAATCACTTTTACGAATAACATTTGATTACTAACACCCCCGAAAAATAGCAATGAAATTCATAATTCTTTTACGATATATCAAAAACTGCATACTTCTATTTATTTATTTATCGTTATTAATTTGGATAATTGGTACAGTAATACCCGCAAATATAACTAGACTTTGTTACCTTCATTTATCTTCTCTAAGTGTACTAATAACTTTTATTGTAGCACGTAATCACCACGTATTCTACTTAAAGTATCGAATAATCAAAAAATAAAGAGCAAAACTGTTTGAAGTATCGAATAAAATCAAAAATATAAGAGAGCGAAACTCCTATTAACACGGGTTTATATAATGGCTCGCTTGCAAGTCGAATTGGTCCCGCGACGGACGATTTTAAGAAATTCGCATTCTATTTTCCCTTCCGACGGCTCGGCACAGCGATTCTACTAAAAATTTGAACTCGTCCTAGTTGAAAATTTAAGAATTTTCCACACGCCTCGCAACACGTCCGAGAACAACTAATTAGTTTTACACACCAACTGATATGCTTCCCCTCTCATGTTTGCATCTTATTTCAACCTTAATCGCCAATCTAGTTTGTTCGTTCTATCTAAAACCTGTGCGCTTGTTTCACATTTTTCCCCTCATTTAACTGCTAATGCATTCCATCTCGTTTGTCTTTATACCACAAACTCGCTTTCTTACTTGCACTCAAATAGCTTGAAGCTTATCGACTAACATATACATCGTTATTCTTGCAAGTGTTCTGAGTTCTAATACGCCGAAGGCTTTTATATAATTTCCCCACGTCTTTATAATTTCTCGCTAGCTTTAGTACTTGGAACGATTAAATTAACTACAAATTGAACAATTTCACTTTGCTTCTTTTTATAGAAAGCGTCTAGTGAATAATTTAAATCCCTTATTTTAACGAAACGAATAAATTTTTATGCTCCACGGTTTTAATAATGCTTATTATCTAATGAAATTCTATACAAACCCTACATTCTAATTGAATGATTTAAATCTACACAGTAGGCCTTTAATTAAGCGTACTATTTTCCACTGCTTTAATATACACGGTGTTTAACATTATCTAAACAATATAAACCCTATGTTTAGAAGTAAATGACGAATTTATCCAATATGCCTTTAAATGAAGTGTATTATTACTCAAAGCTTCCTTATACACGGTCTAAATTTGATTTGATTTGATTATATATATTATATATATTATATATATTATTATATATTGTAGTGTCAGAGGGAGCCACCAAGCGTTCTAAGGGTTGTTTAGTAGAAGGTAGTGTATGCCAAATAAAATGATCCATATATCTGATCCCATAATTTAAAAATGTATGTTTGCCGTACTTTACATATGCTAAAGTATTCAAAATGGTAGTTGAAATGTAAGTGCCAAGAGGTAAATTAAAATGACTTGATGACGTGATAAAATACACAGTGCTCAAGGGTTTATACTGAGTTAGATTTAATAGGCCATTGAAAGTACATTTGCCATCCGAAAACCGGATGCGTCTATGGATGTCCACTATCAACCACGCCAATCCAGGGTCATGTGTGATTTATTTTGGCTTTTGTTTAATTAGAATCAACTTTTGGACGAATATGTAATCTCAAAATTATAAGTAATAACAGTGTCAAATGTGATTGAAGGATTGTAAAATATTTAGGACCAATGCTAGAATATTATGTGAAAACTATGAAAGTGTAAAAGAACATAATTTATGGTATGTGTGACACAAACTTAGTGTTTAAATATTATTGGACGATTTTAGTTTATGTAATTTGTAATGTAGTAGGCAAGTAATGTTGTAATTATCACCTTGGAAAGTAAACAAGGGGAGTCTATTTTGAATATTTTGGTATAAAGACGTATTTTATAGAACTGCGCTAATTTGTGTAAAAATTTTGAAGATTAATAAACGTGTTTGATTTGAAATAGTTTGATTATTAAAGAAGGGTAAAGAGCAGCATCGGTACATTAATAAGTAATAGCGACGACAAGGAAGAGTAAAGATTTGTATTAGTGCGACGGCGAAGCGACGAATAGTAAGGTAGATTTGGAACGATATTGGTAAAGGCAGAAGGCAACGAATTGGAATTGTAAGAAGGAAGAATATTTGGGATTGATTTGGATATAGATTTACATGTAGCTGGGTATTGAGTGGTTATAAACAGGGACGAAGATTGATTTGGATACGGATTTATATGTAGCGGGGCATTGAGTGATTTTGAACAGGACGACGATAGATTTGGATTGAGTACGGATTAAAGGCGGACGTATTAATTTGGAACAAGAGGAGCGAAATTAGGAGAACACGTAAGAGCAGCAATTGGAAGTGGAAGAGTCAACGCAGAAACTACGACGGAAGAATTAGCGCAGGGGAAGTAAAATAAACGGGTATTCTAAATTCTAAAATTCGGGTCATTTATTTCAGATATTGGGAGCAACTAAAATTAAAGACAGATACCTGGAGGCGAGCCGGAATTTCAAAAGGATAGTGCAACCGTGTAAAGGCGCATACGGCGACGAGGATTTTGAGCCAGCAGTAAGAGAGGCCGGAAACAAAGTATAATCCAGGTGAGTGCTGTGAAATATCTTATAACGTCAAAAGTCATAAATTTGTGGTATTAAATTAATTTGGCACAAGGCAACGTTGATCATAATAAAATTTGGCATATACAAAACTAGATTCAAAATTAGTACTAAAACAAAGAGAGTGCAGTTTGGTTGGGCATTGCACATCTACTTACCACTGAACCCACGGTAAGTAGGTGGACACCCTGAGAATAAAGAGTTCAAATAGTCGAGGCATCTTAATAACAATTTTGATTAAATAACCAACCAAACGTTGCAAAAGTACAGGGCGTGCAATAGGTGTTTGCACATCATACAAAAAACATTGAAATTTATAAGAAGGGCGAGCGACGAAAGTAAAGAAAAGTAATAAAAAAGGGGTGGAGTACAATATATATATATATATATATATATATATATATATATATATATATCATATATATATATATATATATATTTAATTTGTTTTATTATTGGGAAAGCAGTCAAATTTGATGGATTAATAAAATACTCTTTCAATCATTCAAGCTTTCGATAAATTTATTATCTTCGTCAGGAATCTAATATATATAAAATTAATTGTTGGAATAGTAGTTTAACATTACTTACGGTTATGAGTTTTATATATACATATAACTAAGGACATCGAAAAAAAATTTTTAAATGTACAGAGTATGAAATTTTGAAAGACATTGACATGTATTAACAGTTACTGACTATGTAAAATAATTAATTTGTGTATGAAAATTTACATATCTCAATGTGTTTATAAATATGTATCAAATTAAAATTAAAATTATAAATAAATTTAAACTAATTTTTGAAAAATTAAAGTGAATGATTATTACTTTTAATAAGGGATATTAGATAAGAATAAATATTGTTCAAATTTTGCGTATCTGTTTTCTTGTTTAGTGTGTTGGCATTTATTGATATTGCAATCATTTCTAAAATAAACGTTTGTGATAATTTGGTTCTCTGAAAATAATTTTAGTGTCTGTATAGTTCATGGAATGTCCTGTTTCAATTACATGAGTGGTAAGAGCACAAGAGTTAATTTTCCTCTTACAATCACTTTTGTGTGAAATTATTCTGGCTGAAAGCCATCTTCCTGTTTGTCCAACATAACAGGTTTGACAATTCTGACAAGGTATTTCATAAACCAAACCAGACTCCTGTAGTTTTTGAGTGTTATCTTTTACTTTAGAAAATATCTTATTTATAGTGAGTATAGTTTTATTGGAAATTTTACATCTTTAAATTCTTTAAATATGTTAGATATTTTATTTGTGACGTTTTGTATATATGGAAGTGTGTAAAATAAAGGTTGTGTTATGGAATTGTTATTACTATTGTTGTTTTTATTGTTGTATTGTTTGTTGTATATTCTGATTTCGAAGAATTATTGAATAATAATTTATTTATTAATCCTGGAGGGTATGAATTTTGTATAAGTATGTTTTTAATTGGTTTAAGTTATAGTTTTTTGTGTAGGGTGTGATATTAGTTCAATTCTATTTTCATTCCTAGTACTAGGTTAATTTTGGTTTTCAATGGATGATAGGAATGAAAATTTAAAAATCTTCCAGAAGACATTGGTTTTGATACCAACTAGTAATAAGGATGTTGTTTTCTGTTCTAGTAATTAGCATATCTAAAAAGGAATGCTTTTGTTGGTTTCTGTTTCAATAGTAAATTGTATATCTGTGTTGTATGCGTTGAATAGTTGAAGTACTTCGTCACTTCTTCCTTCAGGAATACTGCAAATTAAGTCATCAACATATTTCTTGAAAAATGGAAATTGGAAATTTAGTTTAGGAATACATGTATTGAGTAGGTCATCCATAACGTATTGTGCAATTATAGGAGATATCGTAGATCCCATGGGAGTGCCTATTGTTTGTTTGTAGAAGGTATTGTTATAAGTAAAGTATGTAGTGTTAAAGATAAATTCTACTAGACTAATAAATTTGTTATAACTTAGTTTGCAGTGAGATTTAATTGTTTCCCAATGGTTTTCTATACTATCTTTTACAAGTGTAAAAGGAATGTTATTGAAGAGAGAAATAGCATCTAAAATAGAATTGAACTAATATCACACCCTACAAAAAAAAACTATAACTTAAACCAATTAAAAAACATACTTATACAAAATTCATACCCTCCAGGATTAATAAATAAATTATTATTCAATAATTCTTCGAAATCAGAACATACAACAAACAATACAACAATAAAAAACAACAATAGTAATAACAATTCCATAACACAACCTTTATTTTACACACTTCCATATATACAAAACGTCACAAATAAAATATCTAACATATTTAAAGAATTTAAAGATGTAAAAATTTCCAATAAAACTATACTCACTATAAATAAGATATTTTCTAAAGTAAAAGATAACACTCAAAAACTACAGGAGTCTGGTTTAGTTTATGAAATACCTTGTCAGAATTGTCAAACCTGTTATGTTGGACAAACAGGAAGATGGCTTTCAGCCAGAATAATTTCACACAAAAGTGATTGTAAGAGGAAAATTAACTCTTGTGCTCTTACCACTCATGTAATTGAAATAGGACATTCCATGAACTATACAGAAACTAAAATTATTTTCAGAGAACCAAATTATCACAAACGTTTATTTTAGAAATGATTGCAATATCAATAAATGCCAACACACTAAACAAGAAAACAGATACACAAAATTTGAACAATATTTATTCTTATCTAATATCCCTTATTAAAAGTAATAATCATTCACTTTAATTTTTCAAAAATTAGTTTAAATTTATTTATAATTTTAATTTTAATTTGATACATATTTATAAACACATTGAGATATGTAAATTTTCATACACAAATTAATTATTTTACATAGTCAGTAACTGTTAATACATGTCAATGTCTTTCAAAATTTCATACTCTGTACATTTTAAAAATTTTTTCGATGTCCTTAGTTATATGTATATATAAAACTCATAACCGTAAGTAATGTTAAACTACTATTCCAACAATTAATTTTATATATATTAAATTCTGACGAAGATAATAAATTTATCGAAAGCTTGAATGATTGAAAGAGTATTTTATTAATCCATCAAATTTGACTGCTTTCCCAATAATAAAACAAATTAAATAATTATTGAACCAGTCGAGATATCTTAAATATATATATATATATATATATATATATATATATATATTACTATGTTGTTTTCGCCCCACGTTGTTGCGTCATTTAAATATTGATATAATAACGCCGTACGCCGATGTAATAAACATCCAGCTGAATGCCACCGCTCTGTTTCTCTCTAATCTTCCAATTTTATTATGCCTCGGCTAGCCCTTTTAATTTACACAGAGTACACAACGCTGCAATGATCAATTTTCATTTACCCTTTTATGATTACCTGTTTGAATTGATAAAACCAAGTCAATCAACATTCATATAATGAAAGGAAATAATATTTGCACTTCACAATTTTTGTAATTCTTTAAATACACCCTTCAATCAATTAATATTATCTGGATTATTTATCTCAAAATTTATATCCTTTTTAATTTAATATAAAGTCGCCAAAAACGACACCTTTACAAAAAACATCTGGAACGTTCAAAACCTTTTTATGATTTTAAAATAAGTTTGAACGTATTCAATGTTCTTGTTGACTCCTTACAAATTTGTGAGAAAATTTATATATTCAGTGTTAAGATTTAAATTTGAAAATATTCCTTAAAACTAGGCAGCTCTGACCTGTGATATTTTGATGACTTGTTGCGTGTTGTGGATCAACACCCCCTTATTGTCTTCAATCGAAAACCAATGCTCTGCTTTGTACTCATGTTTAAACCAATAATTCAGTACGGTTACCCCTTGTTTCCAAATCACCTCGTGCTTTATTCTATATTTCTCTGGATACGCTTTGGACCTCTTCCCTTAAATATTACTTGGAATTCGTAGGTTTCTTAGTGCTATAAATTTAGAATTGTATTAGAAGTGGACCAGAATTGTATTAGACGCGGATTAGAAGCCCTATATTATTATAAATATTTAATTTAAATTAATTAACAAATTTCTACTCACGTTTTCTGCAAAAACGGGAAAAGCTTTTTATATATTCTTAACGCAATTCTTACGCAGCACTGTTTTGCACTATAATATAAATTTTATTTGTCGGACGCGTAAATATTTGATTAAGAGTATTGTGGATTCGACGTGCTTCAAATTGAGACTGATTATTTCTTATCACCTCTGTGCGTTATATAACTTTTTCCCTCTACATTTGGATTGGTTTTCCAAACAGCCTTACAAATTGTTGCGATCAACCATATTTGTCTTGGATATTCCTAATATATTCTCAAGCTATTTTCTGATGAAACTATTTTGGAGTTTGGGTTCATGCTGTTATTTACTATTGTTGTCGTTGCTGGAGTTTTAGCTTGTTTGTTGTTTTGTGTAGATAAAGCTTTTGGAGAATTGTACACAAATTAATGATGTAACACGAATGCTGTTTTCGTTTATGTATTCATTTAAACTCATATTTGAAAGTGTGTTTTCTTATCAAAACACTTATTGTTCCAGCGTAATTGCATGAGGATTTACTAGGTTTTATCTTATCTTCTGCGTATTTATTTTATAAACTTGTAGAACACTTCTCAACGTAGTTGAATTACATGTATAATTATTTCTCTGTTGAATACGCATTCTATTATTGGAAGATGTGCTTACTGGCATTGATTAAAGTTAATTACGGTCCAAATACAGGATGTTAAATGCTTGTAACATACTGTTTTAATAAGCTCTAATAGTTCTAGTATTCCTAAAAATAGTTAGTTTCTAGTTTAATTTTAGCATGCTAATTATTAGAATTGTAGCGGCTGCAGGATCACCCAAGGAACTTCGCTGAGAAGCTACTTGGGTGATCCTGCAGCCGCTACAATTCTAATAATTAGCATGCTAAAATTAAACTAGAAACTAACTATTTTTAGGAATACTAGAACTATTAGAGCTTATTAAAACAGTATGTTACACATGTTATTGGGTGATCCTGCAGCCGCTACAATTCTAATAATTAGCATGCTAAAATTAAACTAGAAACTAACTATTTTTAGGAATACTAGAACTATTAGAGCTTATTAAAACAGTATGTTACATGCTTGCTATTTACATAATGTGCGAATTATTTATTTTCCTGCTAAATAAATGCAGTTTACTGATTCCCATTGCTATTTACAGTTACTACGCGACCCTTTCTACTCAATACACCCCTAAACAACCCCTTATCACAGCAATATATATACATTTATATATAAATATATTGCTGCAAAAACCCCACAACTTGGGTGCTATTAATTGCTACGATCTTCCGGCTACTGAAACTGTAACTAATTCGAGCCCCACCTTTGAGCGTCAAAATGCTGCGTACTCTACTTATGCTAAGGTCCCACACTGTGAGCTTCTTGTTGATGATTCGAGCCGGATTAAATTTTTCAGGCTCTATTGCTACTAAGGCACCTAAAATTGGAAATCCGAAAATTTACGATTTCCGGTTCTGAAGAAGTCCCACATTCACGGGCGCCAAAATACTACAAACTTTTGATGCTGCTTATACCTAAAAACTTAAAATTTCAGCTTTGCAGTAAAGTTTGCCACGGCTGCTCAGCTGCTGTCTGAAAATAAAACTAAATACTCAACCAAAAAAAAACGCTGCTACACTTAAATTTATTTACATATTCAGAGAAAAATTACACACCAAAAATCATCTTAAACTCTTTGTTCACACATCAGTTACTTATTACATACATCCTCTTTTACAATAATACATTTCGAGATCAAATATTACCTCTACCCCTGTCTTAATATGAACTCATAGTAACACCGTAACCACTCGTGCTAATTTCTGCACATCAAATTATCAAAAAGATCCTTTTACCTTGTACATAAGCAAATAGTTCAAATACCATAAATCATTTTCATAACATAAATTCCCACATTAAAATATAGTAAAATAATATAACAAAGAAGAGCCTCACCCTCATCCCTTGTGGTTAATATCTTGTGCTTGCGTCCCTCTAATCCTGCAAATTTTGTCGATACAAACACTTGGTTCTTCGTAAAATTTCCAACTGTCTACGCTTTCTCAGAACTCCAACAAACAACTTCAACGGCCACTTGTTTTCCGAAAACACTCAAACTAACGTCCACAAAATTCCTCGTAATTTTCTACACAAATAAGCTCACGTCAATAATTCTTTGTAAATTTGTTTACAACCGAACACTTTTATGAAAATTACTTAACATAACAAACGCGCGTACCCCACCAACTTGTTTCCTCTGAATTTCAACCGTCTCACTCTCAAATCTAGTGTATATTTATTCCAACTAACAAGGTTAACGTTTAAAATTTACACCCCTAAAGCAACATGTACCATCTGTCTCTCTTCAACTCTCCTATCTCTTATTATATACTCACTCCACTATCTTATATCAATAACAAGCATTATCCCCTTTTCGTTCTAACCTACACACAAAATTTACCACTCTTTACTTTCTGTCATACCCGTAGTCAACGCACGCTACCCTTCAATCATCGTCTATCTTACTTATACTCATTCTCTCTAACAATCTCTCCTTGTTTCCTTGTTTGCACGTTTGATTGTAACTGAAAAATCTTCCCATTCTACAAATTATAATTGACAGCAATACTCAAAACACTACCTAGACTTTGACGTCGTTTGTGCAGTTTTATCTGCTTTATTTCAATACTCAGAAAATCTCCTACAGTTAAGTTCGTTTATCTTTTAAATATACTCCTTCCACACAATGTTTAACAAATAATGTAACAGCCACTATGCTTCTATCAACAATACTTTGAACTAAAAACGCTTTGAAATGAAGCTAAATACTTTTGACTAATTATACCTATACTCAACAGTCTACACTTATTACATACAATGATTAAATATGTATATGCCCTTTCACACGCCATGAATATTTACATCTGCCGGATTATGAAAATTGATATTTTAGTTTGCTAAATTATTACCATAAAATTATTGATTTCTAAACTATCGACTTGAAAAGCGTTTCAACATCACGAAATAAATTATCAAATGAACCACTAACGCTCTTATGCCCTCAAATATTACAGAAACATATATATATATATATATATATATATATATATTATCGTGTAGGCTATATGTAAAAATGGATAAATAAGTTAAGAAAGTAATTTTGTAAAGACCTTGTATATAGGAAACAAAAATATACTATTTACGCTTCAAATTAATTAGTTTGACTTTAAAACAAACATATAGTAGCATACATTTGTATCAATAAGTTGTAATTTTAAAAGCTGCATAGGGTGAAAGCTTTGCAGTGCATAAAAACTCGAGAATAATGTGAGGACAAGTAGCTTTGGTATTCTAAGGTTGTAAATCGATCACATCAAATAATAGAGGGATAGTTTTTGTTTACAAAGTATAAAATCAATAATTTAAGCATGCTTTAATTCCATATTAGTAACGTGTAGTACGAAAAGCTTTGCAGTTTATAAAATCGATATTGTAAACGCGTATATTCATTGAACTAACAAAGCGTCTGTTAAAAACGAATCTCTAGGAAGTCTACAGGCGTAAACAACTTGGGGGAAAATACAATTTCAAACTGGCAAAGAATTCATAGAAAGGACTTTCAGATAAATAAACAATTCGAGAAATCATAATGTACGTTGAAACATAATTCTTTAGAAATTTGAGCTAGCGATCGAAGCAAAGATTGAAAAACATCAGGTTCTTGCAAAACAAAGCAAGATATTCTGGAGACAGAATATAAGTAGTACATAGTAGAGGAAGATAAAAGATAACACACGTTGTACAAAACAGCCGTTTAAAGCACGCATCTACTTAGAATTGGATGCACGAGTGGAAATGAGTTTGCTGCCCATGTAGCGGAGGAAAGTTTGATGTAATTCAACGACGAGAATTTGGTGGCGACGTCTACAGCGGGGATGGTTCAAGAGCATACACCAGGTAAAGAAATTTGTTGTTTTGTTATTGTTTAAACATTTGTGCTGGTATTTTATGTTAGAGTGATTTAACGTATTTGGTGAATAATTTTATGAACATAAAATTTATTTTGAGGGTTATATGAAAAGGACAATTTGATGTTATTATTTGAAGGTATAAATACAGGACGTATAATGTTATAATGTTGATGTAAAGAGTACACGAGTCTTAGACTAGTTTAAATGAGAAAATGCAATTTTTGTATGCATTCAGAGTAAGAAGGTTTATACCGAGCTCACCATAGACCAGGGTAAATTTCAATTTAGGGTTTCAAGATAGGACCATCTACTTGAACTGAATATAAAGAAGTGTTGAAATAAATTAAATTTAGGAAACTTAGAAGGATTTAATTGTTGATATTGTGAAAATTTACGTAAATGTTTTATATCCATTTTATAAGTATTGAGCTGGTGTGACGTAATTTTTGACTTGTATAAATAAAAAGGTTGTATGTTTTGTTGAATTATTTGGTTTCTAATTTTTTTATTGGTAATCTAAGTGATAGAGAATATGTATAGAATGGGTAAGTATCTCTGAAGAAGCTGGAAACAGAGCTAGCCGTGGAATGCTGATTTGGGAGAGCTTTTCAAGAGATTTTGAAATTAAATTTTTTTTTTAAAATAAAATTTTGTAGGTGTTAACTTTATTTTTCAGGACACTGCATTTTTATGTCAACCCAACGCTGGGGCTCGATTGTACAGGTTTAACCTCACAGAATTTTATGGTTTCCAACTGTAAGGCTCGAATTTAATCCCAGAAGATCACTGCAATATATACATACATATACTAGAAAAATTATGTTAGACTAGTACTTTCCGTTTTAAACCGTCATCACTGTAATATGTGCCCTTCTGGAACTTTTTAATTTGGTAATTTATTCCTCCTGTTTCATTATGTAAATCTTATAGATTTACTCAAATGTTTTTACAAAATATGCAATTTAAAGTAAGTTATTTGCGTTTTGTTATATTTTTGCTCATGTTGTTTTTTCCATTTTAACTTTTCTAAAAACAGAATTGTTTGCCGAAGCTTTAAGTATTAATTAAATACATTCATTTATTTGTTATATTATTGGACTATATCCCAAAATATTGAAACACTTCATGTGTATTTTATGATATACAGGTTGGCATTAGTTTTATGCCATTAAAGTTAGGAGGTGATAGAGATTTGATTGTCTAAACAAAAAACCTATAAGGCATTTTACTCTTGGAGCGATTTTTAAATACCCGACCTAAGTCAACTTAAGTAAAAATTTTAGATCCTCTTTTGTCATACGTTTTATAAGTAACACTTACGTGCGCAAGTGCTATTCTGCATCACATAACGCACTGAAATGATTTCACAGTAAGTGTTTGAAATGTCTACTGCATCTGCAAGTTTTTTGTTGGTATAATTCTCGGGTTCTCGTAATTTTAAAAAACAACTCATTAAGCTACCGCGACAAAAAACTCCAATTATCTAGATTCAATTACAATTACCTCCCAACATCGCGTTTAAGTGCATTACCTAAGCAAGTGAAACACACTTACATCTAACCCCGATTATGAGCTATGTAATGAAAAAATGCATTCGACTTAAAGTAGGACATCGTATTCTGCATAAACGCTGAATTGTAAAAACGCAAAATTACATCAGACACCCAATATAGTCGACCACATCAGCATTATGAAATATTATTTTTTGTTGTGATTATTATCTAAACATGCAAATTTTAGAAGAAAAAAATTAAACTTATATCTAAAGTGCCTTGAGTTATTTAGTTTTGCAGCAAACATGCACTCTATTTCACTAACTTAAGTTTACCTAAGGTCATAACTTAGTTGGTCAACTTTAAAACATAATGTGGTTGTATACTATATTTGTGACCCAGTCAATATTGTAGTGGTTTTAAACAAATTTTTGTTTCTTTTATCGGTCTTTACATACCCTTAAAATTAATGACATAAAACTAATGCCACCCAGTATATATTGATATGATAACGCAGCACGCCGATGTAATAAACGTCGAGTTTTCTGCTGTCCGCCACCGCTCTGTGTTTTTCTTTAATATTCTAATTTTAATTATGCCACGGCTAGCCCAGTTTAATTCACACAGAGTGCACAACGTTACCATGATCAAATAATTTACCCCTTCAAATCTTGCCTGCTTAGAATGATAAAACGAAGTCGATCAATATTTGTATATTGAAGAGAAGTACTATCTACACTTCACAATTTTGTAATCTGACAAATAAACCCTTCAATCAATTAATATTATTTAGATTATTTATCCCAAAAATTGTATCTCTCTTTTTTTAATTCAATGTTACCAAAAACGACACCTTTTACTGAAAAATCTAGAACGTCCAAGACCTTTTATCCTCTTTACGTAAATTTTTACGTATTAAAATATTTTTGTTGACTCCTTACAAATTAGAAAAATATATTCAGTGTTTAAATTTAAATTTGAAATGATTCCTTATACTAGTTAGCTTTGACCTGTGATTTCCTGGCGAGTCCTTTTCCCCTTTGGTCTGCTGTTGCGTGTGGTGGATCAACACTCCTTTATTATTTTCAATCGAAAAACAATGCTCTGCTTTGTGCTCCTTCACGTGAGTTTGAACCAATAATTTTATTCAGTATTGTTAATTCTTGTTTCCAAAATTTACCTCGTGCTTTACTTTATATTTTCTAAATACGACTTAAATTTTTTGATACCACTTAGATCTCTCAACTTAGATACCACTTAGATTTCTGAATATCACACTTAGATCTCTCAACTTAGATACAACTTAGATTTCTCAACTTATATACAACTTGGAGCCCTACAATATTATAAACATTTAATTTAAATTAATTAACAAATTTCTACTCACGTTTTCAGCAAACGGCAAAAGCTTTTTCATATATCTCCAATGTAATTTGTCATCAAATATTATATAACACCACTTTTCACAAATTTTAATAATTTAATTTGAAATTTATTTCGACGCGTAAATTTTCGAGTAACAGTGATTCAGGTTCCACGTAGTTCAAATTGAGACTGGGCCTCCTTATCAAACTCTGGGCGTTAAATAGTTTGCGCTATCTAAATTTGATTGGTTTATCGGAACTGTACAAAGTGTTGTAACCAACCATGGTTGTTTTAGATATTCCCAATTTAGCTTATTGCTGTTGTTTGTGTAGATAAAGCTTTTGGGGAATTGAATAAATAGCTGATGTAACATGAGTGATGTAAATCCACATGTTTCAGTTTATATCTTGTACCAAACTTATTTTGCAAAGTATGTTTCTTATCAAAGCGCTTTATTATTCTTTCTTTATTGCATGCGTAATTCCGTGAAGACTTACTAGGTTTTATCTTATTCCATGCGTATCTATTTGTTTATAAACTTATTGAACGCTTCTTGAAGTAGTTTAATTGCATGTATAATTATCTCTCTGTTGAATATATGTTCTATTATTGAAAGACATGCTTACTGGCATTGATTAACATTAATTGCGGTCCTTATACAAGGTGTTAAATGTTTGCTCTTTGCATAATATGCGAATTATTTATTTTTCATGCTAAATAAATGCAGTTTTCTAATTCCTATTGCTATTTACATTTATTACGCGACCCTTACGACTCAATACACCCCTAAATAACCTCCTTACCATATATATATATATATATATATATATATATATATATATATATATACTTACGAATACAAATTGAGGTAATAGTTGTATAGCCATTAACAAAACAATAACCCTATTACTTCATAAGGGAAAAAAACATGTACTGACCGGTTTCCGCTTTCTTGGAGCCGCGTCAAAGTAAACTAGTTTTTAACCATCTTATGAAGTAATCGAAGCTATTGCAATTATATAAGTTCGAAGGAACCTTTGTACTATGGCAAGAGAAAACAATATCGCCATCAGGTGAAAAACTTCAACACTACTAAGTGTGGAGTTACAACAGTTAATTCGAAACTAAATCATAGTTTTATAGATGGCTACACAAGTATTTACTGCCTTTGAGATTTGCGGAATGTTAATAGCAAAATATATTTGCACTAAATAACAAACCTTCTGGTGGCGTCTCCCGTTTTGTGTCACAAAAGGCAATTCATATTAATAAAAGCAAGATATTTGCAATCCGCAATCTGAAAAATTTATGTTCAACAAAAGATTACTAAGATGTTTCTGTAAATAAACCTTTATGGAAATAATAAAGGCATATTTGCGAATACAAATCGAGCTAATATTTGTATAGACATTAATAAAACAATAACCCTATTAGTTCATAAGGGAAGAAACATCCACTGACCGGTTTACTCTGTAGGCCCGATATCACGCTTTCAGAAACAAACCTTAAAATTAATATAAAAGCTAACAAACGAAAAATTCATTACTAATGATGAAACTCAAATACTTAATAATTAAAGCAGCTCAACTTCAAAATTATATGGTCTACCAAAATTCATAAATTAAATTACCCAATTCGACAAATTGTAGCATAAATAATCCAACGCCGAGTTGAAGCTTCAATTCAAAATGGTTGGTAATTTCAAGTTAATTTATATGCATCTAAGCTTTTTCCCTTTATTATGCAACAAATTTTTTTGCGAAATTTAAATAAAGTTTAAATTACCTTTTGAGAGTTATTGTAAATATACGATTAAATACTATGTTCAACTTTCAACTATGTATAGTTTTTATTTTTAACATCTGTTGATACATTACATGTTATTTTTTTTTCAATGCTCCACCCGAAGGTACTACATTGGCCAGGAAGCAAGTTTTTTTACCTGGAAAATTTTTGGAATTTTTGCCGAATCCTTGCTGTTCCAAGCAAGGTAGGGATCTTTAACGTGCGTGACAACACTCACACACAGGACCTTCATTTTACCTCTCATCCGAACGAGGGTGTATTTTTGTGAAAAATTCTCGCCTAACATTTTTCAAGCGGACCGTGTCGGGATTCGCAACCGGGCATCTGTTGATACAACAAAAAAAAACCGTATGCAGAAATTTTCTATCAAGTTTGAGATGTGCTCGTACCCTTCATGACAAGCAGCAGTTCGTTTCAAGTGACTCGAAAAATCTTATTGTGGAATTAGTTATGAAAACTCAGTAGTATTTTTCCAACCGACATTTACAGAAACGAGGCCGATTCAAGGATAAGTCGTTTATTTAAGTTGATAAAACTCAAAAATTACACTACACATACTGTTTGCTGAGTGTTATATTTTTTGGCTAAAGACCTTCATTCCTGTTTTCGTTCCTTCCAAGAATGTAAGATTATAAAACTAGTTTAAGCTAATTAAATAACTTCGCGTACCAAGCTCATTAAATTTCTAAACTATGTCGTGATAAAAAGTTCTAGTTTTGTCTGATACGATAACAAAGGTGGTTAATGTAAAAGATTATAAATTTTTTGAATACTAAACAATATTCTTATTAAAACTTCATTCTATTTATTATATACAGTTAACATACTTTGAATGCTATAGTTCAGATCTGAAAAAATTTTTGCCAACAATGGCTGTAAAAATGTTAACCACTCATTCATTTTAATTAGAAAACAAATACAATAACTTAATTTCCTTTTAGTAAGACATACTTGATATATTTGTGCAAATATTCCCAAAAGAATATAGTTTTCATTATATAAAAGAAGTAATAGAATTGTGATTTTCGTTGCCTAGTTTAGTATTTCAGTCAGTAACAAGCAAGAAGTATGACAAACACTTTTCCATAAGTTTCCTAGCAAAAGTATAAGGTTAATGATAAAAAGTTTATACTAAACCTGATAAGTGATCTTCCTCATAAATAAAGCGTCCATGTTGGTGTAAGTACAAGTATACATGCTTAGTACAGAAACGTTTTGTATTACTTTCCTTTTACACTGTATCTTGTTATTTAACATCGATAAATAAGGTTCATAAGCCTGTGAATATCTTTTTAATAAAGGTTCCACAACAAAAGTGTTCAACACTTTCCGGACGATATTCTTGGTAAACACTTGTTAAATCTAGTGGCGCTTAAGGGCAATCCATAACGAACCCAACCTGTTAGTCTCGTCAAACTCTGCCGAAGTTAAAGTTTAAAGTTAGTACGGAAGTCTCCTTAACGTCCCATATTATTGATTAATATATTATCTTTCTTTTATTAAAACTTTAAAAAAGGATGCGTTTGTTAAGCATAAATCTTTTAACGTAAACATACCACTACATTCTTTCAAGAAAAAATGCTTCAATCTACAAGATTAATCGTTTAAATTGTAACAAATACGATTTTCTGCTTTTTTAAAAATACACTTTGTTCCATACATCTATTCAATAAATATTAAATTGCAATAGAAATAATATATTACGAATTCATAAATAGGGCCCCATCTACTTATAAATAGCCAAAGTAAAATTCTAGAACTCTTATATTTGTATGTATCTTGATACAATATCCCCCTTCCTACGCATAGATAGGATAAGCAACGTAGCCTCGTGGTCAAGCTCTATTTTTGATATCAGCATGTAATCCGAATACAAGTGTTAACGTGGGTCTGTAGGTTTTTTGACAAAACAAGCCGTCCCAGAGGGAAGTAAGGTGGAGTCAACGGATACCATGTATCCATTTTTCGTTGTAGCATCGACCTAATATAGTTATAAATACATTTCTACGTGCAAGTCTTGAAATCTTGAAGTTTTGAATTCTTGAAGTCTTGAAATTTTTAAGTCTTAAAGTTATAAAGTCTTAAAGTTATAAAGTCTCAAAGTTGTATAGTTTTGGGTTTCAACGTTTTAAGTATTAAAGTAATAAGAATTATGAATTATATTAAACAACTGTTAACCGTATAGAAATTGGTTGAGCTTTAGATGCAGTTTCAATTGTTGCTAGGCAAGAGAGTGGAAATTTCCATATATGATTAGTTATGATTGAGGTCAAGCTCGGACACCTGCGTCAGCTGCGCGCAACTACATTTGTAAGTACGTAGATATATAAAAAAAATTCGGCCGCCAAGCAGATCATCAGCGGTGAGTCATCCTCCATTTTATAACTGTATTTATTTCAAGGAACAATCATTTGCGATGTACAAATAATTTTTGAATATTCTATAAATGTTTATTTAAAGTGATACTCGAAATTTTTGTGAAAGTTTTATGGTCATTTAAATTGGCATTAATATTTAGTTCAAAATTTAATATTTGAATAATGCATAAATGTCCCTATTATTTTCAAGGTATTTCTATAAGATAATTTTGAAGTTACAAGGTCATAATAAAATGTTTGCATAACTAAACGTGTGATACGATAAGAATTGTTTGCCAAATTATGGTGTATAATATATTTTGACAGTACACCTGAAGTACAGCTTAATACCGACAATAAATATTTTTTGACCTTTGATTCCATTAAATATATCTGTTAAAAATATAGCTCTATAATCTACAGAAATAATTTTTCAACATTTAACTTGATTCTTGTAAACTGAACAGGATCCTATTCAAGTATCATGATTTAATTGTAACATAAAAATGAAAATCATATATTTCTTATAAAGAATTAATGTAATTTATTCAACTAAAAATGTTCAATGAATATTCAGAGATTAATGTTAAATTGTAATAAAGAAACTATTTTGAAGGTCTCCGTACAGATAACTTTATACAAACAATGTATATATATATATATATATATATATTGCTGTGAAACCTCTTGAATCACCTGGTCCGTTGACTTTCTTCTGTTAATCGCCTCGGCTGCTCACCTAATTAAACTTTCATCCTCATACATAAACAAAACAAAAACATTCCTACCACAAACATCAACGTTAACTCTATTTACATCAATATTCACAATACATTAAAATTTCAAAATTAAAATTCAGCATAAATTTCAGTATCAGAAAATTTCAATATTACATTTGTTATCATTTTAAAGTGCATCCAGAATTAAAGTCCTTGTAGGATGCCTACTAATTACTATAACAATATATGCAGACCGGAGTCTGAGTACAAAGGGAGCATCTACCACCCCTTTACGTTAATTAACCAGGTTCGTCTAATTGAGCTCAAAGACATACCCAAATTTTCATCATAATCTAGAACATCAATACTAAATACCCCTTTCTACTTAAACAAGCAACTTTCACCTTAAAATTAAAATATTATTGTTAGTACAATTCCACTACTGTCCATTTTAAAATAAACAAATTATAAAGTTATTCAACACACTCCACAATATCAAAGTTCGAACAAAATAGTATAATTTACCTGAAGGTTACTGCACTCGTAGCGTCAATGTACATCGTCCCTTTGTTAATTACACCCTTCCAACTGGGTTATATTTACGGCTTCTGATTCTCAACGCTTTAAAATTTTCTCCATCACTATTTATTTAAAGTTGTTTCAGGGCTTTCCGGAACTCATCTGTGTATATCTGAACCTTGTCTTGTGGATCCAGACACGTTTATGCACCATTTAAATTATTAATACCCCCGTAAAATAGCAAATAAATTCATACTTCTTTCACCAATATACGCCAAAACTGCCTACTTTTGTGTATTCATTTGTCGTTGTAAATTTTACTAATTGGTACAGTGATATTAAACTTTATTACCTTGTATCTAAGTGCACTAAAGTACATTCATTGTAGCACGTAAAGAACAAGCTGTTTTAAATCACTAAAATATTCGAGCAAACTGTTTAAATTATTTAATCAAAACCGGAAAACTAAAAAGCACTGTTTAACGCGTTGAATCAAGTCGAAGATCTAAGAGAGCTTGTCCATATTCACCTGGGTATATATAGAAGTTAGCCTGTCTGTCGGTCGAGTCCCCAAAACGGACATTTCTAAAGAATTTCGCCTGCTAGGTTCCCATTCCGCAGCCCGGCATGCGATTTTTACGAAATTTGCAATCGCCCCAGTTAAATCTCAGAAATTTCGACACGGCTTGCAGCGTCTGGAAATAACTAATTGAATTTTATACAGAAATGTTATTTTTACCTCTCAAATTTTGCCTTTTACTTTCAACCAATCGCAACCTCATGACGTTGCTCTACTCACGCCTTTTTACTATATGTGTCTCGGTCTTGCGCATATTATCTGTCTCTATCTACCCTGTTCTTATTAGTGCAAATTGATATTCGTTATTATCGATTATTTTCAGTCCATGTGGACTATCTGGGTTAAATAACCCTGTATCGCGCCTTCCCGTGAATATTAAGCCACGGTTTCTCCAAGATTCTTTGTAACCATTAATTATCTACAAAATTTACGCCGAATGAGCTTTTTAAAAATACGCAGGTGTTTTAAACATTATAACACTTCTACGATTTGCATTTTATTGGGTTTTTACAAGTTTCTATAGATATTATATGTTACTAACGGTTCAATTAAAATTAATACCCTTTAATTTTTAGTGAATCCTAATTAAATATTCAATTATTATCTGTACGTTTTGTTTAATACCGGTTACTTAAAATAGAGTTAATTAATATTAATTTTGCACTCTTTGTTTCTTTACTAGGAATAATTAAATTACCCGTAAAGTTTTCTAATACTGCTTCCTTTTATATAAAGCGTCTTATAAATAATTTAAATCTCTTATTTTTAATGAAACGAATGAATTTTTATTCTCCACGGTATTTTAATAAAGCGTATTATTTAATAAAATTCCTTATACACGGTGATTAAAATTATTTGATGTGATCATTTAATTTTCTACCCTGGTCTAAATATGAGTATTTTATATATATTTTAAATTAATAGAAAGAATAATAAGTTGTTATAAAGCTTTCTTTCTTTGAAGTCAGCAGTAATTGTCTTATAGAAGCAAACAATCACAAATATGAAATTTTGGTATTGAAGAAAGATATTATTGGTGTTGAATTTAAAAGTTTTTTTGAAGCATAATTTTGACTAGTTGATCTATTTATAATCTATTTTTTTTGGTGATAAAGTGACTAGGCTCTAATGTAGCTCTAGGTTAAAGATGTTTAGATGTGGTTAAATGTTCAGATAGTACAAGATCGTCGTTCCCATCCCAGATAGCAGAGTCAAAAGTAAGTATTTTTTTATATGTTGGTCGTCTTAAGTTTTTTTTTGTCTCCGAAGATTTCCGTATCTGATCTTCAGATAGATTCTTGTTATAACATTCATTAAGATACGGTGGCGTCCAATAAAATTTCTTTTTTTGTATCGTATACCATCCTACGACCCTAGCTCATAGCTCTGCCCTAAGTTGAAGAAGCTTAGCTGGCTGGAAGATCTCTTTAGAGGGACCTTTTTCTCTCAAAGCCATTTAACATCCTTTTTACCCTGGGCTTAAACGTCAAACAGGAACCCCTCGTAATCTATCGAGGCTCTGCCGCGTATAAGGTAGAGTAAACATACTATTTACCTTTTGAGGAATTTAGTATGTAACAAAATTATGACCAATCTTATTTAGAACATGGCTCACAAGATTTAAAGCAACGTATTACTTAACATAAAAGTGACATACGAGTCAAACCCAACGCATGTGCTTTAACTACTCATATTAATAACACTCATGACGAGATAAATTTCAACACACCAAAAATTTTAGAAATAGAAAGTAATAAAAGGAAAAGAGAATTTCTTAAAAATTCTAATAGTATGAACAAAAAAATTGATTTTGAAAGTTTGAGCTCTATATATATATATATATATATATATATATATATAAATATTATAAGTAGTTTTTTACACAAGGTAAGTTGATAAATACTTACGTATTGAAATTAATAAGATGAAATAATAACTTAGACTTTTTAAGTAAAGCCCAAATGATCATTTCAAATCGAGCTAGTAATTGAAAGAAGGAAAATATAAGGCCTTGGACAGGATTTGAACCTGCAGCTCAGTTTTGCCGGAACTGTGCGTTAACCAATTACGCTACCGAGGCCGATGGTACTGTACACGATTTGGATTTGTAAATTTCCCAATTATAGCCATCGGCCTCGGTAGCGTAATTGGTTAACGCACAGTTCCGGCAAAACTGAGCTGCAGGTTCAAATCCTGTCCAAGGCCTTATATTTTCCTTCTTTCAATTACTAGCTCGATTTGAAATGATCATTTGGGCTTTACTTAAAAAGTCTAAGTTATTATATATATATATATAAACATCTTCTAAATTTTTAAACCACTGACAGATAAATTAAAAACTCAGGATCTACACAACATTTACTAACACACACACACACACACACACACACACACACACACACACACACACACACACACACACACACACACACACACTACATGCTATTTAGAAATTTAAAAAAGTTTTCAGTTAAAAAGCACTTACATGTCAAATGTCAAACGTCAAATTTTACCTAACTTCCCACAATTCTACAACTTTGATGTTTGTATTGCTAAACAAGTCACTTTTTAGTTTATATTTGTATCCTCGCTTTAGTAAGTAACAGCAAACCTTTATAATTTTACAGCGTAACTATTTTT
Source organism: Platerodrilus igneus (assembly GCA_036346225.1). Taxonomy (NCBI): domain Eukaryota; kingdom Metazoa; phylum Arthropoda; class Insecta; order Coleoptera; family Lycidae; genus Platerodrilus; species Platerodrilus igneus. The sequence continues at coordinate 1,978,841 of JARFIW010000165.1, read as the reverse complement.
GTATATTTTAGTATCTTTGACAAAGGATTGAATATATCCGAAAGCTTAGATTTATAAAAAAAGAGTACTCATTATTCAAGAGGACCTAAAACCTATAAAATAATACCATTATATTGAAGGTAAGGTCGTTATCTTTATAAATATGTATATATGTATATATATATATATATATATATATATATATATATATATGTATATATAATTCTTTACACTTTAATGACCTTTATTTACTATTTAGATAAGATGTTATAAATTTATTGGGACGTTTTTGGTCAAAATAAATAGCAATTTAAAATATTTTGTTATATTTCTTAACGTTTCAGCAACACATTTTTGCCATAATGTACTATAACATCTTATCTTAATATATATATATATATATATATATATATATATATATATTATAGTGGTTTTAAAGAGTTAAAAATAAATACAAACGAAGGAATTTCAAAACACCCTGTATAAAGGAACAAACAGAAATTACGTGCGAAATTTATATTAATTAATTCAATTTTCAAGTAACGGGTATTAATCAAATTGTACAAATAATAATTAAAAATTTAATAGCTTTGCAAAGAATTAAATGGTAGAAGCCAATGCCATTCATTATTAATTTAATTGGAGTTTATTGAACAATTATTGATATATAATAAGCATAAAAGTCTGTAAAAACCCAAGGTGAAACGCGTTGCTAACAAACGGATATATCAGGAGGGTTGAAATACCATGAAACGAAGCTCGGAGAATTGTGTTTAAAACGTTCGTTACGATCGAACACCTGCAAACTTTTAAATGTCAAGTTCTAATAAATTTGAGTAGATAAACATGCAGATTCTACGTATATTGGAGACGGGTGAATGTTTTAGCATGAAATACTAAACAGGGGTTATTTAAAGTCACGTCGCAAGTCTACGTGTGTTTAGACAGCAGATAGTCAAGAATATCGATTTTGTACCACTCAGACCAGGGTAGAAAAGGTCAGAGAAAACGCATAAGTAAGAGACACTAATAGGATAGGAGGGATTTGTGAAGCGTCACTAGGTCTACGATTGGTCGATATGTTAGTTTGATTTAAAACAAGCACGAGGATAGTGTAGCGTGATATTCCTGAAATTTTATAACGAGGTATTGAAATTCGCGGATTTGAAAATGGAGTTGAGTGCAAAATTGCCAGAATGTGTGGTATTAACAGGGGATTTCGCGTTAAGCAGGTATAGAGAGGTTACATTCGGAGTGTATAAATGCTTTTAGAGAACGTGGTGGGGGCCCTTAAGTTTTCGATCGCTCCAAACAACGTATCTAAGTATCACGAATTGTAAGTATTACTAAATCAGTTAAGTTATATTACATGGTGATAGTCTCTTAATTAAATACGCGGTTAAGTGTGCCGAAATTACAATTTAATAGAGGTATCACCTATAATTATAATCAACTCATGTCGGGACTTTAAGTAACGTGGTTTGAAGCATCTAATTAATGAAAAAATAATTTTAAATGGAATTTGGAATTTGGTTACATCGGGGAGGCTGCGTTTGCAGTTCAATTTAGATGGAGTTTTTCTAATAACAGCTAGAAACGACCTGCAGAACGGATAGAAAAATAGACGGCATTATACACAAAGCAGAGATCTACTATAAATTTACAGGTAGCGATTTGAATTGTGACTTTATAAACTGTAAATATTGGGAGAAAGTATGAGAGTGAAATTTCAAGGCAGTGTGTATTATTTACGTATTTTTTATTTTTATTTACGTATTTATTATTTACGTTCCATCAGAACGTGAAATTTTTGTGAAGAGTACATGGTTTTGTTTTGTTATTTTGTTTTAAAAGTATGCAAATGCATAATTAGCTGGGTTATTCTGAGCTCACCCTACCCCAGAGTTTAGTTAGAGTAAAATGAATAAATAAATTATAAAGAAGGTATTATTCAAGGACCATTTACTCCGGGTACAATTTATGTGTTTATTTTATTTTAAAATAAAATACTGGACATTATAAAATGAGGTTTTTCTGATGTGTAACGTGATCAACGGAATATGAACTATATTGCATTTCATTTGTAAATAGTTATAAATAAAAGCTTGTATGTTAGTTGTATTTGAGGTTTTATTGCTAGTGTGTGTGTATGATTGAGAATATGCGAGTGAATCTAGATACCCATGAGGAGATCCGAATGAGCTAGCCGGAAGCAGTTGAAGAAGGCCGTTCAACCGAGGAAGAGAGGAAAACGGGTAAGGATAATTTTTTTTTGAATTATTTAAGGTTTGAAAATTTGTTTATTGTCGAATTTGTAAATTTTATAAAAATTTTGAAAAATTTATGGTTGGTACTCGCATCTTACCCGAGTTCCACGGCATAATTTTGACGCCCAATTCGTGAGGCTCGATTCAAAAATAAGTTCCACGGCATAATTTTGGCGCCCAATTCGTCAGGCTCGATTCTTACCCGAGTTCCATGGCAATATATATATATATATATATATATATATATATTGCTGTGATATTTCTATTAGGATCAACGAGTCCCTACGATTTGGGCGTACATAAAATGCTGTGATACTCAAGCCCCACGGTTTGACATGTCATAACATGCTGTGATATCCCCTTTATATTATGCCCCGCGATTTGGGCGTACATAAAATGCTGTGATATTCCTTTTATTTTGGGTTTAATATAAAATTGCTGTAATATTAATCCCAGCGTTGAACCATCATCAATTTTGATGTGAAATTCACCTCTAATAATCAAGTACCTATGATGCGAAATGTTAAGTTATGGTTTTTGCCCCAACTAGCTAATTAAATAAAGCAATTCAACAATACACAATATAATGATTAAATATTTACAACTTTAAAATTTTTGCCTTTTCAAAATATTTACATATACCAGATTTATGAAATTGAAGTCAGCAAAACTAGCCTTCTTGCTTATATTTAGAGACATTTGAAACGTTTCAAGATGCCTATTACTTTTGTTATAAATTGATCAATGAACCTACTATGTTTTGTTGACTCTTACAGATACGAAATGATAAATATTGAATTGAAACAGTTTTCAATAATAAATTATATTAAGATCGTTAACCTGAAATGGTTCTGTAGTTCCTTCCCAGCTTGTAATCTGCATCCCCCAAAAGTTTTCGTGCCAAGTCTAAATATTGAGAGTCGAATTTGGAAGTCGACATCAAAACCAAAATACAATCCAAATCGTTACTAGAATCCAATTCAATAAATTAAATTTCCATTTAAATTTCGGTGTTAAAGCCAGTATTAAGATACCAGTAATAAATTAACCCAGTTTAAACTACCATTATTAAGATCCAATTTAAATATCAGTAATAGAATAGTTTCATGTCGGTATTAAAAGTCAGTAATAAAACATTTTCCATGTCAGTAATAAAAGTCAGTAATAAAACATTTTCCATATCAGTAATAAGTCAGTAATAAAAGCCCTGTTTTATTAGTGTTAGTAAATGAATTTTTAATTAAGTCGTTATTACTTACGTCTATAATAGATCGGCTTATTTGTTGCACAATTCGTACACTTTTCAAAATGATTTTACTTTAATTCTCGTTTCACTGGTTACGTAAAATAATTTAGCACTTCAGAACATACTCGTAGCCCAGTTTAAATGTATACTAAATTCGTCGCTTCATTCTTATCGTATTTAAAGCCGTACCTCTATCTGCTTTTATTGGTTCATTCCCGTGTTGGGACGACACCTTTACAATTATCTTTGTGTACTTCGGGATTTTCACCAATTATTTATCCCAAATATTCAAATGGATGCCTGGCTCGTCACGTAATGCACTCACATATCATGGTATTTTTTGAGAAATCCCAACAATTTCCATTCATTAAAACACGTATTCAGTGTTTTGTTATTTATTATAATCTAAACCGAAATAATCTGGTGCTTGTTTATTTCCTAACTAATATTGGATTTTTGAACAAATGTGATTCTTCATGTCACGTACGATTTTCTAATAATGCATAATTTAGATTGCGTGTACGATGATATTTTTAACGCAATTGTTAAATATTTGTAAAGCCAATTTATATAGGTTTCCTGTTGATTTAATTTTGATGCATTTTGTTGCGTTTTCAAATCTTATCTTAACTTGTAAACTACTCTTGGATATTTCTATATTCTTATGCATTTAATCTCATGTATTTTTATATACAGTGTGCTCTCAATTAACAATATGCATAGTGACCTATTTACTCTTATAGTATATGAAATTATGTGCTTTCGTTAACTGGAAGTTGCTTTTATTTATTCCACGACCTCTATGACCTAACCTACCCCTAAACTACCCTATAATTATAGCATTAAATATATGTATATATATATAAATAAATTCGAGTCCCACAAATTGGGCGTCATAAGAATTCTGCAAAACTCTCTCACTGGGAAGCTTATCTGGGCCAAAGCTCCACTTAGGGTTGACATAGAAACTGCTGCTCACTTCTTGATGAAGATTTTCGTTTTGGAGGCCAGAAATCCCCCAGCTTTTTTGCTATACTTAAAATTGCTGCTTCATTAAGGAAGTTCGCTACGGCTGCTCAGCTGGAACTTGAAATACTACCCTAGTATCCTAAGAAAGAAACACGACTACCAAACATTCACCACAATTTATTCCAACAGAAAATTCTATACAAAAAATCTTTTTCTTTTATTGTTTCACACATAGATTAAATTACATTCATCCTCGTTTTACAATAATCATTTTCAATCCAATATTTGTGATACACTTTTATTTTTCAATAAACTCAGTAAAGTAACTGGGTTTAACCATACCCTTACTTTAACCCCAGGTTTAATATGACGTCATAGTAAAAACTTTTTTTGGACACGTGCTAATTTTTCCACTGAAAATCACAAACAGACCCTTTTACTTTGTACATAAACAGACACTGAAAAATTATTTTATAAATACAAATACTTATATAAAAATATGGTCAAAATTACTCTATAAAAGTTCAAAAGTAAACTCTATTGTCCTGAATATTCCTAAAATTAATCCTATGCGGCACCAAAATGTCATAACGCACCAAATGCACACAACAGACTAAAGTTTCACTAAAATTGTTACCTGGTAAGCACCACCTCACATGGATCTGCAACTAAACCATCAACGACGTTGCCCTAGACCATAACTGAACGTTTAGGAACCAACCTCCAAGTTGAATCATACCCTCCTTGGCGGCAGTCTGCTACCCAATTTTCTCGTCCACCAATTTACGGTATTTCCAAACCTTTACAGTTCATCTACAGATCCATCTAGTCTCAGTACATCACCACATCGATCCATTTAACACCCACTACTCCATATAAGTGCTTATCTTGCACCAACAACCAAAAATAGCAAGCAATTGTTACTTACAGTTCTGAGGCAAGTTTCGTATACTCAAAATGTACTGTATAAAATTGTTGACCTACTGATACAACAATACACCAACTTGTGCATGTTCTAATTAACTTTAATTAAAATATTAACAACACTTTTCACGTAATTGGTTTACTATTACTAGATGCTTGGATGAGAAGTAAAATAGAGTCCCTCACTGCCTCTCAGTGGATAAATAGACATACTGCCCCCCTTTCTACTTGTAGTTCTTAAAAACACATCACTACAAACAAATAAACTGTCTTAGTAAATTTTTTAAACGGTCCTCAAAGTCAACCAATAATAAAACATTTCTTACTCCACCTTTTAAAATCGATGTCGTTCCAAACATGCTGACTCTCTTTTGTATCTACTAACTTCTATCATTTTCTTTGTCCCCCATTTGTTTCAAAATCTACTAACATCTAACCATATGATAACTTTTATCTCATTTTAATACATGCTCAAATACTCCATCTTTATTTAATATCGATCCCTGCTTGTATTTAACCTTCAATGCTATTTCTCGAATATGTTGTTGTTTGCGTTTGTTTACAACCATCTTGAGCGTTTAGCTAAAAATCCTTGACAATTATTTTTCAGCTTCGTAAATTAATATCTTGAATGTTTTCAACGTTATAAACTCCATTGAGAGTTTTTTATTTGCTTGTTCCCTCTTAAAACCAATAACCGTTGTAACTATCCCTTTTCTATTATTGAACCTTTTAAATTTATACAAATGTTTAAGTTATACACTAAATCATGATAAATTATGCACACAAAGAATATGTACACTTAGGATATCTGTTATTTCATGAAACTTATTCACCATCCTTGATAACAGTCTTAAAATTATAGATTTCAACGCTACAGAAAATTGAAAGCTTTTGACCTCCTATACCTACACTCTAATCTAAATATTCTTACACCTACTATTTGTAATTGGTATTTACAATTACTCTAAAATGTAGCAATATTAACGCAAAAATCTATTTTAAAAATGCAAATTCCGACACCATAATTATGGAAAACGTTTTAAAATTTTAAATAAATTGTATATACATGCAGTACCCTGCCATAAATAATTAGCTGACTTATTCACTCTATTTCATCCTACAAATACACAGAACAATCCCCCTATTTCAATGCAAATCACAATCAAACTTTTGTGTTTGATTTGGATTCAAATATCTCTAAAATCTACTAACATTTGTATGTATATTTATTATTACTAACTCTTATTTATACCTGATATTGTCTGAGGCGCTCACGGCCGGAGTCATTATAAATATTTATGGTTCCGGGTTGGGACCGTGTCATTTTATAAATTAAGGTCGACGTTTCGCCCACTTTTGTAAGGGGCTTTATCGGGACAAGAAAAAAAAATAAGTAATAAAAAAAATAAAACTAATAAAGATAAGAATAATAACATTAAGTAGACAAGTTAAAGTGTAAATAACTTCGCCACAAGACACCTTTTGGCTTTGAATGGGCTAATGAGTCTGCTAGTTCAGGAGTAACTCTTCTCTTTACACTTTAACCTGTCTACTTAATATTATCATTCTTATGTTTATTATTTTCATTTTTTATTTTATTACTTATTTTCTTTTCTCGTTCTAATGAAATCCCTAACAAAAGTGGGCGAAACGTCGACCTTAATTTATAAAATGACATGGTCCCAACCCGGAACCATAAATATTTATAACTTATTCATACCTGTCACTATTATTTATACCTATTCACTATTATTGATCTGAATTATTATTTATACCTACTCCTAATTTTATTTACATCGATTCCTTACTTGAATCTCACTCTCTTCTTAATACGAAAAGTTACCTTCCTAACATATTTCACAGCTTTAATCTTTACCTTTTCTCCTATCACAATTATCATTTGTATACTTATTTATATTACTTCTTCACGAAATACTAAATCATCATTAACTTTATTCACTACTATTTTTTTTCAGACAAACCATTCGATACCTCCTCTAAATCATCAACTTTTTTTCTACAGAAAATCCTATATAAGTTCTAGAATTATTATGTAACTGAATCAACCCGAAAGAATTCCTCTAATCAAGTTTACTAAAAAGTATTTTGTCACTTAACCTCTTTATAAGTATGCCATCACTTAATATTTACACTAATTCAAAATTTATTTGCTCCCTATATGCTGCAGGTATTGAATATGTTTTGGAATTAAAAGGTTCGGAATTATCTACTTCCAAAACGTGTTCATACCCTACCGCTGTGCTCGCTTCTACATCCACTAACTCGGAATGTTTGTTTAACAAAGCTCGAACCTCTTCTAACCTTTCTTCTGGACATTTAATAGTATCAACTTCTTTAACCTCTCCTTCATCTAACCCCATTACATTTACATTTAATTTTCCGTGACATCATAACTCTCCTTCCAGGGCAAAACCTTGTCCCTAATCCTTACTAATCTCATCTCTATATTTATTATCAACCCCAATTTTATAATACAATCTACACCTAGGATACTCTTAAATTTCAGTCAGGGAACGATAGCCAATTCCTGCTCACAGCTTAATGAACCTATTTCTACCTTAAACACCACACCGCTATTCACCACAGCAAACCTTTTATTTGGAGCTACCAAATGACTCCTTTTAATCAGCATAATCCTATCACAAATTTCTTCTTTGATCTTTTTAACGAATTCCTCAGATACTAAACTCGCCTCTGCTCCTGAATCGAGCAACGATCTTACACTATAACTTAAAATTTTGATTTCTACAACCAGCAAACAAATTTTCTCTACTCCTTCTGGTTCTACCTCTTCTTCAATATTTAAAAATTCTCGCGGAAGTTCATATTTGCATATATCAATTTCTAGTGATTTGTCTTTCTACTAAAATCCTGCCTACTCCTAGTCTCAATGCTTGGCCCTGATTGTCCCTCGAGTACCTTGGCATATGTTTTTGTTGTAGCTTCCGGCTTATCTCTTATCTCACTGTTCCTACCACCTGTCCCTGTCTGTGTCCTGGTCATCTCTGGTGAGCTATGTTGTAGTTAAATCCATGGTCTTTGTGTTGGCTTACTTGTACCACTACTGCTCCTATAAAAATTACCCCTTGGTTCCCAGTTGTTTCTACATTTCCTATTAAAATTCATCCCACGTCTTAGGAAAATTCTCCCCCTATTTTCAAATCTAACTTGGTTAACATTTCGCTCCTTATTATTTCTAGGTCTCCTCGTGCTGACATCATCATACCTCTAAAGGTATTCTAAAAATGCCCCTCTTTCCACTATATTTTGCAACGCCACATGTTGCCTAATCTCAACCTCGAAATGCCTAGAAAGATATTTTATTATCTGGCGGTCCGTTAAAGGTGGACTCAACTGCTTTGCTACACTATACTTTCTTATAGCATACTGCTCCCTAGATTCTGCAAACTCACCCTTATATTTGTCTGTGATCAAGTCGTCTTTTACCTGATCTTGCTTATGATCACCCCAATAATGGTTTAAGAATTTTTCTTCAAAATCAATGTACGATTCTATGTCCTGACCTACTAGGTTGTGCCAGGTCTCTGCATTATCTTTTAACAAAGCTTTCACCACGTTTAATTTGGCCTGTTCATCATACAAATAACACACTAAAGTCCTAATACTGTTTATAAAATCATTTTAAATGCTTACAAGCATTTCTCACGAAAAAGACATCGTGGTGTACTAAAAATCTGGCAATCTGCCATTAAATTAAATTTGAAAAGACTTCAATCCCAAACTTCTAATGTTAATATTTTTAGATTTACATCTCTAGATGATCCCATACAACCACTTGTTTCCATTTCAGATGAAGAAGATAAATGACCTCCAAAAAAGTGTTCAAAATACTTTGATAACTTGCATGAGATGTTCAACTTTGAGGAATACGTTCCAAACCATGGACGGACCTTCCTCAACAAAAACACCATGATCTAAACACATTTATTTACCAAAATAATCACATGAAAAATATAAAAACTCTAGTGCCCTAAAACATAAATTATTCCCCTACTGAATTTCAAATTAAAATGATTTTAAAATCTAATCCCCTAGTAAAATGAAATTTACTTTACAGAAGCAGTTCACCACTGACAATGTTTTACTAATTTACTGTAGCGGACTACTATTAACGCGTTTCGCCAATTTATAACAAGTAATAACAAGTCTTTATTACTCACTATTCACAACTCTAATTAACAGTATATGCCTTATTTATAGATGTTTTCAGTCCAATTAACAATGAAGCACTGTAAGGTTAATGCTATTTACAAGCACTAATATCTTCTTAAACTAAATTCTTAACCATATAGGTCTATTAACAACACTAACACTCCTATAATTTATTTATTACACTTTTGTCTATTTATGTATTCTACAAGCTGGCGGTACAATATACACGTTCACATAACACAAATTTATATTTACTCTTGGACTTCCAAAAGCGTAACTAATTAACTTTACACAATATAATTTATATTCGACATTTAGGTATAGACTAACTCTGTACTTTATCAACGGTCTTATATATACCCTGAATTATATAGATGATTCATACTCCGGTATATGCTAGAAGGTTCGAGGCTTCTGTAGTATATTCATTACTTGCGGCGCTTGTGTGTTTGACGGGTTGCCTAATAGTAGCTCGTAACAATACATTCTCTGAAAATGCGCATGTAAAAACCACAACCACTAAATGATAATTATCAACAAAATAACTTGAAAACATCTATATCCTTAAAATATTCTAGAAACATAAACGATCTGAATTATTAAGAGGTGGATTCTAGTTTCGAAACGTAAAGAAAATAACTGTATTAATTTAAATGCCAGAAGGAATTATTAAATAAGTGTTTTTATTGAGCAATAAATAATAACCTAAAACAAAAAGTATTGTAGTATCCTTAATTCATATTTATAAGTATCATAATGGAAAAATAACTGAAAATCATTCGTAAACCATAGTAACAGGGTCCATGCAAAATAAAGCTGTTACAGGTGTTGATTCTGCACATATTAACATAAGTAATAACTAGTAAACAAGATATAATTAATTTGATTATTTAACGTAGGAAGAAAAATCTAGATAATTGATTAGATGAATCTATTCAAAAACCATCACTATGATTACTAATGTATTACACAGCATAATTTAATTACAATTAGAGTGCAAGAAGCGTCATAATAGAGGATACACCCAAGGTTGGTACGCCCAAATTTCTTAAACATCCTAGTCGAAAAGTTGAAAAATACAAGGTTTTATTTCAGTTCATAGAGAGTATATAAGCATTACCAATCTTTAATAAAAAGCAGTACAAATTTGTTTTTTGTTCCTTGTAATACTATTTTAGTTACAAACTTACAATGCGTTATTTGATCTACTTTATCGTATTTTTAGTTTCAGTTTTGAGTGCAAATGCTAATTTAAGGGGTAAGAATTTTATAGCCACTTCTAAAATGTAGTAACATATTTTGTATTTTAAGGTTGTGGAGCAAATAAGGTGTGGTCAACTTGTACTTCTAGATGTCCACCTACCTGTACAAATCGACACCCAATTTGCACCGCCGATTGCTTGCCACCGAGTTGTGTCTGCAGGTCAAATTTTCTTAAAAAGGGAAATTTATGTGTGCATCCAAGAGATTGTTATAATTAAATTATGCAGTAACTTCTTCTTGTGTGAACTATACCACTATATTTCTATTACTACACTTATTTGAATAATAAAATTTAAGATCGGTGCATAGGTTTAACACAGTATATTCTCAAACAAAGATTGGTTTGAGATCGTCATCTAAATATTACGTACTTGGAACTAATAATAATGTTCTTAATAAAGTTATTTTTATAAAAGCTGACAACTAACTTTTGTACTATAACCTTTTATAACATAGCTTAATGTTTTAAATCTTGTATAAAATATTTCTTAAAAAATCTTCAACAAATAAAGGAAATCTTTGCCTAATTTTTACCTAATTTTAGCCTAAGTCGTATTCATTTCTTGTGTATATTCTGATTTATACTGAAATGTTTGGAAGTGATACCTACTGTTGTGTTTCTGTAGATAACTTAATTGATTAATACTTTCATGTAGTTCAGGTTATATGTTATAACGATTTTTAAAAAATTTCTAGTTGATACAAATTAGACGAATGAATTGAAATCGTTACAATTTGAAATGGATAATTCCATCAAATCCTTCATGTGACAATCTATAATTAAATAACTATCATCGTATCTCTTTCTTAAAATTGTAAGGACGGTTTCATATGAATTACTCTCTACTGGTAAAGCTGAAATTAATCCCAATGGTTCATCCCTTAAATGCTTGCGCAAATACAATAATTTTTCAATATTCCTTAACTGGGGATTCTTATCAATAAGCGTTACAAAGAGCTCATAAAAAGATTTGAAACTCTGAATTTGAGCATTAAATATGGGCAGCTGTAATGCTTCTAACTTCACATTACTTTTGAATAATTGATTTTGTAACGCGACCAGAAGCGCGTGCTCGTCGACAGTTCCAAAGTCAACTCCCTCCATACAAAGTAGTGTTGGAAAGAACGAAGTCGCCCGAAAGAGCAGCGCCGCCACGAAAACGGCGAGCGAACCTCAGCAGCAGAAGAGCAGAAGACCGCGAAACGCTATCCCGCGCCATGTTTGTTGCTAACTATAATATCTTGTAAAATATACAAAAAGGTTCTGTTATATTTTGAATACTTGTACTAATAATAAATTGTTTGTATTGGTTTTCAAATTGATGGAAAATACGTTATTAGTTATTACTTTTGGGACTCCGAGCTAGCCAAACCCGACAACGTGTAAAACACCACCCCGTACAGTTTCCCCTTTTACAACTGACGCCCAACGTAATTAATCGACACCAAGAAAAAAGGCAACCATCAAGGTCTTCAAAATCAAGAAAAATATCTTTGGAATTTTGTACAAAGGTGACTACCACGTGATACTATTTAACTGACAATCTTCAGCGTAGCGTATAAAACCAACGTGGATCGTGCAGTTCATAAGTGAGTACGTACACCACCTAAAAGTGCAAATTTTCAGAAAATTACAATGCCAAAATCGAAAAAGATGGCCGACGAGAAAGAAAATATAGGAGAAAATTTATCATTCAACGTGACCGGAAATACGTCACCATCACCATCGTCAACAAATCCTGTGCCATTGACTACCTACGTCACGCAGGACCAATTACAAACGATGCTAACGGAAATGTCCAAAGTGTTTGCGCAACAGTTCGACACCCATCAAATGGCCACGCCATTTCCTGCATCATCTCAACCTACACCGCAAAATTCAAATATGTATGGTAGCTATGCCAAGTGTATATCAAGATTTTCCGGTACGGTTAGTGAGTCTGTGGATGCTTTTATCGACGCGATAACTGTGTATAAAGACTGTTTAAATATAAGTAATGAAAATGCTATTAAAGGACTTCTGTTAAGAATTGCGCTTTTCCTACCCGGAAAAGGCTTCTTCGACTACTACGTTGTTGGTAGTTGGTATATGTTAATTAATATTTTGCTGCCGTGCCTACGCAGTTCTGCACGCAGCTTCCAAGACCTTGAATATAACAAGCCATGTTTTATTCTCTTTATTATCCCTTTTAACTAAAATTACTAATTTCTATTTTGACAATGACAGAACCCGAATTTATTTTCAACAACTACTCTCAATCGTTCCAAGCCTACTACAAAAAAACGACTGACCTTTGTCGTGTCGTGTCCACATGCCGAACATTATACATAAGTTTTAACATCCTCCCACCTTAAAATAGTGAGACCTATTTTAACACAACACGATTCATAACAAACATGATTAATTGCTAATACCGATTAAGCATTCTAATCATTCGACCGCTACGAGTTTTAACGACACTATTAGCCACTGATGCTTCTCTCCCTGGCTCTTCACATCTTTCGTTTCGATTGTCATATCCGGTATTCATTTCTATCTCCGACACATTCACTTCTGTCTCTAGTGGGTAAAGACGCTGTATCGGACGTATAAGCCACCCCGCAGATGTCTTTAACTTTACAACACGCACTACACCATCTCGCGTAGGATAAACCTCGACAACTCTTGCCATCGGCCATAATAATCTCTTGGTTTCGTCGTTTCCTACCAGTACCAAGTCTCCGATACGAACTGATCTATGCCCCACTTCTTTCGTCTTTTGCTCTCTTAGAATTCTCATAACGGTTTGAACGCCCGCATTACAATTATTTACATGCGTTTCATTAATCAATAATCGAACTACTAAATGGTCACCCACCAACATTATTGGGTGACGGAAATCATGCAAATCATCTCTTTCGGTAACCTTCGTTACAACCCTCACTAATCCATCTTCGTCCTTTTCGGTTTTGCATTTATGACGCAAATGACTTTCCAATTTGCAGTCTTTCTGCACGTATAATAAAATTCTCTTCTCAGCGTTCATCAATTCCTCTCTCGAGTATTCTTCTTTATAGCTAGGTGCATAATTTTTCCAACGATATATATGTGCAACAACACGGCTAAGTCGTGTGTATGTTGTATAAATTAACAACGAATGAAACAGTGGAATCTCACTTTGAACAACGTACGCTGATAAAATAACCTTACTCTTTTCCACATTTACAATCTCTTCATTTGGTACAGGTTTTTCACCTAACCAAGCTTCTGCTTCCAGTTTCAACCAGCTTGGCCCCTCCCATCATCGCAAATCTGATAATTCTTTCGCACTACACCTTCGTAATGGCAGGTCAGCTAAGTTCTGAATGCCAGGCACATGCCTCCAGTCAATTTGCATTACTAAGGCGCCTGATTTCCTTTACACGATTAGCAACAAAAACACTCCAATTCTCACAACGCAAAATCCACGCAATAGCAGTTGATGAATCTGACCAGAAGTACTGTTTACAATGCAAATTTAGAGCTTCACATAAAGCTTTACTCAATCTACATCCAATTACACACGCTAACAGTTCCAATCTAGGAATAGTGACCTTTTTTGCTAGAGCCACTCTTGACTTAGCCTGAAGGAGTTGCACAGATACTTTACCGCCCTTTTCGCACCTTAAATATATAACTGCAGCATAAGCTGACTTACTAGCATCTACAATACAGTGTAAACTCCATTCACTTTCTGTACGTGTGAACAATCCTAAGCGTCTTGGAATACCAATATTTTTTTATCATTTTTAACGATAACAACCATAACTTAAACTTTTCTGCATACGAATCAGGCAAGACTTGATTCCAATTTAGCTTTAGTACCCAAACCTCTTGAAGCATAACTTTAGGTAGCAAAGTAAACGGCGACAAAAGCGGATCAAACACCTTTTGTAAACCGGATAACCGTTCTTTTTGTAACAACATCCACCTTTTCCTCGCTACGAACTTTAACGTACAACTGGTCGGATTGTTTGTCCCACGTCAGACCAAGAACTGAAGTAAAATCCGGACTATAAGCCATCGATCTTAAATCGTACATATTGCTTTCTGATAATCCCATTTCAGAATTCGACGATTCCCAACAACGCAATTCCATAGAAGCATCTTTTAAGATTTGTATTGAAGTAGCCTTAAACTGATAAATCGCTTCTAGGCTTTCAACTGCTGTCACTACGTTGTCTACGTATAAAGCAGTCTTTAATTTTGCAGCAACGTCCGCTTCTTCAGGCGGCACGTTTGATAAGTGGTAATCAACCACTGCATTTAACAGAAATGATAAACAATTTATACCAAATACAACCCTCCTATGCCGAAAAACTTTCAATTCATTCTGGGTTTCATCGGTCCACCACAAAAATCGCTGATAATCTCGGTGCGCTTTACATACACTAATTTGACAGAATGCCTTCCGTATGTCTGATACTACACCAATTTTTCCGTCTCGGAATCTAAGGAGCACAGATGGCAGTAAAGCTAGTAAGTTTACGCCCTTTTCTAAACAGTCATTTAATGAAATGCCACCTTTGACTTTACACGAAGCATCAAACACCGGCCTAATCTTAGTAGTAACACTATCCAATTTTACTACTGCATGATGAGGTAAATAGTGACATGACCTCTCCTTTTCCTTTTCAGAAACTGCTTCAATAATTTCTTCTGCTAACCACTCTTTAAAAACCTTATCATACTCGTTCCACATTCCGTTTCTTTTCAGTTTTTCTGAGCATTCTCTCAATCTTTTCTCTGCAACAGCCAAGTTATTCTCTAAATTATCAGGACTCAACGTGAATGGCAATTGCACCTCATATTTACCATCAGCGTCCCGCTTGACCGTTTTTAGAAAATGGTTTCTAGCCTCTTCTTGAAGCTCAAACTGATTCCGCATTTCCACTGGATCACTAATACCAATACTTTCTAGTTTCCAAAACTCACTCAGAACAGAATCGTGGAACATTGACGTCGTACACGCCATAGAGAAAGTAGAGTCATCATAACATGAATTATATTTACCAGTCAATGTCCAGCCTAACTTCGTTTCAATTGCTGTTAATCCACAGTCTAATCGAATAACCTGACCTGTAAGGAGCTTTCCATACACATCTGCACCAATGATTAACTCAATTTCCGACATCTCTTGGTCTTGGCCACAGATAACAATTTTCGGTGCCGGTTTACATTACATTATTAGAAACCATACAAAAACACGTACATTTTCAAATACTAATGAAAAATTTGCGGGTTTTTCAGTAAATTTGATTTAATTAAATTCCAAAACCTGGAACTACTTCTAACTGAAATGTCACGCGACCGTAGATCGCGAATGAATATACAAAGCGCTCTTGACACTATTATTAGAATAACCTCGCCTTGTATAAGTTTTGACGGTTGGAAGAGCTTTTGACACTATTTGAGACAGAACAATAACATATTCCTTGCAGTATGAAATTGTAATTTAAATATCATGCGCGTCACAACAACGAAGGCTCTCAAAAATTGATTCATAAACACACATAGAATAGCTATAACCCTTAAACACAGATTGTCAGTTTTCGAACAGATCATTGGAGTAGCATAATTTGTGAAAAGATAATGGCTGCATTCAGTTCAATCTTTCGTTCTGAAATTGTCGATCTTATTTCGCTATTGATAATACGATTGAAGTTTTGGGGGTTATTGAATGGAATCACAGACCACGCCTAAAATTGAATACTACTACAGCAGACCATAAAATGAAATGCTAATTAAAAACAGAGTTTTTGCAGATTTTATACATGTACGGTTTCTTCTTTAAAATAAATACATACTTTTTATCCAACAATAGTGTTACTAATGTAACGTCAACAACCATACGAATATAACAAACTTCACAGTAATTAAATGTCAAACGTATGAATTGGCACTGCTTTCTAATTGTGTTGCAATTGTTCTGTTATAATGATGTATCTTTTGCAATTGCTTGTTTATATGTTTTCATTCGATATTCACTTATTGTATTAACTATTCCGAACTCTTTTACAAAACAAATCATTTGCCGAACGTTACCTTCGTCGGTGCGTGTGCAAGTTCTTTTTGACATTGATATATATATGAGTATCTTCGTCATGACAAAGCCGTTATCGTCGGGGACTTGCAACGAAAGGGTTTTATACAGCATAATCGTAGATGTAATGCTGGGTTATGCTGCAGTATCATGCAGTTAGTGTTGAACCCATCTTGGATTTTGCCTTGTAGTAAAATGTTCTGCCTAGTGACCTATATTGAAATCACAACAGTATTTTCACCCATGTACCAAATTCATCATTTCAACTTAGTAGTAAAACGTAATGACTACTAAACTAAGTAGACACCTCAACACTATTTTCACCTTTGCACTATCTATACCTCAACACTATACTCCTTCATGCACACATTCAATTATCTTGTCTTAGTAGTAAAACATATCGACTACTAACCTAAGTTGAGACTACAACACTATTTTAGTTCCAGCACTGTATATACCTGAATACTATTTCCGCCCTACACCAGTTCGATTATTTTGTCTTAGTAGTAAGATATTTCAACTACTAACCTAAGTTGCAACCTCAACACTATTTTAGCTCCTATACCCGCCCAATTATTTTGTCTTAGTAGTAAAACATTTCGAATACTAAACTAAGCTCAAACCTCAACACCATTTTTGCTCCAGCACTGTTTATACCTCAACACTATTTCTGCGCATGCACCCGTCCTATTATTTTGTCTTAGTAGTAAAACATTTCGAATACTAACCTAAGCTCAAACCTCAACACTATTTTCGCTTCAGCATTGTTTATACCTCAACACTATTTCTGCGCATGCACCCATCCGATTATTTTGTCTTAGTAGTAAAACATTTCAACTACTAACCTAAGTTGAAACCTTAACACTATTTTCGCCCCAACACTGTATACATCTCAACACTATTTCTGCTCATATCCGTTCGATTATTTTGCCTTAGTAGTAAAACATTTCGACTACTAACCTAAGTTGAAACCTCAACACTATTTTCGTTTCAGCACTGTTTATAACTCAACACTATTTCTGCGCCCGCAGCCGTTTGACTATTTTTTCTTAGTAGTAAAACATTTCAACTACTAACCTAAGTTGAAACCTCAACACTATTTTCGCCCCAGCACTGTATACACCTCAACACTATTTCCGCTCATATACCTGTCCGATTATTTTGTCTTAGTAGTAGAACATTTCGACTACTAACCTAAGTTGAAACCTCAACACTATTTTTGCTTCAGCACTGTTTACACCTCAACACCATTTTTACGTCCGCACCCGTTTAATTATTTTTTTTAGTAGTAAAACATTTCGACTACTAATCTAAGTTGAAACCTCAACACTATTTTCGCTTCAGCACTTTTTATACCTCAACACTATTTCTGCGCATGCACCCGTCCTATTATTTTGTCTTTGTAGTAAAACATTTCAACTACTAACCTAAGTTGAAACCTCAACACTATTTTCGCCCCAGCACTGTATACATCTCAACACTATTTCCGCTCATATACCTGTCCGATTATTTTGTCTTAGTAGTAGAACATTTCGACTACTAACCTAAGTTGAAACCTCAACACTATTTTTGCTTCAGCACTGTTTACACCTCAACACCATTTTTGCGTCCGCACCCGTTTAATTATTTTTTTTAGTAGTAAAACATTTCGACTACTAACCTAAGTTGAAACCTCAACACTATTTTCGTTTCAGCACTGTTTATAACTCAACACTATTTCTGCGCCCGCAGCCGTTTGACTATTTTTTCTTAGTAGTAAAACATTTCAACTACTAACCTAAGTTGAAACCTCAACACTATTTTCGCTCCAGCACTGTATACACCTCAACACTATTTCCGCTCATATACCCGTCCGATTATTTTGTCTTGGTAGTAAAATATTTCGACTCCTAGCCTATGTTGAAACCTCAACACTATTTGCGCTTCAACACTATTTATACCTCAACACTATTTCTGCGCAGGCACCCGTCCGATTATTTTGTCTTAGTAGTAAATCATTTCGACTACTAACCTAAGTTGAAACCTCTACACTATTTTCGCTTCAGCACTATTTATACCTCAACACTATTTCTGCACATGCACCCGTCTTATTATTTTGTCTTAGTAGTAAACATTTCAACTACTAACCTAAGTTAAAACCTCAACACTATTTTCGCCCCAGCACTGTATACATCTCAACACTATTTCCGCTCATATACCCGTCCGATTATTTTGTCTTAGTAGTAAAACATTTCGACTACTAACCTAAGTTGAAACCTCAACACTATTTTTGCTTCAGCACTGTTTACACCTCAACACTATTTCTGCGTCCGTACCCGTTTAATTATTTTTCTTAGTAGTAAAACGTTTCGACTACTAACCTAAGTTGAAACCTCAACACTATTTTCGCTTCAGCACTTTTTATACCTCAACACTATTTCTGCGCATGCACCGTCCGATTATTTTGTCTTAGTAGTAAAACATTTCAACTACTAACCTAAGTTGAAACCTCAACACTATTTTCGCTCCAGCACTGTATACACCTCAACACTATTTCTGCTCATATCCCGTTCGATTATTTTGCCTTAGTAGTAAAACATTTCGACTACTAACCTAAGTTGAAACCTCAACACTATTTTCGTTTCAGCACTGTTTATAACTCAACACTATTTCTGCGCCCGCAGCCGTTTGACTATTTTTTCTTAGTAGTAAAACATTTCAACTACTAACCTAAGTTGAAACCTCAACACTATTTTCGCCCCAGCACTGTATACATCTCAACACTATTTCCGCTCATATACCTGTCCGATTATTTTGTCTTAGTAGTAGAACATTTCGACTACTAACCTAAGTTGAAACCTCAACACTATTTTTGCTTCAGCACTGTTTACACCTCAACACCATTTTTACGTCCGCACCCGTTTAATTATTTTTTTTAGTAGTAAAACATTTCGACTACTAACCTAAGTTGAAACCTCAACACTATTTTCGTTTCAGCACTGTTTATAACTCAACACTATTTCTGCGCCCGCAGCCGTTTGACTATTTTTTCTTAGTAGTAAAACATTTCAACTACTAACCTAAGTTGAAACCTCAACACTATTTTCGCTCCAGCACTGTATACACCTCAACACTATTTCCGCTCATATACCCGTCCGATTATTTTGTCTTGGTAGTAAAATATTTCGACTACTAGCCTATGTTGAAACCTCAACACTATTTTCGCTTCAACACTATTTATACCTCAACACTATTTCTGCGCATGCACCCGTCCGATTATTTTGTCTTAGTAGTAAATCATTTCGACTACTAACCTAAGTTGAAACCTCTACACTATTTTCGCTTCAGCACTATTTATACCTCAACACTATTTCTGCACATGCACCCGTCTTATTATTTTGTCTTAGTAGTAATACATTTCAACTACTAACCTAAGTTAAAACCTCAACACTATTTTCGCCCCAGCACTGTATACATCTCAACACTATTTCCGCTCATATACCCGTCCGATTATTTCATCTTAGTAGTAAAACATTTCGACTACTAACCTAAGTTGAAACCTCAACACTATTTTTGCTTCAGCACTGTTTACACCTCAACACTATTTCTGCGTCCGTACCCGTTTAATTATTTTTTTCTTAGTAGTAAAACGTTTCGACTACTAATCTAAGTTGAAACCTCAACACTATTTTCGCTTCAGCACTTTTTATACCTCAACACTATTTCTGCGCATGCACCCGTCCTATTATTTTGTCTTTGTAGTAAAACATTTCAACTACTAACCTAAGTTGAAACCTCAACACTATTTTTGCTTCAGCACTGTTTACACCTCAACACTATTTTTGCGTCCGCACCCGTTTAATTATTTTTTTTAGTAGTAAAACATTTCGACTACTATCCTAAGTTGAAACCTCAACACTATTTTCGTTTCAGCACTGTTTATAACTCAACACTATTTCTGCGCCCGCAGCCGTTTGACTATTTTTTCTTAGTAGTAAAACATTTCAACTACTAACCTAAGTTGAAACCTCAACACTATTTTCGCTCCAGCACTGTATATACCTCAACACTATTTCCGCTCATATACTCGTCCGATTATTTTGTCTTGGTAGTAAAATATTACGACTACTACCCTATGTTGAAGCTTCAACACTATTTTCTCTTCAACACTATTTATACCTCAATCCTATTTCTGCGCATGCACCCGTCCGATTATTTTGTCTTAGTAGTAAATCATTTCGACTACTAACCTAAGTTGAAACCTCGACACTATTTTCGCTTCAGCACTATTTATACCTCACCACTATTTCTGCACATGCACCCGTCTTATTATTTTGTCTTAGTAGCAATACATTTCAACTACTAACCTAAGTTAAAACCTCAACACTATTTTTGCCCCAGCACAGTATACATCTCAACACTATTTCCGCTCATATACCCGTCCGATTATTTCGTCTTAGTAGTAAAACATTTCGACTACTAACCTAAGTTGAAACCTCAACACTATTTTTGCTTCAGCACTGTTTACACCTTAACACTATTTCTGCGTCCGCACCCGTTTCATTATTTTTTCTTAGTAGTAAAACATTTCGACTACTAACCTAAGTTGAAACCTCAACACTATTTTTGCTTCAGCACTGTTTACACCTCAACACTATTTCTGCGTCCGTACCCGTTTAATTATTTTTTTCTTAGTAGTAAAACGTTTCGACTACTAATCTAAGTTGAAACCTCAACACTATTTTCGCTTCAGCACTTTTTATACCTCAACACTATTTCTGCGCATGCACCCGTCCTATTATTTTGTCTTTGTAGTAAAACATTTCAACTACTAACCTAAGTTGAAACCTCAACACTATTTTTGCTTCAGCACTGTTTACACCTTAACACTATTTCTGCGTCCGCACCCGTTTCATTATTTTTTCTTAGTAGTAAAACATTTCGACTACTAACCTAAGTTGAAACCTCAACACTATTTTTGCTTCAGCACTGTTTACACCTCAACACTATTTCTGCGTCCGTACCCGTTTAATTATTTTTTTCTTAGTAGTAAAACGTTTCGACTACTAATCTAAGTTGAAACCTCAACACTATTTTCGCTTCAGCACTTTTTATACCTCAACACTATTTCTGCGCATGCACCCGTCCTATTATTTTGTCTTTGTAGTAAAACATTTCAACTACTAACCTAAGTTGAAACCTCAACACTATTTTCGCCCCAGCACTGTATACACCTCAACACTATTTCCGCTCATATACCTGTCCGATTATTTTGTCTTAGTAGTAGAACATTTCGACTACTAACCTAAGTTGAAACCTCAACACTATTTTTGCTTCAGCACTGTTTACACCTCAACACTATTTTTGCGTCCGCACCCGTTTAATTATTTTTTTTAGTAGTAAAACATTTCGACTACTAACCTAAGTTGAAACCTCAACACTATTTTCGTTTCAGCACTGTTTATAACTCAACACTATTTCTGCGCCCGCAGCCGTTTGACTATTTTTCTTAGTAGTAAAACATTTCAACTACTAACCTAAGTTGAAACCTCAACACTATTTTCGCTCCAGCACTGTATATACCTCAACACTATTTCGGCTCATATACCCGTCCGATTATTTTGTCTTGGTAGTAAAATATTACGACTACTAGCCTATGTTGAAACCTCAACACTATTTTCGCTTCAACACTATTTATACCTCAACACTATTTCTGCGCATGCACCCGTCCGATTATTTTGTCTTAGTAGTAAATCATTTCGACTACTAACCTAAGTTGAAACCTCTACACTACTTTCGCTTCAGCACTATTTATACCTCACCAATATTTCTGCACATGCACCCGTCTTATTATTTTGTCTTAGTAGTAATACATTTCAACTACTAACCTAAGTTAAAACCTCAACACTATTTTCGCCCCAGCACTGTATACATCTCAACACTATTTCCGCTCATATACCCGTCCGATTATTTCGTCTTAGTAGTAAAACATTTCGACTACTAACCTAAGTTGAAACCTCAACACTATTTTTGCTTCAGCACTGTTTACACCTTAACACTATTTCTGCGTCCGCACCCGTTTGATTATTTTTTCTTAGTAGTAAAACATTTCGACTACTAACCTAAGTTGAAACCTCAACACTATTTTTGCTTCAGCACTGTTTACACCTCAACACTATTTCTGCGTCCGTACCCGTTTAATTATTTTTTCTTAGTAGTAAAACGTTTCGGCTACTAATCTAAGTTGAAACCTCAACACTATTTTCGCTTCAGCACTTTTTATACCTCAACACTATTTCTGCGCATGCACCCGTCCTATTATTTTGTATTTGTAGTAAAACATTTCAACTACTAACCTAAGTTGAAACCTCAACACTATTTTCGCCCCAGCACTGTATACACCTCAACACTATTTCCGCTCATATACCTGTCCGATTATTTTGTCTTAGTAGTAGAACATTTCGACTACTAACCTAAGTTGAAACCTCAACACTATTTTTGCTTCAGCACTGTTTACACCTCAACACTATTTTTGCGTCCGCACCCGTTTAATTATTTTTTTTAGTAGTAAAACATTTTGCCTACTAATCTAAGTTGAAACCTCAACACTATTTTCGCTTCAGCACTTTTTATACCTCAACACTATTTCTGCGCATGCACCCGTCCTATTATTTTGTCTTTGTAGTAAAACATTTCTACTACTAACCTAAGTTGAAACCTCAACATTATTTTCACCCCAGCACTGTATACACTTCAACACTATTTCCGCTCATATACCCGTCCGATTATTTCGTCTTAGTAGTAATACATTTCGACTACTAACCTAAGTTGAAACCTCAACACTATTTTCGCTTCAGCACTGTTTATACCTCAACACTTTCTGCGTCCGCACCCGTTTGATTATTGTTTCTTGGTAGTAAAACATTTCAACTACTAACCTAAGTTGAAACCTCAACACTATTTTCGCACAAGCACTGTATACACCTCAACACTATTTCCGCTCATATACCCGTCCGATTATTTCGTCTTAGTATTAAAACATTTCGACTACTAACCTAAGTTGAAACCTCAACACTATTTTTGCTTCAGCACTGTTTACACCTCAACACTATTTCTGCGCCCGCACCCGTTTAATTATTTTTTCTTAGTAGTAAAACATTTCGACTACTAATCTAAGTTGAAACCTCAACACTATTTTCGCTTCAGCACTTTTTATACCTGAACACTATTTCTGCGCATGCACCCGTCCTATTATTTTGTCTTTATGTAAAACATTTCAACTACTAACCTAAGTTGAAACCTCAACACTATTTTCGCCTCAGCACTGTATACACCTCAACACTATTTCCGCTCATATACCTGTCTGATTATTTTGTCTTAGTAGTAAAACATTTCGACTACTAACCTAAGTTGAAACCTCAACACTATTTTTGCTTCAGCACTGTTTACACCTCAACACTATTTTTGCGTCCGCACCCGTTTAATTATTTTTTTTAGTAGTAAAACATTTCGACTACTAATCTTAGTTGAAGCCTCAACACTATTTTCGCTTCAGCACTTTTTATACCTCAACACTATTTCTGCGCATGCACCCGTCCTATTATTTTGTCTTTGTAGTAAAACATTTCAAGTACTAACCTAAGTTGAAACCTCAACACTATTTTCGCCCCAGCACTGTATACACCTCAACACTATTTCCGCTCATATACCCGTCCGATTATTTTGTCTTAGTAGTAAAACATTTCGACTACTAACCTAAGTTGAAACCTCAACACTATTTTCGCCCCAGCACTGTATACACCTCAACACTATTTCCGCTCATATACCCGTCCGATTATTTTGTCTTAGTAGTAGAACATTTCGACTACTAACCTAAGTTGAAACCTCAACACTATTTTCGCTTCAGCACTTTTTATACCTCAACACTATTTCTGCGCATGCACCCGTCCTATTATTTTGTCTTGGTAGTAAAACATTTCAACTACTAACCTAAGTTGAAACCTCAACACTATTTTCACCCCAGCACTGTATACACCTCAACACTATTTCCGCTCATATACCCGTCCGATTATTTCGTCTTAGTAGTAAAACATTTCGACTACTAACCTAAGTTGAAAACTCAACACTATTTTCGCTTCAGCACTTTTTATACCTCAACACTATTTCTGCACATGCACCCGTCTTATTATTTTGTCTTAGTAGTAATACATTTCAACTACTAACCTAAGTTAAAACCTCAACACTATTTTCGCCCCAGCACTGTATACACCTCAACACTATTTCCGCTCATATACCCGTCCGATTATTTCGTCTTAGTAGTAAAACATTTCGACTACTAACCTAAGTTGAAACCTCAACACTATTTTTGCTTCAGCACTGTTTACACCTCAACACTATTTCTGCGTCCGCACCCGTTTAATTATTTTTTCTTAGTAGTAAAACATTTCAACTACTAATCTAAGTTGAAACCTCAACACTATTTTCGCTTCAGCACTTTTTATACCTCAACACTATTTCTGTGCATGCACCCGTCCTATTATTTTGTCTTTGTAGTAAAACATTTCAACTACTAACCTAAGTTGAAAACTCAACACTATTTTCGCCTCAGCACTGTATACACCTCAACACTATTTCCGCTCATATATCCGTCCGATTATTTTGTCTTAGTAGTAAAACATTTCGACTACTAATCTAAGTTGAAACCTCAACACTATTTTCGCTTCAGCACTGTATACACCTCAACACTATTTCCGCTCATATACCCGTCCGATTATTTTGTCTTAGTAGTAAAACATTTCGACTACTAACCTAAGTTGAAACCTCAACACTATTTTCGCTTCAGCACTTTTTATACCTCAACACTATTTCTGCGCATGCACCCGTCCTATTATTTTGTCTTGGTAGTAAAACATTTCAGCTACTAACCTAAGTTGAAACCTCAACACTATTTTCACCCAAGCACTGTATACACCACAACACTATTTCCGCTCATATACCCGTCCGATTATTTCGTCTTAGTAGTAAAACATTTCGACTACTAACCTAAGTTGAAACCTCAACACTATTTTCGCTTCAGCACTGTTTATACCTCAACACTATTTCTGCGCCCGCACCCGTTTGATTATTGTTTCTTGGTAGTAAAACATTTCAACTACTAACCTAAGTTGAAACCTCAACACTATTTTCGCACAAGCACCGTTTATACCTCAACACTATTTTTGCTCATGCACCCGTTCGATTATTTTGTCTTAGTAGTAAAACATTTCGACTACTAATCTAAGCTGAAACCTCAACACTATTTTCGCCTCAGCACTATTTATGCCTCTAGACTATGTTCGCCCATGTACCCGTTTGATTATTTGTCTTTGTAGTAAAACATTTCGACTACTAACCTAAGTTGACACCTCAACCCTATTTTCGCCTCAGCAGTATCTAGGTCTCAATACTATGTCTGCTCATGCACTCGTTCGATTATTTTGTCTTAGTAGTAAAGCATTTCGACTACTAACCTAAGTTGAAACTTCAACACTATTTTCGCCTCCGCAGTATTTAGGTCTCAATACGTTTTCCGCTTATGTACCCATTCGATTATTTTGTTTTAGTTTTAACTACTAACCTAAGTTGCAACATTAGCACTATTTCTGCTTCAGCACTGTTTATACCTCAACACTATTTCTGCTCTTACACTCGTTCGATTATTGCGTCTTAGTAGTAAAACATTTCGACTACTAATTTTCGCGTCAGCATTATTTATACCTCAACACTATTTCCATTCATGCACCCATTCGATTATCTCGTATAGTAAAATTTATTTAAGAAGAGCCCGCACTTCATCATGCGCACACGGCTAAAACGGTGTCAGATTAATCCATTGCTTATAAATAGGCGTGTTCGTTCAGTGACATAGATAATTTGCTACTAAATGTCAATTAATATTTATGACTTTGATATTCTATATTTATTTCTTACGTTTTCATAGTTTTCTTTCTGTTTCTTTGTGTTGTATGCCTTGCTTATTCGCGGATTCGCCATGTAAATTTAAACCACCAACAATATAAAACTTGATTTTAGAATATTTACTCTATAGAGTTTGATAAAAATTATTAAATCCACTACGCCATTGACTTTCAAGGTTTGCGCATATGTCAAATGACGTTCAGGCTCTTCTTAAATAAATTGTGCTCTATCTGAAGCTCGGAATAATATTAATGCAACTATTAAAAGATAACATAATCTCTTCTAATTATTACAGAAACCTAACCCCGCCGCACCTCAAGTGTGTTTATATTGTTTTTTGACAGTCAGCATCGAATAATGTTAGTACAACTACTATATCAATAACCGTAATGATAACCTCGCAACAAATAATATTAGTGAAGTAATAATATTCAACAATGTTTTGCCTAATCATTGCACATCCTTGTTATTCTTATGCACTAACATCTCAGAATGGGACAATAATTATGCAATATGCTTTAATCCTTCGCAAAATAAAAATAGAATTTAATTCTTATAATAAAAATGGTAATGAGCAATAATAGTAACCGAATACGTAAGTATTTAATAGTTTAGTGGTGTGTATTTGTGATAAAAGTAAAACAATCAAAATAACTAAGTTATACTCCTAACACATTCTCAGAAAAGGTTAAGCAAAAATTTTTTTGGCAAATATTTCAACCTTGTGTGAGTTGTATTCAAAGCAGATTATCAAAAATAACTATCCAAATGTGTTTCGTACTTTTATTATATCACAATTAATACCCTAAACATAATTAAAGCAAAATTAAAATAACACCTAATCGGGTTACATAACCTCAAAATTGGGTACAAAAATCTCGTTTTTTACGCATAAATGGCAAAAACCCGCATTTTTTTCTGTTGATTTGTTGTTTTAGACTTATTTGAAAGTATTTACCGCAAGGTAGAAGTCTCTAGCTGAGGTCACGTAATGTAAACCGTGACCCAATTTTCTTTTCTTTCAGATCGTTCATCCAAGGACCTTTGCTTACTTGATGAATGCTGTTACACAATTTCTTTTCATCCAAGCATTCAATTTTACATTGGTAATTACTATTCATGCCATTGACTTGTACAACATAGCGCTGGTGTAATGTTTCTGCTGTTTTAACTCCACCATACAACCCATGGACAAGCTTGATTCGCTCCACTGCCTTTAGACCTAATTGCAGTGTGCGAAAAAAAGCGGGAACTTTGAGAACCACCGTCAATCATAGCCCTGGCATATTTAGAAACATTCCCTGAACTCAACCAAACGACTAATGTTTGCAACAAAATTCCACGTTCGCAACACGAATTCATTGAATTAGTTTGTACTACATCATCATCACACTGCTTTGAATCAGAATTGCCTTTCACAGGTACGTCATCTTCACTCTTACTAATTTCTGGACACATTACTAGTTGATGACGTTTTCCACAATTCTTACAATCGACTCTAACTCTACAAAACCTAGATACATGACCAGAACCCAAACAGTAAAAGCACAGTTTTGCTTTTCAAATAGCGTTACGTCGATCATCTAGCTTACTATTGCTAGCTTTACGACAGTTGACCATTTCGTGCCCTTTAATATTACAAAATGCACACACATCCATCTTCCGTTTTTCAGATTGATTGGATAAACCTGAAACAGTTGGAATTTTCTTTGACTGCTCATTTTTTATGTAGAACTTGTTCCTTTTATCAACATTAATATTATTGAACCCTTGACTGGCTAATACAACCTTTTGTTCATTGGTAACTTCTTCATTCATAAATTCCAACAATTGCTTGCACATGCTCTCATCAGGAACTTTAGCTTGCCGTTGCCATACCCTTAATGTGTCTACTGGTAAACATGATTCGACCAAAGATGTCTTTAGAATATCCCAGTAACTAACTGCTGATAATCCTAACGATTCTAGCGCCTTTTCTTTACTGAAAACTTCATCATATAGAGAGCCAATCGCGGACTTGTCTTTTGCGGTAATTCTATCAACAATTAGTGTTATAAATTCACGAACATAGAGCTCAGACAGCAGCTCCTTTTTCCCAAATCTCATTTTTAAAGCTTCAATTACTTTCGGATAGTTCTCGCTAGAATGCGGGTAGCCCGCTACTAATTTCTTGGCCTTTGATCCTGGTAACATGCTTTGATCTAAGTACTGAAATTTATCAACCGCATGTAACTTTTGGTCCAAATGAATCTTTTCAAATTGAGCCCACCAGGGTATCCAATCCTTTAATTCGCCTCCGAATTTTCTTAATTCAATCTTCGGTAGTGTGTAACAACCGCCATCTTCCTGCATAGCTACTGATGGCGCTATACTAATACGAGCCTCTAATTCTTTCATACAGCGAGAGTAAGCGGCATGACATGTACTATACATAACTTCATACACAAAACCTTCTTCAATTTCCTCTGCAATTTTAGCTTCCATCTCTTTACCAGTAATTGAAGCCAAAATCTTTTCACCATAAGCTTCAATTTTTGCAAATCGCTTTTCTAAGATATCATAACACGCTGTACAACTATCAACGCTCGACTCATTTACACGAACTTTAAGAATATCTTCAAACCGTTGCACGTCAGTCTTGAACTGAGTTCTTAAGGCTGTACGAATTGCTCGTTTCGCTTCCATGTCTTTTTTACCAGCTACCAACCTATTACAACAAACTTGTGACTGCTTCTAAACCGAAGCAGATCACGTCGGGGTCACCAAATGTTAAGAATTGCGCTTTTCCTACCCGGAATAGGCTTCTTCGACTACTACGTTGTTGGTAGTTGGTATATGTTAATTAATATTTTGCTGCCGTGCCTACACAGTTCTACACGCACCTTCCAAGACCTTGAATATAACAAGCCATGTTTTATTCTCTTTTTTATCCCTTTTAACTAAAATTACTAATTTCTATTTTGACAATGACAGAACCCGAATTTATTTTCAACAATTACTCTCAATCGTTCCAATCCTACTACAAAAAACAACTGACCTTTGTCGTGTCGTGTCCACATGCCGAACAGTATACATAAGTTTTAACAACTTCCCATGCTACTATATGGTGAAGCAGGAATTTGGTGGCAAGGGGTGAAACCTAATATCTTATTATGGAAAGACGCATTTATAGCACTACGTCATGCTTTCGGTAAGGATCTACCTCTACAACAAGTTTACCGCCGCCTGTTCGCAAAAGAACAAGATGTGAACACTCCAACGGATATCTTTGTATCCAAAGCTAGAGCGCTATTAGCAAAAATCAATAATCCGACTCTTCCAGAAAGTGTTCAATTGGATATGGTATACGGACTTCTACATTTAATATCCGCGAGCGCGTTACTCGTGAAGATTATTCCTAAAACTGTTGGAAAAATCAAGGTCAGTCGAAGTAACTTGTCGCAAAGTAAACGTGAAACTTCCAGCTGAAAATAAAGCAAAATCAACAGCACCAAATGCATCTGATAAGAAGCCAACTACACGATGCGCATTCTGCAAAAATTACGGCCACACAAAAGATGTCTGTCGAAAATTGGAGTCGCGTATTTCGTCACAACAATCAAACCAAAACAAACACATCATATACGGAAGACAGCACAACCGCCAGCCTTGAGTTTTGTTCAATTTCGAATGAAATTGCTTTAACGCAAAATAAACGACCCGCATTACTAATACAAATTCTAGTAATAACTGGATTAGCGTTAGCAGATAGATACCGCCGCTAAACAAAGTGTCGCCGGTTTTAGCCTGTATCAGAAAATGTAACAACAAGGTCAACAGTTCCATAAACGCGAACTCATTCTAACATTTGCTGATGGTCAAGCAAGAAACACAAGCGTGTTAATAACCAATGTCAAGGTAAAGTTAAATAATCGTGAAATTCCGACGACATTTATAGTGCTACCTAATGCAAAAAGCAATCAACGCTATTAGGTATCGATTTCATTCGCGCAGCAAATCTCGTATTCGATTTTTCACAGTGGTCTTATTCATTCAGCGACGCGAAAGAGAAGTGTTACTCATTGGCGTATAAATATAATACACCAACTGTTAGCTTACATAGCCTTGATCTAAATCTACGTGACGACGAGAGTTCATATTTATCCAATCAAGAAAAACAACAATTCAACGCCCTATTGTTACAACATTTGGAAGTGTTTGCGATAACAGGTGAACCGACAGAATACGCAAAACATGCAATAAACACAAGCGATCACCAACCCATTTTTGTACCACCATATCAGCTGCCGCCCGCAAAAAGAGACCTACTACGCATTGAAGTTAACAAACTACTCGAAGAAGGCATCATCGAGGAATGCGAGTCTCCATGGGCCGCACCTGCAATATTAGTACCCAAAAAGGAATCCGGTGTTCGTCTATGTGTCGATTATCGCAAATTAAACGCAGTAACCGTATCCGATAAATACCCACTTCCGCGAATCGACGACATCCTGCACGACGCTAAACAAACCGCCTGTATGTCTACCATCGATCTACGTTCTGGGTGCCACCAGGTGAAAATTCGTGAAGGTGATCGCGATAAAAATGCGTTCGTAACTCCATTTGGTATTTTTAGATTTACGCGTATGAGTTTTGGGCTGAAAAACGCTCCAAGCACCTTTCAGCGGTTAATTGATCGTTTTCGTGCTGGATGCGGAAATATTAAAATATTTGCATACACGACCATTTAGTTGTGCTATCGCCGGATGTGCTTCAACACGTCGACGACTTAAAAGTGGTTTTTAATCGTTTAAAACAGTTCAGTTTACGTGCTAAGCGTGAAAAATGTGTTTTCGCGCGCGACAATGTTAAATTTCTAGGCCGCATTATTACACGCCGAGGAATTTCAGTGGATCCTGGTAAAGTCGCAAGCATTTACAACATAACTTCACCGAAATCTGTAAAACACGTGAAGTCATTTGTTCAAATGTGCTCGTGGTTCCGTAGGTTTATTCCAAAATTTGCGGAAATCGCCAAGCCGCTAACGGATGGACCTGGGGCAACCTACAAGAAAATTCCTTCCAGCAACTTAAAACACTGTTAACAACGGCACCGATTCTACGTCAAGCGGACGAAACAATCCCATATATCCTTCGAACTGATGCAAGCAACTACGCTCTAGGTGCGGTTTTAAAGCAGGGGGAGGGATCCGACGAAAGACCCGTTGAATATGCAAGTCGATTGTTAACCTCTGCAGAACGCAATTATTCAACAACCGAGCGGGAATCTCTAGCCGTGGTTTGGGCTTTAGACAAATTCCGAGGATATCTCCAAGGAGCCCGAATCAAAGTTACCAGCGACCATCAACCCCTCCGGTGGATCATGTCGTTAAAATCGCTGTCCGGAAGATTGGCTCGCTGGGCATTGATTTTACAAGCCTACGATCTTGAAATTGTTTATACACCAGGTAAAATGAACGTTAATAGCTGACACTCTTTCGCGACCGCCGTGTACAGACAAAAACGCAAACACGTGTGGCTTATGTATTATTTCCGTAGAAATACCTACCCGTAGTGCCGCGGAAATTCGTGGCGAACAATTGTACGATTCAGAGATTCAAAAAATTTTAAAAGCTTTCGAAAACCCGACACTGACACAAGAGCAAAATAAGTATAGTGACCGTGGATATCTAATGAACAACGGCATTCTTTACCGATACGTTCCTGAAGAAAATTCTAAAGAAGCACAAATGGTTGTCCCTAGTTCGGATCGAAAACGTATATTAGTGGAATATCACGACGCGCCGACGGCTGGACATTACGGTGTAGAGTGCACCATAGCCCGGATATCCGCTCGTTATTATTGGCCAGGTATGCGCCGCTACATAACAGACTACATACAAAATTGTGTGGAATGTCAGCGTTATAAATCCTCAAATTTAAAACCTGCAGGTTTACTGCAAATACCTGCACAGAACCAACGCTTCGAAGTTGTGACCGTACATCTCTTTGGCCCTCTCCCAGAAACTGAGAGTGGCGACCGATGGATCTTAATTATTACCAATACATGTACAAAGTGGATAGAGTTATTTCCGCTGAAAGAAGCTACCAGTGAAGTTTGTGCTACGGTGTTAATAAATGAAGTATTTTTACGATACGGAATGCCACGCAAAGTTATTTCCGATAACGGAACGCAATTTATTGTAGGTGCAATGCAAAACGCTCTGTTTTACTTAGGCATTAAGCAACAATTAACTCAGCTTTACCATGGCTCAAGCAAATCCGATAGAACAAAAACACGGCGATTTAAAAACAATGCTTTCAATTTGTGTTAAAAAAAACCATCGTGACTGGAATCAGAAACTACCTGCGATTAGGTTCGCAATAAACACGATGATGTGCGCATCAACAAAACACACGGCAACATTTTTAATGTTTGCACGCGAGTTACGTACTCCTGACGATGTGCATCACGACTTACGAGCTATAGTGTAAAAAGAAAATGTAATTACTGAAATGACACCGTATTTATTACGTTTAGCCTTGACCCTGAAGGAAGTTTGAGAAAACGCTGAACACGCTCAAGATGTAAGAACTGAAGCCGCAAATAAACATAGGCGCCAAGCACTACAATTTAATGTGGGTGACCCAGTTTTAGTTAAAATTCATGTGTTAAGTGATGCCGCGAGAAGATTAAGCTCCAAATTCGTACCTAAACGAGGCGGTCGTTATGTGATTAATAAAGGGATAAGCCAGATTTTATACGAAATTGCAGAAGCTGGACTTCCTAATAAAAAACTAGGAAAATACCACGTAAGTCAAATAACTCCGTTCCATGGTGGAGCAGACTTCTTAAGTCCAGTAAATCCCATACGGCGCAGAAGTCGACCTTCACATAATCCAAAAGACAACGCAAGCGCCGACTCGCAGACAGAGCAAGCTAGTTCTAGCCCGCTTACGTCGACGTCATCGTTGGCTAGAGGGGGAGAGTGTAACGCGACCAGAAGCGCGTGCTCGTCGACAGTTCCAATGTCAACTCCCTCCACACAAAGTAGTGTTGGAAAAAACGAAGTCGCCCAAAAGAGCAGCGCCGCCACGAAAACGGCGAGCGAACCTCAGCAGCAGAGGAGCAGAAGACCGCGAAACGCTATCCCGCGCCAGGTTTGTTGCTAACTATAATATCTTGTAAAATATACAGAAAGGTTCTGTTATATTTTGAATACTTGTACCAATAATAAATTGTTTGTATTGGTTTTGAAATTGGTGGAAAATACGTTATTAGTAGTAGACCATTTTCAGTGAACCCAGGCCCTCATTTCCACCAGCTTCCCTCATTTCCACACACATCTGGACCAAAAAGTTTTCTTCGACTAACCATTTTTCATCTTTCGAGATAAATATCTTAAATTTTTCATCTTTCGAGATAAATATCTTAAATTTTTCATCTTTCGAGATAAATGAGCATCCTCATTTCCACACACGAGATAAACCTATTTTTAAGATTTTTTTTTACCGCTAACATTCTGGACCAAATAGTTTTCTTCGACTAGCCATTGCATCTTTCGAGATAAACCTATCTTGTTTGGTATCAATTAATATTAGAATTTTCTCAGCTACCCAAATCTCTAGGAATTTTTTAGATAGCATCATCCCCCAGGGAGCTACCCCCATTTTAAGATTTCTTACCTATAGCGACTTTTGAGCGTTCTTATAAATTTTTTTAGTCATGCGATACATCTTGTTAGGCTTAGAATTTTACGCAGAATTTGAATCTGCAAACAGATTTGAAGTCGGACCACGCCCTGCAAAGTTATACTTTAAGCTCTCAAACCTGTAGTAGACCATTTTTGGGAATCCCAGAACCACATTTCCTCCAGAATCCCACATTTCCTCACACATCTGGACCAAAAGTTTTCTTCGACTAACCATTTTCATCTTTCGAGATAAATATCTTAAATTTTTCATCTTTCGAGATAAATGAGCATCCTCATTTCCACACGAGATAAACCTATTTTAAGATTTTTTTTACCGCTAACATTCTGGACCAAATAGTTTTCTTCGACTAGCCATTTTTTTTTATCTTTCGAGATAAACCTATCTTGTTTGGTATCGATTAATATTAGAATTTTCTCAGCTACCCGAATTTCTAAAATTTTTAGATTGCGCCATCCCTAAGGGAGCTACCCCAATTTTATGTTTGTGCCCTAAATTGCGGCTACGTAGTTTTCCATTTCGAAATCGCATATTACACATTTCGTGGTTGTTCTAAGCCTTTAACAGCTGGTGGCGTTGAACGTTTACTGTTAATGACATCGTGCGTTTTCCTTGTGTCGCGTGCGCATTCTCGTAAAGCGAACCGCCAAGACCAGTAAGACTTTGCTGCGGACGGCTATCCGGGCAGTTACAACCGACATTTGTAATCTACAGAGTGCCGTTATGATGCATTTTCCAAGGTATTGGTTAAAGTACACGCATAGTGTAGACATTTAGAACTCAGGCTATCCATTTTAGTCACAAAACAAAACCTCGCACTAACCAGCATCTTTGGTAAATCTTGTAATTTCATCGAATAATCTAAAAGCTTTACTTTCACGCAGCGTTAACCTGACGCATTATGTCTCCTTACGCATACAGCGCGTGCCAACGCGTTTTCACATGACGATACCGAAGCTGCCATTTTCCGAGATCGACCGATGATTTAACGTCATTTTAGACAAAAACAACGCGATTACGGCAGGAACCGCATACGAATGACGCATAATCCTTGCTGCTCGTCCGAATACATTTAGCGCATGCATCACTGAGTTCGCTTCGTCGACGGCGCGCAATGCCGTTAGTAGAACACGAAAACGTCTCCAATACGGATCGCGTCATATTAAATCCAGTGTACACACGCACACAATTGTGCAAGTCGTGCAGAAGATGCACGTTACTATAATCAAAACACTTTAAACCATTACTGAATACCAACTGTTGTTACAGGATACTTAACACACCTATTTTAACACTATCACGTCATATTTTAGAATGGGTTATCCAAATGAATCACCAGCGAAGTCAATGTTACGCATTAATTACCCACACTTCCCATTTTTACGACCGTTATTATGATCGAAATTATTTGGCACGTTCGAGCTTCGTAAACCAACACACATGCCGTTTAGCAATCACCCGCGTACACACGCCAGAATAGTTCTATCACACCGCGCACCACTCAGACCGAATCGCCACGAATCGCCCACGAGCATTCCTATAGCAGACCATCATTTCACCTATAAACACGTCGATCACACACACCCTCAACAGCAGCGTTGGCAGTCAGTTTATCCACACAAAATTACTTTACGACGTGATTCAGATCCTTAGTTCTCCCAGCCAATAACCCGACATGGACACTAATAATACTTCACATTTATCTTTTACATGCTACTTTAGACATTTAACATAATATGCACCATTCGCGCCCCTTACATCATCTATTTAACCATAACCCTTTTTACCACACTTCCATCCTACGCCAAGTTACGAATTAACCAATAATTTTAAGAATGGCGAAATTAAACACATTAAAAATTTAACACACCAAAGTTAATCCACCGCAACCATCACTTCGCCTACCCATCACAGTCGCACCCTGCAACCACCAAACCAGACCACCCACCTTTCCCCCCACACCTCCCCCGACCACAATTCACGCAGACCTTACACAACCATTCCCACATTATTCCACACAGCATTCACAGCCCGCAACCCACTCCAAATTCGCGCCATTGCACCTTTTCCTTTATCACTTTAAAAATCAAATAACAACTTCATTCAACAATCAATCCACCCGCTTATCACGTCCTGTTCCCATAACCCACCAGCATTTTCAAACCGATATTTTCACAGATCACTGCAACAAAATTCTTAACCAGCTTCCTACCTGGTACCTTGAATCCTATTCTCATGTTGCAACATTTTAATTCCAAATGCGAACTCAAAAACCAACCATACTTTCCCCCTTTCACTGGAATACCCCTTTTCAAACCACCTCCCATCACCTCCCCTTCTCACAGCTATTACAAACGAATACTTAATTAAAATTTCAGCCACAATTAGTTTTAATACCCACCAAAAAATCCCATGTTTCCAATTTCTCCTAAATTATCACAAACAGACCCATTCAAATTTTCGAACTCCCTTTCACCCCTGCACCTCACAGGAAACCACCAGCATTCAATCTGACTTCTAATATGTTACTTAGGCTAAACATTTTATTCTTAGTTTCCCTCTGATTCCATTAAATCCCTTTACATAATTCGTGTTGTCTAAAACTTTCCTTTGAATTTACCTTTAAACAACTTATTTTACCTTTTGGGCTTTTAAAGCACAATTCTAAACTCAATTTAAATTTCGTCCAACCTTATTTCCAATTGTTTTCCGTTCAAGCAATTTCCATGGGAAACGCAATTGGGAATTTATAAAACGAGATTTAAACCAAACATTCTGCAATGAACAACAACAAGCTTACTCAGCACCGATACTAAGCATCCGAGTTTCCGTGCACCGACACGCATTTGACCGCGGCAAACATATCTGCCAGCCACATTGCGCATGCATCGACTTGCATCATTCAATGCCTTAGTGACCGAAGCCCATTTAACAGTCATAGAAACCACGTACACCCGCAACATTCTCGCAGACGCATTAACCCGCGTCACCACTAAGAATCCATGCCGAATGCACAATAATTAATCCTTTTACAATAACGTTATATCAATGATAACAACGTTATTCGATTATCACAAATTTCAATTTACACGCTACTAGTGATTTATTACTCGCACTAAAAACATCATTGACATCCTTATACCAGCAATGTTTTACCATCTACTTATTCAAAGTCTTTAACTGATAATAGTCTTTCATCCTTGTCAACTCCTGAAATCAAGTTTTCGAACTTTAATTTCGACGGCCATGATTCTGAACCGAATGTCTTATTCCTCAAATGGATACGATCCTTACCAGATTCCCAAAGTATTAACGCATATCTCGCAACCCACGCCCTTGAATTCAAACTTTCGACGAGAAGATACATTTTAAACTCGGACTTTAGTCGTCAATTCACTCGACGTAACAATGTCAGCACTGAATATCTCCTTCTCACGATTCATCGGAAACAGCCTTTCGTGCGTTAACGCCATGAATCACTACTGCATTCGTTCTTCGTTATTTAACACGTTTTAAGACCTTTCACGATTTAAATCATCTTACCGATTAGACCACCGTTATCCAACAGTACACACACGCAACGTCATAACAGCTTGCATAAACCCGGATGTCCACATTGCAACATCGATTCCCATTTCACAAGATGACCATTATGCAACTTGTCGCACATCAGTCCACCACCTTCCATCAGTTCCTTCCACCAAGCGACACACTCCAGGCACTATGCAACTGACAGGACACGACATTGCATGCTCCGTTACCAACATTAGACACGTCATCAACCCACATTTTGAAATCAGATTACCGCTAGATTGCAAGCATTTATCTTTCAGCCCTTCGTCCACATACACTTGCACGACGACAATCAACAGTCACAAACTATCCTCCCACCATTCACCTACCAAACTCTACCAGATTACACAAACTTATATTCCATCTCCCATAACACTTCACAGGTACGCACATTCACTCAAAAAATGATCTCGTCCAACCTAGAACCGCCGCCGAACTCTCGCGGCACATCACCATTTAAACCAGCACTACAATGTCATCAGTACTAACTTCACTACCAAGACACGTTCTCGCACCATCTCATACCAGATCCAACCCTAAGGACACGACATCAACCGAATGCCTTGTCAATTTCGTCACTATAACCACCCCACTTCCCACATCTACTAGCAACTTGACATTCGAACCCCCACCCACAATCTTCATTACCCCAATAATGAACCATAAAACATTGTTTAAGTTTAAGACCCACAAAGCAACAAAGATAAAGATGGCAAGTCATAACATCATTAACACTTAGATTCAATGCTTTCACCTACATCAATTTACTTGGCCCTTCCCTCATTCACATTCACAACCGCAGTCTCACCGGCAACCACCATGCCCCCCAAACGCAGCTTACAAAGACACTTTCCGAACTTCAAGCACACAACACTTCACTTAATTCCAGCTCAAGAGTTTTCCCCACATTGTCGTAATCGTAAAACGTAGAAGCAAGATACTCAACGATTGACCAAATAGCATGACCATTCTTCACTGTACATACATATCCAGTCATGATACTCGTCACACAGCATATCTATTCCTCGCACCGCCTAGCGTGTCCACACGCATCATACTCGCATAACCAGCTAACAAAAAGAACATTCGAGTATTCACTCATTTATAAATCCATCTAATACACCGTTCATTCCGGAACAAATTTGAACCATGAGTGCTTTCACGATACCATTGTTCCATTTTTAAGCCAGCGCTACCAAGTCTACACCATCCTTAATAGCAGAACACACTAGCTTTTAAACAGTGCGTCATGTCACCATTATTCATCGTAGACGACGGCAATCGCGAAATCAATCGACTAACAATACACGATTACCAACTTTGTCAGACGTTTCAGCTATTATCACTCAAGCCATAGAAAGTAATTCCATGCACATATAACGATATCACCAACCTTAACGTTAAGATAATTAGTTCACAGCTCTCATGCATGAACAATGATCGATCCACCACGAACGACACTTGATGCAACGAAAATTACATCTCATTCTTCTCAAAGCATTTTAACACAGCCTCAATCGCTTCAGTGTTTCATTCGCACTTGCCACGTAACCGATCCTTCCAAGTTGACATGACCCACACTCGATGAGTCTGAACATCCATAAGTTACCGCACCGTGACGCCGACTCCAACCATTAATTTTTACCTGTTTTATCGTAACCTAGGTCCAACACTATGGTTTTTAATGGAAAACTCATTCCAGAAAGCAATTAGTGTTAACTGGGTTTCTAATGAGTACCAACTTCATTAAAACATTTAGCTAACAGTCTTTTAATGAGAAAACTCATTAAAAGCAATTATGTTAACGAGTTTTAATCGCAGAAAACTCATTAAACAATGTAGCGTCATGGATTTTTTAAGAAAAACTCATATAAACAGCCTGAACCTAGTCAATGTGTTTCATGTGGTCATGATTTCATATGCCAGTCATTGGTCATTGGTCATTGTCATCAGGGCAATTACATAACTTAACATCCTACAATATATCCGGATATATGTCGATGCGCATCCCTGTCGGCTTAGGTCGGATAACAACATATTCGACTATCTTCGGCAATATACGCCCCACTCTGTAGAATACATAAGAGAACAATTTTTTCGTATTAATTTAGTATTCGATAGTAGCTAGAACGGTAAACATGAGCGTCTC
This sequence comes from Platerodrilus igneus, assembly GCA_036346225.1. Taxonomy (NCBI): domain Eukaryota; kingdom Metazoa; phylum Arthropoda; class Insecta; order Coleoptera; family Lycidae; genus Platerodrilus; species Platerodrilus igneus. Next base: position 1,938,585 of record JARFIW010000165.1, on the reverse strand, counting down.
CAAGGTGATTAACGTTTCTCAACTTGGGAATAAAGTGAAACCGACAAATGAGCGATTTGGATTATGGCTTTTGGTAGAAAATATGTGCAACAATAATCTGGTAACAGATATTGGTAATATTTGTTATGTCGAAGGCGAGCAGATGCTGACTGGTGGACTACACACCAATTACAGAACCATTTTGTGACAATATAATGTTGGTTAAAATTTGCGACCTTTTCTGACGCCGAACAAACATCTGCAAGCAAAAGGATGTTTATCCTAAAAAGAAATTTGTGGTGCATTTAACAGCTATCTACGAAGAAAGTTTGACCGATTTGTTTCGCTAGACATGGTGTTAAAGCTAAGCTTCCGTTTTCTGGAAAGCACTAACAAGATGGGCCAGAGAGTAAAAGAAATTATCGGAAAAGAAGACCTCGAATGCATTAATAAAAATTCCAAAATCCTATATGTGTTCCATACAAAGTGGAACTAGCAGATGTTAAGTTGGAAACTTTATTGAGGAACTACCAGATATATTAGACGAACTCGAAAAGATTATTTCTATCTTTTGACATGGATGTAACCCAAGATTTTGCGGGTATATTTAGCAAGATGGAGATGTGTAATTATTTAACTACAAACCATAACTTTTGCTATAAGGGCGAATACGAAGAAAAGTGTAATATTATAGTTGACAACGATAAAACTGTAGGAATTGATTGTTTAACATGGCTAACAACCAATGCAAGAATTAAGATATACAACAAATTTGTGTGTCAGATAACAAGTCCTGGTGTTAATAAACAACTTGGCAATCATATACTAGATTTTTTACGTTGTCCAGATGTGCGTTTAAGGGAAACATTTGCGTCTACTTTGGCTAAAGAACATGGTATTACGCGATTGGAAGCGACAATATACAACTGCACAATTGGAAGCAATGTCAGTGCGGAACGGGTGTATAACCCTTAAAAGACTGTTTAACGTTATTGGAAGATAGTGTTATACTTCCTAAAGGCGCCAATGTACTCGGTGCCATTTGCCAAAATGTAGAGTAAGCTATCGGACAAGCTACAAAATAGCTGCTGTTTAGTGTTTAATAACCTGCTACAGTACGTGTATTGGGGAATGGTAATACAAAGAAATTGACGGGCTTGCAGATTGTTGTCCGAAAACCAAAAGAAAGGGAAAATTGATAAAGTATGTGCTTTCGGCTTTAGTTTTAACTATTTACCTGTAAATTATTTGGAGATAGTAGAGGAGGAAGACAGCTCAGATAAAATAAAAATCTTACACAAGTGCTACATTAAAGCAGGTAGTACATATTTTACACAATCTGCAACACCATATTCTACAATTCCAAAAGAAATAATCATTTCGGAATTGGGATTGATAGATACGCATAACATTCGTCCAGAGGTTGTACGACAACGCGTAAATATTGGTAGTAAACTTTATCCGTTTACGCTAAAGGAAATTGCTCCATTATGCATACCATACGCTGTAAGTGGAAGGAAAAGACAACTGGAATTAGAGGAAATGGATGCAAAAAGACGAAAATTGGAGTACATGGAAAACACTGCGACAATACGCGAACAATACAAAGATGTGTTATACAAAGAACATCTTATTAGAGAAAATGAGGAAGAATTAAAAGATTATTTTATGTGCCGATGGACTGACTTAGATACATCCGGGTTCTACAAGCTGTTTGCATTTGCGGTTAGTAAGAAAGACTCTTTAGTTATGTAGGCGTTCTTGCGGAAAAGGATGGTGCTAAATCCGTATACTTTTTAAAAGGTTATTCTAAAAACGTATTTATCAAAATGGCAGATAACAAAGACGAACTAAGGACTGCGGGTTTCGTAACCTTGGCGTACACCACACGCAAGGGGGTTCCGCTAAACATTGTATATTTACCTAGTAAAGAACCTTTCGGATCATTTAAAACCGAGGGTCTTACAACCTATAACAACCATATATTCCCAAAAGTGGTGGATATGCAACTACCAACAACGGTGTGGGAGAAAAGGATTTCTCCAATACCGACAAGAAGAAGTCGATCAAGCTAACAAGATACGTATGCAGGATATAGTGGGAAAACTGCGATTAAAAGATTGTCACAAGCTGCAAGAATTACACGAAGGAATGGATCTGGTTGTCGGTGGAATCAAAGACTTTAAATATAGAGGCAAACTTCGGTACATTTTACAATTCGAAAACCTAGACGGTCTTTATGTATCAAACTATTGGTTAGAAAAGGAGATAGAAGACTTGGGTGTCGATTTAAATTTTAAGCTGCGAATAAAATTAGATAAAATTAAAACCACTGCAAACAAACATAAAGAAAGGACTGTCTTCTGTGTATAACTTTGTATTAAAATTAAGTTTAAATGACTCCATGCTTGGTATTAAATATTTTTAAATTTGTTATGTATAATGTCAGAATAAACATTTTATAATAGTATATAACATTGTTCTTTATTTATAAAGGGCTGTAACGTTACCCCGAAATAGCAGTCGCACAGAAAGGGGTGCTCATGGGCAGGTGCACGCGCAGGGGCGCGCATGGGCAGGGTGTGCATGCGCAGGGTGCTCATGGGCTGGGATGTGTTTGGGCGTACACGAAGGAAGCGGATGTTAACAGTCACCAAGCATCTAATTCTTTATTTGGTGTGGAGTACTTGCCTGCGTATGTATCCGGAGTAAAAGAATACGATTTGCATACGCAGATAATTAATAAAATTAGTTTATCGAGGAAGATGACAAAAGGTACATCATTCCTAATAGTACAACAATCTACGCATGGGGTGTAAAGATATAAGATAGTTGTTTAGATTTTGTAAATCTATTGTATATATTAGTTTTAAGACTCCATAATTTTTAAGTTCTTCTCCCACCTTCCAAATCCTTCCGGCTTCTATCCTGGTTGACAGAGTATACGTGTTATCTCCACGTGGTATTCGCGGGACACTGCGGTTTTAGATTTCTAGGGAAACGGTTGGTTAAAGCATATGTCTTGGATAGCGAAAAAGGGTTTTAAAGATAGAGTTAAATAAAGATGGGTAAAAATTAGAGGTTTGGGGTCTTTAAAAGGCATAACTTTGTAAGGGTGGTTCTATTTAAAATCCATTTACAGATTTGGGGTCCCTAGAAAATTTAATATTAGTTGATACCTAGCAAAATATATTTATCTTAAAAGAGTGACTACCCCGCAAATAATAAATACAATATAACACTTGTCAACAAAAAAAGTTGTAGGGAAAATTAAAGACGTATTTAATGGGGGTCCAGTATTAGAATTTGTTGGTAGTAATGTTAAGTCCTACTGTATTGTAGGCGAGAAAGATACGATTAAAAGATTAAAGGGTCTCACGAATTGTAGTTATAAAACCGAGGGTCTACAACCTATAACGAGCATATATTCCAAAAGGGGTGGGCATGCAACTACGCAGCAGTGCGTGGGAGAATAAAAATTCTCTCCAATAAGAAATTAAAGTTTCCATGTACATAGCACCAGTCTTTGGTTAATGGTAGAAATGTTAAACCTATAAAGGCGATTATTAATTGTGGTTTAGAAAATAGTAGTTTTCGTGGACTAAATAAAATAGCTTAGACTGGTTAATGTATATGGTTACATACTCGTACACATCCACAAACATCTGCTTACGTCCACAATGGCGATACCGGTAGTTTTGTTTAACAAATAGTAGGAAAGATACGTCAGGTGTTAGTGCGTGGAAGCCCATAGAATTCAAAAAGAACGGTGCGGCGGGATGTATGGTGGTTCCGTTAGAATAATCGAAAGTGGTTAATCGGTCGTATTAGATGTTTAAATAAGCGAAAGTGTAAAGGCCTACATAAACAAAAATTTAATTAACTGACAAAAAGTGTGCGATGTGCTACACTTATAAATAAAGTATGGAATGGTGCTTTTAGCAACCCTAGCAGTAAAAAGGGCGACTGACTTTTCCAAGCAACTACAAGAATAGCAGTAGCGCAGAGAAGGGGTATGCATGTATTATACAGTTGCTGCAAAATATGTTAGTTTACGCGTAGCTCGGATGTGTAATTGATCACGACTTAAAGATCCTCGGAGGTTTAAAATTCTCAGCCCATTGTCGTTTGAAAATGTTTGGAAATTATCAAAACGGTAGCGGGTCGAAGTTTAATGGATGATTGACCGAGTTTTTCTACCTTTACGAGGGAATTGGAAGTTGACAGACATCGAGCATCTAATTCTATTTGGAGGATATCGAGTACTTACCGGTTCTAGAAATCAATACGTGCGACCGACCGCTATGCGAAAGTGTAAAAGCACAGAAGCAAAATTTAATTATCAGACGAAAAAGTGCGATGTGCTATAGAAAGTATAAAAATGGTGCTTTGCATCGCTCCTAACAGTAAAAAGGAGAGTGACTTTTCTAGCAATTACAAGAATAGCAGTAGCGCGGCGAAGGGGTATGCATGTATTATACAGCGCATTGTTGCTCTAAAATATGTTAGTTTACGAGAAGCTCGAACGTGCACAAATTAAATTTCAATCTATAATTAACCACGGTCGTAAAATGGAAATTAATGGGTAATTTAATACCGTTAAGCATATACTTTCGCTTGGTGATTCATTTGGAAAATATTCAAGCCCCCATTTCCTAAAATATGACGTAGAAGTTATTTAAAATTAAATTGTTGTAAGTATCCTGTAGACAACAAGTTGGTATTTTCTTAGTAATGGTTTAAAGTGTTTTTGGTTATAGTAGCATTGCATCTTCTACAGCACGACTTGCACACAATTTGTGTGCGTGTGCTACCACCCTTTGGATTTTTAATATGCACGCGATCCGTATAACATGGAAGACGTTTTCCGGTGTTTCTACTAACGGCATTCGCACCATCGACGAAGCGAACCAGGTGCATGCATTGCGCTAAATGTATTGGACGAGCAGCAAGGAATATGACATCATTTAGTTCCCCGCCGAATCCTCAACATCGTTCGGTCGTCTTCGGAAACCTTCGGTATGCATTCTATAAGGAACATAAATCAGGTACGCTCGAGTAAGCTTTTTAGTTAGTTCGATTACAAGTTTAACCAAAGTGCTATAGTGCGGGTTTTGTTTTGTACTAAAATGGTACCTGCAAACGTTTATAAGTGCAACCTTTGCGGTGCTTCCTATACCTGGAAAATGCTCTCAAACGGCACCAGAACAAATGTCGTGTGTAACATCGCCCAGGGTTAAGCCGTCCGCAGCAAAGTACTTAAACTCTGGGTCTTGCGGTATCGCTTTACGAGAATAGCTCACAGCGACACAAGGAAAACAGCACGGTATGTCATTAAGGTAAACGTTCAACCCACCAGCTGTTAAAGGGTCTTGTACGAAACAACCACGAATTATGTGTACAGTATGCGATTTCGAAATGGAAAAACTACGTACGCCGCACACTTAAGGAGCAACAAACATAAAAATGCATCAGTTACCGCTACTAACGAAGATGGCGTAGAAATGATTAGCACAGCGTTTAACAACTGCATGGCTAGCTATCGCATAGATAACGCCAGCGTCGACAATGGAGTGTCCGAGTTTCTTTGGAAGCAGAAGGAACGATTTATTCGATTATTAATAAAAAGAATACAACAATATAATGAAGTCTTAAACATCATTCTAATAGCACAGCAACCTAATTAAGGTAGTGTCAAATGTTAATTGACTTGTATTTAGCGTACTTTCCTATTATAATAACCGCATTTGTTTGGAGAAGATATACACGTTTAAAATAAAATTATATACAGCTTTCTTAATTATTAACCACGCGATGATTACGTGAAAGTTGACCTCCCCATTCTCATATTTAAAACCCATTACATTGGAATGTGTTTACCTCCACGTGGTGTCGCTGGACGGTAAAACATATTGTTAGATTAACGATAATATGTCTTATTAACCGAAAACACGTTTCCTTTCTTTTACATTAATCTCATTTTGTTACAGGTCTATTTAAACAACACATTAATCTCTTTTTTGTTACAGGTTAAACTTTCGGCTACGCACAGGAAATAATGTTATATTTTGTAAAAATTGTAATTAGTTTATTAAACTGTAAATCGAATAAAATAAATTTTCGCATGCTTAATTTATGTTAATACTGCTACGTGTTTGGTTAAAGGATTGTAGATATTAAAAAGGAGGGGTGATTAGAAATTGATCTTGGTACAAAATCTTACAATTGGGGTAGCTCCTTAGGATGATGCAATCTGAAAAATTTAAAGAGATTTGGGTAGCTGAGAAAATCTAATATTAATTGATACCAAACAAGGTAGGTTTATCTCGTGGTGGAAATGTGGAGAAAGATTTATCTCGCAGAGGGTATTGTGTAATTTTGCAGGGCGTTGTCCGATTTCAAATCTTTTGGTTCTAATTCTGCGTAAAATTCTAAGCTAACAAGATGTATCGCATGACTAAAAAATTTATGCGGACGGTTAGAAATCGGTCTTGGTAAGAAATCTTAAAATTGAGGTAGCTCCCTTAGGGATGGCGCAATCTAAAAAATTCTTAGAAATTCGGGTAGCTGAGAAAATTCTAATATTAATCGATACCAAACAAGATAGGTTTATCTCGAAAGATAAAAAAAAAATGGCTAGTCGAAGAAAACTATTTGGTCCAGAATGTTAGCGGTAAAAAAAAATCTTAAAAATAGGTTTATCTCGTGTGTGGAAATGAGGATGCTCATTTATCTCGAAAGATGAAAAATTTAAGATATTTATCTCGAAAGATGAAAAATGGTTAGTCGAAGAAAACTTTTTGGTCCAGATGTGTGAGGAAATGTGGGATTCTGGAGGAAATGTGGTTCTGGGATTCCCAAAAATGGTCTACTACAGGTTTGAGAGCTTAAAGTATAACTTTGCAGGGCGTGGTCCGACTTCAAATCTGTTTGCAGATTCAAATTCTGCGTAAAATTCTAAGCTAACAAGATGTATCGCATGACTAAAAAAATTTATAAGAACGCTCAAAAGTCGCTATAGGTAAAAAATCTTAAAATGGGGGTAGCTCCCTGGGGGATGATGCTATCTAAAAAATTCCTAGAGATTTGGGTAGCTGAGAAAATTCTAATATTGATTGATACCAAACAAGATAGGTTTATCTCGAAAGATGCAATGGCTAGACAAAGAAAACTATTTGGTTCAGATGTGGGGGCAAATGAGGGATTCTCCTCATTTCCTCCCAAATTTACATGTAAATCCCCATAAGGAGGAAATGTGGATGCTCATTTATCTCGAAACATAAAAAATTTAAGATAGGTTTATCTCGAAAGATGAAAATGGTTAGTCGAAGAAAACTTTTTGGTCCAGATGTGTGGGGAAATGAGGGATTCTGGGGGAAATGAGGTCACAGAATGCCTGATTTTACTCTACTATTAGTTATTACTTTTGGGACTCCGAGCTAGCCAAACCCCAACAACGTGTAAAACACCACCCCGTACAGTTCACCCCTTTACAATTTGTATTACTCGTAGACGGACTCTCTACGGCACTATTAGGTCTAAGATTATTTAATTGTCTTTTTAATTTAGCGTATGTAGAAGTGTATAAATTTTCTAGTTCTTCAACATCGTTTAATGAGGTTTCATCTATTTTCTGCAATTGACGCGAAACCTGCATAAACTCAGAAAAAGTGGATTTCAAAAGCTCAAACTTGACCATTAATTCTTCTAAGTCACGTAATGCCGGAGGTTGACCCTCTGTCAGTTCTAAGATCCCAACAATGTAATTCTTAGCTCTGGTAATACTACTCTTAGAAAATTCTCGCTCAACTAACAAAGCCTTCTTGCCTTTAGTCATGTTTGCTAATGCAATATACCGTCCTATGCGAGACCAATAACTTTACACTGTCTGAATAATCACAGTTGTATTGATTCCACAAAAGGGTTCAAATTCAAACAACTTTAAAATATCTAACATTCGAGTCTTCTATTAAATAGGACTGCTCTACCATACAAGCGGCAGAGCCTCGATAGATTACGAGGGGTTCCTGTTTGATGGACAAGCCCAGGGTAAAAGGATGTTGCATGGCTTTGAGAGAAAAGGATCCCTCTAAAGAGTTCTTCCAGCCAGCTAAGTTTCTTCAACTTAGGGCAGAGCTATGAACTAGGGTCGTAGGATAGTATACAAAAAAAAAACAAAAGGAGTTTTATTGGACGCCACCGTATCTTAATGAGTGTTTTATAAGAAATTATTCGAAGATCAGATACGGAAATCTTCGAAAGAGAAAAAAAATTTACGACAAGCAACATATACAACAATACTTACTGTGGTTTCTGTAACCTGGAATAGGAACGACGATCTCGTGCTATCTGAAAATTTAATCGTACCTAGACATTTTCCAACTAGGGCTTCATGAGAGCCTAGTCACTTTATCACAAAAATAATTATATGTAAATTACTAATCAAAATTATACCTTCAAGAAAAACTTTTAACATGAACACTAATAATACCTTTCTTCAGTACTAAAGCTTCTAAATTATAAACAGTTTGTTTCTGTAGGACAAGCTTCAAAGAAAGAAAATTTTGAGACAACTTAAAAATTTTCTATTAATTTTGTTTTCAAAAAAAATATTTATATATACATTGTTTATACAACTTATTTATACGGAGACTTTCAAAACAGTTCCGTGGAATAGTGTTTTATTAAATGCATAAATTATTTTGGTTTTCAGTAAGAAATATGTTACTTTTAATTTACGTTACAATGACTTCATTTTACTTGGATAGGATCCTTTCCAGTTCACAAACAAAATTTACATATTCAAAAGTAATTTCTCAGGTTATGGTTACGCATTCTTAATAACAATTTTTAATAAAATCAAAGGTCAAAGAAAATACTTATTGACGACATTAAATTATTCATCGGGTGTATTATTACCATGTGTTATACATTATAATTCGGCAAACAATTCTTATCCTATCACATGTTCGATAAAGCAAATCCTTTAATACAACTTTGTAACTTCAAACATAACATTGCACCAAGATCTTAAAAATGTTAAGGTCAACTATGCCTTATTCAAATACTAAATTTTTAAATTAAATTTTAAATGAAACAAAATAATTGAACTATGAACTTTAGCAAAAATTTGGAGAATTAATTTTAAACAAACTTAGGTATAGCTTCTTCGAAAATTTATCTGAGCATTTAATTGAAAGTTTCTTGAAAAAAAAATATAAGAATAAAAATGGAGAGTGACTCACCGCTAACCATCTGCTATATCTGCGTCCTTACTCTTATAGTTGAGCGTAGCTGACACAGGGGTCCGGATTAAACCTTCGAATTAACCAATAACATTTGCGGGTTTCTACCTTCTTGCCTAGTAACAATTGAAGCTGCTTTTAAATTTCCATAACTTCTTTACTTGTAACTTGAATTTAATATTTTAAAAATTTGGAATTATAATTATCTCCATATTTAATGATAGTTAGTTTAATCCTTAAAACGCTAAACTAAAAAATGAATAAAAACTTGAAGATCTCAAGAACTTCAAAAAACTTCCGCGTAAAAATATTTCCATCACAATTTTAGGTCGATGCTATTACCAAAACTAAGACTAATTTAGGGAACATGTTGACTCCACTTAAATAACTGGTCGGGCGGCATGTTTGATTAAAAACGTGCAAGCTCCGAAAAATACGTGTCTACGGACTACATCTGATATTAAAAATGGCTTATTCCACGAGGCAGCCTTCCTTCTACTCGTATGTGCGGGAAAAGGGGATATTGACACAAGATACAAACAACTAGAAGTCACTTGATGTGTACTTTTGCTATTCTAATGTAGAGGGCGTACTATGTATGAATTTTATAATAAAAGGTTCTAATAGAAATTTAACATTTATTGATTAGGTGTATCGAACAAAACTTGAGTATTTGAATAACAGAAAATCGAAATTGTTACAAATAGATGAATTTTTAAACTTACAATTCAGGTGAATATAAGTGCTACTTGCTGTAGGTAGTATTCACTTTATTCACATTCACAAACACGCCCTTATGGAATGTTCGTACTGCAGCACATAAAAACGCTCTTGAACCTATATGACCCGAACCAGAATTACTCGGAACAATATGAGGTATTCAAAACTCTTTCAAACTTTTAATTTAAAATATTAGTCGTAATGACACATTCCTGTTTTAAATAAGGTTTTTAACTTTTAAACTTCCCGATCGAAAAACCACTTAAATGTTAACGAATTTGATATTTTTAATTAGCGAACTAACTTATCCATAGGTTCATCTTCAGCATTTAGATTAGCTGAAATGGTTTAACTTGATAAATAATTAAATGGACTGTATATTAAATTAAATATATTAATTAAATTGCAATGAAATATTATTACATGGTTGAAATTATAGCAGGAAACGATCGTCTTTTAAGAACGCGATGATACAACTGCTGCTTTAATCCTTTTCTTAAAAACGTAAAGGATAAAAATAACATTCATCTGAGGCTTTCAACACCCTTAAATAAATTTAAAAATAGCATTGACCGTTATATTTACAGCCTGTGCATAAATATGGTCGTTTTTGCTACCACAGACGCCACTACTGAAGCTAAGGAAAGTTTACCATTTCATTTGCAATCTCGAGTAAATCATGTCAGGGTCCGTCAGTGGCGGCGTTAGGTGTCGGCGATGTCGGCGACCGCCGACGACCTCGCGCCCAAGAGGGCTTCGCAAAAAAATGACAGAAGTTGATTAGTTGACCAAAAAAATATTTATTATCGTAGAACGAACGCCAGCATTCTGCAATGTTTTAAATTTAGGATTAAACCCTTATTTAAAAGCAAGTATTTCTTATCGCAAAGGCAAGCAATGCATCACACTAACAGACCCTGTCGACTACCTGTCCCGGCATGGAGAAGAATTCAATACACCCAGTGGTTACGATAAGTCCACTGTTAAAAAGCCTTTCATTTCAAAGAGCATTTGAAAATACATGTTCAATTTACATTTATTATATGCCATAACTATTAGTAACTTTTGTGAGATATAATTGTAAATAAACTCTACTTCGTGATTTTGCGATTGAAGCTTTTGTAGAAAATGAATCTTCAAAATGATTTCCAGGCCAAAATGAATAAAGTTCAGGCTAAAAGCTACTTAGGTGTTGTTTGATGTCTTCTCAGGTTGACAAGCTCAGTCATTGGTAGCCAAATGTTTCTCAGAAGATAATAGAATTCTATTTAGTTGAGTACGTACTTTGTAATAATTGTGTTTGTGTTTATACGTGAAGTGTGTAGTTAAATTACTCTTAGTATGAAGTTATAACCAACGACTAAAGTAACGCGTAGTTAAAATAAAGATAAAGAATCTATAATTGTTGGTATTTTTGATTATAAATACTAAAAGCTTCTGTGCTAACATTGGGTATGATGTGAATTACATGTGTTAGTTTAATTTTTTGTATAATTAATTATCAAGTTACTTCTCCTATTTTAAGTCAGTTATATATAATATTCAAAGCTTTTTGCATTTAATCTGCGCTGGTATAAGCGTGTTTGCTTTTTATATTTGATATCGTCATTATAATGTCAGGAGGGCCTTCTAGAGACAGAGATATAGGTAGAAAATGGGAATCTGGTGCGTCAAAAGGAAAAAGAAAAGTTGAAAAAGCTTTGTCCAACCAAACTATAAGTTCCAGTATGATGAAATTTCTTAAGAAACCTTCATCAGAACCGGTCGGTACTACAATAACATTAAAGTCTGATGACTCTCTTGTACAAGTTTCTGAACCAACTTTAGATCCAGAGTTGGCAGAATCTACAGTTATTCAAGTCTCTGAACCCAGTAACAGTAAGAAGTTAGACTGTGACGACAACATTCGTGACTCAATGATTTAAAAGCAAGCAGCCCATTTTACAGCGTTGTTTATGGATTCTGATCCGGGAAAGTGGGTATTTCCAATAACGGACTCGCAGCGTCATGACTTAATTCAAAACGGTCCTCACCAAAACCTAGAGACGTCTGACGAAAGTTATCCCAGAGACGATAATAATAGACATTTTTCTAAATTCCACTTTAATCGAAAATTGAGTAATGGGAAAACCAACATCGCAAATGGTTAATTTACTCTATATCTGAAGATAAAGTTTATTGCTTTTCATGTACACTTTTTTCCCATTTACAAACAGAGATGGTAAAAGAAGGATGTTGCGACTGGAAAGATTTGAGTCGAATATTGCAAAGACATGAACAAAGTCATGGACACATGGTGTGTATGATTAAATGGATTGAATTTTATAAAGGAATTAAACACGGAAAAACAATAGATGCAGAAAACGAGAGACTGGTTAATGAATCGCAAAAGTGTTGGTACAACTTGTTTGAAAGGTTGATTGATATAATTAACTACTTAGCTTCACATAATCTGGCATTTAGAGCTCATCGAGAATCTCTTAATTTTAATTTAAATAATAGCGATAGTGGTGGCAATTTTATAGACCTATTTAAATTGTTATCCAAATATGATCAGACACTACAGAAACACCTGCAACGCATTAATAAAAAACAGCTTAATGAACATTATTTGAGTCACGATATTCAAAACGAATTAATCACATTAATATCTAAATCAGTTGTTGATGAGATTATACAAAGATTCAAACAAGCAAAATACTACGCGTTTATGCTTGATTGCACCAGGGATGTCAGCCGTGTTGAACAAATGTCGATAACATTAAGATTTTGTAATTCTTCAACTGGAGCGATAGAGGAGCACTTTGTTGGGTTTATTGCCGTCGCAGAGACAACAGGAGAATATTTAACAAATTCAATATTACAAGAACTAGAAAGAAATGGTTAGATATTCAAAATTATCGAGGGCAGGGTTACGATAATGGCGCTAATATGGTCGGCATTAACAAAGGAGTTAAAACTAGAATCCTTAATTATAATCCAATCCATCACGCCTTGTGGATGTCACAGTTGGAATTTACTGTTGATAGATGCAAGTAATTCTTCTATAATTGCCAAAACGTTTTTCGGCTTTATCAATTAAACATACCTTCTATTTACGAGATCAAGCAAGCGTTGGAGTCTCTTTAAAACCAAATTAAAATTAACATTAAAATCCCTATCTTAAACAAAATGGGAGAGTAGAATAGAAGCAGTTAAAGTGATGTTGTTGCAATTTGATGATGTTGTCGATTGTGTAAATGACCTGAAAAACGAAACTGAAGATTCCGAAACTCTAAGTGATTGTGAAGCTGTACTTAACGCAATGTTAACTTTTGAGTTTATTGTTGCAATACACGTTTGGTACGAGATTTTACTGCGCGTGAACAATTTAAGTAAATTATGGCAATCGGTTCAAGTTAACTAGAAAATCGCTGTTGATACTTTACGTTTGCTATGTAACTGGATTCAAGAATATCGTGATACAGGATTTGAAAAAAGTGTTGCCGAAGCCAGATTGTTTGTGAAAAAAGTAGTTATGAGATTTCGTCTTAATTTAAAGAAAAAAGATTGGCCTTTGTTATTTTGCCGTTGTTTACTACTGCTATATTTTTGTCTGATATTCTCTTAATTTTAAATGGTCCTAAATTTCTGGGTGCCGTTTTATGTCGCTTGCTTTGGAAATTTTTCTCATACACGGTTTGTCCTATTGAAAATTTATTTGCGTCGGTATTTTTATTACGGGTTGTGGTGATACGTTTCTTATCGTTATCTAATTTATCTTTTACTTTGTCGTAAGTTATTTTTAGTTTTTCTTTGTGATCTTTCGCATATTGTTGATATACTTCTTTGTTGTAGTGTATGTCCTGTTCCCAGACTGTCTTAAACACGCAATTGTCATCCCTCTACACAAAGGAGGTTTATTTGTGGTAAATAATTTCCGCCCAATATCATTGTTGTCAATTTTTTCAAATCCAGGCTCTTAAGTTTTGTTAATAAATTTGATCTTTTCGTTTCAACTCAATTTGGTTTTTGTGCGAAAAAATCAACAAAGGACGCTATTTATAATTTTTTCCACTAATGTTTATTCAAGTATAAACACTGTAAATTCCTTTTCTTTTGCTGTATTCGTAGATATAAGTAAAGCTTTTGGCTCTGTAAATCACGAGATACTATTAAAAAAACTTTATTTTTATGGAGTAAGGGGTATCCCCAATGATTGGTTCCAATCATATCTTGGAGAACGTACGCAATCAGTTCGAAATGGAAATTATAATGTATTTTCGAAACTTGAAATAAAACTAGGTGTCCCTCACGGCTCTGTATTGGGGCCTATACTGTTTTTATTTTTTATCAATGACTTTGTAACTTCTATCAGATACGCATCTGTCACCTTGTTTGCGGACGATATTAGCTTAAGTTGGGAATCTTCTTCGATCACTTCACTTGAATCTCACATCTCTTCAGACATGTCATCAGCCAATAATTGGTTTAAGATAAATAAGCTTTCGGTAAACGTCGAAAAAACCTGTTCCATGACCTTCAAGGGTTGGAATTGGATTAAAGAAATGAAACAGCTCAGTAATTTAAACTGTTCCACTTCTACCAAATTTCTAGGTCTGACGGTTGATTGCATCCTTACCTGGAATGAGCATGTAACCAAGCTTGCTAATTCTTTAGCTTCTGCTTGCTACGCTATTAGATCTGTGTCCAGGGTATCAACGGAAATTGGCACTCTTAATGCATACTATGCACTATTTGACTCAAAAATGCGATATGGACTAGCTTTTTGGGGCAACAGCTCTCTCAAAAACATTAAAATAATATTTAAACTGCAAAAGAAAGCAATTAGGATAGTCTGCAAAACCTCTAGGTATACTCATTGCAAACCATTATTTAAAAAACTTAATGTTCTCACTTATGCTTCAGCATTCATTTGTGATACCCTCCTATTATTTTACAAGTATCGATCTAACTTTCCTATAACAAATTCTGTTCATGGTTACAACACCCGAAATTCCAACGCTATATATTGTCCTGGGCCTACTTCAACACGATTTAAACGATCGTTCTGGTATATGGCCCCTACTTTATATAATAAACTCCCAGCCTCGATCAAAGACCTAAATAATCTTTTTGCTTTTAAAAGTGCACTTTTAGCCTTGTTACGCGAACGATGTTATTATACCATAGAGGAATTTCTGGAGGATGTCTTTGACTAGTACTTTTAGTATGTTATTTTAAATTATTTAATGTGTAATTTGTTATTTATTTTAGATGTAACTTTGTATTTTTAAAGTTTTTATTGTATTATTTAAAAAGATAAGTGTAACTACCATTCTATATGGGTACAAATATATATCTATCTATCTATCTATCATAGGGATTGCGTGAATCTGAATGTCCTAAGGTTAATTCTAAGGGTGTAAAATTTGTTGATGAGTGAATCGTATTATTATAGGCGATTAGTGCATATGACATTAAATTGGTTATATGTTCCTTTTTATAATTTATTCTTAATAATCGAATTTGTTCTAACAGGGTTGAATGTAGTCGTTCAATCCGTCCATTTGATTCAGGGTGGTTTTCCGTTATGAAATGAATTTTTATTTTGTGCAGTTTTAAAGTGTTTTGTATTGTCTCTGCCATTATCTAAAGTTATTGTTTCGGGTGTTCCATAAAATGTAAAGTACTGTAAAAATCCTTGGGTTACGTCAATGCTATTTTTGGATGTGATTGCTATTGCTTGGCTTATTTTTGTGAATGCGTTTACAATTGTTAAATAGTTTTGTGCTTCTACTACTAGAGTATCGGCATGTAGTTTTTGAAATGGTTTGTTGGGGTTTTCTGTCGTATTTCGCTTTGTCGCACAGTTCACATTGGTTTATGAAATCTGTGGTCAATTGTTTCATGTCCTTAAAATAATATCGTCTTACAAGTTGCTTTATGGTTTCGTTAATTCCACGATGGTTGGTTTTTCCTTCGTGTTGATTTCTAATTTCATCATTTATTTCGTCAGGGTCGTCTAGTGTTATTAATTTTTTCGTACATTTGATGAGTTCAGGGCCAGAGTTATTGAATAATTTAACGTATAATTCTGAAAATCTTTGGTATAAGTGCTCGGTGTTGAAATAAAAATAAAATCGTTTTTCTCGGGGGTGTATTCTTTTAGAATCTTAATTATTTGCTCCTCGTTGTCATCTTTGGTTATTTAAATTTGGTATATTTCTTTGTTGTCCACTTTCGTATATTTTACGAGAGTGGGGTTATTTAAAAGTTCGGTAATTATAAATTGATTGGGTTTCTTATCGATTGCTTCGTTTAAAATTTTAATTGCGGTTTTAGGTTCTTCGTTTTGTGTCGAGTGTATTGTGTCGATCTCGTCTGGATCTTCCCTTATTTCTGTTTCATCTACGTTTCCTACAATGGATTCCGTTTCTAATGCATTGAGTTTTATTCTATTTAAGCGTCTGCGTTGTTGTTATAAATTCCCTTTTTATATATAATTTCGTAGTCATATTCTTCTAGTCTGATTCGCCATCGTTGTAATTTTGAATTTGGTTCTTTAAGTTTGCATAGCCATACTAATGGTCTATGATCGGTGTGTATGTAAAATTTTCTTCCGTATAAGGAAGGTCTAAAATATTTTGTTGCTCAAATTATGGCTAATAATTCTTTTTCTATGATACTATATTTCTGTTCAGTTTCATTTAGGGCTCTGGATGCGCCCTCTGTGAGGTATATCAAAACTATTATCAAATCTGTATTTCTCATCTTTAAAAAACGCTTAGATGCCAAATTTCATGCAAATCCTGCTATTATTAAGATATCTATTTAAAAAATAGCTTAAAAAGTAATAACTTTGACACCCTGTATTCTGGAAACTATCGGCTTTTGGACTACAGTAAATTGACTAGATCCTCATATTTTCGTTTCAGGAGTTTGTGGTAACATATTGTACAGACCTCTTAGAAATGTCCTGTATTAGTACATATATTTAGTAGTATTGTTTTGCTAAACTATTTATCTCTGTTTGAAATAAATTAATTTACAATCAAGTACCTTCTCGTAATTAAACACGCCAATATGGCGTAGCCGGCATCAAGCGTAAAAATTTTTGTACAGTGCCGACCACGCCACATGTGCGTACAGACTCCATTTTGTACTTGTACTTGAATTATCAAATAGATAATATTAAATTATAGAATGTTACAAAAAAGACCAATATCCGAAAAAAACCTACCGACACAGAAGGGTGAATTCAAATTAGATACTGGCAGTGAAATTGTTAAAAATAGGCTTATTCTTAAAAGTAATTAAATGTACCTTTAAAAATAACAATTTGAAACAAGAAAAAAATTTCTAGCTGTTTGCAGCAACCTTAATTTATATTTAACAGCTAACACTGTGCAGGTAAATATAATTTAAGGATTAGAAGATACTCGGGCCAAAATATTTGTGTTCTATATGCAGTTAAAATCTATCTTAAAGAATTTATTTATGATTTATAAAAAATAAATGTTTCTTATTAAGGACATTGTTTAACTTTTATAAATTATTAATATTTTAATAACGATGTTGCTTACAAAATAGCCATTCTCTGCCGTCTTCGAAAATTTTTAGACCTAATTATAAATTTGACCCGATATGGTTTTAAGAATTGTGTTTAGACTAATATATAATTGAGATTATCAACTTATAATTATACTTTTTTCATTTCAGATAAGAAAAATCGGTTTTTCACTTTATGACTCCAATTGGTATTCCTATTATTTTCCTGAACTAAGGAAAACAATTGTTTTACTTATTCAGCGATCTAATAAAGAAGAAACCTTTTCAGCTGGTGGGTTGTTTGAAGCCAATGCAAGATCGCTTTTAGCCGTAAGCATTTACATATCTTTTTATAAAGTTGTCACAATGTTGTGTACCTATTCACTTTGTTAGAAGTTTCACAATTAGGTTCTTTGTATTATTATTCATTCCTTGGCTCAGTTACTTGTCAAAGACTACCTATCCAGATGTAGTCTTTACCCTGGAACTTTAGATTTTCACTTAGCACAAATCTTATTTTCTTTTATTTTTAAGAACAACTCTAGCGGCTTATGAGTTTCTTAGTCTTTTTCTGGAAAATTGTTTTGTACTAAAAATTGTACCTAGGATTAACTTTTCAGCCCAATAACAGAAATTGTTCACACTAACTCCCAGTATGCATCATAGTATTCTTGACAGAACGAATTAGATTACATCGTTTTGTTTATCATGTGGCAAACCGTTTATTAGGGTTACATCGGTATTTTACTTTTGCGTTTGACCGACAGTGTCACAACAATGCGATCCATAGAAAAAGAGTCGACTACATACGAAAGTGGTCCGATAAATACTTAGCCTACAAAAGAAAAACGAAGGTTTTGGAAAAGTGGTGCTTTTAGCTCGATACACTTGACCCAGCGATGCTCCAACTTCTATAACCCGTCTGAAAAATACGTTTTCTCTAGGTCTGCAAAGTAGGCCTCACTGGCGGCGATGACCTCCTCATTCGACTCAAATTTCTTTTTCAAATTTGGAAACAAAAACAAGTCGCACGGGGCCAAATCTGAAGAATACAGTGGATAGGGCAGCAGTTCGTAACCCAATTCGGCCAATTTGACCGTGGCAAGGGGGGTTGCGATTGTTGTCTGGAGTGAGCAACGCGGCACACATCGCGCCGAAAACTTGTTTCAACATTTTATGCCGGATATTACCCACGCGGTCTTTTAAGATGACTGTCTCAGCTATCTCGCGCTCCTTCAATCGGCGGTCTGCCAATACGAGATTGTGCATTTTTGTCATGTTATCCTCCGTGGTAGCCGTTTTCGGGGCACCTGAGCGTGGCTCATCAAAACGGACGTGCAACCACGTTGAAACTCGTTAAATCAATTTTTGACGGTCGCCATCGAAGGAGAAGAGTCACCATACACAGCATCTAAGCGCTCCTTGATTTCGCTGCGCGATTTCTCTTTCAAAAACAAAAATCGAATCACCGACCGATATTGCTTTTCCATTATTCTAAAATCCGCGGACACGTCCGCTCTAAGCGGCTCCGTGGCGTAGTGGTATGTATGTGATTACTACGCCCAAGGTCCCGAATTTGAATCCCGACACGGTCCGCTTGAAAAATGTTATGTGAGCATTTTTCACAAAAATACACCCTTGTTCGGATGAGAGGTAAAATCGAGGTCCCGTGTGTGAGTGTTGTCACGCACGTTAAAGATCCCTACCTTGCCTGGAACGGCAAGGGTTCGGCAAAATTCTAAATTTCCAGGCAACAAAAATCTCGCCTCCTGGCTAATGTAGTACCTTCCGGTGGAGCATTGGAAATGTAAATGTACGGACACGTCCGATCTAGGCGGCTCCGTGGCGTAGTGGTATGTATGTGACTACTACGCCCTAGGTCCCGGGTTTGAATCCCAACACGGTTTGCTTAAAAACTGTTAGGCGAGCATTTTTCACAAAAATGCATTCTCGTTCGGATGAGAGGTAAAATGGAGGTCCCGTGTGTGAGTGTTGTCACGCAAATTAAAGATCCCTACTTTGCTTGGAACAGCAATTCCAATTCCAATTCCAAATTTTCCAGGTATAAAAAACTCGCTTCCTAGCCAATGTAGTACCTTCGGGTGGAGCATTGAAAAATCACATGTAAGGACACGTCCGCTTTCATACGCGGTCAAAACAAAACTACGGGTCCTGTTCGACTGAAATTCCGACAGTAACCGTACACAAGAATGTACTACATGATAGTAAATTTTTCTTGCAATAGTGGCGCCATCGGGCGGTGAGCCTAAGTACTTATCAGGCCGCCTGCGTAAGGATTTGAACCCATAATCGCAAATTGAAACCTGTTTCAATATCAGTTACATCTCTCAACACTCGTACTTAAAATTATAGAACTGTAGAAAACGGTTATTAAAATTATTTAAGGTAAGATATAATTCCTTATGTAATTTCCAGCTATAATATTAATTAAGTTGACGGTTGGTTTTAAAAATAAAAGAGTGAATTTCTCAGAAATTAAAATTCTTGTTAAAAATGTGGCGTGGAAGCAAAAATCGGCCCTTAGTTTGTTGTTAGTCTCCGTTTATCTCCTCCTTTGTAAAACCAACACTATTCTTATACTAATAAATTAGATATATAAGGCATCTTGTATATTTACTAATTTAATTAACATCTAGGACCGCCCTATATTGAAATAGTGATTTTCCTCAGATTAAACAACAATCTATTTGGAAGTTCTTGGTATTTTGTCGACGCGGAAGTCTAGCACCTTTAGTTGACAGTTCTCTAGATATATACAAGGAGTTCTTGAAGCTCATAACTAGCAGGTAGAGAAATCTTCTAAAGATGATAGCCACCTGTGTCTCTACGACAAGTATTAACAACTTGGGAATTAATGGATATTTAACCTCAAAAAGAATTGTAATTACAGTCTAACCAAATGCTGATATGGCTCCTTCAGGCACTACTTTGCACGGACCACCAGCAATGAGTAAGTGGAATAGTCCAAAATATACGCTGGACAATAAAACCACACTAGATTGTGTAGAACTTTCATCTAATGTGCTGATTTTTGGACTTTGGTTATGATTCAATAGCAAATAAACCCTACATTTAATTTTTTCAATGCTCCACCCGAAGGTACTACATTGAACAGGAAGCGAGTTTTTGTACCTGGAATTTTTTTTTTTTGCCCGGGGATGTATTCAGGTGCATTGGTGAGATAAGAGTTCTGGGGATAAATGTAAGTAAAAAGAGGGATAGAATGATTGGCCATATTTTAAGGAATACATCACTGCGTGGTTTTATATTAGAGAAAAAATAGATGGGTAGAAGTAGTAGTCAGACCGAGGTTTAAATATGATAAACAAATTCACCTGAATGTAGCATGTATAAATTACGTATCAATGAAGAGGTTAGTACAGGATAGGTTAGAATGATGAGCTGGATCAAACCAGTCACCAACTGACAACCCAACAACATATAGCAAAAGTTTGCCAAAGCACCTCTGGTAGGCAAATATATCTCAGTGTTAACATAAGTTGAAGAGGTTCTGTGGTTTATTTTGCTAGCCCAAGGTCCCGGGTTCAAATCCCGACACTGTTCGCTAGAAAAATGTTACGCAAGTATTTCTCATTCATGTTTCATTTCCGCACAAAACCACGCTTCATTCAAAAACCTTCAAAAATGTTTTCATAATACTTAAATCTATTTTGATTCTACTGTCTCTGATTATCTTACTACCCATGTAACAGAATTCATCTACTTCCTTCAATGTTTTATCTCCCAATCTGTTGTTCGCGCTTCACCTGATCTTACGACTGCACTCCGTCACATTTGTTTTGCTTTAATTAATGTTCATCATATAATCATTTTTTAAAATATATCGCAAGCCATTCAGCAAATCTTCTAGATCTTTTTCTGACTCTGATCAAATAATAATCAAACTTTATTTTAATTTCTTCTCCTTGAACCATAACACATTTCCCAATTTTTCTTTAATTTCATTCATTGCTTGTCCTACGTACAAGTTAAACAGTCCCACATCATTCTTAACTTTTGCCTTCCTTTTGTATCATTTGACTATTATTATTGCAGTCTACTTTCTGTACAAATTGTAGATAAATCTTCGTTCTCTATATTTTATACCATACATCTTCATAATTTCGAGAAATTTGTTCTAATTAACATTGGCAAAGGTTATTTCTAGAACAATAAAGGCCAAAAGCGTTGGTGAGTTTTCCTAATTCTGTTCTCTAAGACAAGTCGTAGACTCAATATAGCCTCACGTGTTTGAACATTTCTCCGAAAGCCAAACATATTTTCACTTAATACCTTTTTATTTAGTTTTCCATCTGCCTGTAGACGATTTTGGTTAGAATTTTGAGGACATAACTGACTAAACTTATGGTCCTATAGTTTTGTATCTGCCAGCTCCTACGTTATTTGGTATAGAAATAAATACATACTTTTGAAATCCTTAACAAATGGTGCAGTTTTGTCCTAACTGTATTAAGCAAATTTGACGACATTTCTTTAATTTTAGGTGCATAATTCCTACTGAGATCTTTCATTGCGTTGCTGTACTCAAACCTAGGTATCCTGTCACCCTTTTCATTCCCATCAACTGCCTCTTCTATTTTGAGTACTTGAACACTGTATTATTTTCCTTGGTAAAGTCCTTCTATCGTTTCTTACATCTGTCGGCCTTTTCTTCTTTGTCTATAAGTGGTTTCTCATTAGAATCCCTTTTGCACGGCTGTTTTTCTTTTTTCGAGACCCCGCGTTGATTTTACTCCAAGCTGCTTCTAACATTCCCACAGTCATACAGATTTCAACATCTTTGCATTTCTTTTGAAACCATTTCCCTTTTGCTAACTTGCGTTTTCTATCGATTTCATTCCTGAGCTCCTATACTTCCTTTTTCCTTTCTCATTCTTTGCATTCTTAATTTAATTCGATCATCTATCAAAGCCAGGATCTTTTGTGTTATCCATGAATTTCTTCCGGCACTTGTTTTTTAGTAGTTTTTTCTGCTGCCCTAGTAATTTCATCTTTCAGCACTGATCATTCTCCTTCTAAAGTATTGCTCTCGCTCTTTTATGTTACGCTACATTCAACACTTTCTATGAAACTCCCCATCAACTCATTTCATTTCAACTTATCAAGGTCCTACTTATTTAAACATCTTGCTTCTATTTAGTTTCTTTAGTTGCAACCTGCATTGCCATTGCCAACTAATTATGGTCAGAGTCTATATATACTCCCGGCAATGCCTGACAGTTAAGTAGCTGGTTTCTATGCCTCTGACTAATCATTATGTAATTTATCAGGTAGCTACCAGTATGTCCAGGCTTCACCCAGGTATACAACTTTCTTTCGTCTTTCTTAAACAAAGTGTTTGTAGGAACCAGATTGTGTTCTACACAAAATTCTACCAGACGGCTTCCCCGCTTGTTCCTTACACCCAGGCCATGCTTTCTTAATGTTATATTTTCTCTTCATATTCCTACGACTGCATTCCAATCTTCACTGCAATAAAATTCTCATCTCCATTAATATACTTTCTTCGTATAGCTGTTAAATCTCTTCATAGTTTGCGTTGCTGGTAGGCACATAGACATGTACTGTTATGGTGAGTTGTGGTTTTGTATATATCTACTACTACTACAGTTCTTTCGTTATGTTGTTCATAACAGCTTACCCTATGTTCTATTTTTTTGTTCAATATTACACTTACTTCCAAAAGTCTCTTGTTGGAATTGGTGTTAAAGATTCTGTAGTCTCTTGACAAAAAATTATGCTCTTCTTTCAAGCGTAGCTCACTAATCGCAACTACATCTAACTTCAACTTATCCAATTCCCTTTTAAGTTTTCTAACCTCCCTCTACGATTCGAACTTTGAACATTCCACACTCCGACTTCTAGAATGCTTTGGAATGACTTCCTCTCGAGTAGTCCCCATCCGGAGAACTCGATGGGAGCCTGTTTTACCTCCGAAATATTTTACGCGAAAGGATGCCGTCATCATCAAATTATACAGATAAAGCTGTATGCCTGGGAACAGTAACGTGCAGCAGAACTATCATGGTTGAGCCTTGTTTGATGATATTCCAAAGCCAAGTCAGTCAATTATCCAAACTGTATCCCTTGTAACTACTGAAGTAATTGTTGCACTCATTTAAGGAAGTGCTACAGTTCAGGATTTGATTCCTGAACACGGCCGTCCCTGAAAAAATATATGACCAACTTTTTTTCCCAATTAGTATGCTATCTTTTAGATAAGAAATAAATCTGGAATCAACACGTATGAGCGTTTAATCCGCGTTAAAGGTCCATAGCTTTTATGAAAAAATAACGTACAAAAAGAGTATCGTAAAACAGCCACTGTTACAATATACGAAAGGTAGGTTGTTCAAGCTGCGATAGGTTATGAAGGAAATTTCACCGTCAAGTGTTAATTATTACAAAGATGCGGTTGCTTACTCGCTTGTCTGAACAGAGGACACAGAATTTACAAATGAGAGCATAATTTACGTTGTAAATTAACATGGTAAATTAATTATAACTTATCTTGTAAATTAATGCACAGTTGGGTAACAAAAATGATATACCTCAGTTTACCCCGTTGGTGCGGTTACTGCTTCCAGCTCAGATTTTGGTGATGAGCTTGTTGCTATTTCCCTGCAACAAAAATGGGAGCACAAAACAGATAGGAGGCAAAGAAGTCAGATAGGAAAATCAACGGCTTCCCTACATCAATGGTCTATAATGCACTTTTAACACAGATAGTTACAGATACGTGCGTCACATCAAAAACGGATAAGACCTGCTGGCTCTTCCAAATAGTAAATTCATTACCTTTCTTTCTTCACCCTCCTGATTGGTTTGGAAAGCGACCTACATCTATTTTAACCCAGGAGAAATTATATTTAACATTCCTTTTCCACGATATAGAGAACTGTTAATATCAAAACAAAAACGTATTTTACACAAGCCTAATTTTTATCTATGTTGCACGAATATGTGTAATTTACCTAAATTAATTATACAAAATCCCTAAAGTAATTATTTACTAAAATGATTTGTGGAGCGCATTTTAACGCGTAACATAAGGTAGTAATCCGTTTCTCCTAAACAGCTTTTTATTAATTTGTGTCATTTGAGCCTTTCTTACGGTTTTGTTCCCTCGAACATTCGGTCGCTATAGCGGGCCGTCGTCAACCGTCACAGATAGTAATTTCTGCTCCAGGTTGTTTGCTAGAAATAGAAAATGATAGTTCCTTTGTGTTCGCTACATCTCAATGCATGTGCATTGTGAATATTATATACACTAGTACTTTGTTATATCCCTAGCGTTTTAATATTGGGAATAGGTGATTTTATAATTCGAAAGGCAAGGCTTTTCCCATTCTTAGGTTATTACGAGTAGAGTTTTCACGAATCGGAGGTGAAAGACCACTAATTTATTGATGTATTTTGCCCAGCACGCAATTTCACGTGCCAAAGCAATGTGTGGTTATCGCGTTTATCCAATGAGAGACGTTTTTAGCAGGAACAATAACAATTTCATGAGAAAGACACGTTTTAAACAAAGCACTTTACATCCATCTACCGGATGATATTGATGTATTAAACGCGAGTGCGCGTTAATCGCAGCTAAGTGTTCCTTTAAATTCTTCTACCGTTTCTTCAATTACCTTTATAATATTTTTGTGCTTCTTAAAGTTATAAGTTTAACAGCACACTTCGTCGCAAGAATTTGTAGAAACCTTGATCTAGTTGAAGATTTCAGCGGTAATTTCCGGCTGGAAGCCTTTGTTGGTTACAGTTATTAATCAAGGTAAGCCTTTTGTTTAGTTTTTAATGACTTCCTTATCATGTGAATCCCTAACCGTTTGACGGCAATAATTTGCGACAAAATTTAGGGCGTAATAAATTATGCCCGAGGTCAACGTAATAATTGACTCCAAATGGAAAATTTAATACTTCGTAATAACTTCTCGGATAGATATATGCGTACAATTATTGAAATAGTATGAGAGAATCTGGTGGCATCGGACTGTCCTGTAGAAGAAAGGCTTGTAAGTAGGTAGCTGCACTTGAGGTTCTCGATTGATTAGTATGTGAGACATATTGTTGTGATGTAACAGAATATGATGAACCAGTTGAACCAGATCGCGAACCATACTCTACCATACTTCGTTGGTGTTGAAAATCCAGTTCTGAAATGACGTGCAATATCTTAACTTTTGCTTTCCTTTGTAAATCTAAAGAAAGCTGTTCAACTGTTAAAGAAATACTGCAAAGAAACGTTGAAATTAGGACGCCATCTTTTTTTGTTTTGTTACCCTGTAAGTTTAGCAACTTTTTCATCAACTTACTTCTTTCAATCTGGTTTTCCTTAATTACTTCTACTACTGCAACTGCTCGTTCATTTGATATGAACTTTGCGTTTAAATGGAGTAGTCGGAAGTATGGTAGGTTCTTCCATTGCTGTTCGTTGATCCTGTGTGTTGGGAAAAGTCGCAGTAACAAGAGAGGTTTGAGAGTCAACCATCCCTAGAGAATCCTACATATCACTTACAGCTACTTGTGATTTGCCCACTATGTCTGATGATTTAGTGGAAATGCTACCTAATTTTACAGTTTGAGGGTTAGAATAGTTGTTGCTTTCATTGAAGCAAACGACCATGAGACATTATGCAAAGATATAAAAATGTTCGCTGTACTTTCTCTCTACGATTGCGGTATTGTCCAGATAGAACATTGATGTTCCTGGCCCAGCCAGTTTTCTGTCCTTTTATTGCTTTGCCTTTGGTAGTAATCGCGGATATTCTCCTGGACGCTTTTTCTACGACTCAAATAACAGTTTTAGGTATAAATCAAAAATAATAATTGTAGATATAAATTAAAAGTACTATTTTTATTTAGGTATTTGGCAACAGAGGAACCCTTTAGATTACTAGCTTTTCAATATCGCCAGTATCATAGCTGGACTAGCGTTTCTACTAGGTAATTGCTCCAAAGCATTAGCAATCGCATGCTTCCAATTTTTATACCAAAATTCTCAGACGACCGCATGAAAGCTGCTACGTGCAGTGACGTAGCCTAAAAAAATCCCAAAACGAAACAGTATGACCGGACTCAGTCGGCGAGTGGGCGGGGTTTTATACATATAAGCACGTAAAGGAAAGCCTAAAAAATAGAAATAAATATACACTCACTCATTCATACTCAAAACAAAACATACCAAAAAAGAAACCTATAATTAAACACAATACGTACAAAAAAAAACAAACAATCAATCCTTACACCCTAAACTTAGCAAACAATATCCAAAAAAACCAAACCATTTTTAACATGGTGAGCTGCCGGTTTTAGGTTACTACCCTAGATTACTTTTCAACTAAAAATGAAAGAGAAACGAAATTACCCCTCTAAAACCAACAGCTCTAAATCGGCATGGTAAATCTAAAACTAAGTGTATAAATATAGTGGCAACAAGAGGTTCAAATGTGCCAGCAAGTCTTTAAACTATTTTTACATTAATAAGTAATATATTTTTAGTTATTTAAAAACAAATAGTAAAGCATTTATATAAGGGCAGTAAATACCAAAATATTTCAATAATTTTCGTATATAAAAATTAAATTTGGAAATGCATGAGCTTAAACAGTAAAATCCAACCCGATATGGTCTCAACGTAAGTAGTGAAGAAAACACTCGCCCTCGAAGTTGTTGACATCGGAGTTGAGTCACTAGCTGGTCCACAGGAACGAGTAGATGGGCCTACACCCAGAAAGAACGCACTTGGCCTCCCATTACAGCAAGGGACGACCATTCATCGTGGCTTTAAGGCCACCGGACGAAGCACGCCGTACTACGTGCGCGAAATTTTCATAGCGAAAACGACACAGAGAAAACCAGAATAAATGTTTTTGTCTTGCTATTCGAAAATAAGGTGAATATTCATTTCGTTTGACTAAGGATCAGAGCTCAAAATAATATTGTTGTTAAGACGTAAAACTGGAAAAATATGGGTTATTGGAATAATACGCGGTTTTAATTCGGCGAAGCTTTTAATGGAAAACACATACGAACCAATTATGGGATACTTAGAACCAGTTATCGCCTATTTAATTTTAGCATAAGCTTTACGTTAAGTAATTCTTAGAAAAAGTATTTATGATTAATTAGCGGAAGGATTTAAAACTGGAAATCAAATTCATACAAACAGATAAATGAATTAACACGTGAAAGGGTTATTTTAATTTACTGAATTAATTTTCGTTTTTAACGCCAACGGGATTTGAGTTGAAAATTATTGTAATTACTTTATGCTAAAAATAAACGTAACAAATCCCCCCATCAAAATTAAAAGATCGGGGTAGGCGAGAAAAAAAGGAAAAATAATAAAAGTAATGAAAGTGGGCAGGACTAGCAGAAACAAACCCAAGAGAAAAAGGAAAGAAAAAAAATAAAAATTTGCTTGAAAACTAAAAGAAAACTCGTTACGAAAACGAAACACAAAAGACAACGAAAAAAGAAAAACACCCCAAAATAAAAAAAGAACTCCCGCCCGGCTCGAAGGACCAATAAGAGTAGAGACGAAAATGGAAGAAAGGAAGGGAAGCAAGCAACGTGGACTAAGATGGAACGGCCTCAGCACTGCGGAGTCGTCAACGGATGGATGTTTTCCAAGAGAGAAACAGAAAAGGATATCAACCTCACAAAAAGAAACGGAACGAGGAAGAAAACCAACAGTGCCGACCAACACAGGACCCAAAGGTCAAGCCTCAAGTAAACAAAGAGACGACAAGAGGGAACGAGAGAAAGAGAGGAGGAACGCTGGTAGAAGGAAACGATGTACTCTCAACTGTGGTACCAAAGAATCGCAACGAACAAAAACCGAAGAAGGGAAATGCTGACTAGTCCTAAAGTCGACTAAGTCGTGGTTTCCAAAAAACAAAAGATGGACTAGAAAGCACCTACCATAGGAGTGGATAGACAAAACACAATCAGTATCGGGACCGACAGCAAAGCAGACCAGCAAAAGGATAGGGAAAGGAAAGTGGAACGAAAAGAACGCGAGAAAAAAAGGAAAAATTCAAAAAGAATAACACCAACACCAAGTACAAAACCCAAAAAAAAACTAAAATCGGACAAAATAAAATAAAACAAAATCCCAGTGTAGTTATGTATGAGTAGATGGGTGCGTGTGCGTGCGTGTGTGTGTGGGTTTAGTGTGTAAGAAGTGCGTGTGTATGTGTACAAAGTGTGCGTGTGTGTATGTGTTGGACCGCTGTAGTCACCTCTTACGACAGGCAGGTCGTACCATGGGGCTATTCTATTCACGGACACACACGGGTGAAAGAAAAAACAAGAAAAGAACAAAAAAAGGGAGGTATGTGTGGATGTATAAAGTGTGTGCGTTTATGGAGTGTGCTTATGTGTGTATGAAGTGTGTATGTGTAAGTGTTGGACCGCTGTAGTCGCCTCTTACGACAGGCAGGTCCTATCGTAGGATTATTCTATTCCCGGACCCACGCGGGGTAGAAGAAGAGGAAAGCAAACGAAAGAAGATCCAGCAAAACCGGGAAGTAAACCGAAATTGTAATGTCCAAAAATCATGGTCGAAGGAGAGCAAAGTCGTCGTAAGAATCTGGGGCACGAGGACTAAATATTGGGCTTAAGACATTTACGCCGCCAGATCAAGGACATTAGGGTTTCGCCGACCTATATTCTCAGGTTCGGAAGAAGTATAGAAGAGAGTCTGCTTCTTTTGGGCTGTTTTCTGCCAAATAGGAATAGCAGAGGGTGTCGTAGTGGTAGAACGCGGTGTAGGAGGTGGCAAGGGTAGTTTGGAAAATTCTAAACGAGTTAAGGAAGAGCGTTGTTTATTGTTAGGGTTGGAGGTAAGAAAGTCAACGGAAGAAAAAAAACATCATGGGTTGCCCGAATATCAACGGGAGAAGAAGACAAAAGAGTGGCTGTAAGAGAATCAACCATACGAAGAGAAACACAAGCGGAGTACAATTCAGTTACGTTAACTAGAGGGACAGAAGTAGATAAAATTTGATCGATGTTAGATAAGGGACTAGAAGTATCACAGTTAGGAAAGAAAACAGCATTGGCTGTAGGAGTATCAACCATAGGAAAAGGAGCAGAAGCAGGCAGGACTTCATCAATGTTACAACAACAAACAGCATCAGGAAGAACTTCATCCACAATAGATAAGGAAGTAGAATCAGGTTGACCTTCGTCAACATTAGATAACAGGACTTCAGTTAAGATTTCACCAACCTTAACTAAAAGAACAGAAGCAAGTAACATTTTGTCAGCATGAGAAAAATGAGTAAGTGTAGGTAACGAAACAGGATCAGGTACAATTTTGACGACAACAGCAACAGGCATCACAGCTACGGGCTTACTAACTTCCACAGGACCTTCGTAGACTGAATTACAAGTTATCGTCACTTTAGCGACATGTGCGCTTGCAGACACAACAGGAATTATTTGGGTAGAATCGTTTAAGAAAGCGGGAACAAACTCTTGAGAAGCTAGCTGCAAGTCACTAATTCGGAGTACGGGTTGTAAGGGAGGTGGAGGCATAGTTTGAGGTGAGAGTGAATAATTAGGGCGAGCAGAAGGAGGTGTAGAATAGAATGTAGAACTAGAAACGGAAGAAAGTTTGTTCGAAGCTACATTTTCCGAAGAAGGGTATGTTTTGATAGGAGGGGCACGATGACCTATATGAGGGACAGAAGAGAACCTAGAGTGAGAAGCAGAAGAAGTTTGGCTTCTAGAGCTGAGAACAGAAGTTGAATTGTTATTTGAAAACCTATTAGTATTAGGATGACAATTTGGACAGTTGCGGCGAGAAACTCCCGTATATCCGCAACCAATGGAGTACTTGAGGACGAGTACAGCGTGTCAAAACATCACCAGGTTTGTCGCAATTAAAGCATACGACCTGACGAGTAGAAGTAGTCGGAGGAAAAACAGTAGAACGTACGGAGGAAGTGTCGGATCTACTCGTAGGCGTCGGAGAAATCTTAACAACTCGGTGATGTGAAGAGAACGTATTTTCCTCAGTAGTAGCAAACTTATACGCAAAATCCGGGGGTTCAAAATGTTGAATCAGTAAATTAGACAACGACTTCCAGTCAGAAAACCTATGCCGAAAACCACGATACCAAAGTAAAGCTTTAGCCTCGAACAACTCTGCTGCAGACTCAAATAACTGCAATTCGGATATATT
This sequence comes from Platerodrilus igneus, assembly GCA_036346225.1. Classification (NCBI taxonomy): domain Eukaryota; kingdom Metazoa; phylum Arthropoda; class Insecta; order Coleoptera; family Lycidae; genus Platerodrilus; species Platerodrilus igneus. The sequence continues at coordinate 1,907,868 of JARFIW010000165.1, read as the reverse complement.
GTGAGCTCGTCGGAGTTTTTCGACTCGTTCCAAAAAATCATGTACGGTAAGAGTGTTTGGATTACCCGAAAATTTTAAATTCCACTCCCACACTGGGAGGCTTTGGTGGGAAGTCGAAAAAGAAGTCATGTTAAATACGAACAAGATAGAAATTGGTAGAAAGTTACGAAATAAAGGCTAACCGTAACTCGATAAAAACTCAAACGAAAAAAATTGTTGCGAATACAGGACAATTTAAAACATATCCGACAGATAAACTTCGGGAACACCAATAGGAGCGAAACAACAAAATAGAAATTAGAATAAGACTGTAGATTAAAGGAAAAATCGGAGGAAGAAAAAAAAGCCAACTCTAGATTCGATGACGAGAACAAAATATACAAAGAGGGAAGGAAGAAAACGAAAAATTTTGGGCGCCAGCGTTTTCAATATCGGCTAAAACACAAGTTCAATAATCTGAAATTAAGCGCAAGGGACGAAACATAAGTAATATCAGGCCGAGAAAATGCGGGTCATGTAGGAACTTACAATAATAACAATAATAAACAAAAAATCGAAGCAAAAATTAACTAAAACTAACTCGAAGCCAAAACAAACTAAAATAAAATCGGAGCCAAAGAAGTTGCATGAAACAAAATCGCAGCACATGAAATTTAACGAAAACCAAATCGCAGAAGAAATTAACTAAAAAAAATCGCGGCTCCACGTCAGGGCGTCAGAAATTTATGCTACGTGCAGTGACGTAGCCTTAAAAAACCCAAAACGAAACAGAATGACCGGGCTTAGTTGGCGAGTGGGCGGGGTATTATACATTTAAGCACGTAAAGGAAAGCCTAAAAAAAATAGAAATAAATATACACTCACTCATTCATACTCAAAACAAAACATACCAAAGAAAGAAACCTATAATAAAACACAATATGTACAAGTTATCGTAGTACCCAAAAAGAAACAAATAATCATTCCTTGCACCCTAAACTTAGCATACAGTATACAAAAAAACCAAATCATTTTTAACATGGTGAGCTGCCGGTTTTAGGTTACTACCCTAGATTACTTTTCAACTAAAAAAGAAAGAGAAACGAAATTACCCCTCTAAAACCAACAGCTCTAAATCAGCATGGTAAATCTAAAACTAAGTGTATAAATATAGTGGCAACAACAGGTTCAAATGTGCCAGCAAGTCTTTAAACCATTTTTACATTAATAAGTAATGTATTTTTAGTTATTTAAAAACAAATAGTAAAGCATTGATATAAAAGCAGTAAATACCAAAATAGTTCAATAATTTTCGTATATAAAAATTAAATTTGGAAATGCATGAGCTTAAACAGTGAAATCCAACCCAATATGGTCTCAACGTAAATAGTGAAGAAAACACTCACCCTCGAAGTTGCTGACGTCGGAGTTGAGTTACTAGCTGGTCCAGAGCAACGAGTAGGTGGGCCTACACTCAGATAGAACGCACTTGGCCTCCCATTACAGCAAGGAACGACCATTCATCGTGGCTTTACGGCCACCGGAAGAACCACGCCGTATTACGTGCGCAAAATTTTCATAGCGAAAACGACACGTGGAGAACCAGAATAAATGTTTTTGTCTTGCTATTCGAGTATAAAGTGAATATTTATTTCGTTTGACTAAGGATCAGAGCTAAAAATAATATTGTTGTTAAGACGTAAAACTGGGAAAACGCGGTTTATTGGGATAATACGCGGTTTTAATTTGACGAAGCTTTTAATGGAAAACATATATGAACCAATTATCGGATACTTAGAACCAGTTATCGCCTATTTAATTTTAGCATAAACATTACGTTAAGGAATTTTTAGAAAAAGTATGTATGATTAATTGGCGGAAGGATGTAACAATAGGAATCGAATTTATGCAAATAGATAAATAAATTAACACGGAAAGGGTTATTTTAATTTACTGAATTAATTTTCGTTTTAACGCCTACGGGATTTGAGTTGAAAATTATTGTAATTACTTTATGCTGAAAATAAACGCAACAAAGCAAATGCTCAAGATTATAATAATTTCTGAAGCTTCCCTAATTGTTACAGATCTATCGATGGAAAACATGTCCGGATACAATATCCTAAAGAGCGGGGTCACTTTACTATAATAACACGCAGTTTCACTCTATTGCATTGCTGATTATAATATACGCACGGTGGTATAGATTCATCGCAAATGATGTCAGTTCCTATGAGCAGATAGAGAGTTATATCAATATTGGTAATTTCAACATCTCACCTGCAATGATTCTCCAGGAACAGAAATATTACAACGTTGCGTTATTCTGGCAGACAGCGCTTTTTCTTTGACAACAAAATAATGAAACCATATTTACAAAAGAACTTCATTCATAACCAATCAATGGCTGTGTTCAATTACAGATTCAACTGGAACAGACGTACTTCCAAAAATGCTTTTGGCATATTACGTCTCTATTTTCGAGTATTTTAACTTACATATGTGCTTCGAAATTCAAAAATGCTATTTTCTATCGAAACCGCAGATGCCACCCCTCATTCACAGCTGCTGCTTCGGCAAGAGATACCATTAGAACATATTTTGTTGGTTCATATGAATCGTTATCATGGCAGAATGCAAAAGTGCAGAGAATAACATAATTTAGTAATTATTTCATATTATGAAAATTGCTGCGGCATAAACATTTGTCACACCTTGAACATGTTTTTCTTAATAAACAATAAAATATATTTGTACCGTTCTTTTTTCATAATCGCACATATTTTTTTCCAAATGTTTTTTTTTACTAACAAATCTTTATAGCTTTACCGCTAACACTATATAACAGTGACTTCTGTCTCGCCAAATCTATTAAGACTTCACATCTTCGGATACCAATTTGTCACTCGTTATTACAATTTCTATATATTACGAAATATCTCTGCACACTACAAGTTCAGCTGAGCAACTCCGCTGTAATCAAACTCGATCGATATGAACCCACCAGTCACGACCGGTTTGCGGAGAAGAGCGAACACGCTTAGTTAAGCGGGTTCCAGAACACCAGTCTCAATTGAAATGCTCTAGTTGGATAAAATCATCAAATCGCAACGGTCGACAGACTGTCTGTCTTCGCGACCGAATGTTCGAGGAAACCACACCCTTAGAAACACGCTTGCCCCCTTGTACACCTTTGTCATGAACCGTCTTCGACCATCTTTAAATTTGTATACTCTTCTCACTTAACATCTTTACTCCAGACATGCATTTCGCTAATTCTGCGATGAATGTAGGCTGTATTATTTTCGTCAGCCTAAAGAAGATGAATGATGCCTTGCTTCTTACATTGCAGAAAAATCAATGTGTCTGTCATGTTCATACACATATGTAGCTCAATTGCAATGGAGAGGATTAAGGTCGGAAAGGTTAAGTTAGGGGCAACTACCTAGTCGCGCAGTGCACAGTTTCACCTCCTACCCCTTGTAAACCCCTCCGTCCAAAACCATCGGTATTTTAAAAACAGTCCTCATAGTTTTTCCATTGAGAAGCCTAAATACAAGATCAACTAGACTATAATTGTGGTTTCTAATACTGATAATTTTAGGTACTGAAAATGTCTTGGTCCGTGACTGCAATAATGAGATCTATCAAGCAAAGTTATTAAAATATCTACAAGGAACAGACGACCTGCAAACAAAATTGGACTAATCTTTTAATTTTAGCAAAACCAGTAAATGCACTGAAGTTCATTATATCGATGATTTTGTGACTTCAATAATTGCAAATCAAATAAAATATGATGACCTGGAAGTTGTTCTATTATTGTCTTCTATTTTTTCTAGAAGGAACTGTTGGCCGCCAAACAAATTCTTTAAGCTCGTTTGGTTTATTATAACTGCTACGAAATTAAAACTGAGAAGGTCAAGTTCTTGATTTGAAACTAAACAGTTCACACTTAAATCAAAATAAATATAAGCAAATGACTGATTACCTACTTAACACTGGTATACTTTCTAAAAAAGTACTACACCCAATTCTAAATAAAGAAGTTGGTCATCGGAAACTAATACGTTAGTAGGTAGGCTAAGCCACTTTGAGGAACAAAATCCACAGCAAGATATGTATACACCGATTTGAGAACAAAATTGTCTTTGTATGTAAATTTGGTGCGTCGTGGGGTCGTTAGGTCTTTGTTCTCGGGGTGTGCGTTTGGGGGGGTCGTTAGATTTTTGTCGTGGGGTGGTGCGCGTGCGCGGGGGTAGAGATATTTTCTTAAGAAAATTTTTTAACAGCGTTTCCGTGTTAAATATTAAATAAGATGGGGAAAGGTGTTATACATTTTTTCAAAATGTTGTGTGTGTGTGTGTGTGTGTGTGTGTGTGTGTGTGTGTGTAGAATGGAGTCCACGTGTTGGTTCTTGGCCGCTTCGGAGATTTCTCTGGGTAGGTTAAGCTAATTAAGCAAACGCGTGCAAGTGGTAAAGAGTTTTTTAGCTCTCCTTATAAGCTGCGTTTTGTATGAAGTAGCAAATAAAATTGAGAAAATATACGAAATGTTATATAATGGGGATCAAATTTTTAAACGTCTGCATGTAAAATCTTGTAAAAAGAAGTCGTTCACTTCTCACGATTTTAATGTCAAGATGAAATAACAAGAAATCGCAGTCGAATATAACCTCGTGTTTTTTTTATTGGGATTATAGCTCTCTGGTAATATATATATGCAAATCATGCAGACATTCAACTTTTAATATAATGTATTTAATTAACATAAGGTGTGTTTGCAAAAACATGTCAAGACAGGTATGCCGTATATTTCCTTCTTGGTTACATCATCCCAAAATAATTTATACAAGTACACTGAACTTACAGTCGGATCTAACATATGATCTTTTAATTATATTAGTATGAATTAAAAATATATGCAAATTATATCATCTTTCATCATTTAGGTAAAATCACCACTTCGCTATGCTCTCGGCTACCTAGTTTCGGCTAGTTTTCCAAGGTCGTTGTGACGTCATAGCCTTTTATAAATATAGAGCAATGTAATACTATTCTAAAATTCTAAAAAGAGTCTTTCTTATTAACCACAAATACATACAGCTTGTAGAACGCGGATGTATCTAAGTCAGTCCATCGGCACATAAAATCCTTTCCTCTTTCTCTAATAAGATGTTCTTTGTCTAACACATCTTTGTATTGTTCGCGTATTGTCGCAGTGTCTTCCATTTATTCTTCTTAATCTTCTTTGGGAATTAAAAAATGTTTTCCAATTCCCAAGTTATTGAATATATATAAAATTCACCAATAACAATTAATCAGCTGATTTCACGTTAAGCGTATTGGCTACCTAAAAAAAGTCGGTCCCAGTCTGTGACACAAATTGAAGGCAATCATTTTTTTTTAAACTTTAAAAATTTTTGCTTAGTGTACTTAAACTAAATATTTCAAACATCAATAAATCAAAGTCACCTTCAATTTATGTCATAAATGTCAAACTTGAAGTTTTTATTATTTTGACAACGATCCTAGGTCATGGATCAAAACGTAAATAAAGATGATTTTAAAAACTATGAGTGGTTTAATTCCCAAAAAAGATTAATAAGAATGCTAAACAAACCACAAAAAACGTACAGGGAGTGTCTTCCACTTAGTTCAACTTTCGCCTTTTTGCATCCATTTCCTCTAATTCCAGTTGTCTTTTTCTTCCACTTACAGCGTATAGCGTGCATAATGGGGCAATTTCCTGCAGTGTCAACGAAGAGAGTTTACTGCCAATATTTACGCGTTGTCGTACAACCTCTAGGCGAATGTTAGGCGTACTTATCAACCCCGATACTGAAATGATTATTTCTTTTGGAATTGTAGAATATGGTGTTACAGATTGTGTAAAACATGTTACCTGCTTTAATGTAGCACTTGTGTAAAATTTTTATTTTATCTTGGCTGTCTTCCTCCTCTACTATCTCCAAATAATTTACAGGTAAATAGTTAAAACTAAAAGCCGAAAGCACATACTTTATCAATTTTTCCCTTTCCTCTGGTTTTTCTGACAACTTAATTTGCAAGCCCATCAATTTCTTTGTTTTGCCATTTCCCCAATACACGTACCGTAGTAGGTTATTATACACTAAACAGCAGCTATTTTCTGGCTTGTCCGATTACTTATTCCACATTTTGGCAAGTGGTACAGAGTACATTGGCGCCTTTAGGAAATATAACTTATTATCTTCCAATAAGGTTAAACAGTCTTTTAAGGGATTATACACCCGTTCCGCACTGACATAGCTTCCAATTGTACAGTTGTATATTGTAGCTTCCAATCGCGTAATACCATGTTCTTTGGCCAAAGTAGACGCAAATGTTTCTCTTAAACGTGCATCTGGACAACGTAAAAATCTAGTATATGATTGCCAAGTTGTTTATTAACACCAGGACTTGTTATCTGACACACAAATTTGTTGTATATCTTAATTTTTGCATTGGTTGTTAGCCATGCTAAACAATCGACTTTATATTATAATTAAGTTTAAATGGCTCCATGCTTGGCATTAAATATTTTTGAATTTTGTTATGTATAATGCCAGAATAAAAATTTTAGAATAGTATTACATTGTTTTTTATTTATAAAAGGCTATGACGTCACAACGACCTTGAAAAAGTAGCCGAAACAAGGTAGCCGAGAGCATAGCGAAGTGGTGATTTTACCTATATGAAGAATTTTGTTATGTTAAGCAAAAACATGCAAGTGGTAAAGAATTTTTTATCTCTCCTCAAAAGCTGTATTTTGTATGAAGTAGCAAATAACATTTAGAAAATATACGAAATGTGATATAATGGATCTAATTATAAAGTCTGCATGTAAAATCTTGTAAAAACAAGTTGTTTATTTCTCACGATTTCATTAACAAGATAAAATAACAAGAATTCGCAGCCAAAATCTAGAATATAATCTCGTGTTTTTTTATTGTAATTATAGCTCTCTGGTAATATATATACAAATAATATCGACATTCAACTTGTTATATAATGGATTTAATTAACATAAGGTGTGTTGCAAAAACATGTTAAGACAGGTATGCTGTATATTTTATTCTTGATTCCATCACCCCAAAATAATTTATACAATTACACTGAACTTGCAGTCGGATCTAACATATAATCTTTAGCTTTTATTATATTTAATTATACCCGTATGAATTTAAAATATATGCAAATTATATCACCTGTCATCGCGATTTATTTGCCTCTCGAATAAAAAAATTAATTTGATCTTACATCAAGGTGTTCCTGCTTACATTTAGCAATTTCAATATACTTAAATATTTAATGTGTGTATGTGTGTATATGTAAAAAAAAAAGTTAAGACAGATCACTCGTTATTTTATTCATGATTGCATCACCAAAATAATTTATACAATTACACTGAACTCGTACCCGGATCTAAAATATAACCTTAAATTGTTTGCAAATCATGTCGTTATTTAAAACGTGGTGAAGAATTTGGATGGCGATGTAATCATTCTCAAATGCAGAATGGGATTCCATAAGGTGTTCTAAACGGAGGGCTTTGCACCCATTAGGTGATTGAATACTTCAGAAATTTTTAGGTTAAGCAAAAACATGCACGTGTTGAAGAATCTCCCGAGAATTTCAAAAAATTATTTTTGTATTAAGTATATAATGTTAAAAAACACACACAATATTTTAATGCTTTATTTACAAAAAATTACATTCTTTAATTGTCTCTATCTTTTTGTGGGTGGCGGTAGCAGATTCTTATTTGAATAAAATATAGATAAGACTTCCACATTAAGAAAAATACATCTTAGTTAAATGTACGGGGATTTTATTAATTATAGATTAGTAAAGTGCATGGTAGTTAATGACCTCGGGGTTGTGATATTTATAACAAAATATCGATATATGTAAATTATATATGGAAACTGCATAACTTCAAATCATTTTAGCATAATTGTTAATTACCAAAATTCACAATTTCTACTTTCGTTAAAAACACATTAAGAAAGTGCATCTTGGTTAATTAATCTTGACTCTTCGAAGTTATCGTCTAGAAACTCATCTAATGTTTAGTAACGCACCAAAGACAATAGAGCAAATTTAAATTCTGTAAATTTCTTTAAAGATTTGATATTAATAGGTAGCTTATTAAACAATGTTGGGGTTATGTAAATAAACGACTTATTATGAGCATAGTTTAAATTAAAATAACGCCGAGATTTATGTAAATTTAATAGTTCTGGTTTCTAGTTTGTTAATCTTTAGAAAATAAATTTTATAAAACTTAAGTTTAAGAAAGTAATCATTTTGCAGGTGGGATTCGTTAAAAATAAAAAAACCTATCCAATGCCTTTTTTGTTTACACAACAATAACATACTATAAACCATAGTAACTCCCATCGATTGGGGTATATCTTCCAAAAACAAGAAATGACAGAGTGAATTGGGTTGCTTCGTGTTTAGATGTACGCAAAGCTTGAGCAATTTTAAAAATATGTTCATTCCATGTAGTATGGTCTGAATCAATATAGGAAGAAATAGCGGTAACTAAAACTCTATTTACTCTTTCGGTAGGGTTTACTTGGGGATGGTATTTTGCGTTAAACCAAATTTTTTGTACTTTGTAACTTTTAACGAAATTCTGAAAATCTTTAGAGATAAATTGTGCCCCATTGTCACAAAGGATAATCTGAGGGACACCAAAGATAAGAAATACATTTTGTTCTAGGAATTTAATTATAGCAGCAGATGTAGCTTTACGTAAGGGTTGCACCATAACAAATTTGGAAAACCAATCGGTGACAACTAAAAGATATTGGTTACCTCTTTTCGATCGGGGGAGAGGTCCTAATAAGTCAAGCGATATTAATTGAAAGGGATAAGATAAGTTACCCATTAAACCAGGACGAGCGTCTTGCGAACTCTTATGAGAACCACAAATTTTACAATTCTTAATATATCGACAAACAGATTGCTTTAGTGTGGGCCAGTAATACAATTCAGATATTTTAGCGAGAGTTTTTGTAACACCAAGGTGCGCAGCTATGGTATCATCATGACATAATTTGAGCACCTCACTGCGGTTAGCAGTAGGCACGACAAGTTTCCATTCAGAAATATTAGATATTTTATATGGAGAAGAAGATACAAATTTATATAGTCTATTATTAGTTACACGAAAGGTAGGAAATTTATCGGGATTGTCAGAAACTTTTTTAATCATATTGAGATACCAGGTATCAGGAATTAAATTTGGAAGGTTAAGAGAAACAACATCACGAGATAAGGCATCAGGTACGATATTTAATTTGCCAGGCCTATGCTTAACATCAAAAGTGAATTGAGAGATACGCAAGTTCCATCTTGCCAAACGACCTGCGGGTTGTTTTAAGTTATTAAGCCAAGTGAGAGCTGCACAATCAGTGATTACGGTAAAATGTATACCTTCAACATATCCTCTAAATTTCTCGATGCCAAAGATAACGCCCAATAATTCTCGTTCGGTAGCTGAGTATTTTCGTTCGCCAGAAGTTAAGGCGTGACTTGCATAAGCGATTGGATGCTCTAAACCATTGCTTACCTGGAACAACATTGCACCTAAACCAGTAAGCGAGGCATCGGTTTGTATATAAAACTTTTCATCGAAATTGGGTGAAATTAAGATAGGTACTGAAGTGATTAACGTTTTAATTTGTTCGAAAGCCTGTTGAGATTCTAAATTCTACTCGATAGTTTGGGATTTCTTTTTATTTTTAATTAAAGCGGTAATGGGTGCAGATATAATTGAAAGGTTGGGTAGAAAAATGCGATAGTAGCTAATCATTCCAATTAAACGTTTGATTTCGGTAACAGTTTTAGGTGTTTTGAATTTAGTAATAGCATCGACTTTAGCAGGATCTGCTCGTAGGCCAGTTCCATCGATAATAAAACCAAGAAATGTAAGGGATGAACAACAAAATTGACACTTTTCCCAGTTTATCTTAAAACCTGCTGCGTTTAAACGTTCTGCAACCTCATTTAATGTGGCGATATGTTCATCAAATGAACTGGAGATAACTAAAATATCATCCAAAAATACAAAAAAAAAATCCTGATGTAAGATAGGACCTAACGTTTGATCCATAGTACGTTGTAGGGTTTGTGGTGCGTTACAGAGACCAAATGGCAAAAAATTATACTCGAAAAGACCTCGGCTTGGAACACAAAAAGCAGTTTTTTGACGAGAAGATAGGTCGAGAGGTATCTGATAAAAAGCTTGTCTAAGGTCGATAGATGAGATACATTTTGCGTTTCGAAGACGGCTTAAAATAGAGTCAGTTCTAGGTAGAGGGTAGGCATCAGAAACAGTCACGGAATTCAACTTTCTGCCATCAAAACAAACACGCCATTCGTCATTCTTCTTACGAACTAATAATACGGGAGATGTCCAGGGTGAATTTGAGGGAGAGATAACACCAGATTCTAACATTTTATCTATTTCAGCATGCAAATGCTTTTGTAATGCAGGCGATAACGGATATTGACGTTGCTTAAAAGGGAGGGCATCACCTGTAGAGATAACATGTGTTGCGGTAGTAACGCAACCAAGTTCAGAGGTATTAAGTTTACGAAATTTGTCGATTGTAGAGTTAATAATTACATTTTGGGAATCAGTAAGAGAAATTTTGTTAGATATTCCTGTAGATGCACAGGAATTTGTTTTAAGAAAGGTTTCCCATGAAAAATCATGGAAATAAAGCGACAGATTAAAAAGTTTACAAAAATCCACACCTAGTAGGAAAGGATAAGCTAATGCAAGCACAATCAAAAATGGAACCTCGCGTTCAAGTGATTCTACTCGAATTTTTAATTTAAGGGAACCCGTTACATATATTTGATTATCGTCAGCTAAATTTATGGAAGTTTTTTCGGGAACAATTTGAATTTTAATATTTTGTTTAGATAATTGCTGTAGACCTTCGTTATTTATAAGGGAGCATGAGGAACCTGTGTCCAATAAAGCTATTACATTTAAGGAACCAATCGAAATGGGTAAGTGTGGACAGTTATCAAAGGGTTTCTTAACAAGTTGTAAAGCGGCAGCCTTTTTATGGTAAAAGGAATTAACGGTTTGTAGCCAATTAGACCACTCTGATGGAGTAGTATAACATAATTCTTCTAATGAAGGTAAGGCATTTTGAACATTAACAGTAGCGATATTATTGTTAGATAAATTTAATAACGGTACAGCGTTAGAGGTAGTTTTATGGTTTAAATTTATTGACGTCTGGGTCCGTTGAATGATTGGTGTTGAGGACGATTTTGATTCCTTGAGATATTTACGCCCTGAGTAGAAATATCTCGACGAGAGTTTCCCGATACGTTAGGATTACAGTTCGTGCAGTTAGATTTATAGGTATTTGCGCGACCACAACCATAACAAAAAATATTTTTGGGGTATGTGCAGACATTATAGTTATGTCCACTTCTCTTACAGTTCCAACAGGTAAGCGAGTTATTTGTTACGGTAGAAGGAACATTAAGGGTAGATACTTTATGAGAAGCTCGAACATGACAAGCTAAATCGGGTTCTAAAAGGCCAGATTTTTTTTCTGGGGGAGGACGGTATTTATCAATTCTTAACTTTACTTCCTGAAGAGAACGACATAAGTCTTTAAAATGGGCTAAGGAAGAAATGTGTTGTAAGGCCAGACGTTCAGAAAAATAAGGATTTAAATTTCTAAGTAACTGATCGATAATTTCAGATTCTGAAGGTTTATTATCGAGTCTACTATATAAGGCTTCTAATGAGGTAATGAAGGAAACAACATTTTTGTCAGGTCCTTGGGTTCGATTTCGTATCTCGTTCCAAAGGTCGGTAATATAACCATGTGGTAGGAAATCTCGTTTTAAGCACGCAACTAATTCCTCCCAGGTAGAAATTTGATCTCGAATGTTTCGGTACCAGATTAACGCGGAGTCGGAGAACAGTTCACCTGCTGAAACAAATAAATCCTGATCGGTACACTGCCGAGAAATTTTAAAATCATTAGTTCTGTCGAGGAAAGACAATAAAGATACTTGCGGTCGAACCCTTGAAAAGTTAGACCCCATTTGTAAACAGGTATGGATTTTCCTACTGGTTGAGCTGGGACAAGTACGAGATTTAAAAACGGTAACGATATATCTGCGTCTGCGTTTGGATCGAGTCTCTCAAGAACAATCCCTTCAAGTAATAATATTTCTGACAGAAAATTTTGTTTAGCTTAGTTCGCTTGTTCATCGTCATATAAGGACAATAATTCTATGCGTTGTTTGGCATGAATTATTCTCGATACTAAACGCCTTAACTCGATATCGCTGGGGCCAGGATCTATTCTATTTATTATACCAGTTATATCGTCTAGAGATAATTTAATTTCAGATACGTTATGAGACCAATCGCAAACGATTTTCTTTAAAATGGGGGTGCCTTTCATTTCCTGGGCTAAAATGGCTCTAAGTTGTGATCGTCTATCATTTTGATTAGGGGCAGGTGTAATCTTTCTACACTCAATCTCGTAAATGAGCTCGAGGGACTTAAGATGTGAAATATTCATTTTGAATTTCTATTTGAGACACGATATATATATGAGATATACAATACCGAGATAATACAGAAGGTAAAAAACGGTACAGCTACTTCAAGTCAATACGGTAAAGATATTTAAAGGTAAAAACTTCCTATAAAAGCATTCGTAAGGAGTAATATTCAAATTTAATCACGCTAAGTATCCTAAACACTGAAGAAACACGTTTAGAACAGTACGAGGGCAAGGTTAGTGTTTAATAAAGGTATATATCATTGATAAACTACAAAAAGACACTCCAAATTATAAAAAACACGTAGGTAATGTGTTATTTAACAAATACAACAACCCGTAGTTTAACGTTTCTTAAAAAGATATTGAGAAAGGCCAATTTATTTCGTGAAGTGCTTTTAAACACAAGGTTTCTTGTAAAAATAATTGAAATATTATTAATTAAACAGGTAAATCACTAAGGCACTTTTAGAATATAACCACAAAGCAGTGTATTCACGGTTTCAAAAACGGTCTTTTAAAGTCGAAAAAACAGACAAGGGTTATGTTTCAATTTAATATAAAGTAGATAATTTCATAATAACCGTGTTTAAGACATAAAATTAGTTAAATGCTTATTTATTTATATGTGTACTTACGTGCAAAAAGTAGGGTTAAGCGATTGATTCCTCCCAAAAGTTCATATATGCATCCAAAAACAAACCAATCACACACACAATACAACTGAAGTTAACAAACACATCCCACATTGAAAATTAAACTAACATTATATTTAAAAAAATATTTTATAACAAGAACTCAATTTTAATTTCAAAATGGCGGTATTCACCTTTAATTACCATAGCAACTAGTTTTGACATCTAAGGAATGTGGCGTGTTCCAAAACGCGAATATAAGTTTTCAAGGTCAACAGATATTAGATAATTGATTTTTTTAGTGAAAAAGCGTACTTAGAATCGCGGTTAGCAACGTATCACCAGCAAGAAGGCGAACCAACGCTTGGAAGTGGTTCCACTATTCAGCAGTACATAGACACGCTTGTGAAGGAGACAACAAACAGTATGATAACACAATTCTCGCGCGAGTATGTTACAAAAGCAGACTTTAACCATTTTTGAAGAGATGATGAGTAACCTTGTTCCAGTCACTGTGAACGCTATTGTTGCACAAATCGTAACCAAACGGATAGATGATTCTATGAATAGCATATATAAGACATTAGACGCTGCTATTCAACAAGTGAAAGCACAATTTAGAATAGACATTGCACGAATACAAGCAGATATTCAACAGTTGCAAGAGAAACTTAAAAACGCACGCATATAGCCGTCAACCATACACACACACACACACACACACACACACACACACACACACACACACACACACACATATTAGCAATATGTCTGTAAAGGAGCAAATCGTCCACGAGTTACATAAGCCTGCTCGCATTAACTTTCCTAGAAGACATGTAATCACAAAAGGATTAAACGAGCTGTGTCAAGCCGATTTGGTGGAAATGATCCCATATGCAAAGATGAATAAAGGATTTAGATACATTCTAGTTGTTATCGATGTATTTTCTAAATACTTATGGACCGTACCGGTTAAGCGCAAGACGAGTAAGGCTGTTTCATACGCTTTTCAATCAATTTTCAACAAAGACCATCGTATTCCACGGTACATTCAATATACATATATATATATATATATATATATATATATATATATATATATATAAGGAATTGTCATTATAACATTCAAATGTAATTAACAAACCACATTACTGTTTTCTTTTTAAAAGCTTTTTACCACACTTTCAACTTATGTTCAAAATTTATATATATCAACGATTTCATTGTAAAACCTCACATTAATAAGTAAGTTTTTAACTATTTTATGCCCATACTAACGTTTCTTAATTTTTAGTATCTTTGATAATGGTTTAAAAATAAACCGAAAGCTTAGTTTATAATAAAGAGTATATTTTATTAACCAGCAGACCAAAAAGCCTGTTACTATATATATTATATTTATATATATATATATATATATATATATATATATATATACCAATGTTTAATACCTTGAAAGTAATAGGGAAAATATAATTTAAAGTTGTCAACCATGTTCGGGTGGTAATGTTGATTCGGTCATTGATACCTACTGCAAGTTAAAACAAGTCGTATACAATGATGAAAAGTTTTTTGAAACTAACTGAATGTGATCTTAAATACATGCTTTCTAAAAGCGATATAGTTCAGATTCTGCTACGATTCTTCAACAGACAACAACAGATAACAATAAAAACTCTGTTTAAATTAATTTTTAATAACGACTTAACATTGCGTATTTCTATTAAAATGATTTGAAATATAACGGTATTATTTTTATTATTTAACATCAATTTAATAACATTTGTAGATATAAGATGAAAATTGTGAATTTTGGTAATTGACAATTATGCTAAAATGTTTTGAAGTTACCTTGTTGCCATATGTTCCATTTAACAGAATTAAAACTTAGATATATTATAGACATTCTTGCAATTATTTACCATATGTGTATATATTTCTTTTGACAATAATTATTAATTTAAGAATAACTTATTGAATTAAAGTAGGTTATTTATAAGCACTAAATTCTACAATAATTGAAACGAGTTTGAAAATAAAAATGTAGTGACAATGTAGCTATACTTGTAATTTATTCTGCCAGGATCAACAAAATATAATGCAAAATAGTTGTTTTTAGGTATAAACCAGGACCATGTAATTTACATATAGCGATATGTTGTTATAATTATACTATAAATAGCACAATCGCCGAGGTCATTAACTACCATGCACTTTACTGAACGCGGTTGTTAAAGGGCGTTATATGAACGTCTTTTGCAAAGAAATAAGTAACATTTATCTCAGTTTGCGAGATGTTGAAACGTTTAGATCCGTAAGTTATGCATATCTTTTAGAAAACATATTTGCTTTTATGGACAAATTTTTGCTTTACATTCCTTAATTTTAATAATTTCACTAATCATGTTTACAATCTTTTTATAGTGTTTAATTAAATCGGTCTTTTAACAACAAAAAGAGGTATTTTGCACATTGCAAATTATTATTACCATGCTTGTAGCAATAAATATTACATAATAAATAGCTGGTTATTCACCTAACAATAAAATTTTACAAAAGAAGATATAATTGGTGTATGCTGGGTTGCCTGCCATAGATATGCATAAATTTTTTAGAATTCAATTAAATTTAAGTACACGTAGGTAAATGCGTGAAAGTTACTTTACTTTTCAGTATTCAGCTGTATTGTAAATAGTTACTGATATTATATTGAAAAGAACGACACCCAGTATTGCCCGCTGTGTAAAAAATGCTTTGTTTCGGCAGTGAATTAATCAAACTGTATGAAAATATATGAACTCGTTAGCATGTAATTAAAATATGCCGGTAAGTAAAACTAATATAAATAAAACATTCAAATTTTGTGTGTTTCTTTTTAACATTATATATTTAATACAAAAATAATTTTTTAAAAATCTCGGGGGATTCTTCAGCACGTGCACGTTTTTGCTTAACCTAAAAATCTCCGAAGCATTCCATCACTTAATGCGTGCAAAGCCTCCGTTCAGAACGCCTTATGAAGTATCATTCCGCATTTGGGAATGATTACATTACTATCCAAATTCTTCACCACGTTTTAAATAACGACATAATTTGCATACATTTTAAAGTTATATTTTAGATCCGAGTACGAGTTCAGTGTAGTTGTATAAATTATTTGGGCGATGCAATAATGAACAAAATAACGAGTGACCTGTCTTAAAAAGGTTTTTTTTGCACACACACACACACACCAATATTTTAAATTAAAACCATTATAACATACGAGTCGAATAATTTCTCCTATTCTTTTTGATATTTTATACAAAAATAATGGGGCACAGCCCCGTTTAGGACACGTTTAGAAGCTCCCCCCGCCATTTATCATTTTGAGAGTGATTTTGTCATCCACCACATTTCCTATTTTTGCTTAACCTAAAAATCTCTTTTTAATTAACTAAAGCAACGAGAATGAAAACAAAGACGAAACTCTAAAGATCGCCGCTAAATTCTTCACTACATGCACGTTTTTGCATAACCTATAAATTTTTTATCACGTTTGTGAAATTAAGCGAGTTATATATATACAATGTCTAATACGTCATCTACATACAATCGCCAAACCGCTAAAAGTAAAAGAATTTTTATTGCCTCATAAATTAAATGTATAATTTCATTTAAATATTTAAATATATTCAAATTGCTAAAATGTAAGCAAGAAATCCTTGATATAAGGTCAAATTAATTTTTTTATTTGAGAGTCAAATAAATTGTGATGAAAGGTGCTATAATTTGCATACCAAGAAGGAAATAGTCTTAACATGTTTTTGCAAACACATCTTATGTTAATTAAATACATTATATTAAAAGTTGAATGTCGGCATGATTTGCATATATATTACCAGAGAGCTATAATCCCAATAAAAAAAACACGAGGTTATATTCGACTGCGAATTCTTGTTATTTCATCTTGACATTAAAATTGTGAGAAGTGAACGACTTCTTTTTACAAGATTTTACATGCAGACGTATAAAAATTTGATCCCCATTATATAACATTTCGTATATTTTCTCAATTTTATTTGCTACTTCATACAAAACGCAGCTTATGAGGAGAGCTAAAAACTCTTTACCACTTGCACGCGTTTGCTTAATATAAAAAAAATTCTTCACCGCGGCGTTTTAATTTTTAGCTTAACCTACCCAGAAAAATCTCCGAAGCGGCCAAGAACCAACACGTGGACTCCATTCTACACACACACACACACACACACACACGACATTTTGAAAAAATGTATAACACCTTTCCCCATCTTATTTAATATTTAACACGAAAACGCTGCTAAAAAATTTTCTTAAGAAAATATCTCCACCCCCGCGCTCGCGCACCACCCCACGACAAAAATCTAACGACCCCCCCGAACGCACACCCCGAGAATAAAGACCTAACAACCCCCCGACGTACCAAATTTACATACAAAGACAATTCTGTTCTCAAAGCGGCGTATACATATCTTGCTGTGGATTTTGTTCCTCAAAGCGGCTCAGCCTACCTACGTACGTTTCAGCTAAATAGTAATGAATAATTTTATCTGACATTGGGAAAGTAATTCTAGCATGGTCAACGAAAATTAATATAAATTGTTGGTTATTTTGCAGAGAAAAAAGCCAATGGCCGGTAGTTGTTGTTGCAGCACGTCGGGCTTATGTATTTCTTTCTGCAAAACAACCAGTTCTTGAATCACAACTTATGGGGTATTAATGGGTCAAGTTAAGTAGGTAGTCGGTCATTTGTTTATTTTTATTTTTATCTTGTCTTTTGACTAGTTATTAAAATGCTGTCCGACAATGCCATTTATATCATGTCGGAGACTTGAAAAAGTCACCGATAATTAGTTGTTTACAATCGAGTATAAAGGGCGCATGAGAAACATTTGGCCTTATTAATACATCATGAGTTGTGTATATTTCAAGAACTTAGTTGGTTGTTTAGCAGAGAGAAATGCGCCAGTCTAACGAGTTGCAACAACGGCGAAACCGGTCGTTGGCTTTTCTGTTTGCAAAATAACCAACAATTTCTATTGATTTTGTTCGCTATGCTCGAATTACTTTCCCAATGCTGGACAAAATTATTCATAACTAACGCTTAAGTTGTTTAAAAATCTAGCAAATGAACTACAGACAACACCAATAAATGTTTGTTTCTGTTTTATAAAACATATTTTAAAATATAAGGCGTAAGCAAACTTGTATGTTTTTTCATGTGAAACAAATGTCAAAAATGGCTTTAAATTCCAAAAATAAAAGCTTTTCCGTCATCTAATCCGTTTTAGTAGATAATAGAAATTTCTTGTCGTGACCTTAGAGTTTGCAGGTAACATTAAATCAGCTTTTATGGACACTGAACTAGAAGTTGCAAAAAGAGAGTAACGTTTATGTTTCGACGGAAGAATGTCAAATGATGTCACCGAACAAAACTCATATCCGCTTTAGAGTGTATTATTGAGAGGAGCTAATTATATCAGTCGTTTAGATCTAAAAAAAGGTTTCTGGGAAGTCCTCTCTCCGAGTCTTGAAAGGATGCCTGCTTTTAGTATCATATCTCGTGGGCAGTTCAGATTCGTAACTGTTCTGTTCGGATTTTGAAATGCTGCGCAAACACGACACCGTTTAGTAGATGCTAGCTTTGGTCCTTAATTCGAGCCAGAAGTATTTAATTATTTAGACGATATAGTTTGGGTATCTACGTCATTTGAGGAACATTTCAAGTTACTCCGAAGATTAAATGAAACCCGACTGAAACCATTAGAACGGTAATTAAGACAAACCTTTGATCGTTTCATATCAATTTTAATTTGAAAAATTTAATAAACTAAGTCTCAGAACTGTAAGTCCCCTAGTTTGTAAAATAACTTGCTTAAAACGCAAAAATTTACCGTTAAGACACGTTTTTTGCGTTTGAGGCGCTATAATTAAATATGTATTTGCAACATGACGGCGCTCCCCCTGCATACTGCTCATCGAGTTAGAGAATTTTTAAATGAACACTTTGCAGGTAAACTGATTGGTGCTAGAGGAGTTATTAAATGGCCGCCAAGGTCTCCAGATCTTACCCCACTAAACCATTGCATATGGGGTTGGATGAAAAGCGACGTTTATAAAGTGAAAGATAATACACGAGATGAACTGGTTACTCGAATTTTTTATGCTACTACCCTCATAAAGGAAAAAAAAGATGTTGTTGCAACAGCGACACAAAATATTCGGAAGCGTGTTGAGAAGTGTATAGACTGTAATGGCGAAATTTTCGAACCTTATTTATAATAAAAGCATATTTCCGAATACAAGTCGAGCTAATAGTTGTATGGCCATTAACAAAACAATAGCTTTACTATTTCACAAGGTGATGAAACATCCACTGCCCGATTTTGGCTTTCTTAAGCCTCGTCAGAGCGAATTAGTTTCCAACAACCCTATGAAGTAGTCGAAGCTATTATATTGATATAAGTTCAAAGAAATCTTTGTACTATGGCAAAAATAAGTAATATCGCCATCAGGTGGTAAAACTCCAACACTACTAATCGTGGAAATACAGAAATTGATCCAAAACTACATTGTAGTTCTATAGATGACTATACAAGGATGTTTTGCCTTTGAGATTTGCGAATGTTATAGCAAAATTTATTTGCAAAAATAACAAAATATATATATATATATATATATATATATATATATATAATAGTGATGAGTAATCCACATTATGGAATGCAAATGCATGTTTGTTAATATATATATTCTACTGTTACTATCTATCTATCTGTATGATTACTACCCCCTTTTTTATTACTACTCACTGTCCGTCACTCACTCTCTTTTTTGCCCCTTTTTGTAGCGCCTTTTATGAAATGTGCACACTTAACGCACACCCCGTATTTGCAACGTTTGGTTGGTTCTTTAATTAAATTATTTATTTCAATGCCTCGACTATTTAAGCTCTTAATCTCAGGGTGTTTAACTACTTATAGTGAGTTCTGTTATAAGTAGATGTACCAAGTCCAACCAAAGTGCACTCTTTTGTTTTAGTACTAAATTTTTTACTGTATTTTTGTATATGCCAAAATTTCCATTAAGATCAACGACGCTTTGTGCCAAATTAAATTACTACCAAAATTTATGACTATTTTTGACGTTTAAGATATTTCAGCACTCACCTGGTTTACACTTCGTTGTTGGCCGCGCTGACTGCTGGCTCAAAATCCGTGTCGCCGTATGCGTCTTTACACTGATGTCCTATTTGGTTGAATCTTGTACCGCCTCCAGGTGTCGTTCTTGAAATTTTAAGCTGCTCCCCAATACCTGAAATAATTAACCCGAATTTAGAATTTTGAATACCCAGTGCTATAACTTCCCCTGTGCTAATTTCTGCTTCGAATCCTCCACTACCAATTATTGTTCTCCTTAATCTCGCTCGTCGTGTATTCAATAAATCCGTCCGCTTCTTCTTAATTAATCCAAATCTACTCGCAGTCCTTTTACAAATTGCCCGCTGCTTCGCTACCAATCTATAACTCGCTATCCAAATCCAACTACTGTTCCTTTATATGTCCTCCCGATGTCCTTGCTACCTTTAAATTGCTATCCAAATCCAACTTTCTTTCCTTTTATGTATAACCACTCGATTTCCTGCTACCTATAACTCGCTTTAAATCGCTATCCAAATTCAAACTCCGTTCCTTTATATAAATCTTCCCAATGTCCTACTACCTATAAATTGCTTTCCAAATCCAAACTCCGTTCCTTTATATAAATCTTCCCAATATCCTGCTACCTTTAACACGCTATCCAAATTCAAATTCCGTTCCTTTATATAAATCTTCCCAATATCCTGCTACCTTTAACACGCTATCCAAATTCAACTTCTTTCCTTATAACCACTCGCTTTCCAAATCTAACTTATCCGTCGTTTTTCCGTCGCACAATTACCAATCTTTACTTTATGCTTTTGTCGCTGTTGCTTCTTTACCACACTTTATTAAATCAAAACTGTTTTAGAAACCAATACTTTTATTAACTTTTTTTCAAAATCGTTACAAATTAGCACAGTATGAAAAAACACGTATTTTTACAAATAAAGTTCGAAAATAATCTCCCGTTGTTTGCTTTCCACGGCAACCATTTTAATTTTTCTCGCCTACTACCCCATAACTAAATCGTCCAATACATCCTAACATTTCGTTTGTGTCGCACATACCATAGCTCATGTCCTTTCTACATTTTTATAAATCACATTAAATTCTATCATTGGTCCAAAATAATTACAGTTCATCAATCACATTTGATGTTGTTATAACTAATAATTTAGAATTTACAAACATTGTCCAAAAGTTGATTCTATTTAAAATGCAAAACCAAAATAAATTACACTAGAACCTGGATGCGTAATCGATATTAAACATTCATAGACGCATCCGGTTTCCGGACGGCAAATGTACTTTCAAAGGCCT
Organism: Platerodrilus igneus; assembly: GCA_036346225.1. Lineage (NCBI taxonomy): Eukaryota > Metazoa > Arthropoda > Insecta > Coleoptera > Lycidae > Platerodrilus > Platerodrilus igneus. Next base: position 1,886,188 of record JARFIW010000165.1, on the reverse strand, counting down.
TTAACATTCAAACTCGGTATAAACCATTGAGCACTGCACATCTTACTACGTCATTTAGTCATTTCGATATTACCTTTTGGCACTTAATTTCAACTACCATTTTGAATGGTATTTTAGCATATGTAGAATACGGGAAACATACATTTTTAAGTTTATATGATCAAATATGTGGATTATTTTGCTTGGCATATACGACCTTGTACTAAACCACCCTCAGAACTCTTGGTAGCTCCTTTATACATTATAATATATATATATATATATATATATATATATATATATATAACAAACAATAAATAACAGGCGATCCGTGACATGATAAAGTTTGGACTATAATCGACACAAATATGAAAGACATGACAAAATGCATTAAAGTTTGGACTTTCTGCAAAATATGCTACACAAAATTGAACGTCTACGTGTGAAATGGAATATCCGACCAAGAAACGGAACAGGGAATTTTTAGAAATATCAAGCTCTGCAGAGATAAGCGCAAGATACGACGCCTTCATCAACAAACACACGATGAACACCAATAGGAAAAATAGATAGGAGGAGTCTATAAATACTATGGGGACCTCATAAACATTTAGTATATTTCCAACCAAGGCACTAAGTACGTCAATTTGTATTAAAATATTACGTAAAAGTGAACGTAGCGAAGATTAATAATTTATTAAAAATAGTGAAAATTAAAAGTGCCGATTTATACAACAAGAAGTAGCCGATTTAATCTTAAAACGTAAGGTAAACTATTGATTGAATTTAATTTTAATATTCAAGAATTTAGAGCTCTCAGTGTACCTCCAAATATACTTCTAATTAAACGTCTGGATGTACCTCCGAACATATTTCTAAATAAACGTCTGAGTGTACCTCCAAACATACTTCTAAATAAATGTCTAAAGAAACTTCGAGAATATTCTAAAAATACTTTTAAATAAGCTTACAAGGAAATATAAAATAAACGTCAAGATACTCAAATTAAACTACAAGTAAATTCCAAGGTATTCCAAAACCCGAAGGGAGAATTCGAGCAGCAATCAATTAATCTTTCTGGTCAACAAGTGAAGAAACTACGATAACAAGTCAAACTGTAACAATCCAGGTGTGCTGACCATCGATGTTCAAAGGCAGTTCCTAGAACCAAGCAGGAAAAACACAGGTCAGAGATTTTATTCATTATTAGTATAAGACTGTTTTTCAAGTTTTAACATTTAATATTTGCTATATCAAATATCTGTATTGGTCATCCAAAAAAAATCATTTGAGAATTTGAAAAATAAAGAAAGGATTGTTTTGAACGTTCAATAGATATTTAAAAATAATTACAGTGGTATTTTTTGTGCTGGTTTTTAGGGAACTTAAATTTTGGTGGAATCAGATAAATATCAATATTTTATTTAGGGGCTAATTTTTGAACATTAAACAAATTAATTAGTTATTGACATAAAAGTGTACATATTATCGATTATTATATTGTATATTTTTGGATTACTTCATTTTCATTTTTATTTACATTATTTTAACAGATAGGTAATAGAAAGAAAAGGGGTTAAATAATCTTTATTGTCGTGACGTATGGCACTATGTGTTTAATAGATTGAGCTAGCCGAGACTACAAATTCAAGGAATTATAGGATTTAGAGACGCAGAGGAAAGAGGCCGAGTACGAACATAACAGTAAAGTTTTAAAAAGTGATGGGAACGTTAGTGGCTGTGACATAGCAAGGCTGTATAACGAAATAATGGTAGACAGAGATTACAGCAAAATCAATACGCCTTTCAATCATATGGGCAATTTTACAGCCATTTATAAAGGACACTCGACGTAGGGGCTATTTCACAGCAATTTATATAACGCCCAATCGTGGGAATAATTTACAGCAATTTAGATGACATACCAACGTGGGGCGTTTCACAGCAATATATATATATATATATATATATATATATATATATATATATATATATATATATAACAAGTGCGTTAAATATGTCATCGTATACGCAAGCTAAAATTATGCATTATTTGAATAAATCGTACGTGACATGAAGTATTACATTTGTTCAAAAATCCAATTTAACTAGGAAATAAACAAACACCGAATTTATTTCTGTTTAGATTAGAATAAGCAAACAACAAAATACGTGATTTAATGAACGAAAATTCGTGGGATTTCTCATTTAAATATCATGGTTTGTAAATGAATACGTGACAATTTAAGCGTTCCAGAGTACACAAAAGATAAAGACAAATGGTGTCGCCCGAACACGTGAAAACAACGAATAGCAAACAAGAGGCAAGGCCTATAAATATGATAACAATTGAGCAACGAGTGAGTATACATTTTAAACTGAGCTATCACAATACTCAGAAGTGCTAAATTATTCACGTGACCAGTTATACGAAAGTAAATGAAATCATTTTATAAAAGTGTAAAAATTGTGCAAGTGAGCCAATCTATTATAGACGGCTCTGGAGACGAATCTGGAGACGACTTTGGAGATTACCTTCTGTTAAATTAATTTTGGTAATCACTGACATGGTAAATGTTCTATTACTGTTTTGTTAATTACGGAGATAGAAAACCTTTTATTGAATTAACTTATGGGATTTTGAATAACGATTTGGATAGTATTTTGGTTTTGATGTCGACTTCCAAATTCAACTCTAAATTTTCAGACTGGGCACAAAAACTCTTGGGGATGCAGAGGAACTACTGAGCCACTCCAGGTTAGATATATCAATATAATTTATTTCTGTAAACTGTTTTAATTCAATATTTTTTCGCAAATGTGAGAGGTAACAAAACAGGGGTTTCTTTGATCAATTTATAAAAGGTAATAGGCATCTTGAAACGTTTCAAAAGGTCTCTAAATATAACAAAAGCCTCGTTTTGCTGGCTTCAATTTCTTAAAACTGGTATACGCAAATATTCTGAAAAAGGAGAAGATTTTAAAAAAGGTTGTAAATATTTAATCATTATATTGAGTATTGTAGAATTGCTTTATTTAATTGAATCAGCTAGTTGAGGCAAAAAAAATCCATAACTTAACATTTCACATCATAAGTGCTTGATTAATAAAAAAGAGATAACACAGCATTTTATGACATGCCCAACCGTGGGGCTAAAAATAAATAAAACCATCGTAAGGGCGGGTGAAGTATCACAGCATTTTATGGTCTGTCCAACCATGGGGGCCTAATATAGGGGGATAACACGACAATATATATAAACAGTAATAAGATGAAATGGAAACCCAACCTTTATGTAAAGTTGAATTAACGTGTCAAATCAAACCGGTTATTAAAAACCGCTAAACGAAATTACCATTTCAAATCGAACTAACTAACTATACGTAAAGGTTGGATTTCCATTTCATCCTATTACTGTTAATATATATATATATATATATATACATATATATATATATATACATATATATATATACATATATATATATATATATATATATATATATATATTATACTGTAAAGAAGGGGGTGCGCTTATAAAATGTTATAAATAGGGCTTCGAAACGACTTGCTAGAATGGGGGTATATTTGGTTTTGTTTGGGTATTTTCTTTTAGGTATTTTGGTTTATAAATTAACAACTATTCCACGTTTATAAATTTACAAAGCTTTTGAAACTGCATTGCATTCAACAACGTATACCGACCATAGACCAGGCTAAGCTAGTTGATAAGTTTGCATTGTATACGTATTTTTAATTGTTATGGTCGCATGTACATAAAATTTAATTTGGAGTTAGCGTATTCAGAACCCTTTGGATGTAAAAACAAATATCAAAATTGTGTGGTATACTGCACCCTTTTAAAATTTTGAGGAGTTAATTGAGACTTCTCAAAAATTTGTACATTAATTTTAGTTTGAATATGTTTTAACAATTAAAGATTTGTTATGTAAAGACAGGACGTTTATCGAATAAGACATTAATGCCTGTTACGTACAATTTAAAAGCTGAACCACCGTAATTTGTTAGCTATTTTCAATATTGTAAAAAGTTCAATATAGACAAATCACTGGATTATCAAACCATTCAGTTTAGCAAGAGGTCTAGACACGAATATGATTAATAATTATGAATTGCATAGTGTGCATAGACGTAGCTGTTATGGCAACGGAAACTAGGAGAAACGGGTTTTATTTATAAGGACTTAAAAATTTGTATTACTGATAAATAGACGTGTTTTTGTACTGTTCTGAGTTTGGTTTCATTTAAAAAGTTATGAGTAAATTTGAAAGTCAAGTTGTACCTGGAGGTAGCAAATAGATTCGGCGGTACTGGAGTGCAGTGAGGTAAAGTTTAAGGTAGCAGTTTTGTGGCGAAGAAAAAGTAATTAGAAGATGGAGTACTGGTCTGTACCGTTATCGTTTTGAAGAGGAAAGTATAGAGGAATTGGAGTTATCCGAGTATTTGTATAACATAAAATTTGTATAAATATTAGTAGTTTTATAATCTGGAGATTACCAGTTGCTCGAGTTACTTATTTTTTCAGGAGGTGCCTGCAGTTGGTCACTTGGCTTTAGGACGGCTGGAAGGCGGCGCCTGTATCTGGATTTTAGGTAATAGTATTTAATATCTACGCAGTGCTTTAATCAAATTTATAAAAGTGAAACTAGTGTTTGGGGATACTTTTGGCATTTAAAATTATTTTGAAAACTCTTTATATATCTGTTTGGGTGTCTAGTTGAAAGGGGTTTGCCTAAGACGGACCCACCTTAGGTAGATTCCGCTACGTGGTTAACGGCCCTATGAAATATATATATATATAAGTGCAGCAGCCGTGTTAAATATTTAATGATAAATTGTGTGGCATAACTTAACAAGGCTCTAAAATAAGACAAGGAGTGACAGATAGATATACTAGGCCTATCACTCATAAGGTAGGATCACCGTAATATAATAATATATATATATATATACATATATATATATATATATATATATATATATATATATATATATATATATGTATATATATTGCTATGATAATAGAGTTATTTAGGGGCATATAAGGTTGCAGGGAGGGGGGGGTAGACTTCATGTGAACATAATAAAAACAAAGAAAATCAAACATTTAAATCATAAAAGTACATAATTCGGTCATTATGCAAAAAGTAAATTTCAATCATCTTGTATAAAATCAACAACCAACTACAATTAATCAAAGGAAGCTCAATCTGCAATAAATTAAAAACATTAATCAAAATAAATAATTTTGGAAGTCATTCAATACATTTGTAAATATTTAAAGCATTCCCATGCGCCAAAGTAAAATACAAATCACTTTGTATAAAATAAAAGAGAGCTCATTCTGTAATAGCTGAACCTCATTTAGTAAGAGAAATAATTCTGAGCGCAATTCAATTTATTATAGAAACTTTTGAAGTATTCATAAACTCCAAATAAATACAAATTAGGCATACTTAAACGTGAAACAAATCTCTTTCAAACGCGACGCATTGCGTAAAGAATCGAAAGCAATAAAACGCATACAACAAACTTTTGAAAAACAAACATATTTCATAACGCAAAAAGATATACATATTGGGGCAAAACGCGTACGTGACATTACAGATGTAGAAATCGCAACATTTTTGTAAAGCCCGACATGGGTAAACAAAACAGGGAACCGTAAGTTTTGGTATACGTGCGGAATTAAATAAAAATTTTAATAAATTCCTGTACAAAATTATGTCTACGTGATGTTTCAAGCATAAAATCACAACACTTGTTAACGAATCCCAAGACAAAATTATGTCTACGTGCAAAGTTAAATGCGTAGAGTAAGCAATTTTGAATAAACCCAACAGGTTAAGAGATAGGAGGTAACGAATCTGTTCTACATAAGGAACATAAACTAATAAAATGCATTCATTTCCTTTAACGGCGGACGTCTGTAAAATTTTTCCTCAAAATTTAGTAAAATTAAAATACGGGTAGAGGTAATTAAAACTTTTATCCTTTCAAAGGCTTTTTGTGCGTCGAAAATCCAATCAATACATCGCATTTTCTTTTTAATTAAAGCTGTAATTGGAGCATATATGGTAGATAGGTTAGGGGAAAAAATGTGATAATAAGATATCACTAAGTACATGTATTAGTTTGCGAATGTCATAGTGTGCCGACAGGAATTTTGTTGCTCTTGATTATTACCTTACATATATAATTACTATAATGCCTATTATAATTAATAGTGTTGTTACCTGTGATAAAAGTGCAAATAAAGATAGTGGCATTAATTGTGATAAAGGTACGTTACCATTACATACCACCTGTTCACGGTTATCTCATGTTAAAGTCCAGCAATTATTAAGTGCAGGTGATAAACGACGACCTGCATACCATTAAGATAGTTAGTTGTGTGGATTAGAAGAATATTATCAAACATTTAAGGAATCTTATTAAAAATCTTACTAAGGAAATAGAAAATCTTAAACAGGGTGCTACGATTGAACCACTCTCGCCTGTTTTTGTTAAATCTATATTAAGCGATATAAAAGATCGTAATATCAGATGCAAAAACATTATTTTATTTAACGTAGAGGAACATCAAGCTGTTGAACGTAATGCTTGTGTCATCACTGATAAGATTAATCTTATTAATATCGTGTAACAATTACGAGATAAAGATATTTCTAATATTAAAGCTGTTAGAATTGTACAATTGTTCCAGGCAAAACTCGTCCAGTTAAAATTATATTTCATTCAGAAAAAGATGTGCGATTTGTGTTCAGAAATAAAAACTTCCTACAGAAAAATTTAACGTCCAGGTTTGTTGCAGCTTAACGTCTACCCAGCGAAAGTTTCTAACCAATCTCCGGGAAACATTAAATAAAAGAATTAAAGATGGCGAGGAAAACTTAACCATAAAATATATAAAAAATGTTCCTAAGATAGTTGCAAAAACTAAGCAGCTGTCAACAAAACTTTTCCTTTACCAACTGTAATAGTAAGAGCAATTAAAATCGTACAAACTTACCAAATACCTCATTATCGAAGAATAAAACCCAAATTCTTACATTGTTACCAGAGGCAGATCAAGAATTCTTCGTGGGGGGAGGGAACTTTCTTTTTCAAAACCTACGATACATACCCATGTATCCGGTTCTTTGGTAAGTCTTTATGACTATTATCTTTTAAGTCTATTAATTCAGTAAAAAAAGTTAGCTAAATTTTAAACATAAAACAATAGCAAAGCAAAAAATTTATTGTAAAGTTTTTTGACAAATTAGCAGCAGTAGAATTAATTTTCATAAATCATTATTTAACCAGTTACAAATCTTTAGCCGTTGAGGTTTTGACATACTAAAGAGGTTTAAGACATCTTCCACATCTATCTCTCTTTCCTTAACGATGTTAGCTATAGCAAGACCATTCCGTCTGTTCTCTCTCATAGTATTCCTTAAGTAGGTTTTTAATCTACGAAGTGCTGAAAACTTCTTTCATCAGAGACTGGTAGAGTAGCAAATATTTGTAAAAGTGGTCTAATATTGAGAAAGAAATTATCATTACAACGAACTAAGGTGTCAATACAATTTTTTGGCCATTCATTTTTTTCTGAAAGGGACGTAGTCCAATTTTCTCTCCACATTAATATTTCAGTTTTTAGCTCAGAACTTGTTATTGTATAATCTGACTCATGGACTTCTGCTGCTTTAATAATATCCCTTCTACTGAGAACTTTGCAAAATTATTTGGAATTATTTGCTTAGTATTGCAGCTTTTGGTGATACATAACTTCAATTGATGGCTGGAGTAATGCATACTAGTTCTTTAGTTTTTTTTTGTTAATTTTCATACCGTATTTCTATGTTAGGACTGTTTCCATTTCATTAAAAGCTGCTTCTAACTCTTCCTTGCTAGATGCTAATACCGCTATATCATCTGCAAATCTAAACAAATCAATCTTTTGTCACTGCATAATAATAACAAATGTCTTCCTGTTTTTGACAGTATTCAGTGCCCTTTCCATGTATAAGTTAAAAATTAAGGAGGATAGCGCACATCCCTGTTTTACCCCTTTCCCAATATGTACTTCTGTACGTTCCTGCTCTAATTCTACTATCGCTGTATGCTCTTTGTGTAAGTTATGTACTATCCGTCTATCCTTAAAATTCATTCCAATCTTCTTGAGTATTTTGAACTTTTTTTCTATTTTACATTCTCGAATGCTTTTTCCAGATCTACAAACACATATACACGTTTTCTTTTTTTTCTTCTCCATTATCGCTCTTAGAGCTAAAATAACCTCCCGTGTTCTCCTGTTTCGCCTAAATTCAAATTGATCTTCTCCTAGTAATTCTTCAGCCCCTTGTTCCACCGTCTTTGTACAATTCTAGTTACTAGTTTTAGCACGAGTACTGTCAAACTTATTGTTCGAAAATTTTTACATCTATCCGCGCCTCTTTTTTTAGGTATAGTGACTATGATGTTACGTTTGAAATCTTCGAATATCTCGTCTGTCTCATACATACAGCTTACAAGTTGGATGGGACGTTCTGTTGCTGCTTGTTCAGCGGCTTAGAGTTTCTGCTTATCTATACCCTGTGCCTTACCATTTTTCAGGCTTATTAATGCTAATTCAAACTCATCTCTAAGTGTACGATATTCTAAGTCACCGTTTTCAATGTGTGATTCTGGTCTAGTGTTGTTAGTTCCTCTTCTGCATATAAATTCTCTATATATTCTTGCCATCTAACCACCTTCTCTACTTTTCCTATAATGATGTCTCCTTCCGCGCCCCTTATATTTTTGCTAAACGATTTTATATCCCTATAATTCATTCCAATTAGTTTGTATGCTTCGTCTGTCTTTCCTGTTTCCATCTTAGTTTGTACCTTTTGCACTTTTCATCAATCCATTGTTCTATAGCTTTCCTGCATTTAAATTTAAGAGCGGCCTTCATAATCACAATGTTGTGGTCAGTGTCTGTATCTACTTCTGAGAAGCTTTTGTAGTCTTTTACCTAAACCGTTGTCTAACAAGAATGTAATCTATTTGATATCTTTCTATATCTCCTGGCATTTTCTATGTGTATCGTCTTCTAGCATGATGTTGAAATAATGTGTTTGCGATGGTTAAATTGTTTTTGTCGCAAAATTCCACCAGCATATTTCCCTTGCCGTTTCTTGGCCTTAAATTAAATAAACCTATGACCTCTCCTTCCCTACCCTTACCTACCACTGCGTTAAAATCCCCTGTAATTATTAAATTTTCATGTCCTTTTACAAATATTAGTATGTCATCGATATCTTTTTAGACCGCTTTTACCTCTTCCACAATGTAGCTAGAGGTAGGCATCTATACTAAGTCTATGGGTTAGATTCTAATCTAACCATAGGTACCCTTTGGTTTTTTGTAGGTAGTTTTCTACAGTGTCCTAGCTTTTTTCTCATAATTATCCCCACACCCGAATGTCCCTTCTCCGATCCTGTATGAATTACCCTAAAGTATCCGCACAAAAAATCCCCCCACCTCTGACCACCGAACTTCGCTGATTCCTACTATATTTAATGCTAACTTAGCATTTCTATTTTCAACTTCTCTTGCTTACCTACTTGCTTCATGCTCCTGACATTCAAACACTGCGACTCGCAAAATGTTCCCGACTCTTTTTCTAAACTTTCTGATCACATCCTCCGAAGTAGTCCCCTCCCGAAGATCCGAATGGAGAACTATTTTGACTCTGGAATTTTTTACTCAAGAGGATTCCATCATCTTAAATAACAATTTAAGTACGCTGTGTACTTGGGAAATAATGTAATGGTTTCCCGTTGCCTTCCATATCGCAGTAGTGTGTTCTAGAATGTCATATGGTTTCTGTCACTCTAAGTACCAAAAAAGCTGCTGCCCTTTTTCGGGAGCCTGTCTTAGTTTGGTTTCTGACTAAAGACCCCACTAATTTGGTTAAACCTGTAGTTCGGCTCTTAGATCACTGGAACTCTCAAGTCATTTTACCGGTTCTAGTAATCTAGAACTTCTTCAAGGTGCAGGTCCATTCAGAACGAACATAAACATCAACCAATTATATTCAACTATAATATTGTTAGTGTTACTTTGACTCGTGTCACCAGTATAAAAGATCTTGGAGTGCTATTTGAACAAAAATTATCATTTCTTGAACATATAACATCGTGCACATCTGCTGTAATGAAATTTTGTCAATTGTTAATTCGCCACCGTAAGTAGTTGACCAACGTCCATATACTCAGAACGTTGTATATAACCTGAGTAAGAACAAAATTGGAATATTATGCTCGTATTTGAAACCCTCAATATAAAATCTATATTGCTTTATTAGAAAAGTGCAGCGTAACTATTTTAAATTTGTTGTGTTTGTTGAGACTCGAGCGTACCCAAACCCAAGAATGAATCAGACTTTGTTGTTGTCTAAATACGATGTTATACAGCTCGATGTGGAGTTATTGCTTCAACCTATATTTTAGCAAAGTTAAATTTTAACGTACCATCTGTTAATACACGGAGAAATATAGAATTGTATTACAAATTGTCGAATACTAATTTATTACCTACTTCTTCAATATATATTATTGTACGAACATTTAATAATTCATATAATGATTGTGATATTTTTGCAATGCTATTGGCAAAATTTTTGGATTATATTTGTACGCAATTTTTCACCTCTTAGATAAATACTTATGACAAATGTTATATCTGTATTTTTATATTTTCTTTTAATTTCATTTCTTTTAGTTATAGTATATAAAATCAATGTATACAAATTCATTAGATATGTGTGTAATGAAACAATTTTAATTTTATTATTTTTAATTACAAAGCATTTGATAGATAACGGCATTGATTAAAATATGCTCTCATCGACGATTAATAATTAAAGAAAAACATAAATTAGGTTACCTATAGAGATCGGAAGTAAAGGTTAAAAACATAGTGGCGGTCACGTAATAAAATGTGATTGAAAGATTGAGCTACTAAAAGATGCCACCTAAATATGAAATTTATTGAATACGTTAGATAAGGAATATCCAGGAAAATAAAGGTTAAATGAAAATATAAAACGGTTAAGCAAAAGGAGTAAGTTAGGGGGTAATTGATTAAAGGTAGGGTTGTATGGTATTGTTATTAAAAAATATAACCTGGATATAGATGTCACGTGGGTGATGAGCCACATGCGCCTTGAATGTATGAGTCACGCGGGGTAAATAAACTTTGGAACTCACAAAAATGTACTTTTTGGACCATAAATCTTCTTATGGGAAAACACATGTAAACGAATGATAGTACACTGATAGTAACATTGCATATCTACTACTACCTAGAAATCGAGAAATTGAGCAACGTGAATCGCTTGTTATGCAGTCTATATCCAGAAACGAAACTTTAATTGTTGGCAACGTCTGCCCCTGTATGTTTGTGTTCTTTTCCACAGTCACTTGTAAGGTTTGCTTAGACATCAAGGTCTCTAACAGATCAGCTGAATAAATTTACAAAAATCGGTTAGAGTTCTAGGGATCTAAAACCTGTGCATTTAAATGAATGAATGAAAATGGACTCAAAGAGCTTACACTTCCTCTGTAGCTATTATACTATTTAAAGTATAAATGTCATCATCATTTTGTTTTCGACCTTACTTAAGGTCGGTTTGACGCAGCTCTAACTTCTTTTCTAATCTGTGCTAATCTATGTATATAGTATATAGTATATAGTATATAGTATATAGTTGTATATAGTATATAGTATATAGTATATAGTATATAGTATATATATATAGATATATAGTATATAGTATAATTATATAGTATATAGTATATAGTATATAATGTAATATATAAGTAATATATATATATATAGTATATAGTATAATAGTATATAATATAGTATAATATATATATAGTTATATAGTATATATATATATAGTATATAGTATATAGTATATAATAATATAATATATATAGATTATATAGTATATAATTATATAGTATATAATTATATAGTATATAAGTATATAGATATATAATATAGTATATAGTATAGATATAATATATAATATAGTATATAGTATATAGTATATAATAATATATAAGTATATATATATATAGTATATAGTATATATAGTATATAGTATATAATTATATATATATAGATATATAGTATATAGTATATATATATAGTATATATAGTATATAGTTATATAGTATATAGTTATATAATATATATAGTATATAGTATATAGTATATATATATAGTATATAGTATATAGTATATTATATATATATATAGTATATAGTATATATAGTATATAGTATATAGTATATAGTATATAGTATATAGTATATAGTATATAGTATATAGTATATAGTATATAGTATATAGTATATAGTATATAGTATATAGTATATAGTATATAGTATATAGTATATAGTATATAGTATATAGTATATAGTATATAGTATATAGTATATAGTATATAGTATATAGTATATAGTATAAATGTGTGTATAAAAAATTATTGTTGCAATTTTCTGTAAATATTTAATTTTCAAACTATATTGCTGTGCCCTCTTGTGGTCTTCCAAACAAATGCTACTTTTACCGACCGTAGGTAGAACATTTCTGTAATAGGTTATATGTGAGTTCAACGAGTTTACTTCTACAAGACTTTCAATGTGGACGTGTTATAGCTTCATCTTATAAATGTTGTTTAAGTGTAAGGTGTTTCGAGAACACAATACAAGATAACCAAATTTAATTCAATTATTTGTAGTTAATTATTAACATACAGTCAATTTCTATGACAAAATACATAAAGAGAATTGTTAAACAGATGGTTCCTTCATGACGCATGCAATAAAAATGAAATTTTGCAAAAAACAAACTATAATATTGTATATTTTCAGGTTAGTATACGTTCTAATTCTATTTTTAGAAACCTTTTCCGTTTGTTTACTATACGCATACATTAAAATTTGGAATTTTGGAAGGAATAAGTTACATTACGTAACAAAGCTAAAAGTCAGTAGATTATCATTCTAATTTTAGAAATAATTTTATGAATCAACTATACAATTTTCCAACCAAGTTACATCCTTAAATAATAATCCCATATGAGAGCTTGTTTAACTCCACAAAAGTTGTTTGCACATTAATTATATAGAATAACTCGCAACGCAAACGAAGGAAAAACAAATATTTCAAGGTAGGTCAATGAATGGTAGCTTTATTAATGCATTACCTGTTTGATTTACAAATTTACAAATAAATAAAACTGTAGTTTTATTTTAGTTTTAAGTATTTTCAACATAGTTTAACGCACAACAATAATTTATCTCTCAATTTTAAGAACTAAAAAAATAATTCGAAATTTGTTTTTTCTGGTTATTTTAGAAGCGAGAAAATAGTTAGAAATTTGATGAAAAATTAGAAATAATAATTCTGAAATAATTCTTGAAATTGATTTATAAATTGCTGTATGTAATACACATTTGAGCTGACTTACTTGCTCAAGATCACAATTTCTAGAAATTGATCAATAAATTGTTGTATGTAAAATAGTTATTAGTTTCGTATTTGCTATTTAAATATAAAGACGAAATTAGTTCTATTGTAATCAGTCATTAACGCGTGCTTTTTTTCGCATTTACGATTTCTGTATCGTCTACATGTCAGTGCGGGTGTATACAAGCGCCAAACTTGTTTTGCAAATTTCATTACTTCTTTGAAAGAAATTCACACGAGTTTTCTGAAGTACAATCAGTCGATTACTTCTGCAATATCTCGTGCTGAAGATCTCTTTCAGCATTACAATAACTAGGAGACATACCATCGATCCGTTTCTTCGATTTCAAATATTGGATTCGCTCACGTCGTTCTGATCCGCAAATTCGCTTGTTGCCAACAATTACCATTCTGAATTGTTTTTACGGTGTGGAACGTTCCTATTTTAATTGAGATCCTCGTACTCGAGTACAGTTCATTGAATGATCTTCAACGTCTCTATTATCTTGAGGGATCAGTTTATGTGAAAACACAAATCAGATTATTAAATCAAATACAAGTTGGTTTGAGGTCTAGTGACGGTAGGTGTCACAGTGTTCGAATCCTGTTGGATTTAGGATCTCAATCCATACTCGTCGTGCTGCAAATATCAGTTTCTAGGTTTAGGCAATGCCATTGCTAAAATAAATACTAAGTGTGACGTCGAACTTCAGGCGCATCACACAAATATTTCAAGTTTAAGGTTTCATGTTTAGTTCTTGAGAAATATGCAGCATCCAATTCCGCGCAATATTAAATTTTCAGATTGTATGTTCAATCAAGCTGGTGGTGCAAACGATATTTTGATAAGATCACTACAATTTTGGAATCTCTTGTGTATAGGACGCATTCAGTTTGGTCTAAACCTCCCAATTGTGCAAAATGACTCGATTAGGATGGGATGCTCCAGATTTTACAACCACTTTAGCACGTAAGGTATAGCAGTGTAATTTTACATCTGTTGAGAGTTCACAAATGCCTTCAGTCGATTCGGGCAAATCAAATATTAATCTGCAGTCGGATCATTCATTTCATGTTTTATCCATTTCAAATGATCATCCGTGACGTGCGGGAACCCAAAGGTCAATGAACCCACCATCGACAGGTCAATGAATCCGACTTGCGGCGCAAGGATCACGCGAAATAAAAAACGCGGGAAAACGAAGTCAATCACATCCTCCAAGAAACAACTGCAAAAATCAAGAACACAGAGAACGGGCGAAATCAAAGGTGAACTACCCTAACCAAACTGTGCCCTCTGCGACGGCTCATACGTCATAAGCGCTGGAACCCAAAGTGCAACAAACCCACCATAGACAGGTCATTGAACCCGACCAATTACGTTACTCCAAAACAATTACTCACGAAAACACAAAGGTCAATAAACCCGAAATGTGACGTCACTAGGGGTCAATGACTGCACCCGAAGGCGCCAGAACCCGCACTGTATAATGTCAATAACTCCGGATGATCGCACCCCAGATCATTTAAGCCACGAAAAACACAAAGGTCATTGATCCAACACACTTGACATTATTAGGGATTAATGACCCCATCCGGAAGCGCCAGAACGGTGTAAAGGTCAATGAACTCGACCGATAACGTCAACCCACACCAATTACCCACGAAAAACACAAATGTCATTGACCCCAACACATGTGCGATCCATGACGTCACACGGAAAGGCCAATGAAACTGCACTATGACGTCACTAAGGGTTATTGACCTTTTCCCGGAGGTGCCAGACCCCGCACCCTATACTACTTATGTGCGGAAGTATCTTGATTTCAGTTAATAGTATGAAAAAAGTTGTTCTACCCTCTTAGAACAGATAATCTGCAAGATATTTCTATTGAAGTGTTTTTTAATTTAGACAATTGTTTATCGTTGTACAACGCCGCGAATGTCTGCAAGAGTACACTGCTAATGTATACACCTTTGAACGGCATTGATTTATAATACAATTTAAAATGTTTTCTGAGAGGGCGCTGCAACTGTTTTTGTGTATTGTTCATTGTTCTAATTCTATTTGTATTATATGCCTGTACGTGTGAAGATGAGAATGGGTAGACTGAATTGTTTTAAATGCTCCCTTGGCAGCCAATATACTGTTCCGCACAGAAGAAAACATTCTTAAAAATAATAAAGGAACAATATTTTGGCTACCAAGGGGACATTTTCAAAAATGCAGCCAATTCACTCTTATCTAAACGCGCACACAAACACCATGCAAGAAGAATTAGAACAATAAACAATCGCAAAAAGTACAGTACTTGCTCAGAAAAAATTCTAAATAAAATAATGAGTTGTTGATGCCGTTCAAAAGTGCATGCAGTGTTAGTTAGTTGCCGGTTTTCGCGGCACTGGACAAGGATAAATAATTGTCCAAATTAAAAAAACACCTCAATACAAAAATTTAGCAGATTAGCTTGTCTACTAGAAGGGAGAACAATCTTTTCACACGATCAACTGAAATCGGAATACTTCCTCACAAAGTTTGTCAATTTACAATTTTTTGTTTCTTGGATAACTAACTTTCTACTCATTGATAGCGAAGAATCTTATTCACTTTGTTTTGCAGAGATCACCAGCCTGCTTGGTGAGGAGAATATCCTCAAGTGTTCAAAACAAATTTTAATAAATTATTTGTTGGGAAGGATCATTTCAGCCTACGTGATCAGAAGAATATCCTCAGAAGGGTTTCCTGAACTACTTTTAATTTTTAATGCTGACCACATAGTGGTCGAAATACGTATTTAGTCTTTACAAATATTTTTTGTGGTAAAGGGGTATTAATTATTTTAATTAGTTTTCTAATAATTTGTACTGACGCAATTTTATCGTCAAAGCAACAGGAAACGATAAATTGTTGAAAAACCGTTTTCACCACTTTTTCCAATACGGCAGAAAACAAATTGCTTCGACCCATACGAAAACTGAAAATTACACTCACAAGTTTTTAAAAATATTGTGCTGTTTTTAAACTTTGCATGTAAAACCCCGTTGCCAGTGCTATTATTTTGTATTTGTGAAAATGTTTTCAAAAATTAAGTGTACCCTGTGAAAGAAACAAAAGAAAGTTATAATAAAATAGCCATGCACATACAGGGGCGGCGAGTTCATGGGTGCATGGGGACCAATGCACCCAAAAACGCGAACTGTATAGGTGCAGTGCACCCATTGAATCGGGTTATTAATACGATTTTATATACTTATATAATGCTATCATATTATTGCCAGAACTATATACAGCGTGTTGTCCATAAACTAACTAAGGCGCCTTAATGTTGTTACAGATCAAACTGTTCTTGTACTAGAAAAAGTGTACAGATTTCTGCAAAGTTGTAGAACACCACATCAGGTTTGTTTTAGTCATAGCAAAGTAAATCCCCAACAATATGATTTTATTTGTAAATTCAAAGAGGGTGCGACGAACTTCACGTATCAAGGTAGCTAGGAGAAATAGTTTTTTTCGAATAAGTTGTTTTAACGGCGAAATAGCACATAATTGGCACATAAATACAGTACAAAAATTTTTGAAGAGGTCAATAAAAGTGCGGCCAACTTCAGGCACCAAGGAAACAATTTTTAAATAACTTCATAAAAAGGATTTCGCAAAATGTTGTTTCAGCGGCGCAAAATGGCACATAAATGGCGCCTAATTATGGCACAAATCTTTTTGAAAAATTTAAAGAAGGTGGGGCTCCGTGAACTTGGCCGGCGGAATTTTTTTTTGAATATAGCTTGTTTGTCAAGAGGGCGCAAAATTTTGTTTTGGTGGCACAAAATGGTACGTAACTGGCGCCTAATTATAGCACACATTTTTTTTTAATTTTTAAAAAAAGCGGCTGCGTGAACTTGGCCGAAAAAATGTTTTTTAAATAACTCGTTTGCTAAGAGGGCGCAAAATTTTAGTTCTAGTGACGTAAAACGGTGCTTAATTGGCGCGTAATTATATAGTTGCGGTCAACTTCAGGCAACGTTGTTAAGGTTGTTATTTACAAAATGCCTGTGTAATAAAATTATGCCAAACTCGGCTTAGGGGCTCCTTGTAGTTCCTATAATAAATTAATAATATCATTTTATAGCTGAAACCAACAAACTGAGTTCAAAAAGAATCATCTACAAAAGTGCTATCTCATATTTAATATGCAGAACATAATTGTTACCTTGTAGCGAAATGCCAACGCAGCACATCACATTGGGACCTATATAATCTTACAAACGTGTGTCCATTCTTAAAAATCGAATGCTTTCGGCAATTATTTCGATAACAAAATATTTCATAAATTTTAAGTGATAAAGGTTTTGGATTATTTTTTATTTAAAACGCAGAAAAACAGCAGTACAGAAGAACAAATTGTAGTAAATAATTTCAAATAACTTCCCGTTTTAAACGTCACCCTACCCGAGCTCTAGTTAGTCTGTTAAAAAATTATTTCTTACGTTAGTCAACTGCCTGCCACTAATTAATGCGCATTCAGCAACTATTTCCTCTCACAATGAATGAGTATCCGAATGAGGCCTGAAGTCAAGGCTGATCATATTTAATTAACTAGCTATTAAAAAAATCGAACTTAAAATTAGTATTTTAAAAGAAAAATCGCGTCTGGTCTTGTTATTAAGGGCGCGATAGCATCCCTCTATTTTCATAACACGAACTAATTTTAAAATAGCCGCCTTTGTGGTATGACTTTCGCATGATAGAGGGAACTACTTTATTTTAACTTTAGTAGTTTAGTGGTTCGTTTCCAAGTTAGGCAAATAACGGTTGCTAGGATACGGTACGATGCTGGTTTTTCTCCATTTCTGTAACTATTCATCGTAAATGACCTTCAGCAATTTCGAAGTTGTTGAACAGCAAGCAAAGCGTTAGATATAGTTGAAATCAAATAAAGTCAAGCATGACCCATCGTTGCGCATATGAATAAAACACAGACACAATATTGTTATGCTACTCTATTACCTGGCTCTTCCCCTTCTAAAAAGGATAGCTAGAAAAATATTCGTCGACTGTATAATTCAATGCAACCACTCTGAACGTATGTCCATAAAATATTTCGGTTTGTAATTAATTGTCAAACATTTTTAGGTTAGGTTAGAATTTGTGCTTTGTTATTTCACTTGCGATTTCTACTTTTCTTTTAAAGATAATTCTGATATACAACAAACAGTTTTTTTTTAAACTAAGAACCTTCTACACATTGAATAGTGTTTGGTCAACACTTATCAAAATGAACACGCTTCGTAACAAACATTTGAACTTTCAAGCTCAGTTGTTGGTGATGAATGTTTCTAACATTTTTTGAAAAAGAACGTGATAATCATGGAACCTTGGCCCCATTTGAGTCAGTATTGCAGGTATAATCAAATTTTCAAGTGATATGTTGTGTTTTAAATGTTGCTTATTGTTAGCGAACATCTGAGGCTTGTGGGATAGGACTGAGTTCTCTTCGTTCCATTAAAAAAAGAGAGTTTTAGAAGCCCGAAAAGAAAATAAAGTTCCTGAGTCACCGAGCAAGCACCGAAAATTCAACAAGTCTAAATCGTCTGATGTAGATGGTTTTGTAATAGATGCGATTAAACGAAAAATTTACGAAATATATTCCAAATGTAATATAGTTTTCATAACAATTTTATTTAGTGTTTTTTAGTATTATGCTTTTAGGGCTCCATGTAACTGTTAAATCTTTACGACAAGAAATTGTAACCGCTCAAATTTTTAACTTCAGCCAGTCTAGTCTGACGAGACTTCTATCAACAATTGGTTTTTCTTATAAATTGAACGATGGTAGAAGTGCTGTGCTTGAACAGGAACATATAGCTGCTTCACGAATGAAGTTTTTAAAAGCATATGAAATATACAAACAATTGGAACTCTATGATCCTGTTTTCTTGGATGAGACGTGGATTTTTAGTCGAGGTTCTGTTAAGAAGAGTTGGCATGATGGTTCGAAGCTCAGTGTAAAGAGAAAACCTCTTGGAGAAGGAAAACGGTTAGTTTTTTAAAGTTAAAATTACATTTAATAGAAATATTTTTTATTACAGGTTCATAGTCGTACATGCAGGCAACAAAACTGGATTCATCCCCAATGCAGCACTTTTGCAATCTACAAAATCTCCAAGTGATGACTATCATGGAGACATGAATGCAGCATTATTTACAAAATGGTTTGAAGAACGTTTAATTCCTAATTTAAGCAAACCCAGTGTAATTATTCTAGACAATGCTAAATATCATTGATTACTTGATTAAACACAATGTTAGTTGCGGCAGTCACACGTTAAAAAGGGAACTATTATCATTAATTAAAAAACATCCACAACCAAAAATTTATGAAATAGATACCCTAGCAGAAATGTACGAACACAAAGTTTTGCGGCTACCTCCGTATCACTGCGAGTATCCTATAGAGTTGGTATGGGCGAACTGTAAAAAATATTACAATAAAAATGTTGGACGGCTTAACCAACTTTATAATGACACAAATGTCAACTTGATATGGCAAGAATCTTTGCAAAGAATAGATGGGTCATATTGGCAAAAATGTATCACACATGCAGAAAAATGTATGATGGAATGGTGGGCTATAGTACAGCAGTTTGATGATTATTATAAACAACTACAGGTGTTGGTTGTGAAATATTGTCAACTAATGTTGATTGTGCGAGAGGATATATTGGAAAAATAATTAATTCGACAAATGCTCATGCTGGAGGAACTTGGCAGCCGCAGGCCGCTTATCCTCCTTCACATACACTGAATATCAAGGAAATAGGGTATATAATTGTAAAACAATAGAAGGTGACCGAACTGCATCTAACAAAAAAAAAAGAACAGCGGCTATGTTGAAAGACAACAAACATAGAAACAAGAAGATGATTGTTCAAAGCATATGTATGGAGCACAGCACAGTACGTCTGTGAAATAAGTGCAGTAGGAAAAGCAGACAGAAAGAAAGAGAAGCCTTCTGGAATGTTGTGCTTCAGATGTATGAGGATTATAGCATGGACAGACAAAGTTAATAACAAATAGGTTATAGAAATAGTAGAGGAATAAAGATATCTGTGCTAAACATAAAAAAAATAATAGAAATAGAAGGGTAGGATATGTTCTAAGGCATTTCTGGAGAATAGTACGATGTATATTACAAGCAGAGATAGGAAAAGAGAGGTAGAGTTAGACCAAGATCAGACTTTTGCACACAGATAGTGATAAATTGAGGAAAAAAGAGGTGTAGGCTAGCTCTGAATAGAAATCAATGAAGGTACGCACCCAACCAGTCCAAAGATGGAATAACTAAAGACGAAAAAAATAACTTTACTTAAACATGACGATTATTATAAGCAACTACAGGTATTGGTTGGGCAATATTCTCGAATAATGTTAATTGTGCAAAAGGATTTACTGAAAAACTATTAATTCGGAAAATGTCTAAGTGTGGGGGGATCTTGGCATCCACAGACTGCTTAATCCCATGCACATACCACTGAATCTCGGTGAAATAGGGCATATAATTAGAAAACAAAATAATCAGAACCGAGCTATATATATATATATATATATATATATATATATATATATATATGCTGTTGTGGGAATTTCAGGGAACTGTGTAGGCTAGCTCAAAAGATAAATAAGTGGAGGTACGCGTCTGACCAGTTTCAAGATGGAAACCCTAATTACAAAAAAATAAGTGCACTTAGATCTGATGATTACTATAAACAGCTACAGATGTTGGTTGTGAAATATTTTCAACCAATGTTGATTGTGCAAGAGGGTGTATTGAAGAAACTATTAATTCGACATACGCTCGTGCTGGGGGAACATGGCATCCACTGTAACAGTTAAAATTTTTCTGTTACCAATTTTGTTGGTTAGGCAGTGTATTCTACTTATTCTGATAGATAGACAACCATACATACAAACCTCTAGAAACCATATGTGCTTAGGAGGGATATTATCTACTTAGTTAGATACGCGAATTTTGTCTTCCTTTTTGATTTAAGCACTGCACGAAAATGGGTTTTCCTTTTTGTGAAGTTTAGCTTTGCCTGAAAAGCATCAAGTATTTAAGTGCTTATAACTTAGATTATTCATTTTGTCATAATGTGCAAAGCTGAAAGTGGGTAAGTTTACTTCGCTTTTATTAATTTGAAATTGTTAAATCTAATGAGGGTTTTTCATTTCAGCAATTCGTTACGGATTCGTTGACTCTAAATTATTGTGAAAAGCATGCAATACTAAATTATTCCCGGGAGCACGTGGAAATAATTTTGATCCCGGCGTAATTACTATGGTATCCAAAATACGTTTTATTTTAATAGAATTGGCACATGGTGAATTCTAACCACTAAGTTTGGGACATGTAAAACACCATTCGTTGTCACTCTGAACGCACCCTGCAATGCAGCCATCATTTCTGAAGAGTATTTTTAGCAATTGTCCGTATAACCAATCTACAGTTTAATAAGTTATTTTGCATGTAAACCACAAAAATACCTTTTGGTGATGTAATTGTAGAATATGGAAAGCCTGTAATAGTGCACGTGGTCCCATTTTGTTTTTGAAGCTGTTATCTTCACAGGTGGTGTCCTTGGTCGATCAAGAATAGGAACTTCTGGTTGAGGCCCCTAGGTAACATCGATAGCAATGTCTTAAATCAGGTGACAACAAATATCTACATACCAAACACGCAAACAGGTATTACAAATTTTATTCCTCTTATAATAGCAAAATTTTAATTCGATGAGTAGTTAAAACTGGACTGTAAAATTTTTTTAAAGCAGCACATGCAATTTCATTTACCTAAATTTTTTGCTTGAATTAGTTACTAATCTAGGGACTTTAATTTTGTACAAGTCTGAAACAATTGAAACGAACTCGATTTAAAATACTTGACGACTTCATTCAATATTAAAGTATTTAACAATTTGTTTATGCAGTTTGCATTGCAGCAATTTTTTTATTTTATTCTCACTGTTTAAGTGGCAACATTTCCATTCTGTAAATATTGTAAAAACGTTTATTTTTGTATAAATTTGGTTGTACATATCATTGGCAAAAGGATTATTAATAATATATTTTTTACTCACTAAAATAGTGGCATTGTGTTACTGTTTATTGAACTTGGATTAAATCAAGTGTATGGTTTTACTAGTAGGAATAACAATTCAAAGAACCCACTGCAGTCCCTAAGATAAGAGTGCAGTCCATTTATATTTTAGCAAGAAAGTTTTAACCTCATTAATTTTTTTTAGAAAGGTAAATAATTATAAAGCTTACACCACAGACAGCTTACCCCCTTCACATACCACTGAATATCGGGGAAATTGTAAAACAATAGAAGACGACCGAACTACATCTAATAAGAAAGAACAGCGGCTATGTTCAAGGACAACAAACATAGAAACGACAAGAAAATTGTGGAGAGTAAATGTGTGGACCACAGCGCAGTACGTTTATGAAATAGGGGCAGTAGGAAAAGCAGACAGAAACAGATGGAAGCCTTCTGGAATGTTGTGCTTCAGATGTATGAGGATGATAGCATGGACAGACAAAGTTAATAACAAATAGGTTATAGTAATAGTAGAGGAAAAAACATATCTGTGGAAAACAAAAAGAATAGGAGAAATAGAAGGGCAGTATACGCTCTAAGGCATTTTTGGGAAATAGTACGTGATATATTACAAGCAGAGATAGGAAAAATAGGTAGAGGTAGACCTAGATCAGACTATCGCACGTAGATAAGTGATAGATGCAGACTGTGTAAATTTCAGGGAAATTTGTTTGTTAGTTCAGAATAGGAAACAATGGAGGTACGCGTCTAACCATTTCCAGGACTGAGGACCTTATGATGATGACCAAAATTAGGATTAGGATTGTTAAAATTCAGAAATTGCGATAGGACACATTCTGATCGAATTTCCTAACTTTGTTGTTGAAGTTGATAACTTGTATTGTTGAAGTACGGAGTACTTAAATTTATACCGACAGGATTTATTTCAACCATAGATAAATCGTTTAATTGTTTTCTAAGCACTCTAAACAAAATCGTATTTATAAATTGTTCCACAAATAACACTTTCTTGCTGTCCATTTTCATAATTTAAAAGCTACATTTGTCCCAATAGTATCAAATTCATCTTGGTTTTCATCCAACACATGACACACTTTTTCAAATGCAATGTTTTGTGCAGTCCTTTTTTCTTTTAAAACTACAATCTCCAGATTTAGTGAAACAAACTTGTGGAGTTTATGTAAAGAAGTGTTATAACTATCTTCATAGCATTGTTTATTTACAAAATAAAATAAAGCTTATTTTGGGCTAATAAATTGAAAATACTTGCTATTATATTTTAAAGTACTACTACACTTATTGTTTGTTTGTGACAGATATTGTTTTTATTTGTTACTAGATGATTTGGTACAACTCTACAATTTAGTATGTTAATACCTAGAAGCACACCTTTATATGTCCAAGGTAGTTTTCTAACTTCTACACCACCTTCAAAACTAACCTGTACACAAACACAAATAAAATTAACAGTTACTATTTTGCATTCAAATTAAATTAGTTACGAATACCAGCCAGCATTGAGCGATTTTGTCAGTAAATCTGCAAGTTGATCTTCAGTGCTAACATATTCAACTGCAATATCACTAGCTTAATATCGTTTACGAATGTAATAATAACGAATTTTGATATGCTCCAAGCGTTTATGAAACTCATTTTATAGCACTAGCGCTTTTACAAATAAAATAGGTACATCGAGTTTTCTGTCGGTAATTTTGTTATGCAAAGGATATAACCATATTAATTCTTTTCTACCTTCACTCGCTTCAACAAATTCAGCTTTTGTGGTAGATAACGCGACTGAATTTTGCAACTTGTATCCACGAAACAGCTCCACATCTACAAAGAGACGGGCAACCATTGGTTAGATATTGATTTTTGTTACTCAAATCACTGTTATTACCAGAATAAAACATACCACGTAAATAACGGAGAATGTGCTTAATTACAATCCAGTCAGATTCGTAGCGGAATCTATAGTTCTAGCACTTTTGCCACTGAAAATGCAATACCTGGATGTGTAATGCACGCCAATATAACAAAGCTCCGACTGCTTGCCGATACGGAATATTGCTCTTAATAGGCGAATCTCTGTTTCTGACATTAGCTTCAGTTGGAGTTTTTACGGACCTTGCTTCAAGCATTCCATAGATATGCAAAAGTTTGTGGATATATGCTTGCTGGTTTACAAATATCCAATTCCTGTCTGGTTTAATTTGCATTCCTAAGTACATATTTAATGCATAATCAACTTTAATTTAAAATTCACTTTACAGTTTCTTAAAGAACTTAACAGCATCTCGTGATGATCCAGCTATTAATCCATCATCTACATAAGTACAACTAACAACATAACACCATCACAATGTCGTACATAAATTCACGGATCTGCTTGATTTTGAATAAAACCAACATTTTTCATGAATGTACAAAAGCGGTTTCTAGCATTGTAGGGATTGCTTTAAACCATATAGTGACTTCTTCAAGCGACAAACATGGTCGCTACCATCATCAAAACCTATTGGTTATGTCATGAATATTTCAGAATCAACAGAATTGTTCAAGAATGCCGTTTTGACAGCAAATTGTCCGAATACCAATCCCTCTGATGCAGCAATTGCAAGTACCATTGGAATTGTTTTGAAGCATGCAACTGGACTAAATTTTTCATCGTATTCTAAACTTTGTCTCTGAAAATTACCATGTGCAACTAGTTTTTCTTGGTAACGATCAATTTCACCATTAGTTTTGTACTTAATACGTAACGCCTATCTGTTGTCTATTGTATGTTTATCATCTGTATGCGGAACTAAATTCCATGTTTTAGTTTTATTAAGTGCTTTAATTTCATCCTCCATAGCGGTTAACCATTTATTTTTGTCACCAGAGGCCATTGCCTGATCGAAAGTTTGCAGATATGCATTTTGTAATTGATCCATGTTTAACATGTACACCACTATACTATTTGACGATGGGCAACATGAAGATTATTAACCTGAAACTCATTATTTTTTTAATCTTTCTGGAATACATGTGCGGCTGCTCAAACTACTAGCAATCAGAGCTACAGGTCCTGATTGCGAAGACTCCACATCCACACCACTTTTGCATGCTTGATTAAATCAAGAGAATCACAATAGATGGTTCATTGAAGAAAATTGCTTCCGAAGTAGTACATAAAGTTTCCGGTTTAAAGTCCACATTGTAACGGTTTTATTTATTTAAAGAGACCGCACTTTGCGATCTTACCCCTAGGGAGAAGATATAACAAAAATTCGGAACTTTAAAGGGACTTAAAACTTTTACACGTATGAGATGGAAGTATAAAAATCCAATGTGCCGACGGCTAACTTGGCTATTATCCCATGGGAGATTATGAGAAGATTAGGGTTGAAATATTTTTTGTTAAACTGAAAACAAAATAAAGTGAAGTTGGACGTCACTATCTAGCAACTATCAAAAAAATATATAATTTTTAAAGTAGATACAGAGACCCTATCGGAGCAGATAATTTTAAAATGTTTAATTTACCCTTTTTAGAAAATTGAACATTAAAAATCAGAAGGTATATATACTAAATATATACTAAATATATACTAAACAATTTTTATCCAATAATGATTATAAAAGGAAATAATTAATTTCGTGTGTTAGTCATATAAAATATCATTAGTTAAACAAAATTTCGTTTCTTATCATCTAGATGAGCATCAGGTCTGATAATCATGTACAAATTCAGTCAAGAACTATAACTCAAATAATCTTAAAATATTTAGTAGTGGGAATTTCAAATATACCAAAGTAAGAGCAGAAAAATATATATTTTAAGTAAAGAATATTAAATAATCAACCAAAAAATATTATTTTGACTCAGTTGAGTGCCGGGTCTTACAGACTGAAACGATGGAGGTTTTCGCAAATCGAAATTTAGCCATTTATGGTAAAGGGGATTATAATATAAAAATACGTTTTGAGATTAGGCAAAATCGCTCACTCTTAACCACTGGCCACTGGCTGTCACCCTTAGATTGCTTGGGCCCAGGTTCCAGCTGCTTGCTTGCAGTGACAAAGGCGATGGCTCCAGACTGATGTTGTAAAACGTGATGGTTGAACTCGAGGATGATGTTTGGCTCAGGGATACTTGGACATTAACAATGTTGGTTGCCTTGAAAGTACATGTAGGCTAATAGGTATTTGTTAGTTCGACGGCATTTATTGGATTTACAGAATTTAGCTGGCCATACAGCATTTTTGATCCTACAAGGTTTGTTGGCCCTACAAGGTTTTTGGCCTTTTAGGGTTTTTGCGCATCAACGACTTCCCAACCTACTTGACTCGAAGAAGATATGGAAGGGAGCGAATTCAGAAAATAACTTAGACAGTTCAACAATGGGAAATCGTATCAGAACAAATGTGTAAAGTCCACGCGCCGTGTATATGAAACAAGTTGAAAATATTGAGGTATATTGTGAACAATAAGGTGCTTACATGGACTTTTGAAAGATTATATTGCTATTTACGATTTTACAAACCAGGTTGCAAAACAGCTGAATTGTTTTCTATAGGATTGTGGCTACAAAATGGTCAACTTATCCCTGCAATTTAACCAAACTGGAAAATAACTAATCGGATGCTGTTTTCCATATGAAACCAAGGACTTATTAAAAATTTAAAATCTATTTAAATTTGCAAATAAATATGCTTGGCAAATTTTTTTATTTTTTTCTATAGCTTTAATACCTCTGTTGTTTTGAAAAACAATATTTTATATAGCCAAAAAAATTGTTATAACATTGCTTGACTTATATATCTGATTCCTTTCAGCTACCCAAACTTTATATTCATCCTTGTAATTTACATACCCTAATAACGTTCAGGAAGTGCCTTGTTTTCAAATTTTCTATGACATTTTTTAGCGATATGTACATAACATTCTGCACCAAAAATGCGTAAGTAATCAAAATTGTCAAAAACAACCCCATAAAGAGTTTTTGCTGGTTAACGAAATTTTCCATTACAATTAATTATAAAACCTGTAGTATCACATGCATGAGTCTAAAATTTTTGTTCTAATCCACTTACAGTTAACATTGAACGTGCTAATTCTACTATGACGGTTGGATTCTTTTGTAACACCGTTTTGTTGGGGAATATATAGACAGTCAATTAAAAATTTAATTCCATGGTAATTTAAAAGCTTTCTGACTTCTAACGGATCAAATTCTCGGCCGTCATCAGAACGAAACTTTTTTACGAAATGCCCTATTCTTGCACATTCAAAAGGAAATCTTTCTGTCATCCAAACACTTCGGAATTGGGCTTCAACGGTAGAATTAAAATAAAATGTGAAAAATCGTCTTTAAATACTAATATTGAAAATCACACATCCATTAAATAGGTCCCAACATCAGAATGAATAAGTTCTCAAATTTCTGTACCTCGAGCAAAATCGGGTCTAGAGTTAAATGGCTTCAAATGCGTTTACCTAAAGTGCATCTATCACAAAATAATTGGGTATCCTTAAATTTTAATTTCTTTCCAAAACGAGCCAATACATCCCGAACATGACATTTATTTTGATTTGCAAACCTTTCATGATACGCTTGTAACTGATTGGCTTCTGAAGCATGATCTACCTCTACTGATTTAACTGTCCATATCATATAAACGATGTTGAATATGCCGTTTTGCTTTTTATTGTTCCATTTCTCTGAATAGTAACATCACTTCAACTAAAGGTAGAAATGTGGCCTTTATTGCAGCTTGACGAATAGATAAAAGGTTATGTTTACAATCCGGGACACATCAAACATTTGTCAGTGTGACTGACATCCAGCCACTGTCAACCAAATATTCTACATTAACACAACCTGAACCAAGGCATAAATTACATCATTCCCTACAGTGATGATTGAAATAGGCATACCAAATTTTGTGTATGTTTCAAAATGTTGCTTGTTAATTGTCATGTGGTGTGTAGTGCCTGAATCAGCAATCCAGCTTTCAGCATAAATATTCTGGGACGATGTACTGATACATGCCGAAAATCGGCTATGTATCTTTTTGGTTTAAATTTGCGAGTAAATTCGCACCAATATTTTAAAAATAGACTTGTGCATTTCCGTCACTTCGGACAGTTGCGTCGGCGCAAGAGAATGCGCAGACCTGGAGTGAGGAGGTAAGTGCGCGGTTTCCGACACGACGAGAATTAGCCAACGAGACGTCGAACAGTGACGTTTACCTGGTGTGTTTTTTCATGTCTTTTCTCTTTTAGGATGTAGGTTTCCTTTTATCTCTCGCCCTATCGTATCTCTACCTTCACCTTATTCCTTTGTCCTGCCTACGAACAAAGAAGAGGGAAGACAGAAAATCTGATTTCAGCAATGGCTAATCAAACCCACGCCCAACAACGCCGAGATCTATGGAAATGAATATGGCTCCAGCCGCAAGTATAACCGCAAAGTCGTAAAGAGTTCCACCTTTTTTGGTGAGTGTTTTTTATCTTTTTCTTTAAGGCGCATCTTGTACCACTGTAAACATTTTTGGTATGTGATTCAATTTGAGACGCAATTATGACGTAATATCTTGTTGTGCATATTGTGTACGTGATTAGTATGTGTTGCCAACTGTCGTAGTGGCTCTGAACACGCGCGCACGGGACCATAACGGTCGGTGGGACTATATCACTACTTAAACCCAATGCAACTAGTAATCCATTAGTGCTTTCTTTTACATCTCTCATAATTGATTTACTTTATCTCAAATTTGTAGTACCATTTCTTTTATTGCAGTTACTATTCAAGCATAAGTTTGTTCTTGTCTCTTCTTCTTGTTGCTTTGAATAACTTGGAATAAAACGACCTGGTTGTTAACAGTAACAACATTTCTGTTGGTCGTTCTTTTTTTGCTCAATGATTTTCTGAATTAGTGGTATCTGGGGTTTTGTGGCATCTCTTGAAAGAAAAGGTTTCTATTTAAACAAGCATTATTTTGATCACGTTCCAAATTTGGGCAAGTTTTCTACCAAACATTTCATCGTCCGATCTTCTATTGACTTTGAATACCATGTTGGCAAAGAATTGGTACACCGGACCTGCTGTTATTAAAATGCAATAATGTATTAACAATTCCCACGTATTTCCTTTATAGCTTTCTCAATCTTGCTATAATTCAGAACATACAGACAGATTTGATGTATATGTAGCAAAATCTGTAGCCATATTTCTTTGGGTGCAAAAACTCATCACAAAAAAATACAACCTCAGAACGCTAGACTGATCATAAATACCCAATAGCGTGTCCCACATGTCTTACTTTCTCTATACGATGAATGTGGACAGCAACTTTAGGAGTAACACACATGGCAATCAATCATCATGCATGCTTTTGTGTTGATTTTTATCCATTTACATCGCAACTCTTTATTGTCGCCATTATTTTGTAGACAAGAAGTAACACCGTTTACAATGTCACACTTCATGATGCATAAACTGAAAATTCATTTGCCACTTCCAATCGATCAAATTTTTTTAATTTTTTTAGCTTTACCATGTGAGAATAAGCATTACTTGTTTCAAACATATTGTCCACAAACAAGGTCTTTATGAAATTCAATTATTGTTCCGGGTGGTGGAACTCCAAATTAGGTCAAAAAATTGCAAAAAAGAAAATAATTCAATCAAATTGAATGCTTTTCTACTATTAAACTTCCACAGTTACAACTACTAGGACTCGGCCCATAACCAAACGAAGATAATGTGTATTTTGGGCTAGTAAGTTGAACTACAGAAATATAATACCTGCTATTATATTTTAAGGTACTACTACACTTATTGTTTGTTTAAGAGAGATCTTGTTTTATCTGTTACAAGATGATTTTTTACAATTCTACAATCTACCAGTATTCTAATACATAGAAGCACACCTTTATACACACAGCGATGTTTTCTAACTTCTACATTTACTTCGTTATACTGCTTTTCTTTCTGAATATGATTTTCAGTCTAAAAGGAAAAAAAAGAAGAAAAAATACCGTTAAAAACCGTTGTTAAATATAGTTAATGTAAATAGTTTTTCAAAATATCGAGATAAAAACAAGCACATGGCATAAAAATTAATTGTTAGGAGTACAATACGAAAGCCAAAAATAAATTGTGCAGGTACAATACTAATTTATAAAAATTCTTGTTACAGCTTCCACAGACTAAAGAAGATTGTCAAGAAATAGCGCAACATTTTATAAGCAGGGGCCAATTGCATTATAAAACCAAATTACAATCTACAAGTGACAAGCTACTAAATTATTAGTACTAATAATTTTTGCTGCGCTGTTACTCGCTAGTGTTAAAGGAAATAATATTTGAACTCAATGAACTACTTATAATTAATCAACTTTGCACGCAAGAGTACAAAAGCAAGTACTAAAGAATCGTAACCAACTGACAGTATATTCTGACACGCGTATTATGGGTAGAGGAAGGCGGGCATGCCTAGCGACATACAATAATTTACATAGTTGCCAACAATAGACATTGTTGCCGGACATAACAGCTCTCCTCTCCCTTAACAATGCTATACTACAAATAAAAGAACAAAAGTTGGAGTATGCAGCATAGGATTATAAATCTTACAAATTCAATCTTACAACAGGTTTCCTAATACGACTACTAGTGCGGATTGTACTAACACTATTTTGTACTATAGGGGTGGCTTCACTGCTGTGAGGTATCGTAGAGATAGATGATTGTTCCTTGATATGTGGTGGTGAATTAGTACTTACCACTGGTTCTATAGGTGTCTGTTTGGTGCTGGTTATGGGTGAAGAAACAGCAAGCCGAGGCTCACAATTAGAATTCGGTGTATCGAATGTTTGAGGTTGTGAATCGATTACATTTTCCCCTATGACACGCATCTGGTCTACATGATGTTTCCACGTACGACCGTCATCTAACACAACTGAATAATGTAAAGTTCCATCTCTATTTTTGACTGAACCGAACTGCCATTTAATGTTTGGGCTTGAATAATTCCTAACGGTAACCCTATCACCCACTTGAAATTTCTTAGTAACTTCAAATGGTGTACTTTTTATTTTTGGTGTAACAGGTTTTCATTAAATCAAATTTAGTTTTAACTGAGTAATTGAAAATTAAATCTAATGGAGATTTATTGGTTACAGAATGTGGAGTTATACGATAATGTATTAAAATTTGTTGAAGTTTGAATTCTAAATCGTCTGGTTTACCATGTAAACATGCTAATTTATTTTTAAGTGTTTGTACAAATCGTTCTGCCAAACCGTTTGTGGCTGGATGATACGGAGCAGTTTATTTATGTATAATTCCATTTGCATTTAAAAATTTTTTAAATGCAGTGTTTGTAAACTGCGATCCGTTGTCTGAGCAAAGTACAGACGAAATTCCATATACTGCAAAAATTACTCGCAAAATTCGCACAGTATTTTCTGTTGTTATTTTTTTAATATGTGAACCTCTGGCCAACGCGAATAGGCATCAACCAGAATTAAAAAATATATTCCTTTGAAAGGTCCAGCAAAATCTACATGAACTCTTTCAAAAGGTTGGTATGTTGACATCCAATGATGTGTTTTAACCTTCGGAGGGTTATTTTTATTTCTGCAACATGAAAAACAATTTTTTACATATTGCTCAATGTCGTAATCAATTCCGGACCACCAAAAAAAACTTCTAGCTAGAGACTTCATGCGAATCACACCGAAATGCGCTGTATGTAAGTCATCCAGAATTCTTTCTTTATAGATTTCTGGTATGACTACCCTTGTACCTCGCATTATGATCTCATTTTGAATTGAAAATTCTATTTCATTTATTCCACCGCATACTTCTTTAGAAATTTCTTCCCCGGATCTAAGTCTTTGTAATAATAATTTTAATTTAGAATCTGCAGCGGTTGCTTTAACCAAATCTGCATGCTTGATTGGCATAGCTTGTATCTGATTTATTTCAAATAAATCAGATTCTTCTAAATCTACTTTATCTTTATCTGCGATTGGTAAACGAGAAAATGCATCAGCATTGGCATTTGCTTTCGAGGTTTTATACTTTATTTTATAATTAAAACCTTGCAAGAAAATGGCGTAGTGCTGCATGCGTGTAGCTGACATGTGAGGTAAAGCTTGTGTGGGTGAAAAAATTTGAACCAACGCTTTATGGTTGGTATAGAGAATGAATTCTCTAGCAAACAGAAACTTGTAAAAAATTTTTACACCCCAAACCACAGCGTAGGCTTCTTTGTCCACCTGGGACCAACGCCTCTGGGCTTCGGTTAAACTTTGTGAGCAAAATTGTATCGGACGTTCTTGACCATCAGGGCAAACGTGGCTAAGAACTGCCAAAATACCTATAGGCGAAGCATCTACTGCAAATGTAATGGGAAGATCCTTATTGTAATGTACTAAAAATGAATCCTTTTGCATTTCCAATTTTATTAATTCAAATGCTTCATTGCATTCGGTAGTCCACTTAATAACTTATCTAACTGCCTCTTTAAATGGGGCTGCATTGTTTGTAACTTAACCTGAGGAAAAAACTGTACTGCATCAACTGATGTAGTTGAGTCATTCACCACCACATTCCAATCAATTTTCATTAACATGACGTTTCCACGTACGACCATCATCTAGCACAACTGTCCGCGTGGGTTCGAATCCCATTCTCGTTGCCAGTTTTGTTACTCGCTAGTGTTGAAGGAAATAATATTTGAACTCAATGAACTACGTATAATTAATCAACTTAGCACGCAAGTGTACAAAAGCAAGTACTAAAGAATTGTAACCAACTAACAGTATATTCTGACATGCGTATTCCGGGTAGAGGAAGGCGGACATGCCTAGCGACATACAATAATTTACATAGTTGCGAACAATAGACATTGTTGCCGGACATAACATGCGCAATGTTTAATTATTGTACTTGTAGAAACTGGTAAAATAGCTAATATTATTACGATAAAATTATTAGTAAAAAGACTTCATAGTATGCTATGACATCAAAATCTAAATGTCAGTTTATCTTTTTCGCTTGTCAGTTTGAATTATATCTAACTTTTGTAATTAAAATGGGAAAGCAAGACGATAAAAGAAAGCAGAAATTATGGATGGAATGTAACAAACAATTACGCTTGTTCTCTAGGAATTTTGCCAGCAAACAAGGAATAGTTTTATGTGAAAGATGTTTGGTGGCACAATGTGAGAAAGGCGACAATGATGGCGATTTCTATTTAAATTAATTTGTATTTACTTATTTAAACGAATATAATTCAAAACAGGAAAAAATTGACAACTCGAAGAAAACTGAAACTGAGGTGGAAAGAATTGTAAAATGAACGAAGTCGATCATATTGTATTAGACATTCTGGGGAAAGATTCACCTGTAGTACATGGTTTGGAAGTCGAAAAATTAACTGAAGAGAAAATGAAGGATATTCTTGAACAACCTAAGTGATTTGAATTCTTATAATTGTTGAAGATGTAATAATACCTCCAATTTTAGCAAATTGAAATTAATAAATATTACTGAAAGTGAAATTTCTTTTATGCCCAAAAATTTATTTATCGAAACGAAAAATTTCTTAATTTTCATTAACAACTTTCACTTTAGGCATAGTTAAAAATAGAATTAGAAATACGAACTAGTACTTATATTGAAAATCTAGTAGGATAACTCATACAGGCACATCTGACATTGTGTGATATTGGGATCCACTTCCAAACCAGTGCGGGGCAATATACAATTGCTGTTTTGGAGCTAGTGATCCACTTTTGTTAATGGGATGCTGAAGTCCTTCCTAATTTCTTGCAACAATAGTTTCATTTTTTCAGAATCCATTTTAATTTTTTCAAAATTTCAAAGTTTAATTCAAAAGTAAAGTTAAATCGTGGCCGAAAAAACCTTTCTATGTCGTGGACGATATGGTACTTTATTTTCATCTTCACTAGATGAATCAAATAATAGATCTCACAACATAATTTCCAATTAACTTATCTAAATATGATTAAAGTTATGCTTGTAAGATAATTACATCCGAAATGTGTAATACCTACCTAAATTTAAACAAAATTATGAGTAATAGTATAAATTCTACAACTTGTAACCTTTTAAAATATTAAACTCAATTGTGCAACAAAATCTTACAAGTTACAAAGAACAAGAATAACATTATTACTAATATAACGATTGTGCAATAGGTTCTAAGATGCATTTTCCCAGTTGTGATGGCACTATGGGAAGAAAACACGCAAATTTTTAAGTCTCCACATGGCAGTTCTTATTTTTTCAAGTATAAAGGGTACCATAGTATAGTCCTCATGGCTATTGTAAACTCTGAATC
Source organism: Platerodrilus igneus (assembly GCA_036346225.1). Taxonomy (NCBI): domain Eukaryota; kingdom Metazoa; phylum Arthropoda; class Insecta; order Coleoptera; family Lycidae; genus Platerodrilus; species Platerodrilus igneus. The sequence goes on along the minus strand of JARFIW010000165.1, from coordinate 1,851,190 downwards.
TGAGTTCATTTATGTAAACATTGGTTGTTATGAAAGAGTTTATAATGGTGAACTATCGAAGGCTACGGGTTTTTACGAAAAACTATTAGAACATAAATTATAACTGGTGGACAATGATATTACAAAGAAAATTTTAATTTTTGTTCTTGCCATTCATGGTGCATTTCCCCTCTCCAAACATTCTGAAGCTTTTTTCACTACAACATTTAACAAGAGAAAAACGAATCTTTGATTATAGATTAAGTCGGGCAAAGCGTGTAATGAAGAATGCTTTTGGAATATTGGCCGTTAAGTTTTTCACACTGCCATTATGGTGAACCCAGACAAAATAGATGATATTGTTCTGGCTTTGTGTGCATTAGATCATTTTTTAACAAAACACGCAAGTACCAATTACTTACCCAAAAATTATGTGGTTACTGAAATACCAGATGCTGGAAATGGTAGTACCAGGAAACTGGAAACACGAGCACACCCTAGAAGGGCTACAGATGGGATATGGACGAAATCTGTCTAATGAGGCGAAAGAAAATTGTGAACAGTATAAAACTTATATCATAAATTGTTACACCCCGCGTTGCCGTGTTCAGAGCCACTTCCACAGTTGGCAACACGGATACTATCCACGTTCACATTATTGCACAACAAAGATATTACGACATAATTTCATGTCAAATTGTATCACATGCCAAATATGTTTACAATGATACAAATTGCACCTTAAAAAAGATAAAAAGTACTCGTTGAAACCAGATTTAGCGTCTTCCCTCTTCTTCGTAATTGCTTTCATTGATTACGAATATAAATATAAATGCCTCTTTACCACAAAATGTACTCAAAACTAGTCTAAATACTTATTACGAACACTACCTGGACATCATTAGTATTAAAACTGATTATAAATTTTGTAAATACGAATTGTTATTTGGGAAGGTTCATTTCAGCCTACGTGGTGGGGAGAATATTCTCAGAAGGGTTCTTGAACAACTGTTATTTTTTAAATGTTTTAAAAATTTGCTAGAAAGTAAATGTATGCAGCATTTGTAGATGTGAACAGAAATGAATTATGGAAGACACTGCGTGAATACGATGTAAGCAAGTGCTTGATAAAATTTGTCAGAGCAATGTATGAAGGCAGTAGAGCATGTGCATGTGTCTCAATGATAACATGGTGCACTTTAACATTGTGGAAGGTGTAAGGCAGGGCTGTGTGATGTCTGCTGTTCAATGTATTTATGGATCAATGTATCAGGCCGGCTTTCAAAAGAATGGAAGGAGTGGAAATTGTTGAAACAAATGTCAGTGTTATTGTATGCGGATGACAGTTTTGTTGGCTGAATCGTCGCAAGATTTGTAACGAATGCTTGACAGTCTGTCAGAAGCATATGAAAAAAATCTAAGTTCTCATGTGCAGAACTTCTAACCAAACTTACAGATATGTTGTTATCAAAAAAAAATATTACATATACATTAAAAACAAGATGTCGAATAACTCGAAAACCTTTCGACTTAGAGCATTGGTGCTTTGAGAAAATATGTTCAGGAGGTATGGAGCTATGAGAGCTATGAGAAAATATGCTCAAGAGGTCGATATTAACCTAAAACTTTATTTATTTTTTGCTGGAGTGAAGTTTATCATAGTCAAAATTTCGACTTTAAAGTCGAATAACTCGAAAACTAAATGAGATATCAAAAATGGATAGCATATTCTTAATCAGCACAAACAACTGAACAAGATCCATATATCAAATGTTTGTAAAACGAAAAAAACGTGCAACGGACGGCGGCGACGACGGCGACGTAGCGATCCTATTAACCTAACTTACTTCGTAAGTTTGGTTGATATGCAGTTGAAAGTGAATGTAAATAAGACGAAAATAATGATTTTTGATAGAGATGGTGGAACTGATGACTTTGTATTTAGAATGGACACTGACACGATAGAGAAACTGAATGACTTCGTGTACCTTGGTAGAAAGTTTTTGAGAGTTGGTAACCTGGAGGGTGAAATAGGAAAAACTGCAAATGCTCGAAGAAAAGTATCTGGAAGTATGTGGGTAGTGAACAGGAATGAAAAATAGAGTATAAATAAAAACTGGCTAATTACAGCAGTGTGTTTGTGCCAACTGTTCTGTATGGAATCGAAATGTGGGTCTGGCAGAAGAAGCATGTTAGCCATATAAATGCTGCAGGAATGAGGTACGTAACAAGTGTGTGCAGAAAAACATTGAGAGACCAAGTGCCAAATGAATGGGTCAGAGCAGAGTGTGGGGTGCAAGTGACCCTTATGGAGTTGAGCAAGCGAAGCACACTTAGATGGTTTAGACATGCGAAAGGGGGCATTTTTTTTTCTTATTTGTATCACGCTATAGCATTCTTATTTATCATGATTACAAATACGAAAAAATAATAACGATTGAATCATTCACTTACGTGATATTAAGCAAATATGATTGTCTTACATTTTTTCTATTGCTAACGGTAGAAAATTAAATTCCTCATTAAAGTTATTCTCTATGTAAGTTAAAAAAACACAAATAGGCAAGGTACCCACTTAACGTTGAACAGCCAGTGTTGTAAATATTGTACTATTATACTATACTATTATATGACTATAAATTAACTTGTAATTAAACGTATTTAAATAGGAAGTTTACTTCAGATTCACTGGTTTATCCATTATCATCCGCATTGTTTCTCCACATGCTCTTTATAACCTCATAATCTGCGGCAAATAATAATTGTTTAAAATACCATAAAGATGTATACTTGATCAGTCAAACTTCCGAATTTCTCAGCTTTTTTTTTAATTCCTTTCGATTTACACATATCAAATTATTGATTTTTCTTAAGAGTGTGTACTGTAGCCTTCTCATTCACTGTTTTGTAAAGTTGTAACAATGTTACATATCTTTCATCTCCGTTTCTTATTTTCGTAACACTGACTTGATTTTTTACAAAGCGGATTGTTCAATGTAAATATTGATGAAATCTGTGACAAATTCGGATGACATCATTCATTTTAGGAATAGATTTTCCTTCGTCGAACAGAAATCTTTCAATGTTTTTAATAGGTTTCTTGCAAATGAGAACTGTGGATTATTTGCGTATACACACGCACAGTTTTCATCTAGTTATTAAAACTGCAGGTCTCAACCTGTCAAGAAATCTGTGAGTCTATGTTCAAAGTGGACTGAAGTGAATTGGTCTGCAGTTCACGGCTTACAGATAAACCGTTAAGTGAATGAGCACACTTAGATTCAACGATGCTAAGGCATTTTTGGAACTTTCTGTATGTAGGTCCGAGGGCAAATATTTTTGTGTACTGTCCCAGCCCATAAATAAAAAAATATGTCTTGTTTTCTACATATATTCAAAATACAAAAATGATAAAAATTCGTAATAACCACAAGTCTATAACGTTAATTTTGCATTTAAGTTTCCTATATTGAGCAAAAATATTAGTGACGTCATATGAATTCATTTTATTTAAAATATCCTTCTCAACTGATATTAGCATGAAAACTTCTAGATTTTCTAGCAAGACACTTGATTTTAGTTTGATTTAAAAAAGTTTTAGTGCTGAAAACCTCTTTTCACGGTACACTTGTGTTACAGACATATTTATAAGCTTGATAAAGTGCAGGCACCCCTTAACATGTTATATCGAAATAATATATTATAACAACAAGTAGAACAACTGCAAGCTTTTCAGTAAGAAGATGACATCGAATCTTTATTTTCATTTAATTTTTTGCAAGATTCACTAACATTTACCTGTAAAATTTCACACAAAGACTTAAAATGTTATAAATCTGAAATAATTGCTATCTGTATGGATGCTATTATTAGTTTAGCACTTAAGATTACTGAAGCTTTTGTAAATTTTGAATATTTACTGACAGATTTCTGTTATCTCAGTAAATTTTTGATTGTGTTAGTCATTCAATTTTTATCAGAAAATTACATTTGTTGAATTTTAACCAAACAAATACAAATTTAATCAAATAATATTTAACTGATATTTATCATGTATTGCAAAGGTATCCTTTGAAGTGCCTCAAGGTTAAATTTTCGGACCACTTTTGTTTTTGAGTTTTATTAATGATCTACCTTCTTTTATTGATAATATGGAACTTATTTCATATGCAGATGGTACTATGTTGTTTTGTCATGGCAAATCTATTGATCAACTTAAGCTCTGTAAATGCAGCACAAAATTGATGTAAACAAAATAAATTATGTTTGAATAAGCATAAAACCAAGCAAATATGCTTCCTTAAAAACAGAATTGCCTGATAAGATTTTGACTGCAATTTCTGGGTGTTACATTGGATACTACCTTGAGTTGAAACAAGCATTGTGATAACCTAAGTGGTAAACTTTGTCAAGTCATTTATTTGATCTTTTTAAAAATTCTCTTTCCTTAGATTTGATTATTGCCAATTATTTTGTAATGTTTCATTGTCATTTGTCTTATGCTGTGGAAGTATGGGGTCACTGCTCTTCTGCAGACTGCATTTTTCGGTTACACTACGGTATTAGGATAATGGCAAACCTAGTTTACAGAGATGATTGTTGCAGTCATTTTATAAAATTCAAAATTTTGACTTTCCCGAATATCTATATACTGAATTATTTAGTGTATATTAAAAGATATATATTAAGATTTCATATGCAAGCTAGCATACACAATAATGTTAATACGCGAAGTAGATTAAATTAGGTTTTGCGATTCCATCGTATTTGCTGAAGTAGGTTTGGTCCTAACTATTATGAATGTCAGTTGGCAATGCTATACAATATAGTATTCGAGAATTGCCATTTGATAAATTAGAAAATAATAATTAAAGTTTCTTATTCGACTGAAGAATATTTAGACAATGTGCAGGATTTGCAGTTGTCTGCATTAGGTTCCTAATTGCACTATGACTAAATGTATTTTACGTTTGCGAGTAACAATAAATAAATAAATATTGTTTTGAGTTGCTTCTGAATTAAACTGTATTGAAATACTGATTAATTTTTAACATGCGTTTTCTGGAATGTTTTCATAATAAAGTACTTGGTCTTTTTAAAAAACGATTTTATATGCTTTGAATTGTGGTATCTAGTATTTAATTCTTATCTCATGAATGAATATTTTATTGGTTTATCTCTAGTTGCTTCACCATGCATTAGCTTACTTTTCGTATTCTAATATCTTGGATTGTATATTCAACTGCGACTTCACATTGCATTTACTTCCAGTTTAATACTTACATAATAAACAAAAATGTCGGAAAAATAGGGTATATAATTGTAAAACAATAGAAGGGGACCGAACTGTGTCTAACAAGAAAGTATACTGCCTATGATGAAAGACAACAAACATAGAAACAAGAAGAAAATTGTTGAAAGCATATGTGTGGGGCACAGCACAGTAAACCTATGAAATATGGGCAGTAGGAAAAGCATAAGGAAAAACGGTAGCAGACTTTTGGAAGTTGTACTTCAGATGTATGAGTATGATAGCATGGACAGACAAAGTTAATAACAAATATGTTATAGAAATAGGGGTACAAGGATATCTGTGGAAAAAAATAGGAGAAATAGAAGCGCAGAATACGTTCTAAGGCATTTTTGGAGAATAGTATGGGCTATATTACAAGCAGAGATAGGAAAAAGGAGGTAGATGTAGACCTAGATAGTGATACATGCAGACTGTGCAAATTTCAGGGAAATGTGTAGGTTAGTTCAGAATAGGAAACAATGATGGTACGCGTCTAACCAGTTCCAGGATTGAAGACCTAATGATGATGAATTAACAAAAACATCAAGAGTTTTTTTACATCATTAAATTTTTGCAATATAACTTTTAACAATTTAATTGGATTCATAACCATACACATGCTTTGATCAAATTCTTGCCCCTTTCTTGCAAAGAATTTGAAATTGGTATTGTTATATCGCATAGTTCAGCTATTAAAACTTTCGTGTTTAATTGTTTTAGCTTATAATTGTGTTTAATTGAAAATTTATTGATGTAGCAATATGCTGTAATGTTAATACTAATTCAGCATATATGCCATTTTTAGGACTACCAAAAGAATTTTTTTAAAACTACATCCTTGACTCATCATCACGATTTTTTATGCCTAGCAACTTTACTATAAGAAATCCATATATTCATTCAATGTACAATACTCCAATAAAAATTGCTTTTAAATTTAATAGATTAAATAAGGAAAGACAGCAATTGGTGATTGCGTAACAAAATTCAATGTATGGGCAAGGCACCATACATGAACATATTCAAGGATAGTCTAGCATATAAGCAGAAAATCCACAATATTTTTCCGTGCATACTACTAGCACCAACAGTGGAAATTTTGACACATGTGTTAATGTTGTGTTTTTCCATCTAAATTTGATTCTTGAAGTTTATTAGCCTCCCTAATGCAACCATCCACATACTTTTCAAAATATCATCAAATTTACTAATTGTTATCATTCATGTATTAAAACCTCTATTTTATTTGCTTCCATATTTCAAACCTTCTTTGCCAATTAATTTAACAATATCAATTACGCATTTTAGTCACAATTAAAAATGAATTTCTTTATTTCGTATGGATTTCTATAGTGTGATCATGCTTCAAGAGTTTTTGTGCTGTAGTGCTCACATTCTATTGCTTGATAACGTCTACTTGATAACTTCAACTAAAAAACTCTTCAGTGCATACGTATTAAACCTCTTTATGTAAACTCTATCTACCTCTTCCGGGAGGGGGTAATATTTAAATTTCTTTAATACTACACCACGCACAATTTAATGAACAGTATTTTCACCATGAAACTTGCATTTCTCATGTCTATCAACATATTAATGAACATAACTCCAGTCTCCTAATTATATTTAAAAGTGTACAACATGCGGTAACAAGACGAAGCATAGACTGTTCCGAGTTCTTAAGGTCTACCTATTTTTTTATATACGTCTATTTGCATCTGAAACTGAAAACTGTCCAAAGTATGGGCAGTTGACTGTATCTAAATCATCAATAAATATTTCGCCTTCAATTTCCATCATTTTAATGTGAAAAAAGAAAGTTGGCCAGGTTTATTTTAAAACACTTTTAAACAACACTTCTGTTTGGTGCATATGGATTTTACAACGTAAACTGGTTTTAATGGTTAATCGGGTTTAAACACGAAAGGTGCATTTGGAACCTATAGCCCAAAAGCGAACATCATATATACAAAATTATCGGTCAGGAAAATTATTAAATTAAATTACAGAGTTAAAATTATATGTGTCAATTATTGAAAATGCTATATTATTATAACACAGATACATATAAAGGCTAATTTGTGTTATAATAAGACATTTTAAATAATTAACATGTACATACAAAGGTATTGCATCTTCATGTAACAGTTTGAAGATTATTTAAGTATCATATAACATTTTCAAAAATTACTGTTCAGAATTTCTGAATCAAATTAACCAGTTCAAAATACAATTAAGTTACTTAAAAAGAATACTGTAGTTAATTCATCGTTATTTTATAATGTATAGGTGAAGTGAATTTTTCTTTACTGCAAATCTGAACATTTGAAGTTAAGTAAAAAGTGTAACCACAACAAGGAAGGTTTTTAAATTTCAAAACTTCAGAATTACAAAAGTAATATCTATCTCTACTTGTCATGTCATTGGGCACGTTCAGGGAACAAAAGCGGTGCAGCGCTACAATTCAGAATGTTGCTGAACGGTATCGCTAACTGTCACTTTTTACAGTGCTGCATTACAGCACTCCACCATTAATCAAGCGTATAATTTTTTCGCTGTAATAAAGTGCTTGATTGTAGCATTAAAATAAGAAAGTATTAGGTTAAACTAAAATAGTTTATAATTTAATGTATAGTATGAAAAGGAATATTGAAATGATGTTAGAATTTGATGGAGAACTTTTTAGAGCAAATGTAACACCAAAAGAACAACAGAGAATCGTAAATGGTAAGAAATTTAGTTAATTTTATATTTGACTTACCTAATAACAGATTTAAATATGCATTCCCTATTTCTACTGTTTCAGACCCTGACTATGCATATACAATGAACTTGAAAGAAAATCTTGGGGAACATTTTAATGAAGTCTCAGCTGAGGATGGTGCTTCAACTTCAACTGATAAGCAAAAAAGCAGTGCACTAGGTAATGTTTATATTACAACTACATACATTTATTCTTGATACATAAATTTAAAACATTCAGTGCAATAGGCATATTATAAGTATATTTTTAGATTCTGTATGGACCGATGCAAAAATTTATCTTCTATTAGAAGAATATAATAAATGTAAAGATGCTTTTAAAAATCCAAAATGTAAAAAAACAGATATATGGGCGAAAATACAATCTAACTTTCTTAACCACTCCTACGTCATGTCTATCGATACTTTGGATAAAAAATTTAGGAACCTGAAGCAAATGTTCCACCGAATTAAAGATTTACAAAATGTAAAAGCTCAGTCTGGACAAGGAACTATTAAATGGATATTTTATCACTTAATGGAGGATATATTTTGTGTTGATCAAAATATAACTATAGTTCAACCCCTAGAGTCAACTCAGACACACAATCAACCTTTTTCAACATATATTGCTGAACCAATGGCTACATCACCAAACTCATCTATTATTGCTAATAGTATCACAGAACCGATGCTCGCCACAGCTTTGTCACTGCAAGGTGAATTATTGACAGTGCTTCAATCACAGCCAGCATTTGAGAATGTAAGAAAACGAGCAATTACTGTGAAATAAAATAAACCTACTCGTAAAAATTTATTGACGTTTAGGACTGAACAAATGCACATAGAGAAAGACGGAGTAGCTGCTATTGGTCGTTTAGAAAATTCATTACAAGACAATACTAATGTCCTTAAAACATTCGTAAATATTCAAAAAGAGCAAAACGAACTCTTAGCAAAATATCTAAAGACAAGAACTACGTATATATTTTATTATTATGTAACCTACTTTTTACAATATTGTTTGTATTCTTATGTAAATATAAACATTAACTTATTGTTTAAATTTCTACATTCCTTAACCTAATCATATATAAAATAGAGGATGAAAAAACAAACCCGGAATTCACAATTTATTCAATGAGTGTATTCACAATGGTATTCCTTTTTGCTTCTCCAAGTGCATAGCGTATTCTTTCATTCAGCTCAATATTTGCATCTACATCATCGTCTTCAGCATTGCCTTCTTGCTCATCATAATCACCTTCATCCCCTTCACTATCGTTATCCAGCAGTACATTATGCAAGACACAGCAGGCCATTATAACGCGATTAAACAATTCTATATTTGACATATCCAGATATTTCAGCCTTCGCCATTTACCTTTTAAAAATGCAAAAGCTCCAATAACTGAGCGAATTGAAGTAAGTCTAAAATGTTCACGAGGTTTAATTAACGGATTTTGAGGATTAATAACATCAGCATATAAACTACTTCTAAAAACCCTAGCATCGTGCATGCGTCCAGGATGGCCAATGCTGACATTTAAAAACTTCTTTCTTGGATCGCAGACTCCTTGGATTATCATAGAATGACTTTGATAACGATTATAATAGTCAAATGTGCTACCAACAGGTTGTTTTATTAAAATATGACTCCCATCAATTGCACCAATTACGCTGAATATTCCGCGTGATTTTTCGTAAAATATCTGCAATATTCATATTAATTACTTAATATATAATTATAACACTCACTTCTGAATTTTGTACATGTTGGGTTGAATTAGGCTAAGTAATACAATCATTAACCATACTTAATACCTTAACAATTTTATTAAACATATAATGAGCAGTTCCTTTAGAAACTCCAAATCGGTCACCGCAGGCCAAAAATGTTTCTGGCTTTGCCAGTAACCATACAGTCAGTAGGAGTATTTTTCCAACTCAATTATTGGGGCTCTTAATGAAACTAATTGATTACCTACCGCTTGTAATACAATCTGTAACAAAAAAAGTTAATTATTAATTCAGTGTTCTAAGATAACCTGTTGCTTAGTATTTTATGGTCAGTTGTAAAGGTATTATATGCTTACCTCCATAACATATCTACTCATTCGGAAATGTGCTTGAAACTCTTCCAGTGTAAATGCTGGAATTGTTATTTCATAATAATTGGTGTTACGCGAGGGATGATGTCTGTTCTGGCATTGTTCGATTCGGGGCATATCTTCAATTACATATTATTAGCTTTCCTTTCAGGTTTATAGAGATCCGAAACTTAATGCTCTGGGACACTTCGGAGCTCTCCCTGAAAGGAACACGCATTTAAGAATTACGGACTTATCATCCGCAGCAACACATAACCTCAAATTAGTAGTATGTACGCTTTACGTTTTTATACATGTCTTATTACCCAACATCCTGACATGTATTCTTTGAAAGAAGAAATGCAGCTGTTGCAGCATTTGAATAAGTTAACAAAGACTGAGCAAAGCGTTGATCTAAAAAGGGTACTATATTACATTACCTATTAATTTCACAAGTTTTTTTCTAAACTTACCATGCATTGCTCTTGCAAAATCTTCCTGGCTAAGAGTGAGAATTAATTCATATGATTCCAGTTTTTCTGGATCAAATGTTAATTTAGAAATGTCATTTGTCATCATAACGTCAAATAAGTAGAAAGTGGCTTCCCGCCTCAACTAATATACTGGTGCTCAAGGGGTAAGGGGAAAACGTAATTTTAGGGCTCAGGGCTTGGCGCTCTAATTGAAGGGAACATTAGCTTTAAAGCCCTGGGCTGTTCGGAGCTGTTCTTTTCTGTGAAAGGAAAGCACCTATTGTATGGCGTTTTGAATGATATTGTTATGAGCTATGATAATTTGCATTACATCATCCTCAAACAATTCAAAATATGTCATTTTAAATAAATAAGAAAGCAAGCACTGTATTAAAACAAACAATTTAGACGTCTATTGTCAAAAACTGCAGCGGTGTTCAGATGACCGTTCAAGGAATATAAAGCGCCGCAGCTAAGCGTAAAAATCTAGCGCTTCTGCGCTTTTTGTATCTGAACGCGCTGCGCTCATTTTGTTCATGTAATAAACTGTAGCATAGAATAATAACACCCCCCAAAGAAGCGACACTCGGCGTTTTTAAAAGAACCAAATTTCTTTGCGCATGTTTGAAATCCGCCATTACTTTGTAGGTTTATGCTTCAACCTCACTTTTTGCGATTTAAAATTAAATGTTTATAGTGTTTTTAAATAAGTAATACTTTATTGTTAGAGACTGAATATTATTAGTATTATAATCTTATATTATTATTAAATTTTTGTTTGAAAGTTCATACACTGTGTATAATGAATAGAAGAGGTGGAACTTTTTGTGCAGTGCGTGAGTGTTCAAGCAGAACAATTACAAAACACATTATTTTATTCATATTTCCAAAAGACTTTGAAAGGTAAGTTATTCTGAAAATTTTATGGATTAGGCATCGAATAGTAATATGCATGCTAGTGTTATTTCATGGTATAAGTAGAGTGTTTTGGAATCCAAATATCAAAGTACTTTCTGGGTACCTTTTCAATAATTAATTATAGTTGTCTAATTGTAGCTAAGACTATGTAAGTTTTCCGCTTTGCAAATACATAAATTAGTTATGTTTTAGAGCAAAACAATGGATGGAAGCTTGCAATCGTAAAGATTTAATTGATAGAACTCCCAGTGCATTGTATAATAACTATAAGGTATGTTCTCGACACTTTGACCGTAAAATGTTCACAAACCATCTAGCAAATAGACTGCTACCCTCAGCATATCCAGTTCTGTTTATTCAAAAATTACCATCTGCAGGAATAAAAAGAGAACTGGTGCCCGCTGCAGATGAAAAAGTGCCTACTAAGAAAATTCGCATGTCTGGTAAGAAAATAAATAAAGGTATATATAATATTATTGAAAGGACTATTATTATGCCTTGGTTGTTATAGTTAAAACTAGGGGTGTTAGGGTACTATTTTTTGGCAATTATATTGTACGCATTCTGACTACATAGTAGTCCACTTGAAGTTGTTTTTGTGCATTGTTTGTAATAAACAATAGCCGTTTAATGTAAACTCTGTATGCGAATAATGCGCCCTTAGTTACATTCTGAGTAAGAATTTATGTTGTTAGACTGCTTATAAGTAAAAAATACTACCTATATCCTTATGATGCATTCATTGAATGTGTGTTCTCTCTTTTGCATAATGTATATCAAATGAAATTTAATTTTTTTAAAATAAATATTATTACAGATGTTACTGTTTTACCCAAGATTTGATAACACCACAACCCTAGCTGATGCCCCATTTGCCTCTGAGGGTTTTGCAAACGTCTTAAACGAACATTTAACTACAGTGGAAAATATAGCACCTTCTACATCAGCACAATTAGGTAAACTAAAAGATATTTATATTATAATAATGCATACATTTGTAGATATGGCTATCTTATTAAAAAGGCGTTAAGAATTCATAGCTGTGAAAATTGCAAGCAGTTTTTTCACCAACCCCAACAATCAACCGATAGATTATTTATATACTTTAAAGCTTTCGATAATAGTATAAATACATTTGGAGCTCACCACGTTCCTCATGAAAACTTTTTACAATATGTTTACAAATTAGAAACTATATTTGTATCGACATTCGAATCACGTAGTATTTGTGATCAAGTAGCATTTAAATATTTTCAAGAAATGAAAGATATTGCATTAGTACATGAATGTTCAGATTTTCCTGTTACATATGTTTTACAATTATTTATAAGATTGAGAATATTTTATGCCCTTAAATTTTCAAATAGGACTTTAAGAACAAATAAGGGTATAAAGAAAAGTACAAAAATTGCAATTGTATTTCATATTTGATAATTTTTTATATCATGTGGTTGCATGTTTATTATTGCTTATTTACAGCTTTGGCGTGTGGTGTGATTATATTATATGTACAAATAGTTTACTAGTAACAAACCACGAAATTATTTTGGACTTAAAACACTTTGCTGAAAGGTACTATAGACTACTCAGTTATAGATCGCTTTGATGTTATTAATCCATTTGAAAGGGACTTATTTGATCATAGGGTTTAACAAACTGCAATAGAATCTAATGCAAGTACTAATCATATTAGATCAGGTTGATTGTGTAAGTACAGATAGTGTAAATATAGCAAATTCAGTATCTGGTACAAAATTTGTAAAAATGTTAATGTTTCTCCTTAATTGATTGTCAAACCAGTCAAATTTCCAGAACCTCTAATTCTTAAATCTGAAGAGAAACTAAAATCAACCATAATATCTTTGGATACAATAAGTGGTTACACTGCATCTCAAAAGTTAACACTTAAACAACGAAGTTTATTGGAAAAAATTACACATTCTTTAAAAGTAATTGCAGTTAGTTTTACATTAAAACCTAATTCTAGTGATTTCGATAATAATAGAGGGCCTGATGTTGATGCAATAGATCCGCTCAACTTTAAAGCCAGTCACAGTTTATAAATTAGCAAAAACCTCCAAAAAGTTTCATCGTGCAATTTTCTGAAAATACACTAGGAGTTCTTTTAGGACTGCAACTACATCAGATAAAAAAGATACTTTAGAAATCACATGTTTTGAAACGGGATATTTGGAGTTTGTCCTCCTATTATTATAACTTATCTACCTATATTACCTACCTTTTTATATAATTAAACAGTAACAAACTTGTACAATCAAGTACTTTGAAAATTATTTTGCATTGTGCTTTTTTAACTCCACAATTGTGTTTGTGTCAATTGAAAATAAATATAGTCTTGGCAGTATTAGACAAATGTATTTTATTCACTTAAATGAACGCTCATTATTAATAACCCAGCAAAGCCAAACACATGATGTAAATGCTATATAATTTTAAGATAATTTTTAGGTATGATGGTTTATGTAATTGTTGTACAACATTTTATGTAGATGCTATAAAATAGTGAATTAAATTTTACACAACACAATTTACATTTTTTGCCATGTACCAAAAACAAAATGTATACAATTATATCAACTATCACCCACAAGGATAGAAACCTTATTTTTGAGAATGTTTTCTTTGCAAGAGTTGTCGTCGAAGCCTTCGTGTGCAGCTAGTATAACATAAAAGAATAAGGTTTTGTAACCGAAGTGAGTGAATGGCTACGACTAGCTCGAAACGGCCTGAATAATGATCGAAAAAATTGTATTATCATTAGAACTTTCCATATTACCTCTAATGATTTTTCAGACATCGACCTAAATAGTCCTGTTTATAAAAATAAAATGTAGTAAATGATTTCAGTTTTAATAAATATGATTTTCTTCACTTTGTTTACATGGAACAGAATTTCTAATAGTAGCGTTCGAGATTAAGAATCCTCGTCATGATTTCCCCTAATACATTTAATCTAGGATGCACTGACTAAAATTGTTTGCCGGCATTTTCAAAAACCGACATCCAGAAAAAAGGATTCACAATGAAACAGTAAGAAAACTATTAATGAAATTTAAGAATTCTGGAGATGTAAAAAATAGATATACCAACAAACGTCAAATGGAGTTTGAAGTAATGCTCTTAACAATTGAACATCCGAAACATTCTTTGCAAAAAAGGGCATCTTTGATGCCAAATACTGTAAGTAAAAACACGGTTTTAAAAATTTGGAAAGAACAAAATTGCACCCGTACAAGCCGCAATTTATTCATACGTTAAGGCCAGGAGATCATGATGGACGCTTTGAATTCTGTTGTGATATCCAAGAAAAGTTGGAAGATAATCCATTTATGGCAAGACATAGTCTTTTTTCGGATGAAGCAACATTTTCATCAAATGGAACAGTTCCTTCACAAAACTGCTGTTGGTGGAGTGAAACTAGTCCACATTTTACAATCAAAACTCGCAACCAGTATGCTTTCAAAACTAATGTGTAGTGTGGAATTTTTAAAATGAAATAATTGGACCTTTCTTTATTTGAGAATCCTTGAATGCAGACTCTTTCTACAAAAAGAACTAGATGATTTTCTTGATGATCTACCCCTACTTGAACGTCAACAGATATGGTTTCAACAAGATGGTGCCCCATGCCATAGCAGGTTATATGTAAGACAATATCTTGAAAATTGTTTTAATGGAAGAGTTGTGCATTGGTTTTCGGAAATTCGTTGGCCACCTCGCTCTCCAGATTTAACCCCACTCGAGTTTTTCTTGTGGGGCTACTTGAAAGAGAAGTTGTACCTCCAATCAAATGATGTCCATTTAGAACGAACCATTAAAGAAACCTTGCAGAGTATAACACCTACTATGATTAGAAGAGTGTAGACATACTTTCGAGATAGAACGATTACCTGTATTTACAGAGAAGCCGCTATATTGAAGCGGTAGTTTGTTGAGGGACGGAATAATAAGATTCGTAAGTGTAACAAAAACTAGTGCATTATTATTGAACTATTGTTATTAAAAAAAGTCTTTCAAAATGCTGAGAAATTATATTTCATGGACAGTTCTTGCCAGTGCATCTTAGATCAAATGAAAGTTTGAAAAAAAATTTATATGATCGATTAATTTTTGTATATTTGAACCTGGTTTTTGATTCTGAACAACATTTCATAATAATTTTCGAAATTGTCAGTACTTTACTCTTGCACCAAATTCACATCTATTGATAAACTTCGAATATGACTAATAAATTTTGAAATTTTAAGGTTTTATTTTAGGTTTCATAGCAAGCAGAACTTTTTATAAAGAGTAACTTTTTTTCCTAAACCTAAAAATAAAAAGTTTTCCATATGCCGCCAACTTAAGTAGACACACTGTATAAGTATATGTACAACATTTTTGTGATAATATTTTAATTATGTAATTATTACATATTTGTGTTTGCTGAGATATCAACAGCATATTTTGATATTAGAATCTACTGATTTTTTAGCCAATGTGTGCAAGTGATTCTTGTCGTTAGGGTGCACGACCTCAACTTCCCTGATTGTGCACACATTTGTTTTATTGTTTAATTTATTGTGCATGTTCTATTTTGTAATCTGTTAAATAAAATTTTCTTTTCAATAAATTGATTCAGTAATGCTAATGCCTTGGTATGATTGTATTATATATGTAAATGGTTATTGGTAATTCAATATATTATTTTCAAAGTGACTCTTACAAATGTCTGACCTTTTGTAGGAGACTAAAAATAATCACTCTGACAATGCAATGCACTTGTTGAATTTCATTCAAAGATTCCTACTGACTTCATAATACCAGAGCATAAAGTATACAGTTATGCACACAATACTCTATTTAAATTTTAAATCGATTTCTAACCCAACTTTTTTAAATTTCCCTCTGCATTTCTAAACCTACAGAATAATGGCTTAAGGTCATGTATTTTTGGTACATGAAAAACAAAAGATTTTTAAAGAGTGTCACTTCTTTTGGGGGTGTTATTATTCTATGACTGTAGTTGTAAGTGAACTTGACTGCAGTGTTGTAAGATGGTGGGATATTAAATGCATCCAAATAAAAACCGTTTTAAAAGAGAGAGCCAGGGTTACATTTCCGAGAAACAAAAAGAAACATTATTTAAACACAGTAATCTATTTCTTTATCATTATTAATAACTGTAAACCACTGTATTTGTAATAATCTTGTATTTGATTTGAATTTCAAATACATATTCTTAAGATATTTATACATTACTTAGCATAATATAATGGTTATAACTTCAGTCCGATTTGTGATAAAAGCCACTTTTAGCTATACACCTTCTTTAGTTGGCATGTGCAAACTCTTTTTTAATTGAAACCAAACAAATATTTTGTACGAAATTCATGAACAAAAATAAATAAAAAAAATTACTATTTTATATCAAAATTATCTTTAAAAAAAAAGTAGAAAATCCCTACATGTAAATAATAATGTAGAAATTCTAACCTAACCTTAAAATAAAAGTGTTTGATAAATAAGTACTTATTTGAAAGTATAATTCGCCACATATGATCAGAGTGGCTCCAGTTCAGTTATACAGACAACGCATATTTTTATATCTATCCTTTTTATATTTGGAAAATTAGGTAGTAGAGTAGCATAATATCATGATTTGTTTTATTCATATGCACAACGATGCGTCATGGTTGACTTTATTCGATTATATATAGTAAAATAATATGCATCTAAGGTTTTTAAATGCAAGAACGGTAAGTTATGGTTTTACTAATCTGTAAGAGCCATTTTACACAATACTAAATTTCTATCTAAATTTAGTACTAAATTTGTTTCTAAATTTAGAAGTATTTTTAGAAAGGTGTAATACATAGAAATTTAGTTCATAATTTAGGATATAAATTATGTGCATAATTTATAGAACCTGTCCTATTTTTCTCGATAAATCGACTCCCAAATCTGCGCACTAGTTCCATTTTAAATTCTTAATGAATTGTTATTGTAGGTTATGTATGATTTTCATATGTTATACCCTCTTGTTTATTGTCGTTCAAATAAACAGATTTGTCTAACTTATTTTATAATTATGTCGTGGTCTAATGATCAAGTGCGCGCTTTAATTGATGCCTACTACAACAATCCTTGTTTATATAATGTAAAATCAGGGTTGTATCATAATAAACATGCACGAAATGCAGCCCTAGAAAATATTAAAGTTTCACTGTATCAATTACGTCCTAATGTAACAATTACAGAAATAAAAAATAAATGGAATGGGCTCAAAACGAATTTTACCACAGAATATAAGAAGGTACAACAATCCAAAAGTACTGGTGCAGGTGTTGACGATGTAAAATAATATAACTAACCTCCAAGCGCTTTCATAACAAATCTTTATTTCAGGTCTACATTCCAACAATTTGGTATTACAATAAACTGCAATTTTATTAGATCATATTAACCCAAGAAAATCTGTGGACTCCATTAGCTTACAAGATTATGACTATGAATCTACCCAAATTGATTTAAATACTGTAAGTTCTCAAACAGCAAACAATTTCTCAGAAATAAGCTGCTTTCGGTTATTGTGTTTTAAAACCCAAGGTTAAAATAGAATTTTCTATCCTTGTAATGGAAAATTTGAATTAATAAAAAAAACCTAACCTCAATATATAATTTTTTTAATAAGCATCATCAATAATTCACATCATTTCAGCAAAATGATACATCAACAGTGGAACCACTCCAGTCGGGGAATAATTTAATTGAATACAGATCCCAGGACATTGTGGGGGATGAAGATGTGCCTCAATATTATACAGGAGAGGTTACAACAAATGGAAATGTTTCGCTGATCTCTTCGATTCCTACCACTAGTTTTAATCCACCATCAACACATCAAACAAAACTAAACAAAGCAAAGAAGCGTGTCTTAGATCCTGCTGAAGATGCAATTAAAGATATTGCAAGTATTTTAAAAAGTCGCAATGTAATAGAAAAAAAGACTGATAATCAAATATATGCAGATTATGTTGCTTCAAAAGTTAATTTGATAACAGATCCAAATATTTTGCTGGATACTGAACAAGAAATTAATAATATATTATATAATGCAATTAAAAAATGTAGATTTGAATAAAATACTGAGAATAATGTTTACTTTTTTATTATAAAAAAAAGATTTTACAATCTATGTCTGTTAATAGAGTTCTCTTGCCATGGCACTTGCCCAATTTCAGAATTAAAATAAGCTGTATATTCTTCTCTCGCTAGCCTTGCCACACATGAAGATTTGTTTCCAAATTTATTTTGCGCCTTTTGTAAATTGCATGATATTTTGTCTAACTTTTCAAGGTAAATTTTTTTTTTAACAGAACATAAGTAATTATGTAATATAACACAAGTCAATGTGATTTTTCAACTTTGTTTGGCGCTAAATGCATGGGGTTCATTAACACTCTAAATCGGTTTGCTAATATGCCAAAGCTGCTCTCAACTACTCTACGAGCTCTTGATAATCTGTAGTTGAATATTTTTTGGTCATGGTTAAGACCTCGTTGAGGAAAGGGTTTTAGTAAATTAGGCAGCAAAGGAAAAGCATCATCTGCAATTACTGCATATGGTACATTTTGTTGGCGGCCTGGTAAGCATTTTTCTTTGGGAAAATTTAAACCATTTGTTTTAAAGCTTTTGAAAAATTGCTGGCACTAAAACACCCCGTCACTAATTCTTCCATTAACACCAACATCAACGTATATAAATTTATAATTAGCATCTGCTAACCCTAACAAAACAATACTGTGTGTGCCTTTATAGTTGTAAAATATGAACCATCAGATATTGGTGGTCTAAATGTTATATGTCGACCATCTAAAGCACCCAAACATTGTGGAAATTGCCAAATGTCCTTATAATCATCTGCTACTTTTTCCCACTCCGCAACTGTAGTAGGTACCTATAACATTTTTGTAATGAACCTTCAATAGCCAGGCACATTATACCGTGCATTTCAATGAAAACTACCAACCTCCAAATAACTTTTGATACACTGACTTTTATATAATCTTGAGTCTTGGTGAGATGATCTTGGATTCAATATCAGTGTACAAAAGAACGACATTTGAGAAATTTCATTCGTAAACATGAAATAGATTTACCCTCTTCTTCAATATAAGTGAGCGGAATTTGCACAAATGAAGTAGTAGGAAAGGTTGTGCACTAGGGGCAAAACGGGAACTAATATTTTCATAAAATTTTAATTTGGAGATGACAAAAAGAACAGAATTTCTATATATCTACCGAGATCTCGGTTAAAAGGAACACCTATAAAGATTATACATTTGAATTCCATCATGGGCGTAACCAGGGTAATAATATTAGTCGGGTAAAATGTGTAGACCCAAATAATTGAGGTTGCGGTTTTATGAATATGGGGTTTGAAATTATACCAAACTTGTGTTTGGTAAAATATGCTTCTATAATATTTATTTTAACGCGTTTTGCATATTTTATAAAAATCAATATATCAAAAGCTACTTATATATAGAATGAGTAATTTTCCTTGAAACGCACTGCATAATTAGTAGTCATTATTACTTTAAGGTAATTTGGTCCCAAAGCTTTTATTAAAGCATCACAAACCAACGGTACAAATAACGAAATTGTACTTTCGTGAATTCTACAACTATACATCAAGGATCGAAAGGACTCTCCTGTAGCCAAAAAGCGAAGTGTAACTTCTAATCTGCAATAAATTATCACTCTTATATTATATTTGCACATGCATTTTGAAACAGGCTACTTACTTACTGCGTACAGAAATCGCATCTCTCATAAATGTATCATTCTTTTTAAGGTGATTTTCAAGGAGACTTAATAAATAATCTACTTCTTCTGCACATAGTCGAAGAAAGTTCTTATAACTATCAGGATCTTCAACTTTTAACTCTACATTTAACATTGTTAAAATTTCTTTTCCTTCGCCACGTCTTAGTAGCCAAGGACGGCACCACCATTTTCTTGTCTTTCTAGTCTTTTTTTTACGCTTTTCAACAATTTTGTACAAACAAACTGCCGCACTCGCTAACAACAAATCTTCATCATCCATTTTCAAATACCAGGATGTTTATGTTAAATTTATTACTAAATTTAGGACAAGTGTAATATTACCAGATTCCATCCATGATTAAGTACCAAATTTAGTTCTAAATAGTTGTGTTTACACATGACTAAATTGATTTGTAAATTTAGAAACAAATTTAGTACTAAATTTAGATAGAAATTTAGTATTGTGTAAAATGGCCCTAAGATTATAATTCAAATAGAAAATTGGAAACAAACTTAGGTGACAATTGATAACGCGTTTATAACTCAATGTTTATTTCCTTTTTTTATAATAGGTTTCATTCCATTTAAGAAAAAGGTATTTAAATTATGAAACCTTGAACTTGGGTTGACCATTGCACTCGATATAGATATGGTTGTTTTATAACACATTATCTGCTTGAATACCTTGAGCTTTTAGACTTAAAACAATAATGACTTGTAATAGTATGTGAAATTATTCTCTTCAAGGTGATGAATAACATAGCAAGCCTTATCATTAATTATAAATCCTGCTCATAGATAGATCGCATTTTTATTCTCTTCGTGTGCACTTGCCCTAGCTTAGTAGTAGGTTTGGTATAGAAATTACTTGCACAGCATGGACACAATAAAATCATCTTTAAATTCAATTCGAGTTGCAATTAATGAGCAATTTGCTACAAAAGAACCTTGGCAAGTTGTAACAATCACAGCATCATCTGCTTTTTTATCAGTGTGGCTTTACCAGTGTTTATCTCAAGAGGAGAGTAAGTATAGACAAGTTGCCGTATTGTCTTCATCGTTTAATTTTACTTTTAGGTATCACCGAACGAGCTAAACGAAGATTTTTTAAGGTTGTGAAATTGATTCCTCAAGTGAGAAATAATATAGATACTAGGTTGAAAGAGGTATGTCAAGATTTCGAAAATAATGTAAAGGAACGTACGAAGCAACTAGATTATATTTTGAAACTTCCTGAAAATGGCTTAACTAAACAAGAAATAATAAAAATTACTGATGCAAACTTAGGCTACGGTAAGTTGGGTATTTGTAGTATGATGCATAGGGATGGGTAAATCTTCTGGTGCACTTGTAAAAATATTATAATTCAGAGCTTTTTAAATTGACTAACTTTATTTGTTGTATGGAAATTCTTAATTTTGAGCAGATACGAAGGTACATTTTTCCGTTAACTTTAAAGAAATTATTTTTATTAATTGTGTGATGTTACATATCAATTTGAAAGATTATCTTTAAATATTAGTTTGTAAATATTTCGTACCTATAGTGGAATTTTGGTTATAAAGTGTACTCAAAGGTTTCAAATAAAAGATATTATAATTATATATTTCGTTATAAGTAATAACGAACAAAACCGTTCAGTGAATTGTAGTATTGATCCCTCAAGTGAGAAATAATATAGATACTAGGTTGAAAGAGGTATGTCAGGATTTCGAAAATAATGTAAAGGATCGTACGAAGCAACTAGATTATATTTTGAAACTTCCTGAAAATGGCTTAACTAAAAAAAAAATAATAAAAATTACTGATGCAAACTTAGGCTACGGTAAGTTGGATATTGTAGTGTTTTTATTAAATTTTGGGGGGGTTTCTACATAAAAATTCGAAGAAAAACCAAGTATACTACGTTCACAAATAATTTTATTGGTAACATACAAATTCGTCACTTACCTAACAAAACTTACCACTAATCTGATGACATATTGCATCTTAATCTAATTAAACAGGCTTTAAACGGGAAAAATTGGTGATGCCACCCTAAAAATAAAACCTTTTTCTTCTTTATTAGTTGTTCAGTGTTGAACCCATGCAGCTGTGGTATAATTGCCCATTAATTAAAAGTGGTGGTCGTATTTACATTCAACATTTAACCATATGATGCTCCTCATAGTGAAAATAATAATTAAGCTTCTTTCTCGTTGTAACCAGCGAGAACAGACTCTCCCTCGCCGTCTCCATGGTCCATGCGCTTCTCTTCTTACGAGCGCCTACTTAGTGCAATCGGTGTTTTTCGTCATACCATGACAACCCCAGCTATCGAATGTCCGGTTATGCATCCCATTATTCAATTTTAAATATTGTACACAAATTTAGAACCGCTACATAAGCTTCCCAAAAGTTTCACACTTGAAGATACATGTTAGCTAACAGTTGAAACTTTTCTCCCACAATGAGAAACAAACAAACACGCGGTCTTTTAATTCTTACTAACTAATTATACAATTGTTAATATTTAGAAACATTTATATAGTAATATTACAAACAAAATCTTTGGGATTTTTATACAATTTAATATTAACAATATTTTGAATACATGACATGCCTGAGACATCATCAAACACTTCATAAGAATTGGGTGAGATGATCTTAACAACTGTGGCTAGTCCTTTATATAAAAGAAAGAATTAACGTATCACATGATCCTTGTGTGAAGACTGTTCATGGGTTTTGACCATGTTACCTGCCAAGGGTCACTTAAACATGTTTTTAGGTTAGTTTTTTGATATACGGGAGTTCGCGCCATATTTTCAAATACGCGAGACGCTGGAACTTTTAAATAGACTAAGCGTGTGCTTCCGTACGTCAGAGTAGTGAGCTTGCGCAGTGAGTGTATCCCTAGAGGGTTAGAGGAATACTAGACAATGGGGTGGGGGAGTTCTCCGCTTCTCTCGCGAGAACGTGGCTTTTTGCCTTTGTTTGTGAAGTGAAGTAGACGTTTCTCTTTGGTGACGTATCGTTATCGTATCTATGTAGATTTCCTTGCTTGCTTAACTTTTGTCTGTCATACCTTGTACCTTTTTCCATCATTCTCTACATAGGTAAGAATTTGCCGCCACCTGGGACTACCGAACTTCATGCCTGAGGATGACCTCATGTCCATCTTAGCTAGCCGGAGCTGATTCGTACGCATTTGGTAGCGTCAACGTGTCATCTCTAATTCCTCCGGGAGGACCCCGACTGGAGTGGTTAGAGGCCTACCCGAGTGCTACTTCGGGCGAAGGCAGGATATCTGATGTAAGTAATCCTTTACTTAATCTGTGCGCTTTATTCTTTGTTTTTGAATTATTTAAATTTGCGTAGTATTACGTAATATTGATGACATCATTGATAGATGACCGCACCCAAATCCGTATAAGATTAAGTGCTGCCAACTGCCGATAGTGTCTCTTAACCCACGCTACCGGTGTTGCATTTATCGAACTTTTAATTCTAACTACCGTTTTTAAATATAAGAACCAATAGCTTACCACCTACAGCTAATTTAACAACTTTATGTTTCTTATTATGTCTCACTTTTCTTTTCTTTGCTTTTACCTAAGTTTCTCTTCTGCTAATACAATAATCCTCTCCTTATTTATAACATTTGGAGGAATGTTTAACTTACATAACAATGGATTGGCCATGGGACCCTTTTGAATATCATTCGGACTAAATCTGGTCGAAAGGTGAACAACATTGTTCAACCAATCTTGTATAGTTTTTACCTTTAAAGACCAGCTCTGGTGCTTGTCATAACAAAATGCCCTTAGTAAACGCCCTACCTCCTTGTTCATTCTTTCTACCATGTTTCCTGCTGGAAAATAAGTTGAAGTATGTAAAATTTTTATATTTTTCTCTTTTAAAGAATTTATGTACACCTTACTCCAAAACTGGCTACTGTTAATGCTCAAAATAGCACGAGGTGTACCAAAACAATTAAACCACCTATTTAAACAACACAAAAGACTACTCGCCGTTGCTCTTTTTAAAGGAAAAAGTTCAACATATTTACTAAAGACATCAATTATATAGAATAATTTTGTCGTACCCCTCGTGAAACAGGTAATGGCCCAATAAAGTCAATACTGAGAGTTTGATTAGGCTGACTTACTACACTTTGCATCTTTCCATGATTACGTTTACTGACTTTTGATTTCCGGCACAATTCACAGTGTGGAGTGACTTTCCGAAATAATGCTTTAACTTTAAGATAGTAAAAATCTTTGCAGAACGTGAGGTAGCATATCAGACCCTTTTTTAAATAACAAACCTTCGTGTAACACAAACCACTTTAATTTTTTGGAACTCTTATCTGTATTCTGCAGTAGAGATTTAATTTTAGAACAAAATTCATCACCGTCTTGTGTTTGACAAACAAAATTTTTATTTTTAAACATGGTTAATTTTATTGCATTTACTTCTAATTTCTCATCAGATCGTTTGGCTGCAAGAAACTCCTCACCATTAGGAAATCGCGACAAAATATCAGCGATCTTATTATCTCTCCCAGGACAATACTCAAATTTGATATCAAACTCTTGGATAGACAGCATCCATCTCCTCATGCGATTACTGACAAAACAACATCTATCCAAGAAACTCAACGCCCTTTGATCTGATTTCAAGATAATTCTTCGACCCAAAATCAATATCCGCCAATGATTCAAGGCAGAAATGACTGCTAAAAATTCTTTTTCGCATACAGAATACCGAATTTCTGCATTGCGCAACACTCTGCTATGTAAGAAATGACTACAATCTCCTTATTTTCATTTATCTGGAATAAACATGCCCCAGTGGCATATCTGCTTGCATTGGTATTAATTAAAAAATCTCGGGACACATCCGGGTGATTTAATGAATTAACACTTAAAAATTTTTTCTTTACTAATTCAAAAGCATATTGCTCTTCAGCTCCCCACTGCCATTTAATGTTTTTACTTAATAATCTATTTAATGGAATCATGTACTGATAAAAATCTTTAATAAATATGCTATCATATTGCACTAAACCACAAAAGGCTCTTAAAGTCTTGATATTAATAGGGGATTTAAACTCTTGAATTATCTTTATTTTGACTGGATCCATTTCAAATTTATATGGTGTTATATAATGACTCACAAATGGTAATTTTTGTTTCACAAAAACACATTTTCTCAGTAATATTGGACTGTCTAAATTTTTCGAAAACTATCTTTAAATGTTTCAAATGAGTGTCAATATCGGGAGATGTTATTAAAATATCGTCTACGTATGGCATTACAAAACTCATACAATCTTCACCCAAAGCAATATGTAGTGCACGTAGAAACCCTGCTACACTAGTGACTAACCCAAATGGTATTTTTTTAAAAATATAGGTTTGATTGTTAAAGGAAAACCCAAAATACTTTTGATGTTGCTTTACTACCTTGACCTGCCAATAGGTCTGGACCATGTCTAACGTAGATAAAACCTGACCTGGTTTAAAGTGGTAAAATATTTTCGTTGGATTTATTGGTATCACGTGATCCTTCTCAATTGTTTTATTTAAATACCTGCAGTCGATACAAATTCTGGGAGAACAATCTTTTTTCTTTACAGCGACCAAGGGCGACACATATTCAGTCTGACATTTTTCTATAACTCCTAATTGAATCATTTCATTGATTTGCATTTACTTCATCAAAATAAATAAATGGGATCGGACAAGGTTTATATAAAAAGGAGTATCCTCCTTAACATTAATTGGGTGTTTATAGCAACTAATCTTACCGGGCAATTCTGAAAAAATACTTTATATTTATTCAATAAATTATTTAACATAATTCGTTGGTTATCATTCAATATTTCACTCTCTACACATATTTGATCGATATAGTGTAGGCACTATTCCCATTATTTCTATTACTTTCGATTGTTTTATCAAGCTCCCCCCGGTTTAATAAAATCTTTTACATTCTTGTAGAAATTAAAATCACAATTGTCATCCCTGTTCCCTTTCTGACTCATTGTTACGCAACCATTGCTTTTCTGGTTACCTTCCCGATCTTTCCATCAATATAACTAGCTTTATTATCATTTTCAAAAACTACATTAGGGTGCCTATTATTAGTAAATATTTCATTTATTTCCTTACTACTTCTGTTCGAATTAAAATTTAACCTAAAAACTGGCCCATTATCATTTTGTATTTTCCTCGTGATAATTCTTTTTTCAAAATCGATATTTATTTTATATTCTTCCAACTAATCGCACCCCAATATAATATTACGACAAAGTGTAGGAACAACTAAACACACAAATTCAAAAATAGTATTTTGTAATAATATTTTTAAACCAACCTGTAAGTTGATCTTACAAGCATTTGATCGAAATGCCCCTGACAACGATATATCATTGACGGGAACTACCGGCATCAGTTTATCAGATTTTTAAGTTCTTGGGAAAACCTTTGTGACACACACTCCCACTATCAATTAATATATCAGAATAAACATCCTCAATTCTTCCTTTTAAAATAAGCATATAACACCTGCCTTGCTCTTTGCCACCCTCGCTACTCTCGTCTTCCTTTCTTAGGTTACACTCAGGCAAATAATTTTCATCCTTTTTACAAATAACCCTAGTTGAGCCCATCTTGCTCACTTTAACAATTTCATTTCCAGGCAATACTACTTGTTCTTCTTATTATTAAACTCGATACAATTGGCTGATGGCCCATCTGATTGCAATTGATATGACGATTGCTCCCATATTTGATTTTCACGTGATCTATTGCCCGCACTAGTGTTTGCCTCGTGATCCTCATTTTGATTAAGATTTCGATTATATTGACTACGACGATAAGGGGTATTACCATTATTATTAATATTTGACTGTGCATGTCGATGTTCTTGATTTCGGTTGTAATTGTAACCAGGCGACATATCATTACTTCTCGTATTACCATTTTGGCGACTGTACCTACCTTCGCCTGTATTGTTAGAATTTTATCTATAAGGCAATCTTGTATTGTTTATTCCCGCATAACTATCAACTTTATTTAAATATTCAACAGCCTCGTCACACGACCTACAAATTCCTAAACCCATTTTATTTTCCGGTGGGAAATGTTCGGCAACCATTTGAAGTATTTGAACATCACTTAAGAATGGTGTAAAATATGAAGCCTCACTTATTAATTTCTGAAAATACTCTGCCTTAGAACCAGATTGATATTGCCCTAATTTAAATTCTCTAAATGCTTCCCTTTCAATGTCACTATTCCAATATTTATTAAAAAATAATTGCGAGAAGTCTTCAAAATCCCTAAATTTATCTTCATTTAACTCTGCCCAATTTGAAGCTCTACCTAACAAAGCCCTCACAGCAAAACTAACCCATTTATTTACTGGTACTTTAGCCTCTCCTAAATATTTTTTATTTTTCTGATAAATAAATGCCACTGGATGCAAATTTCCAGCAGGATTAAATTTAATTGTAGGTCACAAAGAATTCTGCCAACTAGTAAAATACTGAAAATTTGTATTAGTTTCAGACGTTGTACTTTGAGTAGCGGATGCTTGTACCTGCTTTAACAACCCCCTTCTTTACAAAACTCAGGTTCTAGTTTTCTTACATTAATATCTCTTTCAGTATCTGATTTATCAAACATTTCCAATAAAACATTTTGCATTTGAATTTGTTGTTTTGATTGTAATTCAATTTGTTAGATTTGCAATTGAACTTGCTGTTGAATAAAATTAAAATTGTTTGATTGTTCTTTTCTAATTTCACTTATATTTTGTGCTAACATCAAAAGAATTTTATCTACTTTATTGCCTTTACCGGCTCTCCCATTATTTATCATATCATGTCCTAACCCCACATTCCCACTATCATCCAGATTTTCCACATCACTCATATTCAAAGCAGAATTTAAAAATACATCATTATTTAATATTGTGTTTTCATCCTCCATAGAAATAAAATGTAACCACTACCTCAAGATAGAATATCAAACCTATTTACTTCCGCTAGTGGCACTATTTCTATATCCTCAAAATTACTTTCTTCCCAGGAATTTATCAGAACTTTAGTGCACCCGCCCTTAAATAAACTTGTTTTTGCCTTGCTTATTCGAACCACTTATTACACTTCAACACATTTCTCAGCTAGAAAGAAACAGGTAAAGTATCCTGAACTATACATAAAAATTGTCCACTACCTTTGATGCATAACCTAGCAGTAATATATTATACATACCATCTGAACATTTTTGACTTTTTTAAATGTACATTAATTCGTCTATATTTTAATTAATACAAAAATTATTAATACAATGATTTTCCTTCGAATTTTATGCCTCACGTTGGGCGCCATTTAATGTAGTGTTTTTGTTAAATTTGGGGGGGGGTGGTTTCTACATAAAAATTCAAAGAAAAACCAAGTATACTACGTTCACAAATAATTTTATTGGTAACATACAAATTTGTCACTTGCCTAACAAAACTTACCACTAATCTGATGACATATTGCATCTTAATCTAATTAAACAGGTTTTAAACGGAGAAATTGGTGACGCCACCTTAAAAATAAAACCTTTTCTTCTTTATTAGTTGTTCGGTGTTGAACCTATGCAACTGTGATATAATAACCGATTAATTAAAAGTGATGGCCGTATTTAAATTCAACATTCAACCATTTGACGCTGTTCATAGTTAACAAAAAAATAATTACGTTTCTTCTCGTTGTAACCAGCGAGAATAGACTCGCCGTCTACGTGGTCCGTGCACTTCTCTTCTTACGAGCGCCTACTTAGTGCGATCGGCGTTTTCCGTCATACCACGACAACCACAGCTATCGAATATCTGGTTACACATCACGTTATTCAATTTTAAATATTGTACACAAATTTAGAACCACTACAGTATTTGTAGTATGATGCATAGGGATGGGTAAATCTTCTGGTGTACTTGTAAAAATATTATAATTCAGAGCTTTTTAAATGGACTAACTTTATTTGTTGTATGGAAATTCTTAATTTTGAGCAGATACGAAGATACATTTTTCTGTTAACTTTAAAGAAATTATTTTTATTAATTGTGTGATGTTACATATCAATTTGAAAGATTATCTTTAAATATTAGTTTGTAAATATTTCGTACATATAGTGGGATTTTGGTTATAAAATGTACTTAAAGGTTCCAAATAAAAAATATTATAATTATATATTCGTTATAAGTAATAACGAACAAAACCGTTCTGTAGATACATGTATTTATGCATCTATATTTATATGATGATCTCAGTAGTTGTGTTTTATGCATCCAACGCTGACGCATAAGTATCTAGTTTCTCATTTTGTTTCAAGTATTACCTACTTAAAATAACTATGGCATGCAAATGTCTTTCTAAAGATTTACAAAGATATATTTGGGTTACTTGTAAAAATTGTTTATTAAATTTTCACTTTGTTCCATTTTTAAAAGCATTTTACCAATCAATGTATTGAAAACAGTACTATTATTTTTCATGTCGTATTTTTCTATTTAAATGCATTTGAAAACAATACCATGCTTTTTCATGTTGTATTTCTCTATTTAAGTTTATTTTACTGGCATATACTTTATTACAACTGATGTGGTATTTGACTCCAATCTTGAGTTCTTAAAATTTTAATACAATTTTACTTTAGACGTTGGTCGTTATGCTGTATTGCTTTAAGATATATTGTTCTGGACCAACATTTTTAAATGTCTAGAATCAAGAACTTGAACATAATTATAATTCGTAGTTGACTGATAAACGGACAATCGATTATTGCCATCGTTCCAATTATTTACAGGCTTTTATATCTAATAAATGTCTTATGTCATTAACTCTGGAAAGATCTATACGTTTCTCGATGAGCTGATGTAATTTCCTCAAAGTCTGTTTATTTTACGTGTTCTAAATAGCTGTCATTTTAATTTATTGTCATAAAAATCTCAATTTGTACATCAACTGAAAGAATGAACGAAAACGCTTATCTGTGAGCTGGTTATTGCAGACTATCTTGTCTACTTTATTAGATCGTTAAACGTCTTATCTGTTTTACAAGCTTGCCAATTGGAATGTTTTCATTCATGTTGTTATCGTACAGATAATTATCTGTCATTTGCTTATTTCTGAAAATGTGATTTATGGGTTTATTCTCACAATTAGATGTTCGTTCATTTTGTTTGTTATCTGCTTATATTTACAATTTAATTTATGTGCTACTAGAAAAATTGGGAAAATAAAGTGCCGTTTCTATAGCTAAAATATACTTTTCGTTAAATATTTGCAAAATAAAGTTGTAAAGTAACATTTTCTGTAGGAGTACTTTAATGTTCAATATACGCAATGCATTATTAAATTGCATTTCCGTTACTGCTTTTCAGTGGAGGATGTATTTATTTAGAACACGTTTTAAAGGTGATTTATTATCAAGGGAATGTGGAATGTTTCTTCATGTAAATTAAGTATTAGAAAATTTATTTTTCTCAGGTTTTAGGGTTGTTTTATGTACAGGATATGGTGCTCAATGACCCCTATATGACTTTTATCACATCAATATATATAGTTCATAAGATGAAGTAATAACTTAGACTTTTATGCAAAACCCAAATGATCATTTCAAATCGAGCTAGTAATTGAAAGATGGAAAATTTAAGGTCTTGGGCAGGACTTGAACCTGTATCTTAGTCTTTCTAGAATCATGTGTTTTCTTATTACACCACCGGGATGGGTGACAACAATTGGAAAATTAACAAATCTATATTATGTACACAACCATACATCATCCTAACTTTCAATTACGTGGCATAATTGGAAAACGCATGGGCCCGGAAAGCCTAAGGTACAGTTTCAAGTCCTATCCGAGACCTAATATTTTCCACCTTTCAATTAGTAACTCGTGACTATACACACTATCCATAGACCATCCAATTACTGCTCTTCCCATTTGAATGAGTGTACTGTGGATATCTGAACCAGCTTCTACTATTACTACATTGTTGTCGATTTTCCATTTTTGATCATTTTAAGTACTTTTAAATGAAAATCATTGTAGTTTTATTTCAATTTATTTTGCTGAATAATTTTGGCACTTATGCTGTTCATGTCTGTATCACAAATGTCCTTATTGTTAATGTTTACTATTCTGATTTTGGATTTCTTTAAATTTGGGGCTACTATCTTATATCTGTTACTGAGTTTACCAACCATCTCCTTTTATAGTAAGATTCAAGCTGTTTTGCTATGTCAGCCAATAATTATACCACCTTGAGATAGTCAGGAATCTTACAAAAACATTCACTCCGATGGAAGCTGGATTTATAGTATCTTTGATTTCACTCCTGGATTCTTGGCTTAGTTGATTATGCATTTGTTTCACCACTTGGACGGGTTCAGATTTTGCCATTGATGCATAAGATGCGATTGGTTTATCAACCGAAGTTGCTACCTGAGTTGTGAAAGCATATGTTGTTGCCATATATATATATATATATATATATATATATATATATATATATATATATATATATATATTCGGTATTGAATGATTTAAACAAAGCATTGACGTTATTTAATCTCTGTTGAGATTTGGCACGCAGTAGGCCCTTTAAGCCCTCCAAATCAACATCAAGTTTATTCTCTGCCTCAGATAGACAAGCTTTACAGTAAAATAAGACTTCGTCTTTTCAAAAGTGTCGCCTTAAACTGGGTTAAAATTGCCATAGAATAACATTCTTGTTATTTTATAAAACAAGACTATAGTAATTTTTATGTGTGATATACATCATTAATAAAAACATAATATTACTAAATTAATTTTCTTTTTGCAGCTGATTACAAGTGGAGTAATGGCTATGTATCTGGTGCTGTTTATTGTTTCAAATCAGAATTAATAGATGTGATTACAGCTGTATATGGCAAGACTTGGCATACAAATCCACTGCATCCAGAAATTTTTCCAGGTTTATGTAAAATGGAAGCCGAAGTGATTAGTATGGCTACAAATTTGTTCTATGGTGACAAAAATACTTGCGGAACAGTAAGTGATGTTTGTTAATTAGTGATAACCCTAACGATTTCTTGCAAAATCAATTCATTATTGTACTTATATTTATTATTTATTTATTTAACAGTAAAATGTTGGTTTTTATATCTAAAACTAATTCTACAATATAAAGCATATTGAAATAATACAAATTTTCCAAAATAAGAAGTAAACTGTATCTTTAAGGTGCAAACCAAAACCTTTATTTAAATCTGAAATTATGGTGGTGGAGATTTTTGTGTGCATTCTATTCAGATTTTATTTGTGTTTTAAAAATTGATTTTTTTAGTGATTTATCCTTCTCATAAAATGCAAATAAGTATTACGACCTTTATAACTGCAATTATTGGCCAAATTGATAATAGCATGTTTCATGGTAAATATTCTTCTCTTTCTTTCAGTGTGGCCATATTAATCCCCCATCCCCTTATATGCTCATATCTCGGACATAACACTAGCCAGTTATTTTCTCTTCCAGAGTTTTCCATTTACTTTAGCCAGTTATTCCATTTCCTTTACTCGTGAGCTGATTTATGTTGGGAATCTCTTCTCTTAACATCTTGATGGGATGGCACTTTTAAGGCAAAACTGCACTATTTAAAACGTTTTGCTTACACTTCAGTAAGAAGTATGCAAAAATTTTACAACCAGAATTTTTTATAAATGATAGCTTTTCATATAGCTTTCGTGTGAATGCTGTACTGTGATGACTCATGGTTGATACAACTTTATATATAGTTGGAACCAGGAAAGAAGACTATCACATGATAATTTGTATTCGTCTGAACCTGTATGAATTTCTGAAGTCAAATAACCATCCATTTACATTTATTGAGAAGTTTTATATGAAAACCAACATTGCTAATTCAATTTGTTATGCATTATTGCTTTCACAGTTTGGCGTCAATTAGTACATTAACCCTGGACATAAGTTAGTATGCTTCCAAATTTGGTCCCAATTTATTGCCATAAACGGTTAACAATTTGTATTACTAAGGACGCCATTAAAAATTAAACAAAGGGCTTAGTTTAATTAATAACTGCAGTTAAAGGAATCCTCCGCTTAAGGTAGATCTGGATGGCGTGGGAGTCGGTTTCTTATGTTTAATTCAGATTCTGGCGGCGAAGTGCAGTGAACCTACACTTTTAAAGAATAAAACATTTTTAAGTTATTTGAACATATAAAGGAAATGCAAAAATGTAGATTTCGCACTTAAATAACATGCACTGACATTTAATACATCTATATTGTTTAATAGTTGGTAGTCAAATCCTCCTTTAGAATGCGTCGTTCTCACAAACGTGTTGGTGTTCCTCCATAAAACATTTATCATTCCTAAGCATGCTGACCACACATTCCTTTTGCCTGGGAATTACGGCTTAGCATGAACACATGCAATAAATTAGGGGTTAGGGTCCTATACTACGTGTGAACAGAAGAGCATGATTTTATTATAACTTAATTAAAGATGGAAAAATAATTTTCCCTATTTCTAATATTAAAACGAAATTTTGCAGCCATAGATGTAACAAATTTTATTTACAAACTTACTTCGATTATTGTAGAATTTAGTGTTCATAATGTAACGTCTCCCTTTTTTTTTTTTGTTTATATATTGGTTTATTTTTATTTATATTGGTGACAAATAAAACACCTAAAACGGGTACTTACAGTTTCAATCTACAAATAAGCTCTTGAGCCTATTTCTCTTTCTTTTATGATAATCCTGCAACAGAGTATTTCTAAAAGGTACTCATTATCCCTTATTAAACACGGTAGGGGATGCTTCTAACCCCTTAAATTTTTCAGAATTTAAATTTTTAAAAAAGCTTTACCCTGACTTCCAGTACTTGTTCGTGAGCCACTTACAAGCTTTTACCTAACTGTATTCAACCTTATTTAAATAAAATAATAAGTCTTTACAAACAATTTCTTTACTAGGATGTAAAAAACAAAATACACCACGGATCTATTTTTTATGTACACCTAATTCCCTAACTAAAAACTCTTAACCTAGTTATTTTGTATACTACAGACAGGTATGTCATAAATCGCCTTAAGGTTCAATTTAACATTAAAATTACTTACATTACATGCGCCACTTTCTTCTACCAGTGTTGCGTATACGATCAGGTGCAAATTCCAGAGCCTGGATCAGCGTCCTGGTTGACGTGTGTCGCCGTTGTTTGTAATACCCTCACGGTATTTGGGTAGTTTATTGTCCTCGCACGAAACACTTTCACTTTCTATTCTAATAGCATATATCAAGTGGCCATACCAACAACTACATGCTAAAGGTTGCACCACAGGGTTTCTTTGTCGGGCTAACGGTATTTAGTTGAGTTTATAAATACCTTCACTTTCGTACATTGAAAGTGAAAAGATTGCGCCCTTGGATGTTTTACAATCCGTGCTCGCTCTCCAATCTAATTTAGTGCAATCTGTTTATCTGTACCGTTAATCGCGCTCACAATCTATTTAATCAGTTACACTTGGGATAATAAATCGCTTAAAATTGGGAATGAATCGTTCTCGATGCGGTCAACGAAATATTAAGTACACTTTGTATTTAATCGAGGCTCACCTCGATTAAAAGCTTTTTTTTTCTTTCTAATATTATATTAATCAATAATTACTAGCGAATGGTTTCGTACTACCCTATCTGAGACTCAAAAATAATAATAATCCTAATCTGAATACCCGCTGGTATTTATCAATTTTCGGTTCTTTGTTAAGCTTTCTGGAGCTTTAAAGTGTTCATAAAGAACTTCGGTGTACTCTTAACCTATTAATTTCCTTCCAAATGCACCCTTATTGATGGGTTAAGGGTCCAGTTTCCTACATAATATCTTACTATTCCTTCCTTATTTACAAACTACGTTTAAACTTGACCTACTTAAACATGCTGGCCATAAATTTATGCAAATATTTATTACTATTAACCAACGTAATTTAACTTCCCTTCACGGGGACTTGTTATCAAATTACTCTAAAAATCGTTATTTACAAAACTTCCTGAATAGAATTTTGATTAGTTATTTAATTAAGCGGTAAAACCCCTATGTGTTGATAAAAAGATGGCGGGCTATTCCAATCTGGTGATGCCTTAGCATATTTATTGCCCGTGACTATAAATCATAAGCACCTCATTGCCGTGCAGTGCCATGTGGTCGGGCCACGTGTCCTTATATTAGCTACTTTTAATTTAAATTAAAAGGAGATGTTACAATAATTAACCTGTTTGTACTTAATTAGTTACTCTAAAATATAATAATTGTACTATATTATATGCCTATAACTGAAATTTTATTCCAGAAGAAATACATAACGTATATTAATAAATATTTGCCAGGAAATTGTAAATCTTTAAATACACAAAGATTTTATTGGTGTTTTAATTTTGTTAAATTTAACTAGACAACTGTGCAGATTCAATATATTTTAGAATGACAATTGCCAAAATGAAAACGTACAAATTTCCTTACATTATATCATTAAATGTTAATATACATGTTATACCAAACTAATTAAATTCTTTCATGTTATGTACGTATTAATAAAGAAAAGTAGCTGATTTAATTGAAATGCAGCATCTCGTGAAATGTAAGGTTAATGAATTATAATTCTTCGGGTTTATTTTTATAGGTATCACATATTTAAAATGAATATAAGTATTATTAGCACTAATATGACTTTCTAAACAATTTGTACACAAATATGATTGCCCGTAAATGACGTCTGAGTATAATATGAATTTCAAAACAATTGCATTAACAAATACATAATGTTCCAAGTTGTGTTTTTACTTGAGAAATTCTTTAGATTATAATATAATAGTTTTGAATACGTACTAATGTGTTAAAAAATATACAATGATGTTGTGTTGATATTAAAATGATTTGTTTTTCATCGCTGTCGCTTCCTATT
Organism: Platerodrilus igneus; assembly: GCA_036346225.1. NCBI lineage: Eukaryota > Metazoa > Arthropoda > Insecta > Coleoptera > Lycidae > Platerodrilus > Platerodrilus igneus. The sequence goes on along the minus strand of JARFIW010000165.1, from coordinate 1,814,849 downwards.
GACATAACTGTCAGGATCGACTTGTATTATTAACTCATCACATCTAGTGCTTTTTCACATAGGTGTCGTTCACTTATAAGCGTTTCAGTATATTGAATATATTTTTGCGATAAATTCTTAGTACACTGCTGTAAGCTTCGTTCTACATATCGAACACCTTGTCATTGCCGTAGCCATCTCATTTGTATTAAATTAACAATGATATATATGGTGGTAGATACAGAACTCAATGGCCATGGCTTAGAAACTCTGCAGTTTCCTTCTTTTTTTAATTTGAATTCAATCTGAAGCACTACATGTTTCAAACTGGTATTACTTATGTAATATCATTTTCTCGAAGTTCTGCATACTTTTCTAAAAATAATAAACATTAAACTATTATTTACTTTAAGACTTTTTAAATTTTCATTTGGGGGCATACATTGTATACAAAGAATCTCTGAACTTCGTTTGAATGCTGCCTGGAAGATTCACAGTTTTAGTTTTCTTCTGAGGCCTTCTATTTCCAGGACTGCACACAATTAGATTAGCCATCTCTCATGATTTATTGTGAATAACTGTGCTGGCAGTTATTTGCAAAGCTATAACCACTCACTAATAGGTATCGAGATAATGAAAATACAATTTGTTATGTAAAAATGTTTTCCTCCTGTACTATCTGTACTAAAATCATAGGACCCCTATTCTGTGAATAAATATTGCATAAATAAGAATTTTAAATATGTTGTAAGAAGTACTTAGAATATAATGTTAATAAGTACTAATCACTTCTATTGATTTGGCAAATGTCTAAGTGGTGGGGGTTTTGATAGCCATTAGGTTGTTTGATCCTCTTCACGTACCATTCAATATTGGTGAAATAGTGTATATATATATATATATATATATATATATATATATATATATATATATATATATATATATATATATATATTTGTAAAACAATAGAAGGGGAAAAGTGCAAAAGATCTTAAAAAAAGATTATTACAACAAACATAGAAACAAGGATGATAAGGGGTCATATAGAGGTCATTTAGTGCCATAACCTGTACATACAACACCCCATAACCCGAGAAAATCAAAGAGATTTTTCTATTATATTCTAAAACTAAATACTTCTTTTCAGTGTAGAAACACTCTGTATATAGTTCTTTAAAAACTTTATTTATGTTAGATAATAGAATCTTTAAATAGTGTACATAAGTTTAAAACTGAAAAAATGCAAATCATCCCTTGTTACAAAATACCGATTAAATTGCATACTGGGCATATTATGTAAGTTGAGAAATCCATGGAAATCATCTATTAAAAAGTAGTAATTAAAACGCAAATATTCGTGCTTTTCAAAACATTATTTAAAAACGTGTTCTAACAAGAATAGAGCATATTATGTAAGTTGAAAACACGTTTCTAAAATTCTTCACTAAATACCGTTTAAAACGAGTACTTCCTTAAAGCATTTCCACTCCATTTGTGCACTTTTAATGCAAAACGTGAAATACTGTATTTTAAATTGAAGCTACTCCATTCTTCTAGATTTTTGTGTTCATGCACAAATTAAATCACAAGCGTCGTGGGCAATTAGAATATACAATGCGAATGGAAATTAGCGAGACGGTAAGTGGTTTTACAACCCGTAAATCAAGACTAACAGCTATTTAGATAGTATATCAAGTAAAGCCATTTTTCTAGAAGTTAATGACATAGGAACATTGATACTATATAAAAGCCAGTAAATAATCAGAACCTGACCAGTTACCAATTACCTGATTGTCGTATCGATTGTCTTTATCTTGGTCAGTTACAAACGATCTTTTGATCAATGAATAAAGTCAAGTTCAAGTTGATATTAGACGTTATGAAGTATAGTGATCAACGCCCAAAGTGTATTAATATATGAACAACTCAGATTGTAAGTAAAATAATGAAGTAATTTAATGACGTTAATCAAATAAATTCCTGTATGATATTGGAAATTTAAATATAGGGACACAAGTATCATTTCAAATCAAGCTAGTAGCAAGATGGAAAAGTCTAATTTATGATTTTATCTTATTAATTAATATCTTAGTATTTATCAACTTGCCTTGTGCTAATTACCTAATATGTAAAATATACGTCAATACCTATCACTTAGAAATATGTTACACATTGCATCACTAAAGTCATAATTTATAAAATTTTAACATGTACATTAGTCATTTATTTTAACACGTGACCAAGATTATAATTGAACTGAAACGCGTCATGTTTTACATATTTTGAAAAATAAAGTTTTATTATTGACTTACTTCCCAAGAATATTTTAGTATATTTAATAGACTTCAAGAAAAATCAGCATTATAAAAGTATTTTGGGAATTAATTTTGTTTATCCTACTATTTTGAACTTTCTACATACTATTTTACTAAAATACTTTTAACAAAAATGGAGCAGTATATTAAACATAATTTCGAAAATTTGGCAATATGCAAAATAAGATCGCTAAAGAGGAGAACAAAATGATTTTCTTACTACGATACAGAAATCTTGGTATCATTTGAAAATTTTTGCTAATAAAACCAAAAACTCATATTTATTCTACAAATTTACAGTACCTAAAATTCTTAAACATATTATTTACAATGCTTAAATTTGTGTGTCAAACAATGCTATTGCAATTTATATCAATTTGAACAATACAAAAAATAAAAAATTAAATTGACAATAATATAGAGTACACAATACTTATTTTACCAACAACAAAAACATAAATACAATAAGATTTTTGAAAAAATAGAAACAACACAACGTGTTAAAATTGATAAATTAATAGAACATCAAAACAAGAACAACAATTATTTGATAAATAAAATATGGTTAACAAACCTCGCTAAGATACAAATCCCAAACCTGGTAAAATATATACTCAGCCTTGGAAATTATTTTTCCACTAAAATAAACATATATTTTGATAATATTATAGCCAGTATCGAGCATGCTATAAGAAATAAACCCACTAATATAAAAAATAAAATTAGAAATAAAATTAATAATATTTTAACCAATCATACAATAAATAAAAAGAAAAAAAAAATAATAATCACCAATTTAAACAAGCAAGAAAATTTATAAAAACAAATTAAAACATAATTATAACATATGCTGATAAATGTAAAAAAAATGGTCATTATGTATAAAAATGAATACCACTAAAAAATAAGCGAATTATTAAATTATGGAAATACATATAAATTGGCAAACTTTGGTCCCATAAAATAGATATAAACTCCACTAAATACTTTTATTAATAAACTATTAAATAAATCACAAATAACTGAAAAATGCAAAAACCAATTAATATGCCGTAATGCACGAGCTCTCTATTTATACGGACTTCTAAAACTACATAAACAGAATATTTCCCTTATGCCCAATTACAAGCAGCACAATCTTTTAATATTTTAACATTGTTCAAAATTTAATTGGAAAAAATGATTACTTCATAAAAGATTCGTGGGATTTTCGTAATTTTATTTTTAACAAACCATTCCCAAAAAACATATTAATATCTCTAGATGTAATATCATTATTTACCAACTTTCCAATAAAGCTTGTGACTAATATATTAAAAACCAAATAGAATTACCTTGAACAATTCACAACAATTAGAAAAGATGATTTTATTGAAGCAGTAAAGCTATGTTTTACATTTATCAAAACATTCTATGCATAAATCCATGGTACCGCCATTGGATCACCATCATCAATTATCGTGAACCTGGTCTTGGAAGAACTCGAATCCAAAGTTATTTCAACCCTAACATTTAAACCATATTTTTATAAAAGATTGGTTGATGACTTTAATTTGTATACCAGAAAGAAAACTGAGGAAATATTATAAAAGTTTAACGTCTACCACCCACGTTTACAATTTACCAGTGAAAAGTAATCTAACATTACAATTCATTTCTTGGACATTGAAATTAAACATGATCCGGAAAAATATTTGCCAACCGGTATACAAAGAATGTGTGGACAGGAGGATACCAAAATTTCAACTTTAATATTCCAAATAATTATAAAAAGAATGTTGTAAATAACTTAGTAGATAGAACCTTGAAATTTACTCTCTTATTTCCGGCCAAATACTACATCACTCAATAAGTCCGTAGGATGATACATAGATGGCGTTGCTATGTAATAATCCATATGATTTGTAGGAAGTACTAACCTTAAAAAAATATCTGTCAAAATTTCATGACAATCCGACGATTAGTTTACAAGTTACAGAGGTTCAAGTGACGATACTTTTGAGTTTTCAAAAATGAATTCCAAGCAATTTCGCGTGTTGATTTATCATTGCTTTTGATGGGTAAAATACCATCGCAGCCAAAGCATGGCTTGATAAGTGTTATCCGGGCTCTGCTCCATCGAGGCAAACGGTGGATAAGTGGTTTGCTGATTTTAAACGTGGCCGTACAGACACTGACGATGCTGAACGCTCTGGAAGGCCAATTGAGGTGGTTACACCGGAAAACATCAAAAAAGTCCACCGAATCGTTTTGGAAAACAGAAAAGTGAAATTGCGTGAGATAGCTGACACCTTGAAGATATCGGAAGGCAGTGTGCACACTATTTTGCATGAACATTTGTCCATGAGAAAGCTGTTCTCAAAGTGGGTGCCGCGTTTGCTCACAGTGGACCAAAACAACAACGTGTCGATGATTCTGAGAGCTGTTTGGAGCTGTTCAACCGGAATAAAAAGGACTTTTGCGTCGGTATGTGACAATGGATGAAACATGGATCCACCACCACACTCCAGAGTCTAATCGGCAGTCAGCTGAGTGGACTGCAGCCGGAGAACCACGTCCAAAGCGGCCAAAACCGCAAAAGTCGGCTGGTAAGGTTTTGGCGTCTGTATTTTGGGATGCGACGGAATTTTGTACATCGACTATCTTAAGAAAGGAAGAAGAATCAACAGCGAATACTACATGGCATTATTAGTGCGTTTGAAGGAAGAAATTGCCAAAAACGGCCACACATGAAGAAGAAAAATTCTCTTTCACCAAGACAATGCACCGTGTCACAAGTCGATCGCAACGATGGCCAAATTGCACCAATTGGGCTTCGAATTGCTTCCGCACCCACCGTATTCTCCAGATTTGGCCCCCAGCGGCTACTACCTGTTCGCAGACCTGAAAAAATGCTCGCCGGAAAAAATTTGACTCGGATGAAGAGGTGATCGCTGAAACTGAAGCTTATTTTGAGGCCAAAGACGAATTGTTTTACAAAAAAGGTATCGAAATGCTAGAACGGCGTTGGACTGATTGTATCACTCTTGAAGGAATGTATGTTGATGAATAAAATCGAATTTCGCCAAAAAAATGTGTTTTTCTTAGTTATCCTACGGACTTATTGAGTGATGTGTTACACTTAATAAAATTAAAGATACCCTCAGAGAAAACATTTCTCCAAAGTTTTTATTCCTCTATAATAAAAGAAAAATAATTGCAATATATAATACATCGGAAAACAAACAAAAATCAACAAAGAATAAACCGAAAATTATGTTAGTATTAAATACTATCCCACACTTTTACAAAAAACTCAACACTGTTTAAAAAAATACTATATTTAAGTAGTTCCTAAACCAAACAATAGTAATACAAAACTTTTCTCACATTTAAAACCGCAAGTTCCATTCAAAAATAAAACCCACTGCATTTATAAAATAGATTGTACTAATTGCAACAGTTTTTACATTGGAAATGCCGTGTAATACCTAATATGCCGCAAAAACACATGAGATGCACCGCTTTCCCAAACCATGCAAATTAAAAATTTTCATAAATTCAATTTGGAAAAAGCATTTTAAGTACTGAACCTAATGATAATAGACGTTCCAAAAACTATCTCGGTAGCAAGACGAGGAGGTTTTGGTTAGAGTGTACGAAAATCCAGGTATTAGTACCCGTCGTCTAAGTGTGGCAATAGGCATAAGTTACTCATCCATTTCGAGATGTTTTTGGAGCATTATTTTCACTTTTAGGATAAAATGAACCTGTCTCACAGGATTCAAAACAGTGTATAATATAATTGTCTTCTTTGGGGACATACGTTTTTTTCTTGAAAACATATTGGAATATCAAAGAGAGACAATACGTTTTATGTACAAATGGCTGCTCATTCAGATTTCGATGTCGGTTGTACACTAGATGTAGATGGTAAAAAAATTATGTCTAATTAATCTTAAAAAAAGCTTGTAAGTAGCGTCCTCTATGACCAAAGTCAAAAATAGTATCATATTCTTTTTCTTTGTATTCAGTTAGCCTGTTGCACTTTTTTCAAAAAAGTTTTGCCTTTTATTGTATTACTTAGGTTCAGGGGAATTTTCAACAACGCACAGGTATTCTTTATGATTATTATGTTTAAAATAAGTGTTACATGAAAACCATACAAAGATTTGGTTCTCACATGTCTGGACATTTATTTATGATTTGCGCTTTGGGAAACTGCAAGATTTGCATTTCTCATGCTTAACGTGCAGGGGTGTCCACCAATTTGCATCAAAACATATTGGAGGGGGTAAGATGGCTCGTGGGAGCCAATGTGTTTAAACGAGCTGACTTTATTGCCGATCTTTCTCGAATACAGAAGTGTTTCGTAGAATTCGGACAGTCGGTGAAGTATCCTTTCCCTTTTGTTCCTTTTTTCCCTGCCGTTCTACAACATACCTGCACTTCGTCGATAAGAGAGCTAGCGCCAACCAAGCAAGGGAGCATCTAGACACCACCCTGAGATGAAAGACACACAGGGATTAGAATAATCATAGGGTAAATTAAAAATTTTGAGATGCATTTGATGCCTCGGGGACATTTTATACCATGAAAATTTGATTATATTTATATTAACATTTATGTAGTAAAAATTAACGTTACACTCTGAATGCATCTACTATTACACGTAAACCCTTATACATGTTTTCATTATTATACATCTCTTGTGGAATTCTGCCAATCCCTTGTTCTAATCATATAAAAAACCAGAATTGTTTAGTGTCCCATTTTAGTGCAGTTTCCACTTTGTGAAGGTAGTTTGTGTTTTCTATAATTTCAACTTTTGTTTGTTTCCGTAGCTTCCTGTAAGTATCAAACGCTGTTTTGAAGTTGTTTTTTTTATGTTTTATAATGAGAATTGTTGATTGAGAAAACCAGGACGAAAAACTACAGTGTCTGTTATAACCTTGTATCGGAACAAATTTGTCAAATATGTTGTAAACTTGGTAGTAGAATAAATCTAAACATTCATTAACGTCAGATGTATTATTCAAAAATTCCCAGTCAATCTTATTTAATGCATTATATAGACCAAGTAAATTTGCACACTGAAAATTGTAGGTTTTTTTAACTTGGTTATATGAAGAATTGGGCTTCCAATTTTTCTTTTTCGATAGGCTATTTTTCAGCAAGTGTTTTGTATAGAATTTTAATATCCAACGGAGTATGATGAGCATCTTCTTTGATTGCTGGACACTCCAAGCAGGCTACATGGCAATGTAAATCGGAGATTACAAAATCAAGCAGTTTTTATTAAGTAAACAATTATGCTGTTTAAGATCAGTTAATATAGGAAAATTATGGATTATGTTGCAAGGACATTCTTAGAATTTATTTCATTGTTAAATGTGGGTAAGTTGAAATCACCTCGAATAATTACATTTTTTTAATTCATTTTTTCCTTTTCGAGTTGGTCAAAGATTTCATTTGTTATTACTGGTGTGTTAGGAGATATAGATAGAATAGAAAGACATGAACTTTGATATTATTTAATTTGCTTTTAGCACTGACAACGTCAATTGAAGGGCATCTTTCCTTGAATTGGTCACTATTAATTTGAATGGGTTGTATACTACTTTTGATCCCTTGTTACGGTAGTGTAAAGGTTTTTGTAAGCAAAACTTGCTCTATTATTATTAATAAAGCACCTTCTTATTTTAGAGAGGATAAAAAAGAAGAGAAGGTGAGAACTTTTAGTGCTGCGGTTACTGTTTTCGACCGGTTAAGCTTGTGAGACAGTACTATGATGTTTCATTTTCGGAAAGATAAATTACTTTATAAGTAGAGCTTTTCTGTATGTTGACAAGCACAGAAAAGTGTGCCTAATGTTTAATCGGAAAGATATGCGAATTATTAGTATTATCTAAATAATTTTCAAATTAGAAATGTCAGAATGACAGCATCTGTCTTTTTACCTCAACTTTGAATATAATACAATTAGATAGTTGCCTATACTGATGTGTGGTGCATGGTTTAAAATATCTGTTTAGAAGCTAGGTGGTTTCGGTTCTTTTCGATGCTTCAAGATTAATGGTTCCAAACAGTTATGCCAGCCACTTTTATAAAAGACTCAATTTCGAATTCAATAACATCTGCGTCTCATAATCTGTCATTAATCGGTCTTATAAGGAACCCTCCGGTTAGCTTTGAAATTTAGTAATTATTAATGGTTTTTTTTAAGATATTGGTTTAATATGATATTACCTTGTGGGCACTCCTTCGTGTTAATTGCAAGCGACGCCAATTTAGCTTAAGTGTTTGTAACCTCCGCAAGGGCTTGTTAGGTTTTATAAATATGTATTTGTGGTGCCAATGTTTACATCAGTCCAATGAGTGTAATGAAGGTGACCACGATTCCTAAATATCTTTTTTAATGTGCAATAAAGTGAATTTATTCCAACAGACAACATCCAAGGACTATCCTTATAAGGTTAAGAGTACCACTTCTGCTTATTCATCTCCCTGAGTTATGCTCTTTGAAAGTGGTATTACCCTTTTGTACCTACTTATCTGAATCCATCTTTTCCCAAGCTATAAGTAGCAACCTATAAACGCACACATGCCCTTCTCTGGTTGTATTTGTGGCAGTATAGCATGGTAAACATTACACAACTCAGGCAAGATTTCGTTCGTTAACACTGTTGTGCATAGAAGATTCAGTAATACAAATAATCTCATATTCCTGATTGTTAAATGCTACAAAGAAATTTAAATGCTTAGTATTAAGACGCCTAACATTTTGGTAGCATATAAGTAGTTCCTTATGCCTTGCAATTACTATGGCTTCAGATGTTTTAATGTTTGAGTAGTGGATACAAAAAATTTTAATCACTTGAGTTTTTAAAATTTTTTTGCTAGAGTTCCAATGGTGTGTTCTTTGCATTCAAGATGTAACTTAACCTTTGTTTGATTGTTTGGTATAATAGTAAAAGATTTAAGATTGACATTAACATCTCGGCCTATCCTATCTTTTGATGTGTCATTAAAATTTAATAAGTTTGTAGTATGTGAGCTTCTATCTGTAATGTTGGCCGAGGAGATCCAAGAATGTATTCTACTTGCCAATAATCCTTTACCAAATTTGTGAATGTGCGACCCATTCCTAGTGAAATTCGATAGTGAGAGGATAGCTCTGGAATCTGTGATCTCATCACATTTTCTGAAAACAGGCTAAAGCTAAATTATTCGTAAATACTATTGTTAAGCGCATTCACAAATGCCTTATTAATATCAATCCTAATTTATACATTCACCTGTTTTCCTTGTAAAATGGGCAGTTGTAAACAATCCTTGGAACTGATCACACGTGTCTGCCGACTTGTTCGTATGGTCAACATGCGGTATCTTAACATTGATAGTGATTTGATGCGGTAGTGTCAATTGTTTAGTAAACAATTTAAGGAAGTGAAGGGCAGCCCTATGTGTAATGGTGTAATTGGAACACAGTTCACTCAGACAAGTAACGCAGTTTAATTTTTGGTGGAAAATGTAAGTGATTTATATACACAAATTAATTAGTATGATATGCCCATTGACCCGTCCATAATAGGTCCTCCGTTCATGGACGTTATTAACCTTTCACCCTTCCTTAATTAATAACTTTGATGCTAATACATACTGCTTGGCAAAATCATAAACAATTACAAACATTATTGGTTTAAATTGTGGCATTGCACAATTTAAATTGCACGTGTAATCTCTTGGTTGATTAGTACATGCATAGTTTTACTAACAAATAATTATTACAAATACAACTCATTAATATTTTCAAACACATCAGTGTCGTTAGGGATCACTTTAACCTTGGTTTTTAACTATGAAATACAGGCAAGCAACAAGCACCTGCCTAGTCACTTATCGTTATACATATTACGGTTTATGAATCTGAAATTTCCGTAAATGTTATTCGGGTTGGTTTTAAAGGTCGCGTTTAAAACTTAGAGCTCTGGATTCAAAACAGAAAGTGATTTTGATTATACTAAAATTTATACTGGGTTATGGTATTTTGTAAATACTACATTAAGGTTAAGTTCTTAATTATTGAAAATATGCAATGTGTTTTATTTGGTTGGGTTGTGAAATATTTACAACAAACTTTGCAATTTTATTTGCATATTATTGACATATACATTATTAATTAAATTACATAGTGACAACAAAAGTTTCTGTTGAGCGATTTTTGGTTGGCACTCAAGGAATTTCCTCAGAAGTAGCGGATTTGTTGGTAGAGGTTTCAGTGCTGGAAGCAACTAGTGCGAATGTTATACTGGCAAAAATTATAGTTCAATCTGCTTTAGATTTAAAAGCCGAGTTGGATTCAACGTATCATAAATGTTCGGTAAAGGAAGAAAATATTGACGAAATTAGGTCCATCAGGGCTGCAATTAATAAAAATGTTATTGAAATTAAATAGAAATCAGCTTCTTTAGAGGATGCAGTTGGTAAAATCAGTGCATTAGCTTCTGATATCAAACCAATTCCATCCACTGGCATTAATTGTTCGACTAATTTAAGATTATCAACAATTTCAATTGGCAAATTTTCGGGTCATATTTCAAAATGGAATTCATTTAATAGTTTTTACAAAAATCTGGTTTACGATAACGTTAATTTAACAAACGTGGAAAAATTTATTGTACTCTTGGATGGCTTAGACATACGTTCCAAAAATTTAATTCGTTATCTTCCTGTGGTTGATGAAAGCTTAGAGATTGCTTATTCAGTTTTGAAAAAAATATACGAATGCAAATGTTTATTGGTTAATTCATTTTTGGTGGCCTTGGAAAACATTCCTAAGGCTAAAGGCAAATGCTCACAAAGAGTTACGAGAGGTGGTTAATTGTTTTGTAGAAAATGTGGTTGGTTTACAACAGTTAAAGGTTGACTTATTGGATGTCATTCTTTTCAATATGTTCTCTAAAAAATTGAATTTGAAGTTACTAAAAGCATTTGAATTGGAAAATGCTGATGAAATTCCCACTTACGAACAATTAAGGTTTTTTGTGGAAAAACATTATAAGCCGTTAGAAGTGAGCAATTTGATGATATTGGACAAACAGTCAAAGCTAAACAAGGCAACAAATGTTGGGAGACAATCTCCTACATATTCAAAATTTAATTCACACACTTCATTGGTAACAACCTCATATAGTAAAAAAATGTTTGTTATGTGACAATAATCATAATTTATATCACTGTCGGACTTTTTAAGTAAGAGGTTATAATTTGGTAAAACATAAGAAATTATGCATGTTGTTTAGTGGGGTCGCATCAAGCGGCAAAATGTTTTTCAAAATCATTCTGTAAAAAGTGTAGCAAGCCTCATATCACATTATTTCATTTTGAAAGACAGTCAACAGTGGACCAAAATAAACGTGATGTGGTTGATCGGTTGAAACAAGTGGTTAATTCGAAACCTTTGATAGAGTGTGCCAGCACTTCAAGTACAAGCAGCTTATTCACATTAAGATGCTCAAATACAATTACATTGTTAGCAACAGCTCAAACAGTAAGAGCTTTGTTATACAATGGCAGCATGAAAAGTTTCATAACTGAAAGTTGTAGGCTACAAAAGACTCAAGTAATGGCAAAAGTAGAAGGATTAGGTCTTACATCTTCACAAATTTCAGGTGCATCGACTTGTAAAACTTATCCTCAATACGAAGTTGGAGTTTTTCTATCATCAAATATTTGTGGAAAATTGCCTACTAAGCAATTGGTTAAAAAAGAATGGCAGCATATAAATAATTTGAAATTGGAGGATCCTAGCTTTGATGTGCCAGGAAATATTGATTTAGTATGCCTATCAAGATTCTGAATTTTATTCTTTAACTCTTGAATTTTCATCTGTAAGCGTTCTATAATCCCATTCATTTCATCTTCAAGTTAGGCTGCTTCTTCCAACTATAATTTATTATTTGTTTCAAGTTTAGATATGTGGTTTTGCGAGTGTTGATTTTCACTGGCCAGCTCTTTGATAACATTATCTGCACTAAAATTATTAGCCTTTTCCAAAGTGTTAATGTAATCATGGCATTTTATTCTATTATTTTCCATAACTTACTGATTTTAGTTAACGTGTTATACAACTTTTGTGGTAATTTTGGAAGTAATTTATACATACATAAAAATTGAATACTTTTTCATGCACCACAAAAACTTATTAAACAGAGAACACATTGAAACAGAACTGACAGAATCGGCCATGTTTACTCCCAATACCGTTTTAAAATAAATTTGTGGATTGGGATTTTAAATGGCTAACGCTATTTGGAATTTCTTGAAAATGAATGTCCACTTTTATTAGAAGATGTGCCTATCATGTTGCGAAGGACGATGTGGTTATAAAACGGTGGTTGCTCCGTACATTATACTGTAGCAGTACGAAGGCACATCGAACAAACGTATATAGAAAGGTGGATTGGCCGTTTGGGTCCAATATCATGGCCTTCCGCGTTTGCCAGACTTGAATCCGCTTGAATTTTTTATTGGGGCTGTCTAAAAGCAAGTGTACTGCAAACCAACATCTTTGCAAGTAGCTGCTAGTGAAATTTGTGAGCGCAAATACTTGAGGATGATTCGAAAATTATTTATTGGATGATGTATAGAGCTTGCATCCAGACGGTTGACAATTCGAACATCTATTGTAATGGAAATTAAAGGTTATTTTATTTTATTTCGATCTTTAGACAACAGTGATGCAATAATAGTAATGTACCCCTGTCAACATCACTATTCAAGAATAGTACTAAAAAACAGAATGGGTAAATTACATCATTTGTGACCATGGCACCAAAGAAATGAGCATGGGAGTCAATTTTAGAAAATCTCAAAAAAAGGCTGATTATATTAAAAACTGTGCGACTTTTACGAAAATGCACATGTTTTTACAAATTTAATAAACTTTTAAAAAGTGTAAACTTTAAATGTTTTTTGCTTAGACCAATGTATAATTAATGGAAATTTTACTATTAAAGCAAGTGGAGTTTTAAAACCACAGACAAAAGCTTTATTATGTAGTTATTTATATGTACTTGCAGTTAATAGTTTTGATATTGAAATATATGCATTTGACAGACCAAACGTAGTATGTTAATTCTTATTTTCCAATGGAACGAAAATCCTAAACATTAATGTTAAGTTAGAGTTTTATTTAATTAGTTTAAGAAAGCGTATTATTTTTCTATTACTATGAGGTATTTTAACAGGCAAATACTTCAGAATGAATTTTGTATATTATTATTGAACCTACTTACTGAGGTGACGATCGGGATTTGATATATAAATTAGTTGTTTACTATTGTACCATATTCTTGATAGCATTGCCAGATGTTTTCCCCGATTCTTTGTTCTGATATATACTGCGTTCTCCATCTGGGGCCACTTTCTAACAGGTTTCACAATTAATATGGAAATGTGGTCCAGTTTAATCACAAGTTGAAATGCATTTCCTGATGACAGCACTTCTAGTCCTCGTCAAGCACTTACATTAAATCACTCCTCTTTTTGCACACCTCTGCTGTATTAGTCCACACCTTTACTTTGTTGTTTACACAGTGGAGGTTGGTGGTAGTTTCCTGAATTGTAGAATTTTAAGTTGGGTACTTTGTTGAACCGTTGTGAAATATTTGATTTTTCGGAACTGAAGCTATGTGTAACAATGTGACCATATTTTGGTTTTGGTAGATCACCCACATTACGTTACCATTTGCAATCTATTGTTTTAGTCATCTACCATAATGCAGACATCAATTAGCTTGGTAAGTCGTTAAGTTAATTGAATTTAAACCAAACCAAAAATAATAAATTTTGTAACAATAGAAATAGAGAATATTACAAACAAATAATTGATAATAATAAGTATTACGTGCAATTAAAACTCTTTCAATTATACATTTTTGTATATAACCGTTTTTAACATTAGTTAAAATCTTGCAGTTGACTACGGGTGGTACAGAATCTATTTTAATGGCTGTGAAAGCATATCGTGATTATGCATTTGAAGAAAGGGGCATTAAAAGTCCTAATATGGTAATTCCTGTATCAGCTCATGCAGCTTTCCACAAAGCAGCTTTATATTTTAAAATACATATACGATATGTTCCGCTTGATCCTGTCACCTATCAAGTTGATCTCAAAGCAATGAAAAGAGCTATTACATCAAACACGATCATGGTAACTATAATATACAAAACTGTAATTGAATAAATATTACTTATTACAGTTAGTTGGGTCCGCTCCTAATTTTCCATATGGTACAATCGATAACATTCCTGCCATTGCTGAAATGGGTTTACGTTACAATATACCAGTGCATGTTGATTCATGTCTGGGTGGCTTTCTAACTGCTTTTATGGCTGATGCTGGTTATCCTATACTAACCTGTGATTTTCGTCTTCCTGGTGTTACTAGTATATCGGCTGATACACATAAGTATGGGTTTACACCAAAAGGAACTTCAATTATTTTATATAAAGATAAGAAGTTTTTACACCACCAATATACGGTAACGACTGATTGGCCTGGTGGTGTTTATGGTACACCAACAATAAATGGGTCCAGAGCTGGGGGTTCCATTGCTGTATGTTGGGCTACGCTTTTGAATTTTGGCAAACAGGGTTATGTAGAAGCTACAAGAGACATCATACACACAGCTCGTTATATTGAAAAAAGGTAGGTTTGGTTTCAGAAATGCTTAATCAACCTGTTTAGACTGTACTTACATGCACCGTCCATAATTCGTTAATCTGTAGAAAAGAATTGACATTGACAAGGTGAGGGTCTGTACTATCGAATAGGAGACTACTGTTAAAAATTTATACTTTTTTGATGTATTACACATACCAGTTTTAAACAATTTGCAACTTTTTACTGTGTATTTTCCAGATTATAGAGTCTCGTATTAAATTGCAATGTCAACTTCTTTTTACAAATGTATTACGCCTCTTTTGGATGCTAGTGCAAATTTGGAAAATTGAAATTTCTGGTGGTTGCTGTGAAATTAATGCAGAATTAATCTGGATGCTAAGCAAGCTGGTTATGGGTAAAATACGTGTTAAATGAATTAAATTGTGATTTGCCCTGAAGATACGGAGGAGATCTCGTGACAATATAAGGGTGCATCGGTATGAGAATGGATTCTTATGGTTAAAGGATGAAAGAAAATAAAGAAATTCAAAAATAATAAATAACATGGCTTAAATACAAACTTCTACGTTATCTTAACACCCTGAAAGGTTTTTCTCTGTCAAAAATGAGAAGATGCCAAACCTTATGCCACAGCAATTTTTTATTATGTTATTTCTATATGGTAGAGGGTTTTTCCGCATAAAACGCCATTGCTTTGAACATATTTAAATAAACTTATAAAACAAAATGCTTCTTCCAAATAAGATACTATCACTGGGGTAGCTGGATATCCTTTATAAATAGCTGTCTTTATCTATTTCCTAAATAAATTGAAATCAAATTCAACATAAAATTAAAATATATTAACATAAAATAATTGCAGTACACATACAATTATACTTTCCTAAAAACGATTTCTTAACCTCAAATCTGGTCAGGTGTTGCTAAAATAAATCCTAAAGAAGAATCTTTAAAAACTTATATCTATGCCATTGACAAAACTATTTATAAATCCCCAATTATTGGAATTATTGGAAATGACCTTCATAATAAATAAAAAAAACAGTTAAAGCTCAACTTTTCTGTATCTTTTCATTGTGTGTTCCAGTCACTAAGTTTTTACACCGATACTAGCCTAAATCTCACTAATAAATCTGACATTTCAAATCAATATTCACTCCTTCTAGTCCAATCAAATATTTACCTTTATATTCGATTAATTTCCTATTTTTATAAATACCAAATCATTTAAATTCAACTCTCCTATAAAATAAACACTATAATTATAAAAGCTTACTTAGTTTTCAAAACTTTCCAGTTATCCAGAGACCTCCAGAAGGCTCCGTGGCTTAGTTGGTATGCGTGTGACTACTATGCCCAAGGTCCCAAGTTCGAAACCTGACATGGTCTGCTTGAAAATGTTAGGCGAGCATTTTTCAGAAAAATACGTGCTTGTTCGGATGGAAGATAAAATGGAGGTCCTGTGTGTGAGTGTTGTCATGCACGTTAAAGATCTCTACCATGTTGGAACAGCAAGGGTTCGGCAAAATTCAAAATTTCCAGGTTAAAAAAAACTCGCTTCCTGGCTAATGTAGTACCTATGGGTGGAGCATTGGAAAATCAAATGTAGTGTCCAACGACTTCCAGTATTTCATTGTTCAAATGTTTTCATTTTTTTCCCTCCGAACTACAACCCCCTTAACACATCACAACCCAAAATTCCAACTTAATGGCAAGATGCACAATTCTAGTCTTCCCTTTGAATGGTCACAATGACACTAAACCTCAGGTGCATGAAAAATACCTCGCTTTGTGTGAGAGTAAGTTCAGATATTTTATCAAATGATGCGTTTCTGTCTACCTCTACTTCCCTTTTTTCTCTGTTTCTAATATATCCCGCTCAATTCCCTCATGCCTTATATGTGTCCCATCATCCTATCTCTACTATTTTTACTGTTTTCCACATATTTCTTTCTTCTCCTACCATTTCTAGTACCTCTTTGTTCTTTAACTTCGTCTCCCCAAGATATCTTCATCATACGTCTGTAGCACCACATTTCAAAGACCTGTCTCTTTTTTGTGTTAGCTCCTCCTAGTCCACAGTTATTGTATTTTCTTATCTGAATTATTTTTATAGCAACAAAATTTGAAATATGTTTAATTAAGAAGAATCATTTACGAAATTTTTTATACAAAGCGCGTCTATATATTTTGTTCCTTCAAAATTAAATTTTCTTTCCTTCACATCTAATTTATTGTTAGCATAATGCAACACGTTATAGATTATATCATAAAAATTACAGTAAAATTGGATAGCAACGATATAAAAATAATTAAATATAATAAAAAAAAAAACCCAGCCACATCGTATTTTAAACTAAACTGAAACAGATTTGAAATAGGTTTCTTTATTATATATGATTTAAATTGTATCACAAGTTCTTAATAGTATTTAATAAAAATAAAATAAGAAACATAAAAATCCATAACTTAATTGCTGCTTTCGAAGACCGAGATCTTCATCGTCAGCGTAGCTAAAAAAACATTCAGCGTAACTACTATATAAAATCGTTTTATGCATTTGATGAGTATACCAAAAATCAATAATTAGTATTACAGGGTAAACATATTGAAATAAATAATTAAAAATTACTTAAAAATATTTAACTAATCTAATTCTAGTACGTGAAAGTTAAAGCTTGCTGTGTACAGCTTCATTCCAGTAATTTAGGTACGTTATCACAGAAAATTCTCAAGCATTCAGCATAATAGAAGTAGAAAGATATTTGAATCGATCACTTTTGCCATGAAAAACAGACCCTTTAAAGTGGTGCCATGAAAATAAAGCAATTTATTCAAGACTTTTTGATTAGTAAAAAGAAGATTTTGTGTGGCCGCAAGTTCCACGCCAAGTGAAAGAATCTTTTTTAAAGGACAGATCATTACTGAAAAACGTACAAGGATGACTGGCAATAGAGTAATACAGATCGTCTTTTTAATCGTAAACTTAAAATAATTTTTTTTAAAAGTTGAAATTTTTTTGGTCTTGAATGTTGGTATTATTACAAAAATATAGTTCAAAATTTCAGTCAAAATTTTTTTTTTTTAGGGAAAAATAATAAGTTATTCTAATGTGATACTTTGCATTTTTCAATGTAGATTTTTCCAAAATTAATGTTGTGTTACTTATTTGATTACGTTAATTGACTTCAACTAAAAAATATATTTGTTTCATCCATAATCTATAATCATAATTTTCAAACAGATATAAACAGTGACCTTACATGTGATTTTCCAATGCTCCACTTGAAGGTACTACATTGACCAGGAAGCGAGTTTTTTATACCTGTAAATTTTTGAATTTTGTCGAACCCTTGCTGTTCCAAGCAAGGTAGTGATCTTTAACGTGCATGACAACGCTCACACACGAGACCTCCATTTTACCTCTCATCCGAACGAGGGCGTATTTTTGTGAAAAATGCTCGCCTAACAATTTTCAAGCGGACCGTGTCGGGATTCGAACCCGGGACCTTGGGCGTAGGAGTCTCATGCATACCAACTATGCCATGGAACCGCCTTATAAACAGTGACCTCTTGAGTTACTGATAAGAACATGTATATGCTAAAGCTTTAAATGAATGGGAATTTTTTAGGAGTCCTAAAGTAATGTGGAAGCGGGAGTTCAAATTCCTTAATATTTAAATGTAAATTTCACAATTTTAGTTTCCTATATTTTGGATATAAACTACGAAACTAATTACTGTCTATTTAAACATTTGTGTTTGTTATAATATAAAGTGCAAGGCGTGCAAAATGTTCTTTATAATTATTAAATTCCTAATATAGGTAAAAGTTGCCTACCATTAATCTACCTGAGCGGTATGTAAGCGTTCATAAATGCCGAAATAAACATGGAAATGAAATAGCATTAAGATATTAAGAACCCTACTTGGATATATTTATTTGTGTTCTCTTATTATTTAATAATTTTAAGTTCTATCTCACTTTGTCACTTGGTTTGATTACAAATGTATTTATTTAATTTAAACATATAAATTTGAAATAAAAATCTATATCCAATATTCCTCCCGACAATTACATAATAAGGAACTTTTCAAATCTCTCACTTTCAGAATGAAACTTAAATAAACAATCTAAAATTAGAACATTAGTCCCTTTTCACTATATAGTCAAATAACACAATAATTATTAAAAAAGAAATATTAAATTCAACATGCACAAGCACATCTCAACAGCAAGTTAATTATTTATTAATTAACTCAAGGTTAGGTCAAAGATAATTGACAAATTTGCCTGTATTATTCAATATTTAGAGCACTATTGAATGAATGCCGTGCTTGTGTAGCTATCTGCGGATCGTGACCTTTTACTTACACAAACAACAAAATTAAACCCGTTGTGCCGATCATTGAATTGATCCACTTCTCGATGATGGTTTTTCTTTCAACTAATCAAATCATCAAGTCACATGGCTAATTGTTCCTGGTAACCTTTGTCTGGTGTGCAGCCTAAAATTATTGAGTAATATTTAGCACCTGCTAGTGACTTTAGTATATGCTTTTTACTTCCAGTTGCTAGCGAAGCTATGCTCTCATTTTGAATCGTGTCACCTAAGTATATAGACATGTATTTATTCGGTTCTTGAGATATTCAAATCCAACGAATGTATTCATAAAATGTTGCGTCAAAATTTGATATCATTTCTATTGCTTTTAAAAAACTTCTATTGTCTTGTTCAAACAACTGACTAGCTAGAAATTGTACAACATACACAATTCCCAGTATTACATCAGACCCGTGCTTTTTTCCTATCAAAAAGTATTTGTCCTTGATTATTAATTGTGATTTTGCTGTTTAAAGTAAGTGCCAGATTTGCAAGTGTTTTAAAATTATCGTTATGCAATAACATGAGAGATGTGTTGCCAGTTATGTGTACCAGTTTCTGTGAAACTATTGTTTTTTGAAGTAAATTACTTGCAATCAAAGCAAAATACACAATCTTTCAATACTCAATACAAAATCCACTTCGTTTCGGATGTTTCATTGTTTACTAAAGTGCACGAATATAAATGATCCGAGAATTTTCTACCCTTCTCGTTTTTTGGATCTGGGTATCCTTTACTTGAATAGAACCATTTTCAATGAAAAGTTGTCTTTCTGCACATGTGAAAGTGTCTCTTCATAGAACAACATTGCATTGGTATCTGACAAGTGTAAACCCGTCATAGGGTCGCCTCAGAACCATGTTAAAATCTACCAAAGGGTAGCCTAAACCATAATGATTTTCCCCCTCAAAATAAATATAAAAAACGACTGCTTAAGCCTTATGGTAACGCAATCGCACACTTCTTTAATAACCATCCTCTCAATTGTATAAATAGAAACATGTTAAAAAATGTTTTCCAATCCCCAAATTATTGAATTTATATAAAATTCACCAATAAAAATTAATCAGCTGATTTCACGTTAAGCGTATTGGCTACCTAAAAAAAAGTCGATCCCAGGCCACAACACAAATTGAAGACAATCATTCATTTAAAAATTTTTGCTTAGTATACTCAAACCAAATATTTTGAACATCAATAAATCAAAGTCACCTTCAATTTATGTCATAAATGTCAAACTTGAAGTTTTTATTATTTTGACAACGATCCTAGATCATGGATCGAAACATAAATAAAGATGATTTTAAAAACTATGAGTGGTTTAATTCCCAAAGAAGATTAAGAAAAATTCTTGATCTTTCGTTAATCTCCTTATTTGAGGACCCGCAAAAATTCATTCCTTCCTTTAATTTTGCATCTTAAGATAGCGGGAAATTTTTTACAAAGGTATTTGAAACAGTGTCTATCTTTATTTAAAGCTTTAACGTATTGTTTCATTAATCCTACTTTAATGTGCAATGGAGGTAACAAAATTTTTTGTGGATCAACAATACTTATGTGCAGAACATTTTTTGATCCGGGAGTTAAAAAATAATCTCCTTATCCAGTCCTTTTTCTTCCATGTTTATGTCTACTTCGACTGTCCCACAAAAAACATGGGTACTTTGTATACCCTGACTGCTGTCCTAGTAGAAGTGCCACAATTTTCACATCCCCACAAATTTTCCAACTATGATCATTGTATTTGATTTTTTCAAACATTACTTTAAGATTTTCGTAGCTTTCCGTCATTTGCACAGAATGGGCAACTGGTACTGATGAAATAACATTTCCATTGTGCAAGAGAACAGCTTTAAGGCTTCTTTTGGAAGAATCGATAAAAGCCTTCAATCATCGGGATTGTATGTACCCCCATGTTTGTTGATCAGACCGGAAATGTTGGTGCAATAGACAAAACAACCACTTTTTTCAAAATAGTCCGAAAACTCGGAATCGCATTTCCTAAAATACGAGATTTTAACGTCTTCTGCCAGTAAATTTTTACTTTGAAGTCTGAATGCTAAAATTTCAGAAAGATCCTTTGAAAGGCCTAATTCTAAGTTGTTAAGCTTGGTCGTGGAAAATAACTGCAATTGCTTAGAAACGCTCGATATTTCACCAGCATCGGTACAGTTGTTTTTATCAACTTCAGGTTCAGAACTGCTTGTAACATCTAAATTTGTTGGTTTTTCAGGTAGTGGCATGTCTGGACCATGTGGCACTGGCCTGATTGTAGACTTGAGGTTCGGATGGATGGTTTTAAATTTTTTGTGTTATATCCACGTACATTGCACATACAGAAATAACAGTCATCATGGTGATTTGTTGGCTCTCGCCAAATCATTGGTATTCCAAATGGTAAGGATTTCTTTGTTCCATTACTCCAATGCCTTAAACATATCTTACATACAACATGTGGTGCCTAATGTTTGTCTTGATCACTAATCTTTACTTTAACACCAATTTAACTGAAAAAAAGCTCACTAAACGACTATCTAGACCAAACGCAGACTAATGAATGCGCTTGTTACATGAAGACGTCTATTTATATCCCATTGGTCGATGGTATGACTGCAAATCAGGGAATCCCTGCAATTAAATTTTACTTTCGGGAATTCCCCCATACTATTCTACTGATTTGTACACAATTTAATCTCAGTGGTGTACCATTTTTAGAATTTCATTTAATTTGTAGTCGCAAATATTTAAAAAACCATAAATATGACACCTAGTAATTTATTAAAAAATTGTGCGTGATGGGAAAAAAATGTTGATTCTTTATTAGATTAGCCACCAAAACTTTAAAAAAATGAACACAATCCAAATCACAAATTTTTGTTGGCCCGTGTAATTGGTTTAAGATCAATAAGCTAGCTTTAAATAATGATAAAACTGAAAGACTGATCTTCCTAAAAAAAGATTTGCCTTATAAAGACCACTGTGTAAAGTTTTTGGGCATAACACTGGACATTAATTTGGGACAAACATTGTGACAAGCTGAGTAGTACATTATGGTTATTTAGTTCTTGTACTGCTTAAAAAATTCTGTTTCTTTAGAGGTTTTAAAATCTGCATATTTTGGCATATTTCATTGCTTTTTATCTTATGGCAGTTTTCTCATGTATACACGCAAGTGCTACTGAACCCATAGTTAGATTGCAGTACCGTGCTATTCTTGTTATTACGAACCAAGGGTATCGATTTGATTGTCCTGAGTTTTTCATTAAACTTAAAATTCTTACATTTCCCAGTATTTATATTTTGAATTGTTTATTATTTGTTAAAAAACATTCAACTCAGTATATGCAGCATAGTAATCTTCACATGTTCAATACTCATTGAAGAACAAATTTGATTATACCATTTCATCAACTATCTAGCAGTAGGTATGGGGCTAATGACTGTATATTTTACAACTCCTTACACGTTAGTACAGTATTGCCCGAAATAAACAGTACTGAAATTGTAATTGTTTTGTATATTTAAAAAATACATATTATTGACACTTTATTATATGTTCTAAATGTGCACCTCCTCGTTCGAGACAGACTTCATAACGATGTTCTAAGTTTCTGGTCATGTTATTGAATAAGGGTTGTCTCAGGGCTGCGAAGAAGACTCTAACGGCATCCTTTAATTCATCGATGGTTTGTGGTGCCCGTTTGAAAACGGCATTTTTAGCCATGCCCCAAATGTATGCGTCTGGAGGTGTGAGGTCTGGAGAATGTGAAGGATAAGGGAAGTCAGTAAATCGTGATATGAATTTGCTTGGAAAATGTTCTTGAAGAAATTGACGAATTGCGGCAGCAGTATGGCAAGTTGCCCCGTCCTGCTGAAAAAATTGGTTTCGAAATGCCAAGTTACGTGCACGACAGAATTGACGTAGATCAGGGATAAATCGTGTTAAAATTTGTCTGTACCTCTGTTGATTAAGTGTGACTTGCCTACCATTCTCTTCGATAAAGTACAGACCAATGATTCCGTGTCCGGAAACAGCACACCAGACACTCACTTTTTCACTATGTAAAGGAACCTCATCGGGTCTGGCAAAGCCCAGAAATCGATTTGTGCGACGATTCACATAGCCTGACAAGTGAAAATGTGCTTCGTCTGAAAACCAAACATTTTTCAAAAATTCAGGTTTTTCATACTGTAACGCGAGAATTCTGGCGCAATATTCCACTCTACTGCGATAATCCCGAGGATGTAGTTGTTGATGTACCTGAATCACATACGAAAATGTACCCAGCTCCTTCAGGATTCTTTGAAAGGAAGTTCTTTTAAATCAAGTTGTAACGCTGTCCTTGCCTGGCTGACTTTCGGATTTTCTAAGATTTGCTCAAAACACGCTCATGGTTATTGTTGTTGTTAACTGTCCTGGGACGCCCGAGTTTCCTTTTCGTTGGCACAATACACTACCTGTATTTCTAAACTTTTCAATAACCTTCAAAATTACAGCATTACTTGGAGAACGTTTATTAAACCTTTGTGTGAATTGATCAGACACGTATAGCAAACTTGCACCATTACGTCGGCCGATTCCGTATGAACGAAAATAATGCTCTACCAGAAACACTTTCTCCTCTGTACTTAACACCATTTTTAACAATTAGGCCCTACTAATTACTTGTTTGAGGTTTACTTGACAGGTCTATACTAGCTAACTTGAGTGTGACAGCAAACGCATAAAAACACCGCCAACTTAGTTTCAGTACTGTTTATTTCGGGCAATACTGTATTAAGAATTTGCCTATTAAATCGTTTAAAAGGGTTGTAAAAATTACTTGCTTGATCATGGTTTTCATTCCATTGTTGAGTTTTTGAGTAAAGTGAACTGCTTTAGACTTTCTGTGGACTCTTCTACTAGTTAAACAAAAAGCTTTATTATATATTTTTTTTTTGACAATATGCTATTCACCAGTGTGCTAATGCATGTATTTAAAATAAAAAATTAAGCAAGTAACAACTAAATTTATTTTGAATGTTTATTTCTGATGTGTACGTGACATTATTGAAATCTACTTCCCCTTCCACCACTAATGTAGGTGTTTATATAACGTACCGCAGCTTCTAAAAAGATCTGGAAACCAGAAGTCGATCGACATTTGATAAGATACAGGCAGCTTTCTTTGACGGCAGTATCTGATCGCTACGCCTTTGTTAGTTGATAGTGCTTAGGATTTCAAGACATGCAGCAAATGAGAGCTGATATAATGTGCTAAAAAAACTAAGCCGTGATCTGGTGGTTTCATTGCAGTACCATTTAAACACGGAAGTTATACACGCACTTTGTCCAACTCACGTTTTGCCATATTTGCTACAGTGTAAACAGCTCCACTTGTAACAGACATACTTTTATTAAAAACCACTTTTTCCACTACTCCACTTACCAAATATTGTCGCCTTTCTGGCGTGCCACTTGTGTTCAGTGAACACATTTGCCACTACGGTGACACAGCCCTGGGTGTGACCATTCTTTGGGAAAGACCCTATATTTGTCTTATTAGTTCCTGTGATACGTACATGTTAATGGTATTCTTAAATCAAATACATTAATTTGTTCACATTATTGCACTTTACAATTTTTGAAGCGTCAACAAATTCAAAATTTGGTTTTTGGATAATTGCTAAAGCAAAACAAATTTTTGTTGTTATAACATAAAAACTGGGAGATTTAAGAAGCACCTTAACGTTCTTAGAATATTTTTCCCACCTGTAATCTAAAATTTTAACACGGGTTGATTACCCAACGGGTCTTAGTTATCAAATAATGGGGGGATCTGTATTTGATAACCATTTCGCAAGGTTGTCATAATTTATGAGAGACAGCACAGTCTAATAATTTTCCTATTTTTTTCTTCTGAATTACATAAAAATTTGTTTAATTTGACCATACTAAAAGTGGTTCAAGTTCTGACTATTCTCAGACCTTTGTTTGACTGTCCTGAATGAAATTGTGCAAGTTACCATGCTTTTTAGAAAAACGTTTCAGGTCAACTATGTATCATTTAACTGTATTATTAAATAACGGGTTTACTGGGAAACATTGCATTTTATAAATTTTATCCTTGTAGCTTGCGAAGAATCAAAGGAATATTTATATTCGGTACACCAGCCACTAGCGTTATAGCAATAGGATCCAAAGATTTTGAGATATTTCGTCTTGCAACTGTTTTAATGAAACGAGGATGGAGTGTAAATACTTTACAGTATCCTTCTGGGTGAGTTGAAACTCAAGTAATAATATGCAAATAAGTTTTCATTTGTAGGCTTCACTTTTGTGTGACACATATGCATGTGCAAGCTGGTATTGCTGATAAATTTATAAATGACGTTGAAGTTATAGTGGAAGAAATAATGGAAAATCCAAGCCTACCTGTTGAAGGAAAAGTAAGTGTTGACACAAGATTAATTGTAATTACTTAATATAATATTTCCAGCTTGCCTTATATGGTGCTGCACAAGCTATTCCAGATCGATCCATAGTTGGACAATTTATTAATTACTTTTTAGATGCTATGTATTATGTACCAAAATAATCTATGTAATATTTATATTTTTATAATGTTAAATATAAACATTGTTTACTAATACAGGTTTAACTAATCTTGATATGGTGGTAATCCAAAAAGTTCTGGTTTAAACTCTAGCAATGAATCCAGAACTAGTGTTGCTGATTTACGAAATTCTTCACCAACTTCTTTGGATGGCACCATAACAACTTGCATTCCTGCTTTATTTGCTGCCATTACTCCGTTTGGTGCATCTTCAAACACCAAACACTAAAAATATAAATAGTCAAATAAATTATTAATTAAAATAACAGCTTTAATCTAGAGGATTGCTGCATATGATGAACAAATAAATTTAAGAAAACAACTGTACAACTTTTAACCTTGTATAAATATTGAAGTTTGCCAAATGTAATAAACAATTTTTGAAGTGAATGAATACACAAATTTGTATCTACAAAGGTTAATCTCTATGCTCAACCTTTGAGCTAATATGACAATATTTTTGATAGTGTGTTTGGGTCAAGTGCAGAAAAATCAGCTGTGTATCTTGACGATTTTAGATGGCAAATAATTTTTCAATAACTAACTAACTAAAAAATAATTTTACCAAAATGGAGTTTTGGTTTTAATGAAAATTGGTTTTGTTGTAAGTCAGATATTAAGAATTAAAAATCCATATGTTCTGTTAGTGGAATTTCAATTACGGACTTTCAAAAATTTCTACTTTGCACCTAGTAAATTGAGACTATATTTTAGATATAAGTACTTACTACACATGGTTATGTTTTAGTTATTTTGTTTATGCACAGTTTTTAAATGACAAATTTGATATCGCTTAAATGATGCTATTCTTAGAAATGTGGTACACAAATAAATACAGACAGTCTGGAACTCATTTTATGACACCTGTTTATCCTGTTATTTTTGGCTAAGTGTTTCAAAAGCAAAGTTTTGCCAAAAGAATGTTAATCGTAAATTTTTTAGTAAGAAGTGATCTGTGATCAAATAGAAGTGAAAATAATGGCCAACATAATTTAGAAAAACTCGAAGTTGTTGATAGCTGGGATCAGGTCTTTATAGGCATTGAAATTTATGAATAAAATGAACGAGCACCACCTAAATGGATACAGTGATAAAGAAAGAGTGGTTAGGGATCCCTTTCAATGAGAGAAATAATTACACTGTAATTGTCGTCTGGCTTTTACAAACAAGAAGAAAAGTGGAAATATGCATTAAAATTTAATCAATCTTTATCAGTACATGATTTTGCATAAACATTATCTTGAACCAAATTAGCAATTAACCTCATTTAAATTCAGTGCTAAGGTAAATGGACAATGGGAAGAGCACACCTTACAAAACCCATGGACACTACAAATATATAACTCAATATAAAAATGACAAACACATGGAGGTTTACAATTTTCTATACAAAAATAATCACTACATTAACATGTTCCTTATTTATGAGTCGAAACCAGCAGGAACATCCAAATTCATAAGTTGAAAATGAAGATACCTAAATTCACATTTAATATATGGATTAAAAGAGACACAAACATATAAGGTTAATGATAAAAAAAGATATATTAAAAGTGACGAATAATCTTCCTCATAATAAGTAGAGCATCTATGTAGGTGTTAGTTTAAGTGTACATGGTCAGTACATTTATGTTCAGCAATACATTTTAAGAACTTCAATACGTTTACAGAAAATAAATTCTTCAAGCAAATAATACTCTACCATTCTTGATAGTGAAAAAAAAAGAACTTCAACATATTTATACATAGGAACAGCCATGTGAAAATCTTCTATGAGATGCCAAGCTCCTAATCTACCACAAGTATTTCTCAATTTTTATTGACTGCAAGCTTAGACGTAGTTACAGGTAACCCTTTACCCATATCAACGACTTCACTAATGACGATTATGTTATTATTCTGGGCAGATCTAACAATGCTTTAGGAGGCTCAAAAATATCTCTCGCTACTAAAAAATTGTTACAGAACCTTACTATTAATACAAACTTGATTTTGATATGTTCTCCTTTATGGAAAGGTCACCATGTACTAAATAATATCACACATACAATTAATATTAACCTACAATCTCTGCAGGTTTTGGCTGAAATTCACTTTTTTTATGTTGATAATAACACCCTGTCTGCTAAACACTACCACACTTGGAATACATATGAAACACGGTAAAAAGTTTACTAGAACAACTAATTACATGAGAAAAATCATCAAGGTGCTCAAAACTAAATGGTCTTCCAAATTCACAAACAAGGAGTACCGCTACGACCGATCGTGAGTTCAATAGGATCAACGTTACAGTCACTAGCAAAGTACTTAGTCAAACACCTACAGCCAGTTGCTGAAATAGCAGTTTCTAAGTTAAAAATGCTGAACATTTTATCCAACTACTGAGTACCAAAAGAGCTCAAGCACATCTACTAGTGAGCTTTGGCCTGGTATCATTGTTTACCAACGTACTAATAGAGGACACATACTTTTGAAAGAGGAGTACAACAATGAAGACCATATCATCGACTTAACACAGCAGTCTTAGCAACACAAAGTTTACCTTTAACAAACAACATTAAGGACAAGTTGAAGGGGAGCATCTATGGGATCACCATTATCACCAGTGATTGCTAATTTATTCATGGAAGATAGATTAGAAACAGCTATATATAAACCCAACTTATAGCAAAGATATGTTGACGACGCATTTGTGATCTGGACACATGATAAAATTGCTGTTACTTTTGACTTTAATGAGATATATTCTACTTATACGAGGGACATTATTTGGTTCATGAAAAATACTAAAGCTAGGGATGCTTATGGTCTTGACATCTCCTTGTTTAAAGTTGCATTTGACATTACTATTGTACCTTTAACCAAACTCTTTAACCTTATTGTTAAACATTCTGTTTTTCTGGACACACTGAAATTAACTAAAGTTATTCCTGTGCATAAAAAAGGGCCCTATAACAACACCAAGATTTATCGTCCTATATCGCTTGTCCCAGTTATATTAAAAATCTGAAAAGATCTTGCTTAAACAACTTCTTTGTTATCTTCTTTGTCAATAATTTACTGCATCCTATGCAATTTGGTTTTAGGGGAAAAAGTCAACTACCGATGCAATAATCGCACTTGTTGACAACATAGTTAATTCGTTTGATAAATGTGAGTTTTTATTGGCAAAATATTACGATCTCTCCAAAGCATTTGATTGTGTTGACCATTGTGCTTTGCAAGAAAAATTAAAACTTCTTAACCTAAGTCCAGAAGCTGTTTAAATTGCTATCATCTTACCTAAGCAACAGGAAACAATTTATTTACTTCATGAATGAAAACTCTGATATGGTTGACGTGCCAACTAGTGTACCACAAGGGTCAATCCTTGGCCCTATATTATTCCTCTGCTTTATCAATGACCTTCCATCCTTTGTCAACAATGCAAGCACAATCTTATATGCGGATGATACTACACTATACCATAGTGGTGACAATATTGACCATATACTGTATAATAGTGAACAATCGTTGAAATTAGCCAAAATTTGGCTCTTAAGCAATAAATTAGCTCTAAATCACAACACAACTGAACAATTTTTTTCTCCTTAAAAACATGTGCTCCCGATAAAGAACGAAATATACAGTTTCTGGGAGTAACTTTAAATTCAACACTCTCATGGGAGGCTCACTGCAATAGCTTTTTCATAAAGCTCTGTCAATCTATATATTTTATTAAATCTTTAAAAAATTTCTCTCTATAGATGTGCTGAAATCTGTTTCTTTTACTTATTTCCATTGTCACATACAGTATGCAGTTGTTACCTGGAGCCATGCTTCAGCAAGTGCACGTATATTTAGTCTTCAGAGACTTGTATTAAGAGTTATTGCGAATCTTGGTTATCGGAAGGACTGTTGCTCTAACTTTATTAGTCTTCCAGTACTTACTTTCCCATGTATTTTTATATTGGCTTGCTTAATCTATGTACACAAAAATAGCCAAAACCTTCAAAGACATAATAATATTCACGACCTTAACACATGTGGTAAACATTTTCTGACTTCCATATCATAGAATCACTAAGAGCAGATATGGTGGTAATTACCATGGAATACTATTTTACAATGCATTACACCCTAACATTTTAAAAATGCCTCTGAAGCAGTTCAAAACAATCTTAAAAACCTATCTTACTTCTAAAGCTTTTTATAATACTTCAGATTTAACAATGATGTTAAGTTTCATTCTGGATACTGACATCTAACATTATATTAATAGTGTCTGCTCATGTGTTGTTTTAATATTAGGGTGAATTGTTTTATTTACAACATTCTTTACTTTTTAAACCTACTCTCATAAATATGTATATATTAAGTTTTCAACGGTTTCTTTCTCATTGACACATGCCATACTATATTTTTGTAAAATGGATATAACTGAAATAAATAAAAAATAAATACATGAGAACAACTCAATGATTTCCTAGAACATCTCAACGATATACATTCAAAAAAAAATTACTATAGAAGTAGAGGAGAATAACCAATTACCATTTTTGGATGTACTAGTGAAGAAACAGAACAATGAACAACTTAGCCTACAGAAAGCCAACTTACACGGATGGACACTTAAACTCCAAGTCACATCATCACCCAAAACAACTCTACTCTGTTATGAAAACATTAGTTACTCGGTCTCGAAGACTAGCAGACAACTCAAATAAACAAAATGAAATATGAAAGTTACGAGAAAACACTCCTGAATAATGGAAACACGCCAAACCATTCAGAAGTCACTAACTACAGTATACTTACCATTCATTAAAGGAACACACAGAATCAACAGTGTTCTATGGAAACATAAAATAGCTACCACAATCAACACTCATATAAAAATCAGTGCAATCCTAAGGAATCCCAAAGACCAGATGACATTTGTGCATGCTATATTCCTCTGGAAAAAGGCAGTTGAGCAGGATCTCCTCCGTGCCAACTGTTGCTAAAACCTACGATGTCAGGTGAAACGACATGAGGACCAAATTGTGAGCTAGGTGATGCTGTATTTCCCAGAATGTGTCTGTATTAAATATTACTCCTGTCCTGATAAGCCCCGATTAGGGCGAAACGCGTCAAGAAGATGCCCTTGTGGCTGAATTTGAGTCACTTGTCAATAATTCCTTTTTATTTTATATTAATTTAAGAATCATTAAACCTACTTTTCTCTTAAATTATAACTTTTGGCTTGGAAAAAGGCAGTTGAGCTGGATCTCCCCTGTGCCGATTGTTGCTAAAACCTGCGATGTCAGTTGAAACAACACAAATTGTGAGCTAGGCGATGCTGTATTTCCCATAATGTGTCTGTATTAAATATTACAACTTGGCTACTCCTGTCCTGATGAGCCCCGATTATGGTGAAACGCGTCGACAAGATGCCCTCGCGGCTGAATTTGAGTCACTTGCCAATAATTCCTTTTCACTTTATATTAATTTAAGACTCATTAAACTAACTTTTCTTTTAAATTATAACTGTTGGCTACGGAAAAAGGCAGTTGAGCCGGATCTCCTCCGTGCCGACTGTTGCTAAAACCTGCGATGTCAGGTGAAACGACACGAAGACAAATTGTGAGCTAGGTGATGCTGTATTTTCTATAATGAGTCTGTATTAAATATTACAACTTTGCTACTCCTGTCCTGATGAGCCCCAATTAGGGCGAAACGCGTCGACAGGATGCCCTCGTGGCTGAATTTGAGTCACTTGCCAATAATTCCTTTTTACTTTATATTAATTTAAGACTCAGACTCATTAAATCTACTTTTCTTTTAATAGGTTAAGGGTACACAAATAGGTTTTTAGACAAGCTAGGGTGTATATAGACACAATATACGAGTAAGTTAGTTACGTCTGTTGGATTATTTAGTTAAAAGCGTAGTCAATTTAATTACAGGAATTTTGGGTTAATTAGTTATAGCTTTGCATTTATTTTAGTAAGGAATAGCATTTATTTATAGCATAGGAACAATATTTATAGAGTAGGACAAGAATGGTCAAAAGCAACAATTGAAAAATACCACTTTATTATAATTTAATTGTAGTGTAAATAATATAAAAACTTTTGCATAGTTCGTTAGCATAAGATCGATATTGTAGTAAACCAGAAACATTTCAAAACAGGGGAAGAATTCTACGTTTCAGTTATAGCAAATGATACGATAAATAAGTTTAACGCTTTTCGGTTGGAAAGAGAAACAAACACATTTAGAAATGTTCCAAGTAGTCGTTTACTTCAAGGTTTATATGTAAACAGATTAAACAAGCTATTATATTTTCCAAGAAGAGCTAAGACCGTTGAAATTGGTAGGATCGATTTAATTTTAAAGGTAGTATATGTAATGACTACACCTCTAAATCAATTTTTTTTAGATTTTTAAATTTTTGTAATAAATTCTGTATAAAGTAATCCTGATTACGGATCTGCACATAAATTCTTAAATATTGAAGTTACTTGTAGATTTAAACCATTTCAATTGTTTAGCCAGTGGAAAATTCCATCAAGTAAATGTGCATCCAAAGGGAACGTGATAATGCGTTATGTGATTGGTTGGAAACGGGTCATTTCGCGCCGATTTGAAAATCTATATATACCAGTAAAAGACGCTAACAAAGGACTTGCGAACTTGCTGTCAATTAGTTGGGTTAAGGGGTCACGTTGTGAATGCAGGTGTCCATGCACCACCTGCAGTAAAATTTGAAAATTAAAGATCAACATCGAACTAATATTGTTTGGTGTACCTAAGCTGTAAAAGAATAATTTTTATTGTTTGTGATACTCGGACAAAACCAGTAAAATCCTGAAAACAGGATGCCATCTTGGATGTGGGAAAGTGATTGGTGTTAAAAATACGATAATCAGTTATACCATGGAAAACAGGATATTAAGCGGAATGTTAAATGTGGCCAATTTGCATATGAGTAATATGTGTAACAAGTTTTGGTATATTCACCGTTATTGCCCAACTTGGTCATCCGTCCCTTCAATAGAAGACGAGGATAAATTATAGTTGTACAATAAAGTGGAATTTATTGTATTCTGGTTCCTGATTGGGAGATTTAGGTTATCAAGTTGTTTTTAATTTGGCTACGAGGGAGTTCCAGCAGCTGTTCACTTTTACAATTGCTATATGTATCCAGAACTTGATAACTTTGTCAAAGAGGTTGCTGATCACAATATGAATGTGCATGTCAACCTGATTAGAGTAAGTAGTTTATAGGGTGAGTACTATAAATTAGATATGTAAATTATGTTAAATTTTGGCCAGAATAACATTTAGGTTTTGGTACAATTTCTTGTTTTAGGGAATAATCATTATTGATTATTGTGTTTTACTATTTGTTTTATGTTAATGATGCCTCATAATTATTGTAATATAGATTTCTTTGTAAGATTTACAATTCTTTAAGGTCATGCATATATTGTGATAGTTTGTTGCAGAATAGAAGTGTTAGCTGCGGAGGTCACCTCGAAGCTAACAGTAAGTATTGCTAATATGGATGCGAATGTCCTTTTTGGTAAATCAGTAATTTAAACTTGGGCAAGGCGTCAAAGTTGTGTGCTATCCCCCTGAGATATATCCATGTTCCAATTCTTGCTAGTCGCGGACAGTAATTAACTTGTATCAATAACAACCTTTAATCAAATTTTACGACTAGCTATAAGCCATGTTAATTTTTATCATTACACAAAAAAAAACCCACCCCTAGTCAATAATACACGATATTGTTTCATGTGTATTTATTTACCTACCTTGTTTCTTTGTATATGTATACCCGTGAATTTCATAAAGTAACCTACCATGTTCATACTTAAAAAGAGAGAAGTTACTATCATTATGATGGCAAAATCCTACCAGGATAGAGCATTATATATAAATAAATAAAAAACAAGAATGATATATAGAACGCATTAGTATGAGTGAGCCATAATTTATTTTGTCGAGATAGTATAGGAGGGAGACATAAGCTTATTTTGCAATCTCATTGGACGTGACGTATATACGCATAACAGTTTAAAGACGTGGTAGGAAAACATCCAACGGGGGATTTGTAAAAATGTAGCATATGTGGAACAAGGTAACAGATAGGTGAAAGTGAGATGAAAAAGGTATGGTTTGGGTAAAGAGGCGTGATTTTACGTAGAATAGATTTCCATTGACGTAGTTTTCGTTAAAATGCAAAGATGGTTGACTGTTTTCGTACAATTTCTAATGAATTTTAGGTGTTTTGAGCGTTGTAGTTCAAGGAAAACTTGGAACCGTTCAAGATTTAACGAGAAGTGGACGACGGTTGGTAGTTTCCCAGGAATGTTTGTCGGTTTGGAGGTAGAATACGTGCCAGACTTCAAAACGTGGAAGTCAGGAATTCTTATAAAACCACTTCGAGGTGGAAGCTCTCTTAATTCTTAACTTCTTCGCTCGTCTACACGTTTACTTCAAATAGTGCAGTAATTGAGTTAATATAACTAACAAATGATGTTTTTTACGGTATAAGAATTTTAGGAATTTACGTTGAATTTTCTCTATTCTAGTGCTACTATTGTTATAAAACGGTGTCCAGATCTGAGAACCATATTCAAGAGTGCTGCGAATTAAAGAGAAGTATAGGGTTTTGAGATAATTCAGATCAGTAAATAGTGATGTACTACGCATTCGGAAACCTAGAGTCCGCAGAGAGCATTTGACAATGTTATTTATATGACAATTAAAGGAAAGAGTTTCATCAAAAGCAATACCCAAGTCACTAATAGTAGATACATAGGAGACTGAACTGGTGCATAGGTAATAATCGAAGAGTATTGAGGTAGCATTGTTACTATAGGACAAAACAACGCATTTATCAAAATTAAGACATAACTTATTTGAATCACACTATCGGAGTAATTGGGAAATATCAGTTTGTAGTGATTCACAGTCGACAGTAGAGTTAATTTTGGTAAAG
This sequence comes from Platerodrilus igneus, assembly GCA_036346225.1. Lineage (NCBI taxonomy): Eukaryota > Metazoa > Arthropoda > Insecta > Coleoptera > Lycidae > Platerodrilus > Platerodrilus igneus. Next base: position 1,779,925 of record JARFIW010000165.1, on the reverse strand, counting down.
ATTTTTAAATCATCAGCAAAACGAAGTTTATTATTAGAAAATATTTTAGTGATGTCATTTATATATAGGAGAAATAAAAGAGGTCCAAGTACAGATCCCTGGGGTACTCCACTGGTTAGGGGAAGATGTTTGGACTGTATGCCATTAAATTCAACGAATAATGAGCGGTTTGTCAAATAAAACTTAAAGAATGTTAGCAAGTTAGCAAAGAAATTAAACTGATGTAATTTGTGCAATAAGATGTGGTTAAGGACATCAAAAGCTTTAGTGAAGTCAAAATAGATAACAACACACTGGGATCGAGCATTCAAACATTCCGATATGAACCGTGTAACAAAACAAAGGTTAGTTACTTTAGAGCGCCGCTTTATAAAAACCATGTTGATATTCGGACAAAAGTTGCGAAACTTGAGGAAATAGTGATTCAAAAATAATTATCTCAAAGACTTTGCCGACGTTAGAAATAATAGAAATTGGAACATAGTTTTGTATAATGGATTTATCGCCTTTTTTGAAAATTGGTTGTACACGAGATAATTTCCTAATATCAGGAAAAATTGATTTAGTTCAGCACAAATTAAAAATATGAGCCAAGGCAGGACTAATTACACGAGAGGTACCTTTGAGGACAGTGTCAAAATATTGCAATTTTGATTGGAGATAAACAAATTCATGTGATGATCTTTTCTATGTTCAGTCAAGTAGTATCAAAATGCTTTTTGTCTCCATTTAGAGCTCCTACTAAATAAGATGTTTATAAAAGCAAGCTTTAATGAATTTTGTTGATTTTTAAAACATACCGAGCAGGATAATCCCATTGGGCAAGTTAACGCAGGTGCAGCACGTCATGCCCAGCCCTAGGAATTGCCGTTTCTTCTCTGCGTCACTTTGATGACAGCCATCATGAAGAATCGGGTCTGGGTTGCTCAGATTACTCATCACCCAACTTAAGGTGTTGAGATTTGATTTGCTTTACCCGGATCATCGGAGTGTGCTTATGACGATGACTGTTACTGTTTGGTTATTTAAAGGTTAATATTTACCCTGACTGACCTTAAAAATTTTCTATATTAAAAATTTAGAGTATACTATTAAGTGCAATTTGCTTTACATCATTTGTTTACAGCTACAGCAAAATGCATTTCGTGTGTAGATGGTTTTTCTTTATTGCTATTGTTTGCTATTACTCTAATATTTTTTCTATGTACTTACCAAGAGTTACTTGTAGACAATATGTAAGTATGTGATTTGCGCGACTATTTTGATATCAAAGATTCAAAGTTGAGTTAAACAAGTGAATGAGAACAATTCACGACATATCTTTTTTTTAATTGCTGTTTTATTTGAATATTAGAACGGAGAGTAGTGACAGAAACAAGTCATTACATTTTTAATTTCTGGTTTATATAAATATTATGATTGATGGTAAAAGTTAGTGTGGGGTAAGCCAGTTCTAGTTGGCACTGCCTTCTTTGGATTTCTCCTTTTTTGTTGCGATATTCGATACAGATAATTTTATTTGCTTGCTTTGTTTATTTTTCTTCTCCATGCAGAATACTGAAACCCCTTTATTAATACACATTTAACTTGTAAAATATAGTAACCACATCACCCTCAAACAACATCACAAGACCGACTCTCTGGACCCACATTCCTAAAGAGAAAGTGGGGAGGAAAACCCAAGAACATGCAGGCCGCCTCTCACTTAAGTATGAAACCATGAATAACTAATTCTAATTAACCTGATTACTATATCGTATCGTAACACTTGTCTAGTGCCATATCAAATTTCGGCATTGAATTTGTCTCCTAAAATATTTACACAACTGACATGGAAACAATAATTCATTATCAAAATATTCTTTAGTATTAATGGTGATAATTTTTATATAAATACTAACCTGCTCAGGTCGTGGAGCATCCGTAAATCGTTTAGCACAAATCAAAAATATATCTGGATGCGGTTTACCATTTTTCACTTCAGGATCCGAGCTGCCCATAACTAACTGATCAAATAAATCAAATAAATCAGTATGGTTTTTAACTTTGATGTCAACAGAATCTTTAGATGAAGAAGTTGCCACAGCAATGGGGATGTTATTTTCACTTAAATGATATATTAGTTTTTCAACACCTAAAATAATTATTGATTAAAACTTGATTACAGTAGTAATCACACAGTTCAAAACCCACACATGAAAAATTATAATTTCCATAAGCATTGTAATGAAATGAAATATAGATTATACAATGTTCATCATCTGATTAACACCAATCTCTAAGTGGAAATCAGGTGGCAAGGACCATCACAAACATTAAACGTAATCATTACAATATCGTAAACCTTTACATTAGTTCTAAATGAACTTTGAAAGGCATGATATACCTTCACTAAGTGATAATTGCACATCGAATGTCAATCATTAATAAAAACAAATTAACGCAAAACAAAAATTTCTGTGATATAATTTTTGTGATATACTTATTTATTATTTTCAAGTATTGGCATAAAACCTAGTGGACAGCGTTGGCATATCCAAGGTGGCTTTTTAACATGACTCTTGAGCATTCTTTTTTATACAATCAATACAGTTAATTACAATTTTGTAATGCGTTCGTGTTACGTTAAACATAAACCAGATGAAAAATGAATCTAAAATGGACAAAATTATTATTGATATATCTTGAACAATATATTTCACAAATAACTATATGATATGATATTTCAATTCTATTGGTTTTAGAAAATATAATTTCAATTAGGACAGTTAGTATAATTAAAACAATAAAAATTAATTGGTATAAATTAATACAATATTAAAATAACACGTAGTCATAGAGGATACACACTGTAACATTGAAAACCACTGAAAGGAAGTCCCCAGAAATCGTTAATGTAATAATCCTGTAACAAATTCAGGCGTCATGCAATAAACTCAAACGAAGAAATTAGGAAGTTATTTATGATAAAATACATATTAGAACTCAAATTCATAAATTAATTTAAACCACAAAAGGGTAAACCTAATGCTTATTTCAATAACCTTTGATAGCGGAAATGTCCTTTAAAGAAAATTTTAACATTAGAAAGTAAATAACCTTCAACCAACTAATATACGTATTTTTTATCATAACTATTCCAAATATACAAAAGCTTTTAACCATTTGTAATTAAATTAATTAAATTCAATGTTAAATAGTTGCAACACTAAGAAACCCTAGACAAAAATAGAGATGCCTAGCAATGAAATCCACTTGTATTAAGTTCAGATAATTAATTACAGCATTAAATACAAAATGGCAATATTTTAATGTATCTGTAATAGAATAACCACAATTATGTGGTTTTTGCATGATAGGATCACAGTTCAGACGTTGTTATGGATGAAATAAGCAATAAATAAATTAAATTTGATTTCAATATAAGGACGCGTCGGCAAGAGTGGGTTCCTAGAAAAAATGAAAAAAAAATCTAGAGAAAAATAAAAATCACAAAAATAGTAAATAACAAGGTTCAAATACAAAAATTCTACATTACGTTAACATTTACGCAGAAACGTTTTTCCTATTGTCAAAATCGATGGGCTCCAAACAGTCTGTCATGGCAATTACTTTGATGTCCTTCCTATGCAGAAGACTGTTATTTTTCATAAAACCCCCTTGCTTTGATATCCTAAAGTTGGTCCTAATTAAGGGATAAAGACTATCACGGGGATAACTGGATATTTTTCCAAATCACTGACTTGACCTATTTCCTAAATCAAGTGAAATAAAAAACAACCTACACTTTACCTCTATTAACATAAAAATAACTTCAGTACACATACAAATATACTTTCCTAAAAACATATTCCTACCCTCAAATCTGGCTAAACATTACTAAAATATATCGTAAAGAACAATATCTTAAAAAACTTAAATCCAATCCATCAACAAAACTATTCGCAACTCCAAATTTTTCCTGCTTTCCTGTTTAATTACAAGGTATTCATAAATCCCAAATTATTGCCAATGTCGTTCAAAACGTTTTCAGCATATTTTCATTGTCCATTCCAAAATTACTAAATTTGATACTTTTCTACCCTAAATTTCACTAATAAGACTGGCATTTCCATTACTAATTAGTCGAACCAAATAATTATTTTACTTAATATCTTATTACCAAAATACACACAATTGACATTCAAAAATGCATAACATTGCCCTTAAAACATTACATAAAAGTTCATTGAGTACTCACTTTTTTCCACAATTTCTAACAACCATCGTTATTTGTCCTCTCATTATTTCGTATATATCCAAACACAGCAACTTCCTGACTCTGAACATGCCACAAAGTTCCAATTGAATGAAGTGATAACTCACATAAGTATATTACAGTATATTACAATGTATTTATCAGTGTAGACATACTTTCTTAGAAATTAGAGGTCGTTTTTGGTTGTATTTATATATGATGATTGTGTCATAAATTGTTGAAATACTGCATCATGCTAAACACTGGACATTGCAAGTTTAATTGCAACTGATTGTGAAATTTAATCAAAAAGGTTTTAATACATTAAGAATGAACTGATATAGAAATTTTACCATTTTTTTGTATATATTTTGTTACAGGAATCTTTAGGTCACTGACGTGGATATTAATGTGGGTAAATTTAAAATTGTCATATGGCTACTTGTTTACAGGAAAACTGAAATAATGTTAATATAAAAATAGTAGGTAAAGTAAGTTGAGATTTGTTGTTATATTTGTTCAAACACACATTTTATAGCAGAAAATACATTTCACCAAGGGAATACAGTAATTAAAATCCCCCCCGGTTGCTCATTGTCCAAAGCGATTCTCATTAGATTAAATTAGATGCGCTGGCACCCATAAACTTTGACCGATTGAAAACCTTACAAGGTAAGGGCAGTTAGTAACGTAGCTTGAAATTGCATCTACATAATTTTTTATCATTCAATTTTGGTTTATTTTCTTTACTTATTTCTATAGGGACTCACTCCGCACCACTGTAGTTAGCCGGTCCCTCTTTATTTTGTTACAGGATTCCCACCCATTTTGGGCAATACCACATTTAATAATTTAATTCTTCAAACACCTGCAACAACTTTGATATTTTGTTTTTTAAACAAATACCTATAGCTGCTTTGAGTCAATTCTATAATGCTGCTTTCTCCAACTACGATTCAAACATAAATACTATTGATGTTACACACCAAAAATAGTGTCTATTTTAAGTATAATAATGTATTCACCATCACTTAAGCTTCAGTATAATAACAAACGGTGACATTTATATTTATCATATAAACAAAAGGAAGAACCACACATAAATGATGTTAAATCTAAGGCAAAGTACAATCACCTCTAATATCCTATTTACTTGCAAGTTATAAAGTTTGGCATATTCTAAGATATTGTTACGTACAGTTTTGGCCCCAGAAAATCTAGCCGGTAATCCACAGAAAAGCTCGGTGAAGTGCTTTGCTAAAAATCCAGTTTCGGTACAATAATGAAAACCTCGACTGTACCAACAAAATGGTTGCCGAGTAACTCAAGTGGGATGACTGGTGTAAGTGTTTGAAGAGTTCCATTTCAAACGTAATTAACCCACTAAAATTGATTGTTTGAATATTAAAAGAAAAACGAATCTTCTCTTCCTAAAATAACTTGAGACATCCTTGGCAAACTTCGGACAGACCAATTAAGACTGCAAAATGAAAATACCTCGTGCCGTATTTTTCTATCTAATATGGAAGTATAAATGAACTTATGGGTATCTTAGCTAAACCAGAAACGTATTTTTATTATTTCAAACATTCGTTGCTGTTATCACGAGTATAAATTTATGTAACATAATGATTGATATAGTGATAAATATTATAAATAGGGTTCAATATGGGTGATAGTAAAAAACACGAAAATAAAGCAACAAGAAAAAGCATTTCGCTAGAAACTAGAATACAAGTGCTTAGCAGATTAGACAATAGTGAACGTCAATGTCAAATTGGTGCTGCATTGAACTTGTCAAATTCAATAAACGTAAATGGCGACTTACAATTTTATTTATTTTTATATACATATTCATTTGTTACGTTTCCATATTTGTGAGAAATAAGTGCTTGTTGTTGTATTGTTATAAAAAACATTTTATGAATTTAAATGACAAAATACTTGAACAATTTTTTAATTTTATACATGTTTTCCCCTAATCCCATTATGTACGCGATGAAATAACCTCGTTTAAAGCTATTTGGTATCATGCTCTACTTTGATGGAACGTAAACCCCATTAAGTGAGGTTTTTTTACTGTATAGATAGACGGATAGTACATAGCTTCTACAAAGAGCAAACACTAATAGAATTAGAGCAGGAACGTATAGAAGTTAATATTAGGAAAGTGGTGAGACTGGAATGTGCCCTATCACTGTTAACTTTTAATTTGTATATCTAAGAGGCAATGAATACTGTCAAATACAGGAAGACATTTGGAATTATTATAAAGGGACAAATGATTGATATGTTTAGCTTTGCAGCATCTAGCAAGGCAGAGTTAGAAACAGCTCTTAATGAAATAAAAACTTTACTAACAGAGACTTTTAGAACCATTTACATGGCCATCTTGGATTCCGCTATTTTACCGAGATTCAGTTGTATGTGAAGGGGATTAAGCAGCCAGTGACTGCCAAGATCCCCCAACACTTAGACATATGCCGAATTAGTAGTTTTCCAGAAAATGCTTTAAGCACAATTGACATTAGTTGAGAATATTGCAAAACCAATACCTGTAGTTGCTTATAATAATTACCAGGTTTAAGTACAATTATTTTTATCGTCATTTGGTATTCCCTCTTCAAAATGGTTGGACACGTACCTCCATTGACTTATATTCCGACATTTCCCTAAAATTCCCACAGCCTACATCTTTAACTATCTGTGTACAATAGTCCAACGTAGGTCTACCTCTACCTCTCTTTTTCCTATCTCTACTGCTAATATATTCTGCACTATTCCCTCATGCCTTGGTATGTGGCCTATCTACACAGTGCCCTATTTTTTTCGCATAACTATCCCCATACCAGAATTTCCTTCCTATGATTCTGTATGAATTACCCTAAAGTCTTCACTCCAAAAGTCGCCCGCTCCTGGACATTGAATTACGCTGATCCCGACTATGTCTAGTGATAACCTATTCATTTCGATTTTTAGGTTCTCTAGCTTACCTACTTGCTTCATACTTCTGACATTCCATGCTGCGAATTTTTCTATCACATCCTCCGAAGTTGTGCCCTCTGGGAGATCCAAATGGGGGACTATTTTACCTTCGGAATCTTTTACCCCAGAGTATACCATCATCTTAAATACAATTTAAGAGCGCTGTGTTCTTGGGAGGTAGTGTGGTGGTTTCCAGTTGCCTTCCACATCGCAGTAGTGTGTCTTAGAATGCCATACCTACCCCTATGGTCACTGCCAATCTAAGTACCAAAAGAGCCACTGCCCTCTTTCGGGTATCTGTCATAGCCTGGTTCCTCACTAAAGACCTCAATACTTTGGTTGAACCTGTAGTTTGGTTCTTTAGGTCACAGGAACGCATAAGCCATTCCACCCGTTCTAGTAATCTAGAACTTCTTCAAGGTGCAGGTCTACTTGAAATGGACGCTATATACCTACATAATGTAAAAGAACGGCTGTTACTTTAAAAGAAACAAGTGTTATTAAATGTTATAGCCATGGTCAGTGTGAATGCTTTAACAAAGCAATTTTGAGTAAGAAACTCAAATCAATAACATTACAAAAAATAAAAGTAACCTATTTGACAAATATCGAGAACACGAGAATAACAATAAAAAGGAATTTCCACAAACACAAAAGAATTATTGCATTAAACACAATTGTTTTTAAGGGGTTGAAAACCACATTCATTTGATTCAATTTTACAAGTTGCGGAGAGATTTCGAAACATCTAGAGGATGGTTTGAAAAATTGCAGCTTTCCCATAAAATTTCTCAGTTCTGTCAGAAGAATCTGGCAGTATAGATAATGATCTTTTGGCATCTTGGAATGACAAATTGCTGTGTTTAGTGAGCGAACATGAAAACAAAAATATTTCCAATTTAGACGGAAATACTGTTTTTTGTAGCTTTATCTAATAAAAGTATTAGTTTGACAGATGAAAAATCCAGTGAAGATGAAATTTCTAAAGAAAGAAGAACTATTTTGCACTACGCTAGCATGGATAGTGACACATAAAAATCTTTGATTATCAGAAATTCAACAAAACTTCGCAGTTGTAAAACGTGAGCGTTAAAAAAATTTCTGTATATTGGTGTGCTAATCAAAAAACATGCGTTACCAATGAAGTTTTTAGGGATTGAATAACAGTTTGACAGAAAATGCAAATTATTCTCACCTTAAACAATAAAACTTGTCACAAGCCCTAAAGTTTTCCATCAAATCTTACTTCCGCTTATCAATCTCTGGACCAAGGAATTATTCAAATTTGAAAGTGTTTTACAGGCACTACATTTGATTTTTTCCAATGCTCCACCCAAAGGCACTACATTGGTCAGGAAGCGAGTTTTTGTTACTTAGAAATTTTAAATTTTGTCGAACCCTTGCTATTCCAAGCAAAGTAAGGATCCTTAACGTGTGTGAGAACACACACAGGGGACCTATATTTTAACTCTCATCCAAACAATGGTATATATTTGTGAAAAATGCTTGCTTAACATTTTTCAACCAGAACGTATTGGAATTCGAACCTGGGACTTTGGGCTTAAAAATCACACGCATGCCACCTAAGCTTCTGGTTAGTAAAATTGAAACGTAAAGATTGACTTGTAATATTAAAAACAATAGTTATGCTCATATCCAAACAGAAGACAAAATCAGGTTCTTGTTAGAAATGGTAATGACAAAGCATTTTGCATTGTTTTTCACTGCAAACCTTACTAAAGGAACAATGTTTAAAATCACCAAGACGTCAAACTGCAATTACAAATTAGTTTCAGATAAATTGCATCTAAGCATATTTGTTTTAGTTTTACATTGGGTATACATACAATATTTTATAAATACATATTGAAATTTCGTATGTACATTCATATACACTAAATTTGCATTTTGTGTGCTTGAAATAAATTTTTTTTGTCACGTTAGTACATTTTCCAATTGAACACATCTATAGCGGGCAACATTTTTAGTCCCACCCATATTCATAATGAGAGATTCCACTGTATATTTGACATTAACAATATTTACTAGAACTTTTCAAGGGTTTTCAATATTATTATACTATCAAAAAGCTTTATATCAAACAGCTTACAATTAAAAACTATAAACTATATTAAGTTATATTACAATGCTATCCTCAAGTGAGATTGGAGCCATTAGACTCCATCTAACCACCTAACTTGAGAGCGACAGCATACAATAATTCGCTTGATAGTCCAGTACGTGGGGAATGCAAAAGGTGGGGTAGTAGCGATTTTTTAGTATGTTGTTAGGCTTGGGGCCCTAATGAAAAATCCAAGTGTTCAACCTCGAGGCGCATGCACCCGAGCCGCCAGTTTGGATTTTAGGTACAAAAATTTGTTTTTTTTATAATAACTCAAAAATGGTGGCTTTCATGACAAAAGATGTTGTATACAAGTTAAATGGGCGGCTCCGTGGTGTAGTGGTATGTGTGTGACTACTACACCCTAGGTCCCGGGTTCGAATCCCGACACGGTCCGCTTGAAAAATGTTAGGCGAGCATTTTTCGCAAAAATACACCCTCGTTCGGATGAGAGGTAAAATGGAGGTCCCGTGTGTGAGTGTTGTCACGCACGTTAAAGATCCCTACCTTGCTTGGAACAGCAAGGATTCGGCAAAATTCAAAATTTTCCAGGTAAAAAAAAACTCGCTTCCTGGCCAATGTAGTACCTTCGAGTGGAGCATTGGAAAATCACATGTAATGTATACAAGTTAAAGAGGACAAAATTTCCTACATTTTTTGTAGAAAAATTTTTTTGTAGCACACATATGTTAGGAGTTACAGTTCCGTCAAGTTGCACTATTTGGAAAAAAAATGTGGAAACTTCATTTTGGTTGAGTTTTATTTTATTATTCTTATTATATAATCATTATATTTTTACATAATTATAAAAAAAAACTAAAAGACACTTGAATATTATCATTTAACAGTATTATACTTTCCCTAAACAAAGTTAAAGGCAAAAAGTATATCGCTTTTTTTAAAATTAAGAATAGTAAATTAGGATTTTAGAGCATTACAAAAATTAATTTCTACTACATTTTGGTACGTTTCGATAGTCCGGGTTGGTTATTGTCGGTGTCCGGGTGGTAGTTTTGGTCCGTAGCCTGAAAAATGTCATGATCCTCGTCCTCGCTTTCAATGCGGATTTCCGGCATATTTCCGCAAGATTCTTCGTTGCAGAACGTTTAAGTCCAGCGTTTCGGCAGCTGCATGCCCCACCACACTCCTTTTTGCAGTTACAAGATACAGATTTTAATAATAAATGGGGAGATGGTTTTTCCACCATTGTTATGGGAGTGAATGCCATGCTTCCAACCCCAGTCTTCAGGATTTTTCTCTATGCCTCTCAATTTCTGTACTTGGTGGTACATCCGAAAGTCTTTTGTAGGTGGCAAAGAGGCAAGATTAAATTTGCTTTTCAGTGTAGATTTGGCGAAGTGTTAGAAACGAATCTCTTCCAAACTCTCTTTATCCATGTTGCCACCATATAAAGCTACAAGAAAGCATACTCCGGCCTTGGCAATCTCCTCGGGCATAGCATCTTGTTGGTTGAAAATTTCAATTATTTCATGTACTGCTCTGTTCTTTTCTATCAGCGTACAAAATTTAGTTTTTCCCTGATTGAATAGGGATAACATAGTGTCACAACCGCTGAAGGCATGCAAGAACAGAATGTGCTTGGTTGCTTCTTTGTATTTTAGGCTACTTGCTGAATACATCCTCTTAGCAGTTTTTCCTCTTCCAGGTTTACGGAAGTAAATAGAACTTTCAGATGGTGCTAAGGCTGTCAGAAGTACTAAAAGGTCAACGTCCGACCACAAAAACAGCATCAAGTATTGATTCACTGCATAATGAAATTGCAGTGTTGACAATTAGCACAACGGCATCATCTTCAGCTTGTTTAACTGTAAATGCAGCCAGCTCAAATTTATTTTTCAGCATCGATATGAACGAACCTTATTTTTTTCATTGGCTAAAAATCACTCCTGCGAAACTTGCACCACCATTGTTTCATCAAAAAGGACATCGGCAAACACATGCTTTTTTGATCGACAAAGTCTTTCTGCGGTCTTTGTATTTGTATTGCCACCATCAATTGGATATCCATCAAAAACAACAATTGTGTGGGAACCAAAATGATCTTGCACATATCAAACATATGTCACAAATCGCTCCAAACAAATCATTTCGGTGCCACACAGCTTTGTGTAGGAGATACCATTCACCACACTGATCTGGTTATCTCCGAATTGAAATTCATAGGAAAGCAGTGTGAATACGAAATATAAAGATGACTTGGTTCCTTTGCGCATTCCTGCTACCGAAAAAAGCATCAAAGGAAAGGGAGCCAGCTTGTATTTAAGGTAATCCTTTATCTCATCTTCAGATTTCTTAGCAATGTACATCCTTTGAAACAGCATTAGTGGGTTGAGGCAAATAGTTTCTTCGCTGACTTTAATGCTGCTATTAACTGCTAGTAGTGTGATAACTTTAGCTTTTCGTTTAAATTTAATTGCCTCAAAATTTTCGTACGTGTTAACAATTTTGTTCAAACCTTTCAAACCCATTTCCCTGGACAAATGACAGTTAATCGTTGCATCTCCAACAAGTCCAGTGATTATGCAAACAAGGGAATTGATTTTGGGAAATGGAGAATGCAACAATTTTTTTAGGTCTTGATCGTCTCGTGAGATACTTAAAGCCCTTGTTGCATAACATCACGATCTTCGTCTGTAAATTCCAATGATTCCAAAATTACATGTGCCAAAGCAAGATGACATAACATGTGAGCACGAATTGCATGGACATATGCGTGACCAGCTAGCATTTTCTCTACACTATTCTCAGCGTAAACAATACTGAATATATCTTTCAATCCGCTTCCGTTCATTATGTACTCAATGCCACCTGTTAAAAAAGGAACAGAATATGTATATTACAGAACGGATTACATGCAATTTGCATATATATGCAACTTTCGCATACATTGAGCAATATTCAGAAATAGTCCAAAGAAGAATATCTAGTTAAATTAAAATAAGTTCTACTCGCCTAAAAAGGACATGAGCAAATGAAATCCTCAAGGTCTCACGATGACATTTGAAAATTTATTATTTACCACGATTGAGCTTTCGCATAGAGGGGCTGATCGAAGGTGACGAAGCATGTTTCTTGGTTGGACGCCTTACATTTTTCCATGGCAAAGAGCAAAGATGTATATATCGTGTCATATTGGCTTGGTGGAAAGTTTATGAATGGAAGAAATATTATCTTGGAACACATAAAAACAATTAGCTGTTGCTTCTTTCATAAAGCCGTTCCATCCAGGTAGATTTAATTTTGACCACTTGCCATACAGTCAAGGAAAATCGTGAGAAGAAGGTACGATGTCCTTTGAAAGATTTCCTTCTACATCTGTAATTTGTATAGTTTTTAAGCCTGTATTTTGATTTTATTGAAAAATACAAGAGGAACGGTGCCAACATCTCCAACAACCTGTACCATTGGAATTTGTTTAAACGTTGAATTTCTTGATCGGGTAATACAGCATTATGAGGGGTTACACACTGGACTGCTCGCATAATATGCACGGTATTTAAGCCATTGATAGTGTTAACGTTGCGGTCAGCATTATCACAAACAAAGTGAGAAATTGCAGCTTTGTCAATCGATCCTTCCGGGTGCATAATGGCAGATGCTTCAAAAAGTATCGTTTCTACACAACTCGCCGCAAAATCCAATGATGATACCAGGTTGACGAGTTTTCTTGAGCCGAATTTTTTATACAAATATGTACTAACTCCAATTAGAATTGGTGACAAAAAAGATCTCGGTCTAGCCGCAGAGATCACAGCATGGGATAATGCTTCGCATATTTTATTCCATTTGATAAACGAACTGTGCTTTTTCTTTATTACTTCTTCAAAAAAAAAATTCAAAGTTTGTGGAACTACAGAATTGGCCTCATTTAAAAACTGTCGGCTGGTGGATATTTTGACATATCATAGTCCTGAGAACAGATATCTGCCAAAATAATAGCAGCTGCTTCTTTAACAACACGAAGCCGTTCTTCAACGGGATTTAACTTTTTTGTCGCATACCATTGGTCAGCTACAAGTTTGTAATCTGGAAGCAGACAACAGGCGATTGCTTGTTTTTCAATGATAAGTATATCTTCTTCATATTTATTCATAAGACGAGCTTTTACGATTCTCTGATCAGGACGGTATTCCCCTTCAATTTGGTCCATGATCTCATCAAGCGAAAATTGACATTCTTCAGAATTCTCGGTAAGATACAAGTAAATATATCCCATCGCTTTGTCAACATTAGTTGCAGGCCGATATCCTCTTTTTTTCCCGATGGCACTTGATTATACAGACGCTTTTGACATGGCATATGATATCTTGCCTCTACTGCAACCAAGTCTGCCACATGTTGAATTCTTTTTATTACTTCCTGTCTCCAGTCATCATCCCGTTCTTCAGCTGCTTTTAAAATTGTAGTTTTCACTCCCAATTGTTGCACCATACAAACAAAATCTCGATGAGATAAGTAATGTCCTCTTTTTTTTGTTTATTTAAAAAGTCCGGTGTAATTTCTTCAGTACAGAGAAAACACTGTGCTTTAAAATGGTATACTAGATCTGCAGGATGTCGACGCTACTTGAGGTTCGTTATCTTTTTTACGAAAATACGCAGCAATTAGTTTTTCATTAATATAATTTTTTTGACATGCGCCATGCACAATTACAGAAGATAGAGTTCTCAAAATGCGCGTATGTGCACGATTACCTCGTAACTCGCTCGATTTTAAGTGTCTTTACACCTCTTTCCTTTACAACGACAATATCACTTTCACTTAAAGTTTTCTCACAAATAAAGCTCAAATCAACTTGAGGATTTTCCATTATAACAGTATAACCTTCTGCAAGCTAGACAATAAGCACACTGACACATACAGACTCAATGCACTGAAGGTCATTTATGACGCCTCTCTCAATACCTACTAGACAGCAGCTGTGCTACTTGCCTATCCGTTAAGATTTAGGGCAACCTATTAATATAAAATTAAAGTAGAGTCTCTTTAAAAATTATTTCAATATGATTCGCATTAGTTTTAAATTATTTATTTTAGTTATTAACAGTCAAATAACAAAATATAATACTTTTTTTTTCAAATAGTGCAACTTCATGGAGCTGTAACTCCTAACATACAAAAAATGTAGGAAATTTTGTCCTCTTTAACTTTGTATAGAACATCTTTTGTCGTGAAAGTCACCGTTTTTGAGTGATAATCAAAAAACCAAATTTTTTACCTAAAATCCAAGATGAAGGCTCGAGCGCATGCGCCTCGAGGTCGAAAACTTAGATTTTTCATTAGGGCCCCCAGCCTAACAACATACTAAAAAATCGCTACTACCCCACCTTTTGTATTCAAACACCCCTTTTTGATGCCCACGTACTGGACTATAACCAAAACATTACAAAATCATGTAAATAAGTAAAGAATCCCATCACTCACTCAATCACACAACCCGACATGTGAGTGGAACCAATGAAAGAGACTATGATGGTAGCAAAGTATAAAGTCCAGTGCACATCGATTGCCAGAAGGAAGAGTGAGCAAAAGCTATAACTAATGGGGGTGTGTCAGATATTAAGCGAAATTGAGCTCCAAAGGAGAATGCCAGCAACATGAACAGATTGATGAACAAAATGGCCAGAAGGTCAACACGTCTCATATTATGGCACGGTTTGATGGAGGAGAGAATTTCGTAATTAATATGGATTTTTTATAAGAAAAGAGCTTATAAAGAAAAACAACCATAGGGAGCTTTCCTCTATTACCAAGTTTAAGCCATTGCATGGCTTTGTAGAATGGAGTTACATGATTTTGCTTTTTTTAAACTACAGATAAAACGAACACAACTATTTTGTGCTCTGGAGTCTTTCACTAAGCTCAGTTGAAGCACTTGTGTAAATAATGTCACAATAGTCAAAGTATGGCATAATCAGGCTTTGGACCAGTCGTAACTTTAGTTTAATTGGCAAGAACCAAATAAGATGATTTGAAGAATGCAGACCACCAATGCGACGTGTATATGTTACTTTCTTTTTCAGACTCAGTTGTTGGTCAGTAACAAATCCCATGTTCTTAACACAATCGGAAAGTTCTACAATATTCAAGCCAAAACAGCAGTGGAGCGATATTTAAATCAGCTTTCTGCAGCGTTTTTGGGGTTGCAACAAGAATAGCTTACACTTGGAGGAGTTAATTACAAAACTGTTACTCGTACTCCAATGAAGAATGCTAGAGCGATCTTCGTTTATATAAACCGGAAGCAATGTTATCTGATTGAAAATGGAAGTGTATTTGAACATCATCTGGATAACAATGGTAATGATGTAGGAACAACGATACGTCTTGTATATATAAACTAAAGATGATGAAATCTTAAACGTTACTCTTCTTTTAGTTCAATTCAATTGGAGAAAGAATTAGCACGAGCAGTAATAACCTGTTGTCTTCAGCAACTGAAGTAAGAGACAAACCAGTGAAACACCAAGTGCCCCTCGTCAATCAAAACACAAACTCAGGTTAGAAGAATCATTCAATGGTCACTTCAGTAACCAATCTGATTTCGAATACCAGCTTTTCAAATCACTACACATTTTCAACTAGCTGATCCGAGAGACCTGCTTTTACTCCACGATCTTATTACTAATTGATCATATATAACTGCTGGCTAAATATTATTATTTAGTATAAAGTGACATACTAGGTACATAAACCACTTAACGGACATGTCACAAAGTTGTTCACTTCCTACTAAATTCATTATAATGCTAATTAGGAAAATGGCAAGATATTTTTTTAAGAATTACAAAGTTACGTGAAACAAATCAAACAAGAATTTATTCATAATTGTTACGTATATGAATTGAAAACCAAAGAAAAGTTATCATTTATGACAACAACTAAAGAATGTGTAAGAATAAAAGATTGGAATAAGTTTTAGAGATAGACGGATAGTACATAGTTTATACAAGCGAACAGGGGTAATAGAATTAGAGTAGGAACGTAGAAGTAAATATTAGAAAAGGGGTGAGAAAGTGATGTGCCCCATTCCCGTTATTGTTTAACTTGTACATCAAAGAGGCAATTAATACTGTCAAATGCAGGAAGACATTTGGAACTTAAACTATTCTGCAGGGACAAAAGATTGATATGCTTAGATTTGCAGATAATATAGCGGTATTAGCATCTAGCAAGAAAGAGTTTGAAGCTGCTCTTAATGAAATGGAAACAGTTCTAACAGAGAGATACGATATGAAAATTAATAAAAATGAAACTAAGGTATTAGTATGCAAAAGAGGGGAAAATAAATCAAAAACAAGAATACAAATAGGAAATGAGAACTTACATGAGGTTAAGGATTTCTGCTACCTAGAAAATCAAATAACACAAGATGGGAAAAGTGCAAACGATATAAAACATAAATTAGCACAAGGCCCTGCTGCGTTTAACAAGAAAAAGCAACTGTGATGTTCAAATACAACTAACATGGAAACAAGAAATAGATTGCTGAAAGCATATGTATGGAGCACAGCACTGTACGGCTGTGAAACTTGGACAGTAGAAGCAAAAAAGGAAAAAGAAGCCTTTGAAATGTGGTGATACAGACGTATGATAAAGATATTATGGACAAAGTTAAGAACCAAGAGGTTCTAGAAATGGTAGGGGAACAAAGAAATATGTGGAAATCAGTAAAAAATAAGAGAGAGAGGATGATAGGTCACATACTAACGAGTGATTGAATAGTACGGAGTATATTAGAAGCAGAGATAGTAAAAAAGAAAGGTAGAAGTAGGACTATTGCGCACAGATAATCAAAAGATGTAGGCTGTGGGAATTTTAGGGAAATATGTAGGGTAGCTCAGAATAGAAATCAATGAAAGTACACGTACAACCAATTCCAAAACAGAAAACCTAATGAGAACAAAAATTGTATTTGAATCTTATGATTATTATAAGCAACTACAGGTATTGATTTTGCAATGTTCTCAACTAATATGGATCGTGTAAAGGATTTATTGAAAAGCTATTCATCCTGCAAATGTCTAATGTTGGGGATCTTAGTAACCGCATGTTGCTTA